>CAWVRF010000734.1:0-1487000 GCA_963932465.1 Maratus speciosus | reverse complement strand
TTTAAATGTAATTTGTAAAATAGTTTTAGAACAAATGATGATTTTTTTTTTACAGTAATTTTTTTCATTCTTTTCTTTTTTCTTTTCTTTTCAAACGATTTATTATGTAGCTTTGGGGTAATATACCTGTTCAAGGATACCAATCTGAGAGCCAGCTTAACGTCTGATTTTATGAGAACCACAGTATTATGTTTGGACCCCTTTTCATTTAGTAGATATTTTCTAAATTTCACCATACATGAAAGGCTCATCAATGATACTATTATTATTCCCAGGGGTTCACAGACACACATATATTTCATTAAACTGTTTTTATATGTTTCCTCTATGTACTACACATAATTTTAGTACTTGTAGTTGTGTGCTCAGCTGACCAGGTCCTTCGCGATAGATTATATAAGTAGGGAAAGAAGGAGAGTTAGGCGTCAGCAGGCGGATTGCGGATTGTGTGGATGTGGGTGGAATCCACCTTGTGGATGGAGGAGGAGGGTGGAATCCACCTGTTGGGAGACTTATCCTATAGTAGGAGGAGTTGGAGGGGGCTTAATTTTTGAGAGGGGCTTAATTTTTTTTTTTCGAATCGACTTAGAGTAGAGATGGAAATATCATACTATAACATAGGTCTTTTCGAGAGGAAGTATGAAGACACTAAATTTTTCGATGGGCTTAATTTTTGAGGGGGGGCTTAATTTTTGAGGGGGCTTAATATTTTTTTTTTCGAATTGATTTAGTATTAGAATGGAGATATCATACTATAACATAGTGAGTTAGGTGTTTTCGAAAGGGAGTTTGAGGGTCTAAATATTTTAGTGGGGCTTATTTTTAGGGGGGCTTAATTTTTTTTTCGAATCGACATAGAGTAGAAATGGAAATATCATACTATAACATAGAGATGTAGGTATTTTCGAAAGGGAGTTTGAGGAGCCTAAATTTTTAGAGGGGCTTATTTTTTAGGGGGGCTTATTTTTAGGGGGCTTAATTTTTTTTCTTTTCTGAATTGTCTTAGAATTTGAATGAAGATAAAAATGTCTTATGTTTTCTGAAAAAGATTTTTGATGCTGCCATCTGTATGCGGTAGTGCGAATTTATTATTGAAATTAGTATTTTATTTTTGAAAAGTTTTGAGGAAGGTTTGAACCTGCAAAATAGTCTCTTGGCTCGATGATATGTTGAAGACTTAACTAATCGAGCCAAGAAACTATGTCTCTATGTTTAGATTTTAGATGTTTCAAAACAAAAAATTGTATTCCCCTTCTGTATGCGCAAAGAGAGGTTGGTTTCTTAAGATAACTCATTAATACCTATTGTAACTGCTCACTCTGCGAATTTTTTTTAATGTGTATGATTTTTATTTTTAGTTTAACTGATTTTATCGATTTTGTGAATGAGAGTTTGATTATTTTACCAAACTAAGGTTTCGAACCTGCGAATTCCCATTCAAATTTCATTTTTTGTAACTGATAAGCTATTCACTATTCAAACCGCACCCCGACAATTACTGAATTACTTTTGAACACTATATATTTAAAAAAAAATACCTACCTCTTCCTTTTTCTTATACTAGGGAAGTTAATACAATTTATGTTTAAATTGAAGAAATGATTAATTTTTTATATTTCTTTAATAAGCAACTCATTTTTTAGATCGATTAGAAGGCTACCAAACGATTTGAATTAAACATTGTTTTCACCAGTATTAATCCACCTAAGTTTAGAATTGTACTTTTTCTTGTGAACCATATCATATTCATTTAATCGTCTGAAATACACTTCCTAAACCCTCTTATCAACGTTACTCACTATCTATCACAAACATCCGATAAGTCTAATCAGCTTTTTTCAACAGAAAATAGCTAATATGTAAATAATGATTTTAGAAGAGATTATTTCATTTGTTTACAGATTTTAAATGAAAGTTTGAAATATTTTTCAGATTTTCTATTTATCAATTATTATAAATTGAATCAACTCATAGTTTGTTATTGCAATAGATAATTATTTGATGATTCTACACTAGTTCTAATGAATTTTAAAACTACTACTTCAATTCAACTCATTCTTTTATACAGTTTAATAAATTTAGTTTGAATTAAACCATTAGTTTGTCATATATTTCACTGAAATAATAAAATTAATGTGTAAAACCTTAGAATGACGAATTCAAAAACGTAACATGATGAATCATATACTTTTTAAACATTACATAAATACATTTGGATTGATTCACTTCCTGTGAACTTTCCACACATACTTTTTTATGCCACGTGTTTTTCTGAAATTTTTGCACCAATCATATTACATGATTTGCACTATCGTAATAATTTTTTAACATGCGCCCCCTATGATTATATATAAAATTGAATGAAACGAGACTTTTTCATTAGTGTTTGCTATTTTTTGAGTGTGTGAAGACGCTTTTTTCACTTAAGATAATATGGCTAGTTTTCAAGATGGACATTCTACTATGTTAAGCGATGATGTATCACGTTTGAATAATCAATATTTTTCATCAAGATTAAATGATCAAGGCATGGGATTAATAGTACAACCTAAAGTAGAACCCGTTTCAGATAATGAAGCGGAATTCTCCTCATCAGAACTGAAGAAACAGAAGCCACCTTTTTTGTGTACTGTTTGCAGCAAATCTTTTTCACGAAAAGGCAATTTAAAACAACATTTGATGATTCATTCAGAAGAAAGACCATTTATATGTGACATCTGCCAAAAAGCATTCTCTAGAAAGGCTATTTTGAATCGTCATAAACTATCCCATTTAAAGATTCCTTCCCAACATAAATGTGAATCGTGCGGTGAAGCGTACTCAAGAAAGTATGACTTATTAAAACACATGAAGATCCACAAGTCCTCCAAAAACGATAAATGTATTCAGCGTAGTGAA
This sequence comes from Maratus speciosus, assembly GCA_963932465.1. Taxonomy (NCBI): domain Eukaryota; kingdom Metazoa; phylum Arthropoda; class Arachnida; order Araneae; family Salticidae; genus Maratus; species Maratus speciosus. The sequence goes on along the minus strand of CAWVRF010000734.1, from coordinate 1,484,102 downwards.
ATATTCAATCCCAACTCCGATTTTTTATATCATTTGAAAACTTCACAGAGAGTTAGATGCAAAATTGATAATTCATCCTCTTTAAAAGATATGTTTTTTGAGAAGGTTAAGCATTTTAAAAGGCAAAATCCGTTAAACATATTTACTAAAACTGTAATCAACTCTAACGAGGAGAATGCTACAGACTTTAACACATTTTTTGATAGTATTCATTCGGACGTTTTAAAGGAATTAATCTACCAGATTCAAGTTAAAAGATCGATGAAATGGTATGCAAGTGTACAAGTTGTTGTATATCGTGTAACACAGGAGGGTGTCTTAGAGATTGCCACACCCTATTTCCTTTCAAAAACTATACTTGAATTAACGAAACAAAACTTATCTGAACATGTTGAGGATACCTTTGCAAAAATTATTAAGTCCTATGAGAAGTCCACCAGACGTGGTTTTAATTGGACATTAGAGAAAATATTGAATTTAGAACTATCTACCTTTAAAATATAACATGATTTGAAATGTTTATACCTTTTTGAAATATGTGTACTCATGTTTTCACTATTGTAACTATTGAAAACAACGAATAAATAATGTGTAAATGAAAAAGCTGTTGTCTGTTTATTTTTGTTAGAACAACTTGTGATTTTTAATAACTCATGAAGTCGTAACGACTTTACTTTCTATTTTTTTTTTCAATTTCTAATCAAATGAATAATGAGTTAACTATCTTTTATTAATTTCATATTGAAAGTCTGAAATTATCCATTGAAATAGTTATTTTTCAATATTTCTAATTTATCATAATTATTTTTAAAGTTTAATATATCACTCGTTGTTTGTATAAACAATTGTTATTGCTCAATAATAATAATAATAATAATATCATTTATTACCATACAATTCTTTAAAAAAAACATAGAACCATTAACATAATATATCATTAACCACTTTTTTAAAAACTGTTACCTTGTGTTGCCATTGAATTCTTCAAACAAAAAAGAATAAAACTAAAATCATTATCATTAAATATCATACACAACTTATATAAAAATTGTTACTTTGTGTTGCCATACAATTCTTCAAAAAAAGAATAAAACTAAAACTATTAACATTAAATATCATATACTGTAAATATAAAAATTGTTACCTTGTGTTGCCATACTATTCTTCAAAAAAGGATAAAACCATTGACATAATATATTATTCACCACTTAAATAAACTGTTTATATATATTTTTTTAGACTTAAACTAAAATTAATAACATTACTAATTCTTTTAAGTGTTTATCTGTAACCGACACTGATTTTTAACATATATTAAGGGATGTGCTGTTTCTAAACATTCAGTTTCCAACTGATTTTTGTTCTAACTTCATCTAATGTTACCTTTATTTTTTGAAAATGGGTTCTGTAGTAAATATGTTAAAAAGATCTTCCGACAAAGTGGCTTCTTCTTCAAAGTATCAACGTTTAGAAGAACCTAATGAGCCCACTTCCGCAAATGAATTAAATATACCAAGATTGGAAATTCCTAATTTATTAAACACTGACTGTGGGACAATATCACGTGATTTATCCACTACTGATTACTCACCGAATGTGAAATCTGAAATCGATATGAATTTTTTTATCCCTAACTTTGGTGATGATACTACATCTTCCGAGAATTCATGCCAAGAGTCAATTTCTGTCGACGACTATTTGAATATATTTTTCAAAGACATGAATTTTGAATCCGCTTTAACCTCGACCCCAGCTAGTAACATAATTTCCCAAGACGAATCCTTTCAAGAACGTACTATTGACCAAGAGGTTTCTGATTCCCAACCAAGCAACCTTTCTAAAGCAAGTGATGAATTACAAAGCACAACCCCACCTACGAATGTCATTCCACAGTCTAAAACTAGCAAATCCAATCATCCTATTGTATTTCGAGAAGAACTCAGTGACTGTATTTTTTTAATTTTAAAGTTGCATAATAGACAATTTCATATTCATATTCGAGAGTTTAAGCGCAGTGAAGAAATCCTAACGAAAAATGGAATTATTATGGATGTTAACAGCTGGTTCGAATTTTGCAAGAAAATATTTTCATTTAATCTGAGATATAAAAGTTCCTCATTTGTTTCTAATAACATGATATTAGTGTTAAATTTTAATAATGCTATCATGCGAATAAAAAATTTAAAGAATTATTCTCACATTGACTTAAACGAGTATCAATTGGTGAAATTAAAAAAAAAAATACATGATTTGAATAAGGAACTTCTTCAGCATATATATGTAAACCATATACCAAGCTTAATTAGGCAGAAATGTATCATTGGTCATATATCTACAGAAAATGAACTCATGTTGCAGTCTAAACTTATAACATGTATTGAGAATAATGTATTAACTATACTAAACCGCATTTTTGAATGTGATGGATGTATTTTTAATCAGAAATCCCAAAACCCTCATTCCTGTTATATATTAAATAATCGACAAAAATTTGAAAAACTAGGAGAGATGTTATTAACACTTATAGATTTAGATTTTGTTATTTCCTCATTTTTAAACGGAGTGGATTGTGTTAGTGAAAACTTTTTATCAAACATTCATGTAGAAACAATTCAAAACGAATTGTTTAAAATAATAAAATAAAATGTATTGCTATCCTTTTTAATACGTGTGTGTTTATTTTTCCAAAGTGTACGTTTATTTTGTTATGTCTTTTAGAACTTTTAATAGAGTGTTAGACTTAAATTTGCATATGTATATAACTAAAGAAATCAACAATTCTTTAGTAATTAAAAAAAAATTAACACAAGTTTAAAATATTAAACTAATAATCTTAATACTATAATTTCTACTTTCTAATATATATATATATGAAACTTAATTATATAAAAAAGTTTTCAATAATAATAATAAGTTTAGAAAATTAAAAAGTTTAAAAAACAAAATTAAAAAACTCAATTAAAAATATTTCAAAAGTTAAAAAAATAAAGTTTTCAAAATTAAAAAATCTTTATAAAAAATAATAATAATTAAAAAAAAATTAAAAAGTTTACAAAAGTTTAAAAAAAAAAACTTGAAAAAAAATCTCGAAAAAAAAATTAAGTTATCAAAATTAAAAAAAAAATTATAAAAACTTAATACATTAAGTTTTCAAAAGTGAGTTTACCTATTCGTATATGTATACATGCATGTGACTTTCATTATGTTTTAGTTTAATACTTCTTTTTATCCTATAAAAGTGTTAGATTAATATATACTTATAAAAATATTTGTAAGTTAAATTTTAAAAAAAAGTAACTTAGAAAAAAAAATGTTTTCAAAATTTAAAAAAAAAAAATTGTAACTAAAAAAAAGTTTTCAAAATTTAAAAAAAAATACTTTGTAAATAAAAAAAAATATTAAAAAGTTTATAAAATTAAAAAGTTAAAAAAAAAACTTTGTAAAAATTTTCAAAATTAAGTTATCAAAATTAAAAAAAAAATTATAAAAACTTAATACATTAAGTTTTCAAAAGTGAGTTTACCTATTCGTATATGTATACATGCATGTGACTTTCATTATGTTTTAGTTTAATACTTCTTTTTATCCTATAAAAGTGTTAGATTAATATATACTTATAAAAATATTTGTAAGTTAAATTTAAAAAAAAGTAACTTATAAAAAAAAAGTTTACAAAATTAAAAAAACAAAATCTTTCTAAATAAAAAAATTTCCAAAATTAAAAAAAAAACTTTTTAAATAAAAAATGTTTTCAAAATTAAAAAAAAAATTGTAACTAAAAAAAAAGTTTTCAAAATTAAAAAAAAATACTTTGTAAATAAAAAAAAATTAAAAAAAAATTATAAAAACTTAATACATTAAGTTTTCAAAAGTGAGTTTACCTATTCGTATATGTATACATGCATGTGACTTTCATTATGTTTTAGTTTAATACTTCTTTTTATCCTATAAAAGTGTTAGATTAATATATACTTATAAAAATATTTGTAAGATAAATTAAAAAAAAAGTAACTTATAAAAAAAAAGTTTACAAAATTAAAAAAACAAAATCTTTCTAAATAAAAAAATTTCCAAAATTAAAAAAAAAACTTTTTAAATAAAAAATGTTTTCAAAATTAAAAAAAAAATTGTAACTAAAAAAAAAGTTTTCAAAATTAAAAAAAAATACTTTGTAAATAAAAAAAAATTAAAAAAAAATTATAAAAACTTAATACATTAAGTTTTCAAAAGTGAGTTTACCTATTCGTATATGTATACATGCATGTGACTTTCATTATGTTTTAGTTTAATACTTCTTTTTATCCTATAAAAGTGTTAGATTAATATATACTTATAAAAATATTTGTAAGATAAATTAAAAAAAAAGTAACTTAGAAAAAAAAATGTTTTCAAAATTTAAAAAAAAAATTGTAACTAAAAAAAAGTTTTCAAAATTTAAAAAAAATACTTTGTAAATAAAAAAAATATTAAAAAGTTTATAAAATTAAAAAGTTAAAAAAAAACTTTGTAAAAATTTTCAAAATTAAGTTATCAAAATTAAAAAAAAAAATTATAAAAACTTAATACATTAAGTTTTCAAAAGTTAGTTTACCTATTCGTATATGTATACATGCATGTGACTTTCATTATGTTTTAGTTTAATACTTCTTTTTATCCTATAAAAGTGTTAGATTAATATATACTTATAAAAATATTTGTAAGTTAAATTTAAAAAAAAGTAACTTATAAAAAAAAGTTTACAAAATTAAAAAAACAAAATCTTTCTAAATAAAAAAAGTTTCCAAAATTAAAAAAAAAACTTTTTAAATAAAAAATGTTTTCAAAATTAAAAAAAGTTTTCAAAATTAAAAAAAAATACTTTGTAAATAAAAAAATATATAAAAAAGTTTATAAAATTAAAAAGTTAAAAAAAAACTTTGTAAAAAGTTTTCAAAATTAAGTTATCAAAATTTTAAAAAAAAACTTAATAAATTATGTTATCAAAAGTCAGTTCACCTAACTGTATATGTATCTGACTTTCATAATTAAAAAAGTTATCAAAAAGTTGAATTAGATTGCAAATACATGTATACAATCAATCATATATCAATCAGTCATATTAATCAACCAAACAATAATACCAATCAATCAACCAATCATTCATATCAGTCAATCATATCAATCAACCAATCATTCATATCAATCAATGATTCATATTAATCATATCAATCGATCAATCAAGATACCGAATACAAGTATTCATACAAAAAAATCACATCAATTGCAGTTCAAGTATTACAAGTTAGCATAATAACATTATAAGAAAGTTTTGAATTAATACAATGATTAACTACCAACATTTTGTAACAGCACTTTTACAAAAGCAATGTATGAATAGATATTTTAGTTAAAAAAATATTTAAAATGCTTTTGAAAGTTAACAAAATTATTTTCCAAAAATATTAAAAACATTACAAGCTGCTAAAACCTACAATTTAACAAGAGTGAGTTGTCCTATATTTCCTTTCTATTTGCATGTCCTATATTTCCTTTCTATTTGCATTTGAGTATATGTATACGGATTCCTCCTTTTAATTATGTTCTGTAGTATACACTTAAAATATATATATAAAACAATAAATTAAAATATTCTTTAGTTATTAAATTTTTTTTAAAAATTAGTAATTTTTTTTAATATTATAAGATAACAAAAATTATTTTGTAATTTATTAAAAGTGAATTTACCTATCTCTATATATGCGTTTAATAAGATAAATCTTCTTTATGTTAACATCCTACCCACATTTTATTCTATAGTTATACACATCGAAACGAAAAAAAAATAAACAATCTATTATTAAATTCTTCAATTTAAAATTTTAATACATACATACTTAAACATTTATATAAAAAATAATGAACTTACCATGTTGGAACTCCGAAAAGAGATGATGAGCTTATCACGTGGTACATTGTGACGTAATCAATTAGATATCACGTGCCTTCCTCGTGCCTTTTGATTGTCTTATCTACAATCAGATTGTATTATCAATCACGTGATCTAACTGATATGAGTCTATACCAAGACACTAGCCATTTTCACTTCAGTCATCGAATATGTAGGTCGTATATTTTTTTGAAAGTCTTTTATTTTGTGGAATCTTCAGCAACATGATATCAGATATTTGCAAATAAAATCCTATTAAAATCTTTCTCGCAATTGTGAACAAAGATTAATTTTCATATTGTTTAAGTATAATCATTGATTATTTAACTGGATAACAATATTTTTAGAAGTAACTTAAATTTCTTATAAAAACGGAAGTATTTATTGCATTATTCATAGAATTAGAGTTTGAATATTAACCAAGTTTTTTAAACTTTTATAATTTATACTAGTAATTAGTATATACTAGTACTTAGTAAAAACTAGTATATTTTCTAGTATAAAGAGTTTATAAAAGTTTAAAAAACTTGGTTAATATTCAAACTCTAATTCTATGAATGATGCAATAAATACTTCCGTTTTTATAAGAAATTTAAGTTACTTCTAAAAATATTGTTATCCAGTTAAATAATCAATGATTATACTTAAACAATATGAAAATTAATCTTTGTTCACAATTGCGAGAAAGATTTTAATAGGATTTTATTTGCAAATATCTGATATCATGTTGCTGAAGATTCCACAAAATAAAAGACTTTCAAAAAAATATACGACCTACATATTCGATGACTGAAGTGAAAATGGCTAGTGTCTTGGTATAGACTCATATCAGTTAGATCACGTGATTGATAATACAATCTGATTGTAGATAAGACAATCAAAAGGCACGAGGAAGGCACGTGATATCTAATTGATTACGTCACAATGTACCACGTGATAAGCTCATCATCTCTTTTCTGAGTTCCAACATGGTAAGTTCATTATTTTTTATATAAATGTTTAAGTATGTATGTATTAAAATTTTAAATTGAAGAATTTAATAATAGATTGTTTATTTTTTTTTTTCGTTTCGATGTGTATAACTATAGAATAAAATGTGGGTAGGATGTTAACATAAAGAAGATTTATCTTATTAAACGCATATATAGAGATAGGTAAATTCACTTTTAATAAATTACAAAATAATTTTTGTTATCTTATAATATTAAAAAAAATTACTAATTTTTAAAAAAATTTTAATAACTAAAGAATATTTTAATTTAATGTTTTATATATATTTTTTAAGTGTATACTACAGAACATAATTAAAAGGAGGAATCCGTATACATATACTCAAATGCAAATAGAAAGGAAATATAGGACATGCAAATAGAAAGGAAATATAGGACAACTCACTCTTGTTAAATTGTAGGTTCTAGCAGCTTGTAATGTTTTTAATATTTTTGGAAAATAATTTTGTTAACTTTCAAAAGCATTTTAAATATTTTTTTTAACTAAAATATTTATTCATACATTGCTTTTGTAAAAGTGCTGTTACAAAATGTTGGTAGTTAATCATTGTATTAATTCAAAACTTTCTTATAATGTTATTATGCTAACTTGTAATACTTGAACTGCAATTGATGTGATTTTTTTGTATGAATACTTGTATTCGGTATCTTGATTGATCGATTGATATGATTAATATGAATCATTGATTGATATGATTGATTGGTTGATTGATATGATTGACTGATATGAATGATTGGTTGATTGATTGGTATTATTGTTTGGTTGATTAATATGACTGATAGATATATGATTGATTGTATACATGTATTTGCAATCTAATTCAACTTTTTGATAACTTTTTTAATTATGAAAGTCAGATATATATACAGTTAGGTGAACTGACTTTTGATAACATAATTTATTAAGTTTTTTTTTTTAAATTTTGATAACTTAATTTTGAAAACTTTTTACAAAGTTTTTTTTAACTTTTTAATTTTATAAACTTTTTTATATTTTTTTTATTTACAAAGTATTTTTTTTAAATTTTGAAAACTTTTTTTAATTTTGAAAACATTTTTTATTTAAAAAGTTTTTTTTTTTAATTTTGGAAATTTTTTTATTTAGAAAGATTTTGTTTTTTTAATTTTGTAAACTTTTTTTTTTATAAGTTACTTTTTTTTTAATTTAACTTACAAATATTTTTATAAGTACATATTAATCTAACACTTTTATAGGATAAAAAGAAGTATTAAACTAAAACATAATGAAAGTCACATGCATGTATACATATACGAATAGGTAAACTCACTTTTGAAAACTTAATGTATTAAGTTTTTATAATTTTTTTTTTAATTTTGATAACTTAATTTTGAAAATTTTTAGAAAGTTTTTTTTTAACTTTTTAATTTTATAAATTTTTTAATATTTTTTTTATTTACAAAGTATTTTTTTTTAAATTTTGACAACTTTTTTTTAGTTACAATTTTTTTTTTTAATTTTTTTTTCTAAGTTACTTTTTTTTTTAATTTAACTTACAAATATTTTTATAAGTATATATTAATCTAACACTTTTATAGGATAAAAAGAAGTATTAAACTAAAACATAATGAAAGTCACATGCATGTATACATATACGAATAGGTAAACTCACTTTTGAAAACTTAATGTATTAAGATTTTATAATTTTTTTTAAATTTTTTTTTATTTACAAAGTATTTTTTTTTAATTTTGAAAACTTTTTTTTTAGTTACAATTTTTTTTTTAATTTTGAAAACATTTTTTATTTAAAAAGTTTTTTTTTTAATTTTGGAAATTTTTTTATTTAGAAAGATTTTGTTTTTTTAATTTTGTAAACTTTTTTTTTTATAAGTTACTTTTTTTTAAATTTAACTTACAAATATTTTTATAAGTATATATTAATCTAACAAGAAGTATTAAACTAAAACATAATGAAAGTCACATGCATGTATACATATACGAATAGGTAAACTCACTTTTGAAAACTTAATGTATTAAGTTTTTATAATTTTTTTTTAAATTTTGATAACTTAATTTTGAAAATTTTTACAAAGTTTTTTTTTTAACTTTTTAATTTTATAAACTTTTTAATATTTTTTTTTATTTACAAAGTATTTTTTTTAAATTTTGAAAACTTTTTTTTAGTTACAATTTTTTTTTTTAATTTTGAAAACATTTTTTTTTTCTAAGTTACTTTTTTTTAAATTTAACTTACAAATATTTTTATAAGTATATATTAATCTAACACTTTTATAGGATAAAAAGAAGTATTAAACTAAAACATAATGAAAGTCACATGCATGTATACATATACGAATAGGTAAACTCACTTTTGAAAACTTAATGTATTAAGTTTTTATAATTTTTTTTTTTTAATTTTGATAACTTAATTTTTTTTTCGAGATTTTTTTTCAAGTTTTTTTTTTAAACTTTTGTAAACTTTTTAATTTTTTTTTTAAAATTATTATTATTTTTTATAAAGATTTTTTAATTTTGAAAACTTTATTTTTTTAACTTTTGAAATATTTTTAATTGAGTTTTTTAATTTTGTTTTTTAAACTTTTTAATTTTCTAAACTTATTATTATTATTGAAAACTTTTTTATATAATTAAGTTTCATATATATATATATTAGAAAGTAGAAATTATAGTATTAAGATTATTAGTTTAATATTTTAAACTTGTGTTAATTTTTTTTTTAATTACTAAAGAATTGTTGATTTCTTTAGTTATATACATATGCAAATTTAAGTCTAACACTCTATTAAAAGTTCTAAAAGACATAACAAAATAAACGTACACTTTGGAAAAATAAACACACACGTATTAAAAAGGATAGCAATACATTTTATTTTATTATTTTAAACAATTCGTTTTGAATTGTTTCTACATGAATGTTTGATAAAAAGTTTTCACTAACACAATCCACTCCGTTTAAAAATGAGGAAATAACAAAATCTAAATCTATAAGTGTTAATAACATCTCTCCTAGTTTTTCAAATTTTTGTCGATTATTTAATATATAACAGGAATGAGGGTTTTGGGATTTCTGATTAAAAATACATCCATCACATTCAAAAATGCGGTTTAGTATAGTTAATACATTATTCTCAATACATGTTATAAGTTTAGACTGCAACATGACTGCAATTAGACTGCAACGCTTAAGTCAATGTGAGAATAATTCTTTAAATTTTTTATTCGCATGATAGCATTATTAAAATTTAACACTAATATCATGTTATTAGAAACAAATGAGGAACTTTTATATCTCAGATTAAATGAAAATATTTTCTTGCAAAATTCGAACCAGCTGTTAACATCCATAATAATTCCATTTTTCGTTAGGATTTCTTCACTGCGCTTAAACTCTCGAATATGAATATGAAATTGTCTATTATGCAACTTTAAAATTAAAAAAATACAGTCACTGAGTTCTTCTCGAAATACAATAGGATGATTGGATTTGCTAGTTTTAGACTGTGGAATGACATTCGTAGGTGGGGTTGTGCTTTGTAATTCATCACTTGCTTTAGAAAGGTTACTTGGTTGGGAATCAGAAACCTCTTGGTCAATAGTACGTTCTTGAAAGGATTCGTCTTGGGAAATTATGTTACTAGCTGGGGTCGAGGTTAAAGCGGATTCAAAATTCATGTCTTTGAAAAATATATTCAAATAGTCGTCGACAGAAATTGACTCTTGGCATGAATTCTCGGAAGATGTAGTATCATCACCAAAGTTAGGGATAAAAAAATTCATATCGATTTCAGATTTCACATTCGGTGAGTAATCAGTAGTGGATAAATCACGTGATATTGTCCCACAGTCAGTGTTTAATAAATTAGGAATTTCCAATCTTGGTATATTTAATTCATTTGCGGAAGTGGGATCATTAGGTTCTTCTAAACGTTGATACTTTGAAGAAGAAGCCACTTTGTCGGAAGATCTTTTTAACATATTTACTACAGAACCCATTTTCAAAAAATAAAGGTAACATTAGATGAAGTTAGAACAAAAATCAGTTGGAAACTGAATGTTTAGAAACAGCACATCCCTTAATATATGTTAAAAATCAGTGTCGGTTACAGATAAACACTTAAAAGAATTAGTAATGTTATTAATTTTAGTTTAAGTCTAAAAAAATATATATAAACAGTTTATTTAAGTGGTGAATAATATATTATGTCAATGGTTTTATCCTTTTTTGAAGAATAGTATGGCAACACAAGGTAACAATTTTTATATTTACAGTATATGATATTTAATGTTACTAGTTTTAGTTTTATTCTTTTTTTGAAGAATTGTATGGCAACACAAAGTAACAATTTTTATATAAGTTGTGTATGATATTTAATGATAATGATTTTAGTTTTATTCTTTTTTGTTTGAAGAATTCAATGGCAACACAAGGTAACAGTTTTTAAAAAAGTGGTTAATGATATATTATGTTAATGGTTCTATGTTTTTTTAAAGAATTGTATGGTAATAAATGATAATATTATTATTATTATTGAGCAATAACAATTGTTTATACAAACAACGAGTGATATATTAAACTTTAAAAATAATTATGATAAATTAGAAATATTGAAAAATAACTATTTCAATGGATAATTTCAGACTTTCAATATGAAATTAATAAAAGATAGTTAACTCATTATTCATTTGATTAGAAATTGAAAAAAAAAAAAGAAAGTAAAGTCGTTACGACTTCATGAGTTATTAAAAATCACAAGTTGTTCTAACAAAAATAAACAGACAACAGCTTTTTCATTTACACATTATTTATTCGTTGTTTTCAATAGTTACAATAGTGAAAACATGAGTACACATATTTCAAAAAGGTATAAACATTTCAAATCATGTTATATTTTAAAGGTAGATAATTCTAAATTCAATATTTTCTCTAATGTCCAATTAAAACCACGTCTGGTGGACTTCTCATAGGACTTAATAATTTTTGCAAAGGTATCCTCAACATGTTCAGATAAGTTTTGTTTCGTTAATTCAAGTATAGTTCTTGAAAGGAAATAGGGTGTGGCAATCTCTAAGACACCCTCCTGTGTTACACGATATACAACAACTTGTACACTTGCATACCATTTCATCGATCTTTTAACTTGAATCTGGTAGATTAATTCGTTTAAAACGTCCGAATGAATACTATCAAAAAATGTGTTAAAGTCTGTAGCATTCTCCTCGTTAGAGTTGATTACAGTTTTAGTAAATATGTTTAACGCATTTTGCCTTTTAAAATGCTTAACCTTCTCAAAAAACATATCTTTTAAAGAGGATGAATTATCAATTTTGCATCTAACTCTCTGTGAAGTTTTCAAATGATATAAAAAATCGGAGTTGGGATTGAATATTTCACTACGCTGAATACATTTATCGTTTTTGGAGGACTTGTGGATCTTCATGTGTTTTAATAAGTCATACTTTCTTGAGTACGCTTCACCGCACGATTCACATTTATGTTGGGAAGGAATCTTTAATTGGGATAGTTTATGACGATTCAAAATAGCCTTTTTAGAGAATGCTTTTTGGCAGATGTCACATATAAATGGTCTTTCTTCTGAATGAATCATCAAATGTTGTTTTAAATTGCCTTTTCGTGAAAAAGATTTGCTGCAAACAGTACACAAAAAAGGTGGCTTCTGTTTCTTCAGTTCTGATGAGGAGAATTCCGCTTCATTATCTGAAACGGGTTCTGCTTTAGGTTGTACTATTAATCCCATGCCTTGATCATTTAATCTTGATGAAAAATATTGATTATTCAAATTATTCATCATCGCTTAACATAGTAGAATGTCCATCTTGAAAACTAGCCATATTATCTTAAGTGAAAAAAGCGTCTTCACACACTCAAAAAATAGCAAACACTAATGAAAAAGTCTCGTTTCATTCAATTTTATATATAATCATAGGGGGCGCATGTTAAAAAATTATTACGATTGTGCAAATCATGTAATATGATTGGTGCAAAAATTTCAGAAAAACACGTGGCATAAAAAAGTATGTGTGGAAAGTTCACAGGAAGTGAATCAATCCAAATGTATTTATGTAATGTTTAAAAAGTATATGATTCATCATGTTACGGTTTTGAATTCGTCATTCTAAGGTTTTACACATTAATTTTATTATTTCAGTGAAATATATGACAAACTAATGGTTTAATTCAAACTAAATTTATTAAACTGTATAAAAGAATGAGTTGAATTGAAGTAGTAGTTTTAAAATTCATTAGAACTAGTGTAGAATCATCAAATAATTATCTATTGCAATAACAAACTATGAGTTGATTCAATTTATAATAATTGATAAATAGAAAATCTGAAAAATATTTCAAACCTTCATTTAAAATCTGTAAACAAATGAAATAATCTCTATTATTTACATATTAGCTATTTTCTGTTGAAAAAAGCTGATTAGACTTATCGGATGTTTGTGATAGATAGTGAGTAACGTTGATAAGAGGGTTTAGGAAGTGTATTTCAGACGATTAAATGAATATGATATGGTTCACAAGAAAAAGTACAATTCTAAACTTAGGTGGATTAATACTGGTGAAAACAATGTTTAATTCAAATCGTTTGGTAGCCTTCTAATCGATCTAAAAAATGAGTTGCTTATTAAAGAAATATAAAAAATTAATCATTTCTTCAATTTAAACATAAATTGTATTAACTTCCCTAGTATAAGAAAAAGGAAGAGGTAGGTATTTTTTTTTTAAATATATAGTGTTCAAAAGTAATTCAGTAATTGTCGGGGCGCGGTTTGAATAGTGGATAGCTTATCAGTTACAAAAAATGAAATTTGAATGGGAATTCGCAGGTTCGAAACCTTAGTTTGGTAAAATAATCAAACTCTCATTCACAAAATCGATAAAATCAGTTAAACTAAAAATAAAAATCATACACATTAAAAAAAATTCGCAGAGTGAGCAGTTACAATAGGTATTAATGAGTTATCTTAAGAAACCAACCTCTCTTTGCGCATACAGAAGGGGAATACAATTTTTTGTTTTGAAACATCTAAAATCTAAACATAGAGACATAGTTTCTTGGCTCGATTAGTTAAGTCTTCAACATATCATCGAGCCAAGAGACTATTTTGCAGGTTCAAACCTTCCTCAAAACTTTTCAAAAATAAAATACTAATTTCAATAATAAATTCGCACTACCGCATACAGATGGCAGCATCAAAAATCTTTTTCAGAAAACATAAGACATTTTTATCTTCATTCAAATTCTAAGACAATTCAGAAAAAAAAAAAATTAAGCCCCCTAAAAATAAGCCCCCCTAAAAAATAAGCCCCTCTAAAAATTTAGGCTCCTCAAACTCCCTTTCAAAAATACCTACATCTCTATGTTATAGTATGATATTTCCATTTCTACTCTATGTCGATTCGAAAAAAAAAAATTAAGCCCCCCTAAAAATAAGCCCCACTAAAATATTTAGACCCCTCAAACTCCCTTTCGAAAACACCTAACTCACTATGTTATAGTATGATATCTCCATTCTAATACTAAATCAATTCGAAAAAAAAATATTAAGCCCCCTCAAAAATTAAGCCCCCCCTCAAAAATTAAGCCCATCGAAAAATTTAGTGTCTTCATACTTCCTCTCGAAAAGACCTATGTTATAGTATGATATTTCCATCTCTACTCTAAGTCGATTCGAAAAAAAAAAATTAAGCCCCTCTCAAAAATTAAGCCCCCTCCAACCCCTCCTACTATAGGTTAAGTCTCCCAACAGGTGGATTCCACCCTCCTCCTCCATCCACAAGGTGGATTCCACCCACATCCACACAATCCGCAATCCGCCTGCTGACGCCTAACTCTCCTTCTTTCCCTACTTATATATTTTTGTATATTTAGCAAATGAAGCAGAATCGGGAAAGTTCCATTAATTGATTTAAACATTGCGAAAATATACTTAAATTTGTTTCTTGAGGGGGGGGGGGAGGCAGTCCCCGGCTAGATGTATGCAGGGCCATCGCTAGTACTTTTTATTGGTGGGGTAGAAGATCTTAAATTGCCAAGTCAAATTTCAGTATTTGCCAACTAGTTTTATAACTTCGCCAAGTTACCACAATTACAAAATGGGATATAGTTCTTATTTGAAAAAAGTTTTATAATATTCAAAATTAGATTTGTAACTTTTGCCAAGTCTACCAGAAATAGAAAGTGTATTATAGTTTTTATTAAAGTTTTAAACAAATTTGCTAACTGAGTTTGTAAGTTTGCTAAGTGTAACAGTTTTCGCGAGCGTTTTCTTTTTTTTTTGAGGGGGGGTGTAGGAGGACTCCCCCCCCCAAAAAAAAAAGGCTCGCGAAAACTGTTACCTTAGCAAGGGCCCTGGATGTATGGAATATATTTCTTCCTGCATTTTACTGGAGTAAAATTTTGAAAATTGAATTAATAAATTAAAATTGAAATTCAGTTCAATTAGAATTGATATAAAATTCATTTAGAAAATGCCTGTTTTAAAATCTCATTTTTCTCCATCATATCAAGAAAATATATACATATAATTCCAAACCGATCGGAGTGGGGAGATTAGAACACACACACACACACACTGTGCTTATGCATATAGTGTTAGGAGCAAGGCCGGGGGAGGGATACATATTTAAGTCTCTGTTCAATGATGCACAGGTATCTCTGTAAAAAAAAAAAAAAAAAAAAAAAAAAAGCCGCATGATTATTTGTAGGCTATACTTCAGTGTTTAAATTATAACTCAATCAGGGTTCGTTGATATATATCAATGGATATATATCATGATATATATCTTGATATATATCCGATATTTATTTTTAAAATATCAAGATTTTTGATATTTTCGATATTTTTAAATTCTTGATATTTATTTTCAAAATATCAAGATGTTTGATATTTTATATATTTGATATTTATTTTTAAAATATCAATGTGCAAGATAATTTTGATATTTTCTTCAGTCAAAACAAGTGTAAATGAAATTTTCAACTCTTTTTGACTGTGCCATTCTGTAGATAAAGAACTTTTGTCTCTGGCAGTGACTTTTTTTTAGGCAAAGAAGAAAACAAATATCTTTTCCAAGCTTTATGTTTGAAACTGTTATTTTTAAATGTAGAACTAATAATTATGCGAGACAATTCAGAACATCCATTGAAAGATAAACTGTAATTTTGATAATCATTTATATACAGTATTATTAGAAAAGAATCTTCTGATTTTGGTTTAATTGAGTCTAAACTGGCACTACAGATTAGGGAAGAGAAAATAAGAAGCTTACTGAAGCTTATGTTAAAATCCCCCCCCCCCCCCCCCAAAAAAAAGCTGTTTTGTATTTAAAATTTTATTTTATAAAATACTAGCGAACTTGCCCGGCGTTGCCCGGTTACGTCAAAAAACAGCGGGAATTACGAAAAAGCTGTGAAAATCACAATAAAATATCGCGAAAAAATTTTAAATCGCTTCTCAAATTTTGAAAAGAGAAAATATATATATATATATTGTGTTCGAAGATTGCAAGTTGATTCCTTTCACTAAAGTGAAAAAATAGTAGGAAATCGCTAAAATACACTACAAATCACATACAAAATTCCCGAAAAATTCGAAAATTGCTATACGAAATTCGAATAAACTTTATTGAAATGAGGGCAGAATGTATTTTAGGTCAAAAATGGAATGTCAAAAAATTGCAGCGGATCGGGAAGAAACGTAAAAATCTCATTAAAAATCACTAAAAGTTCAAAAATCACGAAAGTCAAAATTTACTATAATTGGATAAAAGCTTCAAATATAATTCATTTGGCCTGTGGGCTCTCTTAAAATTTATGTTTTGGAAATCATGCTAATTATTAGATCATGTTACTTTTATTCGTAATTAATTTACTTGGACTCCCTTAAATATAATTAATATAATCCCTTAAGTTAATATTAGTTTTTGTTGCATTAAAATATCTCAATTTGTTGATTTTCTGTAAGCAAGTAAACCCTATCGTTTTACAGTGGAAGTCTATGGGAATTTGGCGAAATATTAGAGATGTCGCCAAGTTGGCGTCACTTTTGGCGACTAATTTTGGTCGCCAAATTTGGCGATATATCGCCAAGTTGGCGGCAAACTTGGCTTTATTTGGCGACGGAACTGGAACCCCCCTACGCTAACCTCCCCTTATAGGTATGGAAATGCATTACATGCTGTTCAATAATCGCATAAAAAATTCGCTAAAAATTCAAAAATCGCTGTACGAATTACGGATAAACTTTTTTGAAAAGAGAACAAAATTTACTATATTGGGTTAAAAGAAAGGAACCGTATTCTCTGCCCTAATGTTGAAAAATCGAATTAATATAATCCCTTAAGTTAATATTAGTTTTTGTTGCATTAAAATATCTCAATTTGTTGATTTTCTGTAAGCAAGTAATCCATATTGGTTTACAATGGAAGTCTATGGGAATTCGGCGAAATATTAGAGATATCGCCCAGTTGGCGCCACTTTTGGCGACTCATTTTGGTCTCCAAATTTGGCGGTATACCGCCAAGTTGAAGACAAACTTGGCGACAGAACTGTGTCCCTCTACGGTAACCTCCTTATAGGTATAGAAATGCATTAAATGCTGTTCAATAATTGCATAAAAAATTCGCTAAAAATTCAAAAATCGCTGCACGAATTCCGCATAAACTTTTTTGAAAAGAGAACAAAATTTACTATATTGGGTTAAAAGAAAGAAACCATATTCTTCTCACTTATAGGGAAAAATCGCTTCGAAACTTAAAAAAGTGCTAAAAATCGCATAAAAAATTAAATAAAAAAAATCTAATCAAAAAATCGAAAATCGGGCTTCGAGGTGCAAAACTTCATATATAGACGAACCTTTTCACCAAATTTTGTAGCTCTACGTGCAGTGGTCTCTTCAGAACACCGTCAACACACTCACTCACACACAAACTTCTTTCTTTATAATTATAGATAAAACTTTCTCGATACTTGATACAAATCCTATAGTTTATATACATATATAGGTGTATAAAGCAAATTGTATCTGCTTTCAATTAATATTTTTGTTCCAAGTAAAAAAAAAAAGGAAAAGAGAAATGCATTTTAAAATACTATTGTATAAGTTTTCATGTTAATTGCAATATGTTTTAGTTTCTAATTTATATTACGCTTGAAAATATTCATTATCAGCAGTAAGTTGACTATTTTGAAAATATCGGATATATATCGAAAATATCGGATATTTTTTATATTTTCGAAAATATCATGGTATTTACGAACACTGAACTCAATATATTCTTACACGTTTGTATAAATATAAATTGTGAATTTAGAAAGGCGTTGCCATTAAAAGCTATTTCTATAATTCAGTATTTTCGCCATCTATATCATTAAATTTTGATTTGTTAAAAATGGATGAATTTGTTAAATCATGGATCAAATGTTATAATTTGCGACTCTGGCGAATTTAGATAAAAATGTCAAAGATCAAAAAGTCAATGGTAAAAAGGCAACAGAAAAAATAGTAGTAATATTTATAAACGAGTGCAATCGAAATTATTTAAAAGATAAATACGTTAAGATCAAAAGAACTTTTTAAAACACCATTTCGTCAGTCTTGCTGCTGTTTTCAAAGTAGTAGGACGTGTTCTCTGCGTCTGATGAAGAAAGACTAGTTCGTTCGAATTATTAAAATATTTATGGTGTTTTAAGAAATTGTTTTTATCTTATAATTGGACACCAACGTATTTAATTATTTAATAAATACATTACTCCATTGTTGTAAAGCATTTGCTAAGCACGCGTATCTGTAGCCATAACATTGAAAGTAATATGTACATATCATTATACTAAAGCATACAAATAAATAGGTATTGTGTATTGAAGATGTATTCGCTCGTTGGACATGTCCGCTCTTTGTTAGGGAGTCCCTGAAAGTTATGAGTGGAGGAGGGTGGGGGGGGGGGGTGGGGGGGGGGGTCTTCGGTTTTCAAAAGAAAATACAAACTGTAGATTCTTACAACTCGCTACATGGATCGCTAATGTATAAGGACAGCAACTTACATGTATTTATAGAAACTTTGACCATTAGTTGCTTGAGGGGAATGAGGAAATGATACATGAAAATAACAGAAACAAAATTTTACATACAGATCTTTTAATAAGTTGAAAAAAAAATTTAATCGAAATTTTCGCATTATTTACAAAGTACGATTTGAGGAAGGGGGGGGCGCAGAGTTAAGGCGGCTAACAGAAAATATGCCTCAGTTTTTTAAGATTTGAGACAAGAAAACATAATTTAAGCAACACGCAGTCAGGGCTCGAAATGTTCCGGAGCAAACCGGAATGATATTCCGATTCGTGAAATTATGACAAATATTGTTCCGGTTTATGATTGATATTTCCGCTCCAGTTAAAGTTCATCCGAAAAAAAAAATGGATAGAACGTGCAGCGATACACTTAACACCACTGTGATAAACCACCACCCATACCACGGCTTTGAAGCTATTGTTATAGTTCCTCACCAAATGAACGACTCACGACACAAATGAGTAGTAAATTTTAGGCATAATTTTTTTTTCCAAGGGAGTTCGTCGTTCCGAGCTTCGGCTCGCATTCTTATTGGTTGTTGGTTGCCCAGTGTCCAACATGTTGTTCAACCAGTTTTGGCGACTTTGCACTTGTTTTGAGAAACTACATTACAAACAAAATAAAGCAAAAATGCGTTTTTTATAACATAATGGTAATCTGTTGAATGTTATTCAATGCATTTTGTATAATTATAAATAATGATTTAGAAATATGTCTCTTCAATACATTTTTAATTAATTTTTTGAACGCTATATTTTATATCCAAGTATATACTTAATATTAATTTTTGTTTATTAAATAAAGACGAATGAAAGATTTCTTTTTTCTTTTTCTTAAAAAAAAAAAAAAAAAAAAAAAAAAAAAAAAAATCGCTCTTTGTAATAAAATTATTTATTTAATTTCTTTTTAATGAATGTACTTACTTAGGCAATATTGGGTTAATTTGGTTTTAGAAGGATGCTATTTAATGTATTTTGTATATTTATAAATACAAATTTAGTAATATTTGCCTTCAGTTTATTATTATTATTATTATTAATTTTCTTAAACGTTATATATATTTGTAACTAAGTATACTTAAATTTTGTTATTATTTATTAAATATTTTCTTCTAATACAAATGTATATTATACGAATTTGATATTATATTTGTAAATGCAGATTATTTATAACTAATTGCACAGAATATTTGTTTCTGCTTTTATATTATTATTATATTATTTAATATGTCTTAATCAATATTAATTTATTAATAAAAATTATTACTATGTATTTATTATATTGATTTAATAAATATTATTATTAAATATTAATAATTATAAAATGTTCATGTATTTTTTTTTTCATTTATATTATACAATTAGATTAGACTATTTTAAATAAATAATAATACATATTTAGACTATATGCTAATTATAACTAAATTTATATTATACAGTTAGCTTATTTTAAATAAATAATAAATCTTTAGACTGAATGCTGTTAATCCTAAATATTTGGGTTTTTCTTTACGTTGGTTTTTAAATTTGACGTATTCATTACAAAATATTTTTACACATAATCAACAACTTTTTTTTTTTTTTTCGTTTTTCCACTTTGTATTAATAATGATTGTTCAAAGTATATAACTTCTTCCAGAAAAAAAAAAAAAAAAAAAAAAAAAATATATTAACTGTGCCGCTATATTTTATAATGATTGTTTGTCAAATGAAAGACAGAACTCACCCCCCCCCCCGCACACACATTCATACACACATACATACCAAATTAACGCTACTGCAAAACTGTAATTTATTTGCACCAGAAACTAACATTACACACTAAAGTGTAAAATTTCAACTAAAATGACATTTAAGTAGCAAAGACAAAAATAAATAAAAAATAAAGACAAGTATTTTTTTCCTTTTTTTGGTTCCATGTAATGTATAATTTTGAACTATATTCCATAAAGGTATAAGAGCATACAGTTACAAATTCATGAGATTGTTAGGGAATCCAACCTCTTCTTCACCCCCCCCCCTCCCGGATTTTGGATTTTAAGGTTTTTTATGGATTTAAACTGCAAATTCTTCCTGGAACTACAGCTTGAAAAATACAATATATATAGTTTCTTTTTTGTTTATCACAAATAGCATTTAAAAAATATATATAAATAATATACTTATATTAATATTATTATATAATAATTAATAAATTATATAATAATATAAAAATGTTATTTATATTTTTAAAAATTATATATATATTTTAATATAAATAATATAATATAATTATATTAATGTTATTGTATAATTATATAATATAATTAATTAATTAATAATAATAATAATTAATTTTATAATACAATATGTCATATTAATAATTATATAACGGTCTGCGAAACAACCGTAGCTAAACGCCATGTTAGGCTTAATGAAAAACATATCTTAACATATGACAGCTAAATGATAATTTTTTCTACTTAAAATCATGTCTGTTCAGCATATTTTCATGTAAAACATGTGTATCATATCCATTTATAATGTATTAAGTTCTAAATTAAAATTAAGCTATTTGAAATCAAATCTAAACTAACGATACTGTTGCCATTCAGATTCAAATTCCAGCAAATTAAGAAACAAATGAATGACTCTTTGACGATTCATAAAAAAAAAATACGGCTAACATCTGATTCTGCTTTAAATATATTTTTTAAAGCATATTAAAGCCTTTAAGTTTTTTGAAATGCGTTTTTCAATGCGTTTACATTTATAAGCAGCAATTTTATTTACGACTGTTTACATTTACAAGCAGTCAGTTTACGACATACATATGAAATATTACGTAATTTATTGAATAAATATTTTAAAAAACATTATTTAATGATTATTCATCATTATTCATATGAATCATTCATATGAATATTGATTCATATCAATGATTCATATATTTCACTCTTCTGTAGTGGCAACAGTGAAACGCTGTTTCTTTGGGAAAAACAACAGAGGGATAAACATGCTGATTTTTCGCCACTACTCGCTTTCATCTGTCAATAGATATTTTTGAATGTTTTAAAAGTTTTTTTAATTTTTATTATGGACTTTCGGAAAGAAGGCGCCAATTGACCAGGAAAAGAATTGCGCGATCGCGGCAATCAACGGATTTCTCAGTTTGCCTGATATACTCAGCTGAGTTTACACCGAACAGAATTAAACACCCATATGCACAACTTTTTGTTTATTTTTTATCTAAACTATGCATATTTTAAGTTCATGTTCATAAAGTGTTTATCACTCACAGGAACGTTTCATTATAATAAAGATTTAAAAATCAAAATTACATTTTTTTTTAAATTTTACTAAATTTTTGTACCGTTAAAAAACATAGCTTTTTGTATGTGTATTACTTTCAATGATGCACATAATGGTGTTTTAGTTTTGGCCAAATATATGAATCAAATTTAAAGTTTCATCTAAAATTAAAAAATAAACATCTGATTTTTTAAAGAAATGCCATATGTTTTTTGTTTTATTTTTAAGTTTCTTATTTCACCTATGCTGCATTTTTTAAGCTGAATTTAATATATTTCTGTGAATTATTTTTGCTGTTTGAAAAATGCAACAGCTTTTTTTTTTTTTTCAACTATGCATATATTTTTAAAAGCATTTACAGACATGCCACTTTCCAGCGAAAACAGGGAATTCCATTTTTTCGGCACAATTTATCATCACTGGGATTGATGCAAATCAGTATTAAAATTTGTTGACATTTTTAGGACGAGAAGAGGGGGGGGGGTAGCAGAATTTGACAAAATAAAAATGTGAGTACAAGCAACTGCAATTTGAGTTTATTTCTAATCCTTTCCCATGACCTGTGCATTTAGTCCATGTATAGAAACAAACAGGATGAAAAAAACAGGAGCCAGGAGCTTGCAACTATCATCTGTCTGCTTTCCCCGAAGGATTGCAAAAAACATCAAAATATCGTAGAAAAATGGTGGTGTCATCAAACGAATATGAATTCCATCAAAGGATCGCAGAAAAAAGCACAATGTTTCCCAAAGGGTCCTTTAGTATGCATGTTTCGTCTAAGGATCATGGAATATGTGAATGTCGCCAAATAATCGTGGAAAAAACATGAATTTCATCAGATGGCTGCAGAAAAAATGCATTATTTGATCAAAGTATCGCGAAAAACGTGAATTTCGTCAAATAATCACAGAAAAAATATGTTTTGATTAGAGGATCACAGAGAAAACGAGATTTTCATCGAAAGGTTGCAAAAGTGTAAGTTTCAACATAAGAACCTAAAAAAAAATGTAAATTTTGAAATCGGGGGATCTTGAAGCTTATTGGTTCATCAGTATCAGGTGAACCGTTAGTCAGGTAAATTTTCTGTTACGTAACTAATTTGCTGCATACATTCGGATGCACCTGTGCTTCTGTCAACGTATTTTGATTGTAAGGTAAGTCTCGCTTGCTCTGCTGTTTATTTCTTTTTTTTATTAGGATTTTTGCATTAGCTGTTTAAAATGCACCCTTTATTGGTGAATATATCGATTTTTACATTGTTTACCGTTTTAGAGACAGACGATTCAGCCAACGGTTGCCGAAAAAATTCAGAGTCTGAAAACATTGAGGGTGTATTACCAAACATCCATCAAAATTTAAATTTAATTCAGTTAGAAGAGAAGTACCATACCTTGACGATGTTTCAGACCCTGACTAGGATCCTTTTTTCTAAACATTAAATTATTGATTTTTTTTTTTAATTTTAACTGATTGTTTGTTTTTTATGTAAATATTTGAAATTTTTTTTGTATGAAACTCCCCCTTTTTTTTATGAATCGCCGTCTCATTTATTGGTATTTCTTTATATTTATCCTTTTACTTTTATTTTATGTTTCATAAATTTTTTGGCAGTTGTGAGCGAGATTTTACCTGCATTCGTAACAAATTTTTCAAGATGGCAGTAAAACTTCGTTTTTAAATCTTTATGTTACTTATAAATCCATGTTTTTACATCATTTTCTATTTTTTTGTGCAAATCATTGATTTATAAATAACATAAAGATTTAAAAATTGAGTTTTTCCGTCACCTTGAAAAGATTTTTGGCACAATTTTTTTCGTCAAGCGGCACAGGATGCGAAACTCTTCCCTGAATTTTGTCAAAGAAACGTGAGAGGTGTAATTCATCAAAAAGGCACAGGAAAAACGTGAATTTTGCAACAAATCCCGATAAAAACACTCATTTCGTGAAAGGATTGTGGTAAAAACAGTCATTTTTTTTAAAAGGCTGCGAAAAAAACATGAATTTCATCAGAGATGTGCAGAAAAAACGAGAATTTCACCATAAACATTAAATTATTGATTCTTTTTTGTTTGTAAATTTTAACTGATTGTTTTTTGTGTAAGTATTTTTAGTTTTTTTTTATATATTTTTTTCTGTATGAAACTCCCCTTTTTCCTGAATCGCCGTCTCATTTATTGGTATTTATTTATATTTATCTTTTTATTTTATATTAGTAAGTTTTTTGGTAGTTGTGAGCAAGATTTTACCGGCATTCATAACAAATTTTTCAAGATGGCGGAAAAACTTCGGTTTTAAATCTTTGTTATTTATAAATCCATGTTTTTACATCATTTTCTATTTTTTGGGCAAAATCATTGATTTATAAATAACAAAGATTTAAAAATGATGTTTTTCTGCCATCTTGAAAAGATTTTTGGCAAGATTTTGAACAATTTTTTTTTGCTCTTCCCTGAATTTTGTCAAAGAAACGTGAGAGGTGTAATTCGTCAAAAGGGCGCAGAAAAAAAGCAAATTTTTCAACAAATCACGATAAAAACACTCATTTCGGCAAAAGGCTGCGAAAAAAACACGAATTTCATCAAAGATGTGCAGAAAAAATGAGAATTCTGCCATAGGGTTGTTGGAAAAAGCTCTCCCCCCCCCCCCCCCCCCGCATGAGGTGGTTCATATTTTCTTCATTTGAAGGTTGACTTTTACAAACACTATTTTTTTTAATGCTTTTGAGGACTTGCCTCTATCTGAATAATCATGCATATCAATCACCTGTTTAATTGAGTCTGACTTAATGTTGTAAACTTACAATAACACTTTCCCGTCATTTTTGACGGGGCCATATGCTAGTATTAATAATTATATAATAATATAGCATTGCTATTTATATTTAAAAAATTATTACAATATTTTTAATATAAATAGTAATATTCTCCTTAGGACTGCAGCTTGAAAAACAAAATGCATATAGTTTTAATCACAAACGACAATTTTTAAAGAATATACTAAGTAATACAATAATATTAATATTATTATATAATTATGTTATATAATAATTAATAATAATAAATGTTATATTAATATTATTGCATAATTATCTACTTATTATAAAAGCTGAGTGCACGTGACCGACGGAACGATGCCGGTGCGAACCACTCTGGTCTGCGAAACAACCGTAGCTAAACGCCATGTTAGGCTTAATGAAAAACATATCTTAACATATGACAGCTAAATGATAATTTTTTCTACTTAAAATCATGTCTGTTCAGCATATTTTCATATAAAACATGTGTATCATATCCATTTATAATGTATTAAGTTCTAAATTAAAATTAAGCTATTTGAAATCAAATCTAAACAGACGATACTGTTGCCATTCAGATTCAAATTCCAGCAAATTAAGAAACAAATGAATGACTCTTTGACGATTCATCAAAAAAAAAAATACGGCTAACATCTGATTCTGCTTTAAATATATTTTTTAAAGCATATTAAAGCCTTTAAGTTTTTTGAAATGCGTTTTTCATTTTTTGAAATGCGTTTACATTTATAAGCAGCAATTTTATTTACGACTGTTTACATTTACAAGCAGTCAGTTTACGACATACATATGAAATATTACGTAATTTATTGAATAAATATTTTAAAAAACATTATTTAATGATTATTCATCATTATTCATATGAATCATTCATATGAATATTGATTCATATCAATGATTCATATATTTCACTCTTCTGTAGTGGCAACAGTGAAACGCTGTTTCTTTGGGAAAAACAACAGAGGGATAAACATGCTGATTTTTCACCACTACTCGCTTTCATCTGTCAATAGTTATTTTTGAATGTTTTAAAAGTTTTTTTAATTTTTATTATGGACTTTCGGAAAGAAGACGCCAATTGACCAGGAAAAGAATTGCGCGATCGCGGCAATCAACGGATTTCTCAGTTTGCCTGATAAACTCAGCTGAGTTTACACCGAACAGAATTAAACACCATATGCACAACTTTTTGTTTATTTTTTATCTAAACTATGCATATTTTAAGTTCATGTTCATAAAGTGTTTATCACTCACAGGAACGTTTCATTATAATAAAGATTTAAAAATCAAAATTACATCATTTTTTTAATTTTACTAAATTTTTGTACCGTTAAAAAACATAGCTTTTGGTATGTGTATTACTTTCAATGATGCACATAATGGTGTTTTAGTTTTGGCCAAATATATGAATCAAATTTTAAAGTTTCATCTAAAATTAAAAAATAAACATCTGATTTTTTAAAGAAATGCCATATGTTTTTTGTTTTATTTTTAAGTTTCTTATTTCACCTATGCTGCATTTTTTAAGCTGAATTTAATATATTTCTGTGAATTATTTTTGCTGTTTGAAAAATGCAACAGCTTTTTTTTTTTTTCAACTATGCATATATTTTTAAAAGCATTTACAGACATGCCACTTTCCAGCGAAAACAGGGAATTCCATTTTTTCGGCACAATTTATCATCACTGGGATTGATGCAAATCAGTATTAAAATTTGTTGACATTTTTAGGACGAGAAGAGGGGGGGGGGGGTAGCAGAATTTGACAAAATAAAAATGCGAGTACAAGCAACTGCAATTTGAGTTTATTTCTAATCCTTTCCCATGACCTGTGCATTTAGTCCATGTATAGAAACAAACAGGATGAAAAAAACAGGAGCCAGGAGCTTGCAACTATCATCTGTCTGCTTTCCCCGAAGGATTGCAAAAAACATCAAAATATCGTAGAAAAATGGTGGTGTCATCAAACGAATATGAATTCCATCAAAGGATCGCAGAAAAAAGCACAATTTTTCCCAAAGGTCCTTTAGTATGCATGTTTCGCCTAAGGATCATGGAATATGTGAATGTCGCCAAATAATCGTGGAAAAAACATGAATTTCATCAGATGGCTGCAGAAAAAATGCATTATTTGATCAAAGTATCGCGAAAAACGTGAATTTCGTCAAATAATCACAGAAAAAATATGTTTTGATTAGAGGATCACAGAGAAAACGAGATTTTCATCGAGGTTGCAAAAGTGTAAGTTTCAACATAAGAACCTAAAAAAAAAGGTAAATTTTGAAATCGGGGGATCTTGAAGCTTATTGGGTTCATCAGTATCAGGTGAACCGTTAGTCAGGTAAATTTTCTGTTACGTAACTAATTTGCTGCATACATTCGGATGCACCTGTGCTTCTGTCAACGTATTTTGATTGTAAGGTAAGTCTCGCTTGCTCTGCTGTTTATTTCTTTTTTTTTTTATTAGGATTTTTGCATTAGCTGTTTAAAATGCACCCTTTATTGGTGAATATATCGATTTTTACATTGTTTACCGTTTTAGAGACAGACGATTCAGCCAACGGTTGCCGAAAAAATTCAGAGTCTGAAAACATTGAGGGTGTATTACCAAACATCCATCAAAATTTAAATTTAATTCAGTTAGAAGAGAAGTACCATACCTTGACGATGTTTCAGACCCTGACTAGGATCCTTTTTTCTAAACATTAAATTATTGATTTTTTTTTATAATTTTAACTGATTGTTTGTTTTTTATGTAAATATTTGAAATTTTTTTTGTATGAAACTCTCCTTTTTTTTATGAATCGCCGTCTCATTTATTGGTATTCCTTTATATTTATCCTTTTACTTTTATTTTATGTTTCATAAATTTTTTGGCAGTTGTGAGCGAGATTTTACCTGCATTCGTAACAAATTTTTCAAGATGGCAGTAAAACTTCGTTTTTAAATCTTTATGTTACTTATAAATCCATGTTTTTACATCATTTTCTATTTTTTTGTGCAAATCATTGATTTATAAATAACATAAAGATTTAAAAATTGAGTTTTTCCGTCACCTTGAAAAGATTTTTGGCACAATTTTTTTCGTCAAGCGGCACAGGATGCAAAACTCTTCCCTGAATTTTGTCAAAGAAACGTGAGAGGTGTAATTCATCAAAAAGGCACAGGAAAAACGTGAATTTTGCAACAAATCCCGATAAAAACACTCATTTCGTGAAAGGATTGTGGTAAAAACAGTCATTTTTTTAAAAGGCTGCGAAAAAAACATGAATTTCATCAGAGATGTGCAGAAAAAACGAGAATTTCACCATAAACATTAAATTATTGATTTTTTTTTGTTTGTAAATTTTAACTGATTGTTTTTTGTGTAAGTATTTTTAGTTTTTTTTATATATATTTTTTTTCTGTATGAAACTCCCCCTTTTCCTGAATCGCCGTCTCATTTATTGGTATTTATTTATATTTATCTTTTTATTTTATATTAGTAAGTTTTTTGGTAGTTGTGAGCAAGATTTTACCGGCATTCATAACAAATTTTTCAAGATGGCGGAAAAACTTCGGTTTTAAATCTTTGTTATTTATAAATCCATGTTTTTACATCATTTTCTATTTTTTGGGCAAAATCATTGATTTATAAATAACAAAGATTTAAAAATGATGTTTTTCTGCCATCTTGAAAAGATTTTTGGCAAGATTTTGAACAATTTTTTTTTTGCTCTTCCCTGAATTTTGTCAAAGAAACGCGAGAGGTGTAATTCGTCAAAAGGGCGCAGAAAAAAAGCAAATTTTTCAACAAATCACGATAAAAACACTCATTTCGTCAAAAGGCTGCGAAAAAAACACGAATTTCATCAAAGATGTGCAGAAAAAATGAGAATTCTGCCATAGGGTTGTTGGAAAAAGCTCTTCCCCCCCCCCCCCCCCCCCCCGCATGAGGTGGTTCATATTTTCTTCATTTGAAGGTTGACTTTTACAAACACTATTTTTTTTTAATGCTTTTGAGGACTTGCCTCTATCTGAATAATCATGCATATCAATCACCTGTTTAATTGAGTCTGACTTAATGTTGTAAACTTACAATAACACTTTCCCGTCATTTTTGACGGGGCCATATGCTAGTATTATATAATAATTAATTAATAATATTAATTATTTTAATATTATTAATTATATTTAAAAAAATTATTATAATTTAAAAATATAAATATTGATATTCTCCTCTTACTGCAGCTTTAAAAACAAAATGCATATAGTTTTAATCACAAATAATGGATATATAATAATGGATATAAATAATATATAATAATATAATAATAATGGATTAATAATAATGGATAATAATATAATAATGGATTAATTAATAATATTATGTTAATAATTAAATATTTAAAAATATTTTTTATAACTTAATTAATCATTGAAAAATTTAAACAACTTCCGGCATGCTTGGATTCGAACTCAAGTACTCAGCTTAAGATCAGCTTAAGACTCAGCAAGAGTCAGCTTAAAATAGAATTCATACAAAACCCCCAGAAGTACTCTTCGCCAAATGTTATTATCGCCAATATAGACTATGACACTGCCAAAGGCAAGAACCAATGAGGTTATGAGCTACAGTTCTGATCGACGAACTCCCTTGGAAAAAAAATTATGCAAATTGCAGTGACTCAATGAATGTGATATGCCTTACATCCAAGCTTTTTAAATGTCATCTTTTAATGTAACGAAGAAGGAAGTAGATAGAATTTAGGCCGTACTGGAGACCAGTATCGTAGCAATTTAAAAATCATAGGGGGGGGGGGGGGGGGGGGAGGCTCAAATAGTTTTTAACTCAGCATGCTCAAAATAACTGCGAAACTGAGAAAACCAATTAATGATAAAGCATCTTATTAATAAGTAATTATGTAGATTAATTAATTATTTAATTTCATTCATAATTAAAAATGTGTATGCACAATATTTCAAAGTAAACATTATGGAATAAATTAAATTTTACAAATTTGTGAAATATGACAGTAGAGTTCGAAAGAAATATTTCTATAAAAAAGAAACAAAATGCACTTACCAATTTTGGGATCATAACACATGGTAGTGCGCTTCGCTGACACTTTCTTCAAAATGGATTTGGCATCTATTTGTATTTCTCCGCAATTGTTTTTTTTCCGCGATTCTTTGACTTAATTTGCGTTTTTTCCGCGCTTCTTTGGAAAAATTCGCGTTTTTTGCGATCCTTTGACGAAATGTGCGCTTTTTCAATCATCTGACGAAATTCGTGTTTTTTAGAGATCCTTTGACGAAATATGCGTGATTTCGCAATTCTTTAACGAAATTAGTTTTTTTTTTTTCGTTATCCGTTGACGGAATTGGGGATTTTTTCTGCGGACGATTGACAAAATTCATTTCTTTTTCTTCGACGATTTGTCGAAATTTTCGATATATTTTATGTCTAAATTTTCGGACTAATGGCCGATTTTTTTTTTAATTTTCGTAACCGAAAACCTTAAATTGTCGGAATTTTTGGAAAATTTTGAACAGAACTCCTGACTTGATTTCAAATGCAGCTTGAGCCCCCTGAGACACCACCCCCTCTTTCCTATACCACTGCCGGAGGCAATATATAGCTTATTGCGTTATCTGTAACTTTTTTTTATTATTGTTTAGAATCTTGAATGCATTTTTAAAATTGCCTTTGCATGGTTAGAAATAAAATTGTCTATGCATTCAAATAAAAAAAATAAAAAAAATACTAGAAAACAGGAATTTTGCTTTTTCAGGACATAGTGTTGGACCCGATGAAATATATATATATATATATATAATATATATATATATATATATATATATGTATATAAATACAGATACAGTGTCCCGATTACCGAGTTAATATGGACCAAGCTCACCTCGAATAAGCAAAAAAACTCGGATTAACCGGATTTACACAAATCGTGACCCACTAAAGAGATGAAATATAAATTTTCACTTAATTCATTAATTATTTCATAGTTTTTTTCAATCGAACTTATACCTTTGGAATGGATTATTTTCTTCTGATGGATTGATGGCTTCCATTGTTATGAAAAAACTATTATAAATTAAGTGTTAGGTGAAGATGAAAGAGAAGTCGTAAAAAGTTAGAACTCTGATTTTCTGGCCAGAATGGGGGAAAAATGGCAAAAAAAAATTATGGCCATTTTTTTCCCATTCTGACCACAAAATCAGCGTTCTAACTTTTTACGGCTGCTCTTTCATCTTCACCTAACACTTCATTTATAATAGTTGTTTTATAATAACGGAAACCATCAGTCCGTCAGAAGAAAATAACTTGGTTAAAGCGAAAACTCTGTTAAGCGGGGCTCTACTCAGGCTCGGACTGGCCCATCGGCCCTAGGACCGGTGCGCCCTCGTCCAGTGAAAACTTCGCGCCCTTAAGTGCCTAAGCATCTCCAATATTTTTTCACTCGTTGTACACATACATTCTGATTAGAGTACTAAATTTCGAATTAATTAATATACAGACAGCACAAGAGCGGTATTTTTTATTATCAAAAAGAAATCAAAGATATATCGTAGCAATTTCAGGATTGGAAACCAAAGAGGGCATCTTTGGATGCGATTAAAAGAGAAAACATGCCCCCAACGAGAGCTTTAGTAGCCACAGTGCGTTGAACGAAATTTTTTCATCGCTTTTTTGAATGATGCCTATTAGATTTAACCAAATATTTTGCATAGTCCTTTTGCTTTTAATACCTTGCCTCCCCCCCCCCCTCCCTTATAGCCGTCCCTGAATGCACCTATAATCTTGCTTTTTGAAAATCAACTTGAGGAAAAAAGAGAGAGAGAGAGAAATATCCGAAGGCAAAAAACTTCTTCTATGGATTTTGTTGTTGATTGGAAAACATGATCTTTCTTTTCGGGGAATATAAAATTGATGATATACTTTTGGATTACAATCCTGCAAGCTGTGGGAACTCGCAGACAGCGTTTTCTTTCACAAAATCATTTTTTGATTGTAATCTTCCTTTTATTTAGTGATTTTACGCGGTTAAATATTGTAGTATTTATTTTGAAAAAAATTGCTTAATTTAATCAATTGAAAAGTCTATCATTAAATAAAGAAGTGACTACTATTTAAAAATTATAATAGGTTTTTTGAATAAAATAAACTTTCAAAAAAAAAAAACTTAAATGAAATATTGAAATGTTTGATTAAAAATGTTTTTTAAAATGTTTTAAAAATATTTATTTAAAATGCTTATTTAAAATGTTTTTTTAATTATTTATTTTAGTCTGTGTTGAATTTCTAAAAAAGTACTGAACTAATTTTGATGAAATTTAAATGGGACTCATTAGAGAGTATACTCTTTCAATTAAAAAAAAATCACATGAATCGATCGTGTAGTTTCAGAGTAATCGGTAAGCATACAAAAAAAAAAAAAAAAAAAAAAAGTAAAATAAAATAAAATAAAAATACATATGCTTCGAAATGAGAACTTCCTCCGCCTTTTTTTAAGTCTGTTGAAAAAACACTGTTTACGGGATCCTGAACGGAATACAATTAGTTCTTTCGATTATGGAAACTTAAATATTTTCCATTCTCTATGACAATGATAAGGGTTTTGCAAATCATGGTAAGATTGTGCTTAGAATAGTAAATTTACTCAATCATTTTAGCAATTTTAGACTAACAAAGCGACTTTTTTTAGGGTGTTCTTTTTCTGTAGAAACCTTTTTATAGTGCGATATCAATTCAGCACTTTATGAATGCATAAAGTCATTTTTTAAGGATACAAAATATACCTGTTATTTTCACAAGCAAGTATTATTTTCAAATTCAAATAGTCTTATCTTTCAGCATTCCAATAACCTATAATATGTGGTACTTTTACAAAAGGACAAAAGAAGCATCAGATTTAATTTTTAAATTTTCTATTTCCACAAGGAAAGTATATTTTTGTTCTAAACATAAATGCTTTTAAAACGAAGTTTGCGTACTGAATTTTTCTTGTGTGAGATGAAGGAGACACCTGCAGATACCACATTTAAAAATGCTACTTTGTTAATAATATTATTAATAATAAAACAGTAAATTGTAACAGAAATTGAATTTATGACATTTTTAACTGACTCGATAACTAATTCATATTAGGTTAAAGAAATATATTTAAAAAAGAGATTGAAGCTCTTATGAGCTCCGCAGTAACTCTATTTGCGCCTGGTGAAAAAAAATCTTGTAAGTTTTTCTAAAGATCCTCAGTGCATCAATGGTGATAAGTGGGGAAAAAATGTGGTTACTCCTTACTAATTCCGCTAAAAATAATCGTAAAAAAATATATAGCTACCAACTGACTGAAATAATATCTACTAATTATTGTTATGTATAAATTATATTTCCAAAGTCGTCTACTTATTAAGAATTGTACCAACTTTGAATTTTCGAACAATAACACCCATTTTTGACACCTTATTTGAGTTTCTTAAATCGAGACAGCCTGGGAAAAGGCATTAGTGTATATGTATTATCTTAAATCTTGATAAGGTTTGAAGATTTAAATTTGAGGATGCTACAGTTAGATCCATTCGAGAAACTTAATATAAAAATTACACCTGATAGATGTTTTATTAATTTATTAAAGAATTATACTGAATAGACCGAAAAATATTCCAGACTTTTTTTAATAATGAAAATTTTTAATGAAGTCGTATTAAAAAAATATATTATGAACAAACCACAATTGTTAAAAACATCGATGATGTGTACAGCTCTTTGAATAATTAGTTTTCGGGATATAGAGAAATTTTTTCTTACCATAATTTAAGGAGATCGTATTCTGTGATCAAAGGAGCCACAGAAAAAAATCGTAGATAGTTACCAGAAATATTTTGTAGGGGTTTCTTTGATCTAAAGTAAGTTTTTACTAAATTTATAATCCTTGTATAGTTTTACCAGGGTTGCAAAAAACCCAACCCAGCTGGGTTTTATTGTGTTTTTTAGGGTTTTTTGTTTTTTTAAGAAGTGAGGGCAGTGGGAGTCCCTTATTTTTATTAAAGTATATGTATTAAATTAAGAAATCTTATTATATTTTTATTAATTAACTTAATATACAAGTAATTTGAATTGAAATAACACAAATGAACAGTGTATAAGTCTGTAAAAAAGCTTTTACTTCTGACATCATATTATATAATAACCACATATCGCATATTTAAGAGTTACTTTAATAGATAACTTTTTATCTGTATTTCCCACTAAGAACATATTTTTGAAACAAATCTTTAATTTTTTATTGTTTATTAATCAAATAATGCTTGATAATATTTTCAAGATATCTATGGTTCACTGTATAGAACGGTTTATTCTTTGAACATAGCTGTTACTAAAAATATTTAAATTACAAATGATTGCAATTATCTACATAAATGATTGTAATTATTTAATTTGAATATTTTGAAATGAAGTTATAATACTTATATATAATATCCAACAATATTTATTTTTATCAACAAACATGCATCTGTATGTAATAGGAAATGATACTAAAAGAAACCAAAAAACCCAGGTTTAAACAAACAACAACAAAAAAGGTTTGTTTGGTTTTTTAGCAAAAAGTCCTTTTTTTTCTTTTTCTTTTGGCCAACCATGGTCAAAAGTGAATAAGTCAAATTTGTATCCAGTTGGGAACTTATATTATGAAGTTGCATATTGTTAAATCATAATATAAAAGACCTTGTCATTTTTTATCTGTGCGGAAATGTTATGATTAGCTATGCATATTGATTTTGGCTTTTTTTTTTCATAATATTAACAGGCTTTTAAAAGACTTAATCACTTATTTTATTTTGACTTTGTCACATTTGGATTTGGCAGTGCACCTAAAATATGTTTTAATAGGATAGTGCAACTCTTTAAATACAAAGGTTAAAAAACTAATATAAAAGTTACTGAATATTAAATAATAATATCATGAATTTTAAAAAACCCAATAAAACCCGCTTTGACGTGGGTTTTATTGGGTTTTTTAGAGTGGAGACCCCAAAAAACCCACCCGGGTTTTTTTGGGTAGATGGGTTTTTTGCAACCCTGAGTTTTACTGGTGAGTAATTGAGTGTTTTAGGTAGTACTTTTTCTTGTAAGATCTTCAATTTATTTTCCGAAATTAGGGATAAACCCCTAATACATTTTGTTTTTATAACTGTATTAAGATTTAAGAAAAGCATATAAACTATATCTCTGTCCTGGCTAGCAAGGAACTCAAATAGGATGTCTAAAGTGGATGTTATCATTTGAAAAATCAACTTTCGTGTACTTTTTAATAGGTAAGACAGCCTCCAAAGCAAAATTTATGACAAGCATTTAATAGTAAATATTATTCCAAATCAACTGGTACTTATGTCTTTTCAGGAAAATTCGTAGGAGTGATCATTTTTTTTCCTCCAAGGTATCTATCGATAAAAGAAGAAAATAAGAAAGCCCTTGTCTTGATATCAGTCATCTACTATAAGGTATTCTGTGTTCAACTTGTTGGAGGTTTAAGATAATACATGATTTGTTTTAAAAAATTGCGCAGTATTGTGTAGGTTTGATGTAACTTTAAACATGCACGGAGGATAAAGCGAAGTCTTCTGCCCAGAGTTAGAGGCATAATTTAAGCCATTATCATTACTTGGTGCTATGCAAGTGTGTTAAACCCAAGCACAACACAAGCAAGTAAAATTGACTTGAGTTCATTAAAATTTTTGCGCCCTCTGAAAATCCAAGATCTGCGCCCTTTACATTGACCCAGTCCGACCCTGGCTCTACTGTAGTACGAAACATATTTCAGTTTTAAGACTTAAAACACACGCTTTTATTTTATATAAAAGACGTCATTCGCATCCCCTGAAGAATTCTTCATTTACCATCCACTGTTAACAACATCTATAGAAAAGTATTCATATGACGTCACTAACGCTAAATAATACACAAATTAAAAAAAAAAAAAAAAGAAGCAAATGTCTCTCAAGAAACTCTACCAAAAAAAAAATCGGCTATCTATTCATATGGCTTCATTTGTTTGTAATATAGATAATTAAATTAAATTTAGTTTATAATAGCTCCCTGTTTTATCAGAAATCATTCATTTTTTTTTCAAAAAAGCACGTATTTGAATTACATTTTTTTCAGTTTTTATGAGAAAATGGCAACAAAAAGATATAATTGGTATTTTCCAACCCAAAATTAAACAAATGGTAAAAAAAGAAAAAAAAATTCAAAAATAAATGGAGATTCAGTTTTCAAACAAATTGCAATTTAGAAGTTTTTAAAAAATGCAGTAGTGTATTTAACAGTACAGTGGTACGGCTGCCTTATACAACACAACGTTATTTTTTGGAGACGATACAAAATAATCTGAGAGAAAGAAATAGCATTCATGGGCTAAAAATTAGTCAACAATAATTTTGAAATGGTGTTCCTTTTCATGAAATTTTCCGGTTCTTGCATGAAACAAAAATAAAAATGTTTTTCCAAAGGTGTTTTGATATAAAATTTGGTATCTAAAACTTATTTGTTAGAATGGTTCGGGGAAAGATAATGTGGATGTTCAGCACAGCAATAGGAAATTACCAGATAAAATTAAGGAGCAATTTGTAAATATAAAAGCATGACACTTGCAGGCATGACCATTTAAATAACTTAAAATCAAATATATTTTTGTTTTTTCTATTTTCCAAGAAATGAATTACATTTTAAGTTATAAGTGGTCGTTTTCCTATTATGACTTTTGTTGGGCTGTCGAGTACAAAAAATCGATTCTAACTGCCTAACAGCATTTTCTATTTTATTCTTTCTGAATAAGAGCACCTGCCAATTTCATGTGTTTACGAAAAGATGTGAATTCAGAAATATGCCCAAAAATAGTCACTTTAGATTCCAGCATGATTGAAAAGATTGAGAAGTGCGATTTCTGTCTGGGCAAATGGGTCATTTGCCCAAACAACTATAATTTAGGGTCCCAAACTTAGAAGTAGTTACAGTTTTAATAGGTATACTTTTTCTTTTTTACTTTATTCAAAAGTATACTTCATAACTATATCTTTAAAAAAAAATCATATCTCCATTTTAAATTTGTTTTAATCATAATGTTGTGTGTTGGGGGAAAAAATTTAAAATTAATTTTTCGTGGTTAAACGATTGATTTTTCCAGCATTAGAACATTAAAAAAAATGGGTTTTGATTCATCACTGTTAGAAGTTCTGTGGTCATCCCCTCACGCCAAGTCTGCATCGCTGATGTAGACTTTTATCTCAGATTTTCCGGCAAAACGAAATTTTGGTGGAGGTACTACTTTAGCTGTTGTGCCAATCAGGGGCGGATCCAGAGAATCGTATTTTTTTCTTTTCTTTTTTTTTTGGGGGGGGGGCGATACCGAGAGACATATAATCAACGTAGTCATAATTTCTGCTGGTGAAATCATTCCTTGCAGTTAATTATTAAATGAATATGAAATAATAAGACTTGAAAATATTATAATCTCTCGATTATTCGACATCTGATTAACCGAAACACTCGGTTAACCAACACTTATTATATAATCCTCCTCTCCTGAAAGTATGGTTTATTGTTATTTATTAGGTCGACAAATTAAAAACGTTATAACAGAATCTGTATATATATATATATATATATATATTTCTCTTGCGTGGCGCTAAAATAGCATTGAATTTGTAGCTTACCGTTTGGCAACAACCGCAGTAACACAATTAATTTGCCTTATTACTACATTCCACCAATCAGAAGAGTGATTTCACCACTTAAACTGGCGTCATATTTAAAAGAAAAATTTTAATGGTTTTCATAAAATGTAAAGATATTAAAACGATTCCGTTTAATGATTCACTAATCGCCCAAAAGCAGAACACAGATTATCTATTAAGAAACAATACGTGTAAATAAAATGACAGTGAATAATCTTTCATAGTAAGCAATATGGAAAACGAAATGCTTCCGATGAAAATGAAGACATCATTCGGAAAACAAAAGATGCATTTTCATCCATGAATTAAAATATTTTACTAAAACTGTGTCAGTGATGACGTCATATTCCTGATCCTTATTCCTACACATACATAGACTGGATTCTTCCTATCTCTCTATATTATAAAGGGCAAACATATCTGTGCGTAACGCATACGTCATTTTGCGAATGGCAACACTTTGAAATTTGAAATAAAATTTTGGTTTTGCAATTTTCTCTACTGCAAATTTATAAACTTCTAAACATTGCACATTTTAAATTTTTACACCGTCGTATAAGGAAAAAATTGCTCTTTTAAATGCAATTTGTTTGAAAGCTGCATCTCAATTAATTTTTGAGATATTAATTTTTTTGTAGTTTTTAATACCATTTTTCTTATTGTGGCAACAAAAGTACCCCATTTCAATTGAAAGTCATTGAAAGTAAACGGAAAATAGTCAAAAATAGGAGATACTGTATCTTTTTGTTGCCATTTTCTCATAACACCTGAAAAAAAAGGTTAAAATTAAAATAGGGGCTATGTCAAGAATATTGTCTGTTATTCCGTGATAATGACGTCATATGCATACTTTTCTATAGGCGAAGTGCTTTAGCGGATGCAAATGACGTCATTTTATAAAAACGCGTGTATTTTAATTCTTAAACCTGAATTATGTTTTGTAGAAGTGCGTCATTTTCACAGCCCAGCTACTTTAAAATTCTTCACAGGTGAAAATGGTCCACTTTGAAAATAATGTAATCGAAATCACATACTGATAAAACGCAATGATTTACAAAAATTTAGATTATCTTTATAAAAGAGAGGTGCCATGCAAATAATAGCGATTTATATTATAGAAATTGATGATTCTCGCCTGGATGGATTTGCTTCGCCGAGTTAGACAAGCAAACAAATAATTCGTGGTTTGAAATAATATGTTCCTGAAGTTTTTGTGCAAAATTCTCTCGAATAATAAAATTTTAATGCTATTCTTTAGGACATTCTACTATAATTTTATCAAAATAACATAATTTGCTTAATTTAATTTTTCCTAATTTTATATAATCTATATATAGCCAGCTTACTTTCCATAAGTAGACGCTACAATCTTTTATCAATCGTCTAATCACTTCAGAAAAGAAACACCACTCTATGCTTCAGTACAAAGTAAGGTTTAGTTTAATGAATCTCTGTACTCAGGGCCGGCCCAAGGCGTGTGCGAAGTGTGCCACCGCACGGGGCACCGAGCCGAAGGGGCGCCAACCAGATGAAAGGGCGCCTACAAGAGCACTGATAAAAACTATTTTATATTCTGCGTGTTTTTTTCTTTCTTCTACATTTTCTATAGCTAGGCTGGGGTCAGCTCGAGAAATGACTCTTCGTTGTGTCTAAAAAAATATTCAAGGGCGCTGAAGTTTTCTCATGCAGACAGCGGCTTCTTTTCTTTATATGAATGGAATTGCCTTTAAGCTAATATTGCTCAAATTGCTTCGTTGTACCGAGAGAAGAAACAGAATCACGATCCCCAGGAACCACCCGATTCAAATCTACTTTCCTTGCGGAAAGCTAATTAATCTCGACTTTGAACCTTTGATAAGTTTATATGGTGAACTATATCACTTCCCGCTATTTAAGCGCATTATTGTAGAATCCTCTTATTCCACAGGGAATCTGAAACTGGCCCCCAGATGACCGAAAAAAGGATAGCATTAATAGCTTGAAGGTGCAGAAATTTTAAAATGAAAAACAAACGTCTTTGAAAAAGCTTTTTCCTAGCATTGTCTTCTGGATATGAGCTCATCTTCTTCTAATAGTCAATAGGGTTAAGTGTCAGAAATTTTGAAGAAAATTAAAAACGAAAAAAAGATATGTATGGAAATAATTCTTATTAAAATGACTGTAATATCGAGACAATACGATTCTGTCGTTCACTAATTATTTTATTAAACTGCTGTACATGGAATATTTAATAGATAGAAGTGAATCAAGCCAAAGATTTTTCAAGTAACTTCATCCATTTATTTATTTCGTTTAAATGAGTAATTTTCTTGCGAATGTGAAACTTAGTAGAATATTTAAAGTTACAATGCATGTTCGTAGTATTTGAAAGCTGTCAGTTCTTGAAATTACGAAGGACGTTGTGCCCTAATCTGAGAACGGCGGAACTAGAGCCCAACTAACCCTATATATTGCACCCAGGTAAGTGGGGCAAAAAATCAGATGGGACCCCCTTTAACACGTTTTTAACCAGAATTTCTATTCATCAAGGAGGGGTTTTCGTTTTGTCTGTAAGGCCGAAAAAAGGGTATTTTTTTTAGCAATTTTTTTGTAATAGGAATGAAGATTTTAGCGGCGGGTTTTTTGCGAGTTATTTGTTATCATTTGAAGAGCATTTAAAAATATTTAAATAAAAAATTGATACTGTGGCTCCAGTTGCGCGGATGGATGTCCTAGTATGCGCGCCGTGCACTTTCAATTGGGCGGGATCCGATAAATCGCCAGAGTCGCTTGCAATCAATTTCCGTTAAGGATTATGAAAGAAGATAATGTTGCCTGGAGCCTCAACCACTTTGAGATAAAAAAAAAAAAAGTTGAAAATCAACAAAGTGTCAGCGCTTTGAAAAAAAGATATATTTCTGACCGCACTTTGGCGTGGTTCTAAATATATTTATTTTTTATAAAAGTGGCTGAAAGTGGTCCAAGTTTCAATAAATTATATCACCATTAATAAAAAAAATAGCAAGATCAGTTATAGTTTTTCGTTCTGATTCCGCCCACTTTAAAAAAAGTTATTTTGAGTAAAATGCGTTTATAATGCTCCAAAACATTGTAAGCGTACGGATGCGTTGCGCTAAAGCACTCAATAACTACGAAAGGACTTTGGCCAAATTGCTATACACGGATAATCTACAGACTGTAGAAAATAGAAAAATGTAAAAAAAGAGATAACCGATTTTTTTCAACCGAAAATAAACAAATTCCTTCAAAAAAAAAAAAAAAAAAAAAAAAATGGTGTTTGGGTTGGCAGGGCATTTTAGAGTTGAGAGCCTCGGCAGCTGCCTCGTTTGCCCTTGCAATAATCAAACTCTGATCGGAAAAAATGTTTTTTTTTAGACACATATCGTGGCCGGCTCAGCCCCCCTCCCCTTACCTGGGAAAAATTGCGAGCAATAGTACAATTAATGAACTGCATTCCAAACCTTTAGTTTATTTTTCTTTTAGTGTTTAATTATTCCAATATTTATCATCTTAAGTGCGCGGGGGGGGGGGTGGGGGGGGGGAGTCGGAGTGCCCTTGACGAAAAAAAAAATTAAACTATTTCCATTCTTACTACAGGCACACATTTGTTCCAAAATTTCTCCCCTTCAGGGATTTCGTTCAGCCAGTGCCCATACTATGTTTTTTGAATTTATGTACCGCCCCCGTTTCCCGAGACATATGATCTAAAAGGAACGCTGAGCTAAAAGCCAGTAAAAAATAACGTCATAAAAATATATAATCGCGTTATAATGATGCACTGTTTCATTCATCATTAGAGATTATTTATGAGTGGAATATAGAGTTTGGCCCGTTACAAAATAAATATTTCGCAATACTCGAATTTAAATAAATGAAATTTTATAAATTTAAAAATAAAAATTTCTGGAAATTTAACATATTTTTTTTTTCCTTAAGAGAATTTTCTCGAATTATATTATGTATTTGATACTGGGTCAAATTTTGTCTAAACCGAAAGGGAATTCTATTCAATATTACAGAGATTTTTCATTATTTTGTGATACTTTACATCTTAAGGACTGGAAGAACGAAATCTATTTAGGGGTAAGGTTTCTTTGGGATAATATTGTGCTAAGCCTTTTTATAGTATATACTACAGACTTATGCCCAAGCACAATTTTTCTCTTAGTGATTTATTATTTAAAATCAAGCGAAAAAAGTACATTTTACACTGCCTCTCCCAACTTTTTTTTAAATCATCCAAGATAATGAGTTGTTTTTTTTCCCCCAAAAGAGTGGGGCAAATGCCCTTCCTTGCACCCACCCTCCTCACACCGGTGCCTATCACAAGCACTTTATTATTTGCTAATCTAAAAAACAGAAGTTGGGTAGAATGACTTGATTTCTCATTAACATGAGCTAAGTGCTCTAACGTAAAGAATAAATCAACAAAAGCTTAACAATACAGAATTGTGAAACTGGACCCTATTAAATAATAATAATATTAATAATTTATCTCCATATAAATTTTATTCAGTAATCGTCTTGAAAAAATCTTTAATTCCATACATTTATTGTTAAATAACTTTTTTTTTTCCTTATAGTGTCCGCTGTATTGATTTTTAGGTAGATTTCGTATGAAATACTACCTATTGGGATCGTTCCTATGTTGGAATTTCTGAAAATTTTTTGCAGATCTACACCGATCATGAACCCTAGAACCCAAAACCACCCTCAGTAAAAAACTTTATCTATCTATCTATCTATCTATCTATCTCTCTCTCTATATATATATATCTATATATATATATCACTTTCTTCTGGACACGATAACTTTCGTAATTCTGCACCAATCTCTTCCAAACTGATACATAAAATCAATGGGCATAAAATCTCGGTTAAGTTCGTTAATGGGCAAAATCGGACCAAGGGGATGGAAATAGGGAGGGGTTTTGTGAAAACCGAAAACCCCCCATAACTTCTTAATATTTGTACATATCAAATCAGTTTAAAATTTTTATTACTTCTAAAAAAGGGCCAAAATTTTATGTATCACAGATTTTTGATAAAGTTAAAAATGGGCTCAAGGGGCGCAAAAAATAGGGTTTTCGGGAGAAAAAAATTCATAACTTCATCAATTCTAAAGATATCAGTTTCAATTAATTTTATTATAAATCTACTTAATATTATCTACAACTTTTACATTCACAAGTTTTTGATAGGACCAATTCGTACCGCAAAAAAAAAAAAAAAAAAAAAAAAAAAAAAAATTAAAAACGAAAACAAAAAGGGGGTTTGAAGAAGTAAAAAATCCTTAACTCCGTCAATTCAAAAGATATAAAATCCTCATGAATTTTCATATATCTTCTTAATATTGTCTACAACATCTACATAGACAAGTTATGGATAGGACCAATTCTTACAGCAAAAACAAATTAAAAATACATAGCGGTTGAAGAAAAAAATCATCTAAGTATTCAAATCCAAACTGCTTATTTTCTGACTCATTTTACAATTCATTTTTGCTCTCAGAGGCTTCCAATTGGTACGTTTTCTTACTCAGAAATTATATATTGTACCGTAATGGTCAATTTCTTGATAGAAGCAGAATATATTTTTTAAAAAATGCTGTTAAAGTGGGCATTTTGAACCGAATTTTCCGATGCGGATTGTGTTGGAAAAATCATTGAATTAAGGATGCACTCAAATCCAAACTGCTTATTTTCTGACTCATTTTTAAATTCATTTTTCCTCTCAAACGCATTTAATTGGTAGATTCACTTATTCAGAAACTATATAATGTACAGCAATGATCGATTTTTTGATAGAGGCAGAATATATTTCAAAAAATTATGTCAAAGTGGGCATTTTGAACGGAATTTCCAGAAACAATTGTGTTATCACTTTCTTCTGGACACGATAACTTCCGCAATTCTACACAAATCTCTTCCAAACTGATACATAAAATCAGTTCAAGGGACATAAAATCTCGGTTAAGTTCGTTAATGGGCAAAAGCGGACCAAGGGGATGGAAATAGGGAGGGGTTTTGTGAAAACCGAAAAAACCCCATAACTTCTTAATTTTTGTACATATCAAATCAGATTAAAGTTTTTATTACTTCTAAAAATAGCGAAAATTCCAAAAA
This sequence comes from Maratus speciosus, assembly GCA_963932465.1. Lineage (NCBI taxonomy): Eukaryota > Metazoa > Arthropoda > Arachnida > Araneae > Salticidae > Maratus > Maratus speciosus. The sequence goes on along the minus strand of CAWVRF010000734.1, from coordinate 1,440,126 downwards.
TTCATGCATCACAGATTTTTGATAAAATTAAAAATAGGCTCAAAGGGCACAAAAAATAGGGTTTTTGGGAGAAAAAAATTCCTTACTTCGTCAATTCTCAAGATATCGAATCCAATTAATTTTATTATACATCTCCTTAATATTATCTACAACTTTTATATTCACAAGTTTTTGATAGGACCAATTCGTACCGCAAAAAAAAAAATTAAAAACGAAAACAAAAAGGGTGTTTGAAGAAGTAAAAAATCCATAACTCCGTCAGTTCAAAAAATATAAAATCCCCATGAATTTATCATATATCTTTTTAATATTGTCTACAACATCTATATAGACAAGTTTTTGATAGGGAAAATTCTTACAGCAAAAACAAATTAAAAATACATAGCGGTTGAAGAAAAAAGTCATCTTATTAAGGGTGCATTCAAATTCAAACAGTCTATTTTCTTACTCATTTTTAAATTCATTTTTGCTCTCAAACGCATCCAATTGCTAGATTCTCTTATTCAGAAACTATATAATGTACAGTAATGATCGATTTTTTGATAGAGGCAGAATATATTTCAAAAAATGAAGTCAAAGTGGGCATTTTGAACAGAATTTTGCGACGTGATTGTGTTAGAAACGAAAAATATTGCCCTACTGAGAAAATAATTGTTTATTAATCAAGTTTTAATTAATTGAAAGGAAAATAAAAACACAAGTCGTTTATAAATCTTTTCAAAAATCACGTCAGCATGTTTCATATTTTTTTTTTTTTTTATTATTATTAAAAATGAATCTGAAAATATGCCAGAAAATTTCGAGTTGTTGAGCATGGAAAAATATTTTTTTTAATATCGCCTTAACATGATTCTGATAAAACCAGCTATTTTATAAAAAGGAAATAAAAACTCGTCAAAAGCAGACAGATCGTCCGTTAAAGTGGATTTATATCTAATAATGATTTAGTTTTTGTTGGTGAAATTAGTATACTTAACTTCGAAATCTACCTCTGCCTGTAGGCCGGGCCGGCAGGGATTTTTTTTCGTGATGATTTGATTTCCTACACCAATACCCTATGATTTAACTCAATTCATGCAATTATAATGACACTTTGTTAATACAATTTCAATGCGGCACCAAGACGTAAATTCGCAATACTTAAACATACCTAGGGGACTTTCTTTGGAATGATTTGTTTAGTTCAGGCATCTCAATCATAGTTTTCTCTTAATGTTTAAATATTTTAGGTTACTTAGAAAAAAAAAAAAAAAAAAACTTTTACTTTTGTAAAAATCATTACAGATAAAGAAAATTTAGTTTTAAAAGAAGAGAAGCAGAACCATTCCAAAAATGAAAAGAAAGAATAAGAATATTTATATTTCCGGGATTCGCTGAAGAGAAAACTGGGTTTTCCCATTTTTCAACAGTTTCTACCATGAAAACTGAGCCCTTTACGAAAATAGATACATTAAATATGAAATGTATTCGTACTTTTTATGTACTAAATAACGAGACACGATTACAGTCTTCATCTTACATAGTTGCTACTTACTAGTAGTTCTACTTCTTTAATTGTCGAAGTATTCCAAACAGTATTCTTAACTTATTATTGTTATTTTCGTCCAATACCATTGCGTTGTGTTTTACTTTTGGATCGTAACATGTTACACATTAAGAGTGGTAATTGAAAATTTCCCTTATGAGACTTAATTTTACAATTTACCAAACTCAAAGATGGGATTAAAATTACAAATTTTATCAGGTTTTGATGCACTTTAAATTAATATCTTAAATAATTAATAATAGTACGTATGAAAGTTACTAATATTGAAAAAAAAAAAAAAAACAAGTAATTTTTCTTGTGTGTGTGTGTGGGGGGGGGGGGGGACGCCCCGATGAGTGCTCGCACGGGCGCCAAAATGTCCTTTGGCCGGCCCTGTCTGTACTACAAGACATATTATTATTTACAGGAATACTATACAGTATTTACATCGCCAAGACTCAGAAGAAATCCGTTGATTGCAAAACATATTATCATTTCCCGCCCTCTCATATAAAGCTCCGGGGAAAAAAATCAAGCAAGCAGCTTGTTTATTTAAAGATCCTTGGTATACACAAAATAAAATATTTTTGAAAATTACATAATTTTCAATTATTTAAAATGAATATTTAATGAAACTCTGGAATTTTAAAACAATTGCTTAAATGACGGTTTAATCACGGAATCGATGAAACGGTTCTGATGAAATGATGTTATATTTGAAAGAATGGTTTCATTATCATATGGACTCAAAAGTATTATGGCACATGGTAGAATTGTTTCAAATAAACAACAGATTTCTGGGATAGTTTTCCACAGTGGCGTAGCTACATTTTTTGGCGCCCGGGCCAGGAAGAAATTTTGCGCCCCTTCTCCCCCTTCCAATAAAAAAAATAACCACGCTATTTTTCCTCACGACAAAAAAAGTATTTTTGGCTTGTACCGGGAGGAAATTCCACTATTCCTTGTTTTTAAGGATTCAGCTAATTTTACCCAAACACAAGAAACTAAAATGCGTGGAATCCGATTATAGAAGATTTCTAGTTTTCGTCAATACTGAATTTGCATGGGAATTTCAAAACTTAGCATAACTTTCACGAATATGAGTATTGAAAATAAATTTTCAAAAAAACACATTTGCTAAAACTCCTAAAATCAGCCCGATTATGGAAAACAATCTCCTGTTTCAAAAGCACACTAGAATTTCAGCCACCTGCAGCCACACTAGAATTTCAAATTGCAATACCATTTTTTAAGATAGAGGGGAAACAAAAAAAAATGTTTTTGAATCCTTCTATCAAAACTTAACGATTATGCAAGAAATAAATTATAATTTTTTGTATAATTTTATTTTAGTTTGAAATTTTTAAGGTGCCGCCATTTTTAAACAGGATGGCAGATGAAGATGCCAACAAATTTGGTCGAGATCTTAATAAACCCTTAACATATTGCTCAATCACATCCAAATCGGTTAATAAACGAGCGAAGTCGCATGATAATGATTAGATATTTATAAAGAGATATATATACTATATATATAGATGAAATGGATAAGAATTAAAATCCTTTTAAAATTCAAAATTTAAATTAAATTTCTAAAATTTAAATTTAATACTTTAAGTTCGTTTACATAACTTTAAATCTTGTATTCTAAAATCCGTATTACCCCTTGTGACTTTGTTTCCCAGCACATCATTTATTACGTTCACCTTATTCAGAAAGTAACTTAAGATAGAAAATGCTGAAGTTTGGACAATTCTCCGCCGTTTGTGGTTAAAACCTTGTACGTCACAGATCCCGGGAATTTTGCGGATCTTGACCACATGTCAATTAAGAGCTAATTAAGCAATTAATCTAAATATTATTCTTAAAATGATACCTTCGCCCTCTGCTGGAAAATATTGTCAACATGTTAGAAAGAACGCGCACAAAAAGATTAGATTTTTCCCATTTGAGATGCCTGCACAACCTAAGATCATGTAGGTTCCGAAATTGACGTAAATGGTTCGCGAGACATCCGATCGAGCTTGCGGACATGATTGTAAAATGCAGCGACGAAATAAATGAGTTCAGTCTACAAAGAGATTCCCGAGTCAAATTCAGTTCTCCCATTAATGTCCCAGTTATTCCTTACATAGACAGGATATAGATATAGTTTTCTCTAATGAATATGCGCTGAATTTAACCTTTAACTGATGTCACAGAAATTGTCACATAACTAGTGTGAAGCGGTCTGTGAGACCGCCCCATAAAAGATGAATAAAAGGCGCGATTAACTCATAGAATGGTTTTTTTGTACTAAACTTTTTGTACAGGACTGTTATAATTAAAATTCACCTATTCAAAAGTATGTGGTGATAGTACTAATCAGTGTTGGGTATGAACACGTTCATTGAACGAAAGTTCACGAACTTCGTTCACTTTCTGTGAACTTTGAGCTGAACTTGACTCACTTTTTGACAAACGAACGTGAACTGAACGAAAGCTCAAAAAATCCGCGAGTTTGAACGAATTTACAGCTCAAACTCAATTTTTTTCATAACTTATTTTTTTAATTTTCCAGCCGTTAGGAACACGTTTTTCCCATTCAAATGCCATTTAGAGGCCTACACGGACTCGGCACGGGTCGAGTCTGATTATCAGTTTTTCTGGGTCGTGCCCGGGCCGGACCGAACCGGACTTATTTCTGGACCTGTGCTTTACTCTTCCTAGAAGTCTACACCGGCAGAAATTTTCTGCCTCGGTCGCCCCTGCTTGTATGAAAACCATTGCCCCGCCCCCGTCTGACTCGTGCAAAATCTGTTTAAGGAACAACCTACCTTAGGTCAACATTTTTTCCCGAAAAATACATATATTTTTAAATTACCATTGTTCTACAATAAAGAATAGTAATACATTTCTAGAGGTGAGGATACAGTACTGCAAAACCTGTTATAAGAATCTGTGTATAACGAGATCCTATTTCAAACGGAATTTTTTTTTTTGATCTGGATCTTCAAAATGGATATAATAATCCGTTTGAAAATAGACCTGGTAAAAAAAGGAACTTAACTATAACGATTTTCTTTCTCTCCTATGTGATTCCGTCTTAGAAGGTTTATCGATATAGAATTTTTCAGATTTTTAAGTCTTCAAACCGTGTAAATGGATTAATGGTATTAATAATAATTCAGATATTTACACACAAATAGAGGTCCATTAAAAAATCAATATAGCTTACAACAGGATATATAGAAAGAAATGTAGTAGAAACAGTATTTTGGAGTGGAGGTCCCTGTGCTATGCAGTCTGTGGTCTGTGCGGTCTGCACGGGCCGAAATTTCAAGGCCCGGGTCCGGCTCGATCCATAAAAGAAAATTTTGACCCAGCCCGGTATAAACATTAAAAAATCTGCTCGATCCCGGCCCGGGCCGTATAAGAAAAATATTGGCCCGACCCGTAGAGAAAAATTATTCGACCCCATCTGGCCAGGTATCACAGATAAAAGTTCGGTCCAAGACCGGTCGGGCCTAAATGAATTTCTACAAAACATTCATTTGTGCGTCGATTTGGTTAAAAATTTGTCTCGTACCAGGAGTTTTGACCAAAAATACTTATCTATGCTTTTTATTGTCATGTTTATAGATTTCATTTTTATAGAATTTATTGCGATATTTATTTTTTAAGGAATCGCTATTTGTTGCATGTAAATGTTTTAGTTATAATTAATATATTTGATCCATATTCCATGTGTTGGAGACTTAAAAATCTGAAAAATGCTATACAGTAAAATCTTCTAAGACGGAATTGCATAGGAAAGAAAAAAAATGCTTTATACACAAGTTCCCTTCTTAGCAGGTGTAACTCATTTCCTTATGTATTAGTACATTCATTTTACATGGCAACACATTACAACATATTTTTCACATTAAGAGATAATTTCGTCATAGACAGGTTCATTTTCACACGCTTTACTGTATTTTAATTTAGCTACATTTTAACCCATTTATGCCTAGTGTCCCAATTTTGGAACGTTTCGAATTTTAATAAATTTTTATAATTTTCTTCTACTTTACAGCATGGAAATTGTATGAATTATCTATAAATGTCTTTATCTATTACCGAGAGATGACAGCATAGACCTCGGCACAGGACGGCATTTCCAGGTCGTGGCCCTACCCGGACCGAACAAAAGCAATCTTGGCCCGGCCTGATGAAAAAATTTAAAGTTCGGCCCGAACCCGGCCCATTTATATTTTCACAGTTCACGGCCCGGCACGGCTCGGGCAAAAATCAGTGAAAGCAGGTTCGACCAGTGGAAAATCAATTAAATGAGGTCCGACTCAATTTCAACAAAAATTTCAGATTTTTCTAAACATACAATTACGATTCTTTTAAAGAATAATACTGCATACATATTTATGGGATAGTTTTACAGTATATTTTAAAATTACTATGTGTTCGCAAGACAGAAAATACACAATAGCAACATTAATGATTACAAATAAGGCATTCAAATAAGGATTCATTAAAAAATTAAAGTAGTTTAGAAAAAAAGAAAAAGGAGAGTTAAAAACATAATTTTTGAAGCTACATAATAAAAAGCAGATTTGTAAAATTATTTATCTGCCATTTAATAAGGCTTTTCTCAAGTCCAAAGGAGCTACTTTCTGACATTTCTGAATTCATTTCTTTTCGGAAACGCATAAGATTGATAAGTGTTCTTATTCAGAAACTATGTAATCGAATAACGTTATCTATTTTTTGATAAAAGCAATATAGCTTTGAGAAAATACTGTCAAAGTTAAAATTTTGAATCGAATTTCCAGAATCGATAGCACGGGAAAGGAGAAAAACCGGCAGTCACAAGACAAGAATCTCTTATATCTGGATAAGTAATTTAGTTATAAACAAGTAATATAAAAATTTTGTTTTTAAAGTCAATTCCTACTGAGGCCATCAAAGAAAAATTTAATATAATCAAGCTAATATGAGTTTTTGTTGCATTAAAATATCTCAATTTGTTGATTTTCTATAAGCAAGTAGGTTTACAATGGAACTCTATGGGAATTTGGCGAAATATTACAGATATTGCCAAGTTGGCGTCACTTTTGGCGACTCTTTTTGGCCGCCAAATTGGGCGATATATCGCCAAGTTGGCGACAAACTTGGTGGTATTTGGCGACAGAACAGGGTCCCCCCCCCTATGGTAACCCTTATTGAAAATACTTTCATTAACCTTCAATAACCAATGGCCGCCATTTTGTTTCCCATGCAAAACTAAAATTAATTAATTAAAATTTAATTAATTAATTAATATTTGAAAAAACTTTATTAACATCAATTGTCATCCGGTACAAGTTTAAAAAAATTTATTTCAACCTGATAGGATGAATAATGAGTATTTTATTAACGATTGAAAATTTGTACAAGATACATATATAAATAAATATAGGGAGAGTGTGGGCTAATAGTAGGAATTGAAAAAAATGGAAAACACTGTTCGATTCCAAATCCCTTCAATAGTCAGGCCTGTTAATTTTATGACTTTACTGCTAAAAATTAGTCAGAAAATGTGTCAGAAAATTTCTCATTGTTGAGCAGTAAATTTGAGAACCCCCTTAACCCCTTGAGGGGCAAGCAATTACGTTTGTGAAATGCTGAACCCCCACCGGAATCTTTGAAAATTTCTATTTCAAAACAAGTAAAAGCAATTTTACAGCTTTTTTCCCCCCAAAATTAGAAAAGTAAAATTTAATAAAATTTTTCTGGTGTAAAACATCATTAATCGTAGGTGGTATATAATATATACCGGTGCCCCTCAAGGGGTGAAGGTATTTTTCCAAAGATTCAGTTAACAGAAGTTCGTTATCTCTATTAATGTTTTTACAAAGCATATTGCCTTCCCTACACATCCTGAGAACAATAAAATCCAGTTCCAGACTTGCTCGAATATGTGGAAAAAAAATGCAATCCTGATCTCGGCACGAGTTTGCTGAAAAGAAAAAGCCCGGCTCAGATACCATTTAACTGGCCGATGCTGATCTCTACGCTGGACATATTACATTTCTGTATTGATATTGTCAAACTGGCATCGGCTCGTGATGCACATTTATACTATTTCTCGCGAAAGTCCCCTTCATTGAAAATGACTCATATTTTATCGGCTTCGATTAAGTTTTTATAGCGGAAGGTAGGCCCGCTTTTTTTTGTTTTTTTATCGACCCACCCCGCCCCGGTAGTCACCGTTCAATTTTTTTGTCGGCCTGGCTCGGTCCGTTTGAAAATTCGCCTTCACCTTGCTGGCCCAGCCTGCGGGCCGAGCCGTGTACGGGCTCGGGCCAAGTCCGGGCCCGTGCAGACCTCTATGACAGCATAAGATTGATATTTATTTGCTTAAATGAAGGCCTTTTTTCGGTGTTTATAAATTTTTCATTTTTCAAGATAGCGAAATGTAAAAATTAAATATATAATAAGTGTATTTTTTGCATCAAAGATCCAAATAAATAAGCCATAATCTTAGCTTGTAAACTTCTTTGAAATATGTATTTTTTTAAATTGTGAAATTATATGTTCAAGCCTATTTTTATGCATGTTTGTAACGTACTAAATATAGGGTGCCAGGCGCAAATGAGTACATATTTCTAATAGATATTTAGGGGCAGTTATTTATGTAAAATCCTTTTCAAGATGATTTTGAAATAATTTGTTTTTTATCCACTAATACGATTATTCTCAATTCATTATTAATAATACTTATAATGTTATTAGTCTCTGCAAAGAAATAAATATATTTTTAATAGTTCATAAAAATACTAATTATAGTACTATATAATACACAATTTCAAAGCTCAATTTATATAAATTTAGACAAAACATACAATTATGCATTTTTGCACGTATGGATATTCACATATTTAGTATGTTTGCATTTTATGAAATAAATACAAAAATATTTTAGCGTAATTTTTTTAGTATTTTTTTTTTCAATTCATTTTGCCACATTTTAAAGTGATTTTATAAACACACTCGAGAAAACAAAAATTCAGGCATAAATGGGTTAAGCTTAGAAATGTATAAATAAAAATTATAAAATTATAAAGAATAATATTAAATGTTTAATTGCAGAGTAAAAGGCGATTTAAAAATGTATGCATTTTTTGCAAAAATTTTTGGGCCAGGCCAAATTTTATTGATCTTTCAATGGACCAGGCCACGCGGAAACAATAACTTTATTACGGGCTGTGTCAAAACCGGGACTGAAAATTTAGGCCCGTGAAGACTAGGAAGAATGATAACAGTCCCGGTTCGGTACGGAGAAAATAAGTTAGGCCCTGTCCGGTCCTTCAAGAAAAAGGTCAGAGCCCGGACCGGGAAGAGTAGTAACTAGGCCCCGACCGGCCCGAGCCTTCAGAAAACAGTATGCCCGTCCCTGGCCCGATTGCTGTGAATGGAAATAGGCCCAGGCCCAGCCCGTGCAGATCTCTGGTCTATGGCATTTTTATTCAAAATGAACAATATAAACATGAAAAACAGACTGTAATTATATATATATATATATATATATATATATATTATTTATTTATTTTCGTCAGAACTCCTTCGCACAAGACAAAATTTTAAGCATATCGATGTAAAAATAAATATCTATTCAAAACAATTTATACTACACAGGTTGCTATAATGCACTTTATGTGTTACTTATACAACTGTCATTAAAATATTCTAAATTCTTCCTAGAAAGTTTAAATAGTTATTTTTGATTATTATAATTATAAACATTTAATGAATAAAATGAAGGAGAATTAGTATTAAAAATCTTATGATGTGATCTCGAAATCTGAATAAAAAATCAGCAACACTGTTTGTGGCCTGTATAATGTTACGAAAGATCTGCCTGTAGAACACGTAAGGCTGTTCTCAACTGTTCTGGTAAAGAAGTGCAAAACGTTTTGATACATTTACAAATTCTTTTTTTAACGGAAAGATATAAAACTGGAAGGCCTAACTAGGGAAGCGATTTGGAATCGAACTGTGTTTTCCATTTTTGTTTATCAATAAATTACCTATTGAGTTGTAAGGGATTTTGATCACGTGACAAAGACTTTTTCAATCTTTTTTGAGTGGTTATTCTTAATTCGCGCGGAAATTCGGTTCAAAACGCCCACTTTGACACTATTTTCTGAAAGATCTATTGCATTTCAAAAAAAAAAAAAAGGAAAAAACAGTTCGATGACATAGTTTCTGAACAATACCTTCTAGTTTCATGCATTTCCGAAAACTTATGTCATAAAGTTGTCCTTTTCCTATTCGAGTTCGGTTTCAGAATTTGTTTTGACTCTTGCGGGTCGGATTCGGGAAGGCCAGAATTTTCAAAAGAATGTCGAAAATAAAAAGGTTAAAAATCTATATGCAATAAGATCTCCATAGCGGACACATACGAAAAGCGAGTCCCTCTATTTAGCAAACGCTTTTCAATTTTTAACACAATTATATATTCACATAGTAATTCCTAATCATGGGCGTAGGATTGGGCAAATCATGGGTAACCCCCCCCCCCCATATTTCCGACTGGACCCCCCAAAAATAATTTTTAGTGAAAAAAGGAATTTTTAAAAGAGCAGTAGAGCTATAAATGATAAGTTATTATAACAAGACCCAATAAAACGTAAAATGTGGTTTACTGTTTAAGAAAAAGGAAGGGGGGCACAGTCAAAGTCACATAAGTAATATACAACATAACAGCAGACATGCCAGCTATGAGATTGATTCTTTATGGTCAACAAAGTCTGGATATTTTTATGATGCCTCAAGCGCAAAGAGGGACCTCTATTGTACGTTCTTCTGAGATAAGGCATCTACTCTCCTTTTCTATAAAATGATCTTGGTCGTAGAACTCCTAAGCTAAATTCTAGGAAGCAATGTATAGATATCAGGTTCTATGTCTCATCTCAAAGATGATAATTTAACTACAGCTCTTTCCTTTGGCTAACTTTCTCATGTAAATCGTACAATCGTGGAAAAAATATTAACCATCTAACTCTGCAACAAATTAATGCAGACGAAAGTGGTTGGTACCAAACGATTGGAAATAAAGTCTACTTTTAAATGATGTATATAAAATTTGCTTAGGGGGCCATCTACATATCAAAACGAACCCAAACTTTATTTTTTTCAATAGCAAGACTCAAGTTTGATACCATAAATAAATTCTACTCCCTTCAATTAGCCAAAAGGGAAAAACAAACAAACAAATTTTCATGAAGTTCGTACGATTAGTTTCAGAGAAATTATTTTAAAATGGGTACATTTTAGGGGCTCTATCCAAATTGAAGTTCAGTACTACTCGATTATTAAAATGCTACAGAATGGCTATCTCACTATCTATCAAAGGGTGTTTTAAAATCCAAACAACTTATTTTCCGATTCTATCTTAAATTCATTTTTGTTCTGAAACGCATCCCATTGGCAGATTCTGTTTTCAGAAACTTTATAATGGGCAGTGCTTGTTGATGTTTTGTTAAAGGCAGACTATATTGCAAAAAAAGGCCGTCAAAGTGGGTGTTTTGAACCGAATTTCCCGGAGCGAGAGAACTGGGAACGAAAATAATGGTTGTACTGAGAAAATAATTGTTTATAAATCAAGTTCTAATGAATTGAACGAAAAATGAAAACACGCGGCTACTTATACATATCTTCCAAAATCGTGTCAGCAAGTTTCATGTTTTCCCCTTTAAAAATGAGTCTGAAAATGCGTCCGAAAATTTTGAGTTGTTGAGCGTGGGAAAATATTTTTTTGAATATACCCTTAATGTATTACTACTTGCCAATATGACTATTTCACTCACTTAATATCTTTCGATTATTGCGAGCCTAAAATTTTAATAAAATGAGTAAAATACATTTTTTCAAATTATGCTTTTCTAGATGCCCCCTTAAACCATTTTGACAGTTTTTAATCATAATTCGAAAACTACTTGGGAGAAAAATTCTATATTCAGAATTCGCATAAAGCAGGATATAATAAATATAAATCTATCAAAAAAAAAAAAACTGCAGGTTATATATCATATTCTTTTTTAATATTAATTTTATAATTCATAATTTATATTATGAAATTTTTTAAATTACAAATTCAGTGTATTTATGTTTGAATTTTTTAATATTATAACCACACACAAAATTATCACATTAGGATTATAATTTTATGCGATATTAATAAATATATAAAAATGTAATTTAACAGCTCTAAATTTTGAATGTTTATAATTCAAAATCTTATCATCCAAATGACTTAAAATTTCGTTTCTAGGCATAGTTTGAACCGAAAATTTAAAATATAGTGTCAAAATTGAATGTTGCTGTTGAAAAGAGCAAAGTCTGGTCTGGTTTTGATTTGCAGATAGCTTCCTAAGCAAATTTTATATACATCATTTAAAAGTAGACTTTATTTTCAATCGTTTGGTACCAGTAATTTTCTTCTATTATAATTAGTTGCTGAGTTAGAGGCGTTGTTTACTTTTTTTTTTTTTTCTTTTGCCACTGACCCATATTGTGTATGAAAGAGCAGATAATATTCAAAGGCATGTTTGTTTTAGATTTACCAGTTTAGAGATACCAGTTTTAGATTTTATTTTATAAGAGGAAAAATAGCTTTATTGTTACTTTTACTTTAATTTTCTAAAAAATCTAATTTTTCTTATCTAAATATGTGTTGGAAGGGGAAGGGGGTGGAGTATAAATAGTTATGATTATCATGACTTCAGATTTACTCACACACAATAGTACAGTTTATGAACGGTTAAGAGATGTGATTATTCTATATATACTTTTTAGAAATGTTTACCAATCATATTGATTTTAGACGGAATTCTTTTAAACATAAAAAAAAAAACTTAATCGGCATTACTTTAGCTGTAAAGTAAAATTTTATTATGTGTTTTTTTTTTTTTTTTTTGGACTCCAGTAATGTTTTAGCATTAGAGTGTGCAATATTGTGTAGTAGATTTCCTCGCATAATAGTCGCACCTAGACTTTCACAATGAAAAATTGGCAAAAAAAGTGCGACTATTACGCGAGTAAACACGGTAATTACGAAAATGGCCGTCAGCTATCGCTACTGCGGTGGATGCGGCCTTGGAAACCGATGAATTTCTAAATCAATGGTTGAATTCATGGCAACCCAATTACAGAAGGTCTCGATTAGCCGTGATACTACCATTGAATCTTTTGTAATAATCATATAATATTTTTAAAACATAGCAAATAAGCTTGGGTTTGAGCATGAGGAGACCGGGCGTGTATTGGCGAGCATATCTTGTAGGGAGCCGAGCCTCTCTTTAAAAACAAATGTATTCAAATAATTATTCTAGGGGTTAATTCAATCACACTCCAAATTTTGGTTACAGTTAATGCATATCTATAAAGACACAGCAATATATTTTTTTTAATAATATTGTTAATTTTTCATAAAATTTTTATGTAAAAATCTTATGTAAATTTTCGTATCAAGATAAATTATGAGTAATAACGCAACCTTTTTTTTTAAATGAACCATACCATTTGAGTTTTTAATTCGACATCATATTAGTTTTTCTATTGCTCGTAATTTGAAATCATAAAAAAGGGAAGATAATACATATGCAGCGGTGAAAAATAAATTAAAGTGAAAAGCTATATTTATTTACTATTTTTCATTTTACATTAAATTTATTGCACTATGATTTTTTTTTTTTTTTTTTTTTTTTTTTAAATGTACCATGATGACGAACTTTCTGTGGTTGTTTTGATTCTCTGAAATTCGTTCAAAACATCCATTTTGACACCATTTTCTTAAATATATTTTTCTTTTACAGGAAAAAAAAAAGAGAGAGAGATTATTCAATTTCTTTTTATTTGAATAAGAATAACCGTAAAATGTACCCATTTAAGAACGAAAATTATTTCATAAATGTGTCACAAAGTAGCAAGTTTTGTTGTGAGAATAGACTTGTTAAAAATTACGGAGGAAAAAAAATGTAGAAGTAACAAGAAAAAAAATCTTAATGCTGATATTGCTATAAATGAATATAGCTGTATAAAAGAATCTTTGGCTATATCCTTATCCTTCCAACAGATAAATCTAAATGTCTTAAAAATCGTTTTATATGTAATGTATTTTTTTGTTCTTGTAAGAAATATCGGTGAGCTTTTTTCTTTGATTCTTAATTCAGAATATGTTAATATATTCTGTAACGAATTAAAAAATACGTCAGTTTATGAATTAGCATTTTTCTTAAAATTGTAAATATTCAGATTTTTCATTTAAAAAATTTAAGAGATGAACCGAAAATTTTCTATGGTTTTCAATTCACAGCAAAAACCTAGACATATGATTATTTTTCCCACACGATGACAAAGCGTATTCGAACTGTTTAATTTTGTAAGGAATGCTACGGGCGATTCTTTGTTTGTTTTCACTTTCTCCCTTCTTGTCAGGGATGCTTTTTTGAGTCAGCCGATATGACCCCACGCATCGCGCATAGTAAAGGAAGCGGTTACGGTATAAGGATTTACAATAGCTTTCCTCGAATCTCTACAAAGAAGTTGGAACTAATTATTCCTATTGTAAGTATTCCTACTTCCATGTAACTCTTGCATTATTCGTTAACAAAAAATTTTCCGGACTTCTTATCGTTTAATCTGTTAATTTTCTGTGAAAGTCAAATATTTATTTCAAAAGTCTGAATATTTGTATTGTGTCAACATGTCGTAATGGAGCGGATAAAAACCCCTGATCCACAATTTCTTTCAAAAAATAATATCAGAAGTATGTTTTTTTTTTTTCTGTTAGGGACTGTGCATATATAATACATTATCATTTTAGATGGAAGGGGGTGGGGGTCTGGCACATGATATCGTAAGATATCTCTAGGGGGAGGAGGATTTGTCTTATGATATTGTTATCATTTTTGATCCAAACAAAATTTCCTCTTTTTATTTGTAACTAACTTTGTCTTTGCATCAAAATAGTATGTTTTTTTAGCCTTATATATTCTTATAAAAATGCAAAGATATTATTAAAATTATTAAATGATTATAAATTATTTAATTCCAAAATTATGGACTACTCCAACGTTTGTCATTCCTATTCTTCTGTCATGTGTATGCATATATAATACGCTTTTCCAGAAAGCATATGCGAAGTATGTTTGAAATAATACTTGTGTTTACTAGTAAATAAAAGAGAAAGAATGTTGTCCATCTGTTTTATTGATAAGAAACTCTGTCTGCCGTCCCCCTCCTCCCGTGCAGGTGCAAGTGCAAAAATACATTATGACTGTTGAATGCATTATGTAGCAAAAATTTATTATTAAATTCTTTTAAATAGTAGCTATTTCTTTTAAAGCTATTCTCAAATCCAAATGGGCAACTTTATGACATGTTTTAATTTATTTTTGTTCGGAAATGCATGAAACTAGCAGATGTTGTTGTTCAGAAACTATGTAATCGAACTGCTTTGCCCGTTTTTTTTTTTTTTAACGCAATAGATCTTTCAGAAAATAGTGTCAAAGTTGACGTTTTGAACCGAAGTTCCCGAAGAAAGCAAAAAAAAACTGTAGGCGAAGGTAGAAAAACATCTTGTCAAGGTGATCAAAATCGCTTATAACTCAATAAATAATTTATTTATGAAAACATGAAAAACACAGTTCGATTTCAAATCGCTTCCATAGTCAGGTCTTCCATTTTTATATCTTTCCGTTAATTTTTTTTTTTTTTTTAGTGTCAAAACGTTTTGCGCTTGTTGAGCAGAGCAGGGGAGAACAGCCTTAAGTGTTATTACCCGGCTGCCAAGAAGGGTTATGTGTTTCACGCGTATCTGGTATGTGGATTTCTTTATACCCTCGAAACACCCCAACGGCTGGGTGGATTTTAATGAATGAGGTCTCTATCGATTCGTCTTAACAGTCCGATGGTTATAAGCTAGCTTTTGTTTCTATAAAAGCAAAATGGCGGCCGTAAAATTGTAAAATACAAAATGGCGGAAGAGACGAAAAAAAAATTACGCACCCTATTGAGTGGCATATCATTGAATAGGTCTTTCAAAATGAAGATGATGTTTCATTGACTACTGTTTTACAGTCAGAAGCTCCGTTTAAATACTACACAACCTGGAAGTTGTGCAGGTAGGATCTCTAGCTTTACTGCAACTCTAACTATCATAGACATCTATAGGCTTCATCAAAACGGTGTTTATAGATAAGAACTAACAATTAAACACAATTTATAAGTCATCAATAAAAGTAAATAAAAAAAATAGGCAGGTAATATAAAAAAAAAATAGTTTCACATTGATCAGAAATAATTCATTATTTCACTTTTTACGCAGTCGGGTTTTTTGATTTTTTAAATTAAATTTTATTATTTGATATAAAGTTATTTCATATATAAAGGGATATTTTATTGGCTTCACTTGAATCAATAAAGTATGCAAAAAATAAATATAACTATATCACTCGAAACAAAAGTAAAAAAATCCAAAGAAAAAAAAATAATTTTTAGACATTGATAACGATATCATTAGGGGGGGGGGGGGGGATCCAAAACTAACAAAAAGTTGATAACGTTATACATGTATAGTCTCTTATATGAATGTGTACGTTGGTAATTAAAATTGATACGCGTTCAAAAAATTATGGACCTCCGGTATAAAAACTAAAACTTCGGCCCAGCCCGCACAAAAAATTAACTCCGCTAAATCATGCCTCTTCTCTGGAATAACTACATTTTCAGAATGAAAAAATATTTACATTATAAGATAATAAATCAGTAATAATAATTGTAATATTAATATCATAATAATAATAAATCAGTTTAATGTAGTCTATGAGTCTTAATGCAGTCACTCAATAAGTCATTATCTTTATCAAAGGATTTTCAAGGTTAAATACATTTGAAGAGATTTATGGCTGAGATGAAACGACGTATTATTTATGTAACTGAAGAAATTATCTTTAGCACAGTTATTTAACTTGATTTATGTCCATCAAACATTTCGGTTAGAAACTGACTTCAAACAACATTTGCTCTGTTTCATTTTTTCTTAAATATAAATCATAGATTTTGGTCGCAGAAATTTTTTATAAAGTTACTTTCACTTTCAAAACCGGTTCTGAAAATGAAAGTGTCATTCTAAAAAATATCTGCAACTAAAATTGAAAAAGTAAAAAAAGTGTGATGTAGAGATGGAAACTCGGCTATCCAATAAAAAAAAAAAATTATGTTAAAATGTCAAAATGCAAACGAGATATTAGAAAAATCCCTCCCCAAATGATTAACATTAGCTCTTGAGTGCCTTCGCTGGCAGGGACAGGAGCCTTAAGGCTCCCAGTTAAACATACATTTTCTATCACCCCCCCCCCCCCCCCTGATTGGAACTTTTATCTTAAACTGTTTATTTGTACGTTGCGTCGTCATGATCATAATTAATTTAAAAAATATAAAATAAAAACTTTTTAAATTTCTCAAAAAACAAAATGATTTTCACTTTATATGAATGTATTCTAAAAAAAGAAGAAAAAGCCAGCTTTTAAAAGTTTAGCGTTTCAGTCTCAGAATTTTGAGAGTAGCTTTTCTAACTTAATTTAATACCAATTTTTGTAATATGTCATGTCTCTGCTGAAATTATTTTTCAGTTGCATTTGACTAATTTCCAGGAGAACTAGTTAAAAAAAGAAAATATAATAATAATAATGCAAAGAGTTTCATCAGTCAATATCCCTACAGTTCAAAAACAAATTTGGATTGTAATATAGATCCCCCATCTACATAATATTGTTTTTCAAGTATATAAATGATGCAATTTTAAAGGAGCAAATTATTGTGGTTCTGGCATTATTATAAATGTTATTTTTAAATCTTTCATTCTATAAAAATTAGCAAATTACCCCCCCCCCCCCATCCCCGGCTTACAAAAGACGCTTTAGTATGATGTCAGTATTTAACATTTTGGTTGGAAACTGATTTCAAACAACATTTGCTGTGTTTAATTTTTTCTTAAATATAAATCATAGAAAATGTTACCCCCCCCCCCCCACATATAATATTAAAGCACTTAGCTGTGAGATATCAAAATAGAAAATACAACATAGCAATTGTTTGTTTGGAGTAGGTTTCGAACAGGATTGCAAAAAAGCCGGCTAAAATTTAAAAAAAGCCACGCCTGTGGCTTTTACTGGATTTAACCGGCTTTTTTTTGGCCATAATTCGCTTTTATACAATGAAGCATTGTAATTATACACTACACATTTTAAAGTGTTTTTAATTAGTTTTTATGACATTTAATTGATTTAGAATTTAATAAGTAACCCAATTTCTCAATAATGAAGACATTAATACTGGAATAAAACTTAGATGGTTTTGCGAGTGATTTGTAGTTAGAATTGCAAATATGTCAGTTAAATTTGAAAAGCGCCATACCAACTGCTTTATCTGGTTTACACTGACTGACCCTTAATCCCTCCCCCCTCCACCCCCGAATTTTTTCATTTTTACAGCTTTATAAAATTAAAGAGGACAATGGTTACTTAGTTACATGCTTTATTACTTAATTAATTTCAAGAGCTATTAATATACAAGTCTTACTTTACTTCTAGTAAACATTTAAAATTATGCATAGTCATAATAAAAATGTCATTTCTCACTATTAAAAATATTATGAATAGCATATGCATGAATATACTTAGCAACAAGATTTTCAAAATTTTATTTATTTTTTTGGAGTCTAACTTATATTCTTTTCAATTTATATATATATATATATATAATTTTTTTTTTTTTTTTTCAGACATAATGCCTTCACAATTGCCTTCTAGCAGTTATAAAGACTTATATATTTGAGAAAATTTAATAGAAATTTATAATTTTCTCAGTAGAAAATATTTATAAGAGTATTATAAATTAATTGATCCAAATTTAAAACGAATTAGCTGTAAACCAACTTTTAAAAATAAAAACCGGCTTTTTTTCAATAAAAGCCAGCTTTTTAAAAGTGGTTAAAACCAAAAAATGCCGGCAACCCTGGTTTCTAACCAAAATGACACTACAATTGAACGCATATAATATATAATTTTCATTTCCCATATATTTAGTTTTGATATAACTGTCAAGTCTAAACCCAAACCAAAACTTACATTTTACTTTAAGTTTTAGATTATCAATATACATGTTAATAAATAATTAATTTTCTCAATATATTTATTAATGAAAATTATAAAATAGATGGATTTTCGCTTACTTATAAAAGTTGTTTGACTAAATTTATTGCAAAAAACTGTTTATATTTTCTTTGTAGAGTTTAATTTAATTAATATACATATATATATATACAGTTGAACTAAAAATAGTTAAATATTTTTTATGATTATCATTTGATTACATTAAAATTGCAGTTATGTCAATAATAATAATAATAATAATAAAAGGGGTTTAAATTTTATATTAAATTTTCAACCTTACCATTTCTATTAATTGGCATTGGCCTTATTGTATTAATTTTGCGCATGTATTTCCATTTTTTAGAAGGGAAGTTGCATTTATCTTTATAGCGGAAAAGTTCCGTTTAATGATATTAGAACTTGCTTTATTTTTGCTTAGATACTTTAAAGAGTACCATCAATGAATATCAAGTACAATGTTGCTGCAGAAAAGTATAATTAAAGAATACATAACAGGGAGATATAAATATCCATAGACTTGATATGAATTTTTATTGTTATGATCTCTTATTCAGAAATACTTAAAAAACTTACCAATTTTGAAATTTAATTTCTTGAAAATTGTATCAATGCAAAAACCCTTGACGGGTTAAAAGTTTCTGACGCAGCACTTTATCTTATGCTCTAAGAATTTTAAATATGGAACTTAAAAATACTGATATCAAATTTTGAGTGACGTTATGCTATTTCTTAAAAAATATATTTGTATTTATTTCATCATTTTATTTTTGTTTTATTTATAATCGCATGTGCAAAAGTTATGTTCAACATGAAAAGCTGCATAAAATTTTATTCGCTGTTGCTTTATCATTTACATCTCTCATAAATTCAAAATATGAGTTTTAAAAGATATGATATAAAATTTAAGTGACGCCTTGATGTGACTTTAAAAGGTTTGTTTTAAAATTCAATTTAAATTATTTTTGACTTGGTTAAAATATTTTTTTACATCTACACAATACTTTTAATTTTCCAATTCACTGTTAAATATATCACTTTCATTGAATCTATACAATGCATTGAAATGTATTTATTTCAATAAATTGATTTATCTTTTGTGTCACGCTATTCAAAATTGTGAGTAAGATTTATGTAAATGGTTTCTTTGCGTCATTGTGTCCAAACTACATGAAATGTATGAAAAAGGATACTTTGACGCAAATAAACCATTTACATAAATCTTACTCACAATTTTGAATAGCGTGACACAAAAGATAAATCAATTTATTGAAATAAATACATTTCAATGCATAGTATAGTTTCAATGAAAGTGATTATTTAACAGTGAATTGGAAAATTAAAAGTATTGTGTAGATGTAAAAAAATATTTTAACCAAGTCAAAAATAATTTAAATTGAATTTTAAAACAAACCTTTTAAAGTCACATCAAGGCGTCTCTTAAATTTTATATCATATCTTTTAAAACTCATATTTTGAATTTATGAGATGTAAATGATAAAGCAACAGCGAATAAAATTTTATGCAGCTTTTCATGTTGAACATAACTTTTGCACATGCGATTATAAATAAAACAAAAATAAAATGATGAAATAAATACAAATATATTTTTTAAGAAATAGCATAACGTCACTCAAAATTTGATATCAGTATTTTTAAGTTCCATATTTAAAATTCTTAGAGCATAAGATAAAGTGCTGCGTCAGAAACTTTTAACACGTCAAGGGTTTTTGCATTGATATCATTACTTTTTTTGAGGTTAGTGATAAAATGATTAAAAAAAAGATACTTATGGGATTTAATGCAGATTTAATTTTTACTATTTTATTACAATTTTCCTTATAGCAGTTTGTATATAAAAACAAGTGGGTAAGTATAATCGCAGATCGCACAGAGGGTTTCATTTGATATTCCTTTAAAAACACTTTATCCTTAAATTAATAAATCCAAAATCTTAATTTATAATTATTAAATCCTTATATAGATGGTGCACCAATAGTTCCAATTTTCATGGGGCAGGCAACGCACTCTTTTAAACAAACCACCTTCCAATTGAAGTCATCAAAAACCAAGTTGAATAAGCCAGACCCCGTTGTGTTGTTTGACAAACAGCAGTCTCAAGTCCCCTCCTTCCCCCCTTTTTCAAAATTTTTCAGACCAGTACCTAAGAATGGAACCGAAATAATTTTTTCTCTTCAGAAATTACGATAAAAAAATAGTATGCAGTATTCATAAATTTACTTTAATGCTATATAGGGTGATTATTAAGTTAATTATAAATAACGTTTGGAATCTGTTGCATTGATGTCCGAAAGGTAGTTTCTGAGTTATGGAAGCTGGACCCATAAGGCGCCATAGAGGGGCGAAGCCCGCTAGTGTCTATCATAATTATATCTGCCATGTAGACTAATTGCGATATTTAATCAAACTAGTCCCCCCCCCCCCTCCTCATCCCCGGAAATATAACAAATACAAAATGTGTCTTTATAAACCTATCGTCAAATAGGTTTTTATTTCTTTTTCCCTAAAAAAAAAAAAACATGATTTTTATATCCGTAACGTAAATAGCGGACGAAGCCCGCTAGTTCCTATCATAATATATATTTTTAATAATTTTATATAGTCTATAATAAAAACCAGACTTAAAATAGTCTAGTTCTATGAGTACTTGTAGTGTCAGTTACATGCTACGATTTTTGGATACCAGTATTTTAGAACGGGAAAATGTGACTTATTTTATCGGAGATATCTCATTGAGGCAAAGCAAACTTTTTGAAAAAAAGGTGGCCAACAAGCATGGCAGTTATCAGCTTTGTGACTTTGTGCTAAAGTCCATTAATTTGATCTGCTTTAAAAAGATTATGGAAGATTGAATTATAGTAGAACCTGGATTAACCGAGCTTCGATTAATCGAGGTTTCTGTTAACCGAGCTGATAACAAAGTCTGATTTTTTTTTCTTTTGAATGAGCCTTAAAAATAACCACACTCTTTAGCTCACTGTCCGTGCTATACAGGCCCTTCTGCCCCCAAAAGCACTCAACTCCAAAGAAACATTGGACCCTGAGAAGTCAATAGCGAACAATGCTTTGTTTCCAGTGGCTGTGTGAACTTTTGTAAATTTTTCAATTTGCATTTTAAAATTTACTACTGGCAGTTGATTTTCTTTTTAAATTTGTTAAGCTGTGAAACAGAACTTTACATATATTTATTTTTATTATTTAAAAAACGTTCTATATTTTTTTAAAAAGAGATGTTAAATTCGCAAGCACGGCGAGTTTGTACACACAGTTTCTATTAACCGAGTTTTCCGATTCCGATTTACTAACAGTCCCAATTAGCTCGGGAGGCTGCTCTGTATAATTAAAAAATAAATGGCGATCTTACTGTAAAAGGGTTTCCCTTTTATAGAGGGATTTCAAGACCGAATCAGCTGATGTTAGTTGCTGTTTCCGTGCTTGATTAAATAAGATTAGTTAAACATTTGAAAATTACCAAATATAAAAGGAACTAAGTCAACAGAGTCTTTGCTTTATGGTATTTTTTAACAACGCTATAAGAAAATGATTTTAAATAAGAGATTTTAAATGTAACGTTTTAAATCTGACATAATTTTCACCAAACTTTCCTTTCTCTTTATAACATTCAACTGAAAATATTTTTATTATTAGAAAGATAATATTATTATTTGCGCTACCTTAAAATTGGCAACTATAGTTAAAAATATCATCTCGAAATTTGAAATAAATCTCTCATATAAATATTTTTTTTAAATTTAAACTGTTTTGCAATATTATTATTTGGCCACTTTGGCCAATATGACGTAATTTCCTCCATTTACGACTTTTAACACATATCAATGAATTTATTATTTAAATATTTTCTTTTTCTTTTAATATTCACGTGTAAATATAATTTTTATGACGTAATTTTCAATGTTTTCCTGCTTTTAATGCGTAATCATTTAATTCTAATTTGAAAATAATTGATTATTTTATAATTTTCTTTCATTTTAAGTAAGCATGTGTAAAAACAATTTTTATGACGTAATGTTTAATATTTTCCTGCTTTTAACACGTTATCATTTAATTCTAATTTAAAAGGATTTTTTTCTGTTTATAATAGTCACGTGTGAATAAATTTTTAATTTAAAGGATATATTATTCTTTGTGCTGTTTTAAGAATTAGCAACAATTTAAAATAACCTTTTCTAAAATATGTAAATAATATCTCTGGAAATTCTGAAAATTTTAATTTAAAATTGAAATAAACCGTCAAAAAATTAGGCAAGTTAAAAATAATAAATGCACTCTGCAAACTTCGAGTTTCTATTGAATGATTAAATTGAATGAAAATGATTAAATTCCCATGTATATTTTTTTTCCCTATGAGACTTTTTTAATGAGACAATTTTATCCAGATTTAACATTAAATATCTCTTAAAATAATTCTTCGATTTAAAAACTGTCTACTTCAACGTTTTTATCAAACATTTCTCTATAATACTACCCATTTTAATATTTTTGTATGCAGTAATTTTCTTAATATTTGCGAAATAGACCTCTAGTCACAAGAGATTCTTTCAAAGCGGCGAAGAGCGTTAGTTTTTTTTTCCGAATAAGAGACAAAATGTAGTACGCAATTGCGTCAAAAGATGGCGACACCAGAATTCTGATATGCTTATTATGTAAACTGTAAATATTGCAAAGTTAAATAAAAACAATTGTCTCGGGGTTATCAAACTTCATTGTTATTTATAAATAAAACATTTCAACTAAATTATTTATTATAAAAGAATTATTACATCACAATAGTTTTTATGCAAGGAAAATAATAATTATAATAATAATAATATTATCGATGTCAGTGATTATATATTGATTGACCGTCATAATAATAAAAAATGATATTATAAAAAGAAGAGCTGAAATGAATTATTTTTTACGTTTCTCATCGTGTGATTTATATTCAAATAATAATTATTAATGTATATTTTTTGTAAACTGATTGAAATTAAATATATTTATAAAATTTGCCAAGAAATAATCATCATCAAATTGGCGTCATTATAATTGTAATTTTATTTAACTTAATAGCAATTAAAAAATTACAAAGGAACTGAGAATAATGGTCAACTAACAGACTTTAAAAGAAAAAAAAACACATTCACATGCGAAAACAAGTACCAGAGAGTAACGAACTGCCTATCTTAAGATCAGTAGACGATGGCCCTTAACCACTCAGTCACTGGGAAAACAAAATTTTTCTCCCCAAAAGTGGTTAAAAAGAAAGCATGTGTATGAATACAGTGTCATGCATTTTCGGTGAAATTTCCATAGAATGGCGAAGAAATATAGTCCGATTTTTCATGTGCATTATAAAACGAACAAGAGTCTTGCTGGAAACAAGTAAATTGTTATTTGGTTCATCTGAAACATATTTATTTGATTTTTAAAAAATCGCCCGTGTCATTTTCGAGAGAA
The DNA here is from genome assembly GCA_963932465.1 of Maratus speciosus. NCBI lineage: Eukaryota > Metazoa > Arthropoda > Arachnida > Araneae > Salticidae > Maratus > Maratus speciosus. The sequence continues at coordinate 1,415,931 of CAWVRF010000734.1, read as the reverse complement.
AAAAAAATCGAATTATTTAACGAACGAGAGTTTTCCCAGAAAAAAGAAAAGTGTTATTCACCTCGCCTTAATCACATTTATATTATGTATCAATTTAAAGATAATCGTTAGAACCGTTTTCGAGATTTTCAAATTAGGAACTTCCTCGATATCATACCAACGTTTTCACTTTAAAAATGGCTATTTAGATCTCAAAATATACTGCACGTAGAAATGTAAAAATTTCAGTATACGATTAGACTGCAGATATCAGACTGTTCTAGAAAGTTCAGAACAATAAGACCTATATCTGCTGAGTTATTAAAAGGCGTCTTTTCGCGTTTTCTTTGATGTCGAGTTAGCTGTATATATGAGTTCCGCCATCTACGAATTCTATGATACGATACGATACGATTTTAACGATACGATTTTAGGCTTAATGCTGCGTCACTCGGAATACTACCGTCTTCCATGATGTAGAACTGAGCTTTGACTGCTGGATGTTTGCAGTATCTTTTTAACATCCATTTATCTATGCTGGGACTTTTTGGATCCTACAATTTGTGCCTGAAAAAAAAAATAACTAAGATACAAAATTCAAATCAATTCAAAATAAAATTTAATATAAATGATCACATGTGGCATTAGGCAGCTTCTATTATCTTTACATTCGACCTAAACAAATTCAAAGAAATTAAGATACTTCTCCATTATCTTATCGCAGGGTTCATTGATTTAAATCAACTTAGTTTTAATCGTGATTAAAATCATGATTTAAATCAAATTTTTAAAAATTATGTTTAGATAAATTCAAGATGTAAACAAACATATTAATGTTTTTAAATATATTTAGTTTTATATAATACAGATAATGAATCAGTTTTTAGAAAGATAAGGCTTTTAAGCTTTATAAGAAAAAATTTTGTCAAGTAAAGTACAATGCAATAGAAAAAATGGTTTCAAATTTAATTTGAATCAAATTGTAAAATAAACTAGTAAGAGTAAGGAAATCTAAGCAGGAATATATTAAATATAGGAATATTTACTTGCCTATTACTTAATATAGAGTATAGAAAAACTTCTGTAAGTTTAAGTAAAATAAAATTATATGACTTTGCTTGTTACAAACAAGCATTGAGACTAACAGATTAATTATCCCATCTTTTGCATTATGTAGGAGAGAAACTAACAAGCTGTGAGAAAATAATCAACATTCTTGTTTGCTAAAGAGAAATTCTCGACTTTGGTGATGCCTATTATATTAAAATTTGAACCATTCAGTGCATTTTCAAGTCTGTGTATACAATTTTATAAATTAGAAGGCGTAAAATAATAATATTGAGCGAGGTTTAAAAAAAAAAAATCGAAAACTCTACCCATCGACAATTTTTCATTAAAAAAATATAAATACAACAAAAACGTCATCGATCAAAGAACAATGAAATATTTTGAAATTTGCCATATAGGAAATATGAACGAAACACCCATGTGTTTCGACCTACCAGAAAATAAAACCATGAACTGCAAAGGGGAAAAAGCATTTTGGTAAAAACGACTGGGCATGAAAACACCTGTTTCACGGTCGTTCTTTCCTGTTTGGCCGATGGTAGTAAGCTTCATCCGTTGATTATTTTTAAAAGAAAAATGTTGCCGAAAAACGTTACATTTCCATCTGGTTTGCTAATTCAAGCCCATGAAAAGAGGTGGATGGATGTAGACGGATCAGTCGACTGGCTTAAAAATGTGTTGGGTAAAAAACCGAGAACTGTTTAAAAAAAAAAAAACTTGCCTTTTAGTTTACGACTCGTTTCGTGGCCACTTTTATGAAAACGTGAATAAAGTGACGAAAGAACTGAAAACGACTGTAGCTGTAATCCTGAGAGGGTTGACATCCGTCATCCAACCCCCTAGACGTTTGCATCAAAGCAAATGTTAGAAAATATTGGGCAGAGTGGATTTCATCCGGTTGTCCAACATTTACAAAGGGCTGTAATGTTAGAAAGCTCGACATTGCATTGATTGCTCAGTGGGTTAAAGATGCGTGGAATAAAATTCCTTCCGAAATGATTATAAAATCTTTCAAGAAATGCTGCATAAGCTACGAATTAGAGAGCACAGAAGATGATGTCATTTTCGAAAGTGATAACGACGAGGAAGAATGTAGCGAAACAGAGATTGAAAACGTGTATCATGATGAGCCGATAACGACGGAGGATTTTTGAGAATTGTTTGTCGTGGGGCGTAAATCCTGGGGGGGTACGGGGGGGGGTGCAACACCCCCCCCCCCCCTACGAAAAAATCAGTCGGAAAATTTCGCGTTCGATCGGAAAAAGTACGTTTAGTCGGAAAAAATGGTATTAAACTATAAAAACTTATAAATTGGAAAAATGAAAAAACCAGTCGGAAAAATTCCCGTTCGATCGGAAAAAAGTAAATTTAGTCGGAAAAAAAATGGCATTAACGGATAAAAACTTATGAATTGAGAAATATTTTTGTAGTTTTTAATTAGTAAATAAGAAAAACAAGTTAGAGCGAAGAAAACCTATAAAATTTTATTCTTAGTCGGATTTTTTTCCCTTGTAATTTTTAATTAGAAAATTAGAAAAAACAATTTAGAACGAAGAAAACCTATATAAATTTATACTTAGTCGGAAATATTAAGGATTTTATTTTTGTGATTAAAACTATTCAGAAAAACTTTGACTTGTCAAATATTGTGAACTCGAAAACCTCGAAATGAAGAAATATACATATTCCAGCAATGTTAATATTATTTGTAACCTTGATATTTTGATCAAAAACTTTGATATTCCGAACTTTTTTCTGTTCCCTTTGACTTCGAGATATCGAGATCCAGCTGTATTTATTTATAGTGGGAAAGTTTTTAGTTTAGTCTGGAAATACTGATTGAAGGGATATACTGATAATACTGGAAATACTGATAACTAAGACATACTGATTGAAGTGAAGAAACTTCTATTTTTATTTTATTTATTTATTTTTTTTTTAATCTAACTTTAAATTTAGTTAGAAACGTGTATCACGGAATTTAGATGATATCCGATGAAAATTCAAAACTGAATTGCAAATATTTAGTATATATGTCGTAGGCTAATTGAGAAATCCGGCTCTTTGCAAACAGCCTAGGCTCTTTGCAAAGAGCCGGGAAAACTGGAGAATCCATCTCCCTTTTTCCAATTAGCCTGATATTTTTCAGGCTTATTGCAAAGAACCTAGGAAGCGTTAGGCTAATTGAAAAATGACCACTTATTATCCGATCAGGGTGATATTTTTAGCTCATTGGCTATCAAAGCCTGAGAGCTTATTTTCCCGCCGATTCTGTGTGTACGTACGTACGTACGTATGTACGTAACAAGATAACTCTTCATAGAAATATCCGATTTGCTTCAAATTTTTTTTTCTAGGTTCATTCTGATGAGGTGCTTCCCTGATTAGTTTTTGGGGTTCATTGGTTAAGGATAAAGGGGGGCTAGTCCCCGCCCCCTTAATTTATATAAATGGGTTTTTCATGCAGAAATATTCAATTTGCTCCAAATTTGGTATACCGGTTTATTGTGTTAAGGAGCTTCCCTGATTAGATTTGGAAGCTCATTATTTAAGTATAAAGGAGGGAAAGGGGGTCTACCCCCCTTAATTTAGATAAATCGGTTTTTCATGATGAATTATTAGATTTGCTCCAAATTTGGTATACAGGTTTATTAAGTTAAGAAGCTGCCTTGATCAGATTTGGAGGTTCATTAGTTGCATAGAAAGGGAGGAAAGGGGGGTAGCCCCCTCCCCCCGTAGTTTAGATAAATGGGTTTTTCATGCAGAAATATGCGATTTGCAATAAATTTGGTATACCGGTTAATTATGTTAAGCAGCTTCCCTGATTACATTTGGAAGATCATTATTATGTATAAAGGGTGGAAAGGGGGGCAATTGTCTCTCCTCTTAATTTAGATAAATGCGTTTTCCATGTAGAATTATTCGATTAGCTCAAATTTGACATACTGTTTTATTATGTTAAGGAGATGGCTTGATTAGATTTGGAGTTTCATTAGTTAAGTGTAAAGGGAGAAAAGGGGGGGGAAGATAGCCCCTCCCCCTTAATTTAGGTAAATGGGTTTTTAATGCAAAATTATTCGATTTGCTCCAAATTTGGTATACTGGTTTATTATGTTAAGGAGCTTCCCTGATTCGATTTGGAAGTTCATTAGTTAAGTATAAAGGGAGGAAAGGGGGTTTAGACCCCCCCCCCCTTAATTTAGATAAAAGGGTTTTTCATGCAGAGTTATTCGATTTGCTCCAAATTTCGCATACCGGTTTATTATGTTAAGGAGCTGCCTTGATTAGATTTGGAGATTTATTGGTTAAGTATAAAGGAGGGACAGCGGCTAGTGTCCCCATAATTTAGATAAATGTGTTTTTCATACAGAATTATTCGATTTGCTTCAAATTTGATATACCAGTTTATTACGATATGGCTTCCTTCATTTGGTTTGGAGGTTCATTGGTTAAGTATAAAAGGGGGGAAAGGGAGGCAATCGCCCTCCCCTTAATTTAGATAAATGGGTTTTCATGCAGAATTATCTAATTTAGTTCAATTTTTTTTCAACCGGATCCGAACTTGAAGGTTCCGTTTGAAGTCAACCCGAAAACCGACCACAACCAGGTTTCGGATTGAGTTCAATTAGAACTTTCAGATTCGGATCGGGTTGCCGGTGGACGGAGATTATTTTGTCTGGCTTGCATCGGGTTATAGTTCTTTGGAATATTTTTGTCGGTTAAGATTTGGTTCGGGACGGGTTTCAGGTTGACTTCGAATGGAATTTTCAGGTTCTGGTAGCGTTGCGTGTCCACGGAAACTAATTTGTCTTGTTCGGATCCGGTTATGGATCTTTGGAATATTTTTGTCGGTTATCACATTTGATTCGGGATTTCGGGTTTTTTCAAATGGAACTCTCAGGTTCGGGTCGGGTTGCATGTAGACTGAAATTATTTTATCCTGCTCGGATCGGAGTACGGTCTGTTGTAATTTATTTTTCGAGTTTGGGTAGGGTTATGCGTTAATAAACCTAATAAAAAGAAAATTGCCTAGTTAAACTGATGGCATTGAGCTCACATGCTATTCACACTAATTGTATATTATACTCTTATTTCAAAGAATAATGCCCCTCGAAAAATAAATGAAGGGATTAGTCCCCTATGCCCTCCTTTCTACATAACCAAAGATCCTCGAAATCTAATCAGGGAAGCTACTTAACATAATAAACTGGTATACCAAATTTGAAGCAAATCAGATAATTCTGCATGAAAAAACCATTTCACTAATTTAAGGGAGGTATTAGCTCCCCAATTTCTCCCTTTATGCTAAACCAATGAACTTTCAAATCTAATCAGAAAAGCTCCTGATTAGAATGAACCAAAAAAAAAAAAAAAATTAAACTAAATTAGATAATTCTGCATGAAAACCAATTTATCTAAATTAAGGGGAGGAGCAATTGCCCCCCTTTCCCCACTTTAAAACTTAACCAATGAACCTCCAAATCAAATGAAGGAAGCCATATCGTAATAAACTGGTATATCAAATTTGAAGCAAATCGAATAATTCTGTATGAAAAAACCATTTATCTAAATTAAGGGGACACTAGCCCCTGTCCCTCCTTTATACTTAACCAATAAATCTCCAAATCTAATCAAGGCAGTTCCTTAACATAATAAAACGGTATACGATATTTGAAGCAAATCGAATAACTCTGCATGAAAAACCCATTTATCTAAATTAAGGGTGGGGGGGTCTAGCCCCCTTTCCTCCCTTTATACTTAACTAATGAACCTCCAAATGTAATCAGGGAAGCTCCTTAACATAATAAACCGGTATACCAAATTTGGAGCAAATCGAATATTTCTGCATGAAAAACCCATTTATATAAATTAAGGAGGGGTGGGGACTAGCCCCCTTTTCCCCTTTATCCTTAACCAATGAACCCCAAAAACCAATCGGGGAAGCACCTTATCAGAATGAACCTAGAAAAAAGAATTTGAAGCAAATCGGATATTTCTATCAAGAGTTATCGCGTTAGGTAAATACGTAAGTACACACGTACATACAGAATCGGCGTCTCAGGATTTGATAGCCTGTGAGCTAAAAATATCACTTTGATCGGATAATAAGTGGTCATTTTTCAATTAGCCTTACGCTTTCTAGGCTCTTTGCAATAAGCCTGAAAAATATCAGGCTAATTGGAAAAAGGGAGATTGATTCTCCAATTAGCCTACGACATATATACTCATATCCAAAATTTTAGCGTATATGACAAAAACGTAGAAAGGGAGTATTAAATATCTTACGAAATTATTGAAGTTTATAGCCCAAATTCACAAGATAATTATGACTTCGCGTATCGTATTGAGATACTAGTTAAATAATTTTAAAGTGCTGATGTCGATTCTTTTCGAATTATTAATAAATTTATCTAAAAATTAGGGGAGAAAGTCTATGATTAATATGAATAGAAAAATGCGGATTGGAATCAAAAACTGCTTTGTTACATAGCGTTACTAAACGTACAAAATTTGATTAACTTTTATTGAAGTACTAAGAAATGGATATAAGTTTTGTTCATTCGAAAATTTTCAATCTTTTAAATTTTGACTTTTTTTATGTTGTAGACGTACATCGTACACTGGTAACAGGATTCCTTATGCTTAATTCAGAATTTGAATTTCTATCCGGAGTAGAGTCTATGTAAATAAATATGTTATACGCAGAAAAAATAAAATGCAATCAGCCCTTTATTGGTTAAAAACTGGCATCGAATCCCCAGGTCTTCAATCATCCAGTTTCATCAAATTTTGTACATTTAGAAACAAGATATATCGCTATCAAACAAAGCAGTTTAGAGTTCCAAACCGCAATTTTCTACACATATTAATCATATAGTACTTCACCACTAATTTTTAGAGACATACATTAATAATTCAAAAGGAATCAACATTAGCGCTTTAAAACCTATTTGACTATCTCGATACGCTCAGTTATAATTATCTTGAGACTTTCATCTATCATCTATAAAGTTTAATAATTTCGTAAGATATTTACGATATCCTTTCTTCGTTTTTATCATATATGCTAAACTTTTGGACATGAGTGTATGTATATATATATATATATATATATATATACATATATTTAGTCGGCATTTTGTTGGCAATAGTACTCGGAAATTTTTCTTCTTGGAGTCGGAAATTTATGAGTCTACACCCCCCTACGCAACCAGGGTGGTTTACGCCCCTGGGCGAGTCCGATACTAAATCGGACCTTGAATCAGTTTATCTTTGTGTATTACTTTAGTATATTATTACCTTCATTATTGTATATTTTGTACTTTTTTTTCATATGATTTCGAATATATGAAAAAAAAATTAAGTTTCTTTATTATTGTATATTTAGTACTTTCTTTCTTTTTCCAGGTGATTTTGAATAATGTATTTAAAAAAAAATCAAATTTCTGGATCGGAAAAGTGTGTGTGTGTGTGTGGGGGGGGGGGGGGGGTCGACTTATACGCGGGATTTTAAAAAATTCAAAGTTCTTGATCGGGAAAGTAGGGGGTCGACTTATACGCGGGTAAATAGGGTATTTTTTAGCACTGGATACGAAAATGACCTTCATTTTTAACCATCACGTCACGATTTTCGCAAATCGTAAATTTCAAAGTTAAAAAGTAAAACTAGAAAACAGGAATTCTGCTTTTCAGAATTTAGTGTCGCCCCCGATGACAAAAAAATATATGTATATAAATATAGATACAGTAGAGTCCGGATTATCCGAGTTAATCGAACTTATACCTTTGGAATGGATCATTTTCTTCTGATGGACTGATGGCTTCCATTATTATGAAACAGTCGTTATAAATGAAGTGTTATGTGAAGATGAAAGAGCAGTCGTAAAAAGTTAGAACTCTGATTTTATGGTCAGAATGGGGGGGGAAAATGGCTATAATTTTTTTTGGAAAAAAAAAATGGAAGCCACCAGTCCGTCAGAAGAAAATAACTCTGTGAAAGCGGAAACTCCGATAATCGGGGCTCTACTGTAGTTCAGTTTTAAGACTTATAACATGCGATTTTATTTTACATAAAGTGACGTCATCCACTTCCGCTGAAGCATTCATCATTTGCGATCCAGTGTTAAACAACATTTACAGTAAAGTACGCATAGGATGTCACTATCGCTGAATAATGCACAAATCCAAAAAAAAAAAAAAAAGATTTCGTCATTCAAAAAAATCGGCTATCTAAAGATTCACAGGCCTTCATTTGTTTGTATTATTAATATAGATATTTAAAATTAAATTTAGTTTCCAATATCTCCATGTTTTATCAGAAATCCTTCATTTATATTTTTTCAAAATAGCACGTATTTTAATTTTTTTTTTCAGTTTTTATGGGAAAATGGCAACAAAAATATATAATTGCTATTTTTCTTTCACTTCCTACAGAAAGGAGTTCTTCCGTTGCCAATATTAAACAAATGGCTCTAAAAACTACAAAAATAATAATAATAATAATATCTCAAAAGATGCAGTTTTCAAACAAATTGCATTATAAAGTACTTTTTTTTTCGAATATGACGGTATAACATTGAAAATGTGCGATGCTTAGAAGTTTAAAAAATTGCTATAGAGTATTTAATCGTACTGCTTTGTTTCACGGCTGGCTTCTGTAAGGTAACGTTATTTTTTGGAGATGTCACAAAATAAGCTGGGAGAAAGGAATAGCATACCGTACCGGGGGCTAAAAATAGCGAAAATCTCTCAAAGCAATTTGTAAGTACAGCAACAAAAGAAGGTAAATGTTTTAAATACATCTGCCACAAATTTCCCAGCTTTATCAACCGCCAAAATAAAAGAGGATACCGAGACAGGCTCGGACTGGCCCGCCGGCCCATCGGCCCGAGGGCCGGTGCGCCCTCATCCAGGGAAAACTTTGCGCCCCTAAGTGCCTAGGCCGCTTTAATATGTTTTCTCCTCGTTGTACACAATACATTCTAATTAGTGTACTAAATCTCGCTAATTCGTTTAGGGATGATCATCAATCAATAGACAGGCAGCACAAGAGAGGTGTACTTTTTCTAAAAAAACCATCTTATAGTACAATATCAATTCAGCATTTTATGGATGCTTAACACTAGAACCACCGGAAATTTTACTGAAGTGTTATAAAAATATTTTATACCGGAATTTCTATTTAAAACTATTTAACTTATTTCTTCTCCTGACTCTCCTTATGTCATATGTTGACAGTGTAATTATTATTATTTTCGCAAGCAAGTGTTATTTTCACATTCAGATATCCTTATATTTTAACATTCAAATGCCCTAGAACAGAATCGGCGAACCTTTTTGAGTGCGTGTGCCAAAATTTCACAAACTATATCTATCCACAATGCAATGTGCCAAACTTTGGCATAAAATAATTTTGCAAAGTGCGATGTTTATACAAAACACTAGTAAAAAATTCAGTTGTTTTCATGCATTAATAATTAATAATTAAAAAATATTAAAAATTAAAATGCTATTTCTCTGTATCGTGGAATAAACTATTAAACTAACGAAATTTTAATTCGTAAATATGATTTATTTATGTACTTTAACAAGGAATAAACATAAAGAATTTTATTTTAGTAATTTTTTACTTTATTATTAATGCAACAACTGGTATAATTATTCAAGTTGTATTAAACAATGTATCAATAACTTATTGATGAGATTTTTGCTGAATTTCGATGCGGAGATTTCTTTATAACTGATTCATATTTTGATGATAGTTTTATAATTATGAATATAAATTGGATCTATTTTCCATCTTACTGCAGTGACTGTCTAACGAAATTAGTTTTTAAAATGCAACTTTATAAATTCGCATAGAAAGACAAAATACATGTTAAAAAACCTACATTAAATAACAGGAAAAGAAAATTCTTTTGATGCTTTAATCATGCAAAATTAATTGCATTTTTTGTAATAGTCTGTGGAGCAAAATTTTATTGATTATAATAGAAAAAAAAGAGTGTGTTATCTGTATAATGTTTATAAAATTTATTTTTTCCTGTGCCAGGGCAATTGTCTTACGTGCCAACTCTGGCACGGGTGCCATAGGTTCGCCAACCCTGCCCTAGAATATGTGGTACTTTCATAAAAGAGCGAAGAAGCATGAGCTTTAGTTTTCAAAATTCTTTAAAGCGAAATTTGTATTCTGAATATTTGTGTGTGTGTGTGATGAGGGAGACACCTGCAGATAAAACATATAAAATACTACTTTGTTACAAAAAAAAGAAAAAAAAAAAAGAAAAAAGAAAACTGTAGTAAATAAACAGTAATTACTGTCAGATTATAATAGAAATTGAATTTGTCACATTTTTAACTGACTTAATAACAAATTCATATTACGTTGAATAAATGTAATTTTTTAAAAAGGTTGAAGCCCTTAGCCCCACCGCAGCAACTGTATTTCATTAATTATGTTTCCGAAGTCATCTAGAATAAAAATTGCACCAGCTTTGAATTTTTAAACAATAACACCCATTTTTGACCAAATTATTTGAGTTTATAGAAATGAGATAGCCCGGAAAAAGGGATAGTTTATATACCCAGTTTTAAATCTTTATGGACTTAGAAGAGTTTAAATTTGAAAATGCTAAAGTGAAATCCATTTGACAAACATTAAATTACATCTTCATAAAAATCATTTGACTGATTCTTCATTAATTTATGAAAGAGGTACATTGAATAGACAAAAATATATTACAGACTTCTTTTTCTGTTCAAAAGCGTTTTTTTTTTAATTATGAAAACTATTAATAAATTCATATTAAAAAAATATGATTTATGACCTATATTAATTTTTGAATCTTCAAACTACAATCGTTAAAAAGATCGACGTCTACGTTTACAGCTTATTTGAATAATTAGTTTTCGAGATATAGAGGAATTTTGCTTTTCAATATAATTTAAGGGGACCGTCTTTTGTTATCAAATGAGCCGCAGAAAGAAATTGTAGGCGCGTACCAAAAACATTTTGTACAATTTTCTTTAATGTAAAATAAATTTATCATAAATTTAAATTTCCAGTATAATTTTACTGGTGACTAATTGAGTGTGTTTCTGAATATTTTCTTGAAAGATCTTAATTTTATTTTCAGAAATGTATGGATTAACCCCTAAGACATTTTGTTTTTATAACCCTGTTAAGATTTAAGAAAAGTATATAAACTATATCTCTTTCCTGGCAGGCAAGGAAATCGAATAAGGTGTCAAAAGTGAATTTTACCATTTGAAAGATCAACGTTCGTGCATTTTTAGGGTTTCGTTCATCTGACGAAACCCTATTCGTCTCGCTCCTTTGTCTGTCTGTCTGTCTGTCTGTCCGTCTGTCTGTCCGTCACAGAGCCCGTTCTCAGAAACTATACATGTTGGGGACTTGAAATTTTGAGTACTTATAGCTGAACACCTCATATGAAACGACAAATCCTAAAATTTTGAAAAAGTCTTAAGTTTAACCCTTTGGGCTCCCACGTGTGTATTTCAAACAATTCTTTCTAAGTCAGCCCCTAATAAGGTTGGAGCCATGAAATTCCGCATACTTATAGCTGAATACCTGAAACAACAAGACAAATCATAAAATTTTGAAAAAAGTTTTATATTTAACCCTTTGGGCTCCAACTTGTGTTTTTAAAGCAATTTTTTCTAACAGAGCCCCTAATTAAGTTAGAGACATGGAATTTTGAATTATTATAGTTAAACACATGAGCCCACACAACAAATAATAAAACTTTGAAAAAGTGCTATATTTAATCCTTTGGGCTCCAATTTGTGTATTTTCAGCAATCATTTATAACAGAATTCCTAATCAAATTGGAGGCATGCAATTTTGCATTCTGATAGCTAAACACATCAGATCACACGGCAAATAATAAATTTCGAAAAAGTTTTTTGTTTAACCCTTTGGAGTTCAGCTTGTGTATTTTAAGCAATTCATTTTAATAGAGTCCCTAAGTGAATTGGGGAGTTGAAATTTTGCATACTTTTAGCTGAACGCCTCAGATCACACTCCAAATAATAAATTTCGAAAAAGTTTTATATTTAACCCTTTGGACTCCAGCTTGTGTGTTTTAATAAATTCCTTTTAACAGAGCCCCTAATTATATTGGAGACTTGAAATTTTGCATACTTATAGCTGAAAACTTCAGATCACACGACATATAATAAATTTCGAAAAAAGTTTCATATTTAACACTTTGGACTCCAGCTTGTGTATTTTAAGCAATTCGTTCAAACTGAGCCCATAATTAAATTGGAGATTTGAAATTTTGCATACTTATAGCAGAACAACTGAGGCCAGGCGACAGATCATAAAATCTTGAAAAAGTCTTACATTTAACCCTTTGAGCTCTCACATATATATTTTAAGCAATTCTTTCTAAATGAGCCCCATAATTAAGTTGGAGACATGAAATTTTGCGTACTTATAGCTGAACACTTCAGATCACACGACAAATAATAAACTTCGAAAAACGTTTTATATTTAACCCTTTGGACTCCAGCTTGTGTAATTTAATCAATTCTTTCTAAGACCATATTTAAATTGGAGATTTGAAATTTTACATACTTATAGCACAACACCTGAGGCCAGGCGACAAATTATAAAATCTTGAAAAAGTCTTACATTTAACCCTTTGAGCTCCCACATATATATTTTAAGCAATTCTTTCTAAATGAAACGCATAAATAAGTTGGAGACATGAAATTTTGCATACTTATAGCAGAACACCTGAGACCACACGACGAATAATTTTTTTTTCGAAAAAGTTTTATATTTAACCCGTTGGACTCCAGCTTGTGTTTTTTAGTCAATTCTTTCTAAATGAGCCCCTAATTAAATTGGAGACATGAAATTTTGCATACTTATAGCTGACCGGTCAGATCATAAGACAAAATATGAATTTTTGAAAAAGTCTTATAATTAACCCTTTGGGCTTCAAGTTCTGTATTATAAGCAATTATTTCTAACTGAGCCCTAATTAAGCTGGGGATATGAAATTTTGCATACTTATAGCTGAACACTTGTGATCACACGGCAAATGATAAATTTTTCAAAAAGTATTATATTATTGACTCCTCTGGGCTCTAACTTGTGTTTTTTAAGCATTTTTTCTAACTTAGCCGCTAATTAAGCTACAACGAGCTAGTTTCAGTTGAAGGCTCCGGGAGGGGGTGTGGTCATTTTTTCCCCAAACCTCTCATCTGATATATCATTTGACGACCCTTCGGCCACTCATTCATTTTATGCACAATAGCCTTTCATATTTTATTTCCACTTGGCCAGGAGGGCTTTCCTATTTTAAGTTTTATGGGTCCAATTTCCTCGACTAATATAAGTGCGAATAGGTTCTAAAATGGAGTTTTGTCGGGCAGACGTTTGTTTAGAATAGAGCGCACTCTCTAGTTGCGAATTGTGGAGCTAACAGATTTTGCAAAAGGATAGTGTTTTGAGAGAAATATTAAACGAAACCCTCTGTGCGATCTGTGATCACACTTACCCACTTGTTTAATATGTAGACAATTCCCAAATCAAAATTTATGAATAGCATTTAATAGTCGTTAATATTCCCAATCAGTTGTTGCCTATGTCTTTTTTTATACGCTTGAAGGAAAATTGGTAGGGTGTGATCACTTTTTCCCCCAGGACTCTTACTAGGTATCTATTGTCGAAAGAATATAATAAGAAAGTCTTAGCCTTGATATTAGTCATATACTACAAGGTAGTCTGTGTTCTGCTTACTGGAGCTTTTAGATATTACATGATTTGCTTTAGACAATTTCATAGCATGTGCAGATTTGATGGAACTTTAAACATTCACGTGGAATATAGCGAAGTTGTCTATCTAGACTCAGATATATAATATTAAGCCATTTTCATACTTCTTGCTATGCGAATGTGTTAAACTTTATCAAAACAGGTACAATACAGGCAAATAAAAATTGTCTTAAGTTCGTCAAAATTTTTACGCCCTCTGAAAATCCAAGGTTTGCGCCCTTTTCCCTAGCCCAGTCCGACCCTGTACCGAGATGAACCCCATAGAGAAGATTAAAAGAAAAGTGCGAAGCAGAGCATGAGCGGTTCAAAGAAACTTCCACGCATGGAATAAAATTAATACACAATATACACAATATTTTACATGTTTAACTGTAAAAATCCATAGTATAAGCAAAAAATGAATAAGTTATTATGAAAAAAAAGTTACGTCTATTTTACAGCAGCAGATTTTCGCAATATTTCGACTATTTAAAAATTTGCGATTTGTGAAAAATCTTGACGTGATGGTATGGTAAAAAATGAAGGTCATTTTTGGATTCAGCACTAAAAAATACATAAGAACCAATTACCGTAGCTGAAAAACATAACAATCACATCTATTTTTTAATATCAGATTTCTGGAAGAGAGTAATCTCTGAAAAAGGATCGCCTTCAAATTTCTGAAGGCGATCCTTGAAAATTAAAATGTGTCATCTAAGTGGTGTTTATACCTTTTCATAGGCGCGAATCGCCCCCCCCCCCCCCATTGGTTAAAAAAATATAAATCCATTGATTATCGCGAATTGCGGCAAATGGTTGCCGAAAAAAATCGATTTCATCAATCGTTCGCAGGTCAAAGGATTTCGCAAAAAAAAACCGCGAATTTCGTCAAAGGATCGCGCAAAACGCGAATTTCGTCAAAGAAGCGCGGAAAAAACGCGAATTTCGTCAAAGTGTCGCCGAAAAAAACGCGAATATCGTTAAAAGATCTCAGAAAAAACGCGGATTTCGTCAAAGGATCGCTAAAAAAACGCGAATTTTGTCAAAGAATCGCAAAAAAACACTAATTTTCGAGAAAGAATCGTACAAAAACGCTAATTTCGCCAACAGATCTCAGAAAAATGCGAATTTTGTCAAGGAATCGCGAAAAAATACGCGAATTTCGTCAAAGGGAAGCGGAAAAGACGCACAATTAACACCAGGAGGAGCGCATCCACGGGGGGGGGGTTCGATCGGGGAGGTCGCCCCCCATGATATAAATCCAACGCTTTTAACGGCAGTTTTCGCAGAACACACAGACAAGCAAACGAAAACCAAACACTTTTCGGGTATCAATGGTAAACCTCTCTGACGTTTCGGCAATTAGTGAACAAAATAGGATTATGTCCAGTCAAAAGGCATATGGCGACATAATTTTTGACACTATGGGTTGAGGTGGGGGACGATGCCACTTCGTGTACCTTTTGTTGAATCTCTACAACATAAATTGACAACGTTATGCGGATCCCTTCAAAGTGTTGAAACTTTTTCATTCATTCAAAGAAGCTACAATTCTAATTTCTGTATAACAATATTTTTGAGGAATGCTTTATTGTTTGAGAAAGAATGGGATTCTTAGCAATTTCCAAAGAAAGAAAGAAACAAGAAAAAGAAAGGTCCTTTGAAAAATTCAAGCATCTTAATGTTTTCTGAAGACAGCCACTAATGTGTAAAAAATGTACTGTTATTGCCACCCACATTGGTAAATTTTAAGGGTATTTGATGAATGAACAAAAGAGGATTATATCCTAATCCCAGTCAGTTAAAAAGCGTATGGTGTGTTGATTTCTTATAAACCAACTTGGTAAATTTGTTCTTCTCTTCTTTGCCCCGATCGACCCCCCCCCCCCCTTCGTAGATGCGCACCTAGGGGAATCTCTTCCCTGTGCTAATTGTGCGTTTTTTCAGCGATTCTTTGGTGAAATTTGCGTATTTTTTTCACAATTCTTTGAAGAAATTCGCCTTTTTTCAGAGATCTGTTGATGAAATTAGCGTTTTTTGCGCGATTCTTTCGCGAAATTAGCGTTTTTCCGCAATTCTTTGTCGAAATTGGCGTTTTTTTCTGCGATCTTTTGACGAAATTCGCGTTTTTTTTTCGTGGTCCTTTGATGAAATGCGCGATTTTTTGACGAAAATCGTATTTTTTCCGCGCTTCTTTGACAAAATTCGCGTTTTTTCGCGATCCTTTGACGAAATTTGCGTTTTTCTCGATCATTTTACGAAATTGGCGTTTTTTGCGCGATCTTTTGACGAAATTCGCGTTTTTTTGCGACCCTTTCACCTGCGAACAATTCACGAAATTGTTTTTTTTTTTTTGGAGACCATTTGTCGAAATTCGCGATAATCGTTGGATTTTGGGGGGGCGATTGCCCCCCCCCCCCCCCGTGGATCCGCGCCTGCTCAGACGTCACTAAATATGGCAACCCTAAGATGAGAGCTCCGTTTTAAAATCCTTTCTTCGTAAGCCGTTTTCTGATTGGACGCTTTTAATTTGTTAAAGGAATTTTTATTGGACGTAAGATAAAGCTGAAGAAATGTTTAAATTTTGGAAATAAATGCGTTATAGCACACGGCATTTCGTTTTGAACAGTTCCCTGTGTTCTGTTGCAGTCGAGTGATTTTATTATTTGTTTTCTCATCTCGTATATTTTGAAACAAGTATCTATCTGGACGAATGCTTGAAAGGTGAGATTAAATATTCGATCTGTTAATTTTCTCTTATTTTGACCTGTATTTTTGAGCTTTTATTGAATTATGTATGAGAGAGACGCTGATTGTTTCCAGATATAAATGACTAAAAATGTTAGATTAGTGATGCTTTTGAATAATACCCTAGAGTACAAGGTAAAATTATGAATTAAAAAAACGGGGAGTTCAGGGGGGCGGTAGCCCCCCTGATTAAAAAAAACAACAACATTGTTTTGCTCACCTTACTGTTTACAAACGTTCTTTTTTAATAATTTGGGTAAGTGAAAATTTTGTTTTTTGGTATTTTTGATATACTGTATTCCTTTAAAAAATGTATTTTGAATAATTTGAAATTTTATGTATTTTTTTGTTTATTTTCACTAAAAAATACAGGTAAAAATTAGAGAAAAATAAAGTGATCGAATATTTATTTTCACTTTTAAAGCTTTCGTCCAGATAGGTACTTGTTTCAAAATATACGAGAAGAGAAAACAAATAATAATTTTGCGTACTGTCTCCCGGATGTTGGATGTTGCAGCTCCGGGAGATAGTACACAAAAACACGCCAATCTGGCGATTTTTGAAAATCGCACCAAGAAGGAGAGTAAACTGCGATCACACCGAGAATATAATATAAGGATACAATAAATACAATAAATCTACCGACTTAAGCAAATTTAAGCTATTTTTTAACCCCAGCATTTCTTTTTAACTATTAATCTGCAAAGTTTAATATAATCTACAATGCCCGCTGCTGTGCTGCACTGTTTCTGCTACTGGGCTTGCAGAACTAACAAAGTATATGGGATGGAGCAAAAATTTGAAAAAATTTTGCTACCAGGCCTAGTGTTTACTGTAGACAGAAAATAAATACAGGGAAGAATACTTACATTAACTTTAAATGATTTTATGGATTAAAAATTTAAAAAACACGATTGGATTACAATGATTGAATAACCTGTTTTCCTAAAGAAATAAGGAAGTTCTATAATTTTTTTAAGCTCTAGGGCACATGGATTTTGAAATACTGCGATTCGTCGAAGAGTTTTATGAGATATTTTTGCAAAAATTGGGGTACATTTCACTATATTAAAAAAAGAAAGCAGGGTGTATTTTGCAGATTTTAAAAAGACAGGTGCAGCGTCTTTAAATAATGACTTAGAGGGAACACAGACAAGGCTAAAATGTTATTTATAATGAAAAACAGACAGATGAAATAAGCTATTCTAAAAATCTTTTCTTTGAAAATACGACAGATTTTAAACACATCAAAACAACAAACACAGAAATGTAACATAAAAACCCAATACAAAGCAACTGTGACGCATTTTTAAAAATGAAGAATTAAAACAGTGTACTTTATCTTTTTTTCAGGGGTGCTGTGTGTCTCACTGAACCCCCCCCCCCCTCTTCCCATCCAAAAAAAAGCAAGCTAAAAACCAGCTAGTATATATATACTTTTTTAATACAGTATATATATGTATAAATGAAGGCAAATTGAAGCTGTTAAAGCGTCACACAGGGGCCCCAACTGGATCTTTGCTATTGGGCCACATGTAGGCTTAGTTAGAAAATTTAAAAATCCTTACCTTATACAAAATCAATTTTATAAGCAGGTTATTATTGGAATGAAATATACTTTACGAGTATTTTTATTAGATTTTTTAAAGATAAATAAATTTAATGGTTAAATAGATTTAAAAGTTTAATTTAAAGCTTTATGAATATTTTTACTTCTTCATCATCAACAAAATGAATGTTTAATGTATTTTTATATCTAACACAACACCCAAACAATGGGTCATAAACAATGTTTTGATGACTCACGAAATGATCTATCTTTAAAAATAATACTATTTCAGTAAAAATATAATGAACAAAGGTTTGTTTTACGATCATACAACATTATTATTTCGAGTATTTATATGAAAAATGCTTATAACTGTTTATATGTTTTCGATGAAAGTTTGCCTGTCTCATGGTATAGATTACGACAAAAGCCTTATATTTTAGTGCAAAACTCAAAACTTCACTCTAAAAAGTTAAGATTCGAAAGTTTACTTACCTTTAGGATAAATTCAATCTTCATTAAAAGAAATAAGTAATAGAACACAGTTGTTTAAAAAAAATCTTTCGTTTCAACAACAACCGGACAGAGCAGTTGAAGTCAGAATTTCTTGCGCATGCGTACAGGTGACACGGATGTTCTCAAGACAACACCGGACGATCGTGGATGGTTCGTCCGGATTCTGGCGTCCTGCGAACGTCCAAATTATGCTCTGTACAGGATCTGACGGGTATCGGACCTCCCGGCTCTATATAGGACCATATAGGACGTAAGGTGGCAGTCTTTGGTTGTATGGGATGTTATACATTTTAAATTAATATTTTGATATTAAAGTTCATTTGAGATTAGGAAAGTTATATTAACTATACATTTTTAGATAACAACCATATTAAAACGTTCTTTATTTTTCAGTAAATAATTTCATTTTATGCCAGTGTCTGAAAAGTTTCATCTATTAGAAACTCATTAAGTATTCCAAAATAAAAGAGAGTCATTGATAACTACTAATTTAAAATGTATTAGTAATCGTAACCCAGATAGCAATTTTAATTTGCAGAAAATTTTCAGCAATCTTACTTTGCAAAGTTGCAGCAAGCTCAGCATGACAAGCCTGAAAGTTCATAACAAGACTGCAACAAGATTATGCAAACTCCGAAGTCACCATACTTTGAACTTGCAGCTAACTTGTCGTGCAAGTTGCAGTCTTGTTCTTCAAATTGACTGCAGACTCATAGCAAACTAGTAATATTGCCATGCAAATGCATTCCCAGATACCATGAACAATTGCAGCAAGATTATTTTTTTCTTGATATTTTCTTGTCACGACAAATTTGAAGTAATAATATTGCCGCAAGGACACTACTAGGTAGACGGAATATAATCAATTGCTTCCTTGCAACGCAATTTTGCTCTAAAACTGATACAACATTGTCATAAAATAACGACGTAAGCGAATTGTTGGAAGGCGAACAGATATAAACGCGCATGCGTGGAAATTTGACAAAGACAAAATTACAACACTTCTTTATCTTCCATGATCAGCAGCGCCATTGGATTAGCGTTCAAGTAAAGAACCCAGATATAAAGGTATTTATTATTTTAATTATTCAAATGTGATTCGGATATTTTTGTATTTTCTCTGTACAAACTACAACTTATTTTGTACAGAAATTCTAATAAATTGTTTGTTTGTTTGTTTTATTGAACACATACATCAGACTTGTGTGCTTGACAACAAGGTCCGCTTATAAGTCATCGTCGATATACAGGGACGAGATAGCACAATGAAATTTACAACACAGAGAATTTTTACATCCGGGAGCTCCACAAAGACTCTAGTAAATTAAAAAGTTATGTTTATTTACTGAGGAATGCTTACATTTTTAAAATAGTTTGTTTTTGGTTCATGTTAAGGCATTATTGAAAATTTTAATTTTTAAATGAATTTTTCTCAACTTTAAGGGGAATTTCTAAGATATCGTTTTAATTAATATTTGCTTTTTTTCTTGCTATTCCCGCCGATCGAGCAGGGTTGAATTCAGATATTTTTCTCCGGGAGCAATTTCTGCGGCTCTGGAGGGGGGGGGGGAGACATTTTAGAGATTCGGTGTGGAAACTGCTTATTAAAAAGCATAAAATCTCAAATCTTCCGGGGGGGATGCCCCTCCTCTTGAATTCAGCAGTGCGTTCGAATGTATTTTTAAATTTAAATTATCTTTTCATGGCCATTAAAACCTTTTCTCTATATAAATATTAAGTATTTTAAACAGTTTCTTAGTGTGCTATTCTCCATGCTTCTTATCATGGACTTCTATTGTATCGCTATTTTCTAATTTTTATTAAAGTTATTAACAGTATTTCCTTCCGGCGTCAGTTTTATATAATTCTTTAAAAATTTCTATTTTCTTTTGACATAACTGCTTGTTAATCGGATGTGTATAAGTCTTTTTATTTCCTATTTTTCTTAAATTTTAAATACGAATATTTTGAAATTGTTAATTTTTCGCGACAGCAAACATGGGCTTGAAATGTGCCGGAGCAAATCGGAACAATATTCCGGTTCGTAAAATTATGCCAAATATTGATCTGGTTTGCTGTGTTGTAATCGTAAAAAAATCAGAGGGTGTACGCTAAAGTCATGAACGTCATGTCTAGAGTATATACCAGGGTCGGCGAACCTATGGCACGCGTGCGATAGTTGGCACGCGGGACATTAATTTTGGCACGGCATAGACTCATGTTATAAATAAAAATATTTTAAGGACTCCTGTGTAAAACACAAAATTATTATGATTGCATCCTGCAAAACAGCGGATTTGTTAAGAATGGAAAGTTCTGCTAACTTATGTGCAACATTTTTTGCTTGATAGATTTGATTTTATTGGATTTTTGTACAAGCACTTTTTATTTTTGTAAATTCAGATGTAAAAATTATTGAGTAAATATAATGTATACTGAGTAAAATCTCGATACTTTTAAAAAGTTGTTAAACAATTTTACTCAAGAAATCAATCAGAAAAAGTTTTAAAAATATTAATTGCCATGTTTTACAACTCTAGTCTTTCATACGGTGAAAATGCACAAATTACACTTTTTTTAAATTTAGATTTGATGAGATTTTCTAAATTAGGTTGGTTGTCTCTATCATACAGATTTATTAAACTGAAAAGCAACTTTATAAATCCCATTCTAGCATAATATTGGGTCAAAAATTTTTGTGATTAGCCAAAAATTAAGAGATTGTCAGAAAATAACGATCTTAAGCAAAATTGCCGATGGTGAAATTATAATAACTTGAAATTTCGAAAACAATTCCAAGAAGAATTTTTTTTTAAAGAAGCCATTTTCATATTTTTTCGGAAAAGAAACCCAAGTAGAAATCTGTTATCAGATGGCTCCAATTCAACTCGCATTCTCTGAAAGAAAAACTGAAATACGAAGCTGATTTGAATTATTAGGCATCTAAGATGCAACAAGAGAAATAGTATTTTTTTTTAATACTCAAGTATATTACAAAATGTTACCCATATAATTTAAAACATTATTTTAATTCTGCTACTTTTTGATTTGCTAAATTTGTTGGCACGTCATGATCATGTAAGGTATTTTTGGGGGGGGGAAACGGCACACGGATGTTGAAAGGTTCGCCGCCCCTGGTATATACGATATAGCTTTATTCGAGAAACCGGGGGTATAGGGAGCTTTTTTAAAAAATCCAGAAGGTATACGGCTTATACCTCCGTATACGCTCCAATACACTCCGGCTGGTTTGTGAAATTATGGTAAATAAATATCGTTCCGACTCGTTTGTTAAAACATATTATTATTATAGTTTTATACATATAGCTTTTATTGTGCTGACTATAACTTTTTTGATTATTTTGAATTTTGAATGCATTTTTTAAAATTGATTTTTATTGTTAGACATAAATTTGCCTAAAACTTAAAAAAAAAAAAAAAATTGTCAAACTTTGAAAAATAGTTTTCCGGCTCGTGAATTTTCCCATTTCGAGTCCTGCCGCAAACAATTGTACTGAAACTTGATTGGTAAGTTTTTTTTGCAATAAATTAGAGCTAAATAACTAAAATGCATTGTATAATCACTTAAACCCTCCCCCCCCCCCAAAAAAAAAAAAAGTTATAAAATATTTTATGTGACACTTAAAACCTCGGATACCATAGCACCAAAATATTATTTTAATAGTTACAAAATAGTTTTTTGTGATAATTAAAACTTTGGACCTTAAAACCTTAATTCCATTGTTATATTGTTAATCTCAGATTGGAAGACTATTTATTCGTGTTATTATTAAAGATGTTTCGTTTTGAATCCTTTTTCACGTGTAAAATAGTGTTCAACTGCATCTTTATTTATTATTTTCTTCTATGATAACAATCTTTAATAAAATGTAATTCTTAAAAACCGACACTAGTCACCCGAAGTAAAATTTAACATTCAAGCTAATGTTAATTCTATGGACAGTTCTTTGCATATTTCGGGCTCACATTTTAATATTTTTTAATATTATTTTTTGCATAGGATATACATCTGGTTGATATATATAGTTGTGCAATTGAACCTTTTCGAGCTTTTATGCTATTTTTTATATGCAGATACTTTCAATTTTGAAACCTGTTCTGAAAGTGAAACTGTACTCATATAAAATAAAAATGTAACCAAAATCGAAAAAGTACAAAAGCTCAACAACATATGGGGCATTCTCACAAACTTTTGACTTTTATGTCCCTGAATAATAATTTTTATTTTAATACATTTTTTTGTGTTTTTTTTATTTCATATACTGGGGAACATTCCATTGCATGATTGCACTGTAAAAAAAAAACTCGGAAACGTTACTCTATCTAGTGGGGCAGCAATGTGGCCCACCAGTTCTGTTACGTTTCCGCATATTTCGGTCAAATGTTCACAAACGTTTCCGCATATTTCGGTCAAATATTCACAAATATTTCTGTGTATTTTGGAAACATTTACGTGCATTTCGGAAACGTTTCTTTATATTTCAGTCAAATATTCAGTAACGTTTCTGCATACATCGGAAACGTTTCTGTATATTTCTTAAATGTTGCTGCATAATTCGGAAACCTTACTTTATATTTCGGAAACTTTCCTGTATTTTCCGTAAATGTTACTGTATATTTCGGAATCCTTCCCGTATTTTTCTGAAATGTTTCTGCATAATCCCGAAACCTTCCGTTATATTTCGTAAACTTTCCTGTATTTTTCGTAAATGTTCCAGTGTATTTTGAAAATCATACTATATATTTCAGAAATATTACTGTGTATTTCGGAAAACTTCCTGTATTTTTCGGAAATGTCTCTACATAATTTGAAAACATTTCTGAAAAGATTCCGCGTACTTTGGAATCGTTTCTGCATTTTTCAGAAATGTCCCTGTATATCTCGGAAGCCTTTCTGCTTATGTTAATAAGGTTTCTGAATTTATATTTAAGGTTTGTTATCAGTCAGGGCGCAACTTTCCCTCTCTAATGCTAAACCTATGGGCTTGAAATGCATCCATATTTTTCAAATTCTCCTAAAAAAATTAAAATGTTTACCTTCTGCTTTCGGTATGCTCTTCTTGAAGAATGCTTCTATCTTTTTTTATTTGCCAAAATGTTTCTAAAATTTATATTTAATTTTATATTTTAAGTATTAAAATCTAAGTGCAGCAGGTAAGTTTTAAGTAAGATTTTAGCATTTTAAATAAAACTAACAATGTATTTTAAAAATATATTGTCATATAAAAAAGAAAGAAACATCCTTCAAGAGCATACAGGGAATCGAAGGCAAAATTTTTAATTTTCCGTGGAGATTGAAAAATATGGATGCATTCCAAGCCCATAGGTTTAGCATTGAGACGGAAGTTTGCAGCATAACTGATAAGGAGCCTTAACGTTTCCAAATATGATTTCGCTGTGGCTTCTCCAAGAATGGAACATTTCTAGATAAAATACTAAGCTTTCTGAACACATTTTGAGAACAATATTATGATTTTCATATCCAAGTGTAACGGTTTCAGAAATTATTAATAACATTTCCAAGTACTAATATTTTCCGAAGAAGATACTATTATTTCTTAATTTATGTTATTAGTGTTCCTGATTCCAGAAACACAATACCTAGACTATATTCTAGGTGATGTACATATGTAACATTTTTTCTGGAGCTATGAAAAGATATTGGATCATCCTTGGTCTGAATCTATCATCAATGTTTTATCTCTTAAATTTTTCTTGCAAAACAGACAATGTGTCTGATCTGGTAATGTTTTTATGATTCGCTTTCCTAAGCAAAACAATTGCTAAATTTAATCTACTGACAACTAATTCAACTTTTCCAAATACTGTAGGTCAAAATTTAGTCCTATATTAATGACCAGATTAATCCCTGAATTGAGTAGAAACACAAGTGTTATTTTGAAGCCCACCTATTATTTGACTTTTTTTTTTTCATTTTACATACATGGAAAATCACCAATGCTACTAATATTATTTCCCAGAGGGCTTAGCAGAGTTCATTTATGCTTCACTAAATAGCTTTTTTATATTCAGATACTTTTAGTAGTATCTATTTTGGAATATGTGACATTAACAGATTGTGCCCAACAGATACCTTCGCAGACTGTCTTGAATTATTCACTTCAAACAATTCTTGATCAAATTTTATGGTATGCAAATAGCAACTGATAGACTGGAGTCATCGAGAATCAATAAAAACATTCCGTCTATGTTACATATACTAATTTATAAAAGAGACTGAAATGTTCAAAATGTAAAATATTTTTTATACTTACCTGATAAACTTTTAGCATTCATGCTTTAAAGAAAATAATGTAAGCTGTATGGAAAAAAATCAGCGATGCTTTCTAAAAACTAAGTAAAATGCCTAATTTTATATTTAAAATATTTACTTTGAAAATAATGCAACTGTAAATATTAAAATAAATGTTCTGTTTTGCTTATTAATCACTCATGCTGTATTATTACAAAAATAAACAAAAGAAGATGAGCATTTAAAAATTAAGACTTCATTTTTAACTTAAGAATAATCAATTATTTTGTAAATTGCTTTTAACTATTATTTTAAGATCTCGTCCATGTTTTGACACAATGGCAGCAGGCTAGTTGTGTTTAGCTTATTTTAAACTCTTTTCTTGTAAGGTTTATAAGTTGAACTTAGAAAAAACTTAACAATTTTTTTGCTATACCACTTGTTAGATATATTCTTAAAATGAAAATGGCAGGAAAGCTTTTCAAATTTCTTTCTATTTCAGTCGATATATGTAACTGATTTTTTTGCTTCTTAACACATTACTGTCTGGAAACATAAAAATATCTTTTTATAGATTGATGGTAGGAATTATAATTTATAACTGAATAATTTGTAGAGAGAGAAGGACAAAGTGTAATCTTAGGATACTTGTTCCTGATTAGTTGTGAGCAGGTTAAATTCATAGCACACATAAATTTTAGCTAATATTAATATATATATATATATATATAGCAAACACTTACGTAACAATTTGATAGGAAATTTCTTCATTTACAGTAGATTTTACAATTAATTCTTTCAGCCTTGTGCATCCTAATGATATAATATGTACTTTTTAATTATAAGTTAATTACAAGTTTTATCACTTATTTCATTATTCTGCACCACAATAACAAAAAGTGTATTCCAATTGCCTCTATCAATAAATATATATATAGCTACATTAATGAATATCCAATGAAATTTACATACAACAGAAATTATGCTATTCATTTGTTCCGTATGTGCCTTTTTATTATTTCACACACCTCAAAGGATTGAAAAGAGATTAAAATACTATAATAAATTCACAGAAACACTGATATGTGATATGTTTCTTTCAATGCTGAAAACACAAAAAGCTTCCATCATACAGGAATTTATATTATCAAACATTTGAACGTGAATCTAATATACCCCACTTCCAAAGTCTGCCTTCTACTTTAAAAACCAGGCTTGCATTGATTTTAATCATCCTGGTCAAAATATGTTTTTACCATCAGTTGTGAAAACTCGTTGACTAAGGAAAGAAATTATTATATATATTTTTTTAATGGTAAACTTAGTACAATATTTGGAAGTTTTTGCAAATATTTTACTTAACAATATACTACTTTAATTTTCATTACCTTTTAATTTAACAGCACATTTTATTTCTTAAGACAAGCAATTTTTGTAAATACTGAAATATTTTAATTAAACGTTTAGTTTAATATAAAAAACGAAGGAAATTCAATCTCATTGAATGAAACAAACATTTTTAAAATTGCATTAAGAGATCAAAGAACTTTTACAAGTATCATTGTATTAAGACAAGACCATTTCATAATTTATTCTGGACAAGATCAAACATGGAAAATAATCTTACTGTTGATAATGAGTTAGCACAACCTATCATCAGGGGCATTGTGAAATTAACAAATCCAAAATCAATATTTTCTTATTTTTATTACTGTCCAGCAAATATTGTAATGTATTTGTTACACTTAAAGAATTTGTATAAAATGCATACTTTTATATTATTACATAAGACAAAAACATTTCATCTATATTTTTAATAATTATTAAAATATTAATTATTATATGTACATGTTATATAATATGATAATAATTGCAATTTATGTAAGTTAAAGTTATTTACTTAGAGTTTTGACCATTTTTGGGTGGTTAAAGCCAGTTTTGAGCACTATTATACAGTTTTAAAAAATTATTGACAACTACTCAGGTTAAAGTTAGTTTACTATATTTAAAAATTATTAAATACAGATGGTATATTTTTGCCTTATGTAATAATATTTCATAGAAAAATATACATTTCACATTTAAGTGTAACAAAATACATTATGATATTTAGTGAACAGTAATAAAAAATGAGAAAATATTGATTTTGAGTTTGTAAATTTCACAATGCTCCTGATGAATGTTCGTGCTTTATTCTTCATCAATAGAAAGATTATTACAACCCTGTTTAAATCAGAACTGCGTAATTCAGAAGCAAAAAGATTTATAGCTTCTAAATCTTCTTTAAAAAATTCACTTTTATTCTTTGAAATTAAAAGCAAGAAAACAGATCTCTGTATGACAGATTTGTATTAAAATTCCTCTTTTTAGTAGTTCTCCTTCTAAAAATAATATTTTTACAAAATAATAATTTAATTACAATAAAGCTTATAAAGTGCAGATTTTTAACTGTATGAGAATCTGTACTTTAATTTTTGGATTAAGT
Organism: Maratus speciosus; assembly: GCA_963932465.1. Lineage (NCBI taxonomy): Eukaryota > Metazoa > Arthropoda > Arachnida > Araneae > Salticidae > Maratus > Maratus speciosus. The sequence goes on along the minus strand of CAWVRF010000734.1, from coordinate 1,388,522 downwards.
TGTATTTTGTGTATAATTAATGTAATCATACACTTTTAAATTATATTACACTCCCAATGAAGACAATGTTCAAGAGTACCAATGATTGCAATAAATAAGTGCAATAAAATGATAACTGTTTTCATTGATAAAGATTGCATGTTAATTCTAAAAGTTACAGTAATTTGGTAATTACAATATGAAATCTTTCAGTTTAGAACAATTAAATTTTCTGTAATACTTTTGATATTCAGTTTTAAACAAGAAAAAATAATAAAAATATGCTTCTTTCAAAATCTCATTTGACACTTTTGAATGTTAAGGTTAAACCTTAAAACAATATTCACTTTTTATAACTCATGGCATGTTTAAAGTACTTCACTGGAAAAAAAGTATGTAAAATTAAAAAATATTATGAAAGTCATAAATACTACATAGATTTAAGTTTAAGAATTACGCATAGTTTAAGACCATAGTTGTCACATAGTTTAGGAATAAAAACCAACATATTACGTATCAAAAACAGAACATTACATTAATTTTTAAATGCATTTTTCTTTCTAGAAAAATTTTCAATAAAATAAAAAGGAAAATTATACCAAATCATTACAATGCTTTCCTGTAAAACATTTTACATTAATTATTTTTAACACAATCAACTGATTGGTAATGAAATCACACAACTGATAATTATTAATTGTGTGATCTGCAATAATTTACAATTGAAAACCCAGCCAAAAAAAGTCGTTTATAAAAATCTACGAATACAAGACTCTTTTTTTTATAATTATTATTTGTAGTGAAGATTTGTAAAGTAAAAAAGTACAACAATCCATGATATTTATAAGGATTTTAACAAAAATAAATATATTTTTAAACTAAGCAGTTAATCTTTAATTTGCAACCAGTAAGAGGAAAATTACACATTTAGATTTCTTGAAGGGAATGAAAATAATAAGTAATTCTCACCGAAGTTTCAGTTAACTATTTATTTTTTTTCATTTTTTATTAAAAATTTTAAAATAAATAAATAAAAATGCACTATTAATTAGCAATGAAATATCGGTATTTTTATCAGTTTTTTTTTTAATTGCATTTAAAAGTTAAAAACCTACCTGAATATAGATATAAAATCTGAGATATTAACTAACGAAAATTTAACAGCCCCACCCTCATAAATTGAGGTTTCAATTGAAGAAAATGTTTATGAATGGAAAATCGAGAAATGGCAAAAACAATATCAATACATAACAACAAGAAAAATCTGTTTACTTAAATAAAATGTTTATTAAATCGAAGATTGTACATTATGAATTAGTCATATAAATATGTATTACTATTTTAAAAATATACAAACAAATGTGATGCATTCCAAATTCAAATTTTAAGAGAGGGTTCCTTGTTTGTCTTCATAAATTATGTCACTGTTAGCTAAAATGAAAAATATTAAATAACAGTTAATTTACATATTACTCTACAGAACAGGGAATTAAATACTATTTTGTCTCTTAAATTACAGATAAAACATTGAATCAAATTAATCAAATAAAAATGAAATAATAAATTTTCAATAAAATAAAACCTGCAATATTTAATTCTTTAGTTTCCATATCAAGACAATCTCTTCTTACATATTCAGTATGTAAATTTTATCAATGTATGGGCAGTTTTATTTTTTCACCGATCTCATACCTTAAAATTACTAATTTATTAATTATACAAAATTTTTCGAACATTATGTAATAATGTCACATATAAGGTGTAGGGCAGAGCTATCCAACATGGCGCCCTTCTGAAGGTTTCTATTATTAGACTATTTAGAAGTAAAATTACATTATAAAGAATGGTTTTTTTAAATCCTTAATATTTCCATCAGACATATTTTGAAAACCTGTGAAAACACATTAAACACATCCATATCAAGACAATCTCTTCTTACATATTCAGTATGTAAATTTTATCAATGTATGGGCAGTTTTATTTTTTCACCGATCTCATAACTTAAAATTACTAATTTATTAATTATACAAAATTTTTCGAACATTATGTAATAATGTCACATATAAGGTGTAGGGCAGAGCTATCCAACATGGTGCCCTTCTGAAGGTTTCTATTATTAGACTATTTAGAAGTAAAATTACATTATAAAGAATGCTTTTTTTAAATCCTGAATATTTCCATCAGAGATATTTTGAAAACCTGTGAAAACACATTAAAAACCAGAAACATTACTTAGAAAATTTATCATGCATATTTTCATGATTTGTAGTTATTGTTCATGAAGTGTAATTATTATGGTTCAATTTGGCAATATTGGAAATAGCTCTTTTTAATACTTAAAGAAGTAACAGATAGATAAAGGTTTTACACCTTCTCCCACCCTTTTGAAGACACATTGCATGAAAGTTTAGTTTTTTAGGTGTGTTCGTAATTACATAAATACGTAGTACCTATAGTCAATGTTCGGGCCATCCGTCCGCATATAACAGAGCAAAAACTACCCAACCGAATGGTCTTAAATTTTAAATATATAATTTTTGTAAAATTTTGTCGAGTCATTTCAAATTTTATGAAAATCGGATGTATAGTTTAATTACATGCATAACAATATTAACGAGATAAATAAGTTTTGGACGATGTTGGGGGTCCAAATAACAGGAAAACTCCTATACCGTCCCGTGTCCCTGATGCTGATTTTTAAATTTGGAGCTGTCTGTATAAAATTGTTTCAATAAAAGTAATTCGATGTAATTTTTTTCCGAAACTGGGACAATTGTTTAAAATAAATATTGTGCAAAAAATTAACCTGCACACATTTTTACGGTTGATATTATTTTTTTTAACTCTGTCTCTGGCTTTTTCATCCTTACCGTCCCTCTTGCTGAACTTATACAGAAAATCCCTTCAGATGCAGCCACAGAATTTTTTTTTCAAGTTTTTTTCTCATGCAGAAGTATGCTAGAGAAAGAATGTCTAAAATTCTTTGACAGGAAATTTACTGCAGAATTTAAATCAGCATTTAAATATCAATTTCAAGATCGTGGCTTTATTGGTAGTCTTACCGTCCCCGAGGTTTATTTCTGCACTTTTCGAGGTAAATTAAGAAAAAAAAAATTATTTAATCCAATGTTAACAACTGTTTCTCTTAACCAATGAACATTGTGGCTATCACTTAGTATTAACATGATTTTCCTAAAAATAGGTGATAATTATCCTTACCGTTCCATCCTTATAGTCCCTTTTTTTTCCCATTTTGTCCCTTTTCTCCTATACCGTCCCCCCCCCCCTTTTTTATGTTACCGTCCCTTCTTTAACACCCCTTTAAGACAATGTTATACAAAAATTATGTATTAATAGTACTACATTTTTATTATTTCTTATTTGAGTGTCCTGTGGGTACTATGCAAATTCATTATAAGTAAAAATTTAGAAGAAAATAAAAAGTTATAGTGGTAAAATGGTAAGGAAAATTAAACTCGCAAGTTTAACTTAAACCGCAGTTAAATAAAAAAAAATTCGCTGGTGACCATTTTTTCTTTATTTTGAATCATTAAGGCATTTGTCTATCATATTAAAATGTGATTTTAGCATGTTTAATTTCACTAGATTTTTATTCCCGAAAGTCAAAAGAATGTAAGAATGCCCCATATATACTCGTAGTCCTCAGGTATCCTATGCAAATATATATATTATTTAAGCTGTAAAGGTTTCTCCCATATACTAATGTTAACGTTCGAGTTTCTTCGCGTGACTAGCGTAGGTTATGTATAATTATGTAGTGGGTTAAGTATATGTATATGCAGTGTTATGAGACTAATTCAGTTACGCGAAAACACGCCGTTCGCTAATATTAATACAATGGGAGAATTTTCTAAAGGTATTTTCGTTTGCATTTTAATATTTTAATTTTTTTTGCATTTGAAAGCTCAGGTGAATCTGTACAAAGGTCCTTTTGCACTTTTTATATTTTGTTTACAAGTATTTTTAATTAGAACACTTTCACTTTCGGAATCGGTTTCGAAAGTGAAAGCATCCTCATAAAAAAATCCTGCAAACAAAATCGAAAAAGTAAAAAACGGTCTTTTTTGAGATCAACCTCAGCTGTCATATGGGAAAAAACAAGTTGGAAATTGCTCGTCAAACGTGGCAAATGAGGTGCGTTCTTACTATAACTAGTTTTATAAATATTTTTTGCACCGCATATTCTACTGAATGTATATCTTAGTGCCCTTCATAAGTGCATATCAATTTCATTCTCTTCGAAAGGCTGTAACATCATTAAAATGCACTTACAATAATTTTTTCCCATTGGCCGTAATGTAACGGAAAACTTTTAACTGCCCCTGTAATTAAGCTATACATCCGATTTTCATAAAATTGGAAATGACTCAACAAAATTTTACAACAATTATATATTTAAAATTTCAGACCGTTCGGAAGGCTGTAACATCATTAAAATGCACTTGCAATAATTTTCCCCATTGGCCGTAATGTAACGGAAAACTTTTGAATGTACTTGTAATTAAACTATGCATCTGATTTTCACAAAATTTAAAATAACTCGACAAAATTTTGCAACAATTATATATTTAAAATTTCATACCATTCGGTTGAGTAGTTTTTTCTCTGTTATATGCGGACGGACAGACAGACGGACCGAACGACGACTATAGGTGTTACGTATTTATATAATTACGAACGCACCTAAAAATCATTTAAAAATAATCAAATGAAAACGAGATATTTTTAAAAATTTCTCCCACATAATTAACATTACCTGTTATATAATAACATCCTTTCCAATTAAAATTAATTTAAAAAGCTATTTTAAAATATTTAAATTAAATTAAAAAACTTCCTTACTTTCAAAATCTAAATTCTACCTTTAAATATTCATTAATTTTCGTTAAGTTCGTTTTTCAGTTAAATTTCACTTAAAAACAATTTAATTTAATCGCCATAAAAGATCGTCAAAAATTATCAATAATAAAATAATAAATCTTAAAATTAATACTTTCTACCGTAATAGAATATTTTTATAATAATTTTCAAATCTAAAATTCGATTTTATCGCTTAACGATATTTTATTCAAACACTTCTACTTCTATTACTCTGTGTGGCATCGTCGATTTTAAATCAGCCAATCAGCATCTTTCCCGCCGAATGCCGTTCGTTCGTAGCGTCGCTTCACTCTCTTGAGCTGAGGACGGCATCGCGCCAAGAAGGGTGCGATGCTGCTCCGTAAAAATCATCCTTTTTCCGTTGGAAAAATTATTTCCTTCGGTATACAACTTTCATAAAAATTCATCTCAATATAGTAATTTAAATATAGTAATACTGTGAAGTTCAGTGGCGACAAGTTTTACAGACAGTTGTCAATACCTTTAGAAGATATGCTTCAAATGTTGTTTCCTATCATCGTTGCGAAGTAAATTATACAACTGAAATTATGGCATTATCGAAATGAAGACATCCACAGATCGTAATCACATTTATTGAGAACGGTCTATAGATCTTTCAATCAACCATCTGTAGTGAGTGTGTGTATCTGCATCTTCGTAAAATAAATTTGAGTGCACACCATGATTTGGAGAATCAAATCTACAGTACGTAGAAAGATTTCCTTCCTCTTTTTACCTATGTTTGACATCACAATGGTGAGTTGTTTGATTTACCACTTCCTTAATGAACATTATTTGATTTCAAAAAAACTGACAATTCAAGTGGCTAGAGAGGATAATTTGAGGCATGAACTAGTTTCTAAAAGAATTATGAATATTGCTTGAAGTAAAGCTGACTGCTCAATCTGATACTTCATAACAAAGATGTGACATCCTGTGATTAATAATATGCAGCTTGTTAATAAATTTCAATATCGAACAGTTTTATAAAAGTCAATATTTGAAATAAATATAATAATTTAACTTTAATAATATTTGTAAAGTGAGTGCACTCCCCCATCCTTTTCCATATAAGTTCATTATCATTTTAATAAAAGTATTTTGTATCAATAAATGTATATGTGTTATTTATGTGTGTGATAATTTTGTTATTGAGTGCCATATTAATCTATTACAATGAAATATTATAGAATTATTAAATATAAATATTTAAAAGTAAATACTTAACACTTGGCACAATTTAAATAGATTCAACACATACAATTTTCAGGCAAGATGAAATACATTATAAGTTCAGGTGAGTCCAAGGTTTATTATTTATATTTTACCATGAAGATTCCTCAGTTTATATTTATTTACTTCCTTCACATCCAATGTTTACTAACCACTAAAGTTCACTGGCCAATTATTAATAGTAAACTCTCTCTTTTCTAATTCATAAATTAAATCTACATAATATATTTTTAACCCCTATTTTTAATAATTTAGATTTAAATTCCTTTTCTCTTTTCCTCTTATTTTATTTTCTTTTTTTTCTACCTAACATTAATGGTGCCTTTGACAAACTTTCGAACTTCTATTTTTTTATTTTAATGGGACTCTTTCTGGGTTATTTCTTTCATTATTGTTTATTTATTAAAATTCAATAGATAATTTCGGATATATGATTTGAATATATAAATTTTTCATGCATTCTCCGGGACTTCTTCAGGAAAAATACTTATTTGTTGCTATATATACATTTGTTATTGTTTACTATATATATTTTTATTTTGAAATTATTACATACATATTGAGTTAAAACACGTCTGAAGTTACATTTTTTAAAATATATATCAGACTATAAAAGGTTTATTTTGCAAATAATTTTTTTTCTGTTACTACATATTTTTAAATACATAAGGATGATTTTGAAATAATGATTTACTATGTTATTAATTTATCACAAGGTCAATATTCCAAAAAATTAAATTTTTTTCTGTGATTTCTTAAATGGATGTATGGTTGTAGAGACCTGATCAATCTTTATCTCCATTTTGTTATTTTGTCCCTGATCCAGACATTTTAACAATTGCATTGATTTGAATAAATCACAATTCATTTGGTGTCATTTTTTTTTACTCCCAAGTTTGTGCAATATAAAAATTTTTATATAAAATTTTCAGGTTTGATTGTCATTGACATAAGTTTAGAAGTATTATGGCTCTCTATTAGGATAAAATAAAATTTTAAATAAACATTTTTTATACAAATAATATTCAATTTTATTCTGAGAATAAATTTTTCAATTATATAGAAACTATTTAAATCTGATTTATCTATCCTAATGCAATAATTTATATTTATTTTCTAGATGGTTTTCCATATCAGGAAAATTATTTACGTATCAGAAAATTTATTTATTTTTGTTTTATTGCAAAATTTTAGTACATGTTATGAATTTTTTACATTGTTTAAAAAATTACTTAATATATATAAAAAGTTAAAATTGCATCTTACTTTCATTTTACATTTTATTGATAAATTGTGATCAATTAAGATTGAATTTATAAATGAGTAGTCTATGTTTTGCGGGCCAAAACAGGCGGTGTGCTAGTACGTAATAGTACACTGGGATCTATTTGTTTTTACCATTCAGCATTCTTGATATGTCATAATTTTATCATTTAAAATTTACCATAGCTACAAACTACACCAACTTAATTTTTTAATATATTATATTTTATTTGGGATATCAATATCACGTTGCCATATTTTTTTTATATATATATACTCAACTATTAATTTTCATTTTACATTAAATTGATAAATTATGGTCATTTGACATTTATGAATTTTTAACTTATATGTCCATTTTAATCATTTAAATTTCTGAAAATACTTATATATCTCTTGTCATACAACCTTAAATTTGTTTACAAATGAAATAATTTACAAAAGATATAGATATAAATATATGAAAATTATACTATTTTCCAGATTTTATTAATATTTATCAAACAACATAGACTTACAATATCTGCAATTCTCTCATGTCATTTTAATATTACCCCTTAAAATTCATTTTTTTTATGCTATAGCATATTCAGTCTTACCCACCGGTTTTTAATATAATACTTTTTTGGTAGTTCTGTTTGTACACAATGGTTTTGTGGATTAGCCAGTGCATATTAAACCGAAAAATCCAGTGTTTTGTGGCAACAGACTACTCTTCATTTGGAAATTCGAGGCTCTTTTTACTGTTATAAAGTCAAGTTAACCCTGTCCTTGTACTTTTGAGCGCCACCAGATTTATGGGTCTCAGACAGTTTAGAGAGTTCAGTCGCAATTTCTGGACGCAATAACTTAAATTTTAATTCCTATTTTATCGATTTTTTTCTTGCCATGATTGTTTCGTTTTGCGTTTCAATCCAGAGCAGTAGAATCTCGTAATTCTCGCTGGCATTTAGTTAAGGGTCGTGACACAAAGGAATATAGCATTCCTCCGCCTTCCAGTCTTGTTCTGCGGTTTAGGAAACTTCTGATAAAATCCATTTATTTGACAATATTTATTTGATGCTATAGCTAAAGTTCAAATTTATTTATTTATTATTCACTTACAATAGCAATTGTTGGACTTTGAGAGAATATAGTGTTGTTATTTTGCTGAGGAATTTATTTTTAATGATAAAGTTGGTTAAATTTAAAGGGTACCCTATAGCTTATAAAATTGAGAAAGAAATATATAAAAATGAAAAATAAGAAAATGAAAAATGTGATAAAATATTGAAATGAAAATATTGAAATGATAAATAAAAATATAAAATAAAAATGAAAAATAAAAAATGAAATGAAATGAAAAAATATAATAAAATGAAATGTACATATAAATATATATTAGACTGATCTAGGCGAATGACAGGACTTTGTTTATGTGTTGTGTAGAATGTTTGTTTTTTCCCTCAGGCTGACCTGGTCTAATTCAGTTATGATGAGCACACACAGAGGGTAAACTTGGCTTAGCTTGGGTAACTTAACCTTCCAATAAGTCCCTCACGGTGCAGTTATATCTATTTTGGATATCATGGGCAGTATACTTGTCAAATTGAGCGGAATAGTTTGATTGAGTTTGTAAATATTTTTTTTTGGTTTAACACTTGGAGACTTAGATCAGTCAGTCCATTGTTGTCGAAGGTCATACTATGGGGCAACTGCCTTGCGTTTTTGACCTGTGTACACAATGAAGAGATTGTAGAAATCTATTTTTTGCTGCTATTTTACTTTATTTCCTCAGCATTTAACATTTCAATGCCAATATTTTTTTTTCAAGAAAATATTTATGAAATAATAATAAAAATTATTACCCAAATTAAATAATACTATGAAATTTAATTATTATTCTTTTAAAAAATTTCAAGTAATATTGGACATATATAATATTTAAAAAAAAAAAAAAAAAACTCAGATTTCTAAGCTGAATTTACTGAATATATTCAATTGTTAGAATTTGTTTCTGTATATATACAGATTTGCTATATATTTGAAAAGCTCCAGATAAATAGTAACGTAAATATGCTATTTTATTTTGCCCTTTTAAAATTATTTATTATGTTGTGAGAGCCATACATAGGTCACTTACCTTATCCTCACTTTTGTGCAATACATTGAAGTCTTGGAGAATGTCTTGGGTTTCTTCATGGTGAAATTTTTAACTTACCTGAACATCTATTTCCTGTAAAAATTTGTTGTTTTGGTTCTTTATGTTTCCATCTTTGGTTCTATGTGTTTGTATTACGAATTAATGTTTATTTGTATTTGTTATGTCAGTATTTGAGTATGCCAAAGATTTTAGAAAAATTTGTATACTTATATTTTTGTATAACATATTTTATGTGTAGGCGCAAACGTATTTATTTATATATATTTTTTTATACATTTTTATGTTGTGTTTATGTTGATATGTGTCAATTGTCCAAGAAACTGTGGCAGATAATTCCTTTTGATTTTGGCTTGTTTTTAAGTTTTGGAAAGTTCAAATTGCTCGATGCCACAGGCAATAACTTTTTTTTTTAATGCTTTTTTTTTCCTTAGGGGTAAGGTAAATGTTATATAATAACATCCTTTCCAATTAAAATTAATTTAAAAAGCTATTTTAAAATATTTAAATTAAATTAAAAAACTTCCTTACTTTCAAAATCTAAATTCTACCTTTAAATATTCATTAATTTTCGTTAAGTTCGTTTTTCAGTTAAATTTCACTTAAAAACAATTTAATTTAATCGCCATAAAAGATCGTCAAAAATTATCAATAATAAAATAATAAATCTTAAAATTAATACTTTCTACCGTAATAGAATATTTTTATAATAATTTTCAAATCTAAAATTCGATTTTATCGCTTAACGATATTTTATTCAAACACTTCTACTTCTATTACTCTGTGTGGCATCGTCGATTTTAAATCAGCCAATCAGCATCTTTCCCGCCGAATGCCGTTCGTTCGTAGCGTCGCTTCACTCTCTTGAGCTGAGGACGGCATCGCGCCAAGAAGGGTGCGATGCTGCTCCGTAAAAATCATCCTTTTTCCGTTGGAAAAATTATTTCCTTCGGTATACAACTTTCATAAAAATTCATCTCAATATAGTAATTTAAATATAGTAATACTGTGAAGTTCAGTGGCGACAAGTTTTACAGACAGTTGTCAATACCTTTAGAAGATATGCTTCAAATGTTGTTTCCTATCATCGTTGCGAAGTAAATTATACAACTGAAATTATGGCATTATCGAAATGAAGACATCCACAGATCGTAATCACATTTATTGAGAACGGTCTCTAGATCTTTCAATCAACCATCTGTAGTGAGTGTGTGTATCTGCATCTTCGTAAAATAAATTTGAGTGCACACCATGATTTGGAGAATCAAATCTACAGTACGTAGAAAGATTTCCTTCCTCTTTTTACCTATGTTTGACATCACAATGGTGAGTTGTTTGATTTACCACTTCCTTAATGAACATTATTTGATTTCAAAAAAACTGACAATTCAAGTGGCTAGAGAGGATAATTTGAGGCATGAACTAGTTTCTAAAAGAATTATGAATATTGCTTGAAGTAAAGCTGACTGCTCAATCTGATACTTCATAACAAAGATGTGACATCCTGTGATTAATAATATGCAGCTTGTTAATAAATTTCAATATCGAACAGTTTTATAAAAGTCAATATTTGAAATAAATATAATAATTTAACTTTAATAATATTTGTAAAGTGAGTGCACTCCCCCATCCTTTTCCATATAAGTTCATTATCATTTTAATAAAAGTATTTTGTATCAATAAATGTATATGTGTTATTTATGTGTGTGATAATTTTGTTATTGAGTGCCATATTAATCTATTACAATGAAATATTATAGAATTATTAAATATAAATATTTAAAAGTAAATACTTAACACTTGGCACAATTTAAATAGATTCAACACATACAATTTTCAGGCAAGATGAAATACATTATAAGTTCAGGTGAGTCCAAGGTTTATTATTTATATTTTACCATGAAGATTCCTCAGTTTATATTTATTTACTTCCTTCACATCCAATGTTTACTAACCACTAAAGTTCACTGGCCAATTATTAATAGTAAACTCTCTCTTTTCTAATTCATAAATTAAATCTACATAATATATTTTTAACCCCTATTTTTAATAATTTAGATTTAAATTCCTTTTCTCTTTTCCTCTTATTTTATTTTTTTTTTTTTCTACCTAACATTACCGAACAAGTGTTTTCACGTGACTGAAATAGCCTCTTACACTAGTCATAGAAATTCTAACGCTAATGTTAATCCTATGGGAGGAATCTTTACAGATTTCTCGCTTGCATTTTAATATTTTTAAAAGAGTTTTTGCTTAGGGTACCCCATGTCGAAAACTTTTATCGTGCATTTGTACTTTTTCGATTTTGGTAGCAGTTTTTTATGTAACTACAGTTTCATTTTCAGTACCGTTTCTAACCGGTTTCAAAAGTGAAACTATCTTGATATGAAAAACTGTAACCAAAATCGAAAAAGTACAAACGCACGATAAAAGTTATCGACCTCACGTACCCTATGCCAAAAATCTTTTAAAAAAATCAAAATGCAAGCGAGAAACCTGAAAAGATTTTCCCCACAGGTTTAACATTAGCGTTAAAATTTCGTCGCGTTACTAGTTTTAACCCTTTACGCGGAAAAACTCGAACTCTAACGTTAAACCTACGAGACAAATCTTTACAGATTCGTCCCATCTTGTGCACATTTTAATACAGGGTGCGCCATAAATTCGTGCAAACTTTAAAAATCCATAACTAAAGAAATAATGGTCGGAAAAATTTTTGGTTTGCGCGAGTATGATCAGACGGATTTTGGATTTTTTTTCCATGAATAATAAAAAATGATTCCAAGAATAACCAATAGAGGGCGCTCACATGCCATATTGAGACGTTTTATGCAAATCAGACAAACACAAACAGACATTGAAAGAAATCACAATAACATGACACTGTGCATTAACTTTTATGGTACTAAAAGATGCTCAACATGACCACCACCACAAGGTATTAGGAAAGTGAGGCGTGTCGATACGCCTGTAACAGCTGAGTGTAGCATGTCGGCATCGATGCCACCGACGGTCAGTCGAATGGCATCTTTCAGTTCCGCCAAAGTGGCTGGGGAGCACCGATAAACACGAGACTTTAAGTATCCCCACAACCAAAAATCTGCTGGGGTCAAGTCTGGAGATCGTGAGGGCCATTCAAACTTACAACCTCGACTTATCACTCGGTCTTCAGTGAAAGTGTCTAACAGGAACGCCTTGACTTCACGTGCAAAGTGGGGCGGGGCACCATCCTGCATGAAGGTGACGGAAGGTAACGCATGTCTTTCCTGCAATGCAGGCACAACTTGGTTACGCAAAAGCGTAAGATACCGTTCTGCAGTGACTGTACACGTTTTCCAGCCGGATTCAGGACAAGACTCTTCAAAAAAGAAAGGACCCAGAATGAAAGCCGCGGTGAAACCACACCAAACAGTCACACGAGGAGAATGCATTGGCTTGGTCTGATACTCCCGAGGGTTTGACGTCGCCCAGATACGACTGTTTTGCGTATTGACGTCGCCATGGAGTGAAAAATGTGCTTCATCCGTCCACATGACATTCAGCAACCATCCCAGATAGCATGAACAATTGCAGCAAGATTAATTTTTTCTTGATATTTTCTTGTCACGAAAAATTTGAAGTAATAATATTGCCGCAAGGACATTACTAGGTAGACGGAATATAATCAATCGCTTTCTTGCAACGCAACTTTGCTCTAAACCTGATACAACACTGTCATAAAATAACGACGTAAGCGAAAAATTCCTTTTGTTGGAAGGAGAACAGATATAAACGCGCATGCGCGGAAATTTTACAAAGACAAAATTACAACACTTCTTTATTGAATTCCATGAAGCAGCGCCATTGGATTAGCGTTCAAGTAAAGAACCCAGATATAAAGGTATTTATTATTTTAATTATTCAAATGTGATTTGGATATTTTTGTATTTTCTCCGTACAAACTACAACTTATTTCGTACAGAAATTTTAATAAATTAAAAAGTTATGTTTATTTACTGAGGAAGGCTTACATTTTTAAAATAGTTTGGTTTTGGTCCATGTTAAGGCATTATTGAAAATTTTAATTTTTAAATGAATTTTTCTCAACTTTAAGGGGAATTTCTAAGATATCGTTTTAATTAATATTTGCCTTTTTTCTTGCTCACGCCGATCGAGCAGTGTTGAATTCAGATATTTTTCTCCGGGATTAATTTCTGCGGCTCTGGAAGGGGGGAGGGGGGGACATTTTAGAGATTCGGTGTGGAAATTGCTTATTAAAAAGCATAAAATATCAAACCTTCCGGGGGAATCCCCCTCCTCTTGAATTCAGCAGTGCGTTCGAATGTATTTTTAAATTTAAATTATCTTTTCATGGCCATTAAACCCCTTTCTATATATAAATATCAAATATTTTAAACAGTTTCTTAGTGTGCTATTCTCCATGCTTCTTATCATGGACTTCTATTGTATCGCTATTTTCTAATTTTTATTAAAGTTATTAACAGTATTTCCTTCCAGCGTCAGTTTTATTTAATTCTTTAAAAATTTCTCTTTTCTTTTGACATAACTGCTTGTTAATCGGATGTGTATAAGTCGTTTTATTTCCTATTTTTCTTAAATTTTAAATACGAATATTTTGAAATTGTTAATTTTTCGCGACATCAAACCTGGGCTTGAAATGTGCAGAGCAAATCGGAACAATATTCCGGTTCGTAAAATTATGATAAATATTGATCTGGTTTGCAGTGTTGTAATCATAAAAAAAATCAGAGGGTGTACGCTAAAGTCATGAACGTCATGTCTAGAGTATGTACGATATAGATTTATTCGAGAAACCGGGAGTATACGGAGCTTTCTAAAAAAAATCCAGAATTTTTGCAATGAATTAGAGCTAAATAACTAAAATGCATTGACTAATTACTTAAACTCTTCCCCTCCTCCCCCCCCACAAAACAAAAAAAGTTATAAAATAGCTTTGTGTGATACTTAAAACCTCGGATACCATAGCACCAAAATATTATTTTAATAGTTACAAAATATTTTTTTTTGATAATTAAAACTTTGGACCTTAAAACCTTAATTCCATTGTTTTATTGTTAATGTCAGATTCGAAGACTATTTATTTGTGTTATTATTAAAGATGTTTCGTTTTGAATCCTTTCTCACATGTAAAATAGTGTTCAACTGCATCTTTATTTATTATTTTCTTCTATGATAACAATCTTTAATAAAATGTAATTCTTAAAAACCGACACTAACCCGAAGTAAAATTTAACATTTAAGCTAATGTTAATTCTATGGACAGTCCTTTGCATATTTTGGGCTCACATTTTAATATTTTTTAATATTATTTTTTGCATAGGATACACCTGGTTGATATATATAGTTGTGCAATCGTACCTTTTCGAGCTTTTATGCAATTTTTTATATGCAGATACTTTCAATTTTGAAACCTGTTCTGAAAGTGAAACTGTACTCATATAAAAGAAAACTTAACCAAAACCGAAAAAGTACAAAAGCACAACAATATATGGGGAATTCTCACAATCTTTTGACTTTTATGTCCCTGAATAATAATTTTTATTTTAATACATTTTTTTGTGTTTTTTTTTATTTCATATACTGGAGAACATTCCATTGCATGATTGCATATAACAAGATAAATAACGAGATAAATAAGTTTTGGACGACGTTGGGGGTCCAAATACCAGGAAAACTCCTATACCGTCCCGTCCCTGATGCTGATTTTTAAATTTGGAGCTGTCTGTATAAAATTGTTTCAATAAAAGTAATTCAAAGCAATTTTTTTCCGAAACTGGGACAATTGTTTAATATAAATATTGTGCAAAAAATTAACCTGCACACATTTTTACGGTTGATATTATTTTTTGAACTCTGTCCCTGTGTTTTTCATCCTTACCGTCCCTCTTGCTAAACTTATACAGAAAATCACTTCAGATGCAGCCACAGAATTTTTTTCAAGTTTTTTCTCATGGAGGTATGCTAGAGAAAGAATGTCTAAAATTCTTTGACAGGAAATTTACTGCAAAATTTAAATCAGCATTTAAATATCAATTTCAAGATCGTGGCTTTATTGGTAGTCTTACCGTCCCCAAGGTTTATTTCTGCACTTTTCGAGGTAAATTAAGAAAAAAAAATTATTTAATCCAATGTTAACAACTGTTTCTAGAAATCAATGAACATTGTGGCTATCACTTAGTCTTAACATGATTTTCCTAAAAATAGGTGATAATTTTCCTTACCGTTCCATCCTTACAGTCCCTTTTTTTCCCATTTCGTCCCTTTTTTCCTATACCTATTTTTTTTTTTTCAAAAAAAATTATGGCCATTTTTTTTCCCCATTCTGACCAGAAAATCAGAGTTCTAACTTTTTACGACTGCTATTTCATCTTCACCTAACACTTCATTTATAATGGCTGTTTCATAATAATGGAAGCCATCAGTCCATCAGAAGAAAATAATCCTTTCCAAAGGTATAATCCTTCATTTGGCGCCCCTTCGTACTGGCGCCCGGGGCACATGCCCCCTCTGCCCCCCCCCCCCCCCTTAGTTTCGGCCCTGACAGCAGGTCCTAAGCCTAGATCCTTGTGGACCAGGTCTGTACTTTCCCACTGGTATAATACAAAATTTAAAACTATCCCAGATGATGCTGTTACAACAGAGTGTGGTTTCTTTTTTATATACTGCTTTACCGAGGCACGACCTAAAAAAAGGAATCGTCTGCTCATCTATGGAAAATTTTCCCTGATCTCCTGGTAAATTCAAGCAGACACTACGGAATCTGTCGAGCATTTGCTGAACTTTCTATAATTTATTATTTATTCTTGGTGGTTTACTTGCTGTGTCGACAAAATGGAATGAATTTATCAAACTTAAAAATGAATCTCGTGGTAATCATATAACTCATATAAAACTTATAAATCATATATGGCATCTATAACTCAGAGCAGAAACATACAGTTCGTTACATGTGCATATTATATATCTAATGCTATCCATTTTAAATAGAAATCATGAATAGTACAAACCTATTAATTTAAAATTGGTCAGCTTTAAAAATGTAATTAATAAAAAATAAATTGCTAAAAACATAAGTTTAAAAAAATCACTTAAAATTTTTTTATATATACTAGGGGGCTCGGCCCCCTACGAGCTACGCTCGCCAACCCCCGTCCAGACACCGCAGACTCTAAATGCACGCTAATTTGATCGGCTTTAAAAAGATTTCGAAAGATTGAATTATAATTTAAAAAACAGTGGCGATCTCCCTATAAACGGATTTCTATTCATTTCTCTTTGATTGGGGGATTTTAACGCCAAATCCGCTGCGGTACTACTTGATTATCCCGTCGACCCATTTCGTCAAATTATATAAATCGCCAAACAACTCGCCAAATTATACAAATTGACATAATTTTTTATTTTAAATAACGAAAGAACAAATAAATTAGTACAGCATTAATAAAAATACAAATAAAACGTCGAAATAAAAATAACTTGATGACGTAGACACATGTAACAACATTTCGAAATAAGCTAATATAAAAGGAATTAAGTAAACAGAGTCTTTGTATCCTGGTATTTTTTAACAAAGCGAAAAGAAAGTTCTTTTAAATGAGACATTTTAAATTAATCGTTTTTAATCTGACGTAATTTTTACCAAGCTATTCTTTCTCTGTTAAATATTCACTTGAAAATACCAGTTGAAAAGTATCCTCTCAAAATATCAAATAAATGTCTAGCGCAATATTTAAATTTAAACCGTTTTGCAATATTATTTTGCGTTCATTTTATGTAATAACTGTAATGTGACGTAAATATGACGTAATTTCTCCTATTTAATACTTCGAACGCATGTTAATAAATTTATTATTTTACAAATTCCTTTCTCACTTAAAATTCACGTGTAATTATAGTTTTTATGACGTAATTTTTAATAAGTTCCTGCTTTTTGCACACAATTATTTAATTCTAATTCCAAATGTTTTTTTTTTCTGTTTATAATAGTCACGTGTAAATAAATTTTTAATTTATTTACACGTATAAATATTTTTTTTTTTTGAAGCAAACATTATTGCTTCCTCTGTTTATACAGTTGGCAACAGTTTAAATTAATATCACTTTCTGAAATCTGTAAAAAATATCTGTAGAAATGCTGAAAATTTGAGTTTAAAATAGAAATAAAACCTCAAAAAATGAGTCAAAATAAAAAAATTAATGCAATCTGCACTCCGGCAAATTCTAACGCATAAAATGATCTAAAAATGATTATACTGCCATGTATAGTTTTTGCTGCTATAAAACTTTTTTAGTGGAACGATTTTGTCCAACTTTAGCATTAAATATCTCTTAAAATAATTCTTCGATTTGAAAACTGTCTGCTTCAGCGTGTTTATCAAACATTTCTGTATAAAACCATCGATTTTTATATTTTTGTATGCATTATTTTTCTTAATATTAACGAAGAAAGACCTCCAGTCACCAAAAATTCAAAACCGGCGGCGGCGGCGGCGGCGGTGACAGCGGTAGTTACTTTTTTTTAGAATAGAGAGATATTAGGAATTGTATCTCTCTATTCTAAAAAAAAGTAACTACCGCTGTCACCGCCGCCGCCGCCGCCGCCGGTTTTGATTTTTTTGTGACCGGAGGCCTTTCTTCGTTAATATTAACAAAAATAATGCATACAAAAATATAAAAATCGGTGGTTTTATACAGAAATGTTTGATAAACACGCTGATGCAGACAGTTTTCAAATTGAAGAATTATTTTAAGAGTTATTTAATGCTAAAGTTGGACAAAATCGTTCCACTAAAAAAGTTTTATAGCAGCAAAAACTATACATGACAGTGTAATCATTTTTAGATCATTTTATGCGTTAGAATTTACCGGAGTGCAGATTGCATTAATTTTTTTATTTTGACTCATTTTTTCAGGTTTTATTTCTATTTTAAATTCAAATTTTCAGCATTTCTAGAGATATTTTTTAGAGATTTCAGAAAATTGTACTAATTTAAACTGTTGCCAACTATATAAAAAGCGCAAGCAATAATGTTTGCTTCAAATTAAAAATTTACTTACACGTGACTATTATAAACAGGAAAAAAAACTTTAAATTAGAATTAAATAATTACGTATAAAAAGCAGGAACTTATTAAAAATTACGTCATAAAAAGTATGCACGTGAATTTTAAAAGAGAAAGGATATTGTAAAATAATAAATTCATTAACATGCGTTAGAAGTCTTAGGAGAAATGACGTCATTATAGTTATTACATAAAATGAACACAAAATAATATTGCGAAAAAGTTTAAATTTAGAAATTGCGCTAGATATTTATTTAATATTTTGAGAATTAATTTAAAATGTCTCATTTAAAAGAACTTTCTTTTCGCTTTGTTAAAAAATACCAGGAGACAAAGACTCTCTTTACTTAATTCCTTTTATATTAGCTTATTTTGAAATGTTGTTACACATGTATACGTCATCAAGTTATTTTTATTTCGACGTTTTATTTGTGTTTTTATTAATGTTGTACGAATTTATTTGTTCTTTCGTTATTTAAAATAAAAATTATATCAATTTGTATAATTTGGCGAGTGGTTTGGCGATTTATATAATTTGGCGAAATTGGTCGACAGGATAATCAAGTAGTACCGCAGCGGATTTGGCGTTAAAATTCCCCAATGAAAGAGAAATGAATATAAATTCGTTTATAGGGAGATCGCCACTGTTTTTTAAATTATAATTCAATCTTTCGAAATCTTTTTAAAGCCGATCAAATTAGCGTGCATTTAGAGTCTGCGGTTTCTGAACGGGGGTTGGCGAGCGTAGCTCGTAGGGGGCCGAGCCCCCTAGTCTATTTTGAAAATGGTAAATGCCGGACCCGCACAATTGTGTGGTTCATTTGTTTTTCAACTTTTGTGAAGCCTAATTAAATTTATCAAAGACAAAATCAATTAAAATCATGAATAAACTATATGAAAAGAAATATTAAATCCAAGCAAACATTATAAATCATATTTAAATGAAATTACGACAGTTCATACTTTTTGTCTATTGCTGTCAGATGATATAGTCTTTTTAAAAGCAGAAAATATAACCCTGTATTGTAGATGGTACCCCCTAGTTGTGTCTTATCAAAACATCTAAATTCAAATCATCTAATCATCTTGTCTCTTATCAAATCATCTAATTAACTCATATAAATGTGCGGATTTGGTTTTAAATCGCACAAAAAAGGAGGTAGTCATTCTCTTTTACTTTAGTAATCGCCCGTACAATTGTGTGGGTCAGGGCTTAAAGGGTTAAGAGGCTACTTCAGTCAAGCGGAAACACCAATTCGCCAATGTTAATCCAATAAGAGAATTTTTTTAAGGTAACTCGGTTGCATTTCAATATTTTTAAATGATTTTTTTTATATACTTTCACCTTTCGAGCCGGTATAAACAGTGAAAAGATTGAAAGTGTCCGCACAAAAAAAAAAAAAAAAAAGAAAATTCAAAAAAAACTTCAACGAACTTAAAATAAAGTAAAAACCGCAATTGCAGAAATTTACCTCAGCTATCCAATGCAAAAGAAAAAGTCTTTTTAAAATATAAAAATACAGACGAGATATTTTAAAAAATATATCTCGTTGGATTAACATTAGCGATTCGGTCATTTTGCCTGAAGAGTTATAATTTGTGATCACCTTTAGAACTAAATCTAAGCAGGATTCTTGAAAACAGTGAAAATTTAACTTGTAACTTTTAAAATGCACTCTATTGTTTCTCTCTTTTAAGATGCAAAGACACGGAAATAATATATAGAAGAATGCTAAATAATTGTATGTTAATTTGGTAAATATTATGTTAATACTTTGTATTAGAAACTATTATTTGTAGCTGTGTGAAAATAAACTTTGTAATTTAATAGACTGTATTGTTTTATTATAACTTTGTTCTTTTTAAATTCTTGAAACTTTTCAAATATTTTGTTTTTGTAGAATTATATTTAATTAGATTTGTGAATAGGGGCCATCCAGAAATGATGTCACGCTTGGAGGGGGGGAGGAGGGGTTCGTGAAATTGTGACAGTTTGTGACAAGGGGGTGGGAGGGGGTAAGAAGAAGTCTGACATCACACATTTTGGTTAAACATTAGAGGTCTTACTAACATTGCATAAATATTAGATGACTTACTATTCCCGAGGATGAGTGCGATGCCAAAATGCCTGTGTACTCTATGGACGAGCATATATTTTCTCCAAGGGAGGAAGAGTCGTTATAGTAAATGATTCGGAGTAATTTCTATTTTATGATTTAATATATAATTTTATAAATGTTCATATTAATGTGACAAATGAAATGTTATGGCAATTCCATTTAAGTAAAACTAATATTGAGGCTTCTTCTTGAAAATCAATCTGTTTTAAAGTATTTTGTGTTCATAAAGTAAATATAGGATTTAAAAACCAAATATATTAAATTCCATTTCAAATTCTAAAATAATACTGTTTTCAATTGCTCTTTCATATTAATATTTTATTATTATTGTATATTATGTTTTTTGTTGTAAACCGTAATCTTATTTCATACAAAATAAATGCACGAATCAGTTTTATTGTTATGCTCACAAATGTCATTAAAACACATAGTTAAAGTTCAAAAATAAAATTTGAAATATGACCTATAACATAGTGCTTTGTTTCTGGGCTGCAAGTATATATTTACGTAATATAGCGTGACATGTGACAAGGGGAGGGGAAGGGGTATGGTGAAGAGTGACATTTTGTGACAAAAGGGAGGAGGGGGGTTAAAAATGTTGAAAAAAAGTGTGACATCATTTATGGATCGCCCTATAGGGAAATTTTAATTTTAAAATGAGTTTTTCCCTTCTGGAAGTTAATAAGTTTTAGCAATATATTCCACTCTGGCCAAAAAGAAATGAAAATAAATTATATTTTCTTTAATAAAATTATATATGAAATTAAAATTGAGGGTGTGTGTTTATACTCATCTAGGTTTGCTTTGCATTGGTTATGTACATGGACCACTTATTTTTAGATAATGTTTTTAATTACCTTCTAAGAATTAGAAGGGAATAAGCAACTAATTGAGAATTGGCGAGTCTAATAAAACTTCTAAACAAATTAAGGTATATTATTGGAAGTTATTGGGGCTTACCAGGTAGTTGAATGGTTAGCCCTGTGGCCTCAGATTCAACTATGTCGGGTTTAATTCCTGCGGTTGTGGTAGTATATTTGTGGTGATTTGGAATCTACTTTAAACTATAAGTCCTTGTTTACTCGGTCTATGTAGCATAAAAATGTCAAGCATTTGACAAACCTCCGATTATATGGAATCCTGCACAAAACTCGCACAACCTTCAAAAGTACGACTATTAGCGTACAGATAAAAAATGTACAATCAAAACTTGAGTATTGCGGCAACTAGTGACCATTCACCAAAGTTTGGGAAGAATTTCATTTTGATACTAAAAATGAATATTCGATGAGTCCTTAAAAAATAAATTTCTTTTATCATGTTTTGGGGGCATTTTTAACTCAGGGAGCGGGAGGGGCAAACTAAAAATTTTTTTAGGTATGTTAAGAGACAGCTATCGTTTATTATTATTATTATTATTATTATTATTATTATTTTAATGGAATGATTACCATTTTCAAATTGATACGATCATTTTTTACATAGTTACGACAAGTTTTATGAATACGAAGTCGAAAACTATAATTTGGTGCAGGTACCGTAGGTTTTTACAGCAGCAACTGATACCCTGGTAAGAACTTCATTTTGGCACTAGAAATGTAGATACGATTTGTTCCCCCAAAATAAAGTTGAATCATCGTGGGGTTCTTTTTGAGGAGGTGTGTGTGGGGGGGGGACTTTAACACGCATGGGCGAACAGAACTTATTTTTAAAATGTCAAATGGGTTATCGTTTGTTGTGAATTTTTTTATTCTGAATCAAATGATATCGCAAGCAAGCCGATACGATCATTGTTTACAAAGTTAGGCCAGATTATAAGTAGTGGATTTTGGTAAATTTAATGACTTTGAAATAAACTCAAAATTATCCTGATTTTGACTATTGCTATTTTGAAGACATTTAATAGTTTTGAGATGGCTTAATATGATATAAAAAACTCTTTTTAAACGTAAAATAAATATGACAAAACTATGTAAAAAATAAAATATAATTTTCCATTTTGCATTGATAAAATCTTTTCTGTATCTTTCTTATAGATGTTCGTATCGACTTGCCGATAATGTTATTCAAATACATACGAAACGATATCCCACTTGACCTATTTAAAAAAAGTTGAATTTTTCCCCCTCGAGCTAAAATGCCCATCAAAAAATGCCCCCCCCCCCCAAAAAAAAAGAAACACAGTAAAACAACTTTACATTTTGGAGACTCATCGGATCTTAATTTGTAGTGCCAAAACGAGGTTTGTCTCAAGCTTTCTTGAATAGCAATCACTTGTTACTGTAAAAACCTATTTTACCTGCAAAAGACTTTGTATTAATAAAACCTGCCGTAACTTTGTAAGAAATGATCGTATTGACTTGCTGATGATTTCACCTGATTCGGAATTATAAAAAACATAATAAACAATATCCCATTTCACCTACTTATTTATTTATTTTTAGTTACCCCCTCCCTGAGCTAACAATGCCCCCTTTTGCGCACAAAACATGATAAAACAACTTTATTTTTTTAGTACTCATTGGATCTTCATTTTTAGTATCAAAACGAAGTTCTTCCCAAATTTGGGTGAATGGGCATCTGTTGTCTCAAAAAATCCTATTTTACCTGTATACTACACGCAAAATTCAGAAAATTGACAACATTTCAATGAAATTACTACATATTTGCAGCTATACTTGTCATAACAAGATTCCGAGTTTGCAATTCATTTGCAGATGTTCTGACATGACAATATTGCAAATTTACAATGCGTTGGCAAATAGTCTGACATCGCAATATTACTAGTTTGCTATGAGTTTGCAGTAAGATTGATGCAACAAGATTGCAACTTGCACGACAACTTAGCTGCAAGTTCAAAGTATGGTGACTTCGGAGTTTGCATAATCTTGTTGCAGTCTTGTTATGAACTTTCAGACTTGTCATGCTGAGCTTGCTGCAACATTGCAAATCTGCAAAGTAAGATTGCTGAAAATTTTCTGCAAACTAAAATTGCTATCTGGGATTGTGGGTCACGATCCATTTGTGCCAGTGCCCATGTAGCAAACTTTAGTCTTTTATCTGTATCTGCCGGTAATAACTGGTGAAGTGTCTGTATCTTGTACGGATACAGATCCAAGATTCCGTGCAGAATACGTCGAATCGACGATTCCGGAATTCCCGTTATTCTACCAGCTTCACGAGCACTGCTACTTCCCGTTGATGTCTCGGCTGCCATTTCTTCCATGGCACTTTTTACAGCATGGACGCGATCCGCGTTCAAGGATGGTCTGCCACTACGTGGACGATCCTCCAAACTCCCCGTTTCCTCAAAACGTCGTACTAAATTGAGTATTCCATTCAACGAAATAGGGCTTTTTTGCGCCTTTAGTCCTTTCTCCGTGCGAAACTTCCTCAATGCAATAGTAGTGGATTCCCCATTCTTGTAGAACAGTTTGACCAGCAGCGCTCGATCTGGTAACGATAGCATGCTGCCGAGATCGAATGACGAATCCATTTCCATCCAGGTGTTTTATTGCTAGCCTGATTTGCATAAAACGTCTCAATATGGCATGTGAGCGCCCTCTATTGGTTATTCTTGAATCATTTTTTATTATTCATGGAAAAAAAATCCAAAATCCGTCTGATCATACTCGCGCAAACCAAAAATTTTTCCGACCATTATTTCTTTAATTATGGATTTTTAAAGTTTGCACGAATTTATGGCGCACCCTGTATATTTTTAAGTGATTTCTTTTCGGATAGGATACCCGAGGTCGAATAAATTGTTGTGCGTTTGTTCTTTTTTGATTTTGGTAACAGTTTTTCAATATGCGGACACTTTCACTTTCGGAAGAGGTTGGAACCTGTTCTAAAAGTGAAACTATTTTCGTATTAAAAAAAACTGTAACCAAAATCGAAAAAGTACACAAACGCTAACATTAGATATCGACCTCAGGTATCCTGGAAAAAAAATCGAGTAAAAATATTAAAACGCAAGCGATAAATTTCAAAAGATTTTAACCATAGGTTGAACATTAGTGATCAAATTTCTTCGCGTGACTAGTGTAGACCTTTTACGCGGAAAAACTCAAGTTGAAAAAAATCTTTACAGATTTCTCACTCGCATTTTAATATTTTTAAATAATTTTCGTTAAACAGGATACCTGAGGTCGATATCTATTGTTGTGAGTTTGTACTTTTCTATTTTGTTTGCATTTGTTTTTTTATATGAGGATAGTTTCACTTTCACAACGCGTTCCAACCAGTTTCAATAGTGAAAATTTTCGCATAAAAAAAAAAAAAAAAAAAAAAAAAAAAAAAAACTGAAATCGAAAAATTACAAACGGACAACTATATATATCGACCTCAGGTATCCTATGCATATATTTCTCTCTCATTTAAGCTGTATAGCTTTATCGCTGTGAAGATTTCTCCCACATACTTAACATTAGGGTTCGAGTTTCTTCGCATGACTAATTAGTCCAGGCAATAGAGACCGTATAGGGGCTCTACCTAGCAAAATTCATGGTAGTTCTGGAAAAAGGCTTACTATATGTTTTTTGGGTCGCTGAATCCGAATTTTTAACTTCCCACCAAAATTTCCCCGGCAACCCCGCCCCCCCCCCCCCCCCAAATTTCGGTAAAATGCCCCCGACAAAAGGTTTTTATTAAAAAAATCAATTTTTTATTGTTTTAAGGGAAAAGTATCTAGAAATTCAGAAAGTAGACCAAATTTGCAACAAATTAGATATATGACATTATGACTTAGGATGAAGGGGAAGGGGGGATCTGCCTCGGAACATGCGCGCGGTGCTGCGTGAACTAAGTTGCGCAATTCCACTTAACCACTCACACGTTTACATTTGCCCTCCCATCTCCCCTCCGAACTTTCTCTATAAGGTTTACTTTACGTTCTTTGGGTCGCTGAATCCGAATTTTTAACTTCCCCCCAAAACTCCCCCCCCCCAAAAAAATAAATGTTTTTAACTTAAATTTTTATTGTTTTAGGGAAAAAGCATTACGAAATTCAGAAACTAGACAAAATTTGCAACAAATAGGATACATGACATTATGACGTAGGATGAACAGGGAGGTGGAGGGCTGCCTCCGAACATGCATTGCGGCGCTACGTACACTAAGTTATGAAGTCCAGGCAATAGGGGATGTTACCTGGAAAAATTAATACTAGTTCTGGATATCGACTCACTATATGTTTTTTGGGTCGCTGAATCCGAATTTGTAATTTCCCACCAAAATTTCACCCGGCAACCCCCCCAAAAAATTGATTTTTTGAAAAAATTTGGTTTTTGAGAAAAGCGCCCGGGGAATGTTCCGAGGCAGCCCCCTCTCTCCCCGTTTATCCTACGTCATAATGCCATATATCCTATTTGTTGCAAATTTTGTCTAGTTTCTGAATTTCGTAATGCTTTTCCCCTAAAACAATACGAAATTTAAGTTAATAACAACTATTTGGGGGGGGGGAATTCTGGAGGTAAGTTAAAAATTCGGATTCAGCGACCCAAAAAACTTAAAGTAAACCTTATAAGGAAAGTTCGGAGGGGAGATGGGAGGGCGAATGTAAACGTGTGAGTGGTTAAGTGGAATTGCGCAACTTAGTCCACGCAGCACCGCGCGCATGTTCCGAGGCAGAGCCCCCCCCTTCCCCTTCATCCTAAGTCATAATGTCATATATCTAATTTGTTGCAAATTTTGTCTACTTCCTGAATTTTTAGATACTTTTCCCCTAAAACAATAAAAAAATTGATTTTTTTAATAAAAACCTTTTTGGGGGGCTTTTTACCAAAATTTGGGGTTGTTGCCGGGGAAAATTTTGGTGGGAAGTTAAAAATTCGGATTCAGCGACCCAAAAAACATAAAGCAAGCCGATTTCCAGAACTACCATTAATTTTGCTAGGTAAAATTCCCTATTGCCTGGACTAAATGTAGAAATGAACTCTCTTCAGTCACGGGGAAAAGGAAAAACGCTGATGCTAAGTCAACGGGAGCGTTATTTTCAAATATCTCGCTCAAATTTTAATATTTTTGAATGATTTTCTTTTTTTTTGCATAGGATAGCTGAGGTCGATCTACAACCTGGCTAGTTTTTACTTTTTCGATTTCGGTTTCAGATTCTTTTTAAAAAAATACAATTACTTTCGGAACCGGTTCCGAAATTGAAACTATCCTATTATAGAAAAAAAAATAATAATAATCAAAATCGAAAAAGTAAAAACTAGTCCGGTTGTAAATCATCCTCAGCTATTCTATGCAAAAAAAAAAAAAAAATTAAAATTTTAGCGAGATATTTGAAAATAACGCTCCCATAGACTTACCATTAGCGTTCGATTCGTTCCAAGTGACTAGTATGGGCTCTTAACCCTTTAAGACCGGGAGTTTTTTTTTGGTAGAAATTGAAAGTTTGGGCCGTTTCCCCTTATTGTTAGGATCGTATTTGATTGAAAAAAAATATATATATATAAAAATACCCTATGTCAGGTTATGACGAGAGGACCCGCACAATTGTGTGGGTTCGGCCTTAATGCAGCCGTTTTCGGGCTAAATCTACACAATTGTGTAGTTTGGTATTATGTGTGCAAATATGTAAAAATAAAAGTTTAAGCAAAAAAAGTTGTTGTTTATTGAGATAACTTTCATCAGCCACAATGAAAATATTTGAAACAATTTTTGTTTTTGGACAGACCACTACAATTTCATTTTCTGAGACGTGCTCAATGCTCGCACCCCTCTTAAGAGCCTTTGACAAATGGTATGCCCTTCACTTCGTTTGGATTGTGCCTGATCCTTCAATTTTCTTTCTTTTTCTTTTTTTTTTTTAGTTTTTCCAGCAACGGTATTTTGTTGAAATACCGATCGAAGTACATAAAGCTAGGTCTGAACCAGAGTAAGGACTACAGCAGGTCCTAAGCCTAGATGCTTGTGGACCAGGTCTGTACTTTCCCACAGGTATAATACAAAATTTAAAACTATCCCAGATGATGCTGTTACAACAGAGTGTGGTTTGTTTTTTATATACTGCTTTACTGAGGCACATCCTAAAAAAAGGAATCGCCTGCTCATCTATGGAAAATTTTCTCTGATCTCCTGGTAAATTCAAGCTGACACTACGGAATCTGTCGAGCATTTGCTGAACTTTCCATAATTTATTATTTATTCCTGGTGGTTTACTTGCTGTGTCGACAAAATGGAATGAATTTATCAAACTTAAAAATCAATCTCGTGGTATGCATATAACTCATATAAAACTTATAAATCATATATGGCATCTATAACTCAGAGCAGAAACATACAGTTCGTTACATGTGCATATTATATATCTAATGCTATCCATTTTAAATAAAAATCATGAATAGTACAAACCTATTAATTTAAAATTGATGAACTTTAAAAATGTAATCAATAAAAAATAAATTGCTAAAAACATAAGTTTAAAAAAACACTTAAAAATAAAAATTTTATATATTAGAATTGTGTCTATTTTGGAAATGGTAAATGCCGGACCCGCACAATTGTGTGGTTCATTTGTTTTTCAACTTTTGTGAAGCCTATCAAATTTATCAAAGTGAAATTTATCAAAGACAAAATCAATTAAAATCATGAATAAACTATATGAAAAGAAAATTAAATCTAAGCAAACACTAAAAATCATATTTAAAAGAAATTACGACAGTACATACTTTTTGTCTATTGCTGTCAGATGATATAGTCTTTTTAAAAGCAGAAAATCTAACCCTGTTTTGTAGTTGGTACCCCCTAGTTGTGTTTTATCAAAACATCTAAAGCATATAAATGTGCAGATTTGGTTTTAAATCGCACAAAAACAGGAAATAGTCATTCTCTTTTACTTTAGTATCGCCCGCACAATTGTGTGGGTCAAGGCTTAAAGGATTAAGAGGCTACTTTAACCAATCGGAAACACCCACTCGCCAATGTTAATCTAATAAGAGAATTTTTTTAAGGTAACTCGGTTGCATTTCAATATTTTTAAATGATTTTTTTTTATATATACTTTCACTTTTGGACCCGGTTTAAACAGTGAAAAGAGTGAAAGTGTCAGCACACAAAAAAAAAAATAAAAATAAAGAAAATAAAAATAAAAATAAAAATAAAGAAAGAAAATAAAATAAAAACTCCAACGAACTTAAAATAAAGTAAAAAACCACAATTGCAGAAATTTACCTCAGCTATCCAATGCAAAAGAAAAAGTCTTTTTAAAATATAAAAATACAAACGAGATATTAAAAAATATATATCTTGTTGGATTAACATTAGCGATCCGGTCATTTTGCCTGAAGAGATATAATTTGTGATCACCTTTAGAACTAATTCTAAGCAGGATTCTTGAAAACAGTGAAAATTTAACTTGTAACTTTTAAAATGCACTCTATTGTTTCTCTCTTTTAGGATGCAAAGACACGGAAATAATATAGAGAAGATTGTGAAATAATTGTATGTTAATTTGGTAAAAATTATGTTAATACTTTGTGTTAGAAACTATTATTTGTAACTGTGTGAAAATAAACTTTGTAATTTCATAGACTGTATTGTTTTATTATAACTTTGTTCTTTTTAAATTCTTGAAACTTTTCAAATATTTTGTTTTTATGGAATTATATTTATTCAGAATTAAGAATAGGGAAATTTCAATTTTAAAATGAGTTTTTTTTTCCTTCTGGAAGGTAATAAGTTTTAGCAATATATTCCACTCTGGCCAAAAAGAAATGAAAATAAATTATATTTTCTTTTATAAAATTATATATGAAATTAAAATTGAGGGTGTGTGTTTATACGCATCTAGGTTTGCTTTGCATTGATTATGTACATGGACCACTTATTTTTAGATAATGTTTTTAATTACTTTCTAAGAATTAGAAGGGAATAAGCAACTAATTGAGAATTGGCGAGTCTACTAAAACTTCTAAACAAATTAAGGTATATTATTGGAAGTTATTGGGGCTTACCAGGTAGTTGAATGGTTAGCCCCGTGGCCTCGGATTCAACTATGTCGGGTTTAATTCCTGCGCGTGTGGTAGCGTATTTGTGGTGATTTGGAATCTACTTTAAACTATAAGTCCTTGTTTACTCGGTCTATGTAGCATAAAAATGTCAAGCATTTGACAAACCTCCGATTATATGGAATTCTGCTCAAAACTCGCACAACCTTCAAAAGTACGACTATTAGCGCACAGATAAAAAATATACAATCAGAAATGCGGCAACTAGTGATCATTCACCAAAGTTTGGGAAGAATTTCATTTTGATACTAAAAATGAATATTCGATGAGTCCTTAAAAAATAAAGTTCTTTTATCATGTTTTGGGGACATTTTTAACTCAGGGAGCGTGAGGGGCAAACTAAAAATTTTTTAAGTATGTTAAGAGACAGGTATCGTTTATTATGTTTTTTTTCTTTTTTTAATCGAATGATTACCATTTGCAAATTGATACGATCATTTGTTACATTGTTACGACAAGCTTTATGAATACGAAGTCGAAAACTATAATTTGGTGCAGGTACCGTAGGTTTTTACAGCAGCACCTGATAGCCATTCAAGAAAATTTATCTGGTAAGAACTTCATTTTGGCACTATAAATGAAGATACGATGAGTCCCCCCAAAATAAAGTGGTTTCATCGTGGGGTTCTTTTTGAGGAGGGAGGACTTTGAAATAAACTCAAAATTATCCTGATTTTGATTATTGCTATTTTGAAGACATTTAATAGTTTTGAGATGACTTAATATGATATAAAAAACTCTTTTTAAACGTAAAATAAATGTGACAAAACTATGCTAAAAAATAAAATATAATTTCCCACTTTGCATTGATAAAATCTTTTCTGTAACTTTCTTATAAATGTTCGTATCGACTTGCCGATAATTTTATTCAAATACATACGAAACGATATCCCACTTGACCTGTTTAAAAAAAGTTGAATTTTGCCCCCTCGAGCTAAAATGCCCATCCCCCCCCCCCCCCCCCCCACCAAAAAAAAAGAAAAAAAACACGGTAAAACAACTTTACATTTTGGAGACTCATCGGATCTTAATTTGTAGTGTCAAAACGAGGTTTGTCTCAAGCTTTCGTGAATAGCAATCACTTGTTACTGTAAAAACCTATTTTATCTGCAAAAGACTTTGTATTAATAAAACCTGCAGTAACTTTGTAAGAAATGATCGTATTGACTTGCTGATGATTTCACCTGATTCGGAATTATAAAAAACATAATAAACAATATCCCATTTCACCTACTTATTCATTTATTTTTAGTTACCCCCCTGCCTGAGCTAACAGTGCCCCCTTTTGCGCATAAAACATGATAAAACAACTTTATTTTTTTAGTACTCATTGGATCTTCATTTTAGTATCAAAACGAAGTTCTTCCCAAATTTGGGTGAATGGGCATCTGTTGTCTCAAAAAATCCTATTTTACCTGTGTACTACACGCAAAATTCAGAGAATTGACAACATTTCAATGAAATTACTACATATTTGCAGCTATACTTTTCATGACAAGATTCCGAGTTTGCAATTCATTTGCAGATGTTCTGACATGACAAAATTGCAAATTTACAATGCGTTTGCAAATAGTCTGACATCACAATATTACTAGTTTGCTATGAGTTTGCAGTAAGATTGATGCAACAAGATTGCAACTTGCACGACAACTTAGCTGCAAGTTCAAAGTATGGTGACTTCGGAGTTTGCATAATCTTGTTGCAGTCTTGTTATGAACTTTCAGACTTGTCATGCTGAGCTTGCTGCAACATTGCAAGTCTGCAAAGTAAGATTGCTGAAAATTTTCTGTAAACTAAAATTGCTATCTGGGTTGTAAACTTGCAATCTAGCCATGACACACTATCTGCAAATGCATTGCAAACTTTGATTCTTGTCATGTCAAGCTATCTGTAAGTATGCTGTAATTTCATAGCAATGTTGTTAATTCTCTGAATTTTACGTGTAGTACAGGTAAAATAAGATTTTTTGAGACAAGTGATGGCCATTCACCAAAACTTGGGAAGAGCTTCGTTTTGATATTCGAAATGAAGATCCGATGAGTGCTAAAAAATAAAGTTGTTGTACCCTGTTTTGGGGATAAAAGACGGAGGCATTTTTAGCTCAGGGAGGGGGGGGGGACTCAAAAAGTTTTATGTAGGTGAAGTAGAACATTGTTTATTATGTAATTTATAATTCCGAATCAAATAAAATAATCTGCAAGTCGATACGATCATTTCTTACAAAGTTAAGTAGGTTTTATGAGTACAAAGTCGAAAATTATATTTGTGCAGGTAAAATAGGTTTTTACAGTAATAAGTGATTCCTATACAGGAAAATTTGAGAAAAACATCGTTTTGGCACTAGAAATTAAGATACGTTGAGTCCCCAAAAATTAATGTTGTTTATCGTATTTTGGAGGCAAAAGTGGACATTTTAACACGAGAGGGGGGGGTGGGGGGGACAGAATTGAATATTTTTTAAATAGGTCAAGTGGGATATAGTTTCATATGTATCTTTTAATTCTGATTCGAATAAAACCATCCGCAAGTCGATGACACGTCGCAAGTCATTTGTGAGACAGTTACAGCAGGTTTTATGAATACAAAGTGGAAAATTATACTTTATTTTTTAGCATAGTTTTGTCAGATTTATTTTATGTTCAAAACATGTTCTTTATATCATATTAAATCATTAAATTTAATCATTATAATATCAAAATCCTTAAATGTCTTCAAAATAGCAATAATCAAAATCAGAATCATTCGAGTTTACTCCAAAGCCATTTAAGTTGCCAAAATCCACTTATATCCTGCCTTAACTTTGTAATGAATGATCGTATCGGCTTGCGTACGGCGTCATTTAATTCAGAATTAAAAACATCATAACAAACGGTACCCCATTTGACCTATTTAAAATAATTTCAGTTCTTCTACCTTACAGAGTTAAAGCGCCCCCCCCCCCCAAAAAAAAACCCCACAATAAAACTACTTCACTTTTTGGGAACTTATTGGATCTTCATTTCTAGTGTCAAAATGAAGTTCTTACCAAATTTTCGTGAATTGCCATCAGTTGCTGCTGTAAAAACCTATTTTACCTGCCGTAAAGTATAATTTTCGACTTCGGATTCATGAAACCTGCCGTAACTATGTAGCGAAAGATCGTATCGACTTGCAGATGGTATCATTCGTTAAAAAAAATACATAATAAACGATAACCCTCTGTTGACCTACTTAAAATTTTTTTAGCTTTGCCCTTCCCCTTCCCCGAGTTAAAAATGCTCCCCAAAACATGGTTAAGTAACTTTATTTTAGGGGGGATTCAAGGATCTTCATTTTTTTGTGTAAAAACGAAGTTCTTCCCAAATTTTGGTGAATGGCCATCAGTTGTCGTATATTACTCACTTATTGGTATATATATTTTACCTGTACACTAATAGTCGTACTTTACAGGGTTGTGCGTGTTTTGGTGCAAGATTCCGCATAATCGGAGGTTTATCAGATGCTAAACATTTTTATGCTATACAGGGTGTATCTAAACTCTTGGGCAAAACTTTAAGGGGTGATAGTGCACATCAAGACAAACAATATTAAATAGGAAACTGAGGGTCCCAAACGTCTTCCGAATGAGATAGGCGCCATTAAAGTTTAGGGTCCAAAATTTCAAATGATTATAAAAAAACGGAAAAATTGGTCGATTCGTTTGCGGTTTTCGCTAAAACTATTCTTTATGTCAGTATTTTCTTGAAAACGAATTTTAAAGGTAAAGTTCAAAAAATTCCGATAGAGGGCGCTTTAGACTTTGGAGTAACGAACAACTATTTTTTTACCGTTATTTTTTGAATTTCATTAAATACTTTTAAAAGCTTAGACTTAAACTTAAATTTTGAGCTCAAAATCTGAATTGTTGGGAGTGGTTAAGTAGCGCAAACTGAACTGTGTTCAGGAATTGAAATTTGAACCCCTCCCCCCTGAATTTTGAACCCCCCCCCCCCCCTGAACACAGTTCAGTTTCCGCTACTTAGCCACTCCCAACGATTCAGATTTTGAACTCAAAATTTAAGTTTAAGTCTAAACTTTTGAAAGCATTTAATGAAATACAAAAAATAACGGTAAAAAATAGTTGTTCGTTACTCCAAAGTCTAAAGCACCCTCTATCAGCATTTTTTGAACTTTACCTTTAAAATTTATTTTCAAGAAAATACTGACATAAAAAATAGTTTTAGCGAAAACCGCAAACGAATCGACAAATTTTTCCATTTTTTATAATCATTTGAAAATTTAGACTCTAAACTTTAATGGCGCCTATCTCCTTCGGAAGACATTTGGGACCCTTAGTTTCCTATTTAATATTGTTTGTCTTGATGTATACTATCACCCTTTAAAGTTTTGCCCAAGAGTTTAGATACAGCCTGTATAGACTGAGTAGACAAGGACTTATAGTTTAAAGTAGATTCGAAAGCAATTCTAATTTCTTGTACAACTAGCTGCCCCTGGCGACCTGTTTGGTTTTCCTTAAAATATATAGTATCATTGTATCATGCTTTTTTTATTATTCATAATTCAATTTACTTGCTCAAGTCTTCGCCAAATCAGAAGATTCTGATAGATAAATCAAGAACTCTGTACTTTTATGTCAGCAGGGTGTAGGTGATAATGGCCAAATATCCAAAATCCCATTGCATTTTTTTAATTGCATTAATTTCATTTAAAATATAACCCTTTCATTCATTTTCCTTAAAATGCACAACTAATTTAAAACAGAAAAATTTTAAATCCAAGACTTTCACTTATTTCAAAAGAATTAATTAAAAAAACCCTGATAAATAACATAAACCAAGACATTTAATTTTAACATTAAAGCATTGTTTTAAGTTATCACGTGAAAAATAAAAAATGCTATTTGCGAGATTTGCACCTGGTTAACATAAAAGTACCAAGAACTCTTTGCGATCATGGCAACATTTCATATATTTTTCGTTGTTACGTATTTCATTTTCTTTACAAATACATTCACTTAGGCATTTATGCTTCATGTCCATTTGCTTATCAATTGCAATATGTTCGATACCGCAGATTTTTAAACCTATTATCTTCGGTAATCGGGTCAATGGCCTATTGGCGTGTTTTAGCTAATAAGATTTGGTGCAATGGAATGTTTTTTGTGAAAATCCTTTAATGATAGCTACATTTACATTAAGCTATAAGTAGTGTGGATTTGTGCGTTCCACGACACCGGCGTTCCGGCGTTCGCTCAAGGTCAAATGAAGGTCATTCAGGAGTTTTTTTATCTTACAGTACGACGTGGATAAGCGCGTTTTGGAGCGGAAGTAGACCGGAAGTATTGTTAGATAGTGATATTTTAGCGGAAGTGCCTAGCGGAAGTGTGAATGGATAAGGTTTTTTTGCCAATGATCGTGTTAGAGTACGCTGACAGTTAAGGCGCGAAGATTTATTTTGAAAAGAATTTTTTTTTAAAGATTTAAAAAATTTTAGTTAAAGATTTTTTTTTTTTTTTTTTGCAGGTGATAGAAAATTTTTCTTAAATATTTTTTTTTTTTTTCCGCGTGATAGAAAAACTTTTTTTTTTCTTAAAAAATTTTAAGAATTTATTTATTTATTATTTTTTTTTTTTTTTTTTTTTTTTTTCGCGTGGTAGAAAAAACTTTGTAGAATTTATTTTTCTTTCTTAAAAATTTTTCTTTTAAAATTAGCAAGACATGGAAAATTGTTTCTTTTTAAAATTTTTATTTTATGAACTTAATTTTGAATTTGGACTCGTTAGAAAATTTGTTGTTCGAAATTTGTTTTTAACTCAGGTAATGTTGGTTGAATTCTTTTTCCCTGAATGCTAACATGGAATTCGAACACGGTAAGTTTGTGAAATGACCCTTCTTTCAGAAAAATGGTCCCATTTCAAAATGTCTCTTGTGAAATTCTGTTAAGTGGTTTTCTTTGCATGCTTTTGTTAGTCTAACATGTTTAACAAATCTGTAGTCATGCAACAACAATCGCTGAGTAATTTTATGTGAGAAGATTTTGTTTTCACTTAAAATTTTCTGAAGTGTGTTGTTCGAGAAGTTGATATGTGTAGAAAAACCTATTTTATCATTTTAGAATAAATTTTTGGAGGAAATGTATTATAACATGACGATATATATTGTGGAAATGAATTAGCGAGACTTAGAAAATGTCGCGATTTGCTTGAAATTTTCTTTTGTGTGTCGTCCCAGAAGGGATGTTAGAGTTTCGCATAGAGTGTTGCCACCGAATAAAGATTAATATAGTGTTGCCACTGAATAAAGAGAAATGTATATAACGAAATAAAATTGAAAGATGTTGGCATTCAATAAAGCGAAATGTATATGACGAAATAAAATTAAAAGATGTTGCCACCAAATAAAGATAAATATATGCAAAGAAATAAAAGGTAATGCCACGAATTAAGAAAAATAAAGTGTTGCCATTGGAAAAGTGAGAGATAATAAAATAAAATAAACATTTAAGATAATATCACATAAGCAAAAGAAATATAACATTTGCTTTAAAAAGTAAGTATGTAAATTAAAATAATAATAATAATAATAATAATAACATTGAAATAATAATAAAGAAAACGTTGAAATGAAAAATAAATAAAAAAAGTTTGTCTTTTAACTCATACACATTTTTTAGCGGTTGGTATATATTAGACAAAGTGAGAGAAAATTCAAAGCTTCAATTTTTCAGAAAATTAACTTGATTTTTGGACGATTTAAGCGCAATGTTTGTATGAGAGATTTTTTCTTGCAAAGGAAATATTTGTCGTTTCTTTCATAAAACGGTAGTTTAACAATTTTATCGACATTCAACAATTTAACCTAGTTTTTCTGAATAAACACTTAAATAAAAATAAGTTTAAAAATTCCTTTTCCACAATTGATGTGGAATGATATTGACTCCCGATACTGTATGAAAATTCTTTCACCTATACCCCGTTACTTAATTAGCTTATCATCTTATACATAGTTAAGTTTTTAAACATTGTGATTAACATGCTAGAAGAAAATTAATTAATTCAACGATTATTTAACGGAAAATGTAAGACATAAAATATTTGATTTAAGAGATTTGTTACAGTGAATTTATATAAGGAATTTTACCTACATTTACCTAAATATATCTTATTCTACTTGATTGTGTGAGGAAATACCCAAGTTTAACATTATACATATAACATAGTTGAAATAGTTTCGTTCAAATAAATTTTTTGACTCTTTAAACTCTATATCATAAACTTATTTGAATTATGCAATATTCACCCACTTAAACATTTTTTGAAGAAATTTTCATGTAAAACTTTGAAATTTCTCTAAATTTCAGTAAGAATTGAGATTTGTTTGAACGTGTTACCTGGTGAATTTCTCAAGACAAATACCTTTCAAAGGTTTTATCTAATCTTAACTCATTGAATAATCTACGTTTGCAGATAGCCGTGTTCGGACTTGCTTAAGCTTATCTTTTCGAGGGGAGAGGAATATTGTCCCGATGATAATTTTAAAAGTTATCATTTAACTATTGATTGGCAATGGTTGAATAATTGTAAAAGCCATGCACTGCTTGATTATTTAACACTGATAACACTGAATCGCGTTTAATGAAACATATAATTCTTCCATTATGTTTGTGTACTGTAATGCTGGGCTTAATGAATCGGAGTGTGGAATTCAATCCAAAGTTTGAATTGAACAAAATTAATTCCGATTCATAAGCTCAAAATTACACTACAGCCGATGACGTAAGTGGTAGACATTGCTAAATGTGTTTTTTAAGAATTATTTTAAATTATTTAAGATCAAATAAAATTATATTTACTAGTTATCGTAGCTGAAAAAAAATAAAGAAAAGAAAACACTCACCCAAGTACTTGAACACAGAAAAATAATTCACAAATGACGTTTATTTAAACATATATAAAATTTGCTAATTTGAATGCATTCTTACATTATGAATTATGAAAAGATTATCAAAATGAATGTAAAATTTAATATAATTTTAGATAATTGGAGATATATTGTCATCTGAGAAAAAGCAGAAGTAAATTGTTAAAATATGAGATTTAAGTTAACATGATAGAATGTGAAGTTCGGATATCGTGATGTTATAGTCTGATATTTTAAGAAATATTTCTTTTAGTTTTAAGGCCTCCAAAATGAACAAAGTTCAGGAACATAAAGTTAAACTAGGGAATAAAGTTCAGGAATATAAAGCCAAACTCGTATCGTAGAAGGACCCTTGTATTTGGAGAACTGGAAACATGCTGTTGACAAACTTCCTTCAGGAATGTAGATTCTATTTCTTTTTATTAAATGCGAATCCGAACCGAATGAGAAGTTACAGATTTGGAAAATTGGAAATAGGATGTTTGAGAACTTCCTTCAGAAATGCAGATTTTGACGATTTCAGTTCGTTACAAAGGCAATTTACTATTTATTGCATCGACAAAAAAAACAGATAATCAATTCATATTTTTATAGCAAAGAAGTATGGTTGATCGAAGAATAATAAAATGTCGATGAGCAGAACAACAATTCAAG
Organism: Maratus speciosus; assembly: GCA_963932465.1. Classification (NCBI taxonomy): domain Eukaryota; kingdom Metazoa; phylum Arthropoda; class Arachnida; order Araneae; family Salticidae; genus Maratus; species Maratus speciosus. Next base: position 1,350,236 of record CAWVRF010000734.1, on the reverse strand, counting down.
GCTTCCAATTAATGTTCTATGAAATTTACTTAGAAATGCTTCTTGAAGAAAAAAAATTATATTTCCTTTAGATGATATACGGCCGCCAAGACCTAACGAAACGTCGATCTCTTCTCACTGGCTAGCCGAACTCTTCTGCCGCAACAGCCGGCTAAAAAAGGCACGGCGTCGCAGCCCCCACAAGTTACTTGCTTTAACGGCTCCCTGGTGAAGAATTGATGACTTTTCCAGAACCCAGAGTTTCAAACATGAAAAGCCATTACAGAGCGCGCCAGCCAATTAAAAACGCCTATCCTCCCCGCGCCTGACGTCACACACAACGTGCGTGTTCCAAAAGGAATGTTAAACGATTTAGCAGACGTCCGGTTTTGAACTAAGCGTCTGTTTGGCAAAGGGGAATACCCTTCTTGTTGGAACTTTCAAAATGTCGGAAAGAATGATCTCATGGCGTCGCGCGCCGAAATTAAAAATGAGAAAAGATAGAAAATACATTTTTGCGTATTTCTGCCAAAGTATTTATCACAAGTCACTGAAAATTTTGCAATCGGCTAGAAATAAATATTTCTATCCACATAATATAATTTAAAAGGGAAATATTGATAAATAAAAGATTTCCATTTTTTATATTTTAGACATAGAAAATTCCGATGTGTTTACACATTCGCGATGTATGTTGAAAGAAATTTGAAAGTTAAATTACTGAAATATAATAAAATACTAATTGCACTTAAATAATCTTAATAAGAGATAATGTTTACATTGAAAAATAAGGAAATATTGAATTATTTATTATTAAAATTTACATTATGAGTTTAAAACTTGTGATTAGAAATTAGGTGTTTGAAAATGTTAATTTAAGTTGTAAAATTGAAATAAATTATATTATTTAAATTAATTTGAATGGGAAATGATGCATTATATTTTTTATGATGCAACAGTTTGCACATGTTTCAAACGCTATTATTCACATAAAATCATATAAGTTTTTATTTCTTTTGGAATTTTCCTAATGGCAAAGACATAGAAAAAAATTATGACATTAGACGTGTCAGCAATTAAATTTAACTTGGTTATTTTTTTTTACTCGAAGAAATATTTGAAAGATCTGAAATTGTTCTAATTATTTGTAGAAATTGTTTTTCTCGCATATTAGAAAATTTATGCATGCTGAAAAATATTGAAAGGCTTGAAAATATTTACATCACTTGTAGAAGACTTGATTTTTTTTTTCCCCTCGTGTCCAAGATGAAATTTTGAAATTGTTTGCAACAAGCTTAATTTATTTATGATGTACCCTTGAAAATTTCTACAACTATGAAAATTTTCACACCGCTGAAAAATATTGAAAGACTTGAAATCGTTTTCATGTCTCGATGAAATTATTTTCTCACAATTAAGCACTTGAACAATAATGGAAAAAGTTTTTGCATTAACACCTTTGAAAGGAGGTTGTTTTATAATTTTCTTTGCAGCAAGGATTTTGTAGGAAAAACGATGATAGTCCTTGGCTTCATTCATTATCATGATTGGAAAAAAAGATGATAGTCCTTGGTTTCATCCATTTTCATGAAAGGAAAAACGATGATAGTCCTTGGTTTCATCCATTCTCGTGAATGGAAAAACGATGATAGTCCTTGGTTTCATTCACTATCATGATTGGAAAAACGATGACAGTCCTTTATTTCTTAAAATTCTTGAAAAATGTTTGAAAGATATGATTTCTTGATAACTGAGTCTTGATAGTTTGAAGAACTGCCACCACCCCCGTCGTCGTTGGATAAAGCACCACACAAAGAAGAAAAATAATGTTATTAAAAATAATATTATCTTCACTGTCCCTTTTCTCCAGAAGTCATTTTTTGACTTTTTTTTATAAAGATGGGTACATGATTGAGAATACTTGCAAGAAATAATGATCAGAGATCATTGTTAGTTTATGAAAACTCATTCTTGAAAAATTTCTTGTCTAATAGTTTTTGAAAAATATTTGATAAATGTTTGCTTGAAAGGAAGAACGATGAAAGTGCTTGGGTAGTTCATGAGAACTTATTCTTGAAAAATGTGGTTTCTTGCTCAATATCAGGTATGAAACCCGGTCCGCTGGGGCAATCCAGCAGGTAGGGGGCCTGATCATCGGTTAGAAAGAACTTATACTTGATTTTGAATCTTTGAAGAAGTATCTTTCATTCGCTGGATTCACACAGAAATTTCATCGTGTCAAAAGAAGAATTCCCATTGGTAAAAAAAAGGGAGAGAATTGAAAAACAGTTTAAATATTAAAGTGATATTTTCTTTTAATAGTTTCGTGAATAATGATAACTATGAATTTAACAACATTTCCGCGAATGAAATTTTAAACACTTGCTATGCATATTGCAGGGTGTAAACATATATTTAATTTCATCGACATTTAGAAACCTTTCGAAGGAAAGATATTTTAGCATATGGTGTTGCCAGTAAATAAAGCGAAATAAATTACCTTTGAAATTCCCCGCCTCCCCACGGATTATATAAGTGGAAGCATTATTTTTACGTTTTTCATAGAAAGAGAAAAATTAAACATACCTTAAACCGCTTGATTTAAATGCGTCTGCATTCATCACTCGCTCAACGTGAAATAAGAAAAAGAAAGATGGCGAATTTCCAGTTTCATTTTTATCAGTTAACATAATATCACGTGACAGCGTCATATCGTGCGATTGGTGAATAGCACAACCACGTGATTCGATATCAATGAACGATAACATTTTCTAGTTTAACGAGTATCACAATGTTCTTATCGTGTTTTTCGAGAGAATCGTCCTACCTCTTATCCTCAACTTGTGTAATCTTGTATTTGTTACCTTCCCTGAAATGTAAATGTTATTTTCGAGAATTGTTACAGATGAAAGTTATTATTTCATCATTATTTAATTAGTACTTAGATAGTTAAAACCACCAATAGCTAAATGTAATTAGAACATTAATTGATTTTTATCACGTTTACCCGAATCTTAGATCGCATCAAGGGTTAAGATTCTTCTGCCATGAGTAGTGTTGAGACGAAAATTTGAACTTAGTTAATATATATTATCACTCTCGCTTACCGAAGACAACACTCTCGTTTACGTTTCTTGTGTGTGCAACGAAAAATTAGTTTATCTAATGTAAAGTGTAAAAAGTTGAAGCAAGCTGATATACTTAATGATTTTAAAACTCCGATGTTTTATCCTGGTGCGCTATATCGCTTGAGCATATGAGTGACAATCGGGAAATGCAGGAGATTTAATTATTTTTTCATTCTAAATGTTTCATCGAACTTTCGGAAGAAAATGTAGCACATCACATTAAACAAGGATTTTTAAAGATAAGTAAATTTTCATTGAAGAAATCGATTTCATAAAAGGAAAATCCCTGAAAACATTACACGGTCACTTTGTCTCGATCCAGCAGGAATTGAACCTACAAACTTAGGCTCAGGCATTTCAATATATGACAAGACATAATGATTTTAGAAGCTATGCTATTTTTAGCGATCGATTATCCACATGAGGGATTTGAGATCGAGGAGAGATGGCATTCGTGAGGGTCGTTCTAAAGAAAGCTAACTCTGATTTTTGCAAGGTTATAAGAAAATCACGGATATCTCTGTTTATCATGTTACTTTTACATATCAAACTTAAAGACCACCATTTTAAAATCTCGGTTTTACCCAATTTACCTCTTTTACTCAACTTAACTTTGCTATTTGACAGAAAATTATTTTTGCTGTTTGACAGAAAATCATTTAAACAATTTAACTTCCTCATTTTCAGAGTTATCTAACATACTATTAGTTATCAACTGTTATGTACACATCCCACAAAGCAATGTCTTCTTAAAATACTAAAGAAAATTAAATATACATTGAAGGAAATTTTCAAACATCATTTAAAATAACAACAAACTCGATGTTAAGAGGTGAACGAAAAAAAAAAAAATATATATATATATAAGACAAAATAAATAAAAAAGAAGAATTTGAATTATTAACAGAAAAAAATTACAAATGAACAGAAATGTATTAACTTGGTTAAAAGATTTTTTCAAAGTTTTCAAAAAGCTTTTGAATATTTACAACATAACAAAAATTTTGCATTCTCAAGCTAACAAATAAAAATAACCATTGAATGATACAAATAACATTTCGGTAGGCAAAATTTGAGAGTCCTTGTTTTCTAAGAAGGTTTGCTTAATTTCTTTAAAGCTCATAAAAATCGCAGGAGGTGAACTCATGCTTGGAAGAAAGAATGATGAAAGTCCTAAAGTTTTTGAAAAATATGTGAATTGAACACTTGCTTCGAAAAAAGAAGGATGACAATCCTCGGTTTGTTAGAAGATTTGCTTGATTTCTTAAATGTTTTTGGTAATTGCACGGTTTAAACACATGCATGAAAGAAAGGACGATGATACTCCTTGGATAATTCATGAGAACTAATTTAAAAATATATGTTAGTTAACAAAACAAAGTTTTTGAGAAAATTAAGTTAAAAAATTTGAGGAGATAGAAATATTTAGCGAAATTTTATTTTAACGGAACTTTATTTTTTATTTTACGAATTAAATTTTAGAGATGTTAGAATTATTTTGCGAATTTTATTTGAACGTTTGTAAAATTTGATCGTTTTCTGTTTTAACTCATGAATGAATTCATCCTACCATTCAATTGTTTATCCTGGCAACCATATGTTTATTCATCACATAACCAACCAACTTCTAACCACAGCAAACGATTATTTATAGTATTAACGATTTATTTCTGCCCAAGTGCAGAAAGTAAACCGATGACATAATCGAAAAATAAGGGAATATCAAATAGACTTTGTTGTAACTTGAAGTAGACAAACATTTTTGAAAAAATAAACTTAGACTCAGAAACTCATTTATCATAGAGTTCGAATGAAAATTTGAAAAGTTTGTTCATTTCCCGCGAAAACTCACTTATGCATTTTTGGACATATGTAAAAATCACCACAATGTTATATTTAAATTAAATTCTTACTATTTCACATTAGTTTGCAATATAAGTAACTTGAAATATTTCTTTGCTAACTAGGGTTAACACTATTTTGACTTAAAAATTTCTTTTGCAGATTTTCTATGATAAACCTTTTACCATTTTCAGTTCAACTTGGTTTCATGAAATATATCTGCAGAACTTTAATTTTTACTCTGTTAGTTTATTATTTCAAATTTTCGTTGAATAGTTCCATTATTATTTGTAATAAATAATTACATACTATAACAATTTAATTTTAAAACACTGAAATTCTAACATCTAACTTATTTAAAATCATAATATATTCAACACTTACCTAAAGCACCAGCTAACTCAAAAGACGTGCGTCTCACACAACGACTTGGAATGAAATGAGATAATGTTATCAGGGAGACCGGATGTCACGTGAATACTTCCTGCCGTTTGTTTGGATGATAGCGCACTCACGTGATTCCTTATCAGTGACGTCATCACCTAGATAAGAACAAGTAGATAAGCAGCTTTCGCAGCATTTTCATCAATGTTTTCGAGTGAGTGGACATGCCTGCTTGTCTCTGCTATCTATGTCTTGTCTAAACTCGTCCAAACTTGTCTAAAACTCTTTGTACTTGTCTAAACTTGTTGTTGCTTCTTTGTTACCTAGTTTATTTTTAATTACTATGCTAGATTAGATTATTGAAACAATTAATTACTAATAATAATTATATGATTTCCGTTAATTAATAATTATACTAATTAAAAAAATTATTCCTGTTTGAGAAAACATGAAAGAAAGATGGATGATTGGCTTTGCATATTTTCTGAGAACTTAGTCAAACAAAATCAGATTTCTCATATATTTATATTTTTGTTAGTTTAGATAATTGAAACAATCAATTGCTAATGGTAATTAAATTATTTTCGGTAATTAATAATCATATTAATTACAATAATAATTTATTTATATATGAATTAATTCATAATACATAGTATCGATTTTAGAAATAACATAAATTTCTTTTGCAAGCGAAAAAGAAAACTTCAAATCTGTACGTGTGTTAGAAAATTCTTTTGTGTGGAAACTAGAAAGGAAGAACGATGACAACCGTTGGATGCGTCTTGAAAACTTACTCATAAAAAATCTGATTTCTTTTAACTCTTGAATAATGTATGATTAGTGTTTGCTTGAAATATCCAAGGAGTCTCATCATTTTTTTCTAATAAAGCAGTTAATAAAGTGTTAAATAATAAAGCAGTGCATGGCTTTTACAATTATTCAACCATTGCCAATCAATAGTTAAATGATAACTTTTAAAATTATCATCGGGACAATATTCCTCTCCCCTCGAAAAGATAAGCTTAAGCAAGTCCGAACACGGCTATCTGCAAACGTAGATTATTCAATGAGTTAAGATTAGATAAAACCTTTGAAAGGTATTTGTCTTGAGAAATTCACCAGGTAACACGTTCAAACAAATCTCAATTCTTACTGAAATTTAGAGAAATTTCAAAGTTTTACATGAAAATTTCTTCAAAAAATGTTTAAGTGGGTGAATATTGCATAATTCAAATAAGTTTATGATATAGAGTTTAAAGAGTCAAAAAATTTATTTGAACGAAACTATTTCAACTATGTTATATGTATAATGTTAAACTTGGGTATTTCCTCACACAATCAAGTAGAATAAGATATATTTAGGTAAATGTAGGTAAAATTCCTTATATAAATTCACTGTAACAAATCTCTTAAATCAAATATTTTATGTCTTACATTTTCCGTTAAATAATCGTTGAATTAATTAATTTTCTTCTAGCATGTTAATCACAATGTTTAAAAACTTAACTATGTATAAGATGATATGCTAATTAAGTAACGGGGTGTAGGTGAAAGAATTTTCATACAGTATCGGGAGTCAATATCATTCCACATCAATTGTGGAAAAGGAATTTTTAAACTTATTTTTATTTAAGTGTTTATTCAGAAAAACTAGGTTAAATTGTTGAATGTCGATAAAATTGTTAAACTACCGTTTTATGAAAGAAACGACAAATATTTCCTTTGCAAGAAAAAATCTCTCATACAAACATTGCGCTTAAATCGTCCAAAAATCAAGTTAATTTTCTGAAAAATTGAAGCTTTGAATTTTCTCTCACTTTGTCTAATATATACCAACCGCTAAAAAATGTGTATGAGTTAAAAGACAAACTTTTTTTATTTATTTTTCATTTCAACGTTTTCTTTATTATTATTTCAATGTTATTATTATTATTATTATTATTATTTTAATTTACATACTTACTTTTTAAAGCAAATGTTATATTTCTTTTGCTTATGTGATATTATCTTAAATGTTTATTTTATTTTATTATCTCTCACTTTTCCAATGGCAACACTTTATTTTTCTTAATTCGTGGCATTACCTTTTATTTCTTTGCATATATTTATCTTTATTTGGTGGCAACATCTTTTAATTTTATTTCGTCATATACATTTCGCTTTATTGAATGCCAACATCTTTCAATTTTATTTCGTTATATACATTTCTCTTTATTCAGTGGCAACACTATATTAATCTTTATTCGGTGGCAACACTCTATGCGAAACTCTAACATCCCTTCTGGGACGACACACAAAAGAAAATTTCAAGCAAATCGCGACATTTTCTAAGTCTCGCTAATTCATTTCCACAATATATATCGTCATGTTATAGTACATTTCCTCCAAAAATTTATACTAAAATGATAAAATAGGTTTTTCTACACATATCAACTTCTCGAACAACACACTTCAGAAAATTTTAAGTGAAAACAAAATCTTCTCACATAAAATTACTCAGCGATTGTTGTTGCATGACTACAGATTTGTTAAACATGCTAGACTGACAAAAGCATGCACAGAAAACCACTTAACAGAATTTCACAAGAGACATTTTGAAATGGGACCATTTTTCTGAAAGAAGGGTCATTTCACAAACTTACCGTGTTCGAATTCCATGTTAGCATTCAGGGAAAAAGAATTCAACCAACATTACCTGAGTTAAAAACAAATTTCGAACAACAAATTTTCTAACGAGTCCAAATTCAAAATTAAGTTCATAAAATAAAAATTTTAAAAAGAAAAAAATTTCCATGTCTTGCTAATTTTAAAAGAAAAATTTTTAAGAAAGAAAAATAAATTCTACAAAGTTTTTTCTACCACGCGAAAAAAAAAATAAATAAATAAATAAATTCTTAAAATTTTTAAAGAAAAATTTTCTATCTCCTGAAAAAAAAAAAAAAAAAAAAAAAAAAAAAAAAAAAACTAAAAAAACTTTAACTAAAATTTTTTAAATCTTTAAAAAAAAAATTCTTTTCAAAATAAATCTTCGCGTCTTAACTGTCAGCGTACTCTAACACGATCATTGGCAAAAAAACCTTATCCATTCACACTTCCGCTAGGCACTTCCGCTAAAATATCACTATCTAACAACACTTCCGGTCTACTTCCGCTCCAAAACGCGCTTATCCACGTCGTACTGTAAGATAAAAAAAACTACTGAATGACCTTCATTTGACCTTGAGCGAACGCCGGAACGCCGGTGTCGTGGAACGCACAAATCCACACTACTGCTATATTGTTGCTGATATTCTTTTTGTTACACTTTTATCTTGGCAGTAGACTCGATTACGGAAGATTAGGTAATCAAATATCTTAGCTGAAATTCATCAATCTGATTTTATGTACTTAACAAATGCATATCAAATTACTGTTTTGAATGCATATGGTCAATAAGAATGGTAAGTGTGTTCGGCAATTAACAATAATTTTGCATGATCTATCTTCTCGAGATGGATAACAAATAAATAGAAAATGAGTTGATCATTCGTTTTAAAATTTTATTAATTAACGATTTTTACAGGTGCTGGATTTATTTGCATTTAACTTATATTAACCTCTTGAGGCGCGGTGGGATATAATTTACTCACCTACGATTAATGAGGATTTTCACCAGAAAAAATTTATTAAATTTTACTTTTCTAACTTTGGTGGGAAAAAGTCGTAAACTTGCTTTTCCTTATTTGGCAATAAATCTTTTTGCGGATTCCGGGGTGAATCGACATTTCAAAAACACAATTGCTTGCCCCTCAAAGGGTTAAGGAAATATCGGTTATTTTTGAGTTAGCCGGGAAAAGTGATAAATCCCCAAATATTGTTTCCCTTACCATCATTCATATCGCATTCATTTCATTTAAAACACACAGCTTTCATTTCAAATACATTCCTTTTAAAAAAAAATGTATCATAAACTTAAAATACATTGTTTTTGACTTGCCTCAATTAAAACACAAAATAAAAACTAACAGAAACAAACATTTTATCTCAGAATCAAAGAATTGTTTCTTATTTACGCCCTCAAAAAATATGCAAAAAAAAAAAAAAAAAAGAAAAAAAAAAAGAAAAAGAAAAAAAGAAATGCTAGCAGGTTTGATTTTCTAAACAAACTTATACATATTATTTATTGCTTGTCATTAAGAAAAATTCATGGAACTCATTCCTTTCTGAAATAAATTTCATAAATAGCTATCAATATACAAACTTTTATTGGACACACCACACAAACATTTCTCTAATAATTTGCATACATTAATATTAAATGTCTTTAAAGGCAAGTAAGAAAACTGTAATAAATTTAAAAAGGCAAAAGAACATCCTAAGATAATTAGAAAATTAAACTAAAAATAGGATAATTGAATTTGCAAACTTAATAGCCATGTATTTCATCAAATAAAACTTATTTACGGATTTAGTAAGATATTACTTTTTTTACTGTAACATAAATAAATGTTTATTAAAAATGCCACACATTCTGGATATTAACCTTTAACTGATGTCCCAGAAATTATCACATAACTAGTGTGAAGCGGTCTGTGAGACCGCTGCAATGAAAGATGAATAAAATGCACGACTAACTCATAGTATGGCGTTTTTGTACTAAACTTTTTGCACAGAAGTGTTATAATTAAAATTCACCTATTCAAAAGTCTCTGGTGATAGTACAAAAGTTCCAAACGGAACAAAATTTCGATAGTGTTTGTAGTTAAACTGAAAATTGGAAGTTAAACTGCAAAAATTGAAAAAAGCCGCGGTCTGAGGGGCGAAATTTGACTTTCCATAAGACTTTTAGCATCAGTGTGAAATCCTGCAATTTCATTGGCTGACGCTTCACCGATAACCAATGAAATTGAACGGAACTTTTTCCCCTGAAAGGACAAGTACAAGAGTAAAATACTGTGTAAAGCCGGCACATGGTATTTTGGTATCTGAAATGTATGAATGATCTACCGCAGTGGTGAAGACTAGGGCTGGTTAAGATTTTGCATTTGTAATACTAAAGTTGCGTGTTCTGTCCTTTCGCTGGCGCTGGCGTTTTCACTTTTTTAGAGTTTTGTTTTGATTTTTATTAAGTCAGTTAGTTAAAATCAGTCGATCTTTATTACCAGTTCTTTTGTAAATTTTTTTTATCAATTAGATTTTTTTAAATATATTAAATTTAAAAAATCAGTTAATCTATTTTTTAATAATTAAAGTAAACATTTATTAAAACGTAATAATAAATTTCCTAGGCTTACATTAAAAGTATTTTCATGTTAGAACTTTATAAAGTTCTGATCATTTTAAATTTGTCTGTTACTATAATAACAGATAAATGCAAAATTATCAGAATTAATATACTAAAGGTTTTTTATTTTAAAATTATCCTTGAGACATAAAAACCTTTATTAATTTATGATAGGTTACTTTATAAATTTTTATTTTAAATATTACACAAATATTTAAATTAAATTTTTAAATTCATAGGACTTATAGGGTATTTTTCTAATAAAAAAATTCTTTAATAATTAAAGTGTAAAAATAATATTTTCTTAAGTCAGTTAGTTAAAATCAGTTGATCTTTATTACAAGTTCCGTTCTAATTTTTTTTTTTTTTTTTTTTTTTTTTTTTTTTTTTTTGTCAATTAGATTTTTTTAAATAAATTTAAATAATTAAATTAAAAAATTCATTTAATCTATTTTTTAATAATTAAAGTAAACATTTATTAAACTGCAATAATAAATCTCCTAGGCTTACATTAAAAGTATTTTCATATTAGAACTTTATAAAGTTCTGATTATTTTAAATTTATCTGTTACTTAGGTTGCTTTGGAATTTTTTTATCGTAAATATTATACAGATAATTAAATTTTAAAATTTATATGACTTATAGGGTATTTTTCTAATAAATAAATTTCTTTAATAATTAAAGAGTAATAATAATATTTTCTTAAGCTAGTTGAAATCAGTTGATCTTTATTACGAGTTCCGTTGTAATTTTTTTTTTGTCAATTAGATTTTTTTAAATAAATTTAAATAATTAAATTAAAAAATTCATTTAATCTATTTTTTAATAATTAAAGTAAACATTTATTAAAATGCAATAATAAATCTCCTAGGCTTACATTAAAAGTATTTTCATGTTAGAACTTAATAAAGTTCTGATCATTTTAAATTTATCTGTTATTTAGATTACTATTTTTTTTTAATTGTAAATGGTATACAGATAATTGAATTAAATTAAAAAAAATTCATATGACTTATACGGTATTTTTCTAATAAGTAAATTTCTTTAATAATTAAAGAGTAATAATAATAATTTCTTAAGGCTGTTCTTAATTGCTCTGCTCAACAAGCGCAAAACGTTTTGACACATTTACAAATTCATTTTTTAACGAAAAGGTATAAAATTGGAAAGCCTGGCCCTGGAAACGATTTGGAATTGAACTGTTTTTTCCATTTTTTGATCAATCAATTACCTATTGAGTTATAAGCGATTTTGATCACGTGACAAACACGTTTTTCGCCCGCTCTTCAGTGCTCTTTCTTCCTTCGCGCGGAAATTCGGTTCAAAACGTCCACTTTGACACTATTTTCTGAAAGATCCATTGCGTTTGCAAAAAAAAAAAAAAAAAAAAAAAATGAAAAAAAAAAACAGCTCAATTACATAGTTTCTGAACAACAACACCAGCTACTTTCATTCATTTTCGAACAAAAATAAATTAAAACTTATGTCAGAAAGTTGCCTTTTTGGATTTGAGAACACCCTTAAGTCAGTTAGTTAAAATCAGTTGATCTTTATCACCAGTTCCTTTGAAAAAAAAAATGTCAATTAGATTTTTTTAAATAAATTTAAATAATTAAATTAAAAAATTCATTTAATCTATTTTTTAATAATAATGTAATAACAATATATTCTTACCTTACATTAAAAAAAAATGTGTTGGAACTTTAGTAAGTTATATATATATATATAATTAGCAGTAGTAATTTATTAAAGTGTTCATTTCTCAAAATTAAGTATTATCTTTCATATAAAAAAATATTTATCAATTTATCAGCTGCTTTCTAATTTTTGGATTGTATATTCAATACTACTAAATTCTTATCATATATAAACTGTATGTTTAAAATGAATATTTATTAAAATTTAATTTAATTTTAATATCTTCTAAACTTTCATGAAAAGTACTTTTATGCTAGAACTCCAGTAACATATAAATAGTAATTAACAGAATAAAATTATTAAATTATTCATATTTAAAAATTAATTATTTATCCTTTATATATAAATTACATTAATAATATATATTTCAATGATAATTTAACCATTGAAGACAGTAAATTACTATACTTTAAATAATTGAATGTATGGTAAAAATGCAACAAAAACAAATATATATATATATATATATATCTGTGATTTAATAATTATTCGCAAAAAGTTTTATTATATATATACATATATATATATATGTTGCAAGAAAAATGTAATATACATCAAACATGAACAATGAAAAATATTTTGCTATTAGTTGCAATATATATATATTTAAAATAACGATTATGGAGATTTTTGTTTTTATCTTTATTTATTAATTTATTATCAGTAGCTTTACAATTTTTATTCGAAATATAATATTGGGATTAAATTTTACTACATAATACCACTTAGGAGCTAATGTTATATAATTAAAATAAAATATCTATTTAAATGTAACAATAGTATCTTTTAAACTGACATAGAAAAATATTTTTATATATCTAGATGGGACTTCAATTACTTTTTTTTAGTTAAGCTGCTAGAACTTTAATACTGATTGCAAATATCTGAGTAAAAAAAAAAAGTTCTAAGCAGCTTATTACAATCTCATTATTTTATCTCATTATTTTTAACAATCTCATTATTTTATCATAATTTAACTAAGTCAATGTTGTTTTAGAATAGTTAATAATTTTCTTACTAGAAAATTAAATCAAATTTAATAATTAATTATATATTATGTTATTAACTGTGTAACAATTGATTCCGTGCTCAGTATGAGAAATACATAAGCTTTTTTTAATGCATAAAGTTATTATCAAGAAATACATTTGATGAAATGAGTAGCAGCGCTGTTACTCGTAAAATGGATTTCTTCCTTTCAGGGAAAGAAGTTCGGTTCACCGACAGCCAATGAAATTGTCGGATTTCGAACTAATGCTAAAAGTCTTATGGAAAGTCAAATTTCGCGTCTGAGGGACCGGTAACATCAGTTAAAGGTTATCACTGCATTTCAAAAGATTTTTTTTTATTCTAAGATTTTTTTAATGATACAACAGAAAAATACAATTTAAAGGTTTTTCAGGAAATAAGCATGCTTGCCTGTTTATTGATGAACTTTTTAGCTAATTTTATCAAAGATAATGTAATTTATATGTTTTTGCAGCCAAAATGTAATATATATATCTATATATATATAAATTATTTGAAAAGCTTCAAAAATTTTAAAAAGACAAAGTTGTAATAAAACAATACTACTTATAAAATAGTTACAAAGTTTATTTTTACACAAATACAAATAACAGTTTATAAATAACAGCATTATAAAGCATTATTTTCTACATATTTTGAGTTAAGAGATTGTTCCCTAAACAAAACACACAAAAAATAAATATTTAAATATATTTAACACTTTCCTGTTCTCCTACCCCACCTGAGTCTGTTGCATCATGCAATTTTTCTACATTCTAATCCACGTTTTTTAATGTCTCTGCATCTGAGGAAAAAAATAAATAAATAAATTTTAAAAAATCACAGGTTTATTTTTTACAGCTTTCAAGAATTCTGTCTTACAGTTAGTTTTTAAGGTGATCATAAACTACAACTTCTCAGTTAACAAAACTAGTGATGGGCGATAACGAGATGTTTTCTCGATTGTATGGACATCTCGATATTTTTCGATTGTGTAAATTTTTTCTCGATGACTCCAGTTATACATCATATATTATATATTATATACGTCATACATTTATCAAGAATCGTCTGCGAGTAAACTGGAATGAGTCGGTGTTAATAAAGACAAGGTGACTTCGCCCGCTAGTGGGCCCCTCCTTTAATCGGGGCCCCTAAGTTATACGTAATCTTGTAATCACGAACAGGTTACCCGCTATGTAGGACACCGTATAGCAGGCGTGGTGTGCACGCACTACAAAATCTTGTAAAAAAAATATAATCTCGAAACGAGCGAATCTCGGATCAGATCTCTTGGGGGAGGGGTCAAAGTGAGCGGAGGGGCAAAGTAGCTGCATGATATGAATAAGTCGTCACAAGTCTTCAGGCCCTTCGAACCATCACTCGAGGGATCTGGATCTGAATTTATAAAAATGCCCTTCCCGTGAGGGCAAAGTGTGGGGAGGGTTGCGGGAGGTGGATAACATGAGTGAGTGGTCATAGGCCTTTCCAACAATATATCACATGAGGATTTCGGCTAAATTTAGAAAAGTGTCCCCCATGGGGGAAAAGTGGGGGGCGGTCACCGGAGGTGCATAACATCAATAAGTAGTCACAGACCTTTCCAACGATATCTCACATGTGGGGTCTTGGCTAAATTTGTAAAAGTGTCTCCCGGGGGGAAGTGGGGGGGACAGACACCGGAGGAGCATAACATCAATAAGTTGTCACAGACCTTTCCAACGATATCTCACATGAGGGGTCTTGGCTAAATTTCAAAAAGTGTCTCCCGGGGGGGCAAAGTGGGGGGGACTGTCACCGGAGGTGCATAACATCAGTAAGTAGTCACGGACCTTTCCAACGATATCTCACATGAGAAGTCTTGGCTAAATTTTGAAAAGTGCCCCCCGGGGGGGCAAAGTGGGGGGACGAACACCATAGATGCATAACATCAATAAGTAGTCACAGACCTTTCCAATGATACCTCACATGAGGGGTCTTCGCTAAATTTGGAAAAGTATCCCCCGGGGTGCAAAGTGGGGGACGGCCACCGGAAGTGCATAACATCAATAAGTAGTCACAAACCTTTCGAATGATATGCCACATGAGGTGTCTTGGCTAAATTTAGAAAAGTGTCCTGAAATGTCATATATTTTAAGTAATATTTATCGGAGGGCTCCATAAAAAAATCCGATCTAAAATGATAAAAACAAAAAAACTACCCCCCGCAGTGGGGGCCAAATTGGGGAGGGGAGGAAGAAAGTCTCATAATATGAAAGAGTCATACGAGAGCTTTCCGATAACATATCACATGACGGGTCCAAAAAAACTTTGAAAATTGCTCCCCCTCCCTACCCCGCCCCCCCCTTGGGCCCACTCTTTCGCAACGGAATTCACGCCCCCACTTTAAAATTTTTATCTTCAATAAATAATATTTATTGGAAGACTGCATAAAAAACTCACATCTAAAATGTTATTTAAATTTATTATAGAAATCGGCTACGGTTTTAAAAATTTGTTCGCCCCCTTCCTACCTCCCGAATTTCATCTTCAGGGGAAGAAAGGTTCATAATATGAAAGAGTTGTGAAAGGGCTTTTCGATTATATGTCACAGGAAGAGTTCGGTAAAATTTTTTAAATGCGCCCCGCCCACTCTCACGTCCTCGGAATTCACCCGACCCACCTTCCTCTTTGAAATTTTTATATTTAATAAATAATATTTATCGGAGGGCTCCAGGTATGTGACATCTTGGTAGGGCTAAAATAAGAAAAGCATTGAAAATTAAAGCTTCATTTCACAGCTCATTGTCATGCCTATTTCTTTCTCCAGCTTGCCCCTCGATATCTCTTCTCGGCCCTTCTTGGCCAAGAGTGAAATGACAACCATCGAGAGTAACATTTCGAGAAAGGACGAAAACTGATTTCTCATTCTCGACAATGTCATATGAAATGTTGAACAGAGACCGAGAGCGAGAAACGAGAAGTGACGAAGGAAGCAATGAGTTACAATCGGTGAGATATCTCGAAGTAAGCGAGAGATTTGCCCTCGAGCAGAATGTCTCCTCGAGATAAACGAGCAGTTTGCATCCAGAAAATAGATCTCGAAGTGCGAGAGAGAAGGCGAGAGAAAGGAAGCTTTCAGAAGAGTCAAACTTACCGAGGAGAGCCTAAAATGAGCTTGGCTCCACCTAATGCGCATGCGTCGGAAGTTACCTTTTCTTGGAATTCAGGGTAGGATCCAGTTAGGGATTACCTTTGTTGGCGATAACTCGCTCTCAATTTAGAACATACTTGTGGTTCAAAAGAAAAGATGAGGATTGCAGTATTTGGCAGTTAATCGCTTTCAGTTCCAATTTTGCTTTTTACGTATATTGTTTTTATTTTGAAATGAATGTTAATGTTTACTTTCGCAGAGTTCAAATTTTTTTAATGAAATTAAGTTAGTGTTTGAGTGTATTTAGCAGATATTTTTCTTTTTTTTCAAAGCATCTAGCGTATATTTGAAAAGTGATCAGAAAAGCACTAAAATCTGTTTAAAAGAAAATTGAATCGCTATGTTTATGTGTATAAACTGTTTCATTAAGACTGAGCGATACAATGTATACTATTGTATTCATGTATACTTAGCACTATATTCATGAACTTTTCCGTAAATATTCAGTCCTGTTTACAAAACGGGTATGAATTCACAGAATATTTCGATTTAAATTTAAGCAAACAATATGACATAAAATGCAAGCCTTTCGGTTATACATTTAAAATTATTTGCTTGCAATTCGGAAGAAATTTTATATTTAATGATTAAATTTCCATAGTATTTATTGAGTTTTGTGTTGTTTATTGTGAATTCTGTATTTGCAATAGGTTTTGTTTTCATAGTAATTAATTTTTTTATATATGTTACTAGATTTTATTTTTACATATTTGGCATTTATTAATTCTTATTTATTGATTTAAGGTAATAATGGTGAATTAAAAAAAAAAAAGTTACAATTTTTAAAATCAATGTAACACCAAGATAACGCTTTTATTTTTAATGCTTTCTATTCTCATTTTATGCAGAGTAAAAATGAGCATGCAAATCATTTATATAGCATTCCAATTCCTTTTTCGAAAATGGAGATAATTTTAATAACAGAAGATGATTAATAAAATCTGATAATCAAGTTATGAATAGGCAGCTCATCTGTTGAGGCATAAAAACTATTTTAATTTAAAACAAACAAACAAATAACTGTTGATTTGATGTTTAAAAACATCAAATTTAGAGCAAAATTAAAAGAGAATTTAGAGCAAAATTTAGATTTTTTTTTTTTTTTTCATGTTTCAATTTATAGGGTAAATGCCCCAGTTTCGGCCACATTTACAGAAAAATTGAAATAGAAATTTTATAGTTATTGGCTGATTGAAGCATATTAAATCATAATAACATCATTCTTTAGTAAATTTAATTGTATTTCTGTTGATTATAGTAACTTTCTACAGAAGATTTTAGATTGTGAGTGAGTAATTATTCATTAAGTAATTTATTTCAATTTGTACCAGTTTTGCCCCCCCCCCCTACACCAGTTTTGGCCACTCCAATATCATGAGATTTAACAAACATTTTAATTGATAATAAGTCAATATAAAGCATTTTCATGCCATATTTATTTTACCACATATAGGGTAGATGTGCCAGTAATGGACACCCTTCAGGAATTTCTTTAAAAATTATTTTTTTATTAATAGTTATAATTATTATATTCCAGTTTTTTCAATGTTATATTAACCTATCAACAATATTTAACCATTCTTATAGTCTCATTTCCCAATATGAATGGAAATTTAATTTTAAATAACAGAAATATATCAAAACACCCAAAAGCCTAGTAATGGACACCCTATGTTCCAGTAATGGACACCCCATAAAAAGTAATAAATATAATTGTTTTTATGACTGTATTTAGAGCCAGAATTTAATGAATACATACTAATGAAACAAAATAGTTATATTCAAATAAATTTAACAACTAGGATACCAGTAATTAATAAAATATTTGTCATAATCATTTACTGCTTGCATCAAGTATTGTAATTATCAGAAGATCGATGTTTTAATTATTTTAGATGGATAGTTTAAAATACTAAATATCAGGCAATTACAGCTATCAAAGTATTGAAATGGTGGGTGATTTAAAAGATAATTAAAAAAAAAGTTTTGGAATATTAGTGTTTAGTTTTGTCTCACTATTTTTAACAATTAATCTTCCAGAGACTACTACTGTTGAACTGATGCTTGAGGCCACTGATCTGCAGATTTACTAGTTTCATGAATATTACCTATAACTTTCATTAATATTACTTTTTTTTTTTTTTTTTTTTTTTTTTTTTTTGGTCGGAGGTGAATAATGAAACATTTAAGACAGAGAGTAGATTTTTAATAGCTTCTGTAACTTAATTGTTTTTATTTAAATGGAGAGGGATTAAGCCCTATCAGCCCCTCTTTGACTATGCTCTTAAACAATATTTTCTGCTTCCTGGCTGGTTTGATTGCCAGATTATAAAATATGCAAGGTACATATGCTAAATTAAAAATAAATAAATAAAATAAAATATTGAAATTTTATTAATCACATAATATAACTTAAAAGCAGCTATTTATAAAAGTTTATGGTGTTATTACATTTTGGTAAGTATAATTTAAAAATTAAATTTGATTATTTAGGTTTGCAGTTAAGTCAAAATATTTTATGCACTATAAACATTACTGAAATTGCATTTTTAGCACAATCTACATGGGGTCCATTACTGGAAAATGACTAATTAACCATCCCAGTAATGGAACTCTTAAAACCTTAAAAATAAATGAAATTTTGTAAATGGCCGTTAGTATATAAAATTCTAAGTTTTCTATTGCTACTCAAACAAAAACATTCAAATTTTGCAAGAAAATAAATAATATATAAATTAATTAAACGAAGCCAGCTCTTAACCTCTTCATTAAGATTTCACAGGGAAACTTTGAAACATTATTTTCTGCTTCCTGACTGGCTTGATTAAAAGTGTTAGTAATAACCCAGTTTTATAAAACATACGAGGTGGTTATTATAAAAAAATAATTAAAGCTAAATATTTATTAGTTATTTTTTTATGAACCAAATATCAAGGGGTGTCCATTACTGGCACATCTACCCTATATTTGTTTGCTGTATTAAGATAATTTTGCAAATTTCTTTATGAATTGATAAAAACATCAAATAAAATATACTTAGGTTGATTTTAACTGAAAATTTCAATTAAAAAACAAAAAATATATTTAATTTGATTCATAAAAGGGACAACAGTGCCTATAGGACATAAAGATTAAATATTTAATCAGTTTTATAATTATCTATGGATTGTGGATTCTTTAAAACACTTGAATCTTCACCAAAGACTTATGTTTCTTGAAACCATTTTCTGATTTTGTTTTGATTTATATTACCTTGTGCCTTATTTATGTATTCTGCTTCTTTGCAAGTTATTTTAGGGATTTCCCAATTTTCTGGACAGAATCTTACAGTTGTTCCATTTTTATAGGAAATAGTGGTATTCTGACAATATCTAAAATCTATTTGTCTAATTGATTTTTAATTTCAATTCCTAGTACCTAGATCTACAACTTGAGATTCACCATTATTAGTAGAGAAACATTGTCCCCAAAATCTTGCAAAAATTATGGAACTTCATTTCTTTAGGAAAAATACAAGAAATCATGCTGTAATTTTATTGAACTTTTTAATTTATAATTTGTAAAATCTTTCAAAATTTGTTTTAGTTTATTTATCACATATCACCCTCCCCCCCACCTTTGGTTTTATCAATACTAAACACATACTATATTTTCTGTAGCAATATCATTCTTTAGTAACTAGCACAGTGTCCTTCTTTCTAAAGTGAATTATCTATTGAGCAGAGAAAAGAAAACCTCTTTGATAGAACTGCCAATAGCCTTGCTTTTTTTTTTATTATTATTATTGAAGACATACTATATAAAATAAAATACAATTGATTGTTTTATCCAGATGTTCATAAATTTATTTAATGGCTAAAATTCCCACTTTAATGAAATATGTGACCAAAAGTGGAACATATGTTGTACCCTTTATGGCCACTTCCATGTCCATAACTGGTACATATAGCAAATTTAAAGCACTAGTTTTGGCCACTCCCTATTTAAAGTTTTAAAATAATTAATTTAAATGTGAAATTGCAATAGAGAGAAAGCTTACCTCTTAAAACCTAATATGTAGTAATTTGTTTCAGAACAAATAGAACCCGATAAGTGCCTAGTATTGAACGATTCTGAAAACTTGTCAGCTAAGCAAAAAATCTTAATACATGTGAGTAGGGGAGAGTGGGGAGGAATGGGACACTTTTTACAAAAATAAGAAAATCAACTTTGTTTGACACAAAAACAAAAATTTCAATACATAGAATACAAAATGAAATACTTTCTAATGTCCTTGAACAATATCGAAACATAATTTGCAGGGACAATTTAATAAATAAAGAAATTAATATTTCAAAATGTGTCCCATACCTCCCCACTAACAGGGAGGTATGGGACAGCTATAAAACAATGTATGATAAGGCACAAATAGTCCAGTGTTGGCTATATATACAGTCTAACAAAGATTGTAGGTTGATAATGTCTGTTCTACAATATCAAATTCCATTACCTTCATCACTGGAAGGAAAATTCAGGATTGTCAGTCAGAGATGACATTAAAAAGTCATCAGTTTAATTTATTTACATTTTGAAGTAAATGAATATATTTATAATGTTATAATTAATATACTACCCTCGAAAAATATTTGCATATTAGCAATTTACATTCATCTTATAAAAAGAAGAAATTAGACAGGTCCCATTCCTCCCTCTACCTTCTTTTATGTTAAACTTCTTGTATAAACAAAAATGCTGCTTTTAAGCATAGTTTAAATTAGGGATACTATACAGTATAATGTTCCATAAATGGGGAAACTATTACATCTACGCATAAACAAGTCGTTAATATACAAAAAAACATAAGTATATGAAGCAAATTTACTTTTGATTCTTGAAATAATCTTTTTCTTTGTACAATCGAAAGCTTATGCAGATCAGCCACTTTTTTCAGCTGAAGCTTAGGGTACCATTGCTTCATCTAATGTGTGATTGATGAAATGATTAAGGTGATACATAAAGAGAAAAACATACTGTCCCATTCCACCCCACTCTCCCCTACACACTACAGTTTCACACACTTATTTTATTTTTTTTTTTTTTTGCAAGTCACATTTTATCAAAAAATAAAAAAATGATCTTGTAAATGATAAAAGAGTGTTTGCTTAAGGTTTAAGAATGCATATTACTTGTTAGCATCAATTCACAGCCTAAATATTGGACAAATTGATCCAATGCGGCCAAAACTGGAGCATCTACCCTATTTTAATTATGTAATGTATAGCATTGACAATTCAGGCGTTTGTCCAGCCTTTCCTTCCTGTTTTTCTGAAATTGTAAACAGCTTTTAACATTTGTGAATTTAAAATTATCGTTATATTCAGATTCTTGATTATATGTCTTTAAGAAGACATGTATATAAAATACATACATTTTCTTTATATATGTAAAAGTAGCAGGTCAGATTTTACCTTTAAATGATTAAATTTGAGAAAGGTTCAGTTTGGAGATGGAAAAGTTTTGCGAAAGGCCTATTTTAACACAAATAATTTTATGAAGGGTCTTATTTTAAGTAAAAAGTTTTGTGAAGGGTGCTGTTTTGAGATGAAAATTTTTGTGTAGGATCCTGTTTGAAATGAAAAAGAATGTGAAATGTCCTTTAAAAGACCCAATTTCTTCCTAAACAGGGATATCCCTGTAATTTAAAGTTATTCAATTTTTTTTTTTTTTTTTTTTTTTTTTTTTTTTTTTGAAAAATTAGACAAATATATTAAACTGTTAAAAAAAGTTTCAAAATGTTTGGAAACAAACACATAATTTAATCATCATATTTTAATGTAATTAGAAAGATTCTGTATTTTTTTTTTTTTTTTTTGTAGCTAAAGTATGTAGTAACATTAACAGTGAAAAAAAGTAATAATCATTTTGTCTTGTTTAAACTAAATTGAGAAGCAAAATGAGATTAGACAAATCAATAAAATTAATGTTTTGCATTAAAATTTTTAATTATCAGCTTGGAGCTATGTAATTTTTAGCTGAAGTACTTTTATTTCTTTTTTTTTCAAAAATTAATACTGTTTAAATACAAGTGAGTTTCTTTTTTTGTTTCTTATATTTTTAAGTAATGAAAACATGCTTTTGCAAAATAATCTAAATAAAATACATTATTCTGTAAAAAAAAAAAAAAAAAAAAAAAAAAAAAAAAAAAAAAATCTTGTTACCAATAGTAACACTGTACAACAGTGGTTTTGTCCTAGAACTAAAATTAGTTAATTCTAGATCAGTTCTTGGCGCTGATTCCGAATATGCTTTCCGTTTATCTCTAGGTGGTCTAGGTTTTGAGAAATTTGCATATTTAAATTTATGCAAATTTAAGCTTTTTTGTGCTATTTTATGCAAATTTTAGATACAACATATCTCACATCCAATTACATTTTCTAGATAATGACTACTTGACTATTTTCTACAGATAAATGTCACGATTTGCACATTCTTAACATTTATTTATCAGTTATTAAGCCTAATTTGCATATTTTCCATGCATAATTTGCATGTTTGTTGTTTGGTGTTAATGTTTGTTGCACTATCAACATTAAAATAGTTGCCACAGAATTGACATAATGTTTTTCTAGACTAGATTTTTATGCTGATTTCAAATCTGCAGTCTGTTTTCTTATGTCATGTCTAGTTTTTGAGTAAGATGAATTTCTGCTTTTGCACGGCATTAACACAGGTTTGATATAAGATGCTTTTTAGGGGTGTGCAATTCATTAAAAAGAAGGTGAACAGGGTCAGATTCATATCAACGACATAAACAAAAATTTATATAATCGAAAAAAAAATAAGTAGCAGAATCTATCCTGACTAGTTGAAGTTTATCATACAAAGTATCATAAAAAGCTATTTTTGGCTTTTTTGACCAAAAACTAAAATTTTGCTTTTTTCAAAAACTAGATGTGATAAAAGAAAACAGATACAAGATTTGAAATCAGCTCAAAAAACTGGTTTAGAAACATACTAGCGTACTCGTGCGGCAGAAATATTTGAACGTCAAGAAACATTATTAGAAAAACATGAAAAATATGCAAATTAGGTACAATATTTCACAATCACATGTCAGTATAATCTCAGAAACAACGTTTTTGCGAAGTAAATTAGGTAGTAATTATAACATAAAACAAAATACCCTGTCTGATATTGCTTTATACCTTAAATTTGCAAATAATTGTATAAAATTTACTAAATTTGCATAAATTGAAATATGCAAAAATCTCTCAAACTTGACGTGCTGGAGTAAATATAAAACTAGATCCAGAATCAGCACAAAAAAACGCATAAAAAACAACTAATTTCTGTTATAGGACAGAGCATAAGTTCAAATTTGTTGACCAGTGTAATTAATGTCAGTGATTTATATTTTAATTCATCTTATTTTTTAAAAATGAAATTGTTTTTACTAGTTTAGGGACTAAAAAAACAATTTAAGTTCAAATCTGATTTTCATTTTATTAGAAATAAGGATATTTCAACATCAAAGTAAGTATTGTTTCTAATTTACACACACAATACACAAAAACTGCTATTGAAAAGGGAGGGGGGGGGGGATATGCTATTGGCGACATTTTCTTTTCAATATTTGCTTCCAGTTAACAAAGAAGTTCTGAAAAAAAAAATTTTTTTTTGGTTCTGTCTTAAAGCAAAGGTAAAACACAATGAAAAATTAACTTTGTTGATAAAAAATTAAATTTTTAGGAAGACAATAGTGAGTACCGATTTTTTTATTTATTTATTTTTTTTTAAATAGAGTTTTAAAGATCTTAATGGGTTTCGAAGGTTAAGAAAAAGCATATTTTCTCTGATTTTTTCTATATATAATAAATAATTTTATTCAAAATTTTAAGCATATAAAAGAGCAACATTTGAACAATATTTTCTAAAATTTTCATTAAAAAATTTAGAAAATTCAGCTGGTGGGACCTGGTTTCCAGAGACCCCTAAAAAAATGTCCTTGTGGTGGTCAGGATAACTCATGATAGCTTTATCTGAAATTAAAAATACAATTTTTTTCTGTTAGTAGATAAGTATAGCTCATGATTGAACGAAGAATTTAAATAAAAATTGAA
This sequence comes from Maratus speciosus, assembly GCA_963932465.1. Lineage (NCBI taxonomy): Eukaryota > Metazoa > Arthropoda > Arachnida > Araneae > Salticidae > Maratus > Maratus speciosus. Next base: position 1,325,641 of record CAWVRF010000734.1, on the reverse strand, counting down.
ATTTGAATTTTTGGCAGTGTTGTATGCAAAACAGTGCAATTTACACTATGTATAGCCTTGTAAAATTGGTTCTAATTTGAAAAAAAGAGAAACACCTTCATTCAATCACTAGCCAATCCTATTTTGAAGAAGTGCGCAAAATTTCAATAAGATTGGTGCATTACTTTTTGAGAAATCGTGTCCACCAATTTCAAAAGTACAGTAGAACCTCTTTTATCCGAAACACTTTTAACCAAAACTCTCGGTTAACCGAAATCCATTTTTAAAGCTTTTTGTTTTTAACTATTACATTCCTTGTATGCAAAATCCATTTTTAAAGCTTTGCAAGCAGTCCTTTCTGAACTACGAGTAGGGGAGAGTGGGGAGGAATGGGTACTTTTTAGAAAAATAAGAAAATCAACTTATAGAATACAAAATGAAACACTTTCTAATGTCCTTGAACAATATGGAAACATAATTTGCAGAAAAATTTTATAAATAAAGAAAATGTAAATTTCAAAATGTGTCCCATACCTCCCCACTAACAGGGAGGTACGGGACAACTATAAAACAATGTAAGGCACAAATAGTCTAGTGTTGTCTATGTATACAGTCTAACAAAGATTGTAGGTTGATAATGTCTGTGCTACAATATCAAATTACAGTACCTTCATCACTGGAAGGAAAATTCAGGATTGTCAGTGAGAGATGACATTAAAAAATCATCCGTTCGTAATTTATTTACATTTTGAAGTAAATTAATATATTTATAATGTTGTAATTAACATACTACCCTTTAAAAATATTTGCATACTAGCAATTTACATTCATCTTATTAAAAAGAAGGAATTTGACATGTCCCATTCCTACCTTTGCTGGCATATCCCATTCCTCCTTCTACCTTCTTTTATGTTACACTTCTTGTATAAACAAAAATGCTGCTTTTAGGCATAGTTTAAATCATAGATAATATACAGTATAATGTTCCATAAATAGGGAAACTGTTACATTGACGCATAAATAAGTCATTAATATACAGAAAGTATATGAAGCAAATTTACTTTTAGTTCTTGAAATAATATTTTTCCTTATGCAATCGCAAGCTTATGCAGATCAGCTGCTTTTTTCAACTGAAGATTGGTGTACCATTTCTTCACCTAATGTGTGATTTGTGAAATGTTTATAATGATACATAAAGAGAAAAACCTGCTGTCCTATTCCTCCCACTGTCCCATTCCACCCCACTCTCCCCTACATATAAATATTTTCGATCCCCTTTCCTAGAGTTCCTTTGAATTTAACTTGAGCTCCCGTAAGCTGTGGATTGGGATGAAGAAAATGAACGAATTAGCAATTCTGAAACTTTTGAATGTTTTGCAAACTGTTTGGGATGGCTGGAGCAGCAGAAAGACTGTGATATTGGTGAACTAATAATATTAAAAACTCCGTGATAGAGCTTCAAAGCAAAGGCAATCGAAACTGCGACAAACAAAACATTTTTTTCATACCCTTATGATATATGTAAAAGGTACTTAATTTCAAAGTTAAAATTCAGGTAATTAATTCTTGTTTCTATTTTGGTATTGCTTTATTTTTAATATAAAATATTGCATATATTTCTCCTTAATCTTAAAACTGAAGCATTCTTGATTATCAGAAAATTACGATTTTCTGAAAGATGGTCAATCCCAATTACTTCGGATAGTTGTGGTTTTACAGTAGTGTTTTTAGATAAATACACCTGCATCGCTTCCAGCCGGTCTTTCCTAATGAGGGGAATTTCCAAAAGCTCTCTGTCCTAGAGTTTTACTTCAATTGAATTGAAACTTTGGAAATATATTCTAGACGTATTGTACTATTAGATAAAAGAAAATTAAAAATAAATGGATTTTTTGAAAATTTCAAACTCATGTAACCCTCTAAGCTGAGGGGGGGGGGGGGTATAAAATTTCACTGGGTAGGGCTATCTATCAAGCTAGTAGGCTTATATATGACAGATTTATTTATTTTTTCCTGTTGAGGCACAAATAGGGGAGAAAATTTTAAACTTTCTGTACTGGAAGAGTGGGGCATAAATTTGAGGAGAGAGACATGACTAAGTCAATGCTAACTGCACCGCCACCCCCTTTCTATTTTTAGTATCAAAATTTGAAGTATGTCAATACTTAGCTCTAATTTGCTCCCTAATATTATAATTTGATCCTGTTGCAATGTCAAGATATCCCACTTAAAAGTCTAGAGGTGACGGGAAGGGGGGGGGCTGCTGAGATTTTGAATATTGAAATTTCAAATATAGAAATATCACTCATTTTGCTCTGTCTGTTATTTCAATTCTGATATCCAGAATTTCAATTAGAATGGTGAAAGGAATATGAAGTGGAAAAGGGGGGGGGGGACTTTTGGAATGACAAACATTCACCACTCTTTTCCAATAGTAATTTTTACCGTCTTTATGGCAGAAATTCTGCATTTAAATTAAGCAACAATTTTTATTCAGAAGCAGGGCCGAAATTAGGGTGTGCAGAGGGAGCATGTGCCCCGGGTGCCAGAACGAAAGCCAAAGGGGCTTCATGAAGTTAAATGAAAGCCAAATGAAGTTTTTGTTTGTCGTTTCATACAAAAATGTATATGAAATACAAAGAAACTCGCAAGCTAATGTTAAACCTATGGGAGCATACTTTTCAAATTTGTGAAAGTGAAAGTAACTGTATATATATATATATATATAAATATCTGCAACCAAAATCGAAAAAGTAAACACTAACCTGGTTAGAATTCAATCTCTGCTATTCTAAGCAAGAAAAAAAAAATCATTTAAAACTATCAATACAATATGCAAGGAAGAGATTTTAAAAAGAACGCTGCCATAGGATTAACATTAGCGATCCAGTTTCTTCACATGATAAGTGTAGGCTCTTAACACTCATGCTAATGTTAATCCTATGGGAGCGTTGTTTACATATTTCTTTCTAGCATTTTAATTACTATTAAAGGATTTTTTTAAGGGTATTTTCTTTTTTTGCATAGGGTACCTGACGTCGATAACTTTTATTGTGCGTGAGGAGGTGGGGGGCGCCAAAATTCATGTTATTACAAGGTATTAATTAATAACTCCTCAAACGGCTCAATAAAAAAGAGCAATTTTTCTGAAAACCGTAAACTGTTTTTGATTTGGACCCTTGCAGCGAGGCTAGATTTGAAGAATAGCAATACAAATAACACCGACTTTAATTTCAAATTGCAGACAACTGATTTTTCTATTTTCCACTAATCACCAAATATCAAAATAACTATTTGAGATATTGATTTGAAATTCATAATATGTGTGTTGAAAAATTTTGTGCATCCGAAAATCTAACCTTTTTTTATAATCGGCTGGTATTTTTTCTTAATTTTTGCAGAAAACTCAATCAGACATGAAAGGAATTATGCAGACGAGGGATCATCTTTCAATTTCAATAAAATTTGTTTTGCTGGCCCATCCATTCATTTACTTTCTGAAGGGAAGCAAATTGACAATGGGTGAAATTAATAATAAAAGGAAATAAATTTTTTGGGGGTAATGACCGATAATTAAGAGAACTGATTAAGATTCAGATTTGAATTTAAAGTTCAGAAGAAAAAACATCTGTCAGCCATTATTGTGTTGTGCTTTTAATAACTTCTAATTATCAGAAAACTATAGTTCTTTATTAATAATTGCATTAATGTAAAGGGGGTTCAATTTCAGTCATAAATTAAAAATTGCATTAATGATAAACTATCAACATTTTTGAACAATTTCGACGCATTCTTTTACACTCTAATTAAGATATAGAATTGGTAAGCATCAGTAGAAAAATATCTTACATAGGTGAAATATATTTAAAAGTATGCTTTCCTAAATATACACTTCAGTTACTGTTTTCAAACAGTAACGACACATTCTTTTCTCGGGTTTTATGGGCCTGAATTCAATGAAAATTGTTTCATTCGACCTTTAGTTACATTTAAAAGTGTTTTCCTAAATTTAGAATTCAGTTACCACCATTTTCGAACAGTAATATCATCTTCTTTTCTGGAGTTCTATGGGACAGATTTCAACTGGAATTGATTCATTCAATTTAGAATACTTCCACCACCAAGGGATACATTCTGATCTCGGGTTCTATAGGCCCGATTTCAATGAGATATGGCTCATTAAACTTGGTTTTCATTTGATTCATTTCATTTCAGTTTTTAGTTCCACTGCCAAGGGGTGCATTCTTATCTCAGGTTTTGTGGCCGCGATTTCAACATTGTTTGGCTCATAATTTGAAAAAAATGCTCCCATAGGTTTAACATTAGCTTGCAAGTTTCTTTGTATTTCATATAGATATATATATGTATGAAACGACCAACAAAATCTTCATTTGACACCTCTTTCGTCATTTGTTCTGGCAATTGTTTTGATTGTCCTACAATTTTTAGTTCCCCATTTCACCACCAGAGAAACACATTCTTATTTTGGGTACTATGGTCCCATGGTCGAAACTAGGAAGGGGCAAAGGTGACATGTTGCCTGGGCGCCAGAGCAAAAGGCACCAAATGAAGATTTTGTTTGTAGTTTCATACAAAAATGCATATACAGTGAAACTTCCATTTAACGAAGTCTCGTCGTTACACTTAAATACTTCGTTATGAGGAAAATTCATTAAATAGAAATCAACTCAAATTCATGAAATTTGTATAATAAAATACATATGCATTACATGAAAAATACACATAAAATGGAAATATTGGGAAAATGTATTTTAATTCAAGCAGTATTTGTTTTTCTTTTTTTTATGCAATGTAGATACATGAGAAAAATTTTATTAGAATAATATCTAAAAAATCACATAATAAAGAGAAGTAAATAAAAACTGAAGCGTAGCGTAACTTTTCTCTTTTTCTCAGTATTTCAAATCCTTAACTTTTAAAATGTCTTTAATATTTCTTTGTTACAGGTTTCTTATATAAAATACATTTTTCCTAAAAATGTTCCCGCTTTTTTAAGTATCCGAACAATTTATCTGTAACATTTTCGTAAAACTGGAATCCCCTTCTTCTTGTATCGAAGACTTTTTAAATTTCTTCTTTTGAATGGGAATGATTAAATAAATAATTTCATTTTCATACAATCCACTGAAATAAATTCATACATCCGTCGCAACAACAACCTCCCCGTTTGATTGCTGTACACGCACAAAAGTAGAATAAACTTCGTTAAATAGAATAAATTTTTTTTTATACAGAGATTGATTTACATGTTAATTGTGTTTAAAGTCAAGATTCAGCAGAGAATTTCGTTAAGTAGAATACTTCGTTAAATAGGGACTTCGGTAAAGTTCGACTGTATATGAAATACAAAGAAACTTGCAAGCTAATGTTAAACCTATGGGAGCTAAGTTGGAGACTTGAAATTTTGCATACTTATAGTTGAACACCTGAGATCACAAGACAAATCATAAAATGTTGAAAAGTATTATATTATTAGGGCATTTTAGGAATTCGATCATTTCTGCAACATTACATAATATTAATTTCAGCTTTTCATTCGTAGAAGTTACAGCGCAGTTGGTTAGAGTTTCGTACACAGAAGGTTGTAAGTTCAAATAACGCCGGTTTAAGTTGAACATTTTCAAAACTTAAATTTGTAAAATTTTTTTGTGAAATTCCTATTTTAAAATAAATTTGTGAAGTATTGCGTGTTCCACCTCCTCCCTCACCCCAAAAAAAAAAGAATAAATATTTTAAAAAACGGAATTTCATTGAATTTTTTTAAAACTAAAATATGTAATTATTTTAGGAGAATTTCTTTTTAAACATAAGTTTGTGAAGTATCGTGACTCCCCACCCCCCACCCCGAAAGAAATTAAATAAGAAGCAAAAACCTTAAAAAAGAATTAACCTTTTAAATACTAACATTCTGATATATGCTATAAATCTTTTTAATTTTTTTGTTTGATGCTGCCATCTACATGCATTTTTATGAATTAACAAAATTCAAATGATTTGTAATGTCACATTATTTAATTTTAATCATTTCACCCAGTAATTATCATTATTTTGTCTGATTTTTTTTTATCAATTTTAAAATTTCAGATTATTTGATAACACCTAAAATTTTTAAAAAAGGAATTCTAGAAATTTTCCAGATTTTGAATTCCAGAGGGAGTGGTGACAGCATTTTTTTTTAATTGTAGCAATAAATTAAGTTGTAGGCTTGAAATTTTGTATACTTATAGCTGAACATTTGCGATCCCACGACAACTCATAAAAATTTTCAATCATATTATTGATCTTTCCATGCTCTAAGATGTATATTTTAACCAGTTTTTTTTTTAGTTCAACCCTTAATTAAGTTGGAGACTTGAAATTTTGCATACTTATAGCTGAACACTTGCAGTCACTTGACAAATCATAAAATTTTCAAAAAGGCTTATATCATTGACTCCTCTGGACTCTAACTTGTGTATTTTGAAGCAATTTTTCTCACTCAGCCCCTTATTAAGCTACAGCAAGATTCGTCCTCATTTGAAGTCTTGACCAAAGAGTCATCTCATCAAGGTCTTTCGATTGGTGTAGTGTATGTTAACACCGGGCAATTAAGGCTGTTCTTAACTGCTCTGCTCAACAAGCAAAAAACGTTTTGACATATTTACAAATTCATTTCCTAACAGAAAGATATAAAATTGGAAAGCCCTGCCATAGAAGCGATTTGGAATCGAACTGTTTTTTCCATTTTTTGATCATTGAGTTATAAGCAAATTCGATTACGTGACAAACCCGTTTTTCGTCCGCTCTTGAGTGCTCTTTCTCCCTTCGCGCGGAAATTCTGTTCAAAACGCCTACTTTGACATTATTTTCTGAAAGATCTATTGCGTTTGCAAAAAAAAATGGAAAAAACAGCTCAATTACATAGTTTCTGAACAACAACACCAGCAAGTTTCATGCATTTTCGAACAAAAATAAATTAAAACTTATGTCAGAAAGTTGCCCTTTTTGATTTGAGAACACCCTTAAGGGAAATAATCCCCATTGGAGGGGGGGGGGGGGTGTCAGGAAATGTATTTTTTCATGAAACATATCGTTTTAAGGCTCTTGGCCCATACATTACTAAGCACCCACCTCCTTAACTCATTTTTTTTTTTACCGCTAGTACCTTTGTTTGTCATGATATGAGTCCGGTTTTTTGGGCCATGGAGAAGGGGGGGGGGGGGGCACAAACAAAGTTTTAAAATTGTAGCATTTTCTACACTAAATATCATTTTAGATTTTTTTTTTTTTTACGAAGCCCTGTGATAAATATTATTTATAAAATATAAAAATTTCAAAGACAGGTGGTGTATTCCGGGGACGGGATAGTAAGGCTCGAAGAGGGGGAGGGTATTTTAAACTTTTTCCGAACCTCTCATGTGATTGTATATCAGTGGAAAGCCCTGTGACCACTCTTCCATACTATGCATCTTCCGGTTCCTCTCCAATACCCCCCCCCCCCCCCCGAAGGAGCGACTTTTCTAACTTTTACCGACACCCCTCATGTGATTATGTGTGTACATTACTAAGCACAGTATATATCATTGGACAGCCATTTGACCACTCTCATATTATGCAGCATAGCCTTATACAGGGTTTCAAGTGCTGCGCAGAAATAGCGTTTTTCCTTAAATTTGCGCAAAAACGTACTTAGTACCAAAATGAAATTTAGCTCAGAGATCGTATTTAGCAGATCGTTTTAGCAAAACGATCCGAGAAACAAAGAAAAATTCCATTTTTAACTTTTCTCAGACCGCCAATTTCGTCAAAAAAGGAAAAAATCGCTATCAAAAGATTGCGAATTTCGTCAAAAAATCGCAAAAAGCACGTGAATTTTGTCAAAAAATTGCGAAAAACGTGCGAATTTTATCAAAAGATCGCGAAAAACGCGCCATATTAGTCAAAGGATCGTGAAAAATGGGAATGTTGTCAAAAAACAGACAAAACGCGGTCAAAAGATCGCAAAAAACGCGGATTTCGTCAAAAGATCGCGATAAAACGCGAATTTCGTCAAAAGATCGCGAAACAAATAGCAAATTTCGTCGAAAGATCAGGAAAAGTACACGAATTCCGTCAAAAGATCGCAAAAAAACGTGAATTTTGTCAAAGGATCGCTAGTTTTTAGAAAAAAAGAACAAAACGCGGTCAAAAGATAGAAAAAATCCTGTAAATTTCTTCAAAAGATCGCAAAAAAGCGCAAGTTTTGCCAGAAGTTCGCAGAATAGCGCGAAAAATGCAAATTTCGTCAAAAGATCGCGAAAAATAAGCGAATTTCGCCCAAAGGTCGCGAAAAACTTGCGAATTTCGCCAAAAGATCCCGAAAAATATGCAAATTTAGTCAAAAGATCGTGAAAAACACGTGAATTTTGTCAAAAAATCGCGAAAAAAGTGCGAATTTTATCTAAAGATCGCGAAAAACGCGCCATAATAGTCAAAGGATCACGAAAAATGGGAATTTTGTCAAAAAAACAGACAAAACGCGGTCAAAAAATCGCGAAACAAATAGCAAATTTCGTCAAAATACCGGGAGAAACACGCAAATTTCGGCGAAAGACCACAAAAAATACACGAATTCCGTCAAAAGATCGCAAAAAAACGTGAATTTTTTCAAAGGATTGCTAGTTTCGTGAAAAAAGGAACAAAACGCGAAGTTTTGTCAAAAGTTCGCAAAAAAGCGCAAGTTTTGTCTATAGATCGCAAAAAAGCGCAAGTTTTCGCAGAATATCACGAAAAATAAGAGAAATCGTACAAAGGTCGCGAAAAACTTGCGATTTTCGCCAAAAGATCCCGAAAAATATGCGAATTTAGTCAAAAGATCGCCAAAAAATGCTAATTTCGTCAAAAAATCGCAAAAATATGCGAATTTCTTCTAAAGATCTCAAAAAAAGCACTCAAATTTTGGTAAGGGATCGTGAATTTCGTCAAAGGATCGCGAAAAACGCGCTAATTTCGTGAAATGGTTGCGGAGATTTTGTGTTTATTTTATTTTGTGATTTGCTGAATTTAGGTACCTAAAGGTTCCTTTTTATGCGAAATATATGGTCTTTTTTGGTCCCTTTTTTTGAAAAAAATAGTCCCCTTTTACCATTTTTTACTACAAAAGTTGAGTGGGAGTCCTGTTTGTTGTATTCATGGGCTTTTTATCGATTAGTTAAATTTACTGCTCTAAAATAATATTTTTTAAAGCCAAATAAACTGATTTTTTTTCTTCCTGCTGCTAATTTTTAGGGTTTCGTTCATCTGACGAAACCCTATTCGTCTCGCTCCTCTGTCTGTTCGTCACAGAGCCCTTTCTCAGAAACTATAGATGTTGGAGGCTTGAAATTTTGCATACTTATAGATCAACACCACACATCATATGACAAATCATAAAATTTTGAAAAAATCGTACATTTAACCCTTTGGTCTCCCACATGTGTATTTTAAACAATTCTTTCTAAGTGAGTCCCTAATTAGGTTGCAGGCGTGAAATTTCGCGTACTTATAGACGGACACCTCAGATCAAACTACAAATCATAAAATTTTGATAAAGTCGTACATTTAACCCTTCGGGCTCCACATGTGTATTTTAAACAATTCTTTCTATATGAGCCTCTAATTAGGTTGGAGGCGTGAAATTGTACATACTTATAGCTGAACACCTCACATCAAACGACAAACTACAAAATTTTGAAAAAGTCGTACATTTAACCCTTTGGGCTCCCAAATGTGCATTTTAAACAATTCTTTATAAGCGAGCCCCTAATTAGGTTGGAGGCGTGAAATTTTGCATACTTATAGCTGACTACCTCACATCAAACGACAAATCATAAAATTTTGAAAAAGTCGTACATTTAACCCTTTGGGTTCCCGCATGTGTATTTTAAACAATTCTTTCTAAGTGAATCCTAATTAGGTTGGAGGCGTGAAATTTTGCATACTTATAGCTGAACACCTCACATCAAATGACAAACCATAAAATTTTGAAAAAAGTCGTACATTTAACCATTTGGACTCCCACATGTGTATTTTAAACAGTTCTTTGTAAATGAGCCCCTAATTAGGTTGGGGGCGTGAAATTTTGCATACTTATAGCTGAGCACCTCGCATCAAGCGATAAATCATAAAATTTTCAAAAAGTCGTACATTTAACCTTTTGTGCTCCTACATATGTATTTTAAACAATTCTTTCTAAGTTAGCCCCTAATTAGGTTGGAGGCGTGAAATTTTGCATACTTATAGCTGCATACCTCACATCAAACGACAAATCATAAAATTTTGAAAAAATCGTACACTTAACCCTTTGGGCTCCCACATGTGTATTTTAAACAATTCTTTCTAAGTGAACCCTAATTAGGTTGGAGGGGGGAAATTTTGCATACTTATAGCTGAGCACCTCGCATCAAACGACAAATCATAAAATTTTCAAAAAGTCGTACATTTAACCCTTTCGGCTCCCACATGTGTATTTTAAACAATTCTTTCTAAGTGAGCCCCTAATTAGGTTGGAGGCGTGAAATTTTGCATACATATAGCTGAGCACCTCACATCACATCAAAGGGCAAATCATAACATTTTGAAAAAGTCGTACATTTAACCTTTTGGGCTCCTACATGTATATTTTAAACAATTCTTTCCAAGTGACACCCTATTTAGGTTGGAGGCGTGAAATTTTGCATACTTATAGCTGAATATCATCATGCGACAAATCATAAAAATTTGAAAAAGTCGTACATTTAACCCTTTGGGATCCCACATGCGTATTTTAAGCAATTCTTTCTAACTGAGCTATTCTAACTGAACTATTAATATGGAGATTTGAAATTTTGCATACTTATAGCAGAACACCTGAGGTCAGGCGATAAATCATAAAATATTGAAAAAGTCTTACGTTTAACCCTTTGGGCTACCACATATATATTTTAAGCAATTATTTCTAAGAGAGCCCCTAATTAAGTTGGAGACATGAATTTTTGCATACGTATAGCTGAATACCTCAGACCACACGTCAAATCATAAATTTTTCAAAAAGTCTTATATTACTTACTCCTCCGTTCTTTAACTTGTATATTTTAAGCAATTTTTCTAACCTCCGGCCTTTTCATCCGGGGAGCACTTTTCCAACTTCTGCCGACACCCCTTTGACCATTCTTTTATATTATGCACCATAGCCTTACATATTTTAGTTCCACTTTTTACCGCCAGGGGCGCCTACTTATCTCGGGTGCTATGGGCCCAATCCCTTCGACTAATATGTATACGGATAGTATGTAAAACGGAGTTTCGTTCTGATAGAGGTTTGTTTAGAATAGAGTGCGCCCCTGGTTGCGAAATTTAGAACTAACAGATTTTCAAAAGGATAAAGTGTTTTGAAAGGAATATTAAACGAAACCGTCTGTGCGATCTGTGATCACACATACTCACTTGTTTATTATTGCAAACTGTACCCAATTGTCATTTAGAATGGCCATAGTTAGCAAAATGTGGGGAGAAATTTTATCTAATTATTCTTTCAAATGTCAAAATATTTTCGAGATAGCAATAATTTTAATTTTTACTTTCTTCTACCTTTACAAGAAGAAAGTATTGGATTCGTGAAAATGTTCGGTTTTCGACGGATTTACACTTTTTAGGGGTGAGAGATTCCGAAAAACATGTTTTTACAAAATGTCTGTCTGTCTGTATGTGTGTATGTATGTGACACAAATTTTGTGGGCGCTCTATCTCAAGAACTAATGCACGGAATTTAATAAAAATTTATATTGTTAGTCCCTGATATAAATTGGTGCTTATTTGTTTTTAGTGTAAATCGCTCAACAGGTGGCGCTGCTATGCAGCATTTTTTACGATTTCCGCAATACCCCAATCTCCAGAACTAATGCACGGATTTTCATCAAACTGCAGATTCAGGTATACCTTGATATGAATTAGAGCTGTTTATGTTTTGGTTCAAAACGCTCAACAGCCGGCGCTGCTATGCTGCTTTCTTCAGAATTTCCACTATAGCTCTCAAGAACTAATGCACGAATTTTCATCAAACTTCAGATTCAGGTATACCTTGATATCAATTAGTGCTGTTTATGTGATTTATATAGAAGAAAGTTTTGTGATGGCCATAACATACTAGTTAGGAGTTTATTAGCATTAGAATTTCAGTCTGCACCAAAAACAGAATTTTAATTTTATTGCTACAAAATTAGATTTTTGCTGCTCCAAAAATGGATATTTTTCTGCTCCAAAGGTGCTACAAAATGGCTTTAGTGTACTTTCATCCCTGCTTATATGTTTACATTAATAGTAGTGAAGTTCCTCTTTTTACCACCAGGGGTGCTTTCTAATCTCTGGTTCTATAGGCCTGATCTCCTCGACTAATACATCTACGCATGGATTATAAAACGGAGTTTTGTTCGAATAGAGTTTTTTTAGAATAGAATGCGTCCCCTATTGGTGAATGTGGAACTAGCAGATTTTGCAACAGGATTAAGTGTTGAAAGAAATATTAAACGAAACCCTATGTGTGATCTGTGATCTCACTTGCCCAAATTTCCTGGGGTATTTTCTTAGTTCGCAGATGATTTTGAGTCAGTCATACAAACAATCTGTAGAAAATCTTTTAGCCCTATATAATACATTTTGATCTTCTTTTCAATGAAATTTATTCTAAATTCGTATAGCGATTTTTCCATTTTGCACAATTTCTTTTTAATCACTTTAGAGTAAATTGAAGTTTCTGCTTTTATTAAATAATCTGGTATCTAATCTTTGCCACCCAAAGTTAAATATCACAACCTTGTATGGAAAAAAAATTTTGTTTGGAAATTATATTAATATTAATATCAAAATTTTAAGTTTCTCTACCTACCTGCGGTCGTTGTAAGAGGTCTGGTGGAAAAAAATATTTGTTTTGAAAGTACTCTTTTTATTTTCACGTATTTTTGACGACTACATATTGTTGATTTTATTTTCGAATAGGTAATTTTTAAAAGGAAAAAGGTGACTGCAGTTCAGCGCTCTTAGTTTGTGGTATGATTACAATTCTTCAGAAACATTCATGTTATTGATAATGCCTTTTTCTTAATTTATTTATTGCATGCCACTTGGCGTACTTTTCAAGTGGAATATTGCAAAGCACAGTTTATGACAATTATATGCACATTCAATATAATCTACGTTGCTGCCAAAGGACTGCCTTTATAAATAAAAACATAAAGACGTATCACATGCTGAGATTGAAACTTTGTTCAAACTATGACAATCAAGTTTCTAGCGATGTTAACAAAAAAAATCCACCAGTGCAGGTGCACGAAAAGAGCATCACATGACTCTAGCGGTCTAAGGCGTCAGGTACCGCGGCAGCCTATCCTTTTTTTCTAGCCTCGGTTTCTAGAACATAACAAAACTTACCTAATTTCTCGTTTCTCGCCCACAGATCTTTTAAATTAAATATTTTTGCCTATGCCAGCAAAAGGGCTTGAATTTGAAATGATAACGTTTAGAAACGGAATTTCAAGACGGAGACATTATGAGAGTGGCGACACACGCACAGCGCAGAAGTACGGTACGGCGCACCACACACCAGAGAGACATGCGACAATAGTTGTGAGACAGGAGACAAATTCTGCTGTTCAAACAGTTTTTTTCTTTGTTAACAGAGTGAAATTGTCGCATGCCTCACGCTTTTTTGTTGCATGTCTCCCTGGTGTGTGGCGCGCCTAACCTGCATTCCAAAATTTGGCGATACGTACCTGAATGAATAAGACGTGGGTACCTCTATATGAGAGGTGCGACGTATGGACACAAAATGGACTTTACCCATGTGACGTCAGCCGCGGGTAAACAGAAGAAAAACACCAATAGGCGTGAAGAACATTTTAACAGTGCTTCCTCTTCGTCCAATAAACAGTCTTTTCCGGAGGGAAAATTCCCGCAAAGGCCATTCGTGGGTAAAGTCCATTGGATTGGTTTGGACAATCTTAATTAAAGATGAATCGTCAAATTAATTTTGTCAGGTTGTCCCACTTTTCTAGAGAACTCATCCAGTGGATTTTACCCATGTCACATCAGCTGCGGTTACACAGAAGAAAAGACCAATAGGCGTGAAAAACATTTTATCACTGTTCCCCGTTCGCCCAATAAGCAATCCTTTTCGGAGAGTATATACCCGCAAGAGCATAGCTGTTGCCAGACGTGGGTGAAATATAGTTTTGTTTTACGATAATTTAGACAAAACATCTGTCTAGGTATGTTTCTTCTGCTTATGTCGGAAATCTCATACAGGGTAATTTCAGATGACGTCACAAATTGACCATTGGAGATCAAACAACGATTGGAGGGAAGTTGTGATTGGTAGATAAGAGCATTGTGGGCGCGGTTGAACGTCAACCAAGCTGTTGTGATTGGCGGATAAAAATCTCAACAGCTGATTGCAACTTCCTTATAGGAGCATCCTAGTAAGACATGTTCACAAGCATTAGTTTGGCGATAATGGCAGACTCGCGAAGATGTTTGGCGAGAAAATCGTCTCAATCGATTAAATTTCATTTTAGCAAGGAAATCGTCTCAATCGATCAAATTTCATTTTAGCAAGGAAATCGTCTCAATCAATCACATTTCATATCCAATGGACTTTACCCATGAATGGCAACAGCCACGCCTCTGCGGGAAAAAACCCTCCGAAAAAGACTGTTTATTGGACAAATGGAGAGCAGTGTTAAAATGCCCTTCACGCCTGTTGATGTTTTTCTTCTGTTTACCCACGGCTGGCGTCCCATGAGTAAAGTCTATTTTATTTTATGTCGCCAGTTTCATATGATGCCATCGTACTTTCACTCGAATTCGCACAGAAGTTTATTATTATGTTCTGATTTATTGGTTACCATAATTGGAATAAAACTTATTCTGAGCACGCGCTCAGTCAACGGGCCCTACAGACAATGCCGATGAGCTCGATTACCACGTCACGGCAAATCGGCCATTAGCTGATCATTCATTGGACCCTATTCTTGTGACATAAAAGTCGAAATCGAGATCGTCGTCATTGTCTATAAGGAAAGGGCATGTTTACAAACAAACACTTCCGTCAACCAATCTACTACTACATTTTTATCTTAACGATCATTGCAGGAATCGCACTTGGCGACGTAGGCCAGTCATATCATAGATCTGTTAAAGACCAATCAAATTCCCGGAGTTTATGTGCATAGTAGGAGTAATAATGAATGAACATGTTTTTCTTGCTGGCCAACAATAATTCGACCAACAGTGACGCCAGCTGCCCTTTCCTTATAGGTGCTAAGGCTCCTATAATACGGGCTGACTCACGCCGCCATTTAATTGCCGGTAGGAGAAGAACGATTGGCCACGCCGCGTGGGCAACAATCGCTCATTGGTCAAAGTGGGAAACAAACTGTTTGACGATTCAGCCTGTATTATAGGAGCCCTAATAGGTGCTGTAGGCTCAGTGCGTATGTCACCACTCTCTAATAGAAGCACCCTAGAGTAGAGCAATGAGATTGGCGACATATGCGTGTACAGGGCACATGCTCAGTCTGTGCTTAGAACACTATGTTTTATAATTATGAAGTTGCTTGCCGATTCATTTTTACTCAAAATCATCTCAATCAGTCAAATTTTATATTTCGTATGTAGCCATTCTCATTTCGAGGCACCCTAGACTCATTGGACATTACCAACGAATAGTAACAGCCTTGAAAAAGCCCTTTACTGTACTTAAGGCTCCTGTAATTTGGGCTGACCCACGCCGCCATTTAATTGCCGATAGGAAAAGAACGATTGGCCACGCCACGTGTACAGCAATCGCTCACTAGTCTAAGTGGGAAACAAAATGCTTGACGATTCAGCCTGTATTATAGGAGCCCTAGCTGTACCCGTCCACACACGGCTAAAAGATAAGTGTCGCCGACCGGTGTTTAACCTTTTCAGTTCCGAAGCTAAAATAATAACACAAATGCTTATTCATTGGTTTTTTCCAAACAAAATGACAGAAAAAATATCTTTTCTGAAATGGGTCCTTTAAGGGCTTAGTAATTTAGGTTAAAAAATATGGATCTAAAACTACAAAATCCCTTAAAAACGTCAATTTAATAACCATTAACCTAAATTAACGCAATCACAAATTTAAGAGCTTTAAACAAGTAAATAATCTACAAATCCTCAAAATTTTGTATTGAAAAAGATTTAAGTTCCTTAAACACTTATGAAAATTTCTCACTTTCTTGGTCATACTGTCTTTTGGGAATTTTTAGGCATTTTGCAAACTTAGATGAAAATAACATTTATTTTATGTGGTAATCAGCTTAGATGCTGCCATTTATTCGTTTGCTTTGAACGCAAAAAACATTCAGCTATTAAGAAGTGATGTGAAAATGTAAAAAAATCGGACATTTTAGTTTTTAATAGGTAAAAAACAGAGGTCCCCGTATGGGGACCCAGAGACCGAAGAGGTTAAAATGGTAGATTAAATGAAATCCTAAAAATGCTGAGAGATCTAAATTATGTCTCCGGCCATTACCGGCAGCGTTCCGTCTACTGTGGTTTCCTCTAGCGAGCAGAGAGGTGACATACCAGGGTTGTAGTTGTAGATATAACCAGTGTTGTAGTTGTAGTCATAAAAAGACCAGAGGGTACACTATAGACGTGTACGGTAAAAAGGTATATACACTATAGCTTTACTTGAGAAACAGAATGTATACACCATACACTCTCCATTACGCCCTTGGGTATACTGTTTAATGGACTGTACCCACGTGACGTCAGCCGCGGGTAAACAGAAGAAAAACACCAATAGGCGTGAAGAACATTTTAACACTCCTTCGCCTTCATTCAATAAACAGTCATTTTCGGAGGGTATCTGCCCTCAGAAGATTGGTTGTTGCCATTCGTGGGTAAAGTTCATTGGTTAGAACAACTGTGGACAAAAGCGAATCGTCAACCATATCGGCAAGCCCGCCATTATCGCCAAACTAATGCTTGTTAACTTGTCTTACTAGCATAATCGAATTCGTCCGAGTATTGTCAAGTTATGGAATAAAAATTACTTAGAGAGCTCAACAATAGAACGGAGGGCTAACTCCCTATTCTGATAAATTGAATCCAGAGGTCCGCCCATGATATACCGAGGAAAATTTTTGGCAATACATAGATTCCTCCCATAGAATTAGTAAGGGGTGGATATTTTCAAATTGGATTTTCTTTTAAAAAATTGACGAAGTTACTACAATTTTCACTGATATATATTTTTTATTGAAAAAACTACAGATTTTATTTAAATTAAACGCAATTTTTTAGTTTGATATTAGTTAAAAATAAAATTTTATGTAAGCTCAAAGAGAAAAAAATGAAAAATTTGTTAAGCATTACTCATAAAAATATCAAAAAGATATAGAAAGCACCAAAATGGATAAAAAGTATGCGGAAAAGTTTGAAAAAATTCTTGTAAGAAAAGTGCAGGACTCATTACTTGCACGCATTGAAAGTGTGATGCAGTCGCGGCAGAAAGTGGATCTGTGAGTTAGCTCTCCGTATTATTGTAGAGCGCAGTGGGTTTGCCATAGTTAGGTCAAACGCGTCTGTCAAAGTACAGTTTGAACACAATATGTTTCTACTTTCATATTTAGACTGAGCATCGCATGTCGCCACTTTCATATAGACGGCTTGCACATGACGTCACATTTCAGAAGAATCTGGCATCGCTTCATATGGCTCCCAAATATAAGGCGAATGTGGTGTCTCCATTTGACTTATTTGCACTATAATAATAAAAATCTAAATTAAACAGAAAGGCAACACGTGCTTTTAACGGCAAACGGGGAGTTCTGACGTTCCGTGTGGTCTCCAGATGCAATTGTACCAGTCGTTGCTAATAGAAACGGGACATCAATGCAAGCCGTCTATAAAGGCGTACTAGTTTCACCTGGTAAGCTCGGAACGCACTGCTCTAACAACGACCAGCGACATATTACACTGTTAAAAATATCGTGAAAAATTACTTCTGTTTATAAAGACTATATATGATCTTTTGTCAGAAAATAGATAGTATTTAAAAACAGAGGCATCTTTCACGATATTTTTAACAGTGTAGGTACAGCGTCTAGCGTAGGGCCACTGCCTCCTACACTAGATGTCACTAGATAGACACCTAACGTATGGACGGTCCCCTAAATTTCCACACCAGTAGATTTCTTTGATTTCTTAAATCTCAGAAAATTAAGGCGGAAAGCACTTTCAAAAAATATTAGTACCAAAATTCAAAAGACCGTACACCTGCTGAAAAAAATCCGCATTCAGCAGCTGCCATTTTTGTGTCAGCGCTCAAGCCTAATATTCAGGAGGCGGTGCAAGGCCAGCTCATGAATTTTAACACGTCATATGGAGTGGATCATCTTTACACAGTGATTGGTACAAAGCGGCGCGCCCATAGTTTTTCGCCAATCGCCGTTTAAAGATGATCCACTACGTGTGACATTTTAAATGTAATAGACTGGCCTTGTACTGCTCCGTATATCCTTTGTTTCTCAAATAAATCTATAACGTATATTCTAGGCGTGACGTTCATGAATTTAGCGTATACCCTCTTCCTATAGCGTATACTTTCTGTTTTTTTACGACTATAACACTGGTCTTGTATGTCGTTGGTCGCGCTCTAACAAACCCCACTTACAAGTTGTTCGAATTTATTTCTTTGTTTTGCCTGCTTTGTGTGATATTTCGTGACGCCACAGCAAGCGTCTCCAAAGGCTATCTCCAATCATGGGGGCGTTGGATCCACACACGATAGACGAGCTAAAAAAGCTGAAAACAGGCCTTAAATAGATTTTTCTATGAATTCCGTGCGCAAGTTTCCACAGCCAATGAAATTTTGAAAAAGGCAGAACCCGACCAACGTAGAAAGCCTACGAGGCTAATGAAAAAGACAGGCTACCGCGGTGGGTCCGATCTGTCTTTTTTTTACAGACCGCTGGAGTCACGTGATGCTCGAATGCACCAATGAAGATGTGCGAAAAGAGCATCACGTCATTCTAGTGGTCTGTAAAAAAAGACAGATCGGTCCCACCGCAGTAGCCTGTCTTTCTCGTTAGCCTCGGGAGTTTAGAGAATACTTTGTGTTGATGTCTATGCTTGTGAAGCATGGGCAATGTCGTCGCAAAAATTTCTAAATAGATGTTAAGCTTTTTAGGGAAATTGTGTTAAAGCTTATAAGGAAAGGGCAGCTGACGTCACTGTTGGTCGTATTACTGTTGGTTAAGCAAGAAAATCTGTCCGTTCTTTATGACTCCTACCTTTACGCATGAGCTAGGGAAATTTAATTGGTCTACGTTTAACACGTCTCTGATATGATTGGCCTACGTCACCAAGACTATTCTGCAATGATCTTTATGGCAAAAATATAGTTGGTAGATTGGTTGACGGAAGTGTTTGTTTGTAAACATGCCCTTTCCTCATGGATTGACTTTACCCACGTCACGTCAGCTGCGGGTATATAGTAGAAAACACCAATAGACGTGAAGAACATTTTAAAACTGCTTCCCCTTCGTCCAATAAACAGTCTTTGTCTGAGGGTATATACCCGCAGAGGCGTGACTGTTGCCGTTCGTGGGTAAAGTCCATTGAAGTTCCAACAAATTTTTGGTGAATTAGGTGGCGTAAAAAGAATACTGAACTGGGACCGAATTATTGCAATTTTAAGAGCAAAGAGGGGGAGTTGGGGCTAGAACTTTACGTCCGCTTATATGTCTAGGATGGGCCAATCTTTCTAGGGGAGAGTGTCCAGTTAGAATTCATATTGATTATTCCTTTAGAGTTATTACCCTTAATTTTAGGATTTCTGTCTTTAGTAGGTAGGGGATTTGTTTTGTGGAAACTTTGAGCAAAGAAATATTTCGCCGGTTGATCACTTCCTCGCTCCAGGCACCGACAGGGTCTTTACTTGACATCATCACAAAGTCTTTTACATATCTGTTGGTCTTGAGTTCACTTTACACATCTGGTGTGTAAATTGCAAGTCATGTCAGAATGAACAAAAGCCTAATTAAGGTAATCAGTGTTGAATTCAGGGGGTGGCCTGGAGAAGACATACCCCCCCCCCCGAAAGATTTGAGGTTTTGTGTTTTCAATGGTAAAAAAATGCAATTTTCCCCACTGGAACTACAGAAATCCCTCCCGGCGAAAAATGTCTGAATTCAACACTGAAGGTAATACTGCGAGGCGCCCTTTTTATCCCGGTAATCTTCAAAACTGACCTCAGTTTCCATAATTTCTGTAAGTTAGAAGCTGCGGTCAAATTCTGGTTGTTTTGGTATCGAAACAAAGAAAAAGGGGATGCATTTTTAGTTTGACATTTATATCTCTCTTATTATTGACTCTTATACATTTGGAAAACACGCCAAAGAAAGCTGATTCAATTTCTATTGCATCCTTCATGTCTTGGTCGCCAGTGTTGAGAGGAAGTTCCCTAAAAATCAATTGCATCTTCCAACACGTATGATTGAAATTGGACATTCTCCCGAAGCAAAATTTTCTGAACTTAACGATAATCTCCAACAGTATCAAATTTTATGTTAAATTACCCGCCCTTCTCTGGGAAATGGCAATTCTAGCATTTTTCTTGATTGCGATATTAAGGAATTGCCATTTGTCTTCCGGAATAATTTTGAATGACTGAATTCTGCTTTTTTTTAGTTTATTAGCAGTACTAACTTTATCATTTGCAGTTAGCGAATGCGATTCCATCAAAATTAATGGCAACTTTGCTTTTTTGTAAAATAATTAACAAAAATTGCCATATCAATAGGGGGTGAATTTATGCAGTCGAAGTCCTCCTAAAGTCTTTTTATACTCTAGAAATTTGGTTGACATCTGTGACGAGAGATGGCATCACTTCCGTCCCTGAGTCTCGACCCGGCTTTCGGTTCTCCCGACTAGTAATTATCCGAAACGGGGAGGATTTTTGCTTGTTAAATGGCAGACGGACGGCTGTAACAAAAAGCCTAGTCTTACAAACCTCGCTCACAATAGAGCTGTATGCTGTATCGCAAGGCATTCGAATCACCCATGCAGGGTTTCTTCAATTTCTCTAATTTGCAGAGTCTATTCTTAAGCACTGAAGAAGTCAGCCAAAAACTTGTCGCTCAGTCTCCAACTGCCGAGTCGTCCATTTTTTTCAATACGAGTGCAAGATTTAAGTTCATAATCACCAGTCCTCGAGAACAATCTGAGATTTACTTCCAGGGTCATGGCATAAAACGCCGTAAGTCCGCATTTGGATCGCTAAAAGCAGCAACATTCGCAATGTCTGGAAAGAAAAACGGCTGGAGATTAATACAAGAGGTCGGGTTTAACACGACCTTGTATTTCCGTCCTTCCAATGTACGACCTGGAACCAGCTAGTGTTCGAGCTTGTTTTATTCGATCAGTTGAGTATCAGCAAGTTCTGGAATGTACACTGAGCTCCACATGTAACAGAAGTTCTGAGTCGGCGGTCAAAAACTTGCAAGGCAAAGGTAAAACATACTTCACGTTAAAAATAGCAAATAAAGCTGGCTTGGCTCAATATAATTCAATAAAATAATCAATATAATTTTTGGCTCAAGCAAATATAATTGGCTCAGCCTTGCTTTTTCTAGCATGCTGTTCCTTATTCCCTATCTTGCACTGAAGAAGAATCTCGCTAGTAGATTCGAAACAGCTGTTTGCTGCTTTTCATATATTATTTGTGCATTTTAAACGTTGTTTTTTCTGCTTTTTCATACTTCACGTTGTCAATGTTAGATATTAGTGTTCGCATTTGCTATTATCCTAATATCGGATTCTCCAATCATGTAGAGGGAATGCGATAAACAACGTTTTATGCCATGAATACGAACTAAAATTATCGTGACTGTATTCTTCCACGTTGGCCACTGGAAATCATGTTAGGAAATTAAAAAAAAAGATCTCCTGTTATATATGGAGCTTAGTGGGAATGCAGGTTTCTCATAGTTTGGACAAAAACGCCTGCCTAAGCACAGTCTGAGCATGTGTCCTGTGAGTAAGTAAATCGCCGTTCTCATGAAGACATCCTAATAAAGAAAAACCTTTTAGAATGAAACGATGTTTTGTGGACCTGGTACTTGTTTCCAATATGAACGTTTTTTCCCAACCACAGCTGGGATGTCTCTATAAAAAAGAGGTTCTGTTCTTAAAACTGATAGACATGAGGTACTGGGTTCGCTCGCTAATCACTCTCAGTTTTCCGTGATTTTCTTCGAACCTTGCATAAATGTGGTTAGATTCCCTTAGAAAGACTCCACGGAAGGCACTCTTCCTTTGGGTCTATATACATTGTATTGATAATCGTAAACAACATCAACACCTATAATAAAGCAGCGGCGATATAAGTACAAGGCGGATGCTCACGCTAAATGTTTTGTCCAAGCTATGGTAAACAGTATTTCAGAACTTGGTGAAACTCGCCAGTACGAGTTTGACAAGCCAATAAACATTAGCTTGGCGATATTGGCACGCGCACTAAGAAATGGACCTTATGCACGCGACCTGAGGTTGAGGCTAAAATTCGTCTGCTGGCGGTATTTACTGGCGGTGTTTAGCATAGCAGTCTATGGAGTGTGAGTTATTAATGCTTGTTTGTTAAAAATACCGCAAAAGAATTCTTTAATGCAGCAGCATATACTTAATATATTGTCATCTAAATTCAAAATTTTGTTCTGTATGCGAGAAAATTCCCTAAGTTTGCAAATTTTCAGTTAAAACGTATGCATTCAACCTGGGTCAAGGCTAAAGTCGTCTGCTAGCGATGTTTGCGCCTGCGCATACTGGTATTCTGCCGGTGCAGTAACTAGAATAACAGATCATCATACCGCCAGCTCTGGCGTCTGACGTCACTTGAATAGAGTCCATTGGGAATTTGTTTTTGTCCAAAATCTTGACTCATCAAATTTTATTTTTTTTAATGACCATCATGTTGCAGAGGCACCCTAACTACAATTGGCTAAAAGTTGCGAGTGGTGAAGATAAAATGCCTCTACAAAATAGTGGTGCCCTGATCACATGATCAGACTGAATATTTTGTCCAAATTATGGCAGCCAACAATCCAGAACTTGGAGGTGGAGATAATCTTTGTACGAGTTCGATAGACAAGCGAGTTATCCACAAAAATATGCTTGGCAATTTGTTTTGTCCAAAATCGTCTAGACCAATCACGTTTTAATTCTCGAATGTCACCAGTCCATAAAGAACCCTAGTGGAGGGGATCTTATCAATTTTGTCTTTCCTTATTGCAGTTAGACCATCGGTCTAATCAAGTTGCACTTGTATTCACTATCGACCTCAACCTCAAGTACCGGTTAGCGCGAACATATCGATCAAACAGTCACATGTTATTCACCATTAATCTCATTAGACATAACCACGGCTGAAATACAATAAAATTAATCGTGAATAATTGAATTTTATATTTCATATATTACATACTCTTTTAGAAGTATCCTAGGCTCATTGTACAACACCCATGAATAAATAGTCAGAGGAACTTGGTCATCAGGAAAACAGAATTCAAATGCCCTTCACTCCTATTGATATTTATTTCTACATACTCTCATCTGTCTTGGCATGGTAAAGTCTCTTGTTTAATCATACTTGTCTAGGCAAGTACTATGAAATTCTGGAATTTGTCGTATTTTTAAGAAAAAACATCCATTCTGGGTATAAGGAAAGGGCATGTTTACAAACAAACACTTCCGTCAACCAATCTACCAACTACATTTTTGTCATAACGATCATTGCAGGAATAATCTTGGCGCCGTAGGCTAATCATATCAGAGATCTGTTAAACGTAGACCAATCAAATTTCGATAGCTCATGTGTACAGTAGGAGTTATAAAGAACGGCCAGGTTTTTCTCGCTAATCCACAGTAATTCGACCAACAATGACGTCAGCTGCCCTTTCCTCGAGGCTAACGAAAAAGATAGGCTACCGCGGTGGGTCCGATCTGTCTTTTTTACAGACCGCTGGAGTCATGTGATGTCGAATGCACCAATGAAGGTGTGCGAAAAGAGCATCACGTCACCCTAGCGGTCTGTAAAAAAAGTCAGATCGGTCCCACCACGGTAGCCTGTCTTTCTCGTTAGCCTCGCCCTTTCCTTATACGCTCTGTGCGTATGTCGCCAGTACTTATTCATTAAGGCACTCTATTACCGAGAACGTAAAATATAAAGTATATGAATAACAATAAAATTTGTCACAAAAGAGCACTCTTTTGTGCCTATCCACCCTTACTAAAATACACCAATTGACGCTCTCTGACATAGTTATAAAATATTTTTATCCGTACCTACATTTCAATTAAAGTAACTTAATACCATGGAGCTATGAAAGAGAGGAGTAGACATAAATGTCGTTATTTGAAGCTGTTTCTAAACCCCTCCTGCATCCGCCACATTTAGCCGAGTCTTGCCGGCCAAAGTCTAATATGGCAGACGTAGTAGAGGTAGAAAGAACTCGTTTTTCGGCATCAGCGGGTCGCCCGGTGGCGTGGTCAGTAAGCGGAGGCTGCTGTCACGTTGGAATTTTTCATTTGTATTTTCAAGAGTACCCCCACATGTTCTACTGGCTCACTCGCCTACCAAAAGGTCATCACAAGAGATTATCTTTTGTTCACAACTCTCCTTTTCACCTATAAATACCTGGCTATTGTACAATTTTTGTTCTACTGGACAATAATAGCCCCTCTTTTGGAATAATCTTCTTTTATATACTTCACTCATTTTAATCCCATAAGAGAATGTGTCCATAACTCAAATACGTAGATAATGATGCACAGATAAATAGAATACATAAAGGAAATAAAATTAATTTAATAATAATTTACATTAAGCTTATATCTCATTAACGTCAGAGACCTGCAGCTGCTATGTTGGTGGTTGCATATTCCAATTTCACACCTAATTTAAAAGAATAGAGTTACGTCACAGAATGTGCTAGTGTAAATTACCATCCGAGGATGATGGGTAGAAATCATGGTTTTCACTTACAATTTGAAATAACTGATATGGCACATTTTTTGAGTAAGACGGTTACGCACGCTACACAACGGAGTGGCACAAAGGATGAGACAAGAGAACTGTTTCAGTCCCAATCCGGGATTGCACTTATACTTTAAAGCAAAAGCTAAGTTCCCGAGGCAGTCATCCCCTGCTAACAAATGAGAAACAGATTTGAATTTCAATGTCTCCCCAAAAGAATATATACAAAATAATATTACTTCAAAGGGATGAGAGGTAAAACCATACCTCAGAATCAGTCAGGACATTAGAGGTCGATCTTTTGACCAAAGAATGATTGAGAGTTAACATAAGGGTTTTTCGGAAACCCGGGAATGTCTAGATGAATAAAGCTTGTGTCTACTTTGTGGACCCATATAGTAGATAGGTACCAAACAGTATCTTCGTTCAGAACCACCCAGCGCACAAACACCTGCAAAACAAAATCCAGGGATAGGTACAATTTTGGAACATATGTACCTTCAGCCACTATCAACTTAGCAATTTGATTTATAGTGAAGAATATAAATGTGAAATAAATTTAACTAGAATTGTTTGCCAGAACTCCATGTGCAAAACAATTTTTTAGCATATGATCATAATCAGAAGAGTAAGGCGTGCCACACACCAGCGAACACGCAACAGAAAAAGGAATGTGTCAGAAGACAATTTTACCCTGTTAACAAAGCAGAAACTTGTTCAAATATCAGAATTTGTCTCAGGCTTTTTGTAGCATGTCTCCCTGGTGTGGGGCGCACTTAACAGATAACACATTAAAAATCCAACAAACTTGTACGGCCTTTATTTAAAATGAAGAACGGAAAGAGTTTATTTTTTTCATAAGATTAGGGACTCTGAACTTTCATTTAAGATAATTTACAAACACATATAAAGGAAATCAAAACTAATAAGTGGGTAAATGTGATCGCAGATAGAACGGAGGGTTTCATTTAATATCTCTCTTAAAACACTTTATCCTTAAATTAATAAATTGTTAATTTATAATTATTAAATCCTTACATAAATGGCAGCACCATTGTATTTAATTTTAAAATAATAAGAAAAATATTTTTAAAACAAATTAAAAATATTCAAGAAAAATTATTTAAATAAAACAGTGATGGAACAGTGTAGCAGCAGAGAATCTATTGACACCGCTAAATTTTAACTGTATTCTTTGTCTTATTTCAGGACAGAATTTCTGAATTTTTTTTAACCCGATGAATACTATTAAAATTTAGTGGTGGCAATCGCACAACTGCTGCGCCACTGTTCCATGACTGATAAAATTAAAAAGTCCGAATATTTTTAAATTCAGCAATTTAAAAAATTTAGCACAGGTATAAATAAAATATAAAAATTTTAAAAGCAAAAAATTGTTTAAAACATATTTTAAACGTTCAAATAATTCAGAAAAAATCCATATTAACTGTTTGCCCTTTCCAAATACTCACTAGATGGCACCCAAAAAAGAAGATGTAAACGTTTATTAAAATTTGAAATAAAAAAGAAAAAAACCTTTCAATTCCTGAATAATTCTTCTAATGGTTTGGTTTGTGTTTACGACGGCCAATTATCAACACGTGGGATATAGGCCCTGGGACGCGGGTGCCCTTCGTGGGGGTCTTTTTAAGGGAACCTAACCCGTATTTACGCATGGGAATCCACGGTTTCGAAGAAAACCACGAAAACTCCGAAACGGTTAGACCGACGAACGCGATTGGGTTCGAACCCAGCACCTCCCGTGTACCAGCTTCGAGAGCAGAACCTCTCAGCCACTGGCGGGGTAATTCTTCTAATGATAAGATGAAAAAAGTTCCCTATTATTTAAAAAAATGGCCAGTAGATGTCAGCAATAAACAAAAAAATATTGGTTCTATATTGAAATTCCACATTTTCTGTGTCTTAAAAAAATATACTCTAAAAATTACCACTGCGCCAAAAAATAAAATAAGCCTAAAAATGGCCAAAAAAAGGGAATTTTCCTTTAATTAAATCCATATGAAAAAAAAAGTTTAATAATAAAAATATTAAAGTTCCGCCAGAGAGATTCGAACCCACAATCTTTTGCATAGAAGACGAATCTAAACTATGGACACTCAGCGATATATGCTGATATTAAGATTATATTTTGAAATAAAAAAAGAATGAACTCGTTTAATTAAAAATATATATAAGACTTTTTCAAAATTTTATGAATTTGGGTATGTCAGGGGGTATTCAGCGCTATGTAAAAAAAAAAAAAAAAATCACGTCATAACTTAGGTATTTTCCGAGTACGAGGCTGTGACGGACGAACAGACAGAGAAGTGAGACTATAAGGGTTTCGTGAGATGCACGAAACACTAAAAATCGTCTTCCACAGGGGATTCAGGAAAAATCCTTAGTTCCTCATTGACTTGGGTTAATTATTTTAAATCCCCCCCTCCCCCCCCAAAAAAAAGTTTTGTATTTTTTTTTTCAAAATCATGAGAGAAAAAGAAAACCTGGGTAATTAAATTTGATAATCCAGGGCAGGGGAGTCATGACCCATCTATACTCCGTATAATTTCAATTGCATTCTCAAAGGCATCGATACCCTCTCCAAAAGGGCCGGATCCAGAAAATCGTTTTTTTTTTGGGGGGGGGGGAGAGACCGAGTGACATGAGGGGTGACCGGGGGATCCTCTACCAGCTCTAATTATGCTGTTTTTCGAGGCCTTTGGCGAATTTTGCGTTTTTAACCAATCCTTTGACGAAATTCCCATTTTTCCGTGGTCATTTGACAAAATAGGCGTCATTCCGCGATCCTGTGATGCAATTCGCGTTTTTTCACAATCCTTTGACGAAGTTCACGTTTATTTCCTGATCCTTTGGCGAAATTAGTGTTTTATCCGCGATCCTGTTGCAAAATTCGAGCTTTTTCCGGGATCCTGTGACAAATTTCGCGTTTTTTCGTAATTATTTGACGAAATTCGCGTTTTTTTCGCGATCCTTTGACGAAATTCGCATTTTTCGGTATCCTTTGGCGAAATTCGCATTTTTTCCGCGATACTGTGACAAAATTTGCTTTTTTCCGCGATCCTCCGACAAAATTCACGTTTTTTCCACGATCCTGCGACAAAATTCACATTTTTTTGCAGTCCTTTGACGAAATTCGGGTTTTTTTAGTGATTCTTTTGCGACATTCGCGTTTTTCCGAGCTTCTTTGACGAAATTCGCGTTTTCCCTGCAATTCTTTGACGAAATTTGCGTTTTTTCCGCGATCCTGCGACAAAATTAGTTAGTGTCTTTTCCGCGATCTTGTGACAAAATTCACGTTTTTTTGTCCTTTGACGAGATTCGCGATTTTTCGCGATACTTTGACGAGATTCGCGTTTTTTCGCGATACTTTGACGAGATTCGCGTTTTTTTCGTGATCCTTTGAGAAAATTCGCTTTTTTCGACCCATTAGCGAATTTAGTGTTTTATCCGCGATCCTGTGCGAAAATTCGTACTTTTTCGCAATTATCTGACGAAATTCGCATTTTTTACGAGATCCTTTGACGAAATTTGCATTGTATCTTTTGGCGAAATTCGCGTTTTCCGCAATTATCTGATGAAATTTGCGTTTTCTCCGCAATACTTTAACAAAATTTGGGTTTTTTCGCGATCCTGACAAAACGCGCGTCTCTTCCGCGATCCTGTGACAAAATTTACCTTTTTCGCGGTCCTTTGACGCAATTCGCTTTTTCCCGAAATTCGCGTTTTTTCCGCGATCCTGTTACAAAATTCGCGTTTTTCAGCGATCCTGTGATAAAATTCGCGTTTTTCCTTAAACCTGTGACAAAATTCGTGGTTTTTCGCGGTCCTTTGACAAAATTCGCATTTTTTTCGTGATCTTTGGCAAAATTTCCGCTTTTCCGATCTCCTTTGACGAAATTCGCATTTTCCGAGATTTTTTGACGAAATTCGCGTTTATCCCACGATCCTGTGACAAAATTCATGTTTTTTCGCGGTCCTTTGACGAAATTCGCGTTCTTTTCGCGATCCTTTGACAAAATTTGCGTTTATTTCCTAATCATTTGGCGAAATTCGCTTTTTTTACGATTTTTAAACGAAATTAGTGTTTAAACCGCGATCTCGTTGCAAAATTTGCATTTTTTCCGCGATCCTGTGAAGAAATTCGCGATCCTTTGGCGAAATTCGCGTTTTTTTCGCGATCCTTTGACGAAATTCGCGTTTTTGGGGTATCCTTTGGCGAAATTCACGTTTTTTCTTGCGACCATTTAACGAAATTCCCTTTTTGCGATCCTTTGACGAAATTCGCGTTTTTTCCGCGATCCTGTGACAAAATTCGCGGTCTTTTGACGAAATTCGCATTTTTTCGTGATCCTTTGGAGAAATTCACTTATTTACGAGATGTTTTCTTTGGGGGGAGGGGGATGATCCTCCCCCCTCCGTAGGTGACAGGACAAAATCCTTTTTTGTTCATAAATTACCGGAGCATCAGTGAGGCTTTCTGTTGACACCCGAAAACTTTTGGGCTTCCGTAAAAACTGCTATAAAAAAGTTGGAGTTACATTTTTTTTGCCCCCCCCCCCCCCCTCCCGTGGATCCGTGCCTGCTCTCCACTTCATCCTTTCAATGTCATGAAAACTAGTACAGCAGTCTGTCAGTCAAATGCATTGTTACCAAAATTATTGATCTAAGCCTCTGTTCAGAAGGAAAAAGTGCTCCCTCTCCTTTAACTCCTTGAGGACGAGCGACCCGTAAGGCGCCCAGAATCCGTGATTATTCTCACCAGTAAATTTTTATTGTAAATTTTGCCTTGTTTAATCCGAGCATTTTTCAAATTCAATTAGGTAAAAATTTGTTTTGAAAAACCAGTGATAAAAGATTAAAAATTCTGTAAAAGACGCTCGTCCCGAAGGAGTTAAAAGCAATAACTGGCCGTTCTTTTCCAACTGTTCTGTGGTTATGGACAAAAGAAAGGGGAGTCTCAACAATAGAAAGACGCAGAGGTGGGTTTGACGGAAAAATTTCTGACTAGTTCGGATCATTCAAAAGCAAAAAAAAAATTGAACAGCACTGCCTAATTGCAGAAAAGACAATGACAGTTGAAGAATATGTCTATTTGGATCTTAAGACAAGGAACAGGAAAATAATCTTGTGAAGGCAATTTAAAATATATATAGTACAATTAGGTAATAAATAAAATCACAGTATTAGTTTTAGGAACAGTTAATTAACAATTCACTTTATGAGACACAACACAGAGTTGTAATTCTAGCAAAGATAAAAGCAGTTCTGTCCACATTGTAGCAACTTTTTAACTTACATGGTGTGAAAAGTTTTGTTTGGTCCATTACTGATTGCTATGCATTTGCCCAACAGTACAATTTTCCATGCAATTTGCAGTAAACAAAAATTATTGGTGATATTAATAATGTCAGCTTAATCTTATTATTATAATAACCTATTATTTAACATTATTTCAACCAGCATCAAATAACACCTTTTAAAATTTTGATTTATGGTTATTTAAGTTACTTTTTAAATTAAAATAATCACAAATCCTTTTTAATACTCTGAATGCTTGACTAATGATTGTCTTAGTTTAAGAATTACAAATAATACAACCACAAATCAAAATCTCAGAAGGTGTCATTTGACACTGATATAAATAGTGTTGACATTTTGCATTTATAAAGAAAATACAATATGTACAATAATTTAAAGACAAAGTAAATTATAGCAATTTCTATTTTATGCTGTTAGATTAATCTGTAAGCTTTTGCGTCAATTGATTGTACCCCACCCCACATTATGAACCTTTTTCCAACCACAGAATAGCAGTGCATGCTGTTGAGTGAACGAAGTCAAAACTAAGTTGTCATCAGGGCTTAATTTGCGCCGAAGCCCAGCTCCTGTACTTCTCTGTCTTCATTAAATATTGGTCGGAATTCACCGGAGCTCAAATACAGGGCTCCGGAGCCCAGTGCAAAAGCACTTCCAAAAAAACAAAGCCAAAATTACCCTTTCCTTTCATTCCCATCTCCAAACTTTTGCATTCTTTTTCACCAAAACTCTTATATGTGACGTAACACACGTAGGAAATGGAGATAAAACAGACTCAATTTTTATAACAGTTTTTAGGCTTGAACTCAATCAAGCTCAATCTGTCTTGCATTCAAAATTTTATTTATTCATGTATAGGGAAAAAAAAAAACCTTTTTCTCCTTCAAAACTATGTATTTAAACTACTATTTCAAATAATTTTAATGCTATTTTGATCAAAATAAAGGGAAAACAGAAATAGTGTTTTTCCATTTTAGCGATATTTGCAAATTTATGTTGGCGATGTGTTGATACAGCGCTACTCAAGAGACTAACAATGAATTTCTTTCAGTTAGATTTTCTTTTGTGACAGTAGGATAATTTTTAATTGGTGGCTTTTATTTAGATATGTAACCTGAAAAGAATATTTTCTGTTTTTAGCCAACGAGAATCGGCTTGAGGTTTTGTTTATTTGAGATTTTTGTCTACTATTGCGCACGAGTACAAAAATCACATTAGTGATTTTTCTATTTATTTCGTATCATGAACGCTGCCCATGTTAAGTTAAGGTTTTGCTCCGCACATTTACGGACTCACTTTCATTTGTACCTAGATATAATTGCCATGTATTGTTATATTCTGATAGAAAGTAACCAAGCAGTGTTTCGCCTTTTAAAAAAAAGCATAGAATCTTTCAGATAACGGTGTCAAATTTTTAATTTAATCTGATTTTCGGGGACTTACCACAAAAGACTGTTATGCAGAAGGAATCGATTATAGTTTAAGATATGCAACTTTTATAGGAAATTGAAAAACATTGTTCCATTCTTCAGTATATAGATGTTAATTTCAGTAAATTTCATTAAAATGCATAACTGCGAACTATCTCCCTTTTTTTTGTTAACACTATATCCGAATCATAATCCTTACCATATTTAATTGCAGAACTCTGAAATTAATTACCAATAAAGTTAGGCAAAGATTACTATTCGGAAGGAGTGATAACTAAAAAGTGGAATAGTTGACAGCTAAGTACATGTTGATAGATATATTTAAAATTTTTATTTTGCTAAAAAAATAAAATGCTTTAAATTTTGCAACTAAATATACGAAATATAAATATGCAGATTGGAGTGACAAGGGGGAGGGACGGTACAGTTGTTAGTACCGGTACCGCAGAATATTAGGGCTCCGGTACTTTTTTTTGTTAGATATTAAGCCCTGGATGTCATCCATTTATACCAAGGTCCAAAAGAATATGCAGTTTTAGGCATTTGATGCCTTCATATATTTGAAATATCTCCACTTGAAATTAATATTTTTAACTTCTTTTTTTTATTGTTCTTAAAGGTTGTCTCTTTTTTCCATAGTTCTCAAAATATTTCTAAAATATATACTTAATTTTATATAAAGTGTTCATAAAATATTAAATTAAGCATAGATTTTAGAAATTTTTTGAAAATTAAGGAAAAAAGAAATATCTTTTAAGAAGAGTACAAAGAAAAAAGCAATTAAAAAAACATTAATTTCCTGAGGAGATATTTTAAATATACAAATGCATTCCATCCCCACAGACTTAGCATTAGTGAGGGGAATTCAGAAGCTGAGTGACTATCAGCCTTAAGCACAAGTTAACTGAATGCTTAGATGTATCAAGATATGATATTAGGTATGTGTTAATTATCTGAAAAAGTAATCAAATTTAATTGATGCTCTTTTTTTATTTTAAGAAAACTATTTTACATGTTATAGATTATATTAAAGATGGAAGGGATAATATGGCATACTTCCCAACATTCAACTAAACTTCCATAAAATGTGAGTTAAATTGACCCAGGTTCTACGCCAGAAAACTTATTTGATGTATCATTATACATTTAAAATCATATTTCTCTATGAAATCTATTTGAATTAATTTCTTTAGTAAATTTCTGGTACGAAACCAGTTTAACCTGGGTCAATTTAACTCGCATTTTACGGAAGTTTAAGGGAAAGTTGGCAAGTATGATATGGTGAAATGTATCATTATATATTATCATGGAATATTATTAATTACACTCTTTCTGGAAAGAAAAAAAAAATTGCATGCATCAGATTTGAAGTTTTATCTTATTTATAACAGTATTTTATGATTCATTACTAATTTTTGTACTAAACCATAAATTTTATTGTTCACCCGTACAAGGTACAACCACACATTGTACAGCTAAACTATACAAGTTGGCAGTTATGCAAACTTAACCAGCACTAATTTATGTCAAGGTCTAATTGAATTTGAAGTTTGATGAAATTCTAAGTCTCGAAATGTAGTTATCGTGGAGAAATGCATCATAGCACTCAAGTGTTGTAATAAGCAACAATTTATGTCAATGTCTAACTGAATCTGAAGTTTAATTAAATTTCGAACATTAGTTATTGAGACAGAGCTTAGATAAAATTTGTCAGATGCAGCCTATCATTAAAAAAATGTATAGGGTATTGTTGAACAAGTTGGTAGCTATGCAAACCTAATCAGTACCAATTTATGTCAAGATCTAACTGAAGTTGAAGTTTGATGAAATTTTATGTATTAACTCTTGCAGTACTAAGATCAAAACGTTATTTAAATGCATATGATGGGGTCATTTTGACCACATATGTAATTTCAATGTTTAGGCCAGAAAACTGATCAAAAGATAAAATATTGACATAATACTGAACTGGCAATCAAGATTTATTAGAAAGGAGAAAATATAATCTCCACAATACAGTAGACTCTAAAATCCACACATCACCACAGATTCAAATGTGGGGGCAAAATTACAAATTTTTTAGTTTTATATCATTCTGTATGTATTTTAATACCCATGCAATTCTCGATAATACGACTGAATGTGTTTTTCATGGAGGAAGTATAAATTTATTTGTGAAAAAAGTCAAGATATCACTGGTAATCACAATCTCTTTACTGATATATATTATATATATGTATTAATCAAGCTTTTTTGGTTATTAAGACTGGCTAAACTTGAAATAAAACTTCCTTACTTTATGATTTTGATGTGAAATAACAGGTTACCTTTACGAGGAAAGTTTCATCGAATAATTCAAGGAAAATGTATCTCATCTTTATTATGCATATTTAATTATACATTATTTTTTACTTGACCCCTTACTTTTTATCATTTTAATTTATTACTTTACTTAATTATTTTAATATTTTACTATATTGCAAGCATTCATTAAAATTTTGATTGCATTATTACATTCAAAATTACTGTTTAAAAAATGTAAACAAAGCAATGACCAGAATCTGCAAAATTCTAAAATCCACACAACCTCTAGTCCCAAGCTGTGCAGATTTGAGGAAGTCTACTGTATTACAAATATTTAAAGTAGCACAAAAACTCAAGTAGAAAAAAGTTTAAAAAACAATAACGTTTTATAAGAAGTTCAAATTGGCACCATCTTAGTACTGTGAGGGTTAAGTCTTAAAATATAGTTATCATGGAAGAATGCATCATAAGCAGTGCCACCTTACACTCAAACCTAATTTATGTTAAATCTAACTGAATTTGAACTGTAATTAAATTTTGTACATTAGTTATTGAGATAGAGATATGGTAAAAATTGTCAGATGCAGGCTAACATTTAAAAATAGTGTATGGTACCTTGTATGGTTGAACAAGACTATAGATTTTGTGCAGAAATTATTAATGAATCATAAATTAATCATATCGTATTCAGACAGACCAAAAAAAAAAAAAAAAAAAAAAAAAAAACTCATGTCACAAATTTTCACAATTCCAGTACTTTTACTTATTAGTACTTATTTTTTGTATGTATAAAAAAAAAAAAAAAATCCTAACCAAATTATTTTGTAAAAATCAAGTTATATATTTTTTTATAAATACTTGGTCATGATATAGGATGTTATTTATATGGAAGTTTTATAAATCATTGACATCACATAAGCAATTACTCATTAAATATGGAGATTTTCCCTCTCTAACAGAAGGGAACATACACAATATGTATAAAAAATTAAAGGCATACTAAAAGCAACCAATGAAAAAAAGGGGCAGGATACTTGTTCATGTTCAGCAATTATTTATGAGGAAATATATTAGTAATAAGTTTAACAATTTAAGGGAGAAAAAAAGCATAAAATTTCTTAATATGATAAATAGTCACATTAATTTTTAATGATTTTATGAACTGCCAATCGTAAAAATACAATTAAATGACAACATGATTTAATAATCTTCTGTTTTATATCTAAAGTAATAAAGTTGACTTTTTGCAAGATCTTGGATATTTGATTTGGACGGTGACTGTGGTAAGGAGAAGTTTTTTTTCAAGAAATCTTCTGGGTACAACTAAATGCAAATGTCTTCTTTTTTTCAAGCAAGGTGCATTTTGCCAATTTAAAAAGACAGGACATTGTGCCTTTAAAAAATGACAAACTGAAAATAAGTAATTTGTTAAACATCTAAATGTAAACTTACACACATGTATGTGCATGCTAATCAAACCTCTTATGAGAATAAATTACACCCATTCATTCATACAGAGTAAATATAATAGCCAGTTAAATCTGAAATCCTCAAAATTTTAAATAGAAGCATTATTATCACTTGGTAGGGATTTTTAGCATTTAAATTTCAACTTAAAAAAAAAAAAAAAAAAAAAAAAAAAAAAATTGCCGCCCATTCAATCTTTAGCCGATTTCTCTATTTGAAATTTGGTAAGTTCAAAAGCAAAAGAAACAGTTATTCCACTTCTGCTGAAGAAGTTCTTGCTGAGCTTATTTTAAAACAATAGTTCTTTTTCTCTTACACATTTTTTTTTACAATACCTCTTAAGTAGATGTCATTCTTTCATTGTTCTTTAGCTCGAATTTGATAAATTTATTATTGCAAAAATATAACAAAATAAACAGTATTCTTTTAATTGCAGAAAATTATTATATTTGAATGTTTATTTTATGTAAAAGAATGAATAATTTGATTATTTAAAGGAAATTATGACATTTAAATTAGACTTAAACTTAATTTTAAAATTAAATGCTCTTTATGCCAGATAAAAACATGCTTTTTAAAAATTTACAATAGTACTTAATTTTTTACAAGCATAAATTTTATGATTTTAATCAATGTTTTTTTTTTCAGTGATCTGATGAAAGTCATTGACACCCTACCTGTGACGTCACATGAATCTTGTACATAAGAAAATAAGTTTTAAAATATGATGTAATTTTTACAATTAAATAAATTTTACACAAAAAAAATTTAGTTTTAAGTTTTCTTTTTCAAAATTTACATGTAAACATATTCAATTAAAAATAGTGTTTAAAAACACTAAGAAAATGGTTTTAAATGTGATGTTTATAATTTTCACCATTTATTGCTTTTTGTATGCAATAACTTACTTTAAAGTTTCTTTTCTATTTTAATATTCACGTGTAACTGTATTTTTCAATTGAAAATTTTTTGTAAATATTATTTGTGCTTTTTTAATAAGCGACAACAGTAGGTGAAAAGATGATTTTTCAAAATATGAAATCTATTGAAATAGTGCAATTTTGAGTAAAAAATTTAAAAACAAAAAAAATTAGATAAATTAAAAAATGATCGCACACTGTCCACTGTAAAATAGTCAAGTACAGTGTTGAATTCAGACACTTTTCTCAAGGAGGGATATTTTATAGATCCGGTGGAGAAATTGCACTTTTGCCCATTAAAAAACATAAAATTTGAAACTCACCGGCGAGGGTACATCTCAATGTTCCAGGGAGGAATGTCCTTTTCCCTTTCATTCAACAGTGGTCAAGTATTAAGCTTGTGAAAGATGGTTAAATTTGTTATGCATAGATTTTGATCCTATAAAACTTCTTTAACAGATCAATTTTGATATTAAATAGCGTTCTTTGATTTAAGAACTGTATGTTTATCAACATTTCACTATAAAACTACCAGTTTTCATATTTTTATATGCAATAATTTCTATAATTATGTGGTGAGAAAGTCAAACACCTACAATAAATCCAACTATGATAATAGTGCTGGGATAATATGCAAGATATTATTATTATAATAATTATAAAGATTATTATGCAAGATATGCTATGATAATAGTGCAAGGATTATTATAATTTTTTTTTTAGAATTGAAGATAGCTATTTCATCCAACAATACACGAATCTACTTACCTATATACGCATATGAAATGCAAGATTTACCACACCATCCTCTGATACAATCAAATTTTTTAATTTGATTCCCCACTGGAGGAATTTCTGCAACCCAACAATGCTGAACAAAGCTTACTATCCAAAATAAAAGCAAAACTGCATTCTCAAAGAAAATCTAGAGTCAAGAAAGAAAATTTTATCTTCTTTTTAAAGTTGTCATATAAGATTATTCAGCTAGGGCTAAATTAATCTCTGCAGTACCCACTGCCATGCTGCACTGTCTTTGACCCTAATCCTATCAGTGATTGCTTTACCATCTATAATAGTTATTCCTGCCTTAAGTTATAAAATTTTCATAAAAGGTCAAAAAGATTTAATAAAATAAAGAAAGCTTGAAAACTACATTGAAACAATGCATAAAATCAAGAGAAGATCATTATTATGTGTAAAAAAAAAAAAAAGGCAGATAATTATTTTACTTTGAAAAAAAAAAAATATTTTTTTAAAAGGACACACTGAAAACAAAATACTCAGAATTTTTGAAGTGTGTCTTTATATTTGAACTATTTAATTATTCACATTCATTCATTAAGAATCAATAATAAATGCATTTTTTGGTCTGATGTTACCTTTGTAAAGATTATTAGCAGAGCAACTCATAATTAGCTAAATACGAAGCATTTCATTAATATATTAAATGGTTTAACACAAAAATACTTAATTTACATGTATTATAATGAAATCTCCGGAAAAAAAAAAAAGCTTGTGTTCTACCAGAATTCTGTATTACAACTCTTCAGGTATTTTTATTATTATAAATATTGTTTATAAACAGGACAAAACAAAAAAAATTACTTAATGAAGTATTAAAAATGAAATGCTAGGGTGGGTTTTTTTAAGGAAACATTTCTCTCATGATTTTTTTTTTTTTTAAGGAAACATTTCTCTCAGGATTTTTTTTTTTTTTTTTTAAGAGAAGAGCAATAGAACATACCATGACAATAGCCTATATACTAAAAACCACAATATCATGAAATAAAATTATACCTTGAGATAATGCTGAAGTAGGATGTTGGATTAGAAATAAAGTCGCCTATTCCAATCTCTGCACGAAATTCCATCTTTTTCCGTTTCACAGCTAACATCTATAGAATCAAGTGTAATCGAAAGTATTGTCAGTGATATGATGTGAAATATCAAACCATATAGCAAAGACAATACACATTCAATCAATATGCTGCGAGTTACTGGTGCTGATAATGGTAATGGTGGTTGGCAGGAAGTGTCACTGTAAAGAGAAAAGAAAAACATTAAAAAAAAAAACCATAGATTTCATAAATTACAGTCTACTAAAAATACAGTCCATGAATATTTAAAAAGTGACGTTGCGATAGCATTATATTATATTAATAATACAAATTATTTTCTTATATGTAAGAAAAGTGCTTTAAAAAAACTTTGCACACTACTAAATGATCAGGGTAACATAATAATTACATTTTTAATAGAAGAAAAAGCAGCATTTATAAATACCGCATTTTCTGTCGTGTTTGCCATTTTTTTTTCTTATGCTACGATCATTTCGACCGATGTATAAGTTTGCGAAAAGCACTTTTCGAACTGCGTTTTATATACTACAATCGTAAATAATAAATATTTTAAAACTTACTTTATTCAAATTACTACAATCTCTAAGCTAATCAGCAGACGCAGAGTGAGATGAAATGCACAGTGGAACGCAACGCTACATACGGAGGGATAGGGAAATGAGAATGACAAATCGCCGAAAAAGCGATTACGCCAAACCAGATATGCTGCCAAGATGCCAAGAGGTTACTAGATGTCGTCACGTGACCCTCTCTCAGGCGCATGCGTATTAGGTGGAGCCAAGCACATTTTAGGGTTCCCGAACTTACCGCGCTTCTGGTGTAAGTCATGATTTCCCAAAGGAGTAGGAAGAGACTCAAGGGTGAAAGGTTCCATTCTCCCACTGGTTGAGAAGAAATAAGAATTCCGCGATTTACTTCTCAAGGTTACAAGACCTGATTATTGAGCAGTGGTAGACATTTCTTCCTAACAAATCAGAGGGCACATCTCATTTCACCACCAAAACAAATCGCAAAGTGTCACTTGAGATTATTTCAAGTATTATGTTGCAATCATATTAAATTTTGTTTGCGACATGTAAGGAATTTAAATTTATTTTTCATATAAAGTGATTCACGGAAAACAATGATATGGTATTTTTAAAAATATCTTTTTTTCCCTGCAAAAAATTGATAAAACTGACTTTCTTTTAAAAAAGTAATCAATTTAAATATTTTAAACTTATTATTTTTAAATTACACATTATTCCTTTTGTATATACAGGTGTATGTAAATTTAGACTTAACAAAAAAACAGAAAAAAACCATATCCCATATTTTAAAAGTATAAAATTGATATTTATACGAAAAGTAAAATTAATAGTTTTTAATTTATAGCTTTGCATCAGGAGGAGAGAAGCTTGGGGGATTAGACCCCCCCCCCCGAAATAATATCCTGGGCATTTAATTACCTATGTGTTTTGACTGTAGTTATCTGTGCAAAGAACAGTAAACTCAAGCACTCCTCCTACCCTAACTTGATAGCTGATGTGTTTTTAAAAAATAATAAATATATAAAAAACAATTAATTAAAATACTCAGTCAAATTTTATGCATTTTTTTTTCATGGCACTTTGTATGCGTAAATATAAATAATTAAATGGCCAAACTAGTACTCAAATAATCAAAATTGTCAGAAAGGGATTTAGATCATCTAAATTCTACCTTGCCCTTATAGTAATTTGCAATATTAATATCTATTTATTATTGCTGCAAAATAACAAATAGGGCAAAAAAGAAAATAAATCTAAAAATAAAGTGTTTCATAGATAGTGAATGAAAAAGGTCAAGCTAAAACAAATTGTAGCTCACACTTGTAGTGAAATATAATGAAAAAATAAATTAAATAATAATGACAGATTTTTTTTTTTTTTTTTTTTTTTTTTTTTTTTTTTTTTTCCCACACACCCAAAAGAAGAAAAAAAAGTTGGAACCCAAAACAATAATATCTGAGCAATAACTACTAAAAACTATAAGAAGTTTTTATAATGTATTTTGTTGCATTAAATATTTCTAGTTAATGATTACTTGGACTTATGTCTTTAATTTAGTTTTCAAATATTTAGGGTGGTAATAGTGAAGGGGAAACAGGGGCGTATTTAAGCAGAATTCATTAGGGGGGCGTATATGACGATTTTGCCGACTGACTTAAATATATATATATATATCTTTAAAAGTAGGTTTCTGTGTCTGTATATATGTATCTACCCGGAATCCTAAAATGGACTGACTGATTTTAAAATTCATTAACTTGGAAATGATGACAGCTATAAAATTAAATTCTTGCAGGAGTATTATGTAAGATGTTAGGAATTTTTTTACTGCGATTGTCGTTTTTAGTTTAAAGTAGTGGCGGTAGATGACGCTGCTTAAAATAGGCGCTAAATCGGGGCCAGATTCTGGCCTCTCTCTTATCTCAATATTGATGTGGAAGAAGGAGATTAAATATATGCAGTGGGACTCTAAGAACAAAATTTCATTGGCGACTGAGAACCATTTCATATATTTAATCTCCTTCGTTCGCATCAATACTGAGAGAGAAGAGAAACAAAACATCAGGTCCCGATTTAGCACCTATTGCTAGCAGCGCCATGTATCGCTGCTATTTTAAACTAAAATCGAGAATAGCTGTAAAAAACTCCTGGCATCTTACATAACACTCCTGCAAGAATTTTTTTAAATAGCTGCCACCGTTTGCAAGTTATTGAATTTTAAATCAATCAATCCATTTTAGGACACCCGGTATGTTCTATATAAAATTGAACATTATTAACCCATCGAGATAAAATTTTTCACTTTAGAACGTCGAATACTTTTCACTTTAGAATATTGAGGAGAATATAAGGTAGATTTAAAGATGGATACACCACCCCTTCACTTTCGTTACATTGTTGCAAATGTTCCAGTAAAGTATTTGATATTTTTTCCTGAATGTGCAGATGAAAATCTGCAATTCGGATTAATTACACAAGTTGAAGTTTTTAGTAAGATGCTACGTGGAACTTATACAGAATCATCTTATTTATATTTACATTAAAAAGGATGAAATCAAAACTTATTTTAATTACATTTTTGTTCATCCATTGCATAACATGCATTTTAACTCACTATTTTTTTAGACGAGCCCATCTATTCACGACGGTGCCCAAATCTAAGTATTTCGAAATATCCTCTTAACATCATGAGTGTATTCAAACGTGGATCGGTCATTGTTGTTCTTAGATATTTTTTCACAATTTTTAATTTACAACGTCCTTTCATTCGAGGCAACTGTGGCTGGAGAAGTTAGAGCCAGATGACTGACATGGTTTGCAAGCGGCAGAATGTATCTCAAAGATTCTGTTTTCATGTAAATATCGTCCATTCTTTCAGCCTCTGCGCAGAAGTATTACAAAATTTTCAGCTCTGCGTGTAATGCTTCCATATCAGAAATTGTCACTGTTTCACGAAAGACATTTATTTACCGCTTTCTTAACCAGATTTAGTGTTTATTTCTTTCTTGCAATGAGTGGATACATATTTTATCCAGTAATGAGATTATGCTGATGCAAGAATTAAGACTTTCAGCTATCACAGCTGTAAGAGTATCCAATACGTTCTGAAACTCCATGCGTTAGAACATTAGAAATTCGGGAACAAAGAAAATGTTTCAATTACCGTCTAACTTCTTTGGTGCCAATCTTCGTGGATATTGCATAGTAAATTCATTTAATGGATCAACACCTTACTTTCTTTAAAAGAGAAACTGCACACTATATCTGCCTATTCACATTTTCATTGTCATTGTTGACTGTTTCCAATGATTTGGTACAAATCTTCAGTATTTTCGTAGCGTCTATTTTAAGAGTCTTCGTCTTCATTTTTTCAGTAACTAACTTGCACTTGTACTGAACGTTCTTGAGAAACATCATAGTGAAGCAATGAAGTCGAGCGATAACGTTTTCTTTCTTAAACCTCGTGGCTTGGTCATTGTTTTGCTAACAGGAGTAGAGGAATAAACTTTTTCGAAATTTGTAGGATACATTCATATAAGATCCAGACCGCTTTCAATGATCCCGCTCGAGCAGTCCATGTCGCCTTATAAAGATTCCGCAGCAGAAGAGCATTTTCTATTTCTTGGAGCTTGTCTACTAATGGCTTCTTTGATTTAGTACTTGCTGTGAAAAACACAAATATCTTCCAGCACGTCGAACACATCACCTATAATACTGCTGGCATTGCATATATGGGGCATTCTCACAATCTTTTGACTTTTGGGGGAAAAAATCTGGCGAAATTAAACTTGCTAAAATAACATTTTAATCTGATAGACGAATGCCTTAATGATTCAAAATAAAGAAAAAAGGGTCAGCGGCGAAAATTTTTTTATTTAACTGAGATTTAGGTTAAACTTGCGAGTTTAATTTTCCTTACCATTTTACCCCTATAACTTTTTATTTTCTTCTAAATTTTTACTTATAATGAATTTGCATAGTACCCACAGGACATTCAAATAAGAAATAATACAAATGTAGTACTTTTAATACAGAATTTTTGTATAACATTGTCTTAAAGGGGTGTTAAAGAAGGGACGGTAAGGTAAAAAAAGGGACGAAATGGTAAAAAAAGAGACGGTAAGGATGGAACGGTAACGAAAATGAACACCTATTTTTAGGAAAATCATGCTAAGACTAAGTGATAGCCATAATGTTCATTGATTTTTAGAAACAGTTGTTAACACTGGATGAAATTATTATTATTTTTTTAAATTTACCTCGAAAAGTGCAGTAATAAACCTTGGGGACGGTCAAACTACCAATAAAGCCACGGTGCTTGAAATTGATATTTAAATGCTGATTTATATTCTGCAGTAAATTTCCTGTCAAAGAATTTTAGATATTCTTTCTCTAGAATACTTCTGAATGAGCAAAAACTTGGAAAAAATTCTGTCGCTGCATCTGAAGTGATTTTCTATATAATTTTAGAAGAGGGATGGTAAAAAATCTAAAACCCAGGGACAGAGTTCAAAAAATAATATCAACCCTAAAAATGTGTGCAGGTTAATTTTTAGCTACATATTTGTATAAAACAATAGTTCCAGTTTCAGAAAAAAAATTAAATTGAATTATTTTTATTGAAACAATTTTATCCAGACAGCTCCAGACTTCAAAATCAGCATCAGGGACACAGGACGGTAGATGAGTTTTCCATGTATTTGGACCCCCAACATCGTCCAAAACTTATTTATCTCGTTAATATTGTTGTGCAATCATGGAGTGGGATGTTCCCAAGTATATGAAATAAAAAAAACACAAAAAATTGTATTAAATAAAAAATTATTATTCAGAGACATGAAAGTTAAAAGATTGTGAGAATGCCCCATATGTGAAAGGAAAGTGTTGAGTCTGTGACATTGACGAGGAATAGTATAGGGCATAATTCGACCCACGATTTCTGAAAACGTCTCCTAAGTGCCGTTGAATTCTCCAGACATGCTGCTTGTAAAATCGTATGACTGGAAACTGCCTGTTCTATTTCGAGCTCATTCTTTGTAAAGATGTGTGATATCTAGCATACAAGATCGACAATGGTGTTGACGACTTCTTTTAAAACTTCCAAAAGCCGATCGGAGTTTTTCCATCTTTGTCGGCAAATTTCAGCCCAACAGCTGATCGATCCTGGTGCGAAGCATCTGGTGGCGTATCTGCCATAATTCCATAAAATTATGCTTCTTGAAATCCTTTACTATCATTTTGCGCACTGCTGTAGCAAAAAATTCAATCATCTCGTT
Organism: Maratus speciosus; assembly: GCA_963932465.1. Classification (NCBI taxonomy): domain Eukaryota; kingdom Metazoa; phylum Arthropoda; class Arachnida; order Araneae; family Salticidae; genus Maratus; species Maratus speciosus. The sequence continues at coordinate 1,281,482 of CAWVRF010000734.1, read as the reverse complement.
TTGGGATGAAGCGGAAAGGTAAGTTATATGGTAAGGGCTGAAACGTATGTCCTCAAACATTTCTTCAATTGTGGGTTATGTCTGGAAATTAATTTCACAGTTTTTCAAAAGCTTCCATTTACTCAGCATTCGCGTAATGTCCATTAAGATTGCTACAATTTCTGTGCTGAATGCAAGATGTTGCTATTGCTCTTCCACAATAATCTGTTTGCGCTTGCTCTCGTCGAGTAAGTGATTACCATCATCATGAACTGACAAAATAGGAAACAGTAAATTTGATGGGTGTTGGAAAAGCAATGTTGTGCGAACTTTCTGTTCTTTTCTTTTCCTTAAGCTTTTCATTTTGTGTCCTTTGCTTACACCACTCTCAAATGAAGCATTTTGTATTTTTTTCTCTCCCCGGTCCTTCATGAAACGCGCAAAAAAATTAGTATTGAGTTCTGTACTATAACGTATTTGTCCAAAAACATATGCTCTTTTCTACCAAGCTCTGTTGAAATGTCGCTGTCTATCTTGCGTGGTGGAATCAGTTATCGGATATACGCTGAGTTTTGGCTGATACGGTCCTAAACTGATCAAATATGTCTCTGATTGTCTGACTTAATTTTAGACCTTTTCCCCGGGTCATGTTCAATGATGGAATCGTTCCGACTTTCCGTAATGCTAACCTCTCCACGGTTCTTCTCGATTTCTTTCGCGATCTTACTATAAATATTTGACACAGACGAACAATTTTATTTTTCCCTGTCAATTATATCTATTGTCTCTTTAAGGAACAAGAAAACACGTAATTCATCAGATGGGGTCTAATAATTGGCTTGCAATTATTTAAACAATCGACTAAATGATTCAATTGTCGAGCAAATTTCAATACACCACGAGTAATATGAATGCCTTCATCGAAGTCTTCATCATCTTCAGTGATAGTCTATCATCTAGATGTTTAGAACCCTACTAATCCGGTGCAGACTCTAAGAAAGATCCCTTTAAATATCGAAAAACTAGTCTCTCCTAGTTCTTTCTCAATTTATTTTCACAAAGTCACGCAAAAGTCAAAGAAAGGAGAGGAAAACTTCGGATTTTTGAAAGAAATTAAGACAAATTGGTGTTTTTTTAGTGTATGTTTTAAGAAAAAACGTAGAAAATTGAAAAAAAAAATCGTTTGTTTCAGAGTTGTATTGATCGATACTGACTACCTAGATTTTGCCGACTGTAATCAAAATTGCCGACATTGGGGGGGGGGCGAGACGCCCCCCTACGCCCCCCCAGTAGCTTCGCCCCTGAGGGGAAATTTATAATATTTTTTTAATAAAAATAATTTATGTTTTTGACTGAGTTTTCAAATAATATATATATAATATATATATTGTTTTGAAAAGTAGTTTATTAGAATTTTTTAATAATAACAATTAAAATTTTTTAGGAAATTTTAATAAAAAGTATTTAACAATTAACTATTACAAATTGGTTTAAATAATTTATTACTTGCTAAGTTAATAATATTATTAATATTAATTCATAAATTAATAAAATTTTACTTTCAAATAAAATAAACTGAATATAGTTATGTATTCAGATATATTGTTAAATAATATAAGATAAAAATAAAAATATTTATATAAGTGTAAGAAATAACATTATATTTTCCAAAAATATTCATTTTAAGAAATTGAAATAAATAGCTTATAAGTAATATGAGTTTTAAAAATTAATTTCATTAACATTATTTTATACGTAATAAAAAATTACAAAGCATTTGATAATAAATGAATAAAGTTTTTCTGTATGAAAAATACTAATTAATTTTAAAAGAAAACTTTGAAAAATTAATTTTGCTAATTTAATATTTATCTGATACTAAAGTTATAAGGGAAAAAAATAATGTACGTAAGTTTAGGAGATATTATTATTTAATTACAATAAATATTCACTTTAATTCATAAAAAATAGCTTATATGAATTTTGAAATTTATTTAAAACTAAATTTTATTTTATTTTATAAAAATTAAATTTCAATTTTATTTAAAACTAAATTTAATTTAATTTAATAACAATTAAAACTTAATTTAATCAAAATTTTATTTAATTATCTAATTGACAATTTAAAAAAATTGGAAATGAACGGATAATAAAAGTCGATAAATCTTTATTAACCAACTTAATAAAAATCGAAACAAAACATAAATAAAAAAGTAACAGGGAGGATAGAACCTGCGTACTTGAGCTTGCTAGACAAGCGCGTTAACCACTGGACAAGATCGTCCACAAAAATCGTTTACCAAAATAGCCTCAATTAACTAGGTACGATATTTCTCAAAGTGCTCGCCAAATCATACATGAGAAGCAAGCCAAGACCGGTTTCTGATCAACCAATGAGAGAATGGAACCTTTCACTCTTGAGTCGCTTCCAAGTACACGTTCTTTTCCATTCGCTTTTGTTATTAAGCGATATGACGAGCGATTATTTCTCCCACTGGCTGGATAACCTGATTGGTCCACTGGTTACCACATTTTAGGGATGCCAGAAATGGCGTTTATTGCTTAAATCTTGGCGATAAGAACGTTTTAGATGCGGATATTTTTTATGTCAACATTTACACGTGGTTTTTTTTTTCTGTTATTCTGAGTTTTTTCACGTATAATTGTTTAACCCGAGTGTTTATTTGCGTATTTTCCTTTTAAAATTTGGAACATACTTAAAATAGGGTAAACGTGCCAATAACGAACATCCTTAAGGAATTTCTTTTAAAATATTTTTTTTATTAATCATCATACTAATATTATAGTCCATATTTTTCAATATTATAATTATATAGCAACAATATTATCGAACTTCTCAAATATGTTTCCCATTGTGAAAAAAAATCTGATTATAATAAGAGAAATAAGTCATCTAAAAATTCAGTAATGGTCATGAATATATTTCTAATGGACACTGACACAAAAAATTAACAAAATAGTAAAATCTGAGATAAAAATTTGTTACATTATTAAAAAATATATGATGACTTAATTTTATATTGGTTTTAAATGTAGATAAAGTGGGGCAATAAAAATGTAATAAGCCTTTATTTTTATCAAATATTATTATCAAATGTGGGGGGGAAAAAAAAGATTTTTTTAGATGGAGTAGCTTAGAACATCAAATTTCCTGTTTACTTACTTAGCTTTACTTAAAGTTTAAAAATACTAAAAACAATATTATTTAGAAGTTCTAGTTATTTATTCATGAAATCATTAAAATCATTTGGAGACTCAGGTAGGCATTTTAAGATAAATTGAACCATTAGGACTAACAATAATTAATAAATTATTTATGAGAAAAAAACTGTCATTCAGTTGTTAATATCAGTATCACGAGATTATTATTTTAATTATTTTAGATAGAAGATTTATAATTCTGAATTCAAGAGAATTACAGTTATCAAATTAATGAAACGCTAACCGGGGAGAGAGTGTGTGTGTGGGAGGGGGGGGGGGGGAGATCATTCCTCTGAAATAATTTGACTAAAAAATAAGAAAGTAAAATCATGTGGTCAGCATCAATTATAAACACTTTCCAATACATTCAGAATACTGTAACAAAAATTTAGTTATTTTTTTATAATTAATAAATTAAATAAATGAAATATATCTAAAAAGCAATTTAGAAAATGCATAATGCATTTGAAAAAAGAAAATATGCAGTTACCATCAATAGTCGAAAAAATATCAGAATTTTTTGCGCAGCCCTATATATGATCTATAGATTTGTATGAATACTACACTACTACACAGTATGCTAAATAGTTAGTTCAAGTAAATGCATTTTAAAATTCCCATTCAGCAATTTCCATGAATAAATGGAAATGAGATATTTTGTGCAGCCCTGTATATGATATATCGAATTTATACACATCAAGTAATATAAAAAAAATAGTTAATTTTTAAAATGCGTACTACAACTGAAAGCGTACTTCCAGCATTTATTCTTCATATTGTAGTCAATATCTTTGGTGTGTCGCTATAAATGAACGATACATTATATGTACATCTGGTTTGACAAGTGCCTTGCAGTACATCTTAGTGATATACATAAATTTAAAATCATTTAAACACACCGAGAACAATTATCCCCATAGGCCGTAATGTAATGTAATTCTTTTGAATGTCCCTGTAAATGAAACGTAAATGCTACATACTTCATTTTCAATAGTGAACATGTCATAGTAAACCCCAATAACATATATCAATTTTATGGTAATCTGGGAATATTTACACGAGTGCGGATAGACAGACAAACGGAATTAATAAACACTTTTCAAGTATGTTGGAATGTGTTACCACCCCCCCCCCCCCCAAAAAAAAAAAAAAAAAAAAAAATAGTACTGTGGTATCAGCGTCACTAGTTGTATTTCACGTAAGACTTAAATTACCTGAAATATTACTTATAGTAATTAGTAATACTAATATCAAAGAAATGAAACTGCGGGATGAACGCTTGAAATACTTTAAAAAAAAAAATCAAAATGTAGGTCTGACGTTTGATGGCAATGATCTGCTGATTTGACCAGTTATAAATGTAATCATATAAGTATATCTTTTTATGCACGGAGATGTTTTGTCAGAGATGAATAAATAATCAAAGCTAAAAGCAAGATATTTTTAACAACTCAAGTGTTTTAGTCTTCATTTGAATGGGATGCCCATGAGCCCCCCCCCCCCCCTTTCATACGCTCTTGAAAATTATTATCTGACTGCTTTGACTGAGATTGCTAATAAAAACCTAGATTATAAAACATCCAAGGCAAAGCCATGAGGAAAATATTCAGTTTAATTTTACAAATAAAAGCAATTTTTTTTTTTTTTAAATGTTCTAGTTACAATCTGTTAACTGTAGCTTAAAAATTAAATGTAATCACATAGCTTTTCAGTTAAAGTTGATTTTTTTAAATACTATTAAGTAAAATTATTAGTCATAAGCCACATAGGTCATCCATTACTATAAACATTCTAGTTATAAGCGCTCGTTTTAAACATAAAAAATTAAGTTTTATTGCTGCTACCATTATTGTTTTTACCATTATTGTTGTTTTTCATGGATATATTGTACATTTTAATAAGTACTTGACACATTACAAATGTACGCAATCCAAAGTACAATGAACTAAAAAAAGGCAGTATGTTTTACAATTCAATTATTTGAAGACTTCTTAAAAGGAGTTCCTTTTTCAATCTCCAGAGTAAAATAAATGACACAATGTGAAAAACTGAAGTAGCAGTAACACTTTTACTTTGCTGCGCTGCTATTGTTCCTTATTTTGCATTGAAGATTCGATGTCCTATTATGAAGCCTTGAGACAGTTGTGTAAATTTCAAGATTTTTTGTTTATTAATAAACAGTGCTTTTCTTTAAGTTATTTTGCCCCATCATGTAACAGTTAATGTTGATATGGTTATAATGATTTTGTATGCATATTAATTTATAAGAGAAAGGTTTTATCCCATAATCCCCTCCCCCGTCCTCGCCCACAAATCATTGCAATTAGTGGGTTATGAATTTGCACAGACTTTTACAGTTTTTAAATTGCACAAATTTTAAACTAAAAAAAAAAAAAAAAAAAAAAAATTACTAACCCACGAGTGTATGAAAGCAACTATATTTTTTCTTGTAAATTCAACTTTTAATTTATGAGCTAGGTTTTGGATAGTCAAGAAAGTATTTTAATATTGATAGTCATGGTGAGAAATGTTTTTTATATAATATATGCATCTCAATGGTAACTTTTATTTCTGTAATGATTTTCTGATTTTAACTTACATTTTTATAACCATTGCATTATTAGTTATTACTCACTTTTCATTCATTGACAGAGCAACACACACACACAAAAAAAACAAGTGAGTAAGTGTGATCACAGATCGCACAGAGGGTTTCGTTTAATATTCCTTTCAAAACACTTTATCCTTTTGCGAAATCTGTTAGTTTCACATTTCGCAACCAGGGGGCGCACTCTATTCTACACAAACCTCTATCCAAACGGAACTCCGTTTTACAACCTATCCGTAGGTATATTAGTCGAGGGGATCGGGTCTATAGCACCCGAGATAGGTAAGCACCCCCTGGCGGTAAAAAGTGGAACTGAAATATGTAAAGCTATGTGCATAATATGAAAGAGTGGTCAAAGTGGTGTCGGCAACAGTTAGAAAAGTACCCACCGGGTGCAATGGGGGGGAAGTTAAGAAAAATTGCTTAAAATAAACAAGTTAGAGCCCGGTGGGTAAATAATATAAGACTTTTTGAAAATTTTATGATTTTTCGTGTGATTGCAAGTGTTCTGCTATACATATGCAAAATTTCAAGTCTTAAACTTAATTAGGTGCTCAGTTAGAACAAAAAGATTAAAATTCACAAGTTAGAACCCAGAGGGTTAAATATAAGACTTTTTCAAAATTTTATGATTTGTCGTTTGATATGAGGTGTTCAGCTATAAGTATGCAAAATTTTAAGTCTTAAACTTAATTAGGGCTCAATTAGAACAAAAAGAGTAAAATACACAAGTTGGAGCCCAGAGGGTTAAATATAAGACTTTTTAGAAATTTTATGATTTGTCGTTTGATGTGAGGTGTTCAGCTATAAGTATGCAAAATTTCAAGTCCCCAATATATAGAGTTTCTGAGAACGGGCTCTGTGACGGACAGACAGAGGAGTGAGGCGAATACGGTTTCGTCAGATGAACAAAACCCTAAAAAAAAAAAAAAAAATCAATTGCATAATAGTCGAGGGAAAATGTACATTTTATCTTGCAAATGGTCGGGTAGAAGATTTTTTTTTCTAAATTATTTATAATGAGGCCAACATGGAAAAAACAAGTTTTCTAACAAAATTTCTTAAGGCCCCGCTGCAGAGAAATTTATTTTCGTCTTTCAGAAAAAGCACGTCTTGTAGAAGTTTCTGGAGGCGTCAACAATGTACCAGTGATTGACAGAAATTCCTCCAATTGAAATAGAGGGCGATTTCAATAGGGTCAGATCAACCCTCCGTATGGTCAGATATCAGTTTAGGGCAGTGGTTATCTTTCCTTTTGAATGTAGCGCGAAAAATCTCCTCTCTCTGTGGGGGTCATCTCTTGACCTCAGAATGAAAGGGGAGATTAATTTCAGGTGTGTTTCGAAAAGCAGTAATTCTATTTCATTTTGTTCAAAAACAAAGGAAAAAATAGTGTATAATATATGCCCAAATAGTAAGAAGAAAAATTCCATCAATCAGCCACAGAATTTTTAATATTTGGCTAATATGCATATATTTTAGAATAGATGGGGTACCATTGTTATTTAATTTTTAAACTATATAAAGAAATTCACTATGTTTTCACTATGTTCGAGTTTTGTGTTCGAATGCAATTTTCCAGATGAAACAAAATAAACATTTTCGGAGATAAAGTTTTAATCAACTTACGACGATCTCATGAAACATTCTCCAGTCATCAATTAACGGTAGTTATTTATGTTAATTAATTAATAATTAAAAATATTGAATTTAATAACTAATATAATTATTAATTTAGATTTAATATTTACTGTGTTATCGCAATTATTATTTTGATATATATATACATGCATGAGCAGGATACCAAATTTAAAGTAGAGACACATTTCATCCCAATTCAAATACGCATCGTTGACACGTATGAATCGTAAATTTTAATTAAAAAAAATAATGAATAAAATGCAAATAGTTTAGAGAGAAAATATTTCAAAGAGATAAAAATAAAATTAAAATGCTGAATATGTCATTTAAAAAAAAAAAAAAAAAAAAAAAAAAAAAAAAAAAAAAAAACTTAAGGGTGTATTTCGATCCAAACTGCTTGATTCACTTTTAAATTCATTTTTGCTCTCAAACGCATCAGACTGGGAAATTCTCTTATTTAGAAACTACATAATGTGCCGTATTTCTCGATTTTTTGATAAATGCCGAAAATATTGTAAAAAAGGTTGTCAAAGTTGGTGTTTTAAACCAAGTTTTTCGAAGCATGAGATATGGGAATGAAAAAAAGGGTCATACTGAGAAAATAATTGCTTAAAACTCAAATTCTAATGAATTGAGCGAAAAATGAAATCACACGGCCTCTTATACATGTCTTCAAAAATCACCTCAGCAAGTTTCATGTTTTTTCTTTTAAAAATGAGTCTGAAAATGTCTCAGAAAATTTCGAATTGTTGAGGGTGGAAAATAAAGTTTTTTCGAATACACCCTTAAAAACTTAAAAAACTACAAAGCGAAAATATATTATTATGTTTCAATTAAACAAAAATGCCAAACGGATAATAACCAAACGGATTTTCTAAAAAGTGAACTATGAAAATAAACAATTTATTCATAGGATTTCTTGTTCGAAAAGGTAGATTTTCAGATAGTTAGGCAAAATTATTATAAATTTTATCTTTTTTGATAGAATGCAGTTTGGTTATGATAAACGAGTGTTATCATGATATACGCTTTCGGTCATCGAAGTATTTAAAAAGTTATCAAAGAAACGTGCCTTATACTTCTGCAATAGAAATATTGCAGACGTGACATTCCGATCTCTCTCGCTGTCTCTCTTTCTCTCTCTCTCTCTCTCTCTCTTTCTCTCTCTCTCTCTCTCTCTCTCACTCTCTCTCTCTCTCACTCACTCTCTCTCTCTCTCTCTCTCTCTCTCTATATATATATATATATGTGTGTGTGTATGTATATATGAGATCTGCACGGGACGGGCCCAAACCCACGCCCAGCCCGGGCCTCGGGCTTATTTTCATTCACGGCACTCGGGCCTAGTCTCTACTTTTTTTGGGCCGAGCTCTGTCCTTACTTTTTCCCTGGAGGATCGAGCTGAGTCGGGCATTAGATATTTTTTCTGGGCCGAGTCGTGACTAGTTTCATTCTTCACGGGTCAAAATTTTCAGTCCCGGTTTCGACCCAGCCCATATGAATGGGTTGGGTTGATTTTTGACGGCCAATTATCTACACGAGGGATATAGGCCCGGGGGGAGTGCCCTCCGTGGGGGTCTTTCTAAGGGAACCTAATCCGTATTAACGCATGGAAGATCCACGGCTCGAAGAAAACCACGAAAACTCCGAACGATTAGGCCGACGGGCGCGATTGGGATCGAACCCAGCACCTCCCGTCTACCAGCTTCGAGAACAGAATCTCTCGGCCACTGGTGGGGCCCAGCCCATATGAAAATCGTTGTCTCGGCGTTGCATGGTCCGTTCAAAGATACGTAAAATTTGGTCTGGCCGAAAAAAATTTTGCCAAAAAATGCATACATTTTAAAATCGCCATTATTCTATCATTTAATATTAAAATTTATTCTTTTTAAAGAATAGTAGATTTCTAGGCTTATTAAAATATAGCTAAATTAAAATATAGTAAAACGTGTGAAAAAAGAACCTGCCTATGACGGATTATTATGCTAATATTAACGATAACTGAAACATTTACATACAACAAATAGAGATTCATTAAAAAAATATATCGCAGCCTATGGCACTTCTGTAAAAATGAACATTTTAAACATGAAAAAAAAAAAAAAAAAAAAAAAAAAAGCTAAGTATTTTTGGTCAGAACTCTTCGTAAGAGACAATTTTTAACCAGTTCGACGTAAAAATCAATGTTTTGTAGAAATTCACTCGGGCAGGGCTCAGGTGCAAGATTTTAACATTTTTCCGGGTCTGGCTGGTCCCGGACGGAACTTTTAATTTTTATACCGGGTCAGGCCGCATTTTTTTTATTTGTCGGACCGGGCCCGGGCCTGATAATTTCGGCCCGAGCAGACCTTTATTATATATATATCGTCATCAAACGTTTTCAATCTTCTGCTGAATATAGGTCTCGCCAAAATTTGTCACTTATTTCCTGCTAGTGCGGTAGAAATCACAGTAATCTATATTATAAAGCACAAACATATCTGTGCGTAACGCATACGTCATTTTGCGAATGGCAACACTTTGAAATTTGAAATAAAATTTTGGTTTTGCATTTTCTCTACTGCAAATTTTTAAACTTCTATGCATAACACATTTTAACTTTTCACACCGTCGTATAAGGAAAAAAATTCTCTTTTAAATACCATTTGTTTGAAAGCTGTATCTCAATTTGTTTTTGAGATATTAATTTTTTTGTAGTTTTTAATACAAATTTTGTAATTGTGGCAACTGAAGTACTCCATTTATATTGAAAGTAAAGGGAAAATATTCATGGTTTATTATTTTTATTCATTATATCCTTATTGATGCCATTTTCACATTACAAATAAATGTAACTTTTTTATAATTTTTGAACAGAAAATGATGTCAGATATTAAATAAAACACGCATTCTTCTTCATAAATCAGCTACATTTTAATATTTTTACATTACGCTGATAAATGAGTTTGAGGCGCTCGGCAAAATGATTCATTGAGTAAAAATGATATATTTAAAACAAAACGATCATTTTTTTTTTTTTTTTTTTTTTTTTTTTGATAAAACTAAATATTTGACCAATACTATAAATGGCGAATACTATGACAACTAAAGTAAAATTTCCGATTTTTTTTTCGCGGGTACTAAGATTAGAACTTAAGGTTTGTGCGGACAAAGTTTTGTATCGGACAAACGTGACTTTAACTTTGGAAATGCATTCATTAATAATCTATTCTTTTGCGCGTTAAAATACTTTCAAATTGTGAATTTGAGTGGTGCGTATGTAAATTACGAGAATGTGAAAATAACGTACAGTTTAGATTTTATGGGGGGAAATTTTATGATGTGACAAAGCGAAATCCTTTTTACTGATTTTTCATCCCGTGAAAACAAACATAAGAGCTCAAACCATAACTTCATCATAATTACTCATCTTGATTACGTAATCTAATACAGTTTAATTTTTCAATAATTTAAGCAGTTGGAAGTTTGTAGAAATAATATTTTGGTAATTTTGGGTTTAAAATATTATTTGTTTTAAGAGTTAGACAACCAATGTAAGATGATTTTTTTTGTTGTAATTATTTTTGTAGGTTTATTATAATTTCGATCTGACAGTTCCTTTCAAACATTTTAGTACGTTGAATTTCAACGGGTTGCAACTCGTTTCTGTAATAGCTAAAATCTAGTAGAAAAGATAGAGGCCTGCACCGGCTCGGGCTAATTTTCATTCACGAAACTTGAGCCGGGCCAAACTTTTTTTTTCCGGGCTGAACGGGACTGTACTTCTTTCTTCAGAAGTCCGCACGTGCCGATATTTCAAGTCCCGGTATAGAAGCTAACAGTTCACTGTAAAAAAAAAGGGGGGGAAGGCTGAAAAACGGAGGTTCTACTGGCAATCTAGACGCCAGTACTATTTCCGTTTTTTTACAGAAAATTTCCCCCATAATTTACAGAAAAATTTCCGTTTTTAAACAGAAAAACGGAATTTTTTCTGTAATTTATAGGGAAAAATTTCCGTAAAAATACGGAAATAGTACTGGCGTCTAGATTGCCAGTAGAATCTCTCTCCGTTTTTGGTCCATTTTTTTTTTTTTTTTACAGTGTTCGGTTCGTATCAATCCAACTGAGCTCGTATGAAGACTATCATTAGTCCGGCCCTGCTCGGCTCATGCAAACCTCTAAATTATTCACCTCAAGCTCACAATGGAATAAGATTTTATTTATTTATTTTTGTAAAAAAATATACGGATGTTTCTTTTAAATGACTTCTTTTAACGAAATCTTTAGAAATTTATTTTGGCTTAATCACAGAATATATATTCTAATTTTTAGGTAGCTTTCATTACAAAAAGCTACCTAATTGCAGCTGTCCGGAGGAAAGCAATTCCGAAAAATTTTCGTATATTTTCACCGATCATAACCCCCAGACCCTGAAATCCTCCTCGAAGCTTTGTCTGGATAATTTTTACGCAAATGTTGATTTAATAAAAATAGTTAAAGAAAAATGGAAAGGTACATTGTAATAATTAGTTTCAAAGTTTATGTTGGTTGTGATGAATAAGCATTTCTTATTAATGCATAAAACCATTATAAATCATATTAACTTACTTCTATGTATTTATAATAGATTAATTATAATTACGATAATAATTTATAATTATTATATTTATATTATTAATATTATTATTTACTTGGTGTAATGATTTTGAATTGTCAGAATTCGCTTTTTACTATAACCCATTAATATGGCGGGGGTTTTGCTGTCATTAGGTAAGCATGATTACAATTCATTATGGTATTTTAAAATATTATATGATTCTATTGCTGAGTAAGCTTTTAACTCACATGTTTCATTTTTATTTCTATTGTGCATGGCTTTGTTCTGTCCGAGTCTTTACATATTGATTAATTATGTATTTCTTTCATTTTTTCATGGTGTGGTTAATTGAGAAATGGAAGAAATAAACATTTAAGCAGTGTGTAAGCTTATTTCTTCCTCAGAAATTATCCGCTTATTACTAACTAGAATATAGCCCGTCAGAATGACGTGTTTGCATTTTCAAAAAAATTATATAGCATTGCATTATAAAAAGAATTGTGAAGTAATAAATTTTGTCTTGTCTGACTTATAGGGTCAGGTGGGGTAAAGTAAAAACAGCCCATTTTTCATTGAAATTTAATTGGCAAGAAAATTATTAATTGAATTGGTAAAATACTGATATAAAGTATGCAAATGAACTTCACTCACAAAATTTGAAGAAATATTTCACAAAAACATTCAAATTAGTACTAATAATGTTATTTTAAAACATATTATCAATTAACTATTTTATCTGATGGTATGTGGTAAAATAAAAGACAATTCCAACAGAAAGTTTATTTGTTTTTATTAATTGCCAAAATAATAATTATATAACTTAAATTTTAAAAAGTTGAACAGAGAAAATCCCGATTTTTTTTAAACATGCATAAAAGAAACCTGTAATAAATTTTGATAATTAAAAATCATCTTTTATCACATAAGTAAATTGCAAGTATTAATTACATTAACAATTTATTTTCCCAAATTCTGTTATTAAATTACAAATTTATTTTCCCTACAAAATACAAAATTTTATTTATTATAATAATGCATTGATATACTATATACATATATATATGTATGTAATACACGGCATTACATATTTCTGATATTCTAATTTCATCTTATAAGAAATATTCATTTCCCCCCCCCAATGTCTTCAGAATTCAAAAAACATTTTAAAAAGAAAGTTTCTTTTTTTAACTACCGACAGATGGCGCAACAGAGCATATAAACGTTTGTTTTAATATAATAAGTTCAAGACGAATGAATCAATTGTTTGTTTACTTTCATATAGGGATAGATAAAGCTACCAATCTAATTTAAACTAAAGTTATCGCAGCAGAATATTAGATAATTGAATGTAATCGCATAAATATTAATTTATTTTGAATAATCTGTCTAAAAATGTAACTTTTGCGAATAGTGGAAAAGAAAGCACGTTTTACTCAACGTTTTAAGATTGAAAATCAAATCAACAATCACTCGCGTGTCGTAATGCCACATGTACAACACAAATTCCAAATCCAGAAGCAATTGAATGACTCTTTGAACGAATCATTAAAAATACGGTCGACATCCGATTTTGCTCTTAAAATATTTGTAAAACCATAATAAAGCTTTTAAATAATTTGAAATACGTTTGTTTTTAGAAAGGAAACGTTAATCCGGTACAAAATAATTCACGGGAATGAATCACCGAATATAGCTATATTCACTGAACACCATAAAGTGTTCTCATTCGTCAGAAAATAGATAGCCTTGAAAAACAGAGGTAATTTTTCGCGATATTTTTAACCGTGTATACTGAATTCAAACTGTAAATAAATGTAAACAAAAGTGAAAAACGTATTTCAAAATATTAATATGCTTTTGCAAAATATTTTAAGAGCATTTAATGAATAGCTGAAAGAGTCATTCATTTGTTTTTGGATTTGTAATTTGTGCTTATGAATGGCAACGGTAATCGCTTGTATACATCGGAACCGTGTTGTTGGTATCTGGTTATTTTTAAATTAGATCTTAAAGCGTTATAATTGTATACTTTTTGAAGGTTTGAGAAAAATTGAAGAAGAATATGTTACACAACAAATAGATAGACAGATTAAATAAGGCAGTCGGCAAATACGGCATTGGAATGCTTAAGCCTAACGTGGCCGCGTTTGGACTATCAGGAAACGGATGAGTTCAACCCCGGAAGCGTTATACATTTTGTGTCATTCTATGTATAATGACTTCGTAATATTGCCCTTGAAAACGAGTTACGAATCATTAGTTCCAATTTTATTCATAATTGCTCTCATTTTAAGTAGATTTTGTAGATTTTCTTTTTGAATTAATGAACTTTCAATTTTGAGATCATGCATTTCGTGCAAAGGATTTGTTGATGATGACAATGATTCATTATTTCAGGTCTTTTTTCCTTGGTTAAATTGATTTAGTTACAAATAGTTTTAGAAAATATTTCAAATTATTATGATTTCCTTCATATATTTCGTTATTTACTTGTTCTTTTTATGAATTCGGCATCCTGTTGTTTTTCCCTTCGCCCCCCTTTTGAATGTTTTGACTTTTTAATACTTCATATATTGGTGATTAGGATATAAGTTTATTAAAAAATGCATTAATGATTAGTTAAATTAATAATAGTTGATCCATCTTTATTATGTATAATGTCAGTGTCAGTATTGATACTCATTTTATTGATTTTTAATTGAAAGGAGAAAAAGGGAAGGAAAAGATGATGAATTGTAATATTAATATAATGGTTATACTATGTATATATATACCGGGTGTCCCAAAAAGGACTGACTGATTCTAAAATTCAATAACTTCCAAACGGTGACAGATATTAAAATTCTTGCAGGAGGGTTATGCATAAAGTCAAAAGTTTTATTACATTGATTGTCGATTTTAGTTCGAATTACAAACAATAGATGGCGCTGTAAGCAATAGTCGCTAAATACAGGCTCGATTTTTGGTCCTTTCTGTTGTTCCATGCAGAAAAAGGAGATGGAAATGTATTATCCGGGCCACGAAGTACCAAAAATCGAGCCTGAATTGGGGTTTATTTATCCTTATTTATACCATTTACTCATTACAATTTTAAAAAAAGCAATTTAACAAATTACAACGACCATTTGGAAAATGATTTTTTCGAAGACTAAAATTTAAGACATAAAAAATCGCACGGAGTTGATCATACATTACGTACGCCATGAATTAAACATTAATAGTATTATTACACGTAAAAATTGCAAACGACAAATATCGCCTGCGACTCCTCAGATTTCCTGAAACTTGCGTATTATCCACCTGAAACTTATGTATTATCCAAGCATTTCATTGGCTGTTCGGGAAAAGGCTTTTTCATCGTCAGATTTCCAAGAAATCTGATATCATTATAAAAGAAATTTCATTTTTTAACTTCTAAATATCCCATAATATTACTTTTTACACCGTCGTATAGAGAAAAAAATGTACTTTTAAATGCAATTTGTTTGAAAGCTGTATCCAGGGATGAGATATCCGCGTTTTTGCACACCAGTATTTTGTTAGAGAAAATCATATTTCATTTAATCGGAACACTGTTGCGATTTAACAGAACAACTTTTTCTCTAAGAATATACCGGTGTGCAAAAAAGCGGAAATCTCATCCCTAGCTGTATCTCAATTTGTTTCTGAGTTTAATTTTTTTTTTTTTTTTTTTTTTGTAGTTTTTATTACTTTTTTGCTATAGTGGCAACAGAAGTATCCATCTCTGTTGAAAGTAAAGGGAAATACAGATTACTGTATAGACCAATCAGAAAATGAATAAAATGCAGATTAAACCAATCAAAAGATTCAGATATGCTTTTGATTTCCTACCCTGACGAGAACAATAACCATTTTTTTAAATGGTTAAAAAAAAAAAAAAAAATTAGGGTCAAATGGTATTTAATTCACTAGATTAATATTGACACAATTATTCTAATTGGTAAACATATCATATTAGATGTAAATTTCCAACTGGGCGAAAAATGTCCGGACCAGGATTCGAACCCGGGACCTCCCTGGCTGAAGCCGACAGTGCTCTGCCATCTGAGCTATCCCGGACGATTCTGGTCGAACTTTTTCGTATCCAGCGTTTTCTGGAGTTCCATTACCTGAGATTTATTCTGTTGAGCTGAACCAGGTTTCAGACCAGATGCTGTAATCCTCAAGGTTAGCTGGGTGAAAAAGTTCGACCAGAATCGTCCGGGATAGCTCAGATGGCAGAGCACTGGCGGCTTCAGCCAGGGAGGTCCCGGGTTCGAATCCTGGTCCGGACATTTTTCGCCCAGTTGTAAATTTACATCTAATATAGTATTTAATTGTCAGGAAGAGACTAAAGTAAACATAAATAAATAATACAATCTATTCAAATTAAAATATATATATATTTATTTATTAAATGTAAATTGAAAGTAACAAAAAAAAAAATCAAAAGTTATTATACAACTAATTTAATTGATAAAGGACTTGGAAATATCTGGCAAACTGTAATTAAAGAAAATACATATGCTTTTCAAAAACTTCATTACTTACATGACACCACAATGATCTCGATGACGACATTGACGATATTTCCTAAATGTTTGTTTAAGAAAACTGGAACATTCCAAAAACAAAACAATTTGGGAAAATATTTTACGAGAAATTTTTACAAAATGTCGACTGAATATGACAGGGGGAATTGTTGAAAAAACATAAAAAATAAAGCAATATGTGATCTCATTGATTAAAAACTTTGAAATAACTGGCTCTAAGAAGGCATTGGATGCTATATGCAGACGTATAAATATCTGAGGACATTTCCTAGTTGATTGTTTAGAAAAACTGGCCCATTGCATTAGAAAAGAGGAACTTGGGATATATTTATATATATTGTATATATATATATTTTAAACAAACTGAAAATGACAGCGAAAATGTTAAGAGATATAAAAAGAGAAGCTACATGTGATTTCATTGATTGAGTTTCGAAAGCTACAACAGAAGAAAATAATTGTTTTTCAAAAACATCATTATTTAGATAATACAACATGTATTATCACGATGTCCAATGACGACATTATCACGATAGCAAAATGGATGTATAGAGATATCTGACGATATTTCCTACATAATTACTTTAAAAAAATTGGCACATTATACAATAGCGAACAAATTTAGGAAAGATATTGAGCCGTATTATTTTATTGATGAATGACCTAATTTTTAGAAAAATGCTTTTTCTAAACTGCATTATTTACACAACACAATGTATTTATGTTGTAATGTATGTTTTGGTATTTATAACATGATATTCAATGCGATTTTGGGAGATTTTTTATAGTTTTTGAATTTTTTTTTTTTAATTAATTTATTTATTTTTGTCATTTATGAAATAATTCCGACTGCAATGTTGTACCCCATTATAGCAAATTTTGTCTCCAGCAATTTTTGAATATTTAGCGATTTTTAGTCTCGCGACGATTTTTTTTGACATTCGGAAAAGGAATTCGGTTTCAAACTTATAGCCTAATGTAGTAAATTTTTTCTTGAGCGATTTTTGATGCTTTTGCGCTTTTTAGCTATTTTTTTTACGCTTCATGTCGATTTTTTTATTCAATTATGATATTCAATGCGATTTTGGGAGATTTTTTATTGTTTTTGATCGATTTTTTTGTCATTTATGAAATAATTCCGACTATAATGTTTTATCCCATTATAGCAAATTTTGTCGCCAGCAACTATTGAATATTTTGCTATTTTTAAGCCCCGCAACGAATTTTTTGACATTCGGAAAAGGAAACCCCAAACAGTTTCAAACTTTTAGCCTTATATAATAAATTTTCTCCTGAGCGATTTTTGATCTTTTGGGGTTTATAATATGATATTCAATGCGATTTTAAGTGATTTACTGAGATTTTTATTGTTTTTGATCGATTTTTTTTTTCCTTTTGTCATTTATCAAAGAATTCCGACAACAATGTTGTACCCCATTATAGTAAATTTTGTCTCCAGCAACTTTTGAATATTTAGCGATTTTTAGTCCCACGACGATTTTTTTGACATTCGGAAAAGGAATTCGGTTTCAAACTTTTAGCCTAATGTAGTAAATTTTCTCTTGAGCGATTTTTGATGCTTTTTAGCTTTTTTTTTTTTTTTACATTTCATGTCGATTTTTTTACATTCGTAATAAGAATTAGATAACTTTTATCCCAATATAGTAAATTTTGTCCTACATGATTTTTTGAAACTGTTACGATTTTCACGTTTCTTCGCGATCGGTAGCAATTTTTTAATTTTTTGATCTCATATAGTAAATTCTGTCTTCTTTTGCAATAAATTTATTTGGATATCGTATCGCAATTTTTTAATTTTTTGTGAAATTTTTAAAGTTTTTTTTGCATTTTGTACAGATTTTTTCGACATTCATAGAAGAAATCTGGTTTTAATCTTTTATCAAAATATAATAATTTTTGTCCGCGGCGATTTTCGATATTTAAGTTTTTTTTTTCTTTTTCGCGATTTGCTGCGGTAAAATTAGAAAAGTATCTGGTTTCAATCTTCTAGTTCAATATAGTAATTTTTTTCTCTTCTCAGTAAACTTTATTCGGAATTCGTAGGATTTTTTAATTTTTCGTGATTTTTAGTGTTTTTTGCGTTTTGTGATATATTTTGACGGACCTGGGCAACTCCCAGTGAATCAGCTAGTCTAATAATAAGGAAAGTAGAATGCATTCGTTGTGTGTGTCTGTCGAATGCATTCTAAAGAGACTGCTGCACACAGAAGTACAGAATTTGGCAAGAAGGTACCTCCATGTATGTAGTTATGTATCTCGAAACCCAATTTCGGAATTTAGATTTTTTAAATTTTAATTTCTTATGCAATTTTTAGCATTTTTTCATGTTTCTCAGAGATCTTCCAACTCAAAATAGTAAATTTAGTCTTCTTTTGAAGAAAGTTTATTCAGAGTTTGTACAGCGATTTTTTTAATTGTTCGCGAAATTTTTATGGAATTTCTAGAGTTTTTTCACATTTCACAGTGAATTTTACCATTAGCTGAAACTGATTTCAAACTTTTAGCCTAATAAAAGATTTAGTTTCCTCGATTTTTGAAACTTTACTGAGTTTTATTATGATTTTTAGCGATGTTTAATGGCGGTTTTTTTATATTTATGAAAGAATTAAGGTTACAATATTTCAGCTCACAATAGAAAATTTTGTTCTGCGATTTTTGAATTTTTAGCGATTTTTACTTCATTTTTGTTTTCTTCCCGCAACGATTTTCTGCATTCATAAAAGGTATTCTATTTCAAGCTTTGAGACGCACTGTATGCTAAAAATCTGCACGGGCCGAACTAGGGCCTATTTTCACTCACGGCACTCGGGTCAGGCCGGGCTTGGTCTCCACTCTTTTCGGGCCGGGCCAAACTTATTTTTTTCTGCACATAGCCGGGCCTGATTTCATTCCTAGTCTTCACGGCCCAAAATTTTCAGCCCTACTTTTGACTCAGCACGTATGAAAATCATTGTTACAGCGTGGCCTTGTTCATTTAAAAGTCAGTAAAATTAGGCCTGGCCTAAAACTTTTTGAAAAACATGCATGCATTTTTAAATCGCCATTACTGTAAACTTAAACATTAAAATTTATTCTTTTTAAAGAATAGTAGATATCCACAGTTATTAAAATACAGCTAAATTAAAATATAGTAAAACGTGTGAAAAAGAACCTACCTATGACGGAATCCTGTTTTAAACTGAAAAACGTGCTGATTCATGCAAAATTAATATACTAATACGTTATACTAATACATATAATACATTTACACTTGTTAAGAAGGTAACTTGGCTATAACGCATTTTTTTTTCTTTTCTGTGCAATTCCGTCTTAGAAGATTTTACTATATAGCATTTTTTTAGATTTTTAACACTTCAGTACATAATACATGGAATATGGATTAATAATATTAATGATAACTGAAACATTTACATACAAGAAATATAGATTCATTAAAAAAAGAATACAAAAATGAAGATTATAAACATGAAGATAAATATTTTTGTTCAGAACTCCTTGTACGAGACAAATTTTTAACCAAATCGATGTAAAAATCAATGTTTTGTAGAAATTCACACGGATTGAGCCGAGATTTTATACTTTTTTTTCGGGCCGGGCGGGGCTCGGGCCGAAAATTTAAGTTTTTTACCGACCGGGCGAGGCCAATATTTTTTTTCTATTGGCCGGACCGACCTTTTAATTTCTGTATCGGGCTGGGCCGAATTTTTTTCTATGAGTCGGGTCGGACCTGGGCCTGGATATTTCGGCCCGTGCAGACCTCTACTGTATGCTGCTAGCTATCATAAAAGAGATCTTCTGTGTTGGAAAGAGCGGCTCTTTTTCCTGTGCGAATATCTTCTGCTACATCTCTCTCTACATGTAGTCGAACCTCGTTAACATGAACCTCAAGGGGAATGAAAATTTTGTTCATGTTAACAGTAATTCATGTTATCAGTATCAAATCTTTGTATTCGTTTTTATAGGGGACTGTGGAAACAATTCATGTTAAAAGTAATTCACGTTAAGCGTGTTCATGTTAACGAGGTTTGACTGTATTACATTTATTTATATTTACGTTCTGTGGGATACATATCATTATCTTCCATTCCCGATACGCCACTGAATTTTCTGAAAATCGCAAAGAAAGGATAAATCTGCAGACAATGATTTTTTTATTTTCCACTTATTTTTTTTTTTTTTTCTGGCGAGTGTGTTTACATTTTTAGAATATGCAAAACATTAATCCTGCTGCAGGAACTTATTTCATAAGGAAGAAATTAATCAGAAATATTTTTTATAATGGAAAATGCACACACACACATATAGATATATGCGTGTGTGTGTGAAAATTTAATTATCAATTATTATTATTAAAGTTGATTTTGCAAGTTAGTTACTGGATAAAATATAACGAGCGTAAACGTTAATTGTATAATTATATACATGTGTGCGTGTTATAAAATTCTGAACTTCAAAACATTAATGCAAACCACATATGAAATCATAGTATATTTCTAATACAGACAAACTTGGTTATAACGAGAACGAATCCACAGTATTTTCGCGTTATAACAGAATTATATTTCAGTCAAGTTTAAAATAAATAAGTAAAAGTTCCGCTTATTTATCAAAAGGCAGAATTATTATTGTGATTGACACAATTTTCTATTTATATATTATTGAGAGCCATTATTGATGCCTCCTTGAGATTTATCATTATTTTTTTTTTTCAATTCTAAATTTATAAAATGGATAAAACTCTATAAAATTGATTTAGATATGGATAAGGAATTACACAGATCTTTAAAAGTTACTACTATTTTTTTGTTGTTGTTGTTGTTTATTTATTATTATTATATGTATTTATTTTTCTTCTTAACATTATTATTATTAATATTAATACTACTATTATTGTTATTAGTAATAGCAGTAATATTATATTTATTTATTTTATTTCATAGCACAGTTTCTGTTATGTCTTTTTATAGTCAACAAAAGATTTCTTTTTGCTCATTAAAACCTGTACTCGTTACATCTAAGCTCGTCAAAATCAAATTAGACAATATATTATTTAAAATTAATACATTAATAGAATTAATAACTATACTTTTTCTCCATGTTGCAGGATTTTTGCCTCTATTTTTTTTTTTTTCTTCTGGTAGTTATTGTAAGATGCTGCCCTTTTTGCTTTTTATATCGATAGCTCATTTTTTAAAAATATGTATATGAATGACTTTTATTTAGTAAATGAACATATAGCTCAACATTTTCTGTTAAAATATAAAAAATATATAAACACACATTTATTGGAAAGTAAAATTTTCACACTCGCATATGTCAACTAAAAAACAAGAAATGGTTCTTCCTGACCGCTGTTGACCACGCTGAAAATTCTATTAAGGTTTTCTTTCACGGGAGACAACCTAGGAGATAAGAGTGCAATAGGACCCCTTTCTTGAGTCCTCGAAAAGGGAGAGGCAGGGGGTGCGAAGTTTCCCCAAAAGCACAATTCCATCTTCCATCACACCCACACGGATTTCACCCCCACGACTTCCCCTTAACCAGTAGGGGCGGATTTCTTACGCAAAATGCTGCTTTTTCACAAGATTTTTTTTGAATTCCAATGCAAATTACGCTTATTCTAATTTGCGCAGAATTAAAAGAAAATTATATTTAGAAAGCTTGAACTTTCATGAAATGAGATTAGTTTTTCAAATTCTAGAGATGCTTGTTTTTCAGTCTCTATAAAGCTTTCTATGGAAAAGTACCTCAGTTTTTGTCGAACCAGAATTTCATCCTATTTTACGACTGAATGACAAAACAAAACAAAAAAGTGCAAACTGACTTAACTCAGAAAAGGCTTAAAGTATCTTATGCAAAAAAAAAATTACGAAAATCTTTAAATGCAAATGAGATATAGCTATAGGAGTTTTACATTGGTTTAACATTAACTACGAAAGTCCAGAAGCTCTGTGAAGCGGGGCCCAAAAAACAACAAAATCCTGGGACATTTTTTGGAAATATCTCAAGACTCGTTGCCGTAGCATATTATTTGTCAATTACAATTTTAAAGAAGACAAAATTCTCTACAACTTTCATATTTACCACTATTTTATGCACTCAATAGTAAGCGCAGTACGCTATTTCAAATATGGGACAATTTTTTCAATTTTCTTAAAAACCGTGAAGAACGTAGTTTTGCCGCGATTATTCAAATGTTCCCCGCGGATTTAATTGTGTATGTCGACTTCTAAAAATTGGTAGGAGTAAATTATCTATTATTTTCATCTCAACAGACATTTTATATGCAATAAATTTATATAATTTTAAGGGCAGGGCAGAGTGTAGATGAATGAGACAATTTTCATATTTAGACAGTAACTTTAAGTGTGTGTTAACTTCAAAGCATTGTTTAAAAGAATTTTTCAATGTATAGTAACTTATTGGCTCAAAACTATTAACTTAAATAGCTTCAATTTAAAAAGATTTCTTGCTTAATTTTAATAAATTTTATAATACATACATATTTTTCCAGGTATCAATGGAATAGGTGGGTCATTTTCAAAATCTGTCCATGTTTTGGAATAACCAAATCACGTTTTTAGAAATAATCAGAAAGTTTTAATTGTTTGTAAATAATTTTTTTGCCTCATAAACATTAATATACAATCATCAGCAGAGACCAAATTACTAATTTAACATTTTAAAACTAATTTTTAAATTTTAATGCACTTGGTATAATGACATAAATGAGCACGGTAATGACAAATTAAGCAAAATATTTGTATTTTTTCAGGCATAAATGGCAGCCATTACATCTTCTGGCCCATACAATGATTTTCTATTTCTCATATAATAAAAGCAGATTAAGAAATAAAAGTTCATGTAATTATTAATTAGAATTGGGTACGGTAATGACTTACAAAAGAATACTCACCAAAACATTCAAAGTCTTTGTTTGTTTTATAGAAAGTATAAAACTAGTTACTCTATTCACCTAAACCTGATAACAAGTTGACTTTTAAGGAGCACTTTTGCCTTGATAAAAAGGCATGTGCTGTCCTCTAAAAAAATCCAGAGGAACTTTTTGTCAGAAGCATGGCAATGACACTCTTTCTTGGGACACAGTTTAAAAAAATTATTAAGAATTATAGATAAGTTTAATTAATGAAAATAAATATTTTTTTAATTAGTAGCATCTTAATAAATAAAAATGTATAAAAAATTTATAACCATCTGTTTTAAATAGAACTTAGTCAAATTTTTACCTAATAATTTCCTTGTTGGGACAACCCTACGGTAATGACATTTTGACTACGAAAGAATATATTTCTTATTTTTAATTTGTTTATAAATAATAATATATCTGTAAATTATCATTAATAAACATGATAGTTAAAATGCAATAATTAAAATTATGATATTTAACTTTTTTTTCTGTGCAAATGTGAAAGGACAGTAGAACACGAGACTTTTTTTGAAAATTACCCATGAAAATTTGCGAAAAACATGTTATTCCCCACTACAATGGTATGTTTTATTTACCAATTATTGATAATTTTTTGTTTTAAAGATTGAAAACATTGAATTGTAGTTTCATATAAAAGAGGGGACTCAAAAGATAAATATCTTTTATGAAAGAAATACTTTTACCTTATAAAATAGCTAAAATAAAAATGACACCAGATTATTTCACTAACTAATGTTCTGCATTTATATCTTGTAAAATTTATAAATTCTCTGAATAAAATATTTGAGATCACTAGTATTATAAAAAATATTTAAAAGATTAGTCTTAAAACATATTGTTAATTTTTTTCCACTTATATCAATAAATAGGACAAGAGATTATATCATTTTAGCATGCCAGGGTTGTTAAAAAACCCGTTTTTTTTTTCAAAAAAACCAAAAAACCCGTTTTTTTTGGTTTAAACCAGGTTTTTTTGGTTTAAACCGGTATTTTAAAATATATTTTCCTATTAGATATACATGCATATTTATTGATAAAAATAAACATTTGTGGATATATAAATAATATAACTTCATTTAAAAATAATTTAAATTAAATAATTACAGTAATTACGTAGAAAACTGAAATAATTTAAACGTTTTTAGTAAAAGCTATGTCTTATGTTCCATAAATAAAATGCTCTATACATAGTGAACACTGATACCTTGAAAATCTTAATAAACAATCTTTTGATAACTAAGGTACTGTAAATAAATATATGGCGTATAGTTTTGTGAATACAATATACTTTCCCATGGCTATTCAAAATAATTTCTTTGAAATATTTCCAATCTGAGATATCTGATTTTTCTGTTAGAACAAACACTACAACTACATGAACAATTATCTTTTATTGAAAGTAAAGCTTTTTATAAAGAATTCCTGGAATGATTCGAATTTAGCAGTAGAGTCTTTACACGTTTCAAGAAGTATTGTATATTGTCATTTGACACTTCGCAGAAACTGCCAGGTTTAAAAAAAAAAAAAGGTGACAGTAAAATAAACAGAAATACCTATTTACCAGTTTTTTAGACTACTGAAAACATTGATCTCAAAATGGAAAGTAGATTTATAAAAGTTGTCATCCACTAAAACACTTAAATAGCCATCAGACTTAATACACAGGCTGTTTTTCTAAGCTATGTTATACAGTCCTCCCCACTTAATCGGGTCACGGATAATCGAATAACCCGCTTATTCGAATAGAATCCTCCGGAACTGAATTCATTCCTATTGGTTCTATGTTATTTCCCCCCGCTTATACCAAATACCTTTTACGAACGTCCCCGCTTAATCGAATAACAGCTGTGTGACCGATGTTTGAAAATAGGCACGGAAAGCACGTTTCAGCTGGAATTACCTCCCACCTTTTGTCATTTTCGGTTCCTTTACTCCTTTACAAATTTTCAGTTCCTCCTGCAATGATTTCAGCCGGCAAGTGTATAATGGACAGGTCAAATGATTTCCCCACCTTGATCTCCCCACCATCATTTCTTGCTGTTAACCAGGCTTTGATGGCAATGCGCCGTCATTTCGAGACTCGAGATGGTAGTTGTGATATTTTGCACTCATTCGAAAAAATAATTCAATATTTACTCCTTTAAAATTCCACTTAAATAAACTACTTTAAAATATTTTTTAAAGCAGTATAAGTAACGTAAATTAGAAATAGCAAAGTTTTGACCAAATTCAAACGAACTGCATTAAGTGTGATGTAAATTATATAAATGTATTGCTTTATTGTTTGAGAAAAGAATGAGATTCATAGCAATTTCCAAAGAAAGACAGAAACAAGAAAAAGGAAGGTGCTTTGAAAAATTCAAGCATCTTAAAGTTTTCTGAAGAGAACCACTGATGTGTAAAAAACGTACTGTTATTGCCACCCACATTGGTAAATTTCAAGGGGTATTTGATGAATGGAAAAAAAGGATTATGTCTTTATGTCCTAATCCTAGTCAGTTAAAAGCTAAAATGCGTATGGTGTGTTGATTTCTCAAAAACCGACTTGGTAAATTTGTTCTTCCCTTCTTTGCCCCGATCGAAATCCCCCCCCTCCCCCCCCAGTAGATGCGCGCCTAGGGGAATCTCCTGCCGGTGCTAATTGTGCGTTTTTTCCCCGGCCCTTTGACGAAATTCGCATTTTTTCAGCGATTCTTTAGCGAAACTCCGCGTATTTTTTTCGCGGTTCTTTGAAAAAATTCGCATTTTTTCAGAGATATTTTGACGAAATTCGCGTTTTTTCGCGATCCTTCGACGAAATTGGCTTTTTTGCGCGGTCCTTTGACGAAATTCGTGTTTTATTTGCGATCCTTTGACGAAATTCGCGTTTCATTTGCGATCCTTTGATCTGCGAACGATTGACGAAAATGATTTTTTTCGGCGACCATTTGTCGAAATTCGCGATAATCGGTGGATTTATATATATATATATATTTTTTTGGGGGGGGGGCGCAATCGCCCCCCCCCCGTGGATCCGCGCCTGGGGTAGACCAAATAAAAGCAAATAAACCGACCTTAAATGCACCTAAATAACTTACGAGATTGGGGGCCTGTGCCCACTCCACAAAATAGTTCTAGTTACGCCTATGGTTGCTGGCAATAAATCGATATGAAACATATGGAAAAAAAAAAAAAACAATTTTTTATAAAGTCTGATTAAAGACAATAGATAATAAATCCAGCTAAATAATGTTGAACCAGAAAAAGCCGTAACATAAACATACAAGAGATAAAATGGATGAATGAAGCCGGAAGCTTATAAGGTATTTCACTTGATCACGGGTACATAAAATACATTTATAAGCAAAAAACATAGTCGATTTCTGTAACGGAATTCAGCAATAAGCAAATATTGAATTCCATTATGCACCCGATCCACTAAGCACCAGAGAATATTAAACAACCATGTAAAACATTAAACAATGTGAAATCCACAACCATGAAAACAATTAAAAATGAAACAAATTAAATCATATACAAACCCAGCACGAGGACAGCCAAGACAGTAACATTGACACAAACAGATTACGTACTTTGGCTTAAAATCCCGCTTAAATACTGACACAGTTAAAAGCTAATGCCACGGTTGCCGCAACAGATAGTCCATATAATAATTATTATTACAATCGATAATAAAGATCCTGGAATATATTACAAGAAGTTGTTTAAAATTAAACAATAAATAATTAATAAATAATAACAAATATAAGTTTAATTTAAGAGTCCAAGGCAACCTAATAATATTAGAACAAAATAAATAATTATTTAAAGCTGCCATCTTACGGAAATTATAAGAAGTTATATTTGAGAAAGACAATAAATGATAAAGTAACTGACTAAAATAGTGTTTAGTGCTGCCACTAGGATAGAAAACCGAATATAACATTATATTAAATATATTTAAAACCAAATATGTCATTTAGACTGCAGATAAATATCATTCCATAATATGCAACTTATATCAAAAACAGTTATCAATTGGTTAATGTACTTAAAGATATTAAATGTGTAAAAGATATACGTACGTATGATTTCAAAGATCTATTTAATAATATAAATCTTAATGATCTGCATACTACAATTAACACACTTTTTAAAACATATAAAAATAAATTAAATCTACCTTCGTTTATGGATTTAAAATATTTTCGAATTTTAACTAATTTTATAATATACAATAACTATATCTTACAAGATAATATTATTTATCTACAAATTGAAGAAACCCACAAGGCGGATCTACATCCAGTTTGATGTCTGATTTATATTTATATCAATATGAACGTAATTCTTGTAATGATGATATACTAATGTATCGCTATATTGATGACATTATTTTATTTGATACTAAACAATCAAATTTTGCTCAATTTCCAGTTGATTATCCAACTAATTTAGAATTGACAGAAAACCTCTGAACAAATAATACCATTAACTTTTTAGATCTAAAAATCATTGTAGCACAAAACAAAAACAATTACTGATCTTTATGACAAACGCAAACATTTTCAATTCAAAGTTAATACATTTACTAATTTTAAATCCTACTTACACATTTCAGTTTACCGTAATATACTAATTAATCATTTGTATAGAATCAAAAGTTCATGTTCATCTCATGTTATAAATAAAAACATTAAACAATTAATTTTTGATGCTTTAAATCATGGTTTTCCTAAGAAATTCATATATTCCTTAATCTACAATTAATTTAAGATCTAAACAATGTATTGTTGGGTGATTTATTGTATGTTACTATTCACATTTTGCGTATATAAAAATATATATAAAAAAATTACAAAAAACTAAAAATAAACAAAAAAAAATTAAAAATACAAAATATATATAAAATTTTTAATTAGGATGGCTGGGTGGGTAGATGTTAAATTAAGGAGGAGGGCGGAGTTGTCTAAATAATTTATACGCAAATGTTGTTTTTATAGATATAATATTTTAAAAAAATGTAGGAATGTTACGTTGATGATTCATGGTTATACTATCAGTTTTGGTTCTAGTGAGGTGGCGGTCCTGTGTACTGTATAACATTCTTTAAATTAAATCTAGTTAAAATGCATCAATTTAATTTACTATTATAGATTTATTTCAATTAACTTTGTAATGATATACGATTACACTGGTTATGATACTTGTATTTATGAGTTTGTAGAAATGCTCTATTATGTTGGTATATTACCATGCCCCCATATTAGTAATGATACATTAATTTTATTAAGTGATTAATATAAACAAACTTTTATGTTATTTATAAATTCACTTATTTGGTATTATTATTATTAATTCACTTATTATTATTATTATTATTATTATAAATTCATAATACTATAATGTTAATTGATTATTATCAATATTCTAATGCACTGTTTTAGAATGATACATTTATGCAATCTCAGTGACATTTTAGGTTAAATATTTACAATATAAGAATAAAATAAAGTAAATAAATAAATAATTGCATTTTCTACTGTTATTTATGGTATAATGTAAATGTGGGATGCACTCAACACTATTTCATCTAATTATAGTCTTGTAATTTATAATATATTGATTATTTAATTTAATTCTTATAATTCAGCTAGACGGCAGAATTAAATAATTTATTATGTTCTAATATAATAAGTATGCTATGGACTCTTTTTCTCTTTTATTAGTTATTATCTCTTAATTATTAATTGTTTAATTTAAAACTCTGTGTAACAATCTTTAAATTAATTTAATTTGAATCATTTTAATTTACTCTTTTGATTTATTTTATTTATATTATGCCTTGTAATGGTAATACGCTTTCACAGTTTATGATACATATATTTAAAGTCTGTAGAAATGTTGTATTTTATTGGTATATCACCATCCCCCCCCCTATTTTTGTATTGATACATTAATATTTATTAAGTGATTATTATAAACAATTTTTATATTATTAATAATGTTACTTGTTCGAAATTATTGTTTTACTTAAATTTAAATGTAAAAATTAAGAAATAATTTTAATTTTAACCAGTTTTCGCATATTACATTAAGATATTAATTGATAATGGCCAATATTATGTTACATATTTTAAAATAATATTTATCTGCAATCTTAATAACATATTTCGTTTAAAATAAATTTTATCTACAGTTATATTCGGTTTTCTGTACTAGATGGCAGCACTATACATTATTTTAGTCATGTACTTAATTATATATTTTCTTTCTTAAATATAATTTCTTATATTTCCAGCAAGATGGTAGCATTAAATAATTATTTATTTTGTTCTATTATTATTAGGCTGCCTGGGCTCTTAAATTTCACTTAAAATGATTGTTATCTATTAATTATTAATTGTTTAATATTAAACACTTCTTGTAATTTATAACAGGATCAATATTATAGTATGTAGTAATTATTATTATATGGACTATCTGTTGCGGTACACATTATATTAAAATGTTATTTGATAATTATCAATATTAAGTTGCATATTATGGAATGATATTTATCTGCAGTCTAAATGACATATTTGGTTTTAAATATATTTAATCTAATGTTATATTCGGTTTTCTATCCTAGTGGCAGCACTAAACACTATTTTAGTCAGTTACTTTATCATTTATTGTCTTTCTCAAACATAACTTCTTATAATTTCCGTAAGATGGCAGCTTTAAATAATTATTTATTTTGTTCTAATATTATTAGGTTGCCTTGGACTCTTAAATTAAACTTATATTTGTTATTATCTATTAATTATTTATTGTTTAATTTTAAACAACTTCTTGTAATATATTCCAGGATCTTTATTATCGATTGTAATAATAACTATTATATGAACTATCTGTTGTGGCAACCGTGGCATTAGCTTTTAACTGTGTCAGTATGTAAGCGGGATTTTAAGCCAAAGTACGTAATCTGTTTGTGTCAATGTTACTGTCTTGGCTGTCCTCGTGCTGGGTTTGTATATGATTTAATTTGTTTCATTTTTTAATTGTTTTTATGGTTGTGGATTTCACATTGTTTAATATTTTACATGGTTGTTTAATATTCTCTAGTGCTTAGTGGATCGGGTGCATAATCGAATTCAATATTTGCTTATTGCTGAATTCCGTTACAGAAATCGACTATGTTTTTTGCTTATAAATGTATTTTATGTACCCGTGATCAAGTGAAATACCTTATAAGCTTCCGGCTTCATTCATCCATTTTATCTCTTGTATGTTTATGTTACGGCTTTTTCTGGTTCAACATTATTTAGCTGGATTTATTATCTATTTGTCTTTAATCAGACTTTATCGAAAATTGGGTGTTTTTTTTCCCTCATATGTTTCATATCGATTTATTGCCAACAACATGCTAGTGAATTAGTTGCATTTAATAAAATTCTGTATTTCTAGTTACATGTTCCTTCTCTATTCTGTAAAATGTCTGAGTTATGAATATTTGCTATATTATAAATTTAATTTCAATTATTGGAAATCGATGACGATTTGTTATATATTATGGTTATATATATATATATACCGGGTGTTCCAAAAATGACTGATGGATTTTAAAATTCAATAACTTCCAAAAGGTGACAGATATTTAAAAAAATTCTTGGAGGAGGGTTATGCATGATGTCAGGACTTTTTGAACTGTGATTCTTGATTTTAGTTCGAATTTCCAACAATAGATGGCGCTGAGAGCAATAGGCGCTCAGTCCAGACCCGAGTTTTGGTATTTCGGGATTCTTTCAATACATTTTAATCTCCTTTTTTCGCATGGAAGAAGAGAGAGGCCAAAGAGTCGAGCCTGGAGGATTTAGCGGTTATTGCTTGCAGCGTCATCTATCGATGCTATTTGTAACTAAAACTGAGAATCGCAGCATAAAAACCCTGACATCTTACATAACTCTCCTGCGAGAATTTGTTAAATATCTGTCACCGTTTGAAAGTTATGGAATTATAAAATCCACCAGTCATTTTTGGGACACCCGGTATATATATATGTATATATATATACCGGGTGTCCCAAAAATGACTTTATTAATTGAATTATATATTTATTTGTATGCTGTGATGATAAGTTGCAATATGCAGGAAAGAATTGATACCAATTTAAGTAATTGGACGATTGCACCATGAACTATATAAAACTATATTTCACAATCTAAACGTAATACAGCTCTCGTAAGATTTTGTTTTGATAATGAGGGAAGCAGAGTTGTCTTTGAAGAAGGAAGAATCATTATTCCATGCAAGAATCCATACTTGAACAAAATTTTAGAATCCATTAGGATTATTAAGCTTCGACAGCACACCTGTAATGATAATTAATCCTACAACATACATAAAATTTGGCACAATATGTTATAAACTGGTTTAGAGTCAGTTCCATTTCCCCCTCCCCCCCCCCCTCTCTTCCATAGCAGGATTGGTTTTTCTCCTTTTTGTTGCCTTGGCAACTTTGAGACGTTTAGTGCGCCCTCTAGACAAGGTCGTCAGCAAAGCCTTTGGTCGTCAGTGACTTTCCATTCTTGAAAGATTTTAGACTTGTGTGTCAGCCTGAAGCAGAAGCGGAACGAAACGTTGTTTTTATTGTATATTTTTAATGTGTGTACCATTTAGCAAAGTGTATTTTATTTTAAATACAGTGATTTTAAAGAATTGATACGTTTTAAATAACGCTTGTATTCTCCGCGGCTGATGTAAGCTCGGCATCGTGACGTCACGAAACCTCATGTTTCACTTGCAGTCTTGAGGGGGCTTTGATAGAAGAAATAACTAAAATCTGTTTTTTTTTCTTTTCCCGAATATTTTAACGCCCATCAACCGAATTGTTCGCGATACGTTAAAAAGTAAGTCATTTTTACAATCGAACCCGGTTAAGACACCCATGGTTAATACACGGATTTTTCCCGATCCCTTGAACACCGCCCATAAGGCTGATGCAAAAATATCACGTTTAAGACGCGAACGGTTATTACGCGATCCCTCATACACGATATATTTTCGGTCCTTTGAGACAAAAAAGTATTTTTAACCCCTTATGTACTGAATTATGCATCATGAAAATTTTATCTTCTAAAGCATTTTTTGTGAATCATTTAAACTACATTAGAAGATTTACATAATCATTTAATAAATTTTAGAAGGATTGAAGGATTTAGAATGATTCATTAAATTTCAATTGATTTTGCGCAATATTTATAACCTCATTCAAATCTTTTATTTTAAATATTTTTCTTAGTGTTTTGTAGAATTGAGAAATGTACAATATAATGTTCTTACAATAGAAATATTTCTGAATTGACACCCCCCCCCCCCCCCCACGCAACGCCAAGAAAGCTGGAAAGATGCAAAAACAAAAGAAATCATCCTTTTAAAAATATTTTAGTTTTGTGTAATTAATAATACTTTTGGAACAAGATAGAATAATGTATCTATAACTCATTCTAAACTGTATTGCAACTAATCGATGTATTAAATGAATTTTATAACAAGTTATTTTAATAGTACTTATAAGTACTGTCAGTAGATAAAGAGTTAAGACGCGAATACATTGGTGGAAATGCGAATTCGTTCTCTCTTCTCAAGTGTTGCCAATTTAGCGGATATTTTTATTCAGATAAAAAACATTGTTTCCGAATAGTAATATTTATTTTATTGAATAACAGACTAATTAAAGCGGATATTACTAATCGGAAATAGTGGTAGATATATGAATTAAAAAAAAAAAAAAAAACTCGCTAAATTAGCAATTCTTTTTTGATCCCGCGTCCTAACGTTCTTTGTCTCTCGCCCCGCGTACGTTTTTACTGTAAGTGTAGACTAATTCCGGATACTCAGATACGTCATAAAAATTATTATGATTATAAATGATTATACCTGTTGTTAGCGAGGTTTTTATATGTACATTATATCACTACTATGTTTTATAATGCATATTATAGACAAAAGAAAAAAAAAGAAAGAAACTCTCAAAGATTAAACAAATATGACTGCGGGTGTATAATTCTTTTAAGTTTTCTATGTTTGCGTTACTTTTTTCTGTGCTAACGATATTTCTTACACAAAAAATAATAATAGCTTTTTCTTATATTAATAAACAATTAAATTTAAATAATCAAAAAACCCGACTGCGTAAAAAGCGAACTAATTAATTATTTCTCATCAATGTGAAAAAAATTTTTTTTTTCAATTCCCACTATTAGTTCACACTTTCGCTATATATATCTTGATCAAATTTTCAATCGTTAATAAAATACTTATTATTCATCCAATCAAGCTCAAATTAATTTTTTAAAACTTGTAGTGGATGACACTTGATGTTAATCCAGTTTTTTCAGAGAGCCCCCTTCTTGATTAAGGTATTTTAAGACCGAGAGAGCCCTCTTCTTGATCAAGGCATTTTAAGCGCCGCTCAAAAGGAAAGAAGAATGGGCGAAAAAAAATTCTCTTATTGACATAAAATATTTTTTTTTATATTACTTGTTTATATTAGGTACCTGTTTTTTTTATTTACTTGTATTGATGACTTTTAAGTTGTGTTTAAGTGTTAGTTCTTATCTATAAACACTGTTTTGATGAGGTCTATATATGTCTATGATGGTTAGAGTTGCAGTAAAGCTAGAGATCCAAAATACATACACAACTTCCAGGTTGTATAATATTTTAACGGAGCTTCTGACTGTAAAATAGCCAATGAAACATCATCTTCTTTTTGAAAGATCTATCCAATGATAGGCCACTCAATAGGCTGCGTAAATTTTTTTTTCGTCTCTACCGCCATTTTGAATTTATAAAAACAAAAACTAGCCTATAACCATCGGGCGGTTAAGACGAATTGATAGAGACCTCATTTATTAAAATCCATCCAGCCGTTGGGACGTTTCGAAGGTATAAAGAAATCCACTTACACAGATACGCGTGAAACACATAACCCTTCTTTTCAGTCGGGTAAAAAGAAGAACAGATTATAATAGTACACATTATCACAAGTACTAAATATGATTTTAACAACTGGATTGTGCTTAAAGATATTTGATATATTTTTTTTTCTGTTAAAATAATTAGCCTAGCAAGAAAATTACTTTTGTATTTTATCTTTGGTTGTACCCTATTAATAGACAGTAAAGCCATGTTTGAATCCTTATTTATTTTCAGACATTATTCCAGTCGTTGCTATAAAAAGAATCAGTGAGTAAAGTTGAATATAGTTAATTTAAATCTAAATACACGTATAAGACACAATTTTCAACCGTAAACATGTAAATGAAAACTCTAAATTTCATTTAGATGATTAGATATGTAAATAAGAGAAGTTCCTACACCATTATATAAATCACATTTAATACGCGATCCCGCTTAATATGCGACTTTGGCCCCCTTCCTTGAAACACGGTTCGAACCGGGTTCCTTCTATCTCACACATGTTAATACTTCAAAATTAGCTGTCACTGTGCCAAAATTAAATGGCAATATATGCCCATCATGAGGATTCTAAAGATATGAAATTCAGTGCATTAGTGCTATCTCTAAAATCGTATAAAACCTGCAAAATCCAGCATAGCAGCGCCACCTGTTGGATGATTTACACCAAAACCTAATCAGCAACAACTTATATCAACGATTAACTGAATCTGAAGTTCGATGAAAATCCGTGCATTAGTTTTTGTGGTGAAAAATCCAGCATAACAGCGTCACATATTGGGCAATTAACACCAAAACTAACCAGCAACAACTTGTGTCAACGTCTAACTGAATTTGAAGTTAGATGAAAATTCGTACATTAGTTCTTATCTATTGCGGAAATCGTGAAAAATGCAGCATAGCAGCGCCACCTGTTCTTACGATTTACAGCAAAGTATAATCAGCACCAATATTTATCAAGGTATAACCTGAATCTGAAGCTTGATGAAAATTCGTGTACAAGTTCTTGAGATAGAGCTATTGCGGAAATCGTGAAAATGCAGCATAGCAGCACCGCACCTATTGGGCGATTTACACCAAAACGTAATCAGCACCAATTTATATCAAGAACTAGCGGAATCTGAAGTTTGATAAAAATCCGTCCATTAGTTCTTGAGATAGAGCTATTGCGGAATACAATATCTCGATAGCTGCCAATTTGAAAATTTTGCCTTAATCGTTCATCAACAGCTTAAAGCCGGAGAGACCAAATTATATATCCACCCTGCCTCCAATTTTTATATACATATATACTTTTTAATTTATTGAGGCCTTCATGATGTTTTTGTAATTATTTTAGGACTTTATTTTGGAGTTTTAGCCGCTACGAGCAAACTAATAACTAAAATAACGCATTTTTTCATAAATTTAAGCACATTTGAAAAATGATAGAAAAATAGTGTTTGTTATTTTCAATATTGTATATTTGAAATAAGGAGTAATATTTCATATGACGTAGTATTATTATTTAGGGTGAACAAAAGTACGTACATTTTAGAACTAACCCATATTGACCGCTGTCCTATAAATAGTATAAAACTGCTAATAAAGCACTTTTAGGTAGCTTTCATTACAAAAAGCTACCTATTGCAGCCGTTCGGAGGAAAGCGATTTCAAAAAATTTTGGTATATTTTCATCGATCATGACCCCCAGACCCCGAAACCACCCTCCGTTCAAAATTGATATATATATATATATATATATATATCCATCCATATATATATATATATATATATCTGACCTATGTCACACTGTAACTCTCGTATTTATGAACCGATTTGGATGCAATTCGGTGTGTACATAGTACACACCAATGTCTCGACCGAGTTCGTTGGCCAGCTTCATCCGCCATTTTGTTTCAAAATGGCGGCCATTTAAAATTTTTTTAAAAATTTAAAATTTGAAATGTGGTACCAAAAAATTGAAAATGGAAAAATATTTTTTTCTTATGTATTTGACCTTTATACAAAGACTCCGGAGCAATTTTTGTTTCGTCTATATCTTAAAAAATGGCTGAGTTATAGCATTTTGAATTTCTAGCGTGGCTGACATTTTGAAACGTGTTGAATTTTGTCACGCGATAAAAGGCGTATTTATGAACCGATTTGGATGTAACTTCGTTTATACATAGTACATACCAATGTCTCGACCGAGTTCGTTGGCCAGCATCATCCGCCATCTTGTTTAAAAATGGCGGCCATTTAAATTTTTAAGAAAAATTTAAATTTGAAATGTGGTACCAAAAAATTGAAAATTGAAAAAATATTTTTTTCTTATGTGTTTGACCTTGATAAAAAGATTCGGGAGCAGTTTTTGTTTCGTCTATATCTTAAAAAATGGCTGAGTTATAGCATTTTGAATTTCTAGTATGGCTGACATTTTGAAGTGTCCTGATTTTTGTCACGTGATAACAGATGTATTTATGAACCGATTTGGATGTAATTCGGTGTGTACATAGTACACACAAATGTCTCGACCGAGTTCGTTGGCCAGCTTCATCCGCCGTCTTGTTTCAAAATGGCGGCCATTTAAAAAAATTTAAAATTTAAAATGAGATACCAAAAAATTGGAAAATGAAAAAGATTTTCTTCGTATGTGTTTGACCTTAATACAGAGATTCCGGAACAGGTTTTGTTTCGTCGATATCTAAAAAAATGGCTGAGTTATAGCATTTTGAATTTCTATTGTGGCTGACATTTTAAAACGACCTGATTTTTGTCACGCGATAACAGGCGTATTTATGAACCGATTTGAATGTAACTTGATCTGTACATAGTACATACCAATGTCTCGACCGAGTTCGTTGGCCAGCTTCATTCGCCATCTTGTTTCAAAAGGGTTGCCATTAAAAAAAAAAGTAATTTAAAATTTAAAATAAAGTATTAAAAAATTGGAAAATGAAAAAAAATTTTTTTTGTGTGTTTGGCCTTTATACAAAGATTCTGGAGCAGTTTTTGTTTCTGAAAATTTGTTCTTTTGTTTATATCTTAAAAAATATTGAATTATAGCACTTTAAATTTCTAGCATGGCTAACACTTTGAAACGATCTTGTATTTGTCACGCGATAACACACGTATTCGCCTATTTCGATGGAAGAAGGCATGTGGATAGCATACATCAATATCTCAACCAAGTTCGCTGGCCAGCTTCATCAGCCATCTTGTTTCAAAATGGCGGCCATTAAATTAAAAAAAATTATATTTAAAGTGAGATGCAAAAAAAAATAGAAATTGAAAAAGGTTTCTTTCATAAGTATTTGACCTTGATATAAGCATTCACGAGCATTTTTTGTTTGTCTTTATCTTAAAAAATGGCTCAGATATAGCAGTTTCAATTTCTAATGTGGGTGACTCTTCTCTTAGCCTGTATCAATACAGGTCTGATATACACTTATACAGCTATCAGCAGAGGAACTGTAAATGTGCTGTGGAAGATACCTGTTACAAAACTGTATGTTGAATTCATAGAAAAGTCAGATATTGTTGACGACAGTTCTTTATTTGAATTCTATTTCATTCAATTACTTTATAAAAATACAGATTTAAGTTGAAAAATATTCAGAGCCAACTTTGTTTAAAATAGCTAAGTGAATCATTAAAAATAACTTTGGTTAAAACCGGATTAACTTCAATATATCTGGAGCTTTTCAAAACAGCTTAAATTTAAATCATAGCTAAAACCGTTTTCTAAAAACATCGTAAAACTCAAACTAAATATCTTACTGTAACTTAAACTCAAACATATTAAAAATCATAATGATAACTTTAAATAAATGAACAGAAAAGAGAGAGCGCGGCAATTGATTAGGGAAACGCAATTTATACCTTTGAACTGGACGATTCCATTTTACAAAAAGGGTAGATCCGAGAATAGTAGACTACGGAACGGCTAACGCTATCTATGAAACACTTTAAATTTAATGTCAGTTCTTTTAAATTAATTTACGTTATAGGAAACAATTAACATTATATTCCAGGTGATGAAGGTATTGCTTTTAAAATAAAGAAGTTCTATAAGCATTAAAATGTAGAAAGGAAAGCTATTAAATCAATATAAGTTTACGTAAAGTTTTAAACCCAAATTAGCCATAAGTGACAAGTAAAAACGGTTGAATAGGTAACAAAGCCCCCCACTTGTCACTCATGGGAAAGAAAAATTTAACCAGTTAACAAATCCCTAGAATTTCCAAAATTCGCTCTGAATTTACAAAGGTCAAACAAAAATTCAATCTGAACTTTTACCATTACATCTTCAATCTTCTCATAAAATCCAACATTTTTATCCAAATATAACTTGTCGCCTTTTAAACAGTAACATACAATTACTAAACATTATAAACATTAACAAAATTTATAACAATATATAACAAGAAACAAATTAGACCTCATGCATCTAAAATGCAATATTTCCAACCACAGTATCTAAAATTTAACTCTGGTTTAAACTTCAACAGTCCATCAGCTTCAATTAATATTCCTAATACATTACTAGATAAATTCAAATCTTTCTGAAAAGCAAATCGTTTTAATACAACATCTAACGTGACTTCATTTTAAAACAGTTTCAATATAGTTTCAATACATTTTCAATCAATATATTTCAATATAAATTTCTGAAAAATTATACATATTCAAAACTTTATTAATTATCACATTCATCCATCATCTTTCATCCTTCATCATACATGGACCCATGATTCCATTCTCTTTCATAACACATAATATACTCTATAAATGTTTAACTCATAATTTCATATTTCCACTGTATATAATAAATGCAGATTTTTACATGTCAATAATTCAAATTACGCATTCAGATTTCTATTTCAATAACTGAAACAAGATTAAACTTTCATTTCAAATTTAGCTCAAAAAAAAAAAAAAAATCTTAAACTAATAAAGTTCATGGTTAATCTCAATAAACTTACAACAATGTTAACGTAATGAAGTCGACTTCATGTATAATTAAACTCTTATATTTAAGTTTCACCAAGTGAACCGGGATACTAAAGTGGCATTTCCAATATTAAAATGAAGGACTTACTGAATTAAACTTTAACATGCCCGCAAATGGGGCCTTCCTGCAACAGTTACACCTTCGTCCGACACTATCCCCTGTAGACTCTCTGGCCGGATTACATTTTCACCTTTCACGAGACGTTACGAAAGGATGCTCGAATCCCGGAGAATGGAAGGGCAAAGGGCACTTATTGCATTCCAGCGGGATTTTAAATTGGTTCACAAGGCTAAACTAAATTCAATTTTTACACAAATAAATTGATCTTATACATAACCTTATATAGTCAAAACTTTAAAATACATCTTTTATACAGAAGCTGGACTATCTAGTACAATAAATATTATATAAATACACTTTAAGGCAATGAGGGGTATTTAACAAAATTTAACAACAAATTTAACAATCCAAGAAAACCTTCAATTTAAACCCTGATAATTCAAATTTACTAAGGGGCTTGGTGAAGATGTCCGCGTAATTTTCTTTACTTTTAACATACTTTACTTCAAAAATATTTTTATATACCAAATCTCTAATAAAAAATAACTTTACATCTATGTGCTTCGTTCTGTGGTTTT
The DNA here is from genome assembly GCA_963932465.1 of Maratus speciosus. Taxonomy (NCBI): domain Eukaryota; kingdom Metazoa; phylum Arthropoda; class Arachnida; order Araneae; family Salticidae; genus Maratus; species Maratus speciosus. The sequence continues at coordinate 1,241,355 of CAWVRF010000734.1, read as the reverse complement.
CAATGGGGGATTTGACAAAACTAATGGTGGCCTGATTATCAACCAATAATAAAGATTTTTCCTTTCTATCACAAATTATCCTTCGGCCAATGCATTCGTCCATTATTCTATCGAACCATAAGAGCTCTCTTGCAGCTTCTGTCATCGCAATAAATTCCGATTCCATGGTCGATAAACTTATACATTTTTCCTTAAAAGACCTCCACATTATTGGTGATTTATCTAAAAGTAATAACTGACCTCCCATTGAAGTTCTGTCATCCCTGTTTGTGGCAAAATCGGCGTCTGAATATGCAATTACATGTACATTTTTACAATTCAAATTCAATTTTAAAGATTTAGTAAAACAAACATATCCCAAAAGCTTTAATAATCCATGCCAATGTACTAATCCAGGGTTATTTTGAAATTGGCTAAATATATTTACTGCATAAGCAATATCAGGCCTGGTTCTATTAGATAGGAACGACAAACATCCTAAAACACTTCTGTATGGAATTTTAGACATTTCAAATATTTCGTTATCGGATTGAGGGGATTGGGTTTTTGAATAAACTACACCTTTGCTTATTGGGAGTGAAGTGATAGGGAACTTAAACTTTTTAAATTTTTGACAAATCTCATCAATATATGGAATTTGATGTATTGCTAGATAGTCATTACCCTCCTCGAATTCTACACCCAATAGCTTTCTGGTTTTACCTAGTATCTTAAGATCAAAATAACCAGTCAAAAGTTTAACAACCTTTTCCACCACTCTTTCATTTTTACCGAAAATTACTATGTCGTCTACATAAAGAAGCAGGATAATGTTATCATCAAAACTATACACGCAATTGCACCATTCAAACTTAACAAACCTTATATCATGCAAAATTTTATTTATTTCAAAATACCACATTCTACCAGACTGATGTAAACCATATAAAGCTTTTTCTAATTTACATACTAAATTTTCGTTTTCCACAAATCCTGGAGGTTGGGACATATATATTGTTTCGGCCAAAGGTGCATATAAATAAGCACATTTTACGTCGCATTGTAGGTGTGTCCATTTTTTACAGGAGACTAAAAGGGAAAAGAAAAATCTAATAATGGCAAAATTAACAACCGGTGAAAAAGTTTCATCATAGGTTTCCCCCTTTATTTGTTTGAAACCTTGTGCCACTAGGCGGGCTTTATACCTTACAATTTTGCCCTTGTCATCCTTTTTTAATGTGAAAACCCACCTACAACCTAAGGGTTTAGCATCGCTTGGTAACTTAACTAGTTTCCAAACTCCCCTTTCTCTCATAGTTTTCAATTCTTCTCTCATGGCCTGTTCCCAAAACTTCCTTTGTGGGGATTTTAAAACTTGTTTATAGGTAGTTGGTATTTTGATGTCATCTAGTCATATATCCCTATCAATATCAGAAGTCTCCGTATTTGAACAAGAACTATCCTCTTGACCTGAAACCACTCCTTTAAATTTATTTGATCCTTTAAAACAGAAAATATGAGGTTCAAATTTAAGATGATGCTTTTTACAATACTTTTCTACATCGTTTAAGGATCTCAACCTTTCAGTTTTTCCCTGTTCGTAATAGTAAATGTAGTTACGATTACCATAAGCACTCGGGGCAACTTTTCTTAACCAAACAGTATCAGAGAGTGGAACCCCCCTCAAAACATCTTTACTTGATTTTATTTCCTCTGTGGAATTCTCCTCCTCTGAAGAGGATAAATCTGGAGGTTTATACGAAGGGAAATAATTTATATTTGGGGTATCATTATTTTCAACCTCACCTTCAAACTCTTCATCAGATTCCTTATCAAAAATAGGAGATCCTATTTCTTTTGAACCCATCACGACTCCACTGCGCCGGACACTATCTGGGAGTTCCTCATTGAAAGAAACATTAATGGTTTCAATAATTTTGTTTTCTTCGGGTAGCCAAACCCGGTAACCTTTAGTACTAAAAGCGTAACCAACCATTACCCCCCTTTTTGCTTTTGCATCAAGTTTCGACCTAAGTTGCTTGGGAACACCTATATATGCTATAGCTCCAAAGGGTTTTAAGTGTCTAACGGATGGTTTAGAGCCACTATAAAGTTCGAAAGGAGTCTTCGACTGAGATTTGTGACAAATGCGATTCCAAGTATACGTAAAATACAATGCTGCCTCCGGCCAGAAACTTCGTTTTAAACCACTTTCACTTAAAATTGATCTGATGCCGTTAGCAATCGTTTGATTGTATCTCTCAATAGTCCCATTTTGTTCAGGGGAGTACACGTCCGTAAATTCATGTTTAATGCCTCTCCCTTCACAGAAAATCCTAAAATTATCATTTTTAAACTCCCCGCCATTATCTGATCGAATGTACTTTACTTTACGTTCGAGAAATCTCTCCGCCCGGATCACATGATTGCGAACAATTCCAAACACTTCGGATTTTTCCTTTATGGGAAAAACTGTGGCCTTACGCGAAAAATCGTCAATAATTGAGAGAAAATATCTCTCTCCGTTTCTTCCTTTCTCTCTTACAGGCCCCCAGACATCCATAAACAACAACTCGAGGGGACGTTTAGATCTAATCCTATTAATTGATTTAAATGACGTACGTCTATGTTTACTAAGTTTACATATTTCGCAAAAAAATTTTCCTAATTTAACCCGGGGAAGACCTCTAACACTTTCATTTTTGGCCGTATTTTCTATCAAATCTGGACTTACATGCGCGAATCTGCGATGCCAAATTCTGAAATCATCTTTAGATAGATGGGACGTTTCAAATTTAACCTTTTTAGGAACTAAACTTGGAATTTTAGGATACAAATTATAAGTACCATCCCTAAGAAAAGCAGTAAATAAATATTGACCATCTTTGGACACCTCCACCTTACCGCCTTCACCAGTAAATTTTACACCTTTTACATCCAATTTTGGACCTGAAATAAGATTTTTCCTTAGTTTAGGGGAATACATTACATCAGAAAAGAAAAACAGCCTTTGGCCAAACTTTAACTTTACATTTCCCTTTCCCTCTATCGGAAAAGTAACACCATTTACAGCAACAAACATTTTTTCATCTTTTAAAGGCTTAAATTTATAAAACAAACTCTTATCACGGCAAAAATGGTGTGAAGCTGCGGTATCAAATAACCAGCTATTTTCGCTTTCACTACCACTCAAATTTGCCTGAATATAAAACAAGAAAGGATTGTTTTTACCTTTTTGTTTAACGCTGTTAGAGTTTGATGATGATTCCTTCGCTTTGCTTCTGCGATTCCTGTTTCTCTTAACTGGAGACTGGGCACGTTCGGAACTGAATTCGGAGGCATCAGACATACTAGAAACAGATGGAACACGTCGATTATAACTTCTAGAGTCTCTTCGGCGTTGTCGACAATCCCTCTGCAGATGGTTTGTGCTCCCACATCGAAAGCATCGAAGTCTACTTTTCTGTATATGTTGAGTCTCAACGAAAAGTTCTTTACGTTTGTCTAAATCTCGCAGGGCTAATCTTGATTCTTCGGCGATTAATTCCATTAGAATATCGTTGAAAATAAACTTTTCCTCCTTCCAACGTAATATAACTTGCACTATGCTGTCGAAATGGCTTGGGAGATGACGCAGGAGTTGAAAGGATTTATACACCTCTTCAGCAGGATGACCAAGGTCGTTCAGTTGATCGGCAATTCTATTTAACCTGGCAGCAAATAAATCTATCTTTTTATCTGGCTTTACTTTACAGGACATGAACTCGGAAAACAGGAACATATGCCGTGATCTATTATCAGGCTCGAAATGTTTCTTTAATACATCCCATACATCTTTGGGATTATCTTTGTTCCCTATGATTTTTCTAAAGTCCTTTCCCATATTTAAATAGATTGTGGATAAAGCAATCCTTTTCCTAGTATGAAAATCTTTCACATCCTTTGCTGTAATTCCCTTATCGGCATCAATTTCAGGTTCCTTCTCAATTCCAGCGACAATATCCCATGCGTTCTTCTCCAACAGAAGGTATTTTATATCCATTTGCCAAGTTGAGTAGTTTAAAGCTCCAAGCTTATCGATCTGTACTTGCATACTCGCCATCTTCAAAAAAATATCAGCCCCCCTTCTTAACAAACACAAATGTCTTTGAAATGGGGCTAGAACTTATGACTCTTCTTATTTAAATTCAACACGTTTCCTTTATCCAGGTATGGCATTGGTTGCCCATAACCTCTTCTCTTAGCCTGTAACAATACAGGTCTGATATACACTTATACAGCTATCAGCAGAGGAACTGTAAATGTGCAGTGGAAGATACCTGTTACAAAACTGTATGTTGAATTCATAGAAAAGTCAGATACTGTTGACGACAGTTCTTTATTTGAATTCTATTTCATTCAATTACTTTATAAAAATACAGATTTAAGTTGAAAAATATTCAGAGCCAACTTTGTTTAAAATAGCTAAGTGAATCATTAAAAATAACTTTGGTTAAAACCGGATTAACTTCAATACATCTGGAGCTTTTCAAAACAGCTTAAATTTAAATCATAGCTAAAACCGTTTTCTAAAAACATCGTAAAACTCAAACTAAATGTCTTACTGTAACTTAAACTCAAACATATTAAAATCATAATGATAACTTTAAAGAAATGAACAGAAAAGAGAGAGCGCGGCAATTGATTAGGGAAACGCAATTTATACCTTTGAACTGGACGATTCCATTTTACAAAAAGGGTAGATCCGAGAATAGTAGATTACGGAACGGCTAACGCCATCTATGAAACACTTTAAATTTAATGTCAGTTCTTTTAAATTAATTTACGTTATAGGAAACAATTAACATTATATTCCAGGTGATGAAGGTATTGCTTTTAAAATAAAGAAGTTCTATAAGCATTAAAATGTAGAAAGGAAAGCTATTAAATCAATATAAGTTTACGTAAAGTTTTAAACCCAAATTAGCCATAAGTGACAAGTAAAAACGGTTGAATAGATAACAATTTTGAAAAACTTATTTTTTGCCTGCGACAGCACTCGTATATATCAACCGATTCCGATGTGAGTGAGCATGTGCACAGCCATTACTAAGGTCTCGACCAAGTTCACTGATTAGCCTCATCCACCATGTTGTGTTAAAATGGCAGGAACTTTAAAAAATCGCCGAATTTGGCAGCCAAATATAAGTTAGTTTAAATAAAAGCAGCTTGGATAAAGCTGACTAATTTCGCGAAATTCTCATTCATAATAATTTAGTATTGATAAAAATTAATATTGAATCTCCTATATTCGGTTTCCACTAAATTGAGCTTCGTGTGTTTGAATAATATAAATTGGCTTTTTTAACCCTAGAACTACCGGAAATTTTACTCAAGTTTTATAAAAACATTCTACACCAGAATTTTTACTTAAAACTATTTAATTTGTTTATTTAACTTATTATTGTCTGATTTATACATTTAGTTTGTTTTGAAGAAATTTCTGGTTTGAATAAATATTTTGAATGTACATGTCGGGTCCAATGGACCCGTCTGGTAGACGGAAGGTTAAAATAAGGAAAATGAAAGCTACCTCTTCCTCCCGGCACTGGCCGGAAGGACTTTTTAAATTAAAATTGGTAAAGATTTTCTGGATGCATTTTATTATGACGTCTTTAAAAAATATAAAAGCATAACATATAAACAAAAAAACAAGTAACTAATTAAAATTGATTTGAAAAAAAAATATTTAAATTTTTTTTTTTTAATTGTGATTTTATAATCTAGAATTTTACCTTTATTATATTTTTATTGGAGAAATCATAGAGTATTTTAGTACAACATAAACAGTAATTTTAAAATAAAATAAAATATTTGCTCATAAAATTAGTTTATGTATGCATTTTATATGTCCTTACTATGTGTCCTACTAATATGCCCTGTTTATAAGACAGCTAGTTACTTAAAAAATTAAAAACTTTTTTTCAAAATTTTGTTAGTTTCTACTCAATTACACCATATTAATGATATAATCGAAGTTTAAAAATTTTTCAAAAATATTTAATCGGTGTGGTCCAATATGGGTTAAGATGGTTGAAAATAGTCAGGGGGAGTTGGCGGGCGGAGGGAAGAATAAATGAGAGTGTAGGAGTAGTGATGGGCGATTCTGAGAAATTTGGGAATCGATTAAAATCGTTTAAAACAGAATCGATCACAATAAGAATCGATTCCGAAATTCTAGAATCGATATTTCGATATTCACAGATTCAAACAGATAAGCTCAAAAATATTAATTTCAAAACTTAGGGAATCAACAGAACTGTAGCGACCGGTTCCCATACCTCGCATTTGAGGGGGGGGGGGGTAGACAAAGTCAGGGGCCCAGTCGTAAACTATTACAGACCTTTGAGTCGAATAATAAGGTTTTTTAACTTTTAAAATTATTAGTTTTAAGATGTAATTTTAATAATACTGTAATGTACATTTTATTTAAATTTATTTTTTAAAGAAGATCTCGGTCAGATTAAAAAAAAAAAGGAATTAATGATTTTTTATCATTAGGAAGTAATGATTTCATCCGGAAAGGCGGTACTTTCTATTTTTACTTCCTTCAACCAAACAGATGGGGATATACTTTCTATAATCGTCAATCTTTTTTAAAATGCCCAGATGGACAAAATTTTGAAGGCTGTAAATTTTATTTACAGATTCAAGTAGTTTTTGAGTCTTTTTTTAGGGTCCCCTATAAGCGCAGGGAAAAGGTAGGTCCAATGTTAAAAATTTTAGGCTCCCAAATTTTTTATTCTAAGATATACGAACACATATATATATATATATAATGCCGTTGGAGGCGACTATAAGAAGAAACCGTTCGCCGCATATCCGCTTATGTTCGGCTTTTTTTTTCTTTTTTTTTTCTTTTCTTTTACTAGTTTCTCTTATATCCATAAATTACTGATGCTAATCACATAACTTATGTTTTGTATTACTCATTTTTTCTTATGTACATTTCAAGATCGAATTTCAAAATAAAACGAACCTGGAGGAGTTGGGGCTTCTACTGCCTTCGGCAGCATAATCCATGAGGTCTACATCCGCAACGCTCCGGTAACGAAACAAACGAACTTTGAATTATTGTGATTTTCTTCCGGCCTGAATTAAAATTAAAATTTTCAGGAACATAATTCACGTTGCCATAAGAACCGATTTAGTATTATTACAATTTGGGTTTAATCCAATGAGTCTGGTGTAACTAGCAAAATTTACCAAAGTTCTTTTATTTAAAAAAAAAAAAAAAATCATCGCTGCCAGACGTGAAAATTTTATTTTCCCAGGAGATTTTACTGTCTTAAAAGGATAGTGGACGCTTATTTATAACCATAAAGTTACTGATAAAAAATATGCGTTATAAAACTATGCAACTATTTCTTAACTGAACTTTAATTTTTTGTCTTAGTTCTAATTATTGACTTAAGTTTCATGTTATATATATAACTGTATATTTGTGTCTGTGTATGTATTTTATCGCTTCAAAATTTATTATTTTTCGAAATTCTATATCTAAGATTTGTTTTTACACATGTATATTGCTTGGAAATCTGTAACATTAGAGCAGGTAATATTAGAAGAAATTCGATAAAAAAAATTCTCTGTGTTTTAAGAATACATAATCTCAATACATTATCTCAAACTCACTTACTTTTCCGGAATATTTATTTATCTAATATTCGCCGGATATTTTTCGTACAATATTCTTTCTAATCCGTTTGAAATTAGTGATTCTGTAAAAGCTTTTATTTTTATTTATTTTTATAATGTTCCTATATACAAACTTGATACTTAACTGCAAGATCCTCAAGTGTATTCTTTCTCCTGTGTACATATATAGGAATTTAAAAAAAAGTACAAAATTCTAGGGGATAACTTCGTTTAAATTGTTAAATATATTATTTGAAGAAATATGTTTTAAAGTATTTTATCACGTATTTTCATACCTATACACATGATAAACATTAATAACACACAGGGGATCCTTTAGTGTCGGAAAGCTCCGAAATTTCATAAAATCAAAGTATCATAAATCAGTAAGTTTGGTTGTAAACGACTGGAATTTTTAAAATAGAACTTACACAAACACTTTGACAACCTTGGGAAATACCACTTAAGTAACGAAAACCATGAGTAATGTGACTTTAAACCAAGCATGATTCCAGATAGCATGGACATTAGCAGCAAGTTTGATTTTTTCTGACATTATCTTGCCGCGACAAATTTGAATTGAGAAATTCGCAGCAAATGTCCCGCAAGGTATACCATCTCCCACTTGCATGAGTACTTTGTTGTGAAACTGATGGCAAGACTGTCTTTAATTCACGAAAGTGACGAAAGCAAAAAATCCCTCTTGTTGAGAGAAAAGACAATCAGCCCATACGTAGAAATTGCAGAAATTTTATTCGGTTGGCACCGCTTTTTCTAAACGCTATACTTATCAAATACCAAAAAAGGCTCGTATTGAGAACAAGTACAAATATTACCTTAACTTGTTTATGGTGATGAAAACTATGCATGCACTTTCTGACGGTGTGTTTGCATCAATAGACTTGATCAGGTCTATGAACCTCTCGGAAGGGGTTAAATTTATAGTGTAACAGTTGCAAACAGATAGTGGGGCATGGAAAGATTACTACTTTGCAATAAGTTTGCAGTATTTTCGATTACTTGTTTGCCGTTAATTTGCAATAAATTTGATACAGCATGAATTTAACTTGCAAGACAAGTTAGCTGCAAGTTCAAAATGTGGTGACTTCGCCGTTTGCGTTATATTGCTGCAGTCTTGTTATGAACTTTCAGTCTTGTCATAATGAGCTTTCTGCAACTTTGCAGGTTTTCAAAGCAAGATTGCTGCAAATTTTCTGCAAATTAAAAATGCTATCTGGAATAAATTTAAACTGGAAAGGAGCCGAAATTTGTAATTATTGTTCATAAATAGTGCTCACCAAGAGCTGCAGATATGATATCAATGTTTAGTTGGTAAGCAAATGACTCGGGAAGAATGTCAAAAAAGGTAACATTGAAATCGGACCATAATTAAGAAAATTGGGCTGGGGGGCGCGTGAGGTGGGAATGTGATTGTCGAACTGGAAAAGTACAACTTAATAAACTAGTAACCCAAACGACTTGGCTCCTAAACTAAAAATACAGTCGAGTCTCTATATAACAAAATCCATTGTTCCAGTAAAAAAATCGTTATATACAGAAATTCGTTATATAGGGAATGAGTAAAAATTCCTATTCAATGTGTAAATTTTGTTGAGGTGTTTAATTAAGAATTTGAAATGTTTAACTATAAATATTAACCTAATATTGTATTTTTTAATTATTTAAACAGTTTCAAAAAAGAAAGCAGACACTTATTTGAAAGCATAATAAAAATCACACAAGGAAAATTTACATTAATTTTAGACGAAGAAATCTGTAATTTTTTGCTGTTTTGATTTCAAAATTGTTACACTCTCGAAAAAATGTTCACACTTTAGCAAGGAATGAAAAATTGTATCGGGAACATTTTCCTCCATTTGAAGTTATTCCCTTATAAGATCAAAAGAACTCATCATTTCACTGCGTGATGGTTTTTTTCTCTTGTTGAACGTTTTCATGCTCATTGTCCCTCTCACTATCATTGTTCATAACGCTGCTTAAAATATCGCTATCAGTAGGATACTGCGCAATAGTGAGATTGTCATCTACTTCCAAAGAATCAGAGAGAGTAACATTTTCTTCGACATTTCCGCGTTCCTTAATTAATTTCCATTTCACTTTTAAGTCTGCTAAAGCCACATCTTCTTCGTGCTTAGAATCCGCATTATTCTCCAGTTTAGAAAAACCGACCTTTTTGAAGCAATTGTAAATTGTTTTTTCAGTTACATCAAATCTCCAAGCTTTATAAAGTTCCGCAATACACCTTCTAAGACTAATGATGTCTTAGGTGGAATCATTTTTTTTCAGTAGCTATGATCAGTAGCGATCAGTAGATTCAGTAGATTTAAGAATTCTTTTCTTATAATGCACCTTTAGATTTTTTATTATTCCCAAGTCCAAGGGCTGCAGTTTTGATGTGCAATTGGGTGGTAAGAAAATAACTTCAACATTTTGCAGTTTTTCTCCACAGTTTTGTGAGTGAGCTGGACAATTATCAATAAGCGCAGCAATTTTTCGGCGTTGTTTTCTCATTTTATTGTCAAGTGCTTTTAACCATTTTTCAAAAATTTCAGTGGTCATCCAGGATTTATTAAAATCATAGTCCATTTCAAAGGACTTCCCGCCTTTAAAACACCAAGGATATTTACTTTTCCCAACGATTAGTATCTTTAATTTTTCTTTCCCTGTCATGTTAGCACACAACAGAATAGTAATCCTTTGTTTTCTTTGTTTGCCACCAAAACATTTATCTTCTTTAAAGGCCAGAGTCTTGTTTGGGAGACGCTTGTAAAAGAGACCTGTTTCGTCAGCATTAAAAATGTTCTCATGAGCGAATTCTTTTTGAATTTCTGCTACTTTAAGACTCCAGTTCTCACATGCTGTCCCCGGAGCATTCGCACTTTCACCACAGATAGTTTTCTGGAATAACACATGCCACTTCTTGGGCTTGGAAGTCAGCGTACCCAAGAGATGAAGCATATTCTAGAGCCTTTTGGGTTATTCCATGCAAAATGAGCAAATCAGCAGTGGCAGACATGTCAGAGATTTTAATGAAAATCAGTATATAAGTAGATCATATTTATTTATAAGTAAATTTAAAATAATAGATTTCAGGATTGTTTATTTAAGTATTAAAAGTTTTATTAAAAGTGGATGCAAAATCGAGGTTTTGTCTAAAAGCTTAAAATTTCAATTTTGATTATTAGCCTTAGGAATGGAAAGACTATATTAAAAATTATTTATAATTAGGAATGGATAATAAGTAACAGATTGGAGTAAGTTAGTAATTGTATTTTTATTCCGTAATGAGAAAAAAAATATTTTTCAAAAATTTTGAGGGAAAAATGCAATATTTATTTCTATTACTCGATTAAGCATGAAGGACAGCTCTTATAAAGTTAATTTTTTTTACGTTATAGCTAAAAGTGTATATTTGAAATATCGAAAATTTTATTCGTGTCCTTTTTATTCCTTAATGAGAAAAAAAAATAGTAAAAAATGTTGAGGGTAAAATTCTATATTTCAATCACTTTTTTGAAAGTGAGGGAAGCTTTTTAAATTTTTTAAATGATTTGATATTATACATAAAAGTGTATATTTTAATTATAGAAACTTTTATTCTTGCTTTCATTTTATTTTTACCTCAAGAATATATTTAATTAAAGTAGAAAAAAATGAGTCAGTTTGGAGAAAAAATTACATACTAATACTAAATCCAGATACAAAAAATAGATGGCAGCACACATCCTTTTCACCTTGAAATCGTGCAATATTTTAAGAAATCCTCGCGAACTCAAAGAAAAATAGCTCATGGAATGTAGTAAATATTGCCTTTTTGAACCAATTTTTGCTATGTTAGGAATCAAAAGGCAATGTTGATTTTTTTTAGCATATCATGGACTTATTGATCTTTATGTCTGTGCAATAACTATAATGTCTGACTGTTCCTTCATTATTTTTTTCCCTATCTATAAGATGAAAAATTACGATTTTGTAATTTTTTTAATGTTTCTAATTTTTTTTAAAGGTGAAGGAAATAGATGGCAACTTTCAAACTTGGGGAATTTGATCTTCATACATAATACTACATCTGGCATCAATTTCACAGATGTTTTTTAATTCCTTTGATTTTTATAGCGTTTCTAATTTTCTCAAAATTCGCAAATTTTCAATTTTTACAACCAATTAAAGATTAATTATGGTGTTATCAGATTATTATTACTCAATAAATATGAAGATAATTTTTCAGAGGTTACATTATTATAAAAAAAATTCATTTCAGTTAAATAGTTTTCAAGATACAGAACTTCAAACTTGCAACTTTGGACGAATGCACGCATGCCATTCTTTATCACAAGTTTTTTAAACGTCCAAAACTGCTAAGATAATTTATTTTTTTGTAAAGATATGTTGCAGAGCTCTATTTGAATATGAAATGAACCTGTTTATCAAATTTTAATAAAATCGGTTACTATGTGGCCACGATATTTTTTAAATTTTTGCTCATTTTACGTGGAATGACCCTTTTCTAAAATCATTGGTCCCGAAAGTTGTAGATTCTGGTCCCTTATCCCTTTAATGCACTTTGCTTCGTCTAAGTCCTCGTATTGGCACGTCCTCTTTCTTTTTCGCGCCGAACAAGATCCTAATTCTGCTCGGTGATTGACTTTCTACACTGTAAAAAATTGGTGCCATTTTACACCAAAAATGGTGGCAACTAAGTTGCCACCAAAAGTGGTGTATGGAAGCACCACCAGTAAATTGGTGTAATGAAACACCAGCACAACTGGTGTAAAAAAAACACCGCTTTTGGTGTAAAATGACACCAACGCTGATTTGCTGTACTTTAACACCAAAATAAAAAACAATTTAAAACATTACTTTTTAAATCGAATACAGCAATAATTTTAAATTAAGAGTTCTACACAGAGAGTTTGGTAAACTTCTATATAATTGAGATAACTTATTAATTCATATTTTAAACATTTTAGTTGGTAAGCAAAGAAATTTCATGTATTAACATACTTAAATATGTGATTTTCATGGGTGTCCACACAAGGTGAGGGGCAGGGGGAGCTCTCCTACATTTTGATATAGTAAAATTGTTAATGCATTTTTAGCATTAAAATTAAACCTTATTTGATGTATTTGAAAGATAATTATAACCACTTAGTACCTCTCCCCCCCTGGAAGTGCTGACCTTTCCCGCTAATTGTAATCAAATAAGGGCCCATGATCATTTTAATTATGTTTTACCAATCTAATAAACACAGGAATAGGAAGATGACAATCTCTAGTTTTAACCCTTTCAATACCAACTTTTAAAAAGTGTCTGTATAATGCATTTAAAAAATAAACTGCTTTTAAACATACTGTCGTTCTAAAAATAATGGCGGCTGAATTTAACGTGAGATAATGCCTGTTGTATACTGTTGCAGCCAATTTTTTTTAATGCAGTTTTGTTTATTTATTAGCAATCTTATGTTATGTAACATATTTTTTAAATAAATTTATTCTAATAATTTTATATTTATTTCATTCTCTTTTAAAAATTAGAACTTTCAAAAGCTTATATTATTAAGAAAGCACGATTCTTTATCATGAAGTGAAAAGTTGTGAATGTGTAAAAGTTGTCCTTGAAAGTGCGATTTTTGTTTAAAAATAATAGGCCTGCAAAAAGATGCTACGCGTATAATTTACGTTAACAAATTTATTAAAAAGGAAACATTTTTGTTTTTTAAGGCACATGTGGTCATATAAAAAACACTTACAGTTTTGTGTGTTTTTATTTTTAGTTTAGTTTATTTTCATTTACTTAAAATCCTTTCACTATACTGGCGTCCTTGATCAAGGAGAGACTTTTTAGAACATTTTTAAGACACGCATTTTAATTTAAAAGAATTTTACGAATTTTTTCTGCATTTTTAAACATTTCTCTACATTAAAATCACAAATATTTAGAAATCAAACCAATATGAAAGAATATTTTTGAAGAAAGAAAATGAATGCTTTCGTCTGGCAAGAGTTATTAAAACTATATAATTCTGCTGTAATTTAATGTCAGGAATAGCTAAGTTTATTTATTGTTTCGTTGAGAAAAATAGAAATTTTAAATTAAACTTATCGTGATAGTTATAAGTAATTGTAATTTTGGTACGCATATCCTTAACATTTGTCCTTTCTCTAAGAGAAAAAATATTTTCATTAAGAATTTTTTATTAGATGGATTTTAGATTATTGAACGCATTATTAACAACGTGTGAAAACTTCATAATTTGTATTTTACTTTTTGAAAGTTGGTATTGAAAGGGTTAAAATTAGAGATTGTCATACTACTATACCTGTGTTTATTAGATTGGTGAAATCTAATTAAAATGATCATGGGCCCTCATTTCATTACAATTAGTGGGAAAGTTCAGCACTTCCAGGGGGGGGGGGGTGCTAAGTGGGTATAATTATCTTTCAAATACATCAAATAAGGTTTAATTTTAATGCTAAAAATGCATTAACAATTTTACTATATCAAAATGTAGGAGAGCTCCCCCTGCCCCTCCCCCTATGTGGACACTCATGAAAATGACACATTTAAATATGTTAATACATGAAATTCCTTTGCTTACCAACTAAAATGTTTAAAATGTGTTATTAATAAGTTATCTCAATTATATAGAAGTTTAACCAACTCTCTGTGTAGAACTCTTAATTTTAAAATATTGCTGTATTCGATTTAAAAAGTAATGTTTTAAATTGTTTTTTATTTTGGTGTTAAAGTACAGAAAATCAGCATTGGTGTCATTTTACACCAAAAGTGGTGTTTTTTACACCAGTTAATTGCTGATGTTTCATTACATCAATTTACTGGTGGTGCACACCACTTTTGGTGTAAAATGGCACCAATTTTTTTACAGTGTATTTTTTATGATTGTTGACAGAGTACTTACCGAAATCCCAAACTTTCTGGCCACATCTTTTTTTTCAATCATTTATCGATTTCTTTGGATGTCTTCACTTTATCACAGAGAGTTATGCAGTCCCTAGGAGACATTTTTTGCAGAAGCAGTGAAAAAACGCACTCAAACAGATTAAGTTTTGTGAATCTTTCACACTAAAGAAAACCAGAAATAGTAAACATCTACTCTAACTGTAAGGGTTGAGAGCTTTAGTTTGGATAGATGAAAACGTGTTCTATATGGTGACAATGATCTGCTCTCGCGGCTGCAGCTGTCAAGGGACAATTTTCCATTCGACCAATAGCGTGCTTGCGCCTTCTTTCACACCCGCTTTTTTGTGAGTGCATCAGGTTACGTGTCATGCCAGTGGATCTCGGGAGCTTTCTGGCAGTGAATATTACGAATATTGACTTGTTGTGTTTGATTAAAAGATAGTTTATTTTTCTAATTTAACCTTCTAAATGATCTTCGATCTCATTCACCTTAAACTTCAATTATCTCTCTGATCACGCTCTTATATGTGTAACAATCCAATTGATACTGTTTAAAGAAGGATGTTGGAAGGTGTGTGGGAGGGTCGAAGGAGATGAACTTGTTGCACATAATGAACAAGGAGATTCAAGGTAGAAAATTAAGATAAAAAACTCAGTACTGAACGATAAATCAATAATATAATCAGTGATGGAAAATTGATTCCATGTGATTTGGAAGATTTTTTAAAACTGAATAAATAAAGAACATTTTATGAACAAATTCATAAGGAAATAGATATTTCGCTATATGGAGAATGTTTTTAATGAGATCATTGGAAAAGGGGACCGTTCCTACTAAAAATATGTTATATAGAGAAATTCGATGTATGGAGTTTTGTTATAGAGAGACTCGACTGTATATCAATTTAAACTGGAAAGAAAAAGACTCTTATGCAAAATTTGACAACAGTTCTGCCTTTAAACTAGTAAAGCCGACAGAATATATATATATATATATATATATACAGTATATTGCTTTGAAATTACTGTCAAAAATATCGATACAAAAGTTGGAGCACGGTTGATCCCTACCAAGAGGAAGGAAGGGTAGGGACAGAAAATAAAAGATCATATTAAAAGCTTTTCAACTTTATATTACTCGACATGGATTGAAAGAAACAAAAAATATGCCCCACCCGAGGGGACAGGTAAGCCCCAAATGGTCGGAGGGGAGATCTCAAATGTATCTTTGGTCAAGGTTTCAAAATGTAGTTTTATAATAAAATAGAACAAGAATTGGAAATTAAAAAAATTGCATGCATATTTTGAACGGCCCTGTAAATTAAGATTGACGAGAAAGGGGAGGGAGGAAGAGATTAGACAGAACGAACTTGAAAAGTACAACATAATAAACTAGTAACTCGAATAACTAGGCTTCTAAACAAAAGTATAACGATTTAACCTAGTGTTGAATTCAGGGAGTGGCCCGGGGGAACATTGTAATGTCTCTCCCGAAAGTTTTGAGATTTTATGCTTTTTAATGGATGCACCCCCCCCCCCCCCTCATACACACACACACATCCCGACCGAGTCGGAAAAATCCTTCCCGCCATTCAACACTGAACCAAGAAAAAAAAAAGGCTCTTATACAAAATTTTACAGCAATTCTGCCACTAAAACAGTAAAATTGGAAGAATCGATTCAACCCGAATCGTGGATCGACCGCGATGCAATTTGAATTGAAGTAAATCAAAAAATAACGATTCTACCCGCATCTAAAGAAATTAAGTATTTCAAAAAATAACGATTCTACCAGCATCTAAAGAATTGAAGTAAATAAAAAACTAACGATTCTACCCGTATCTAAAGATCGACATCGAATCTGTGCTGAATCGATTCGCCATTTCTGATCCTACGTTACGGGAAGAATCGAATCGTTCATTTTTCCTTGCTTTCTTTTGTATTTAGAAAAAGAAAATGTTGGATTCATGAAAAATTTCGACTTTCGGTTTTCGAAGGTCTTGTCTGGAATACGATTTTACTATTTTTATAATTTGTCTGTCTGTCAGTCTGTCTAATCGTTTGTCTCTGACAAAAAATTATGGGTGGTCTATTTCACGAATCTGTTGAAACATTAGACTCAGTTAGACCTTCATATAAATTGGTGCTGATTACTTTTAGGTGAAAATCGCCCAACAGGTGGCGCTGCTATGCTGCCTTTTTCATGATCTCCGCAAGTTCGCTATCAAGAATTAATGCACGGATTTTTCTCAAACTTCACATTCAGTTAGACGTTGGCACAAATTGTTGCTTATTAGGTTTCGGTGTAAATCACCCAACAGGGGGCGCTGCTATGTTGATTTTATCAGCAGTGTTGAAATCAGACAATTTTCTCCGGTATGGTTTTCTGCGGATCCAGAGAGGGACAGTTCAGAGGGAGAGGGGATTGGACTTTTTTACATTAAGCATAAAATCTTAAACCTTCTGGGGTGACATTTGAATGTTGCGGGGGGGGGGGCATGTCCCCCCCTGAATTCAACACGTTTTACAGGATTTAAATTATTTTAGGGATCATATCTCAAGAACTAATGAACGGAATTTTATCAAACTTAATATATGCTGTTAGACATTGCCATAAGTTGTTTATGACTAGATTTTCGTGTAAATGATATAACCGGTTGTGCTGCCATGCTGATTTATTCAGCAGTGTTGAATTCAGACATTTTTCTCCGGGAGGGATTTCTATGGTTCTGGAGATGGACATTCTAGAGTTAGTTGGGAGGGGGGATTAGACTTTTGTCCATTAAGCTTAAAATCTCAAATCTTCCTGGGGGACATTTCAATGTTCCGGGGTGGGGGTTGTCCACCCGTACCAGTCCCTGAATTCAACACTGTTTTTCAGGATTTATACGATGTTAGCGATAATATCTCAAGAAGTAATGAACGGAATTTCATTAAACTTAATATTCTGTTAGTCATTGACATAAGTTGTTCCTCAGCCGCTATACTGCTTTTTTCGTGATATTCGTGATAGCCATATCTCAAAACTAATGCACGGAATTTAATCCAATTTCATATTCTGTTACACTTTCATATAAATAGATCCTTATTAGGCTTGCTATATACTACCCAATAGGTGTCGCTTTTATGCTCTTTCAATTGGGATTTTCTGTTACGAATATCTAAGAGTGTGTGGGTCGTAATTCAATGATTTGTTAGGAAAATGCAATGCTTATATTTTCTTTTAAAATGCACATACTTCAACGAACCTATACTTTTTTAATCCCCATAATGGGCATAGGTTATGATTTGACACTGTGATAGCGAATTTTGAAGTTTTAACATTTATGAGACAGAAGACAGTTTTGGGATTGGCACATCCAACTACTTTACCTTTAATTTTTGAAGTAAAAGGTAAGTGATATTACCTTTACAGACATTGATTAAAAAATTTATAGTATCGATTAAATCGAGTTGGCCATAGTACGATTAAATCGATTTAAAAAAATCGAAATCACCTATCACTATGCAGGAGTTTTGTTTCTTGCTAGAATTCAAGGTGAACAAATGGAAAGACTTTAAATTTCTGTTTATTACGGAAAGGTCTAAGATATTTTAAATAAAAATGCATTTGACAGTTTATCATAGACATGTAAACGAGCGTTTTAAGTTATCTACATTATAAAGGAAAAACGTTGGCTACTGCAATTTTTTTAACGCCCAAACATCGCACATTTTCGAACTTTTACACCGTCGCTATCGGATAGGTGGGGGTGGGGGGGTACCTTCAAATGCAGTTTGTTGAAAACTGTATCGTGATTTACTCATTTTTACGGCTTTTGAAATAATTTTCAAGCATATTTTTTTAAAATCTATCTCTATCACGTGCAGGGCTCGATACGGAATAATAATAATAATTCATTCACACTTAAAACAATATAAATAGTTCAGTATTTGTCTCCAGCTAATATTACATAACGAAGTTAAAACTTTACAAATAAACAAGCAAGAAGCAGGAATTCTTTTTTTTGAGAATTTAATGTCGCCCCGATGAGGAAAAATAAAATTATTATTCGGGGACCCGTCATTTAGACCCATTCATTCGAATTTCGACGAAAGAAAATGTTTACGAAGGAACTCTTTCATTAATTTATAATAATCCTGCAAAATTAATTACAATAAAAAATACGCCTTATGTTGGTTAGTCTAATACTCAAAAAAAATATTATTTTAACATAAAGGTCACTGATCTTTTATAAAGACGCTCTAAATTTTTGTAAAACTTTGCGTTTTATCAATGTCTGATTTCAATTGCGTTATTTTCAAAAGTGCATTTCCACCTGTGATGAATTTCAAATCCGCTGAAGTGATAATGATGCACATCTACAAAACACATTTCAGTTTTAAGACTTAAAATATTCGCTTTTTTATATATATAAAATGACGTCATTTGCAACCGCTTTTCACTCCTTCCCTTCGCTTCACCCCTTTTAAATTTCGAATTTGCTTTCGACTGTTCTTAGAGGTCATTTATATTTTATAAGTAACTAGCAAACCCCGCGGCTTTGCTCGCGTAATAGTTGAAATATGCCAAGTGATATTTGCATGACTATTTTTAGGGTTTCGTTCATCTGACGAAACCCTATTCGTCTCGCTCCTCTGTCTGTCTGTCTGTCCGTCACAGAGCCCGTTCTCAGAAACTGTACATGTTGGAGACATGAAATTTTGGGTACTTATAGCTGAACACCTCACATCATACGACAAATGATAAAATTTTGAAAAAGTCGTACATTTAACCCTTTGAGCTCCCGCATGTATGTATTTTAAACAATTCTTTCTAATTGAGCTCCTAATTAGTTTGGAGACGTGAAATTTTGCATACTTATTGCTGAATACCTCACATCAAACGACAAATGATAAAACTTTGAAAATGTCGTACGTTTAACACTTTGGGGTCCCACATGTGTATTTTAAACAATTTATTCTAAGTAAGCCCCTATTTAGGTTGGAGGCGTGAAATTTTGCATACTTATAGCTCAACACCTCAGATCACACGTCAAATAATAAATTTTGAAAAAGTTTTATGTTTAACCCTTTCAACTCCAGCTTGTATATTTTAAGCAATTCTTTCTAACTGAGCCCCTAATTAAATTGGAGATTTGAAATTTTGCATATTTATTACAGAACACCTGAGGCCAGGCGACAAATCATAAAATCTTGAAAAAGTCTTACGTTTAACTCTTTGAGCTACCACATATGTATTTGAAGCAATTCTTTCTAAGAGAGCCCCTAATTAAGTTGGAGACATGGAATTTTGCATACGTATAGCTGAATGCCTCAGACCACACGACAAATCATACAAATTTCAAAAAGTCTTATGTTATTTACCCCTTTGGCTCAACTTATGTATTTTAAGCAATTTTTCTAAATCCGCCCTTTTAACCCGGGGAGAAATTTTCCACCTTTAGCCGACACACCTTTGAGCATTCTTTCATATTATGCACCATAGCCTTACATATTTTAGTTCCATTTTTTCCGCCAGGTGCGCCTACTTCTCTCGGGTGCTATGGGCGCAATCCCCTCGACTAATATATCTACGGATAGTATGTAAAACGGATTTTCGTTCGGATACAGGTTTGCTTAGAATCAAGTGCGCCCCCTGGTTGTGAAATGTGGAAATAACAGATTTTTCAAAAGGATAAAGTGTTTTGAAAGGAATATTAAACGAAACCCTCTGTGCGATCTGTGATCACACTTACCCACTTGTTTATTAGAAGAACACTTTTTGAAATAATTCAAAATTTACAAATTAAGCCACAGTTTGAATAAACTTCATTATAAAAGTGCAATAGACAGAAATGAGATTTTAATAAATAAGAAGAACTAAAACTAATTCCAATCAAATGATAATTTAGAAAGTATTTTGAGACTTTTATGCTCATTTCATACTCTCATTTCAGTATTCATTTGAAGTTTTGAATTTTTTAGAAACCATCTTAACACATTTACAACTTAAAATTAATCATCAAGTTAAATTCCAAGCTTCTTGTCAAACAGTCTACCACCTCTCTGTTGGTAGTGGCACCAACATAGGATGCCGAAACAGAGTTCAAATAGAATGTCTCGAAAAATGTTGAAACAGAGACTATCACGATTAATTTGCCAACATTAACCTTGAAATCGGTTGGTATTTCCTAATATTGCATAGAAAACGGAATTTAGATGTTTTTAAAGGCTTTCTTGTTGTACCTGCCAACCAGGTGGTAGTGACTCCGGCATAAAATATAGCCCATATAGGATCAAGGATTATCACTCTATATTCGCAAAAAATAACTTTTGTAATCGGTTCATTATTTCCTGAGATTCCATAGAAATCGTAATTTAGGATCTTTTAGAATGCTTTTCGCTCGTTCCCTTAGCTTCACCCCTTTTTAATTTCGAATTTATTTTCGACTGTTCTTAGAGGATATTTATATTTTATAAGTAACTACCGTGCTATATTTAAAGTTTCTAGCCTCTTTAGTACCGCAGAAATCGCAGTTTAGAAAGTTTTTTGCTTGTGAAACCCTCGACATAAAATATAGCTTATGTTTGAGCAGGTTCTATCACCATCAATTTGCAACCACTATGTTTGAAATCAGTTTCGTATTTCATACGATTGCATAAAAATCGTAATTTAGAACGTTTATAGAACGCTTTTCGCTCGCTTCATCCTTTTAAATTTGGAACTTAAAAGGATAACAGACAGAGGATAATAGGATAATATACAGACAGTGGCGTAGGAACTTTGTACAAACAGGGGGAGCCGGGGCATATTGCGGAAAGCTAGTGGCGTGGATCATTTCGTTCATTTTGGAGGGTTCTGCACGTTTGACAAACAGAAGTATAAAATGGAAGCATATCAAAAGATCACCAACTCTTTAATCCAGTTGAAATAATTTTTAATAGATATACTTGATACATAGAAACTTAGTTTATGTGCGATCCCGAATACAATATTCAAATTTAAGGCTTCTCCCAATTTCATTTACCAAAAATTAAAGTGCTTTCTGTTGTTTTGTTTACAAATCTCTTCCAAATCAATTTTAAAGGTCTGCTCTTTATAAATATGTTATCGGTGCAGGTAATTTGTAGTAAACCTATATAAGACTCCTTTTTTCTAGAAATCGGGAGGGTTGTAAACAATGAGAAAAAGGATGAAGGCACAAACAAGTGTGCTCACCACCTCTCTCTCTCTTCTCTTTGTTGTTTATTGTGTGAATTTTCTAAAAAAAGTATACTTTATTTTTTAATTCAGAAATGTATCGTAAACAGATGTGGTGCGAGAATTTCTCCCGGGGGAACTAAGCCCGTCTGAAATACTCCAGGGGGAGCCACAGCTCCCCCAGCTCCCCCGGTTCCTACGCCCTTGTATACAGAATAACTTCTGTAATCGGTTTATTATTTCCTGAGATTCCATAGAAATCGTAATTTAGGATCTTTTAGAATGATTTTCGCTCCTTCCCTTCGCTTCACCCCTTTTTAATTTCGAATTTATTTTCGATTGTTTTTAGAGGATATTTATATTTTATAAGTAACTACCGTGCTATATTTAAAGTTTCTAACCTCTTTAGTACCGCAGAAATCGGATTTAGAAAGTTTTTTGCTTGTGAAACCCTCGACATAAAATATAGCTTATGTTTGAGCAGGTTCTATCACCATCAATTTGCAACCACTATGTTTGAAATCAGTTTCGTATTTCATACGATTGCATAAAAATCGTAATTTAGAACGTTTATAGAACGGTTTTCGCTCGATTGATCCTTTTAAGTTTGGAATTTTCTTTCGACTATTCTTAGAAAGCGTTTGCAACTTTGAAGTAATTACCATTTCAAATTTAAAATGTTAGACCCCCTCAGTAACACTAAAACGCAATTTAGAACATGTTTTGCTCCCCCCAGGTGGTAGTGGCAACAAAGTAAAATATAGGATATGTTTGAGCGGGGACCGTCACCATCAATTTGAAACCATTACTTCTGAAATCGGTTTATATATCCTGAGATTGCGTAGAAATCGCTATTTAGAACGTTTTTAGAACGCTTTTCGTTCATTTTCACACCTTTTAAATTAAAAATTTTTAAGGAACTCTTCTCAGAGAGTATTTACATCTCATAAGTAATTACCATACCAAATTTCAAGTTGCTAGCCCCTTCAGTATCACAAAAATCACAATTTAGAACGTTTTTTAAAATGCAACCGCAAGGTAGTAGTGACGCCGACATGAAATAGATCCTATATTGGAGCAAGGGTTGTCATCATCAATTTCCAACCATTACTTTAGAAATCGGTTGGGTACTTTCTGAGATTGCATAGAAATCGCAATTTAGAACGTTTTTTAGAACATTTTTCATCCATTTTCACCCCTTTTAATTTTCGAATTATTTAGGAAATGCTCTTAGAGATCATTTATATCTTATAGGTAACTACAATGCCTAGTTTCACGTTGCCTCAATAGCCTCTGCACTATTACAAAAAATGCAATTTAGATCACTTTTTGCTCCTCCATTGCCTTTGGGATGGTGGCACCGACATGAAATACAGTCTATGTTGGAGCGAGGGCTGTCACCATCGTTTTCACACCATTATTTTTTAAATCGGTTCGGTATTTCCTGAGATTGCGTAGAAATCGCAATTTAGAAAGCTTTTCAGAACGCTTTCCGCTCATTTTCATCCCTTTTAAATTTCGATTTTTAAGGAAATGTTCTTAGAGATAATTTGTATCTTATAAATGACTGCCCTGCCTAATTTCAGGACTCTAAGCCCTTCAGTAACACAAAAATTGCAAATTAGAACGTTTTTTGCTTCTGCAACCCCTAGGTGGGAGTGACACCGACATGAAATAGGGCTTATGTTGGAGCAAGATCTGTCATCATCAATTCCAAACCATTACTTTTGATATAGGTTGGGTACTTTCTGAGATTGCGTAGAAATCGCCATTTAGAACGATTTTTAGAACTCTTTTCGCGCATTTTCACCCCTTTTAAATTTTGAATTTTTTAAGAAATGTTCTTAGAGATCATTTATATCTTATAAGTAACTACCATTCTAAATTCTTTGTATCTAGGCCCTTCAGTAACACAAAAATCGCTATTTCGAACATTTTTTTGCTCCTGCACGCCCTTTCAGGCTCGGACTGGCCCGCCGGCCCACCGGCCCGTGGGCCGGTGCGCCCTCGGACAGGTAAATCTGCGCCCTCATCTACGTGTTATAAAAATTATGACAAATTTTTAAAAAAATTACAAATACTGGAATAACTACAACTCTGTTAAAAATATTCTATATATTTTTTAAATAACAATAATTTTTTAATCTTTAAAAAACCAATAGTGGAATTTATTCCCTTTCCAAAGCAAAAAAAAAAAAAAAAAAAAAAAAAAAAAAAATTGTTTGTTCATTCTTGACTGTTTCTTTGTTTCAGGGCTGCATCCAATCCAAATCTTTTAAAATCTAAAGTATATTTTATGTGTTACTAATAGCTGCATTCAACGCGCAAAAACATGCAGACTGTCTGGCACCAAAGATCGTCGCTTCTATTTCATTTTTTATTATTATTATTTAATTTGCAGTAAAATCATTTATTATAGTTATTTATCTCAAAGACGTAAGCTTCGTGTGTTCATAAAATTTAATGTTTTGATTATAATTTCTAGAATATAAGTTTTTTTATTAAATGCATTTTTGTTATTAAACAGTTTTAGGAAGAATATTCCCGTCAGTTAAGAGGTAATTCAAACTTTCTGTTTTGTTAAAAATTATATTTTAATATGAAAAAAAAAAACTTTTGAAAAAAGTCTATAAATGTAGTAATCAGAACGTGCATCAGAATTGCGTCTGTCACGAATTTTGTATATACAGTAAACTCTGTCTAAGGCGGAATCGATCGGAACCGAGAAATTTTTCCGTAGTAGACAATATTCCGCCTTAGACAAATGTTACTATATGTCTATGATTTCGCTAGAACTTGAAAATCTTAACCGAGTTAGACAGATTCCCGTCTTACACAGAGTCCGCCTTACAGAGAGTTTACTATATGTTAAAGCATGGCTGCTCAACACCGCACTCAGGGCGCTAAGGCGACCTTTGAAGTTTCTCTCTTTGTTCGTTCGATGTTCGATTCTATACTGTTTCTAATTTTTTTTTAAATCGGTATTTCCTAAGACGGAAATCTGTCTATCGTAAACCGATTTTTAAGTTTCCTGGAAGTATTTTCTATACAATAAACTTTGTCTACGGCGGAATACTGTCTACAACGGAATATTTGAATCTATCCATATGGATTTCACCTTAATAGAGTTTTTACGAATAAAAATCTAAAGGTAGGGCATTCATTAGACAAATGAAATTCTAAATGTATCCTGATTTATGTTTTTCTGCAATTTATTTTTACATTGTGTCTCTGAATCATAGAAAGTTCTTTAGGCCACCACCGTACCGCAAAGGGCGTATGTTTATGTATTGTCATCGACACCACTACTATAGTGAGTTAAGGGGCTACTTCAGTCACCTGGAAAGACTCGCTCGCTGATGCTAATCATTTGGAAGAAAATTTTAAAGATATCTCGTTTGCATTTTAATATTTTTAATTTTTTTTTTTTTTTTTTTTTTTTATTTTTTTTTTTTTTTTTGCATTGGATAGCTGAGATTGATCTCTATATCTGCCCTTTTTTACTTTTACGATTTTGTTTGGATATTTTTTTCAGGAGGATGCTTACAATTTCGAAACCGGTTCCGGAAATTAAATTGTCCTAATTAAAAATATCTGCAAACAAAATTGAAAAAGTAAAAAATTCCCTTTGTACAGATCGATCTCAGCTACCCAATGCAAAAAGAATTCTTCAAAAATACTGAAATGCAAACGAGATATCTTTAAAAATATCTTCCATTAGATTAGCATTAGTGAGCGGGCCTTTTCAGGTGACTGAAGCAGCCTCTTAATGTTGTTGCATGTTCCCAATCAGGCGAATACTGGCACCCTCCACTTCTTGCGCCTCTGCTTACTGAAAGGTTTTAGAGTTATTTTGCCCTGTTTTTTAGAGTTATTTTGTTATTTATATCGGAGCTCGATAGATTTTTTACTTAATTTTTTGAAGATTGTTTTTATGTAATTACATGCTTTTTTATCTCTAATCAGACAATTGAGTCTTTGATTTGATCAAACTAAATTCTTGGATTTTCGAATCGATCCTAATTTATAAAGTGCTATAAAGCTATTTTCAATTTTTTTAATTTAATCTGTTATATCACCTGTATATTCTGTAAAAATCTTAGTTTCCAATGTTTTATTTATTTGCCAGTAGACAAGAGGTTTTCGCACTGCAATATTTGAGATTATTTACTGTTACTTTAATGAATTGCACTTTTCAAAGAAACAATGTGTTAAGAGGCTACTTCAGTCAGGCGAAAAGACCCGTTCGCTAATGCTAATCCTATGGAAGAAATTTATAAAGATATCTCGGTCGCATTTCAATATTTTTAAATGATTTCTTTTGCATTAAACAACTGAGATTGATATGCACAAAGGTTGTTTTTTACTTTTTCGATTTTGTGTACAGATATTTTTTATGGGGACACTTTCATTTTCGGAACCGGTTTCGAAAGTGAAAACATCCTCATAAAAAAAATCTGTAATTAAAATCGAAAAAGTATAAAACGGCCTGCATACAGATCGATCTCAGCTATCCAATGCAAAATAAATCATTTAAAAATATTGAAATGCAACCGAGATATCTTTATAAATTTCTTCCATAGGATTAGCATTAGCGAACGGGTCTTTTCGCCTGACTGAAGTAGCCTCTTAAAGCAAAATATAGGTATACTATGTGAAAAACCTTTCATGTGATACCCCATTTATCGTTGTGCATTTTTGTATGGGTAAAGAAAAGAGGTTGTTGATGATATCAGAAGTAATATGATTTAATTATGTATTCATATTAAAAAAATTATGCTTTGTAATTATACTTTCACTTTGACATTTTTTAAAAATAGGTATTTCTTCCGTGATTCCGTTTTTTTTTTCTTTTTAAACAAATGATTCTGTATGTATAAGTGTATGTTGGTATTTTTTTACGTTTCCTGGCTCCCCGAGTTTGTTTTGGTGTTTTTTTCGATGATGTCAGTATGTAATTTTTTTGTGTGTGTGTGTTTGTGTGTGAGTGAACATGATATTGCCCAAATTATGAAATTCTAATATGCACGCATACATACACAAATACTTACGGAATAGGTTTAAAAATAACGAAAACGGATTAATGGAACCTTAAAATGTAAAAATACACCAATATTGTCGGAATCGGGTTTTTAATATGTTTTCAAATTCTTTTTTAGACTGTATGGGCACGAAAAGTAAAAATTTGAGCGATTTTTATTAATCTGATAAAAACATACGGAAATTTAAGTATTATATGTTGTTGAGGATCAAAGGTGAATTATCTATATTTAAAACAACCATTAGCATAACTATGTAAATTCAATTTCAATATTTACTTTATTTAACAAGGTTGTAGTGAGCATTAATTGATAAGTACATCATAATTTTAGAAAAAGAAAATTAGCTTTATAAATGAAAGTGATACAGTAGACGCTCGATTTTAGATTTGACGATTTTAGATTTAGACGCTCGAGTGTGAGAGGGACAAGCTCGTATCGGTGGATAACGATGCAGTTATTAACAGACTTTGTGAACAAAGTGAAGAAATGAAACGGCTTTTAACATTTTAGAAAATGTAGACAATTTTTCCGTACACATTTTTTGTATTCTTATGCGTAATATTTTTTCTTTATATTTGTATTTATTTATATTTATATTTGTATTTAAATTTAAATTTGTATTCATACGTTAATTTTCTTGACTTAATACTTTCTTAAACATGTTAAAGTAGAATTTCCCTAATAATTGTACTCAATAATAACTATGTATATATGTGTATATATTTGAGTAACAGAATAATTCAATTTGTTAATTTTTAAAATGTATATATTAGGTGTTTTTTGAATTTTATGTAACAAAATTTATCTGTTTTATTTTTTTTAGTACACTAAAAAAATGCAGTTTTTTTTATAAATATAATAGAAAGGTTTGCGAAAATTGATTGCAGCTTTTTAATTACAAACAGCACCGTAGCTCATTCCCATATTCCCGGAAATCATTAAAAAGAAAAAAAAACGATCAGTAACTTCAGAAAACAGCTGATTTTAGAAGTTTACGGAGACGTTCATGAAAAAAAAAACTCCTATGTTGTCCGTAAATTTTGGAAAAAGGATTTCTGTTGATATCGGATGTTTGCTGGTTCGTGATTGAATCTGCACCTAAAGATTTCCAGAATCATGGGTAATTACGAAATTATACAGAATTTTAGTTTTTTTTTTTTTTTTTTTTTTTTTTTTTTTTTTTTGGAAACTTTTTTGCACTTTTGTACATGTAGATCTTTATAAATAATTAGAAATATCTCAAATTTAACAGAAAAATAAAATAATGAAAATAAAGGTACCGATATACAGGTAAAATATATTTCGGATTATATTCTTACAGTCTATTTGTTATTAATGAATATTATTGACTTTCTAGAAGATGGTAGAATAATGAGTTCTGTTAAAAAAGTTGCGCCCTCCAAAAATCCAAGGTCTGCGCCCTTTACAATGACCCAGTCCGACCCTGCGCCCTTTAGGGTTTGTGGCACCGACATAAATGTAGCCTATATTGGAGAAAGGGTTGTCACCATCATTTTGACACTATTATTTTTGAAATCGGTTTGGTACTTCTTAAGATTGTGTAAAACTCGCCATTTAGAACGTTTTTTAAACGCTTTTTGCCATTTTCACCCCTTTTTAATTTAAATTTTTTAAAGACATGTCCTTAGATCATTAGTGTCTTATAAATTACTACCATTCCAAATTTCATGTTTCTAGGCCCTTCAGTAACACAAAAATTTCATTTTCAGAAAGTTTTTTGCTCCTGCACCCCCTTTTGGCCAGTGGCACGGACATAAGATATAGCCTATATTCTAAGTTGGACTAACACCATCATTTTGATACCATTACTTTTGGAATCGGTTCAATAGTTCCAGAGCTTACCTCCTACAATTAAACAATTTTTACCTCTTTATAATATTACTAGCAAACCCCGCGGCTTTGCTCGCGTAATAGTTGAAATATGCCAAGTGATATTTGCATGACTATTTTTTATTAGAAGAACAATTTTTGGAATAATTAAACAATTTCAAATTAAGCCACAGTTTGACTAAACTTCGTTATAAAAGTGCAATAGACAGAAATGAGATTTTAATTAATAAAAATAACTAAAACTAATTCCAATTAAATGATAATTTAGAAAGTATTTTGTGACTTTTATGCTCATTTCAGTATTCCTTTGAAGTTTTGAATTTTTTAGAAACCAACTTAACACATTTACATCTTAAAATTAACCATCATGTCAAATTTCAAGCTTCTTGTCTAACAGTCTACCACCTCTCTGGTGTTAGTGGCACCAACATAAAATGCCTAAATAGAGTTGAAATAGAATGTCTCGAAAAAGGTTGAAACAGAGACTATCCCCATTAATTTGCCAACATTAATCTTGAAATCGGTTGGTATTTCCTAATATTCTATAGAAAACGGAATTTAGGTGTTTTTAAAGGCTTTCTTGTTGTTCTTGTTCCTGCCAACCAGGTGGTAGTAACACCGGCATAAAACATAGACCGTATAGGATCAGGGACTATCACTCTTGATTCGCAAACAATAACTTCCGTAATCGGTTTATTAGTTCCTGAGATTTCTTAGAAATCGTAATTTAGAACTCGTTTAGAATGTTTTTCGCTCCTTCCCTTCGCTTCACCCTTTTTTAATTTCGAATTTATTTTCGACTGTTCTTAGAGAACATTTATATTTTAAAGGTAACTACCGTGCTATATTTAAAGTTTCTAGCCTCTTCAATACCGCAGAAATCGCAATTTAGAAAGTTTTTTGCTCCTGCAACCCTCTAGGGGTTATGGCATCGACATAAAATCTAGCTTATGTTTGAGCAGGTTCTATCACCATCAATTTGCAACCGTTATGTTTGAAATCGTTTTCGTATTTTATAAGATTGCATAAAAATTGTAATTTAGAAAGCTTATAGAACGCTTTTCGCTCACTTCATCCTTTTAAATTTGGAAGTTTCTTTCGACAATTCTTAGAAAGCATTTGCATCTTTGAAGTAATTACCATTCCAAATTTAAAATGTCAGACCCCCCTCAGTAACACAAAAAACGCAATTTAGAACATCTTTTGCTCCTGTAACACCCAGGTGGTAGTGACAACAACGTAAAATATAGGCTATGTTGGAGCGGAGACTGTCACCATCAATTCTAAATAATTACTTCTGAAATCCGTTTATATTTCCTGAGATTGCGTAGAAATTGCTATTTAGAACGTTTTTAGAACTCCCTTCGTTCATTTTCACCCCTTTTAAATTTTAAATTTTTAAGGAACTCTTCTTAGAGGGTATTTACATCTCATAAGAAATTAAAGTACCAAATTTCAAGTTGCTAGCCGCTTCAGTATCACAAAAATCACAATTTAGAACTATTTTAAAATGCAACCGCAAGGTGGTAGTGACGCTGACATGAAATAGATCCTATATTGGAGCAAGGGCTGTCATCATCAATTTCCAACCATTACTTTTGAAATCAGTTGTGTTGTCTGAGATTGCGTAGAAATCGCAATTTAGAACGTTTTTAGAACGTTTTACGTCCATTTTCACTTCTTTAAATTTCGAATTATTTAAGAAATGTCCTTAGAGATCATTTATATCTTATTAGTAACTACCATGTCTAGTTTCAAGTTGCTATCCGTTGAAGTATTACAAAAAACGAAAATTAGATCGTTTTTTGCTCCTTCACCCCCCTTGGGGTGGTGGCACCGACATGAAATACAGCCTATGTTGAAGCGAGGGCTGTCACCATCATTTTCGCTCCATTATTTTTTAAATCGGTTCGGTATTTCCTGAGACTGCGTAGAAATCGAAATTTAGAAAGTTTTTTAGAACGCTTTTCGCTCATTTTCACCCCTTTTAAATTTCGATTTTTTAAGAAATATTCTTTGATATCATTTGTATCTTACAAATAACTGCCCTGCCTAATTTCAGGATTGTACGCCCTTCAGTACCACAAAAAACGCAATTTATAACATTTTTATTTCTGAAACCCTTAGGAATTAGTGACACCGATATGAAATAGAGGCCATGTTGAAGCAAGGACTGTCATCATCAATTTCCAACCCATTACTTATGAAATAGGTTGCGTATGTTTTGAGAATGCGTAGAAATCGCCATTTAGAACGTTTTTTAGAACTCTTTTCGCTCATTTTCATCCCTTTTAAATTTCGAATTTTTTAAGAAATGTTCTTAGAGATCATTTATATCTTATACGTAACTACCATTCCAAATTTCATGTTTCTAGGACCTTCAGTAACACAAAAATCGCATTTTCGAATGTTTTTTGCTCCTGCACCCCCTTTGGGTGTAATGGCACCGACATAAAATGTAGCCTGTGTTGGAGCAAGGGTTGTTACCATCATTTTGACACCATTATTTTAAAAATCGGTTTTGTACTTCTTGAGATTGCGTAAAAATCGCCATTTAGAACGTTTTTTAGAACGCTTATTGCGCATTTTCATCCCTTTTAAATTTCGAATTTTTTAAGAAATGTTCTTGGAGATCATTTATATCTTATAAATAACTACCATTCCAAATTTCATGTTTCTAGGCCCTTCAGTAACACAAAAATTACATTGTCGAACTTTTTTTTTTTGCTTCTGCACCCCCTTAGGGGGTAGTGGCACCGACATAAAATGTAGCCTATGCTGGAGCAAGGATTGTCACCATCATTTTGTCACCATTAGTTTTGAAATCGGTTTGGCACTTCTCGATATTGCGTAAAATTCGCCATTTAGAACGTTTTATAGAACGTTTTTTGTGCATTTTCACACCTTTTAAATTTCGAATTTTTAAAAAAATGTTCTTAGAGATCATTAGTATCTTACAAGTAACTACCATTCCAAATTTCATGTTTCTAGGCCTTTCAGTAATACAAAAATCGCATTTTTAGAACGTTTTTTGCTCCTACACCCCCTTTTGGCCAGTGGCATGGACATAAGATATAGCCTATGTTCTAAGTTGACCTAACACCATCATTTTGATACCATTACTTTTGGAAACAGTTCGGTAGTTCCAGAGCTTACCTCCTACAAATAAACAATTTTTACCTCTTATGAGTATAGAAATATAGACTACCCTGCAAAATTTCAAGTTTCTTTCCTCTTCAGTATCACAGAAATCGCAATTTAGGATTTTTTTGCTCTGCACGTCAGCTAGGAAGACTTCAAATATCCGCTCGGACTGTCGAACCAATGGATCGCCATGCACCTTGACTTTCTAACTAGGTAACTTTAAGACGGGCACACCAAGGCAATATCTGCCCGGGCTGTCGAACCGATTGATCACTGCGCAACTCGTCATCACAAACATGGAAAAATTCGAGAGATGACCTCCAGAGGCAAGACAATTCCTGTATGCTATGCATCCTGTCAGGCAAATTTCTGGATCAGAAACATATCATTCTTATTTTACGGCTGCACCGCCCAGAAAACTCGCATCCTCATCACATGAAAAGAGAAAGAGGTCTCCCGTTATTCGATGATATATTTTATTCGATATTATCTCCTCTAGGACTTCTGGAGTAAGGCCTGAACTCTCTTTATTTTTTCCTTTTTTACTGTCCAAAATTCGAGAGAGGCAGAGGAGTAGCTAACACCAACCAGCGATTGCCTGAGGGTTAATTGGTTAAAATTCAACTACATCTCATGATACAATGATACAAACTTAATATTTAAGTAACGCTGACACCCTCTAATGTTTTATAATCTCTCTCCGGTATTATCGTAGACACTCCTTGGTAAATTTATTGCAGCACAGGATACTTGGAAGAGCTTAGAAATGTCGAATCTTAGATATATTTTAAGAAATGTTTTGGTTTGCTTTAGATACAGTTATTAAAAATTATTATTATAGAAAAACAGTAACATAAATAAGTTAAATTATAACAAAATTATGTAATCTTTAATGTTCTTTAAACAATTTTCATTGTCAAAATTTATTGCTTTCCTATCCAAAATCAAGCCCTTTTTCAGTCCGTTAACAAATTAAATGCACATTCTTTTTTTAGCGACAGATTTTGCACAACTTTGAGTTACCGTAAAAAAAAATATATATATATATATATATAAACCAGTATAAGATTATATTTAGCCTGAACCAGCGCACCCCCCCCCCCTCCCTCACAGACTAGGAAAAAATAGGCTGCGACCTCATCGGCAGTGGGTTATATTTCAAAAGCAGCTGAGCATTCATAAAAATTGTAGATAAAATATGCATTAGTGGCAGTAGGTTTCGGCCAGAACAGTGATAGCAAAATCAAATGTTAAACATTCGATGGCTATTATCACATGCTCCTCCACCGGACCCTACGCCAACATTAAATGAATGCCTCACCTGGAACACAGTAAAAGATGCTAAAAATATGTTCGTTAAAAAAAAAAAACAAAAAAAAACCCACTCAAACCAACTTAGCCACATTGCCACAACCCAAATATAAAACATAAAACAAACTAAACAAGGCCACTGAACTCGACATATAAGCATGTATTGTATGTAGAGCTCAGTGAACAAGGCAAAATCTAACATCCAATAACCAATCCAAATTTATTCCAGGTCTGTTGCCAATCGACACAGCACATCATCATAAAACCGTCCTTGAACATGCTTTAGGAAATATGAGTCATTCACAGACGTCGAAAAGCAATCGATCAGTAATGAAGAAAATCTGCAAAATCTGAATACGTAACAATAGTTATTTGTCTTTCTTTTCACAACAATGAAATTCAGAAAGACAGTAAATAATACTAAACTGGCAAAATGAAAAAAAAAATGACCTAACAATAGTTATTTATTTTTCTCGTTACAATAATGAAATTCGGCTGAACAATGAACAACAGTATATAAAGATACACCTCTCCATGAAATGACGTTTCAAAGCAAGATTTGAAGTCGTGAATGTAGGTTGTATAAAAACAGAATCTCTTAGAAGTTTACACATGTATCAGTCTCTCATTTTCGAAAACATATGTCTTGAGCAGTGACTTAGCGTGTATCTCGAAATTGGATGAAACTGAGAAAAGCTTTCTTGACAATCATCAAATCATATGTATTTTTTTTTTATCTAAACTAGGGGGCTCTGCCCCCTACGAGCTACGCTCACCAACCCCCGTTCAGACACCGCAGACTCTAAAAGCACGCTAATTTGATTGGCTTTAAAAAGATTTCGAAAGATTGAATTATAACTTAAAAAAACAGTGGCGATCTCCCTATAAACGGATTTCTATTCATTTCTCTTTGATTGGGGAATTTGGTCAAATCAGCTACTGTTAAAAGATACAATGGCTGCTTCCGTCTTTGATTAAATAATTTTAGTTAAACATTTCAAAATATAAAATGGATTAAGTAAACAGAGTCTTTGTCTCCCGGTATTTTTTAACAAAGCGAAAAGAAAGCTTTTTTTAAATAAGACATTTTAAATATATCGTTTATAATCTGACGTAATTTTCACCAAACTTTTCTTTCTCTTTTTAATATTTACGTGAAAATACTTTTGTTATGAAATGAAATATTTAAGCTGTCTTAACAAAAATAGTTGAAAAATATCAAATAAATGTCTCGCGCAATTTTTTAAATTTAAACTGTTTTGCGATATTACTTTTTGTTCATTTTACGTAATGTGTAATGTGACGTAAATGTGACGTAATTTCTCCCATTTAAGACTTCTAACTCATGTTAATGAATTTATTATTTTACAACATTCTTTCACTTTTAAAATTCACGTGTAATATGGTTTTTATGATAATTTTCAATGAGTTCCTGCTTTTTATATTTTCTTGTTTATAATAGTCACGTGTAAAATATTTTTTTAATTTGAAGCAAACATTATTATTTGCGCTTTTTATACTGTTGGCAACAGGCTAAATTAGTACAATTTTCTAAAATAAGTAAAAAATATCTCTCGAAATGCTGAAAATTTGAATTTAAAATAGGAATAAAACCTCAAAAAATGAGTCAAATTAATAAACTGAGTGCAGTCTGCACACCGGGAAATTCTGACGCATAAAATGATCTAAAAATGATTAAATTCCGATGTTCAGTTTTTGCTCCTATAAAACTTTTTTAATGGAACGATTTTGTCCAACTTTAGCATTAAATATCTCTTTAAATATTTCTTCGAATTGAAAACTGTCTGCATCAGCGTGTTTATCAAACATTTCTCTATAATTCCACCGATTTTCATATTTTTGTATGCAATATTTTGCTGAATATTAACGAAGAAAGACCTCCGGTCACAAAAAATTCAAAACCGGCGGCGGCGGCGGTGACAGCGGTAGTTACTTTTTTTTAGAATAGAGAGATACTTTTTTAACAAACAAACAGAGGACTTCAGAATTACCTATTTTATTGTATATTCCTAGGCGAGTAGAATAAATAATATCTCTACTTTGATAATGAGTTATAGAGTTTATCTACTTTGATTTTGGATACCTTAAATAATGATTAATTGTATTTAATTTTATCCGTCTGTAGAAATAAATAACAAAAGTAATGGATGAAAAGATGATTATAAATGATTTATAAAATATATTAAACACTGAGAAATTGTTTAATAAATCTCTCTATTCTAAAAAAAAGTAACTACCGCTGTCACCGCCGCCGCCGGTTTTGATTTTTTTGTGACCGGAGGCCTTTCTTCGTTAATATTAACAAAAATAATGCATACAAAAATATGAAAATCGGTGGTTTTATACAGAAATGTTTGATAAACACGCTGATGCAGACAGTTTTTAAATCGAAGAATTATTTTAAGAGTTATTTAATGCTAAAGTTGGACAAAATCGTTCCACTAAAAAAGTTTTATAGCAGCAAAAACTATACATAGCAGCGTAATCATTTTTAGATCATTTCATGCGTTAGAATTTGCCGGAGTGCAGATTGCATTAATTTTTTTATTTTGACTCATTTTTTCAGGTTTTATATCTATTTTAAATTCAAATTTTCAGCCTTTCTAGAGATTTTTTTTACAGATTTCAGAAAATTGTACTAATTTAAACTGTTGCCAACTGTATAAAAAGCGCAAGCAATAATGTTTGCTTCAAATTAAAAATTTATTTACACGTGACTATTATAAACAGGAAAAAAACTTTCAAATTAGAATTAAATAATTACGTATAAAAAGCAGGAACTTATTAAAAATTACGTCATAAAAAGTATACACGTGAATTTTAAAAGAGAAAGGATATTGTAAAATAATAAATTCATTAACATGCGTTAGAAGTCTTAGGAGAAATTACGTCATATTTACGTCACATTATAGTTATTACATAAAATGAACACAAAATAATATTGCAAAAAAGTTTAAATTTAGAAATTGCGCTAGACATTTATTTGATATTTTGAGAATTAATTTAAAATGTCTCATTTAAAAGAACTTTCTTTTCGCTTTGTTAAAAAATACCAGGAGACAAAGACTCTCTTTACTTAATTCCTTTTTTATTAGCTTATTTTGAAATGTTGTTACACGTGTATACGTCATCAAGTTATTTTTTATTTCGACGTTTTATTTGTGTTTTTATTAATGTTGTACGAATTTATTTGTTCTTTCGTTATTTAAAATAAAAGTTATATATATTTGTATAATTTGGCGAGTGGTTTGGCGATTTATATAATTTGGCGAAATTGGTCGACAGGATAATCAAGTAATACCGCAGCGGATTTGGCGTTAAAATTCCCCAATCAAAGAGAAATGAATAGAAATTCGTTTATAGGGAGATCGCCACTGTTTTTTAAATTATAATTCAATCTTTCGAAATCTTTTTAAAGCCGATCAAATTAGCGTGCATTTAGAGTCTGCGGTGTCTGGACGGGGGTTGGCGAGCGTAGCTCGTAGGGGGCCGAGCCCCCTAGTTCTTAAAAAATAAGTACTACTAAGTTGGCTAAATGCAAAATAAACACGTAACAATAGTTATTTATTTTTTTTCATATTACAATGAAATTCGATTTAACAATGAACAGCAGAAAATAAAGATGTATACCTCATTTCAAAGCAAGGTCTGAGGTCATGAATGTAGGTTGTAAAAAAATAGATTCTATTGGAACTTTACATATGTATTAGTCATTCTTATTCGAAAATATATGTCTTGAACAGTGACTTGGCGTGTATCTCGGAATTGGAAGAAACTGAGAAACCTTTTCTTGACAATCATCAAATCATGTATTTTTTAAAATCTAAACTAGGGGGCTCGGCCCCCTACGAGCTACGGTCGCCAACCCCCGTTCAGACACCGCAGTTTCTAAAAGCACGCTAATTTGATCGGCTTTAAAAAGATCTTGAAAGAATTGAATTATAATTTAAAAAACAGTGGCGATCTCCCTATAAACGGGTTTCTATTCATTTCTCTCTGATTGGGGAATTTTAAGAAAAAATCAGCTGCTGTTAAAAGTTACAATGGCTATTTTCCTCTTTGATTACATTAAATCAGCTAAACATTTCAAAATAAGCTCATATAAAATGAATTAAGTAAACAGTCTTTGTTTCCCGGTATTTTTTAACAAAGCGAAAAGAAAGTTCTTTTAAATAAGACATTTTAAGCGGGCTCTCATGTCAAGCACACAAGTCGTATGTTTGTTGGTCAATAAATAAATAAATAAATAAATAAAATACATTTTAAATGTATTGTTTTTAATCTCACTTAATTTGCACCAAACTTTTCTTTCTCTTTTTAATATTCACGTGAAAATACTTTTGTTAGAAATGAAATATTATTTGCGCTGTCCCAACAAAAATAGTTGAAAAGATCATCCCGAAATATCAAATAAATGTCTCGCGCAGTTTTTAAATTTAAACTGTTTTGCAATGTTATTTTTTGTTCATTTTACGTAATAAGTGTAATGTGACGTAAATGTGATGTAATTTCTCCTATTTAAGACTTCTAACGCATGTTAATGAATTTATTATTTTACAATATAACTTCTCTGTTAAAATTCACGTGTAATTATAGATGAAGTAATTTTCAATAAGTTCCTGCTTTTTATACGTAATTATTTAATTCTAATTTGAAATTTTTTTTTCTGTTTATAATAGTCACGTGTAAATAAATTTTTAATTTGAAGCAAACATTATTGTTTGCGCTATTTATAAAGTTGGCAACAGGTTAAATTAGTACAATTTTTTAAAATAAGTAAAAAATATCTCTCGAAATGCCGAAAATTTGAATTTAAAATAGAAATAAAAGCTCAAAAGATGAGTAAAATTTAAAAACTAAATGCAATCTGAACACCGGGAAATTATAACGTATAAAATGATCTAAAAATGATTGAATTCCGATGTATAGTTTTTGCTCCTATAAAACTTTTTTAATGGAACGACTTTGTCCAAATTCAGCCTTAAATATCTCTTAAAATAATTCTTCGATTTGAAAACTGTCTGCATCAGCGTGTTTATCAAACATTTTTCTATAATACAGCCGATTTTCATATTTTTGTATGCAATATTTTTCTTACTATTAACGGAGAAAGACCTCCGGTCACAAAAAACTCAAAACCGGCGGCGGCGGCGGCGGCGGTGACAGCATAGACTTGATATAACCTGGACCGCTCTTCCCCATTCAGCTCAGCCTTCAAAAGTGGGGTCGACATGTGTCACGTGCGTGAGGTATTTTGGTGTGCAATACTGGCGATTTTGCGCAATTCTTGGCGTAGGGAAATTAATTAAAAGTATTTCGTGCGACATGATGCATGTAAACATCATGAAACAAGACTAATTTATCTTTCACAAGGGGGAAAATAAAAATAAAAGATGAAGTGGTATATTTTAGGAAAAATATCGAAAAATAAATTATAATTACAAGCAAGATAAGGAATTGAAAAACAGTAAAACACTGAAATATATACAGTCGGACCTCGTTATCCCGACACCCAGTTTTCACGTCACTCTGCTTATCACGTCAGATTTTGAAAGTCCCGATTTTCTGTATATGATTTTAATGTAAATAAACTCCGGATTTTACGTCGTTGAATGATTTTCAACTCCGGATATCCCGACGGTTTAGGAAATTTGTCCCTTTTTCATAATCCATCTTATAAGGACGGAAATTGAGTGGTAAGAAATGCCTTAATCAAACTTTTCACAAAAGTGTCTAAAATACCCATTGAGATAAATGAGAAATTTTACTTCAATCCTTTATCCAAATAAATAAACCCACACACTATGAATGACCCACTTAAACTCTAGACAGACGGATCAGTCTACATGCGGTCTTTTTGTTCTGGTCAGGCGGCGCTTTCTTGTGGTTACGCAGCGTTTTTCATCCTACTGAAACCGAACCATTGCATTGCACTGAAACGATTAGAAATTATCTAACAACCATTTCTGAAACAACGAATATCGATTACAACTCATTGTATAATATTAAAAAAGGAATTGTAGGAAGCACATCTACGGTAAAAGCAATTCTTAATTTATCGATATTTCATGTAACAACAAAAAACAGTCTTAAATCTGATTTTTATTCTTTTAAATTTTTATTTTGTTTAATAATACCGTTTTATTGCTTAAAACTGCAAAAACACGGATTTAAAATTGTCTTAAATTAATTAAAAATACAGCTTTTTATAAACATATTTTTCTGCAACTCCGGTTACCGCGACACTCTGCTTATGTCGACACTTTTTCTGGTCATTAGAGTGTCGGGATAACGAGGTTCGACTGTAAATATAAATATTGTAATCTCTATTTTTATTTGAATACACATGTTTTCATTCTCAGTTTAATCTGAAGCTGCTTTTAAAAATATAATTTAGTGGTTCAGGGTACTTGGATTTTTACCGAAGTCCAATTTGCTTTGTGGCAAACATATATTGAGTTATATTCAAACTAAGAAAGACATTTCTACTAAAAACAAAAATCAAACTTTGAAAACATCAAAAACGAAAAAAAAAATCAATATTTTTTGCACGCTTGAAATGGTAAATGCCCAAAATAGTATAATTTTTTCACACTTTTTGAGCCCATAAGGAAATATATTTTATGATACTGTTTATTTAGCATCAAATAAAATTGTCTCCTGATTCCCCCTCCCATCTCTGCTTTATTCGGTACAGAATATTCAATTCATGCCATACACACAAATAAATAAAATAAAAATAAAATATAAGTTTTCTTTTTCTTTTTTTTAGAGAATATTTATAAGTATACGAAATCATATACGAGTATACGTTTAAAATCCTGTAAAATAAAAGCATAATTAATAACAAAGAAAATACAGAAAAAAAAATATTTTATTGAATTTTTAATATGCACGCATACACTAAATGCATATTATTTTATACGCTTTTTTACACTAAAAACATATTATTTTTAAATATATTATTTTATGAACATAAATTGTCTTAGAGAATATTTAACTTATTCGTCTTATTGGAAGTACAAAAGTCATTTAAAAATATTTGAGAACAATACAAGGGGTATGACTATGATTAAGAACAAAACACAAATGAATGTGGCGTCATATTTGAAATAAAACGAACATTTTCAATTTTTTTTAAAGCATCAATATAAGAAAATACAGAAATCAAGTAAATACGATGTCATATTTTAAATGAATATGTGGTTAATATATGGCTTTTATAAGAGAAAGTGATGTCATGAATGGCTTTTTATTTATAAAAAATGAATTTTCAATTCTCTGTATTACTTTTCAAGAAACAAGAATATATTTATTTAGAATTGAAAAATATATTTTTTAAATACTGGTATAAAAGCAGAATTTTTTAACTCTTGCAATAAATTTAAAGAAAAGTATATTTGTGCAACATTCATGTAATGAAGGGAAAAAATATATTGCCAAATATTAGTCCGTACGGAGTTTAATTTGGAAATTGATTTTTCTAAACAAATATTTTTAAATTTCCGGGCAACACCGGATACTTCAGCTAATTGAATTGTGTAAACAGCAAAGTAGGATCAAGGAACATTAAAATTCTTAAAATGAAAAAATATTCGCCATGTTTTGGCGTTCTATGAAAAAAAAAAAAGAGAGAGATAATGATAAATAATAAAACGAAAACTAAATGAAGTTCACGGTGAAATCATCCGAGAAAAACACAAAATATAGTTCATAGGGGGAAAAAAAGACATTTTTGTATGATGTTTCAATCGTAAAAAACTAGAAATATTCAACGCATTCGGATATTCTATATTTTTAAATTAATAGATATGGAAACATATATTTCGAACACTGTAAAAAAAAAAAATTGTAAAGTTACTAAATTTTTTCTAGGAAACTGGGATTCCAGGAACTTTTTATGTAACGGCAACAAGAAAAATTCCTGTAACAGATGCTGTTACAGAAATTTTTGCTGTTGCCGTTACATAAAAAGTTCCTGGAATTCCAGTTTCCTAGAAAAATTTTAGTAACTTTACAGATTTTTTTTTTACAGTGAAGAAAGCTTACGGTGAATAATCGGAGGAAAAACTAAAGAGGATCATTTGAAAATAGAAGCAGAAAAAGAAAACTATAATATTTTAGTCTTAAAATTTTGAAGCAAACAATTAAACTTTAAATAAATTTATACTAATGCATATTTATCAAACGAAAAAAAATTATATATAATTATAGATTGAATAGTATACATTAAATAAAATTCAAAATGTTAAAGCGGAAAAAGAATAATCAAAATTAATGGCCTGCAAATAACGTAGTCTTATTATTAATGCTGCGGACTTTATTCAGTTGAAACTTCTCCGTCATCTGTTTCCCTAAATGATAAAATCTGATTTTAAAGAACTCGAACAATATGGCTTTGATTAAAGAAATCTTATGGTTATCAAGAACAGACTGGCTGAAAGTATGCTTATTCAATGTTTGAAACACTTCAGAGCTGACTTCTTGCAGAGTTTCAATTATGAGTTTATGCATTGCATTCTTTTTTTTCAATTTTTTATTAACTTGCGCAACTCTAAAATTTCTCTCCCCAAGTTTGCAGATTTTTACAACATCTGAAGCAGGATTTACTAATCCTCCTCTATCTTTTCGCTGTATGAGAAAATTCCTTTCCTGCTCGTTTGAATTATTTTGTAGAACTGACACGCATTCTTCACAATTAATTTTTTTAGTTAATTTTTTAACGATAAATCCAGAAATATATCCTACTACATCAGAAATGTAATAATTTAAATTTTGTATACTTCCTTCGGAGAAATAGGTGTCTTCGGCATCACCTTTTTTAACAGAATATTCGTCCGATTCCTTTTCTTCTTCATAAATATGATTAATGTAATCTACGTAATTATTCTTTGCTGATGAAATATTTAAAATCTGCGTATCGTCGAGAGTAATACAATTAGCGTTATCGGATGTCATGATTTGGTGGTGGCACAAAAGTCTAACGTATGCAGCTTTAAATTGTTTTGCTGTCGGGTTATTGTTGTAACCCCCTTTACTCCTCACTGCGCTAAAAAACATTTCAAGGTGATCCTGGGACAGTTTGTATGTTAGTAAAAAATTCATTATTGGATTAGGCCCCTTACAAAGATTATTGTACAAAATTTTAATGCTGTTAATACAAGTTAGAAGTCCCAAAAATCCCATTTTACGATTGCTAAGGAGAATGGGATCTCCATTAGCTGAAATTTTTAATCCTCTAATGTAAGAATCAGCTTCATTTAAAAACGAAAAAAATAATGTCTCATTAGTTTGTTTAAGAGGAGCTTTGAAACCATCACTTAACAAGTTTTTAGAATTAAGAATATCAAATAAATTATTAAATATCTTAATGAATTTTACGGTAGGAGACACACCTTCAAATTCTTTAATTTTACGATCATGGCAAAGATATTCTAATGAGTTAGCCACACTTAGACTTAAGGTCTGAGTTGCTA
Source organism: Maratus speciosus (assembly GCA_963932465.1). NCBI lineage: Eukaryota > Metazoa > Arthropoda > Arachnida > Araneae > Salticidae > Maratus > Maratus speciosus. The sequence goes on along the minus strand of CAWVRF010000734.1, from coordinate 1,198,728 downwards.
ACTTAACCTTCATTTTTTCCCTATACCACTGCACATGACGTCTTCGCAACTTATTTGCTGCATGAAGCCCACACTTCTCTTGTAAATTTGTTAAATGTTCTATGTAAGCCCAATTTATCATACCACCACTTCCATCAAACATCGAGCCTTTACTAGCCAAAGTGTTTCGAACTAATTTTATCATATGACTTACGTCAAGCATAATACAAATGTCTTCATTTGTTTTAGGATGGGGAAAAGTAATTTTTAAGTTTTCTGCGCTAATGTTTGCCCCCAGATTATTCACTGTAGCAATATTTGCACTTAAACCATCGCAAGTTAAAGATACTACTTTTATACCAGTATCATGCAAACGTAACAAAGCCTCTTTAATCAAATTTGCTCTTTCGGTACAGTTTAATCCATTTATTAAAAAATAGGCAATAGGAACTTTCCAATTTCCATTCAGAGAATTTACCATAAATGTTAATGCCTCCTTTGCATGAGGCAATTGGTCATCATCAATGGATGTTCCTAGGTCCACAAAACCTGAAAAATGCGTCTTGTCCCATTCTATATTTGATCTTATAGACATTTCATCTATCATTAATCCACAAACTGCAACTTTACCCTTTTCTTTGGCTTCTTTTGCTTTTACTGAAAGTGCATTAAATGCTTCTTCTGTAAAACCAGGCGAGCCATCCACACCTTGGTACCATTTACGTATTACAGAAGGATGAGGCAGACATGAATTAAATGTTTTTCTTACGTAATTATACGCTTTGGCTGAATAAAAATTCAGGGTTAAGGCGAAGGAACGTAACTGAGGTGGATATTTTTCTTTACTTTTTCCTCCTTTGACTCTCCTAAGTAAATGAACTGCAGACTCAGGAAGAGAAAGCTTTAAAAAGAAAGATAATAATAATAAGTTAATAATAATAAATTAATTATACATAAGTTTAAAATTTCACAATCTGTTAACATCAATATATGTTATCAATCTATCAGAATATCATAACAGAGTTCCCCCCATTGAGATGAGATAACGGTTATATCAAGTCTATGGTTTCCCCAGCTTTAAAAGAGGGAGGAATTCTGCCGGTGAAAATGATTTTCTAATTATACGAATTTCATTTAATTTAAAATCAATTTTGTAAATAATCATCTTTTATACTAGAGCTTTCTCAGAGTATTCGAGCTTCTCTTCTGTGGTTTCAAACTAAAAATTTTCTATTGCTGTTAAGTCTTCGGCTTTTAATGAGCACATGAAAAGCCCCTTCAAAGCTTAGTCATATATATGCATTGCTTACTGAAAATTATAAACAGTGAAGTTCCCATAGCGCTAAATAAAGAATGCCTCATTTGAGCCGATACAGTTGAGATCAATGAGTAATGTTGAAAATTTCCGAAGGAAGAAAAGAGATTTTTGAAATACAGATAGTTCGATCAAGTTTCGGTCCGACCGAATTTTTGGCAGCATTTCCGCCAAAATAGCATGTTCGGCGAAACTCAGATTTTGAGCAGAAAACGAAACCGAATTTTCAGTCGATCTCTAAAAAATATCTAATATTACAAGTTAATTTCATATTTTTTACATTGCATTAAATTATTATTTATTTGTTTTGTTAACGCTTTCGATAGATTGAAAGTAGAGTTTTACGACGGCTTGTATCTGTTCGAAACCTAAAAATTACAATTGAAATCAACCCAAAACAAAACCCCAAACAGGCACATTTCTAATCCAAAACCAACAAGAAAGGAAAGGGAAGTTGTAGAAAAGTTGCTATAGTTCATAAAAAGTTATTGTTCCTTCAATATGCACTTTGAACTATGTATTTTAACTGATTATTTCATACTACTTTCTTGTCATAATATTAAATATTGGATTGAGGGTAGAAGCAAGATTTTAAAAGGTATCATGCGCATATAGTGTGGTTAATACGTAATATAAAATACTCACCTCCAATACCTTACAAGATGAGTCTACAATCAAAGATTTTGTCTTCAGTTCATTAAATATTTCTTTCATAGACGTAATTTTTTTCTTCATTCTCTTAGTTTTTTGATTTAAAGTCTTGATCTTTTTCCTGTAACCTGCGACATTCTTGTTTGCAATTGTCAATACTTGCTTTGCTTTTGTTGGAGATGCGAGGTCATTTTCTGTAAAATCACCCAAATAATATTTCCTTTTTTTACCTTTGGCAGTATTAACAGCAGAATCTAGGGACAAATAAATAAATAAATAAAGATATACACATCACTTTAAAACACTATTTCTTTATATATGTATATAAATATACATAAAAAGAGGGAAATAAATTTCCAATCAACGTTACACAAAACGTTAGCTGTAAGTATACTCTACAAATTTATATTATATTACAATGAAAAATGATTTTTACCTAGTTCTTCATTTGGGGTTGCACTCGCTTCACATCTTGATTTTGGAAGCTTCCTAGTTACTCTCGTTTTTTGAAGGTGAGGTGGAAAATTAAAAATTGTTGGCAAGGCATTTTTTTTAAGCCAAGTTCCACCAAATTTAGCTGTATCAAAGCAATCTGGATTAAAATGATTTGAGCATAATCTGCTGTATTTTGTTGCCTTAAAGCCTTCTCTTCTCACCTCTTTTACCCACAATTTTCTCAATTCCTCATCTTTTGGAAAACTGAAAAAGAATATATATATATATATATGTATGTAGGAAAATTGCTTCATAATAATTTATTAAATTAAGCATAGTATCTTAATTCAAGAAATGGCTTTTATGTACTAAAAGTACGCACGTATACACATACACATACAGTAAAACCTCCCTAAAGCGACCATGTTCCGTTCCAATAAAAATTGGTCTCTCCGAAAGGTGTTCTCTTCATGGAGGTCATATTTAAATCTAGATTTAAATTGTTGAAAAAAGGTAACAATTGATGTTACTAAAATTTATTTTTCACATTAGGAAAAAATATAAAGATTTAAGTATCAAAACAAAAGTTAATGACTGCAGAGTTTAAAAAATTAATACATTGACGTTTGCTTTGATTTTACGGTTTTAACTTCTATAACTTTTCGAAGTTCAGTAAATAAATGCCATTTTTTTTTATGGGAACAAATAATGACGATTTCATTAATTTATCTATTTCTTTGAGAGTTTCATGACAGAATAGGGCAGTGGAGTTTATGGACCGTCATTCTTATTGTCACCAGAGTTAAATTCATTACCTAAAGGGGCATAAAGGGGTTTAAACACATAAAAGTTACCGGAATTAAAAAAAAAAAAAACTAAGCTTAGTTTAGAAGTTTGATGAATATTGCGCTCTCTGGAATTATTTTCTTAATAAAATCGTTATCTCATCTCAATGGGTGACAGCGGTAGTTACCTTTTTTTAGAATAGAGCGATACTTTTTTAACAAACAAACAGAGGACTTCAGAATTGCCTATTTTATTGTATATTTCAAGGGAGTAGAATAAATAATATCTCTACTTTGATAATGAGTTATAGAGTTTATCTACTTTGATTTTGGGCACATGAAATAATGATTAATTACATTTTATTTTATCCGTCTGAAGAAATAAATAACAAAAGTAATGAATGAAAAGGTGATTATAATTATGATAATGATTTATAAAAGCCATTAAACACCAATAAATCACTTAGTAAATTCTAAAACAAATAAAATGCTATTGAACTGGTAAGATGTAAAAAAAAAGATGACATAACAATAGTTATTTATTTTTCTCTTTACAACAATGAAATTCGGCTCAACAATGAACAACAGTAAATAAAGATGTAGCTCTTCGTGAAATGACGTTTCAAATCAAGATTTGAAGTCATCAATGTATGTTGTAAAAAAATAGAATCGCCTAGAATTTTACTGTTGTATTAGTCACTGATATTTCTAAAGATATGTTTAGAGCAGGGACTAGGCATGTATTTCGAACTGGGAGAAACGATGGAAACCTAAGTTTTGACAATAGTCACGTCATAATTTTTGATCTAAGTACTTTTCTTACAACCAATCAGAGGATTTTAGGATTACTTATTTTAATGTATATTTCTAGGTAAGTAGCATAATAAATAGTTATGCTCTTTATAATGAATTAAAGAATTGATATACTTTGATTTTGAAATATTGAATTAATGGAATAATTAATAGATTAATTTTACCCTTCTGAAAAATTATGCAACAAAAGTAAACAATTCAAAGGTGCTTATAATTATGATAATGTCATGGTACATACGATTCATTATTACTGATAGATTGAAAATTGATTTAAAATTGATTGATTTAATAGATTGAAAACTTTAAAAGTATAACACAACATTATTTATTTATTTTTCTTGTTACAATAATGAAATGCACATTTGTAGATTTGAAGTCAGTAAAACAGGTTGTGTAAAATAGAAGCTCTAGAAGTTTATAGATGCATTAGTCTCTCATGTTTGACAAGGTATGTCGAGAGCAGAGAATAGGTATACATCAGTGAAATAGAAGATACGATCCACGCGCCTTTTCTATGGCAAGCGTCTGACCCAAATACTTTTCGAAAAAAAGCAGAAGAATTTTGCATGTTTTCTTATCCATTTCTAGATGAGTAGAATGATATTGTTATTTTTCTATATTGTATAGAGTTATAGACTTGTTCCAATTAGATTTTGAAATAATATTTTGGATTTTCAAATAATAAATTAATTTTTTCCTTATGAAGTATAAAAATAGTCATTTGTATGTAGATTTATGATTAGTATTTTATGTATTTTTTAGTTTTAATCTACAAAAATATACTAATCTACAAATAATAATCTAAAATAATAATCTACAAATACTTTCAAATCTACAAATATGCATTTCATTATTGTAACAAGAAAAGTAAATAAATAATGTTGTGTTATATTTTTTAATTTGTCAATCAATTAAATGGTAATTAGTAATAATGGATCTTATGTATCATGACATTATCATAATTATAAGCACCTTTGAATTGTTTACTTTTGTTACATATTTTTAGGGTAACTTTGAAAAGATTAAAGGATGCCGTAACAATACTTGTTTCTCTTGAACAATAAAGTTCGGAGGAACGGTGAACAACAATTAAGATAAGTATATTTAACTGTGAAATATCGTCTCATTGCATATTTGTAGATTTGAAATCAGGAATGCATGTTGAGAAAAAATGGAAATCCCTAAAAATTCACAGATGTATTATTCTTTCATATTCGAAAAGTCATATCTCTAACAGTGACCAGGCGTGTATATCATAATTGGAAGAAGCGATCCAAGTATTTAAATGTCTCGTCATAATTCTTGATACAAATACATTTCGAACAGAACAGCAGAGAACGTTCTTGAGTATTTTCTTGTATGATTCTATGCGAGTAGAATGATATTTAGCAATCTTCTATATAACGATTAATAGACTTGATCCACTTGGATTTTAGGATCTTCAATAAATGGATTAATTTTATGTTATTGTATTCTTACTATAAATAATCAATGAGAACATTCTTACAATTATAATTGTGGTAATGAATTATAAAATATATTAAGAACTAATAAATTACCCAATAAAATTTATTAAATGTAAAGAAATTGGCAAGGAAAAACCGATGTCGTAACAATATTTGTTTTTTCTTGTTACAACAATGATAGTCGGATCAATGATGAACAACAATAAACAAAAATATAACTGATCGTGGTCGTCTCAATGCACATTTCTAGGTTTGAAGTCAGGAATATAGGTTGGATAAAAGTGGAAGCTCGTAAGATTTTACAGATGTATTAGTCATTCCTATTCGAAAAGTCATGTCTTTAACGGCGTCTATATCGGAATTAGAAAAGGTGACCCAAGCCTTTTCCATAGTAATGGTTCGCCATAATTCATGATCCAAATAATTTTGAAACGAACAACATAAGACTTTCTTATATATTTTCTTTTATATTTCTAGGTGAGTAGATTGATATTTGTGAAATTCCAAAATAGCGAGTTTTAGACTTTATCGACTTGGATTTTAGGATCGCCAATTAATAGATTTATTTTTTATTTTATTCTTCCTAAAAGTAATCAATGATATTTTTGTTACATTTACATTTATGATAATGAATTATAAAATATATTAAGAACAATTAAATTTCTTAATAAAATTTATTAAATACAAACAAAATTGGCAAAGAAAAACCGATGTCGTAACGATAATTGTATTTCTTGTCACAACAATGAAAGTCGGATCAACAATGAACAACAATAAACAAAAATATAACTGATTGTGAAATGACGTCTCAATGCACATTTGTAGGTTTGAAGTCAGGAATGTAGGTTGCGAAAAGAGAAGCTCCTAATAATAATTTATAGATATATTAATCATTCATATTCGAAAAGTCATGTCTTTAACAGTGACTAGGCGTGTATATCGGAATCGGAAGGATTTTGCGCAGCTTTGAAATACCATTTGAAAAATTAACACATGTGTTCCACAAAAGTAACTCTCACAAATGTTAACAAGTTGGAAATTGCACGTCAAACGTGGTAAATGAAGTGCGTTCGTACTATAACTAGATTTATAAATATTTTTTGCACCGTATATTATACTGAATGCATATTTTAATGCACTTTATAAATGCATATCAATTTCATTCTGTTCGAAAGGCTGTAACATCATTAAAATACACTTGAAATAAATTTTTTCTATTGGCCGTCTTGTAACGGAAAACTTTTGACTGTCCCTGTCATTAAACTATACATCCGATTTTCATAAAATTTGAAAGGACTCTACAAAATTTTGCAACAATTACATATTTAAAATTTCAGACCATCCGGTTGGGTAGATTTTTCTCTGTTATATGCGGACAGACAGACGAACCGAAAGACGATTATAGGTGCTACGTATTTATATAATTACGAACGCACCTAAGAATGGACACCTATATCAGTTTGAGTAATGTACAGTCGTGGAAAAAAAAGTAAACACCCCCTACTAACTCTTCAACAAATTATCGTAGACGGAAGTTACAGGTACCGAACGATTGGAAATAAAGTCTACTTTTAAATGATGTACATAAAGTTTGCTTAGGGGCCATCTACATATTAAAACGAGCACAAACCTCATTTTTTTCAATGGCAATACCCAATTTTAACGAGATATTTCAAATCTTCGGTTCAAACTATGCCTAGACACCAAATTTCAAGTCATTTGAATGATAAGTTTTTGAATTATAAACATTCAAAATTGAGTGCTTCTAATGTTAAATTACATTTTCATATTTTTATTTATATCTCCTGAAATTACGCTCCTAATGAGCTAATTTTTTGTGTAGCAATAATGCTAATGTGTCCAAAAATAAATATGATGAATTTGCAATTTTTATAATTTTATGATATGAATTATGAATTACGAAATTAATATTCGAAAAAATTATGAATTGGAACCTACAATTATTTTGATGGATTTAGATTTATTAAGTCTTGCTTTATGAAAATCCGAAATTTCACCTTCCAAATAGTTTTCAAATTATGCTTAAAAAACGGCAAAATGATGGTTTAAGGGGCCGTCTATGATAGAAGTCAGTAGATATTTTGAAATTTCTTCTGCTGTCCTGTTATCCAACAGGTTTCATAAGGTGCCTTGATCAAGAAGGGGGCTGTCTCGGTTAACAATCGAGTAACGAACTTCAATTTGGATACAGCCCTTAAAATACGCTCGTTTTAAAATAATTAATTTCTCGGAATCTTATGGTACGAATTGCATAAAAATTTGTTTTTAGGCTAATTGAAGGGCGTAGAGTTCATTTATGCTATCAGAATTGTGTACTGCTATTGTAAAAAACAAAGTTATGGTTCGTTTTAATATGCAGATGACCCCCTAAGCAAATTTTATCTGCATCATTTAAAAGTAGACTTTATTTCCAATCATTTGGTACCAGTAACTTTCTTCTACGATAATTTGTTGAGGAGTTAGTAGGGGGTGTTTACTTTTTTTTTTCCACGACTGTACGGGCATTTTCTTATTGCAACTAACTTTCAAGGATTTGAAACTTCGTGGAAAAGTTCGAAAGCTGACGTAACAATAGTTCTTTATTTTTCTTGAACTAACAATGAAATTCAGATCAATGATGCACAACAATAAAGAAAGATATACCTGACTGTGAAATGTCGTCGTAATGCTTAGTTGTAAATTTGAAGTCAGGAATATAGGTTGTGAACAATAGAAGCTCCGGAAGTTTATGACTTATTAGCCTCTTATATTTGACAAGGTATGTCTCGAGAGTAGGGAATAGGTATGCATCACGGAATTTGAATTGACGACCAAAACCTTTTCCTTAACAAGATAATTTGTAATCCAAATACTTTCGAACAAAAAAACAGAGGACATTCGTTTATGTTTTCTTGTACATTCAATGGTGAGTAGAATAAAATTTATTACTCTTTTATATAATTAGTTAATAGATTGATTTAATTTAATTTTATCCTTCTAAAGTAATGATTAACAACAACAATCAACGAGAGCACTCTTTTAATTATAGTTACACTAACTAATTATAAAATATATTAAGAACTAATAAATTACTGTATATATTAAATACTAATAAATTAGCAAAATTTAAATGATGTCCTATCAATAGTCACATTTCTTGTTACAACAATGAAAGTCTGATCAACAAGTCTAGAATGTAGGTTGAGAAAATTAGAGCTCATAAATATTTAAACAAAGAATACACTTGTTTCAATTCGATTTTATAAGCATAATTTAATAAGTTAATTTTATTTAATTTTACCCTTTAAATCTGGCTCTCAGTTTTTTTTATTTCATTACTTCAGTTTAGTTATTTTGCTTCATTTAAAAGCATAATGCAGCAATCATGTAGCCTTTATGCATGGCTTCAGTTTCCATCTATTTCCGCACAATTAAAAACTGAATCCAATTATCGTTTTCTAAAATTGAAATAAAAATAATAAAATCTATATCTGGCTCACAGTTTAATTTGTACTTTATTGCTTCGGTTTTGTTTTGTTGCTTCACTTAAAACCTCTATGCAGTAGGTATGTCACCTTAATATTTACGCATGACTGCAATTTTCATCTGTTTCGCACAAGTAACACAAAACGAATTAATTGACCAATATAAACGACAAAAATAAAAAATTAAATTTAAAAAATAAAAAAACCGGACTGCGTAAAAAGCCAACTAATTAATTATTTCTCATCAATGTGAAACTATGTTTTTTTTTTAATATTACATACGTATTTTTTTTATTTACTTGTATTGATGACTTTTAAGTTGCGTTTAATTGTTATTCCCTATCTATAAACACTGTTTTGATGAGGCCTATAGATGTGTATGATGGTTAGAGTTCCAATAAAGCTAGATTCTACTTGCACAACTTCCAGGTTGCGTAATATTTAAACGGAGCTTCTGACTGTAAAATAGTCAATGAAACATCGTCTTCATTTTGAAAGACCTATCCAAGAATATGTCACTCAATAGGGTGCGTAATTTTTTTTCTTCTCTACCACCATTTTGTATTTTACGACCGCCATTTTTAATTTATAAAACCAAAACCTAATCTATAACCATCGGACGATTAAGACGAATCGATAGAGACCTCATTCATTAAAATCCATCCAGCCGTTGGGATGTTTCCAGTGTATAAAGAAATCCACATACCCAGATACGCGTGAAACGCATAACCCTTCTTTTCAGTCGGGTAAAAAGTAAACTCTTCAAATATTATCGTGGCGACAGATTTTACGCAGCTGTGAAATACCATTTAAAAAATTAACACATGTGCTCCCAAAAAGTTCCTCGCACACACAAATACTAAAAGTGGACACCTATCTCAGTTTTAGTACGTGGAAAAGTTTGAAAGCTGACGTAACAATAGTTTTTTATTTTTCTTGAAAAAAAAAAAACAATGAAATCCAGATCAACAATGCACAACAATAAAGAAATATATACCTGACTGTGAAATATCGCCGTAATGCTTAGTTGTAGATTTGAAGTCAGGAATGTAGGTTGTGAAAAATAGAAACTCTCGAAGTTTATAGACTTATTTGTCTCTCATATTTGACAAGGTATGTCTAGGACAAGATATGTCACGGAAATTGAAAAGACGATCCAAACCTTTCCATGGCAAGTGTCTGGTCATAAATCGTGAACCAAATACTCTTCGAACAAACAAGTAGAGTGCTTTTTTACATTTTTTTCTTGAATATTTCTAGGTGAGTAGAGTAAAATTTATTGCTCTTCTACATAATGAGATTCTATATAGATTTGACCCACTTCGATTTTGAAAGCGTCAATCGTTAAATTAATTTTATTTAATTATGTACTTACGGGTATGAAGTAATAAATAACAAAAGAAACCAATAAAGACATTTGTCTAGGTATAATCAAGACAAAGAGTTATAAAATATATTTAGAACTAAGAAAATATTTTAAATGCTAATAAATTGGCATAGATTAAACGATGTCGTAACAATAGTTCGTTTTTCATCTAAAAACAATGAAATCTATGAAATATACATTTTACCTTTTTTCATTTAACATTAATTCTTCCGGCCTTCAAAGAAGTCCGCCTAATGATAGCATCGTAGTAATAATAACATAAATAAAATCCCCTATTTCACTTTCACATTTTAAAAGCATTAGGCTGAGAAGTCTGTCATCGCTCATGGTAATTCGTAATACATTTTTTTCTTCTAATATTTAAATGACTAAAGGTTGTTTTATTAGATGCAACACCATTAGCTGTTGTGAATGATAAGATACATAGTTTGAAGGCTTGCCACAAATAGTTTGAATTTCTTGACATGACAGAAAAGTGAGCTAACATCATGGTTTGAACATAAATCAAATATTATTTCTATTTGATTCTGGAATTCAAGTACACCAGAATCAGGTTCCAGGAAGAAAAATATTAAAAACTTCCCACTGCTGTGTCATTATTTTTATATTTTCTCTTTGGTTGAACCCTTTCCTTATGGTGCTTCAGGAAGTCGGATCCTGTTCGGAATTTGCTCTCGGAACAAATATAAAATAATATTTGCTTGTATTCGAAATTATATTCGCGTTTATCTGTACATAAAAAAACCCGACGTTCAAGCTTTGAATCAAATTACTGTTTTAAGATCAAACATAACAAATTAAGTTCTAGGATAACAGAATATCTGGATGTCCTGACACCATATTTGTTGTGTTGGTTTTACCATCTATCGGGAACTACCGCACGACGCCTCAGTTGCTTGAGAGCTTATATATCGTGTTGGTTTTACCCTCTATCGGTAACAACCACACGATACCTCGGATTCTGTGAGCATATTTGTCGTGCTGTTTTTAACATCTATTGGAAAAACCCGACTTTCAAGCTTTGAATCAAATTACTGTTTTAAGATCAAACATAACAAATGAAGTTCTAGGATGACATATTATCTGGAAGTCCTGACACCATATTTGTCGTGTTGGTTTTACCTTGTATCGGGAACTACCGCACGCCGCCTCAGCTGCTTGACAGCTTATATATCGTGTTAGTTTTAACCTCTATCGGGAACTACCGCACAATACCTCAGGTTTTGTGAGCATATTTGTCGAATTGTTTTTAACCTCTATTGGAAAAACCAGCACGGGGTCGTATGGCAGACGATCTGAATGATTTAGGGCTACATGCGATGAATCTAGGTCTCGAGGCAATTTTTAAAGCTTTGAATTAAACTCGTTGTTTTCGGAACAGGTATAAAATAATATTTCTTAGTATACAAAATTATATATGCGTTTATTCGTACATAAAAAACAAACTTTCAAGCTTTAAATCCAATTATTGTTTTCAGATCAAACATAACAAATGAAGCGCTAGGGCAACAAATTATCTGGACGCCCTCACACATATTTGTCGTGTTGGTTTTACCCTGTATCGGGAACTATCGCACGACGCCTCAGCTGCTTCAGAGCTTATATATCTTGCTGTTTTTACCCTGTATCGGGAACTGCCGCAAGATACCTCGGCTTCTGTAAACATATTTGTCGGGCTGTTTTTAACCTCTATTGGAAAAAAGCACCCCGGAATCGTATGGCAGACGATCTGAATGTTGTAGGGCTACAAGCGATGTGTCCAGGTCTCGAGGCGGTTTTTAAAGCTTAGAATTTAACTCGTTGTTCTCGGATCAGGTTTAAAGTAATATTTGTTAGTATACGAAATTATATTCGCGTTTATCTGTGCATAAAAAAAACCCGATTTTCAAGCTTTGAATCAAATTACTGTTTTCAGATCAAACATAACAAATAAAGTTCTAGGATAACATATTATCTGGACGTCGTGAAACCATTTTGTCGGGTTGTTTTTAACCTCTATTGGAAAAAGCACCCCGGCATTGTATGGCAGACGATCTGAACGTTGTAGGGCTACAAGCGATGTGTCCAGGTCTCGAGGCGGTTTTTAAAGCTTAGAATTTAACTCGTTGTTCTCGGATCAGGTTTAAAGTAATATTTGTTAGTATACGAAATTATATTCGCGTTTATCTGTGCATAAAAAAACCCGATTTTCAAGCTTTGAATCAAATTACTGTTTTCAGATCAAACATAACAAATAAAGTTCTAGGATAACATATTATCTGGACGTTGTGAAACCATTTTGTCGGGTTGTTTTTAACCTCTAATGGATAATGCACCCCGGCATCGTATGGCAGACGATCTGAATGTTGTAGGGCTACATGCGATGTGTCCAGGTCTCGAGGCGGTTTTTAAAGCTTAGAATTTAACACATTGTTCTCGGATCAGGTATAAAGTAATATTTGTTAGTATACGAAATTATATTCGCGTTTATCTGTACATAAAAAAACCCGACTTTCAAGCTTTGAATCAAATTACTGTTTTCAGATCAAACATAACGAATGAAGTTCTAGGATAACATATTATCTGGACGTCGTGAAACCATTTTGTCGGGTTGTTTTTAACCTCTAATGGAAAATGCACCCCGGCATCGTATGGCAGACGATCTGAATGTTGTAGGGCTACATGCGATGTGTCCAGGTCTCGAGGCGGTTTTTAAAGCTTAGAATTTAACACATTGTTCTCGGATCAGGTATAAAGTAATATTTGTTAGTATACGAAATTATATTCGCGTTTATCGGTGCATAAAAAAAACCCGACTTTCAAGCTTTGAATCAAATTACTGTTTTCAGATCAAACATAACGAATGAAGTTCTAGGATAACATATTATCTGGACGTCGTGAAACCATTTTGTCGGGTTGTTTTTAACCTCTAATGGATAATGCACCCCGGCATCGTATGGCAGACGATCTGAATGTTGTAGGGCTACATGCGATGTGTCCAGGTCTCGAGGCGGTTTTTAAAGCTTTGAATTTAACTCTTTGTTCTCGGATCAGGTATAAAGTAATATTTGTTAGTATACGAAATTATATTCGCGTTTACGTGTACATAGAAAAAAACCCGACTTTCAAGCTTTGAATCAAATTACTGTTTTCAGATCAAACATAACGAATGAAGTTCTAGGATAACATATTATCTGGACGTCGTGAAACCATTTTGTCGGGTTGTTTTTAACCTCTAATGGATAATGCACCCCGGCATCGTATGGCAGACGATCTGAATGTTGTAGGGCTACATGCGATGTGTCCAGGTCTCGAGGCGGTTTTTAAAGCTTAGAATTTAACACATTGTTCTCGGATCAGGTATAAAGTAATATTTGTTAGTATACGAAATTATATTCGCGTTTATGTGTACATAGAAAAAAACCCGACTTTCAAGCTTTGAATCAAATTACTGTTTTCAGATCAAACATAACGAATGAAGTTCTAGGATAACATATTATCTGGACGTCGTGAAACCATTTTGTCGGGTTGTTTTTAACCTCTAATGGATAATGCACCCCGGCATCGTATGGCAGACGATCTGAATGTTGTAGGGCTACATGCGATGTGTCCAGGTCTCGAGGCGGTTTTTAAAGCTTAGAATTTAACACATTGTTCCCGGATCAGGTATAAAGTAATATTTGTTAGTATACGAAATTATATTCGCGTTTATGTGTACATAGAAAAAACCCGACTTTCAAGCTTTGAATCAAATTACTGTTTTCAGATCAAACATAACGAATGAAGTTCTAGGATAACATATTATCTGGACGTCGTGAAACCATTTTGTCGGGTTGTTTGTAACCTCTAATGGATAATGCACCCCGGCATCGTATGGCAGACGATCTGAATGTTGTAGGGCTACATGCGATGTGTCCAGGTCTCGAGGCGGTGTTTAAAGATTAGAATTTAACACATTGTTCTCGGATCAGGTTTAAAGTAATATTTGTTAGTATACGAAATTATATTCGCGTTTATGTGTACATAGAAAAAAACCCGACTTTCAAGCTTTGAATCAAATTACTGTTTTCAGATCAAACATAACGAATGAAGTTCTAGGATAACATATTATCTGGACGTCGTGAAACCATTTTGTCGGGTTGTTTTTAACCTCTAATGGATAATGCACCCCGGCATCGTATGGCAGACGATCTGAATGTTGTAGGGCTACATGCGATGTGTCCAGGTCTCGAGGCGGTTTTTAAAGCTTAAAATTTAACACATTGTTCTCGGATCAGGTATAAAGTAATATTTGTTAGTATACGAAATTATATTCGCGTTTATCTGTACATAAAAAAACCGGACTTTCAAGCTTTGAATCAAATTACTGTTTTCAGATCAAACATAACGAATGAAGTTCTAGGATAACATATTATCTGGAAGTCGTGAAACCATTTTGTCGGGTTGTTTTTAACCTCTAATGGATAATGCACCCCGGCATCGTATGGCAGACGATCTGAATGTTGTAGGGCTACATGCGATGTGTCCAGGTCTCGAGGCGGTTTTTAAAGCTTAGAATTTAACACATTGTTCTCGGATCAGGTATAAAGTAATATTTGTTAGTATACGAAATTATATTCGCGTTTATGTGTACATAGAAAAAAACCCGACTTTCAAGCTTTGAATCAAATTACTGTTTTCAGATCAAACATAACGAATGAAGTTCTAGGATAACATATTATCTGGACGTCGTGAAACCATTTTGTCGGGTTGTTTTTAACCTCTAATGGATAATGCACCCCGGCATCGTATGGCAGACGATCTGAATGTTGTAGGGCTACATGCGATGTGTCCAGGTCTCGAGGCGGTTTTTAAAGCTTAGAATTTAACACATTGTTCTCGGATCAGGTATAAAGTAATATTTGTTAGTATACGAAATTATATTCGCGTTTATCGGTGCATAAAAAAAACCCGACTTTCAAGCTTTGAATCAAATTACTGTTTTCAGATCAAACATAACGAATGAAGTTCTAGGATAACATATTATCTGGACGTCGTGAAACCATTTTGTCGGGTTGTTTTTAACCTCTAATGGATAATGCACCCCGGCATCGTATGGCAGACGATCTGAATGTTGTAGGGCTACATGCGATGTGTCCAGGTCTCGAGGCGGTTTTTAAAGCTTAGAATTTAACTCTTTGTTCTCGGATCAGGTATAAATTAATATTTGTTAGTATACGAAATTATATTCGCGTTTACGTGTACATAGAAAAAAACCCGACTTTCAAGCTTTGAATCAAATTACTGTTTTCAGATCAAACATAACGAATGAAGTTCTAGGATAACATATTATCTGGACGTCGTGAAACCATTTTGTCGGGTTGTTTTTAACCTCTAATGGATAATGCACCCCGGCATCGTATGGCAGACGATCTGAATGTTGTAGGGCTACATGCGATGTGTCCAGGTCTCGAGGCGGTTTTTAAAGCTTAGAATTTAACTCTTTGTTCTCGGATCAGGTATAAAGTAATATTTGTTAGTATACGAAATTATATTCGCGTTTACGTGTACATAGAAAAAAACCCGACTTTCAAGCTTTGAATCAAATTACTGTTTTCAGATCAAACATAACGAATGAAGTTCTAGGATAACATATTATCTGGACGTCGTGAAACCATTTTGTCGGGTTGTTTTTAACCTCTAATGGATAATGCACCCCGGCATCGTATGGCAGACGATCTGAATGTTGTAGGGCTACATGCGATGTGTCCAGGTCTCGAGGCGGTTTTTAAAGCTTAGAATTTAACACATTGTTCTCGGATCAGGTATAAAGTAATATTTGTTAGTATACGAAATTATATTCGCGTTTATGTGTACATAGAAAAAAAACCCGACTTTCAAGCTTTGAATCAAATTACTGTTTTCAGATCAAACATAACGAATGAAGTTCTAGGATAACATATTATCTGGACGTCGTGAAACCATTTTGTCGGGTTGTTTTTAACCTCTAATGGATAATGCACCCCGGCATCGTATGGCAGACGATCTGAATGTTGTAGGGCTACATGCGATGTGTCCAGGTCTCGAGGCGGTTTTTAAAGCTTAGAATTTAACACATTGTTCCCGGATCAGGTATAAAGTAATATTTGTTAGTATACGAAATTATATTCGCGTTTATGTGTACATAGAAAAAAACCCGGCTTTCAAGCTTTGAATCAAATTACTGTTTTCAGATCAAACATAACGAATGAAGTTCTAGGATAACATATTATCTGGACGTCGTGAAACCATTTTGTCGGGTTGTTTTTAACCTCTAATGGATAATGCACCCCGGCATCGTATGGCAGACGATCTGAATGTTGTAGGGCTACATGCGATGTGTCCAGGTCTCGAGGCGGTGTTTAAAGATTAGAATTTAACACATTGTTCTCGGATCAGGTTTAAAGTAATATTTGTTAGTATACGAAATTATATTCGCGTTTATGTGTACATAGAAAAAAACCCGACTTTCAAGCTTTGAATCAAATTACTGTTTTCAGATCAAACATAACGAATGAAGTTCTAGGATAACATATTATCTGGACGTCGTGAAACCATTTTGTCGGGTTGTTTTTAACCTCTAATGGATAATGCACCCCGGCATCGTATGGCAGACGATCTGAATGTTGTAGGGCTACATGCGATGTGTCCAGGTCTCGAGGCGGTTTTTAAAGCTTAAAATTTAACACATTGTTCTCGGATCAGGTATAAAGTAATATTTGTTAGTATACGAAATTATATTCGCGTTTATCTGTACATAAAAAAACCGGACTTTCAAGCTTTGAATCAAATTACTGTTTTCAGATCAAACATAACGAATGAAGTTCTAGGATAACATATTATCTGGAAGTCGTGAAACCATTTTGTCGGGTTGTTTTTAACCTCTAATGGATAATGCACCCCGGCATCGTATGGCAGACGATCTGAATGTTGTAGGGCTACATGCGATGTGTCCAGGTCTCGAGGCGGTTTTTAAAGCTTAGAATTTAACACATTGTTCTCGGATCAGGTATAAAGTAATATTTGTTAGTATACGAAATTATATTCGCGTTTATGTGTACATAGAAAAAAACCCGACTTTCAAGCTTTGAATCAAATTACTGTTTTCAGATCAAACATAACGAATGAAGTTCTAGGATAACATATTATCTGGACGTCGTGAAACCATTTTGTCGGGTTGTTTTTAACCTCTAATGGATAATGCACCCCGGCATCGTATGGCAGACGATCTGAATGTTGTAGGGCTACATGCGATGTGTCCAGGTCTCGAGGCGGTTTTTAAAGCTTAGAATTTAACACATTGTTCTCGGATCAGGTATAAAGTAATATTTGTTAGTATACGAAATTATATTCGCGTTTATCGGTGCATAAAAAAAACCCGACTTTCAAGCTTTGAATCAAATTACTGTTTTCAGATCAAACATAACGAATGAAGTTCTAGGATAACATATTATCTGGACGTCGTGAAACCATTTTGTCGGGTTGTTTTTAACCTCTAATGGATAATGCACCCCGGCATCGTATGGCAGACGATCTGAATGTTGTAGGGCTACATGCGATGTGTCCAGGTCTCGAGGCGGTTTTTAAAGCTTAGAATTTAACTCTTTGTTCTCGGATCAGGTATAAATTAATATTTGTTAGTATACGAAATTATATTCGCGTTTACGTGTACATAGAAAAAAACCCGACTTTCAAGCTTTGAATCAAATTACTGTTTTCAGATCAAACATAACGAATGAAGTTCTAGGATAACATATTATCTGGACGTCGTGAAACCATTTTGTCGGGTTGTTTTTAACCTCTAATGGATAATGCACCCCGGCATCGTATGGCAGACGATCTGAATGTTGTAGGGCTACATGCGATGTGTCCAGGATTCGCGTTTACGTGTACATAGAAAAAAACCCGACTTTCAAGCTTTGAATCAAATTACTGTTTTCAGATCAAACATAACGAAATATTCGCGTTTACTTGTACATAAGAAAAAAACCCGACTTTCAAGCTTTGAATCAAATTACTGTTTTCAGATCAAACATAACGAATGAAGTTCTAGGATAACATATTATCTGGACGTCGTGAAACCATTTTGTCGGGTTGTTTTTAACCTCTAATGGATAATGCACCCCGGCATCGTATGGCAGACGATCTGAATGTTGTAGGGCTACATGCGATGTGTCCAGGTCTCGAGGCGGTTTTTAAAGCTTAGAATTTAACACATTGTTCCCGGATCAGGTATAAAGTAATATTTGTTAGTATACGAAATTATATTCGCGTTTATGTGTACATAGAAAAAAACCCGACTTTCAAGCTTTGAATCAAATTACTGTTTTCAGATCAAACATAACGAATGAAGTTCTAGGATAACATATTATCTGGACGTCGTGAAACCATTTTGTCGGGTTGTTTTTAACCTCTAATGGATAATGCACCCCGGCATCGTATGGCAGACGATCTGAATGTTGTAGGGCTACATGCGATGTGTCCAGGTCTCGAGGCGGTGTTTAAAGATTAGAATTTAACACATTGTTCTCGGATCAGGTTTAAAGTAATATTTGTTAGTATACGAAATTATATTCGCGTTTATGTGTACATAGAAAAAAACCCGACTTTCAAGCTTTGAATCAAATTACTGTTTTCAGATCAAACATAACGAATGAAGTTCTAGGATAACATATTATCTGGACGTCGTGAAACCATTTTGTCGGGTTGTTTTTAACCTCTAATGGATAATGCACCCCGGCATCGTATGGCAGACGATCTGAATGTTGTAGGGCTACATGCGATGTGTCCAGGTCTCGAGGCGGTTTTTAAAGCTTAAAATTTAACACATTGTTCTCGGATCAGGTATAAAGTAATATTTGTTAGTATACGAAATTATATTCGCGTTTATGTGTACATAGAAAAAAACCCGACTTTCAAGCTTTGAATCAAATTACTGTTTTCAGATCAAACATAACGAATGAAGTTCTAGGATAACATATTATCTGGACGTCGTGAAACCATTTTGTCGGGTTGTTTTTAACCTCTAATGGATAATGCACCCCGGCATCGTATGGCAGACGATCTGAATGTTGTAGGGCTACATGCGATGTGTCCAGGTCTCGAGGCGGTTTTTAAAGCTTAGAATTTAACACATTGTTCCCGGATCAGGTATAAAGTAATATTTGTTAGTATACGAAATTATATTCGCGTTTATGTGTACATAGAAAAAAACCCGACTTTCAAGCTTTGAATCAAATTACTGTTTTCAGATCAAACATAACGAATGAAGTTCTAGGATAACATATTATCTGGACGTCGTGAAACCATTTTGTCGGGTTGTTTTTAACCTCTAATGGATAATGCACCCCGGCATCGTATGGCAGACGATCTGAATGTTGTAGGGCTACATGCGATGTGTCCAGGTCTCGAGGCGGTGTTTAAAGATTAGAATTTAACACATTGTTCTCGGATCAGGTTTAAAGTAATATTTGTTAGTATACGAAATTATATTCGCGTTTATGTGTACATAGAAAAAACCCCGACTTTCAAGCTTTGAATCAAATTACTGTTTTCAGATCAAACATAACGAATGAAGTTCTAGGATAACATATTATCTGGACGTCGTGAAACCATTTTGTCGGGTTGTTTTTAACCTCTAATGGATAATGCACCCCGGCATCGTATGGCAGACGATCTGAATGTTGTAGGGCTACATGCGATGTGTCCAGGTCTCGAGGCGGTTTTTAAAGCTTAGAATTTAACACATTGTTCTCGGATCAGGTATAAAGTAATATTTGTTAGTATACGAAATTATATTCGCGTTTATCTGTACATAAAAAAACCGGACTTTCAAGCTTTGAATCAAATTACTGTTTTCAGATCAAACATAACGAATGAAGTTCTAGGATAACATATTATCTGGACGTCGTGAAACCATTTTGTCGGGTTGTTTTTAACCTCTAATGGATAATGCACCCCGGCATCGTATGGCAGACGATCTGAATGTTGTAGGGCTACATGCGATGTGTCCAGGTCTCGAGGCGGTTTTTAAAGCTTAGAATTTAACACATTGTTCTCGGATCAGGTATAAAGTAATATTTGTTAGTATACGAAATTATATTCGCGTTTATGTGTACATAGAAAAAAACCCGACTTTCAAGCTTTGAATCAAATTACTGTTTTCAGATCAAACATAACGAATGAAGTTCTAGGATAACATATTATCTGGACGTCGTGAAACCATTTTGTCTTGTTGTTTTTAACCTCTAATGGATAATGCACCCCGGCATCGTATGGCGGACAATCTGAATGTTGTAGGGCTACATGCGATGTGTCCAGGTCTCGAGGCGGTTTTTAAAGCTTAGAATTTAACACATTGTTCTCGGATCAGGTATAAAGTAATATTTGTTAGTATACGAAATTATATTCGCGTTTATCTGTACATAAAGAAACCCGACTTTCAAGCTTTGAATCAAATTACTGTTTTCAGATCAAACATAACGAATGAAGTTCTAGGATAACATATTATCTGGACGTCGTGAAACCATTTTGTCGGGTTGTTTTTAACCTCTAATGGAAAATGCACCCCGGCATCGTATGGCAGACGATCTGAATGTTGTAGGGCTACATGCGATGTGTCCAGGTCTCGAGGCGGTTTTTAAAGCTTAGAATTTAACACATTGTTCTCGGATCAGGTATAAAGTAATATTTGTTAGTATACGAAATTATATTCGGGTTTATGTGTACATAGAAAAAAACCCCGACTTTCAAGCTTTGAATCAAATTACTGTTTTCAGATCAAACATAACGAATGAAGTTCTAGGATAACATATTATCTGGACGTCGTGAAACCATTTTGTCGGGTTGTTTTTAACCTCTAATGGATAATGCACCCCGGCATCGTATGGCAGACGATCTGAATGTTGTAGGGCTACATGCGATGTGTCCAGGTCTCGAGGCGGTTTTTAAAGCTTAGAATTTAACTCTTTGTTCTCGGATCAGGTTTAAAGTAATATTTGTTAGTATACGAAATTATATTCGCGTTTATCTCTGCATAAAAAAAACCCGACTTTCAAGCTTTGAATCAAATTACTGTTTTCAGATCAAACATAACGAATGAAGTTCTAGGATAACATATTATCTGGACGTCGTGAAACCATTTTGTCGGGTTGTTTTTAACCTCTAATGGATAATGCACCCCGGCATCGTATGGCAGACGATCTGAATGTTGTAGGGCTACATGCGATGTGTCCAGGTCTCGAGGCGGTTTTTAAAGCTTAGAATTTAACACATTGTTCTCGGATCAGGTATAAAGTAATATTTGTTAGTATACGAAATTATATTCGCGTTTATGTGTACATAGAAAAAAACCCGACTTTCAAGCTTTGAATCAAATTACTGTTTTCAGATCAAACATAACGAATGAAGTTCTAGGATAACATATTATCTGGACGTCGTGAAACCATTTTGTCGGGTTGTTTTTAACCTCTAATGGATAATGCACCCCGGCATCGTATGGCAGACGATCTGAATGTTGTAGGGCTACATGCGATGTTTCGAGGTCTCGAGGCGGTTTTTAAAGCTTAGAATTTAACACATTGTTCTCTGATGTGGTATAAAGTAATATTTGTTAATATACGAAATTATATTCGCGTTTATGTGTACATAGAAAAAAACCCGACTTTCAAGCTTTGAATCAAATTACTGTTTTCAGATCAAACATAACGAATGAAGTTCTAGGATAACATATTATCTGGACGTCGTGAAACCATTTTGTCGGGTTGTTTTTAACCTCTAATGGATAATGCACCCCGGCATCGTATGGCAGACGATCTGAATGTTGTAGGGCTACATGCGATGTGTCCAGGTCTCGAGGCGGTTTTTAAAGCTTAAAATTTAACACATTGTTCTCGGATCAGGTATAAAGTAATATTTGTTAGTATACGAAATTATATTCGCGTTTATCTGTACATAAAAAAACCGGACTTTCAAGCTTTGAATCAAATTACTGTTTTCAGATCAAACATAACGAATGAAGTTCTAGGATAACATATTATCTGGACGTCGTGAAACCATTTTGTCGGGTTGTTTTTAACCTCTAATGGATAATGCACCCCGGCATCGTATGGCAGACGATCTGAATGTTTTAGGGCTACATGCGATGTGTCCAGGTCTCGAGGCGGTTTTTAAAGCTTAGAATTTAACACATTGTTCTCGGATCAGGTATAAAGTAATATTTGTTAGTATACGAAATTATATTCGCGTTTATGTGTACATAGAAAAAAACCCGACTTTCAAGCTTTGAATCAAATTACTGTTTTCAGATCAAACATAACGAATGAAGTTCTAGGATAACATATTATCTGGACGTCGTGAAACCATTTTGTCTTGTTGTTTTTAACCTCTAATGGATAATGCACCCCGGCATCGTATGGCAGACAATCTGAATGTTGTAGGGCTACATGCGATGTGTCCAGGTCTCGAGGCGGTTTTTAAAGCTTAGAATTTAACACATTGTTCTCGGATCAGGTATAAAGTAATATTTGTTAGTATACGAAATTATATTCGCGTTTATCTGTACATAAAAAAACCCGACTTTCAAGCTTTGAATCAAATTACTGTTTTCAGATCAAACATAACGAATGAAGTTCTAGGATAACATATTATCTGGACGTCGTGAAACCATTTTGTCGGGTTGTTTTTAACCTCTAATGGAAAATGCACCCCGGCATCGTATGGCAGACGATCTGAATGTTGTAGGGCTACATGCGATGTGTCCAGGTCTCGAGGCGGTTTTTAAAGCTTAGAATTTAACACATTGTTCTCGGATCAGGTATAAAGTAATATTTGTTAGTATACGAAATTATATTCGGGTTTATGTGTACATAGAAAAAAACCCCGACTTTCAAGCTTTGAATCAAATTACTGTTTTCAGATCAAACATAACGAATGAAGTTCTAGGATAACATATTATCTGGACGTCGTGAAACCATTTTGTCGGGTTGTTTTTAACCTCCAATGGATAATGCACCCCGGCATCGTATGGCAGACGATCTGAATGTTGTAGTGCTACATGCGATGTGTCCAGGTCTCGAGGCGGTTTTTAAAGCTTAGAATTTAACTCTTTGTTCTCGGATCAGGTTTAAAGTAATATTTGTTAGTATACGAAATTATATTCGCGTTTATCTCTGCATAAAAAAAACCCGACATTCAAGCTTTGAATCAAATTACTGTTTTCAGATCAAACATAACGAATGAAGTTCTAGGATAACATATTATCTGGACGTCGTGAAACCATTTTGTCGGGTTGTTTTTAACCTCTAATGGATAATGCACCCCGGCATCGTATGGCAGACGATCTGAATGTTGTAGGGCTACATGCGATGTGTCCAGGTCTCGAGGCGGTTTTTAAAGCTTAGAATTTAACACATTGTTCTCGGATCAGGTATAAAGTAATATTTGTTAGTATACGAAATTATATTCGCGTTTATGTGTACATAGAAAAAAACCCGACTTTCAAGCTTTGAATCAAATTACTGTTTTCAGATCAAACATAACGAATGAAGTTCTAGAATAACATATTATCTGGACGTCGTGAAACCATTTTGTCGGGTTGTTTTTAACCTCTAATGGATAATGCACCCCGGCATCGTATGGCAGACGATCTGAATGTTGTAGGGCTACATGCGATGTGTCCAGGTCTCGAGGCGGTTTTTAAAGCTTAGAATTTAACACATTGTTCTCGGATCAGGTATAAAGTAATATTTGTTAGTATACGCAATTATATTCGCGTTTATGTGTACATAGAAAAAAACCCGACTTTCAAGCTTTGAATCAAATTACTGTTTTCAGATCAAACATAACGAATGAAGTTCTAGGATAACATATTATCTGGACGTCGTGAAACCATTTTGTCGGGTTGTTTTTAACCTCTAATGGATAATGCACCCCGGCATCGTATGGCAGACGATCTGAATTTTGTAGGGCTACATGCGATGTGTCCAGGTCTCGAGGCGGTTTTTAAAGCTTAGAATTTAACACATTGTTCTCGGATCAGGTATAAAGTAATATTTGTTAGTATACGAAATTATATTCGCGTTTATGTGTACATAGAAAAAAACCCGACTTTCAAGCTTTGAATCTAATTACTGTTTACAGATCAAACATAACGAATGAAGTTCTAGGATAACATATTATCTGGACGTCGTGAAAACATTTTGTCGGGTTGTTTTTAACCTCTAATGGATAATGCACCCCGGCATCGTATGGCAGACGATCTGAATGTTGTAGGGCTACATGCGATGTGTCCAGGTCTCGAGGCGGTTTTTAAAGCTTAGAATTTAACTCTTTGTTCTCGGATCAGGTTTAAAGTAATATTTGTTAGTATACGAAATTATATTCGCGTTTATCTCTGCATAAAAAAAACCCGACTTTCAAGCTTTGAATCAAATTACTGTTTTCAGATCAAACATAACGAATGAAGTTCTAGGATAACATATTATCTGGACGTCGTGAAACCATTTTGTCGGGTTGTTTTTAACCTCTAATGGATAATGCACCCCGGCATCGTATGGCAGACGATCTGAATGTTGTAGGGCTACATGCGATGTGTCCAGGTCTCGAGGCGGTTTTTAAAGCGTAGAATTTAACACATTGTTCTCGGATCAGGTATAAAGTAATATTTGTTAGTATACGAAATTATATTCGCGTTTATGTGTACATAGAAAAAAACCCGACTTTCAAGCTTTGAATCTAATTACTGTTTACAGATCAAACATAACGAATGAAGTTCTAGGATAACATATTATCTGGACGTCGTGAAAACATTTTGTCGGGTTGTTTTTAACCTCTAATGGATAATGCACCCCGGCATCGTATGGCAGACGATCTGAATGTTGTAGGGCTACATGCGATGTGTCCAGGTCTCGAGGCGGTTTTTAAAGCTTAGAATTTAACTCTTTGTTCTCGGATCAGGTTTAAAGTAATATTTGTTAGTATACGAAATTATATTCGCGTTTATCTCTGCATAAAAAAAACCCGACTTTCAAGCTTTGAATCAAATTACTGTTTTCAGATCAAACATAACGAATGAAGTTCTAGGATAACATATTATCTGGACGTCGTGAAACCATTTTGTCGGGTTGTTTTTAACCTCTAATGGATAATGCACCCCGGCATCGTATGGCAGACGATCTGAATGTTGTAGGGCTACATGCGATGTGTCCAGGTCTCGAGGCGGTTTTTAAAGCGTAGAATTTAACACATTGTTCTCGGATCAGGTATAAAGTAATATTTGTTAGTATACGAAATTATATTCGCGTTTATGTGTACATAGAAAAAAACCCGACTTTCAAGCTTTGAATCAAATTACTGTTTTCAGATCAAACATATCGAATGAAGTTCTAGGATAACATATTATCTGGACGTCGTGAAACCATTTTGTCGGGTTGTTTTTAACCTCTAATGGATAATGCACCCCGGCATCGTATGGCAGACGATCTGAATGTTGTAGGGCTACATGCGATGTGTCCAGGTCTCGAGGCGGTTTTTAAAGCTTAGAATTTAACACATTGTTCTCGGATCAGGTATAAAGTAATATTTGTTAGTATACGAAATTATATTCGCGTTTATGTGTACATAGAAAAAAACCCGACTTTCAAGCTTTGAATCAAATTACTGTTTTCAGATCAAACATAACGAATGAAGTTCTAGGATAACATATTATCTGGACGTCGTGAAACCATTTTGTCGGGTTGTTTTTAACCTCTAATGGATAATGCACCCCGGCATCGTATGGCAGACGATCTGAATGTTGTAGGGCTACATGCGATGTGTCCAGGTCTCGAGGCGGTTTTTAAAGCTTAGAATTTAACACATTGTTCTCGGATCAGGTATAAAGTAATATTTGTTAGTATACGAAATTATATTCGCGTTTATGTGTACATAGAAAAAAACCCGACTTTCAAGCTTTGAATCTAATTACTGTTTACAGATCAAACATAACGAATGAAGTTCTAGGATAACATATTATCTGGACGTCGTGAAACCATTTTGTCGGGTTGTTTTTAACCTCTATTGGAAAAAGCACCCCGGCATCGTATGGCAGACGATCTGAATGTTGTATGGCTACATGCGATGTGTCCAGGTCTCGAGGCGGTTTTTAAAGCTTAGAATTTAACTCTTTGTTCTCGGATCAGGTTTAAAGTAATATTTGTTAGTATACGAAATTATATTCGCGTTTATCTCTGCATAAAAAAAACCCGACTTTCAAGCTTTGAATCAAATTACTGTTTTCAGATCAAACATAACGAATGAAGTTCTAGGATAACATATTATCTGGACGTCATGAAACCATTTTGTCGGGTTGTTTTTAACCTCTAATGGATAATGCACCCCGGCATCGTATGGCAGACGATCTGAATGTTGTAGGGCTACATGCGATGTGTCCAGGTCTCGAGGCGGTTTTTAAAGCTTAGAATTTAACACATTGTTCTCGGATCAGGTATAAAGTAATATTTGTTAGTATACGAAATTATATTCGCGTTTATGTGTACATAGAAAAAAACCCGACTTTCAAGCTTTGAATCAAATTACTGTTTTCAGATCAAACATATCGAATGAAGTTCTAGGATAACATATTATCTGGACGTCGTGAAACCATTTTGTCGGGTTGTTTTTAACCTCTAATGGATAATGCACCCCGGCATCGTATGGCAGACGATCTGAATGTTGTAGGGCTACATGCGATGTGTCCAGGTCTCGAGGCGGTTTTTAAAGCTTAGAATTTAACACATTGTTCTCGGATCAGGTATAAAGTAATATTTGTTAGTATACGAAATTATATTCGCGTTTATGTGTACATAGAAAAAAACCCGACTTTCAAGCTTTGAATCAAATTACTGTTTTCAGATCAAACATAACGAATGAAGTTCTAGGATAACATATTATCTGGACGTCGTGAAACCATTTTGTCGGGTTGTTTTTAACCTCTAATGGATAATGCACCCCGGCATCGTATGGCAGACGATCTGAATGTTGTAGGGCTACATGCGATGTGTCCAGGTCTCGAGGCGGTTTTTAAAGCTTAGAATTTAACACATTGTTCTCGGATCAGGTATAAAGTAATATTTGTTAGTATACGAAATTATATTCGCGTTTATGTGTACATAGAAAAAAACCCGACTTTCAAGCTTTGAATCTAATTACTGTTTACAGATCAAACATAACGAATGAAGTTCTAGGATAACATATTATCTGGATGTCGTTAAACCATTTTGTCGGGTTGTTTTTAACCTCTATTGGAAAAAGCACCCCGGCATCGTATGGCAGACGATCTGAATGTTGTAGGGCTACATGCGATGTGTCCAGGTCTCGAGGCGGTTTTTAAAGCTTAGAATTTAACTCTTTGTTCTCGGATCAGGTTTAAAGTAATATTTGTTAGTATACGAAATTATATTCGCGTTTATCTCTGCATAAAAAAAACCCGACTTTCAAGCTTTGAATCAAATTACTGTTTTCAGATCAAACATAACGAATGAAGTTCTAGGATAACATATTATCTGGACGTCGTGAAACCATTTTGTCGGGTTGTTTTTAACCTCTAATGGAAAATGCACCCCGGCATCGTATGGCAGACGATCTGAATGTTGTAGGGCTACATGCGATGTGTCCAGGTCTCGAGGCGGTTTTTAAAGCTTAGAATTTAACACATTGTTCTCGGATCAGGTATAAAGTAATATTTGTTAGTATACGAAATTATATTCGAGTTTATCTCTGCATAAAATAAAACCCGACTTTCAAGCTTTGAATCAAATTACTGTTTTCAGATCAAACATAACAAATGTAGTTCTAGGATAACATATTATCTGGACGTCGTGAAACCATTTTGTCGGGTTGTTTTTAACCTCTATTGGAAAAAGCACCCCGGCATCGTATGGCAGACGATCTTAATGTTGTAGGGCTACATGCGATGTGTCCAGGTCTCGAGGCGGTTTTTAAAGCTTAGAATTTAACTCTTTGTTCTCGGATCAGGTTTAAAGTAATATTTGTTAGTATACGAAATTATATTCGCGTTTATCTCTGCATAAAAAAAACCCGACTTTCAAGCTTTGAATCAAATTACTGTTTACAGATCAAACATAACGAATGAAGTTCTAGGATAACATATTATCTGGACGTCGTGAAACCATTTTGTCGGGTTGTTTTTAACCTCTAATGGATAATGCACCCCGGCATCGTATGGCAGACGATCTGAATGTTGTAGGGCTACATGCGATGTGTCCAGGTCTCGAGGCGGTTTTTAAAGCTTAGAATTTAACACATTGTTCTCGGATCAGGTATAAAGTAATATTTGTTAGTAAACGAAATTATATTCGAGTTTATCTCTGCATAAAAAAACCCCGACTTTCAAGCTTTGAATCAAATTACTGTTTTCAGATCAAACATAACAAATGTAGTTCTAGGATAACATATTATCTGGACGTCGTGAAACCATTTTGTCGGGTTGTTTTTAACCTCTATTGGAAAAAGCACCCCGGCATCGTATGGCAGACGATCTGAATGTTGTAGGGCTACATGCGATGTGTCCATGTCTCGAGGCGGTTTTTAAAGCTTAGAATTTAACTCTTTGTTCTCGGATCAGGTTTAAAGTAATATTTGTTAGTATACGAAATTATATTCGCGTTTATCTCTGCATAAAAAAACCCGACTTTCAAGCTTTGAATCAAATTACTGTTTACAGATCAAACATAACGAATGAAGTTCTAGGATAACATATTATCTGGACGTCGTGAAACCATTTTGTCGGGTTGTTTTTCACCTCTAATGGATAATGCACCCCGGCATCGTATGGCAGACGATCTGAATGTTGTAGGGCTACATGCGATGTGTCCAGGTCTCGAGGCTGTTTTTAAAGCTTAGAATTTAACACATTGTTCTCGGATCAGTTATAAAGTAATATTTGTTAGTATACGAAATTATATTCGCGTTTATCTGTACATAAAAAAACCCGACTTTCAAGCTTTGAATCAAATTACTGTTTTCAGATCAAACATAACGAATGAAGTTCTAGGATAACATATTATCTGGACGTCGTGAAACCATTTTGTCGGGTTGTTTTTAACCTCTAATGGATAATGCACCCCGGCATCGTATGGCAGACGATCTGAATGTTGTAGGGCTACATGCGATGTGTCCAGGTCTCGAGGCGGTTTTTAAAGCTTAGAATTTAACACATTGTTCTCGGATCAGGTATAAAGTAATATTTGTTAGTAAACGAAATTATATTCGAGTTTATCTCTGCATAAAAAAACCCCGACTTTCAAGCTTTGAATCAAATTACTGTTTTCAGATCAAACATAACAAATGTAGTTCTAGGATAACATATTATCTGGACGTCGTGAAACCATTTTGTCGGGTTGTTTTTAACCTCTATTGGAAAAAGCACCCCGGCATCGTATGGCAGACGATCTGAATGTTGTAGGGCTACATGCGATGTGTCCAGGTCTCGAGGCGGTTTTTAAAGCTTAGAATTTAACTCTTTGTTCTCGGATCAGGTTTAAAGTAATATTTGTTAGTATACGAAATTATATTCGCGTTTATCTCTGCATAAAAAAAACCCGACTTTCAAGCTTTGAATCAAATTACTGTTTACAGATCAAACATAACGAATGAAGTTCTAGGATAACATATTATCTGGACGTCGTGAAACCATTTTGTCGGGTTGTTTTTAACCTCTAATGGATAATGCACCCCGGCATCGTATGGCAGACGATCTGAATGTTGTAGGGCTACATGCGATGTGTCCAGGTCTCGAGGCTGTTTTTAAAGCTTAGAATTTAACACATTGTTCTCGGATCAGTTATAAAGTAATATTTGTTAGTATACGAAATTATATTCACGTTTATCTGTACATAAAAAAACCCGACTTTCAAGCTTTGAATCAAATTACTGTTTTCAGATCAAACATAACGAATGAAGTTCTAGGATAACATATTATCTGGACGTCGTGAAAACATTTTGTCGGGTTGTTTTTAACCTCTAATGGATAATGCACCCCGGCATCGTATGGCAGACGATCTGAATGTTGTAGGGCTACATGCGATGTTTCCAGGTCTCGAGGCGGTTTTTAAAGCTTAGAATTTAACACATTGTTCTCGGATCAGGTATAAAGTAATATTTGTTAGTATACGAAATTATATTCGCGTTTATCTGTACATAAAAAAACCCGACTTTCAAGCTTTGAATCAAATTACTGTTTTCAGATCAAACATAACGAATGAAGTTCTAGGATAACATATTATCTGGACGTCGTGAAACCATTTTGTCGGGTTGTTTTTAACCTCTAATGGATAATGCACCCCGGCATCGTATGGCAGACGATCTGAATGTTGTAGGGCTACATGCGATGTGTCCAGGTCTCGAGGCGGTTTTTAAAGCTTAGAATTTAACACATTGTTCTCGGATCAGGTATAAAGTAATATTTGTTAGTATACGAAATTATATTCGCGTTTATGTGTACATAGAAAAAAACCCGACTTTCAAGCTTTGAATCAAATTACTGTTTTCAGATCAAACATAACGAATGAAGTTCTAGGATAACATATTATCTGGACGTCGTGAAACCATTTTGTCGGGTTGTTTTTAACCTCTAATGGATAATGCACCCCGGCATCGTATGGCAGACGATCTGAATGTTGTAGGGCTACATGCGATGTGTCCAGGTCTCGAGGCGGTTTTTAAAGCTTAGAATTTAACACATTGTTCTCGAATCAGGTATAAAGTAATATTTGTTAGTATACGAAATTAAATTCGCGTTTATGTGTACATAGAAAAAAACCCGACTTTAAAGCTTTGAATCAAATTACTGTTTTCAGATCAAACATAACGAATGAAGTTCTAGGATAACATATTATCTGGACGTCGTGAAACCATTTTGTCGGGTTGTTTTTAACCTCTAATGGATAATGCACCCCGGCATCGTATGGCAGACGATCTGAATGTTGTAGGGCTACATGCGATGTGTCCAGGTCTCGAGGCGGTTTTTAAAGCTTAGAATTTAACACATTGTTCTCGGATCAGGTATAAAGTAATATTTGTTAGTATACGAAATTATATTCGCGTTTATCTGTACATAGAAAAAAACCCGACTTTCAAGCTTTGAATCAAATTACTGTTTTCAGATCAAACATAACGAATGAAGTTCTAGGATAACATATTATCTGGACGTCGTGAAACCATTTTGTCGGGTTGTTTTTAACCTCTAATGGATAATGCACCCCGGCATCGTATGGCAGACGATCTGAATGTTGTAGGGCTACATGCGATGTTTCCAGGTCTCGAGGCGGTTTTTAAAGCTTAGAATTTAACACATTGTTCTCGGATCAGGTATAAAGTAATATTTGTTAGTATACGAAATTATATTCGCGTTTATCTGTACATAAAAAAACCCGACTTTCAAGCTTTGAATCAAATTACTGTTTTCAGATCAAACATAACGAATGAAGTTCTAGGATAACATATTATCTGGACGTCGTGAAACCATTTTGTCGGGTTGTTTTTAACCTCTAATGGATAATGCACCCCGGCATCGTATGGCAGACGATCTGAATGTTGTAGGGCTACATGCGATGTGTCCAGGTCTCGAGGCGGTTTTTAAAGCTTAGAATTTAACACATTGTTCTCGGATCAGGTATAAAGTAATATTTGTTAGTATACGAAATTATATTCGCGTTTATGTGTACATAGAAAAAAACCCGACTTTCAAGCTTTGAATCAAATTACTGTTTTCAGATCAAACATAACGAATGAAGTTCTAGGATAACATATTATCTGGACGTCGTGAAACCATTTTGTCGGGTTGTTTTTAACCTCTAATGGATAATGCACCCCGGCATCGTATGGCAGACGATCTGAATGTTGTAGGGCTACATGCGATGTGTCCAGGTCTCGAGGCGGTTTTTAAAGCTTAGAATTTAACACATTGTTCTCGAATCAGGTATAAAGTAATATTTGTTAGTATACGAAATTAAATTCGCGTTTATGTGTACATAGAAAAAAACCCGACTTTAAAGCTTTGAATCAAATTACTGTTTTCAGATCAAACATAACGAATGAAGTTCTAGGATAACATATTATCTGGACGTCGTGAAACCATTTTGTCGGGTTGTTTTTAACCTCTAATGGATAATGCACCCCGGCATCGTATGGCAGACGATCTGAATGTTGTAGGGCTACATGCGATGTGTCCAGGTCTCGAGGCGGTTTTTAAAGCTTAGAATTTAACACATTGTTCTCGGATCAGGTATAAAGTAATATTTGTTAGTATACGAAATTATATTCGCGTTTATCTGTACATAGAAAAAAACCCGACTTTCAAGCTTTGAATCAAATTACTGTTTTAAGATCAAACATAACGAATGAAGTTCTAGGATAACATATTATCTGGACGTCGTGAAACCATTTTGTCGGGTTGTTTTTAACCTCTAATGGATAATGCACCCCGGCATCGTATGGCAGACGATCTGAATGTTGTAGGGCTACATGCGATGTGTCCAGGTCTCGAGGCGGTTTTTAAAGCTTAGAATTTAACTCTTTGTTCTCGGATCAGGTTTAAAGTAATATTTGTTAGTATACGAAATTATATTCGCGTTTATCTCTGCATAAAAAAAACCCGACTTTCAAGCTTTGAATCAAATTACTGTTTTCAGATCAAACATAACGAATGAAGTTCTAGGATAACATATTATCTGGACGTCGTGAAACCATTTTGTCGGGTTGTTTTTAATCTCTAATGGATAATGCACCCCGGCATCGTATGGCAGACGATCTGAATGTTGTAGGGCTACATGCGATGTGTCCAGGTCTCGAGGCGGTTTTTAAAGCTTAGAATTTAACACATTGTTCTCGGATCAGGTATAAAGTAATATTTGTTAGTATACGAAATTATATTCGCGTTTATGTGTACATAGAAAAAAACCCGACTTTCAAGCTTTGAATCAAATTACTGTTTTCAGATCAAACATAACGAATGAAGTTCTAGGATAACATATTATCTGGACGTCGTGAAACCATTTTGTCGGGTTGTTTTTAACCTCTAATGGATAATGCACCCCGGCATCGTATGGCAGACGATCTGAATGTTGTAGGGCTACATGCGATGTGTCCAGGTCTCGAGGCGGTTTTTAAAGCTTAGAATTTAACACATTGTTCTCGGATCAGGTATAAAGTAATATTTGTAGTATACGAAATTATATTCGCGTTTATGTGTACATAGAAAAAAACCCGACTTTCAAGCTTTGAATCAAATTACTGTTTTCAGATCAAACATAACGAATGAAGTTCTAGGATAACATTATCTGGACGTCGTGAAACCATTTTGTCGGGTTGTTTTTAACCTCTAATGGATAATGCAACCCGGCATCGTATGGCAGACGATCTGAATGTTGTAGGGCTACATGCGATGTGTCCAGGTCTCGAGGCGGTTTTTAAAGCTTAGAATTTAACACATTGTTCTCGGATCAGGTATAAAGTAATATTTGTTAGTATACGAAATTATATTCGCGTTTATCTGTACATAAAAAAACCCGACTTTCAAGCTTTGAATCAAATTACTGTTTTCAGATCAAACATAACGAATGAAGTTCTAGGATAACATATTATCTGGACGTCGTGAAACCATTTTGTCGGGTTGTTTTTAACCTCTAATGGATAATGCACCCCGGCATCGTATGGCAGACGATCTGAATGTTGTAGGGCTACATGCGATGTGTCCAGGTCTCGAGGCGGTTTTTAAAGCTTAGAATTTAACACATTGTTCTCGGATCAGGTATAAAGTAATATTTGTTAGTATACGAAATTATATTCGCGTTTATGTGTACATAGAAAAAAACCCGACTTTCAAGCTTTGAATCAAATTACTGTTTTCAGATCAAACATAACGAATGAAGTTCTAGGATAACATATTATCTGGACGTCGTGAAACCATTTTGTCGGGTTGTTTTTAACCTCTAATGGATAATGCACCCCGGCATCGTATGGCAGACGATCTGAATGTTGTAGGGCTACATGCGATGTGTCCAGGTCTCGAGGCGGTTTTTAAAGCTTAGAATTTAACACATTGTTCTCGAATCAGGTATAAAGTAATATTTGTTAGTATACGAAATTAAATTCGCGTTTATGTGTACATAGAAAAAAACCCGACTTTAAAGCTTTGAATCAAATTACTGTTTTCAGATCAAACATAACGAATGAAGTTCTAGGATAACATATTATCTGGACGTCGTGAAACCATTTTGTCGGGTTGTTTTTAACCTCTAATGGATAATGCACCCCGGCATCGTATGGCAGACGATCTGAATGTTGTAGGGCTACATGCGATGTGTCCAGGTCTCGAGGCGGTTTTTAAAGCTTAGAATTTAACACATTGTTCTCGGATCAGGTATAAAGTAATATTTGTTAGTATACGAAATTATATTCGCGTTTATCTGTACATAGAAAAAAACCCGACTTTCAAGCTTTGAATCAAATTACTGTTTTCAGATCAAACATAACGAATGAAGTTCTAGGATAACATATTATCTGGACGTCGTGAAACCATTTTGTCGGGTTGTTTTTAACCTCTAATGGATAATGCACGCCGGCATCGTATGGCAGACGATCTGAATGTTGTAGGGCTACATGCGATGTTTCCAGGTCTCGAGGCGGTTTTTAAAGCTTAGAATTTAACACATTGTTCTCGGATCAGGTATAAAGTAATATTTGTTAGTATACGAAATTATATTCGCGTTTATCTGTACATAAAAAAACCCGACTTTCAAGCTTTGAATCAAATTACTGTTTTCAGATCAAACATAACGAATGAAGTTCTAGGATAACATATTATCTGGACGTCGTGAAACCATTTTGTCGGGTTGTTTTTAACCTCTAATGGATAATGCACCCCGGCATCGTATGGCAGACGATCTGAATGTTGTAGGGCTACATGCGATGTGTCCAGGTCTCGAGGCGGTTTTTAAAGCTTAGAATTTAACACATTGTTCTCGGATCAGGTATAAAGTAATATTTGTTAGTATACGAAATTATATTCGCGTTTATGTGTACATAGAAAAAAACCCGACTTTCAAGCTTTGAATCAAATTACTGTTTTCAGATCAAACATAACGAATGAAGTTCTAGGATAACATATTATCTGGACGTCGTGAAACCATTTTGTCGGGTTGTTTTTAACCTCTAATGGATAATGCACCCCGGCATCGTATGGCAGACGATCTGAATGTTGTAGGGCTACATGCGATGTGTCCAGGTCTCGAGGCGGTTTTTAAAGCTTAGAATTTAACACATTGTTCTCGAATCAGGTATAAAGTAATATTTGTTAGTATACGAAATTAAATTCGCGTTTATGTGTACATAGAAAAAAACCCGACTTTAAAGCTTTGAATCAAATTACTGTTTTCAGATCAAACATAACGAATGAAGTTCTAGGATAACATATTATCTGGACGTCGTGAAACCATTTTGTCGGGTTGTTTTTAACCTCTAATGGATAATGCACCCCGGCATCGTATGGCAGACGATCTGAATGTTGTAGGGCTACATGCGATGTGTCCAGGTCTCGAGGCGGTTTTTAAAGCTTAGAATTTAACACATTGTTCTCGGATCAGGTATAAAGTAATATTTGTTAGTATACGAAATTATATTCGCGTTTATCTGTACATAGAAAAAAACCCGACTTTCAAGCTTTGAATCAAATTACTGTTTTCAGATCAAACATAACGAATGAAGTTCTAGGATAACATATTATCTGGACGTCGTGAAACCATTTTGTCGGGTTGTTTTTAACCTCTAATGGATAATGCACCCCGGCATCGTATGGCAGACGATCTGAATGTTGTAGGGCTACATGCGATGTGTCCAGGTCTCGAGGCGGTTTTTAAAGCTTAGAATTTAACTCTTTGTTCTCGGATCAGGTTTAAAGTAATATTTGTTAGTATACGAAATTATATTCGCGTTTATCTCTGCATAAAAAAAACCCGACTTTCAAGCTTTGAATCAAATTACTGTTTTCAGATCAAACATAACGAATGAAGTTCTAGGATAACATATTATCTGGACGTCGTGAAACCATTTTGTCGGGTTGTTTTTAATCTCTAATGGATAATGCACCCCGGCATCGTATGGCAGACGATCTGAATGTTGTAGGGCTACATGCGATGTGTCCAGGTCTCGAGGCGGTTTTTAAAGCTTAGAATTTAACACATTGTTCTCGGATCAGGTATAAAGTAATATTTGTTAGTATACGAAATTATATTCGCGTTTATGTGTACATAGAAAAAAACCCGACTTTCAAGCTTTGAATCAAATTACTGTTTTCAGATCAAACATAACGAATGAAGTTCTAGGATAACATATTATCTGGACGTCGTGAAACCATTTTGTCGGGTTGTTTTTAACCTCTAATGGATAATGCACCCCGGCATCGTATGGCAGACGATCTGAATGTTGTAGGGCTACATGCGATGTGTCCAAGTCTCGAGGCGGTTTTTAAAGCTTAGAATTTAACACATTGTTCTCGGATCAGGTATAAAGTAATATTTGTTAGTATACGAAATTATATTCGCGTTTATGTGTACATAGAAAAAAACCCGACTTTCAAGCTTTGAATCAAATTACTGTTTTCAGATCAAACATAACGAATGAAGTTCTAGGATAACATTATCTGGACGTCGTGAAACCATTTTGTCGGGTTGTTTTTAACCTCTAATGGATAATGCAACCCGGCATCGTATGGCAGACGATCTGAATGTTGTAGGGCTACATGCGATGTGTCCAGGTCTCGAGGCGGTTTTTAAAGCTTAGAATTTAACACATTGTTTTCGGATCAGGTATAAAGTAATATTTGTTAGTATACGAAATTATATTCGCGTTTATGTGTACATAGAAAAAAACCCGACTTTCAAGCTTTGAATCAAATTACTGTTTTCAGATCAAACATAACGAATGAAGTTCTAGGATAACATATTATCTGGACGTCGTGAAACCATTTTGTCGGGTTGTTTTTAACCTCTAATGGATAATGCACCCCGGCATCGTATGGCAGACGATCTGAATTTTGTAGGGCTACATGCGATGTGTCCAGGTCTCGAGGCGGTTTTTAAAGCTTAGAATTTAACACATTGTTCTCGGATCAGGTATAAAGTAATATTTGTTAGTATACGAAATTATATTCGCGTTTATGTGTACATAGAAAAAAACCCGACTTTCAAGCTTTGAATCAAATTACTGTTTTCAGATCAAACATAACGAATGAAGTTCTAGGATAACATATTATCTGGACGTCGTGAAACCATTTTGTCGGGTTGTTTTTAACCTCTAATGGATAATGCACCCCGGCATCGTATGGCAGACGATCTGAATGTTGTATGGCTACATGCGATGTGTCCAGGTCTCGAGGCGGTTTTTAAAGCTTAGAATTTAACACATTGTTCTCGGATCAGGTATAAAGTAATATTTGTTAGTATACGAAATTATATTCGCGTTTATGTGTACATAGAAAAAAACCCGACTTTCAAGCTTTGAATCAAATTACTGTTTTCAGATCAAACATAACGAATGAAGTTCTAGGATAACATATTATCTGGACGTCGTGAAACCATTTTGTCGGGTTGTTTTTAACCTCTAATGGATAATGCACCCCGGCATCGTATGGCAGACGATCTGAATGTTGTAGGGCTACATGCGATGTGTCCAGGTCTCGAGGCGGTTTTTAAAGCTTAGAATTTAACACATTGTTCTCGGATCAGGTATAAAGTAATATTTGTTAGTATACGAAATTATATTCGCGTTTATCTGTACATAGAAAAAAACCCGACTTTCAAGCTTTGAATCAAATTACTGTTTTCAGATCAAACATAACGAATGAAGTTCTAGGATAACATATTATCTGGACGTCGTGAAACCATTTTGTCGGGTTGTTTTTAACCTCTAATGGATAATGCACCCCGGCATCGTATGGCAGACGATCTGAATGTTGTAGGGCTACATGCGATGTGTCCAGGTCTCGAGGCGGTTTTTAAAGCTTAGAATTTAACTCTTTGTTCTCGGATCAGGTTTAAAGTAATATTTGTTAGTATACGAAATTATATTCGCGTTTATCTCTGCATAAAAAAAACCCGACTTTCAAGCTTTGAATCAAATTACTGTTTTCAGATCAAACATAACGAATGAAGTTCTAGGATAACATATTATCTGGACGTCGTGAAACCATTTTGTCGGGTTGTTTTTAATCTCTAATGGATAATGCACCCCGGCATCGTATGGCAGACGATCTGAATGTTGTAGGGCTACATGCGATGTGTCCAGGTCTCGAGGCGGTTTTTAAAGCTTAGAATTTAACACATTG
Source organism: Maratus speciosus (assembly GCA_963932465.1). Lineage (NCBI taxonomy): Eukaryota > Metazoa > Arthropoda > Arachnida > Araneae > Salticidae > Maratus > Maratus speciosus. The sequence goes on along the minus strand of CAWVRF010000734.1, from coordinate 1,160,037 downwards.
TTCTCGGATATGGTATAAAGTAATATTTGTTAGTATACGAAATTATATTCGCGTTTATGTGTACATAGAAAAAAACCCGACTTTCAAGCTTTGAATCAAATTACTGTTTTCAGATCAAACATAACGAATGAAGTTCTAGGATAACATATTATCTGGACGTCGTGAAACCATTTTGTCGGGTTGTTTTTAACCTCTAATGGATAATGCACCCCGGCATCGTATGGCAGACGATCTGAATGTTGTAGGGCTACATGCGATGTGTCCAGGTCTCGAGGCGGTTTTTAAAGCTTAGAATTTAACACATTGTTCTCGGATCAGGTATAAAGTAATATTTGTTAGTATACGAAATTATATTCGCGTTTATGTGTACATAGAAAAAAACCCGACTTTCAAGCTTTGAATCAAATTACTGTTTTCAGATCAAACATAACGAATGAAGTTCTAGGATAACATTATCTGGACGTCGTGAAACCATTTTGTCGGGTTGTTTTTAACCTCTAATGGATAATGCAACCCGGCATCGTATGGCAGACGATCTGAATGTTGTAGGGCTACATGCGATGTGTCCAGGTCTCGAGGCGGTTTTTAAAGCTTAGAATTTAACACATTGTTCTCGGATCAGGTATAAAGTAATATTTGTTAGTATACGAAATTATATTCGCGTTTATGTGTACATAGAAAAAAACCCGACTTTCAAGCTTTGAATCAAATTACTGTTTTCAGATAAAACATAACGAATGAAGTTCTAGGATAACATATTATCTGGACGTCGTGAAACCATTTTGTCGGGTTGTTTTTAACCTCTAATGGATAATGCACCCCGGCATCGTATGGCAGACGATCTGAATTTTGTAGGGCTACATGCGATGTGTCCAGGTCTCGAGGCGGTTTTTAAAGCTTAGAATTTAACACATTGTTCTCGGATCAGGTATAAAGTAATATTTGTTAGTATACGAAATTATATTCGCGTTTATGTGTACATAGAAGAAAACCCGACTTTCAAGCTTTGAATCAAATTACTGTTTTCAGATCAAACATAACGAATGAAGTTCTAGGATAACATATTATCTGGACGTCGTGAAACCATTTTGTCGGGTTGTTTTTAACCTCTAATGGATAATGCACCCCGGCATCGTATGGCAGACGATCTGAATGTTGTATGGCTACATGCGATGTGTCCAGGTCTCGAGGCGGTTTTTAAAGCTTAGAATTTAACACATTGTTCTCGGATCAGGTATAAAGTAATATTTGTTAGTATACGAAATTATATTCGCGTTTATGTGTACATAGAAAAAAACCCGACTTTCAAGCTTTGAATCAAATTACTGTTTACAGATCAAACATAACGAATGAAGTTCTAGGATAACATATTATCTGGACGTCGTGAAACCATTTTGTCGGGTTGTTTTTAACCTCTAATGGATAATGCACCCCGGCATCGTATGGCAGACGATCTGAATGTTGTAGGGCTACATGCGATGTGTCCAGGTCTCGAGGCGGTTTTTAAAGCTTAGAATTTAACACATTGTTCTCGGATCAGTTAGAAAGTAATATTTGTTAGTATACGAAATTATATTCGCGTTTATCTGTACATAAAAAAACCCGACTTTCAAGCTTTGAATCAAATTACTGTTTTCAGATCAAACATAACGAATGAAGTTCTAGGATAACATATTATCTGGACGTCGTGAAACCATTTTGTCGGGTTGTTTTTAACCTCTAATGGATAATGCACCCCGGCATCGTATGGCAGACGATCTGAATGTTGTAGGGCTACATGCGATGTGTCCAGGTCTCGAGGCGGTTTTTAAAGCTTAGAATTTAACACATTGTTCTAGGATCAGGTATAAAGTAATATTTGTTAGTATACGAAATTATATTCGCGTTTATGTGTACATAGAAAAAAACCCGACTTTCAAGCTTTGAATCAAATTACTGTTTACAGATCAAACATAACGAATGAAGTTCTAGGATAACATATTATCTGGACGTCGTGAAACCATTTTGTCGGGTTGTTTTTAACCTCTAATGGATAATGCACCCCGGCATCGTATGGCAGACGATCTGAATGTTGTAGGGCTACATGCGATGTGTCCAGGTCTCGAGGCGGTTTTTAAAGCTTAGAATTTAACTCTTTGTTCTCGGATCAGGTTTAAAGTAATATTTGTTAGTATACGAAATTATATTCGCGTTTATGTGTACATAGAAAAAAACCCGACTTTCAAGCTTTGAATCAAATTACTGTTTTCAGATCAAACATAACGAATGAAGTTCTAGGATAACATATTATCTGGACGTCGTGAAACCATTTTGTCGGGTTGTTTTTAACCTCTAATGGATAATGCACCCCGGCATCGTATGGCAGACGATCTGAATGTTGTAGGGCTACATGCGATGTGTCCAGGTCTCGAGGCGGTTTTTAAAGCTTAGAATTTAACACATTGTTCTCGGATCAGGTATAAAGTAATATTTGTTAGTATACGAAATTATATTCGCGTTTATGTGTACATAGAAAAAAACCCGACTTTCAAGCTTTGAATCAAATTACTGTTTTCAGATCAAACATAACGAATGAAGTTCTAGGATAACATATTATCTGGACGTCGTGAAACCATTTTGTCGGGTTGTTTTTAACCTCTAATGGATAATGCACCCCGGCATCGTATGGCAGACGATCTGAATGTTGTATGGCTACATGCGATGTGTCCAGGTCTCGAGGCGGTTTTTAAAGCTTAGAATTTAACACATTGTTCTCGGATCAGGTATAAAGTAATATTTGTTAGTATACGAAATTATATTCGCGTTCATGTGTACATAGAAAAAAACCCGACTTTCAAGCTTTGAATCAAATTACTGTTTACAGATCAAACATAACGAATGAAGTTCTAGGATAACATATTATCTGGACGTCGTGAAACCATTTTGTCGGGTTGTTTTTAACCTCTAATGGATAATGCACCCCGGCATCGTATGGCAGACGATCTGAATGTTGTAGGGCTACATGCGATGTGTCCAGGTCTCGAGGCGGTTTTTAAAGCTTAGAATTTAACACATTGTTCTCGGATCAGTTAGAAAGTAATATTTGTTAGTATACGAAATTATATTCGCGTTTATCTGTACATAAAAAACCCGACTTTCAAGCTTTGAATCAAATTACTGTTTTCAGATCAAACATAACGAATGAAGTTCTAGGATAACATATTATCTGGACGTCGTGAAACCATTTTGTCGGGTTGTTTTTAACCTCTCATGGATAATGCACCCCGGCATCGTATGGCAGACGATCTGAATGTTGTAGGGCTACATGCGATGTGTCCAGGTCTCGAGGCGGTTTTTAAAGCTTAGAATTTAACACATTGTTCTCGGATCAGGTATAAAGTAATATTTGTTAGTATACGAAATTATATTCGCGTTTATGTGTACATAGAAAAAAACCCGACTTTCAAGCTTTGAATCATATTACTGTTTTCAGATCAAACATAACGAATGAAGTTCTAGGATAACATATTATCTGGACGTCGTGAAACCATTTTGTCGGGTTGTTTTTAACTTCTAATGGATAATGCACCCCGGCATCGTATGGCAGACGATCTGAATGTTGTAGGGCTACATGCGATGTGTCCAGGTCTCGAGGCGGTTTTTAAAGCTTAGAATTTAACACATTGTTCTCGGATCAGGTATAAAGTAATATTTGTTAGTATATGAAATTATATTCGCGTTTATGTGTACATAGAAAAAAACCCGACTTTCAAGCTTTGAATCAAATTACTGTTTTCAGATCAAACATAACGAATGAAGTTCTAGGATAACATATTATCTGGACGTCATGAAACCATTTTGTCGGGTTGTTTTTAACCTCTAATGGATAATGCACCCCGGCATCGTATGGCAGACGATCTGAATGTTGTAGGGCTACATGCGATGTGTCCAGGTCTCGAGGCGGTTTTTAAAGCTTAGAATTTAACACATTGTTCTCGGATCAGGTATAAAGTAATATTTGTTATTATACGAAATTATATTCGCGTTTATGTGTACATAGAAAAAAACCCGACTTTCAAGCTTTGAATCAAATTACTGTTTTCAGATCAAACATAACGAATGAAGTTCTAGGATAACATATTATCTGGACGTCGTGAAACCATTTTGTCGGGTTGTTTTTAACCTCTAATGGATAATGCACCCCGGCATCGTATGGCAGACGATCTGAATGTTGTAGGGCTACATGCGATGTGTCCAGGTCTCGAGGCGGTTTTTAAAGCTTAGAATTTAACACATTGTTCTCGGATCAGGTATAAAGTAATATTTGTTAGTATACGAAATTATATTCGCGTTTATGTGTACATAGAAAAAAACCCGACTTTCAAGCTTTGAATCAAATTACTGTTTTCAGATCAAACATAACGAATGAAGTTCTAGGATAACATATTATCTGGACGTCGTGAAACCATTTTGTCGGGTTGTTTTTAACCTCTAATGGATAATGCAACCCGGCATCGTATGGCAGACGATCTGAATGTTGTAGGGCTACATGCGATGTGTCCAGGTCTCGAGGCGGTTTTTAAAGCTTAGAATTTAACACATTGTTCTCGGATCAGTTATAAAGTAATATTTGTTAGTATACGAAATTATATTCGCGTTTATCTGTACATAAAAAAACCCGACTTTCAAGCTTTGAATCAAATTACTGTTTTCAGATCAAACATAACGAATGAAGTTCTAGGATAACATATTATCTGGACGTCGTGAAACCATTTTGTCGGGTTGTTTTTAACCTCTAATGGATAATGCACCCCGGCATCGTATGGCAGACGATCTGAATGTTGTAGGGCTACATGCGATGTGTCCAGGTCTCGAGGCGGTTTTTAAAGCTTAGAATTTAACACATTGTTCTCGGATCAGGTATAAAGTAATATTTGTTAGTATACGAAATTATATTCGCGTTTATGTGTACATAGAAAAAAACCCGACTTTCAAGCTTTGAATCAAATTACTGTTTTCAGATCAAACATAACGAATGAAGTTCTAGGATAACATATTATCTGGACGTCGTGAAACCATTTTGTCGGGTTGTTTTTAACCTCTAATGGATAATGCACCCCGGCATCGTATGGCAGACGATCTGAATGTTGTAGGGCTACATGCGATGTGTCCAGGTCTCGAGGCGGTTTTTAAAGCTTAGAATTTAACACATTGTTCTCGGATCAGGTATAAAGTAATATTTGTTAGTATACGAAATTATATTCGCGTTTATGTGTACATAGAAAAAAACCCGACTTTCAAGCTTTGAATCTAATTACTGTTTACAGATCAAACATAACGAATGAAGTTCTAGGATAACATATTATCTGGACGTCGTGAAACCATTTTGTCGGGTTGTTTTTAACCTCTAATGGATAATGCAACCCGGCATCGTATGGCAGACGATCTGAATGTTGTAGGGCTACATGCGATGTGTCCAGGTCTCGAGGCGGTTTTTAAAGCTTAGAATTTAACACATTGTTCTCGGATCAGTTATAAAGTAATATTTGTTAGTATACGAAATTATATTCGCGTTTATCTGTACATAAAAAAACCCGACTTTCAAGCTTTGAATCAAATTACTGTTTTCAGATCAAACATAACGAATGAAGTTCTAGGATAACATATTATCTGGACGTCGTGAAACCATTTTGTCGGGTTGTTTTTAACCTCTAATGGATAATGCACCCCGGCATCGTATGGCAGACGATCTGAATGTTGTAGGGCTACATGCGATGTGTCCAGGTCTCGAGGCGGTTTTTAAAGCTTAGAATTTAACACATTGTTCTCGGATCAGGTATAAAGTAATATTTGTTAGTATACGAAATTATATTCGCGTTTATGTGTACATAGAAAAAAACCCGACTTTCAAGCTTTGAATCAAATTACTGTTTTCAGATCAAACATAACGAATGGAGTTCTAGGATAACATATTATCTGGACGTCGTGAAACCATTTTGTCGGGTTGTTTTTAACCTCTAATGGATAATGCACCCCGGCATCGTATGGCAGACGATCTGAATGTTGTAGGGCTACATGCGATGTGTCCAGGTCTCGAGGCGGTTTTTAAAGCTTAGAATTTAACACATTGTTCTCGGATCAGGTATAAAGTAATATTTGTTAGTATACGAAATTATATTCGCGTTTATGTGTACATAGAAAAAAACCCGACTTTCAAGCTTTGAATCAAATTACTGTTTTCAGATCAAACATAACGAATGAAGTTCTAGGATAACATATTATCTGGACGTCGTGAAACCATTTTGTCGGGTTGTTTTTAACTTCTAATGGATAATGCACCCCGGCATCGTATGGCAGACGATCTGAATGTTGTAGGGCTACATGCGATGTGTCCTGGTCTCGAGGCGGTTTTTAAAGCTTAGAATTTAACACATTGTTCTCGGATCAGGTATAAAGTAATATTTGTTAGTATACGAAATTATATTCGCGTTTATGTGTACATAGAAAAAAACCCGACTTTCAAGCTTTGAATCAAATTACTGTTTTCAGATCAAACATAACGAATGAAGTTCTAGGATAACATATTATCTGGACGTCGTGAAACCATTTTGTCGGGTTGTTTTTAACCTCTAATGGATAATGCACCCCGGCATCGTATGGCAGACGATCTGAATGTTGTAGGGCTACATGCGATGTGTCCAGGTCTCGAGGCGGTTTTTAAAGCTTAGAATTTAACACATTGTTCTCGGATCAGGTATAAAGTAATATTTGTTAGTATACGAAATTATATTCGCGTTTATGTGTACACAGAAAAAAACCCGACTTTCAAGCTTTGAATCAAATTACTGTTTTCAGATCAAACATAACGAATGAAGTTCTAGGATAACATATTATCTGGACGTCGTGAAACCATTTTGTCGGGTTGTTTTTAACCTCTAATGGATAATGCACCCCGGCATCGTATGGCAGACGATCTGAATGTTGTAGGGCTACATGCGATGTGTCCAGGTCTCGAGGCGGTTTTTAAAGCTTAGAATTTAACACATTGTTCTCGGATCAGGTATAAAGTAATATTTGTTAGTATACGAAATTATATTCGCGTTTATGTGTACATAGAAAAAAACCCGACTTTCAAGCTTTGAATCTAATTACTGTTTACAGATCAAACATAACGAATGAAGTTCTAGGATAACATATTATCTGGACGTCGTGAAACCATTTTGTCGGGTTGTTTTTAACCTCTAATGGATAATGCAACCCGGCATCGTATGGCAGACGATCTGAATGTTGTAGGGCTACATGCGATGTGTCCAGGTCTCGAGGCGGTTTTTAAAGCTTAGAATTTAACACATTGTTCTCGGATCAGTTATAAAGTAATATTTGTTAGTATACGAAATTATATTCGCGTTTATCTGTACATAAAAAAACCCGACTTTCAAGCTTTGAATCAAATTACTGTTTTCAGATCAAACATAACGAATGAAGTTCTAGGATAACATATTATCTGGACGTCGTGAAACCATTTTGTCGGGATGTTTTTAACCTCTAATGGATAATGCACCCCGGCATCGTATGGCAGGCGATCTGAATGTTGTAGGGCTACATGCGATGTGTCCAGGTCTCGAGGCGGTTTTTAAAGCTTAGAATTTAACACATTGTTCTCGGATCAGGTATAAAGTAATATTTGTTAGTATACGAAATTATATTCGCGTTTATGTGTACATAGAAAAAAACCCGACTTTCAAGCTTTGAATCAAATTACTGTTTTCAGATCAAACATAACGAATGAAGTTCTAGGATAACATATTAACTGGACGTCGTGAAACCATTTTGTCGGGTTGTTTTTAACCTCTAATGGATAATGCACCCCGGCATCGTATGGCAGACGATCTGAATGTTGTAGGGCTACATGCGATGTGTCCAGGTCTCGAGGCGGTTTTTAAAGCTTAGAATTTAACACATTGTTCTCGGATCAGGTATAAAGTAATATTTGTTAGTATACGAAATTATATTCGCGTTTATGTGTACATAGAAAAAAAACCCGACTTTCAAGCTTTGAATCAAATTACTGTTTTCAGATCAAACATAACGAATGAAGTTCTAGGATAACATATTATCTGGACGTCGTGAAACCATTTTGTCGGGTTGTTTTTAACCTCTAATGGATAATGCACCCCGGCATCGTATGGCAGACGATCTGAATGTTGTAGGGCTACATGCGATGTGTCCAGGTCTCGAGGCGGTTTTTAAAGCTTAGAATTTAACACATTGTTCTCGGATCAGGTATAAAGTAATATTTGTTATTATACGAAATTATATTCGCGTTTATGTGTACATAGAAAAAAACCCGACTTTCAAGCTTTGAATCAAATTACTGTTTTCAGATCAAACATAACGAATGAAGTTCTAGGATAACATATTATCTGGACGTCGTGAAACCATTTTGTCGGGTTGTTTTTAACCTCTAATGGATAATGCACCCCGGCATCGTATGGCAGACGATCTGAATGTTGTAGGGCTACATGCGATGTGTCCAGGTCTCGAGGCGGTTTTTAAAGCTTAGAATTTAACACATTGTTCTCGGATCAGGTATAAAGTAATATTTGTTAGTATACGAAATTATATTCGCGTTTATGTGTACATAGAAAAAAACCCGACTTTCAAGCTTTGAATCAAATTACTGTTTTCAGATCAAACATAACGAATGAAGTTCTAGGATAACATATTATCTGGACGTCGTGAAACCATTTTGTCGGGTTGTTTTTAACCTCTAATGGATAATGCAACCCGGCATCGTATGGCAGACGATCTGAATGTTGTAGGGCTACATGCGATGTGTCCAGGTCTCGAGGCGGTTTTTAAAGCTTAGAATTTAACACATTGTTCTCGGATCAGTTATAAAGTAATATTTGTTAGTATACGAAATTATATTCGCGTTTATCTGTACATAAAAAAAACCCGACTTTCAAGCTTTGAATCAAATTACTGTTTTCAGATCAAACATAACGAATGAAGTTCTAGGATAACATATTATCTGGACGTCGTGAAACCATTTTGTCGGGTTGTTTTTAACCTCTAATGGATAATGCACCCCGGCATCGTATGGCAGACGATCTGAATGTTGTAGGGCTACATGCGATGTGTCCAGGTCTCGAGGCGGTTTTTAAAGCTTAGAATTTAACACATTGTTCTCGGATCAGGTATAAAGTAATATTTGTTAGTATACGAAATTATATTCGCGTTTATGTGTACATAGAAAAAAACCCGACTTTCAAGCTTTGAATCAAATTACTGTTTTCAGATCAAACATAACGAATGAAGTTCTAGGATAACATATTATCTGGACGTCGTGAAACCATTTTGTCGGGTTGTTTTTAACCTCTAATGGATAATGCACCCCGGCATCGTATGGCAGACGATCTGAATGTTGTAGGGCTACATGCGATGTGTCCAGGTCTCGAGGCGGTTTTTAAAGCTTAGAATTTAACACATTGTTCTCGGATCAGGTATAAAGTAATATTTGTTAGTATACGAAATTATATTCGCGTTTATGTGTACATAGAAAAAAACCCGACTTTCAAGCTTTGAATCTAATTACTGTTTACAGATCAAACATAACGAATGAAGTTCTAGGATAACATATTATCTGGACGTCGTGAAACCATTTTGTCGGGTTGTTTTTAACCTCTAATGGATAATGCAACCCGGCATCGTATGGCAGACGATCTGAATGTTGTAGGGCTACATGCGATGTGTCCAGGTCTCGAGGCGGTTTTTAAAGCTTAGAATTTAACACATTGTTCTCGGATCAGTTATAAAGTAATATTTGTTAGTATACGAAATTATATTCGCGTTTATCTGTACATAAAAAAACCCGACTTTCAAGCTTTGAATCAAATTACTGTTTTCAGATCAAACATAACGAATGAAGTTCTAGGATAACATATTATCTGGACGTCGTGAAACCATTTTGTCGGGTTGTTTTTAACCTCTAATGGATAATGCACCCCGGCATCGTATGGCAGACGATCTGAATGTTGTAGGGCTACATGCGATGTGTCCAGGTCTCGAGGCGGTTTTTAAAGCTTAGAATTTAACACATTGTTCTCGGATCAGGTATAAAGTAATATTTGTTAGTATACGAAATTATATTCGCGTTTATGTGTACATAGAAAAAAACCCGACTTTCAAGCTTTGAATCAAATTACTGTTTTCAGATCAAACATAACGAATGAAGTTCTAGGATAACATATTATCTGGACGTCGTGAAACCATTTTGTCGGGTTGTTTTTAACTTCTAATGGACAATGCACCCCGGCATCGTATGGCAGACGATCTGAATGTTGTAGGGCTACATGCGATGTGTCCAGGTCTCGAGGCGGTTTTTAAAGCTTAGAATTTAACACATTGTTCTCGGATCAGGTATAAAGTAATATTTGTTAGTGTACGAAATTATATTCGCGTTTATGTGTACATAGAAAAAAACCCGACTTTCAAGCTTTGAATCAAATTACTGTTTTCAGATCAAACATAACGAATGAAGTTCTAGGATAACATATTATCTGGACGTCGTGAAACCATTTTGTCGGGATGTTTTTAACCTCTAATGGATAATGCACCCCGGCATCGTATGGCAGACGATCTGAATGTTGTAGGGCTACATGCGATGTGTCCAGGTCTCGAGGCGGTTTTTAAAGCTTAGAATTTAACACATTGTTCTCGGATCAGGTATAAAGTAATATTTGTTAGTATACGAAATTATATTCGCGTTTATGTGTACATAGAAAAAAACCCGACTTTCAAGCTTTGAATCAAATTACTGTTTTCAGATCAAACATAACGAATGAAGTTCTAGGATAACATATTATCTGGACGTCGTGAAACCATTTTGTCGGGTTGTTTTTAACTTCTAATGGATAATGCACCCCGGCATCGTATGGCAGACGATCTAAATGTTGTAGGGCTACATGCGATGTGTCCAGGTCTCGAGGCGGTTTTTAAAGCTTAGAATTTAACACATTGTTCTCGGATCAGGTATAAAGTAATATTTGTTAGTGTACGAAATTATATTCGCGTTTATGTGTACATAGAAAAAAACCCGACTTTCAAGCTTTGAATCAAATTACTGTTTTCAGATCAAACATAACGAATGAAGTTCTAGGATAACATATTATCTGGACGTCGTGAAACCATTTTGTCGGGTTGTTTTTAACCTCTAATGGATAATGCACCCCGGCATCGTATGGCAGACGATCTGAATGTTGTAGGGCTACATGCGATGTGTCCAGGTCTCGAGGCGGTTTTTAAAGCTTAGAATTTAACACATTGTTCTCGGATCAGGTATAAAGTAATATTTGTTAGTATACGAAATTATATTCGCGTTTATGTGTACATAGAAAAAAACCCGACTTTCAAGCTTTGAATCTAATTACTGTTTACAGATCAAACATAACGAATGAAGTTCTAGGATAACATATTATCTGGACGTCGTGAAACCATTTTGTCGGGTTGTTTTTAACCTCTAATGGATAATGCAACCCGGCATCGTATGGCAGACGATCTGAATGTTGTAGGGCTACATGCGATGTGTCCAGGTCTCGAGGCGGTTTTTAAAGCTTAGAATTTAACACATTGTTCTCGGATCAGTTATAAAGTAATATTTGTTAGTATACGAAATTATATTCGCGTTTATCTGTACATAAAAAAACCCGACTTTCAAGCTTTGAATCAAATTACTGTTTTCAGATCAAACATAACGAATGAAGTTCTAGGATAACATATTATCTGGACGTCGTGAAACCATTTTGTCGGGTTGTTTTTAACCTCTAATGGATAATGCACCCCGGCATCGTATGGCAGACGATCTGAATGTTGTAGGGCTACATGCGATGTGTCCAGGTCTCGAGGCGGTTTTTAAAGCTTAGAATTTAACACATTGTTCTCGGATCAGGTATAAAGTAATATTTGTTAGTATACGAAATTATATTCGCGTTTATGTGTACATAGAAAAAAACCCGACTTTCAAGCTTTGAATCAAATTACTGTTTTCAGATCAAACATAACGAATGAAGTTCTAGGATAACATATTATCTGGACGTCGTGAAACCATTTTGTCGGGTTGTTTTTAACTTCTAATGGACAATGCACCCCGGCATCGTATGGCAGACGATCTGAATGTTGTAGGGCTACATGCGATGTGTCCAGGTCTCGAGGCGGTTTTTAAAGCTTAGAATTTAACACATTGTTCTCGGATCAGGTATAAAGTAATATTTGTTAGTGTACGAAATTATATTCGCGTTTATGTGTACATAGAAAAAAACCCGACTTTCAAGCTTTGAATCAAATTACTGTTTTCAGATCAAACATAACGAATGAAGTTCTAGGATAACATATTATCTGGACGTCGTGAAACCATTTTGTCGGGATGTTTTTAACCTCTAATGGATAATGCACCCCGGCATCGTATGGCAGACGATCTGAATGTTGTAGGGCTACATGCGATGTGTCCAGGTCTCGAGGCGGTTTTTAAAGCTTAGAATTTAACACATTGTTCTCGGATCAGGTATAAAGTAATATTTGTTAGTATACGAAATTATATTCGCGTTTATGTGTACATAGAAAAAAACCCGACTTTCAAGCTTTGAATCAAATTACTGTTTTCAGATCAAACATAACGAATGAAGTTCTAGGATAACATATTATCTGGACGTCGTGAAACCATTTTGTCGGGTTGTTTTTAACTTCTAATGGATAATGCACCCCGGCATCGTATGGCAGACGATCTAAATGTTGTAGGGCTACATGCGATGTGTCCAGGTCTCGAGGCGGTTTTTAAAGCTTAGAATTTAACACATTGTTCTCGGATCAGGTATAAAGTAATATTTGTTAGTGTACGAAATTATATTCGCGTTTATGTGTACATAGAAAAAAACCCGACTTTCAAGCTTTGAATCAAATTACTGTTTTCAGATCAAACATAACGAATGAAGTTCTAGGATAACATATTATCTGGACGTCGTGAAACCATTTTGTCGGGTTGTTTTTAACCTCTAATGGATAATGCACCCCGGCATCGTATGGCAGACGATCTGAATGTTGTAGGGCTACATGCGATGTGTCCAGGTCTCGAGGCGGTTTTTAAAGCTTAGAATTTAACACATTGTTCTCGGATCAGGTATAAAGTAATATTTGTTAGTATACGAAATTATATTCGCGTTTATGTGTACATAGAAAAAAAACCGACTTTCAAGCTTTGAATCAAATTACTGTTTTCAGATCAAACATAACGAATGAAGTTCTAGGATAACATATTATCTGGACGTCGTGAAACCATTTTGTCGGGTTGTTTTTAACCTCTAATGGATAATGCACCCCGGCATCGTATGGCAGGCGATCTGAATGTTGTAGGGCTACATGCGATGTGTCCAGGTCTCGAGGCGGTTTTTAAAGCTTAGAATTTAACACATTGTTCTCGGATCAGTTATAAAGTAATATTTGTTAGTATACGAAATTATATTCGCGTTTATCTGTACATAAAAAAACCCGACTTTCAAGCTTTGAATCAAATTACTGTTTTCAGATCAAACATAACGAATGAAGTTCTAGGATAACATATTATCTGGACGTCGTGAAACCATTTTGTCGGGTTGTTTTTAACCTCTAATGGATAATGCACCCCGGCATCGTATGGCAGACGATCTGAATGTTGTAGGGCTACATGCGATGTGTCCAGGTCTCGAGGCGGTTTTTAAAGCTTAGAATTTAACACATTGTTCTCGGATCAGGTATAAAGTAATATTTGTTAGTATACGAAATTATATTCGCGTTTATGTGTACATAGAAAAAAACCCGACTTTCAAGCTTTGAATCAAATTACTGTTTTCAGATCAAACATAACGAATGAAGTTCTAGGATAACATATTATCTGGACGTCGTGAAACCATTTTGTCGGGTTGTTTTTAACTTCTAATGGATAATGCACCCCGGCATCGTATGGCAGACGATCTGAATGTTGTAGGGCTACATGCGATGTGTCCAGGTATCGAGGCGGTTTTTAACGCTTAGAATTTAACACATTGTTCTCGGATCAGGTATAAAGTAATATTTGTTAGTGTACGAAATTATATTCGCGTTTATGTGTACATAGAAAAAAACCCGACTTTCAAGCTTTGAATCAAATTACTGTTTTCAGATCAAACATAACGAATGAAGTTCTAGGATAACATATTATCTGGACGTCGTGAAACCATTTTGTCGGGTTGTTTTTAACCTCTAATGGATAATGCACCCCGGCATCGTATGGCAGACGATCTGAATGTTGTAGGGCTACATGCGATGTGTCCAGGTCTCGAGGCGGTTTTTAACGCTTAGAATTTAACACATTGTTCTCGGATCAGGTATAAAGTAATATTTGTTAGTGTACGAAATTATATTCGCGTTTATGTGTACATAGAAAAAAACCCGACTTTCAAGCTTTGAATCAAATTACTGTTTTCAGATCAAACATAACGAATGAAGTTCTAGGATAACATATTATCTGGACGTCGTGAAACCATTTTGTCGGGTTGTTTTTAACCTCTAATGGATAATGCACCCCGGCATCGTATGGCAGACGATCTGAATGTTGTAGGGCTACATGCGATGTGTCCAGGTCTCGAGGCGGTTTTTAAAGCTTAGAATTTAACACATTGTTCTCGGATCAGGTATAAAGTAATATTTGTTAGTGTACGAAATTATATTCGCGTTTATGTGTATATAGAAAAAAACCCGACTTTCAAGCTTTGAATCAAATTACTGTTTTCAGATCAAACATAACGAATGAAGTTCTAGGATAACATATTATCTGGACGTCGTGAAACCATTTTGTCGGGATGTTTTTAACCTCTAATGGATAATGCACCCCGGCATCGTATGGCAGACGATCTGAATGTTGTAGGGCTACATGCGATGTGTCCAGGTCTCGAGGCGGTTTTTAAAGCTTAGAATTTAACACATTGTTCTCGGATCAGGTATAAAGTAATATTTGTTAGTATACGAAATTATATTCGCGTTTATGTGTACATAGAAAAAAACCCGACTTTCAAGCTTTGAATCAAATTACTGTTTTCAGATCAAACATAACGAATGAAGTTCTAGGATAACATATTATCTGGACGTCGTGAAACCATTTTGTCGGGTTGTTTTTAACTTCTAATGGATAATGCACCCCGGCATCGTATGGCAGACGATCTAAATGTTGTAGGGCTACATGCGATGTGTCCAGGTCTCGAGGCGGTTTTTAAAGCTTAGAATTTAACACATTGTTCTCGGATCAGGTATAAAGTAATATTTGTTAGTGTACGAAATTATATTCGCGTTTATGTGTACATAGAAAAAAACCCGACTTTCAAGCTTTGAATCAAATTACTGTTTTCAGATCAAACATAACGAATGAAGTTCTAGGATAACATATTATCTGGACGTCGTGAAACCATTTTGTCGGGTTGTTTTTAACCTCTAATGGATAATGCACCCCGGCATCGTATGGCAGACGATCTGAATGTTGTAGGGCTACATGCGATGTGTCCAGGTCTCGAGGCGGTTTTTAAAGCTTAGAATTTAACACATTGTTCTCGGATCAGGTATAAAGTAATATTTGTTAGTATACGAAATTATATTCGCGTTTATGTGTACATAGAAAACAAACCGACTTTCAAGCTTTGAATCAAATTACTGTTTTCAGATCAAACATAACGAATGAAGTTCTAGGATAACATATTATCTGGACGTCGTGAAACCATTTTGTCGGGTTGTTTTTAACCTCTAATGGATAATGCACCCCGGCATCGTATGGCAGGCGATCTGAATGTTGTAGGGCTACATGCGATGTGTCCAGGTCTCGAGGCGGTTTTTAAAGCTTAGAATTTAACACATTGTTCTCGGATCAGTTATAAAGTAATATTTGTTAGTATACGAAATTATATTCGCGTTTATCTGTACATAAAAAAACCCGACTTTCAAGCTTTGAATCAAATTACTGTTTTCAGATCAAACATAACGAATGAAGTTCTAGGATAACATATTATCTGGACGTCGTGAAACCATTTTGTCGGGTTGTTTTTAACCTCTAATGGATAATGCACCCCGGCATCGTATGGCAGACGATCTGAATGTTGTAGGGCTACATGCGATGTGTCCAGGTCTCGAGGCGGTTTTTAAAGCTTAGAATTTAACACATTGTTCTCGGATCAGGTATAAAGTAATATTTGTTAGTATACGAAATTATATTCGCGTTTATGTGTACATAGAAAAAAACCCGACTTTCAAGCTTTGAATCAAATTACTGTTTTCAGATCAAACATAACGAATGAAGTTCTAGGATAACATATTATCTGGACGTCGTGAAACCATTTTGTCGGGTTGTTTTTAACTTCTAATGGATAATGCACCCCGGCATCGTATGGCAGACGATCTGAATGTTGTAGGGCTACATGCGATGTGTCCAGGTATCGAGGCGGTTTTTAACGCTTAGAATTTAACACATTGTTCTCGGATCAGGTATAAAGTAATATTTGTTAGTGTACGAAATTATATTCGCGTTTATGTGTACATAGAAAAAAACCCGACTTTCAAGCTTTGAATCAAATTACTGTTTTCAGATCAAACATAACGAATGAAGTTCTAGGATAACATATTATCTGGACGTCGTGAAACCATTTTGTCGGGTTGTTTTTAACCTCTAATGGATAATGCACCCCGGCATCGTATGGCAGACGATCTGAATGTTGTAGGGCTACATGCGATGTGTCCAGGTCTCGAGGCGGTTTTTAACGCTTAGAATTTAACACATTGTTCTCGGATCAGGTATAAAGTAATATTTGTTAGTGTACGAAATTATATTCGCGTTTATGTGTACATAGAAAAAAACCCGACTTTCAAGCTTTGAATCAAATTACTGTTTTCAGATCAAACATAACGAATGAAGTTCTAGGATAACATATTATCTGGACGTCGTGAAACCATTTTGTCGGGTTGTTTTTAACCTCTAATGGATAATGCACCCCGGCATCGTATGGCAGACGATCTGAATGTTGTAGGGCTACATGCGATGTGTCCAGGTCTCGAGGCGGTTTTTAAAGCTTAGAATTTAACACATTGTTCTCGGATCAGGTATAAAGTAATATTTGTTAGTATACGAAATTATATTCGCGTTTATGTGTACATAGAAAAAAAACCGACTTTCAAGCTTTGAATCAAATTACTGTTTTCAGATCAAACATAACGAATGAAGTTCTAGGATAACATATTATCTGGACGTCGTGAAACCATTTTGTCGGGTTGTTTTTAACCTCTAATGGATAATGCACCCCGGCATCGTATGGCAGGCGATCTGAATGTTGTAGGGCTACATGCGATGTGTCCAGGTCTCGAGGCGGTTTTTAAAGCTTAGAATTTAACACATTGTTCTCGGATCAGTTATAAAGTAATATTTGTTAGTATACGAAATTATATTCGCGTTTATCTGTACATAAAAAAACCCGACTTTCAAGCTTTGAATCAAATTACTGTTTTCAGATCAAACATAACGAATGAAGTTCTAGGATAACATATTATCTGGACGTCGTGAAACCATTTTGTCGGGTTGTTTTTAACCTCTAATGGATAATGCACCCCGGCATCGTATGGCAGACGATCTGAATGTTGTAGGGCTACATGCGATGTGTCCAGGTCTCGAGGCGGTTTTTAAAGCTTAGAATTTAACACATTGTTCTCGGATCAGGTATAAAGTAATATTTGTTAGTATACGAAATTATATTCGCGTTTATGTGTACATAGAAAAAAACCCGACTTTCAAGCTTTGAATCAAATTACTGTTTTCAGATCAAACATAACGAATGAAGTTCTAGGATAACATATTATCTGGACGTCGTGAAACCATTTTGTCGGGTTGTTTTTAACTTCTAATGGATAATGCACCCCGGCATCGTATGGCAGACGATCTGAATGTTGTAGGGCTACATGCGATGTGTCCAGGTCTCGAGGCGGTTTTTAACGCTTAGAATTTAACACATTGTTCTCGGATCAGGTATAAAGTAATATTTGTTAGTGTACGAAATTATATTCGCGTTTATGTGTACATAGAAAAAAACCCGACTTTCAAGCTTTGAATCAAATTACTGTTTTCAGATCAAACATAACGAATGAAGTTATAGGATAACATATTATCTGGACGTCGTGAAACCATTTTGTCGGGTTGTTTTTAACCTCTAATGGATAATGCACCCCGGCATCGTATGGCAGACGATCTGAATGTTGTAGGGCTACATGCGATGTGTCCAGGTCTCGAGGCGGTTTTTAAAGCTTAGAATTTAACACATTGTTCTCGGATCAGGTATAAAGTAATATTTGTTAGTATACGAAATTATATTCGCGTTTATGTGTACATAGAAAAAAAACCGACTTTCAAGCTTTGAATCAAATTACTGTTTTCAGATCAAACATAACGAATGAAGTTCTAGGATAACATATTATCTGGACGTCGTGAAACCATTTTGTCGGGTTGTTTTTAACCTCTAATGGATAATGCACCCCGGCATCGTATGGCAGACGATCTGAATGTTGTAGGGCTACATGCGATGTGTCCAGGTCTCGAGGCGGTTTTTAAAGCTTAGAATTTAACACATTGTTCTCGGATCAGGTATAAAGTAATATTTGTTAGTATACGAAATTATATTCGCGTTTATCTGTACATAAAAAAACCCGACTTTCAAGCTTTGAATCAAATTACTGTTTTCAGATCAAACATAACGAATGAAGTTCTAGGATAACATATTATCTGGACGTCGTGAAACCATTTTGTCGGGTTGTTTTTAACCTCTAATGGATAATGCACCCCGGCATCGTATGGCAGACGATCTGAATGTTCTAGGGCTACATGCGATGTGTCCAGGTCTCGAGGCGGTTTTTAAAGCTTAGAATTTAACACATTATTCTAGGATCAGGTATAAAGTAATATTTGTTAGTATACGAAATTATATTCGCGTTTATGTGTACATAGAAAAAAACCCGACTTTCAAGCTTTGAATCAAATTACTGTTTACAGATCAAACATAACGAATGAAGTTCAAGGATAACATATTATCTGGACGTCGTGAAACCATTTTGTCGGGTTGTTTTTAACCTCTAATGGATAATGCACCCCGGCATCGTATGGCAGACGATCTGAATGTTGTAGGGCTACATGCGATGTGTCCAGGTCTCGAGGCTGTTTTTAAAGCTTAGAATTTAACACATTGTTCTCGGATCAGTTATAAAGTAATATTTGTTAGTATACGAAATTATATTCGCGTTTATCTGTACATAAAAAAACCCGACTTTCAAGCTTTGAATCAAATTACTATTTTCAGATCAAACATAACGAATGAAGTTCTAGGATAACATATTATCTGGACGTCGTGAAACCATTTTGTCGGGTTGTTTTTAACCTCTAATGGATAATGCACCCCGGCATCGTATGGCAGACGATCTGAATGTTGTAGGGCTACATGCGATGTGTCCAGGTCTCGAGGCGGTTTTTAAAGCTTAGAATTTAACACATTGTTCTCGGATCAGGTATAAAGTAATATTTGTTAGTATACGAAATTATATTCGCGTTTATGTGTACATAGTAAAAAACCCGACTTTCAAGCTTTGAATCAAATTACTGTTTTCAGATCAAACATAACGAATGAAGTTCTAGGATAACATATTATCTGGACGTCGTGAAACCATTTTGTCGGGTTGTTTTTAACCTCTAATGGATAATGCACCCCGGCATCGTATGGCAGACGATCTGAATGTTGTAGGGCTACATGCGATGTGTCCAGGTCTCGAGGCGGTTTTTAAAGCTTAGAATTTAACACATTGTTCTCGAATCAGGTATAAAGTAATATTTGTTAGTATACGAAATTATATTCGCGTTTATGTGTACATAGAAAAAAACCCGACTTTAAAGCTTTGAATCAAATTACTGTTTTCAGATCAAACATAACGAATGAAGTTCTAGGATAACATATTATCTGGACGTCGTGAAACCATTTTGTCGGGTTGTTTTTAACCTCTAATGGATAATGCACCCCGGCATCGTATGGCAGACGATCTGAATGTTGTAGGGCTACATGCGATGTGTCCAGGTCTCGAGGCGGTTTTTAAAGCTTAGAATTTAACACATTGTTCTCGGATCAGGTATAAAGTATATATTTGTTAGTATACGAAATTATATTCGCGTTTATCTGTACATAGAAAAAAACCCGACTTTCAAGCTTTGAATCAAATTACTGTTTTCAGATCAAACATAACGAATGAAGTTCTAGGATAACATATTATCTGGACGTCGTGAAACCATTTTGTCGGGTTGTTTTTAACCTCTAATGGATAATGCACCCCGGCATCGTATGGCAGACGATCTGAATGTTGTAGGGCTACATGCGATGTGTCCAGGTCTCGAGGCGGTTTTTAAAGCTTAGAATTTAACTCTTTGTTCTCGGATCAGGTTTAAAGTAATATTTGTTAGTATACGAAATTATATTCGCGTTTATCTCTGCATAAAAAAAACCCGACTTTCAAGCTTTGAATCAAATTACTGTTTTCAGATCAAACATAACGAATGAAGTTCTAGGATAAAATATTATCTGGACGTCGTGAAACCATTTTGTCGGGTTGTTTTTAACCTCTAAAGGATAATGCACCCCGGCATCGTATGGCAGACGATCTGAATTTTGTAGGGCTACATGCGATGTGTCCAGGTCTCGAGGCGGTTTTTAAAGCTTAGAATTTAACACATTGTTCTCGGATCAGGTATAAAGTAATATTTGTTAGTATACGAAATTATATTCGCGTTTATGTGTGCATAGAAAAAAACCCGACTTTCAAGCTTTGAATCAAATTACTGTTTTCAGATCAAACATAACGAATGAAGTTCTAGGATAACATATTATCTGGACGTCGTGAAACCATTTTGTCGGGTTGTTTTTAACCTCTAATGGATAATGCACCCCGGCATCGTATGGCAGACGATCTGAATGTTGTAGGGCTACATGCGATGTGTCCAGGTCTCGAGGCGGTTTTTAATGCTTAGAATTTAACACATTGTTCTCGGATCAGTCATAAAGTAATATTTGTTAGTATACGAAATTATATTCGCGTTTATGTGTACATAGAAAAAAACCCGACTTTCAAGCTTTGAATCAAATTACTGTTTTCAGATCAAACATAACGAATGAAGTTCTAGGATAACATATTATCTGGACGTCGTGAAACCATTTTGTCGGGTTGTTTTTAACCTCTAATGGATAATGCACCCCGGCATCGTATGGCAGACGATCTGAATGTTGTAGGGCTACATGCGATGTGTCCAGGTCTCGAGGCGGTTTTTAAAGCTTAGAATTTAACACATTGTTCTCGGATCAGGTATAAAGTAATATTTGTTAGTATACGAAATTATATTCGCGTTTATGTGTACATAGAAAAAAACCCGACTTTCAAGCTTTGAATCAAATTACTGTTTTCAGATCAAACATAACGAATGAAGTTCTAGGATAACATATTATCTGGACGTCGTGAAACCATTTTGTCGGGTTGTTTTTAACCTCTAATGGATAATGCACCCCGGCATCGTATGGCAGACGATCTGAATGTTGTAGGGCTACATGCGATGTGTCCAGGTCTCGAGGCGGTTTTTAAAGCTTAGAATTTAACACATTGTTCTCGGATCAGGTATAAAGTAATATTTGTTAGTATACGAAATTATATTCGCGTTTATGTGTACATAGAAAAAAACCCGACTTTCAAGCTTTGAATCAAATTACTGTTTTCAGATCAAACATAACGAATGAAGTTCTAGGATAACATATTATCTGGACGTCGTGAAACCATTTTGTCGGGTTGTTTTTAACCTCTAATGGATAATGCACCCCGGCATCGTATGGCAGACGATCTGAATGTTGTAGGGCTACATGCGATGTGTCCAGGTCTCGAGGCGGTTTTTAAAGCTTAGAATTTAACACATTGTTCTCGGATCAGGTATAAAGTAATATTTGTTAGTATACGAAATTATATTCGCGTTTATGTGTACATAGAAAAAAACCCGACTTTCAAGCTTTGAATCAAATTACTGTTTTCAGATCAAACATAACGAATGAAGTTCTAGGATAACATATTATCTGGACGTCGTGAAACCATTTTGTCGGGTTGTTTTTAACCTCTAATGGATAATGCACCCCGGCATCGTATGGCAGACGATCTGAATGTTCTAGGGCTACATGCGATGTGTCCAGGTCTCGAGGCGGTTTTTAAAGCTTAGAATTTAACACATTGTTCTAGGATCAGGTATAAAGTAATATTTGTTAGTATACGAAATTATATTCGCGTTTATGTGTACATAGAAAAAAACCCGACTTTCAAGCTTTGAATCAAATTACTGTTTACAGATCAAACATAACGAATGAAGTTCTAGGATAACATATTATCTGGACGTCGTGAAACCATTTTGTCGGGTTGTTTTTAACCTCTAATGGATAATGCACCCCGGCATCGTATGGCAGACGATCTGAATGTTGTAGGGCTACATGCGATGTGTCCAGGTCTCGAGGCGGTTTTTAAAGCTTAGAATTTAACACATTGTTCTCGGATCAGGTATAAAGTAATATTTGTTAGTATACGAAATTATATTCGCGTTTATGTGTACATAGAAAAAAACCCGACTTTCAAGCTTTGAATCAAATTACTGTTTTCAGATCAAACATAACGAATGAAGTTCTAGGATAACATATTATCTGGACGTCGTGAAACCATTTTGTCGGGTTGTTTTTAACCTCTAATGGATAATGCACCCCGGCATCGTATGGCAGACGATCTGAATGTTGTAGGGCTACATGCGATGTGTCCAGGTCTCGAGGCGGTTTTTAAAGCTTAGAATTTAACACATTGTTCTCGAATCAGGTATAAAGTAATATTTGTTAGTATACGAAATTATATTCGCGTTTATGTGTACATAGAAAAAAACCCGACTTTAAAGCTTTGAATCAAATTACTGTTTTCAGATCAAACATAACGAATGAAGTTCTAGGATAACATATTATCTGGACGTCGTGAAACCATTTTGTCGGGTTGTTTTTAACCTCTAATGGATAATGCACCCCGGCATCGTATGGCAGACGATCTGAATGTTGTAGGGCTACATGCGATGTGTCCAGGTCTCGAGGCGGTTTTTAAAGCTTAGAATTTAACACATTGTTCTCGGATCAGGTATAAAGTAATATTTGTTAGTATACGAAATTATATTCGCGTTTATCTGTACATAGAAAAAAACCCGACTTTCAAGCTTTGAATCAAATTACTGTTTTCAGATCAAACATAACGAATGAAGTTCTAGGATAACATATTATCTGGACGTCGTGAAACCATTTTGTCGGGTTGTTTTTAACCTCTAATGTATAATGCACCCCGGCATCGTATGGCAGACGATCTGAATGTTGTAGGGCTACATGCGATGTGTCCAGGTCTCGAGGCGGTTTTTAAAGCTTAGAATTTAACTCTTTGTTCTCGGATCAGGTTTAAAGTAATATTTGTTAGTATACGAAATTATATTCGCGTTTATCTCTGCATAAAAAAAACCCGACTTTCAAGCTTTGAATCAAATTACTGTTTTCAGATCAAACATAACGAATGAAGTTCTAGGATAACATATTATCTGGACGTCGGGAAACCATTTTGTCGGGTTGTTTTTAACCTCTAATGGATAATGCACCCCGGCATCGTATGGCAGACGATCTGAATGTTCTAGGGCTACATGCGATGTGTCCAGGTCTCGAGGCGGTTTTTAAAGCTTAGAATTTAACACATTGTTCTAGGATCAGGTATAAAGTAATATTTGTTAGTATACGAAATTATATTCGCGTTTATGTGTACATAGAAAAAAACCCGACTTTCAAGCTTTGAATCAAATTACTGTTTTCAGATCAAACATAACGAATGAAGTTCTAGGATAACATATTATCTGGACGTCGGGAAACCATTTTGTCGGGTTGTTTTTAACCTCTAATGGATAATGCACCCCGGCATCGTATGGCAGACGATCTGAATGTTCTAGGGCTACATGCGATGTGTCCAGGTCTCGAGGCGGTTTTTAAAGCTTAGAATTTAACACATTGTTCTAGGATCAGGTATAAAGTAATATTTGTTAGTATACGAAATTATATTCGCGTTTATGTGTACATAGAAAAAAACCCGACTTTCAAGCTTTGAATCAAATTACTGTTTACAGATCAAACATAACGAATGAAGTTCTAGGATAACATATTATCTGGACGTCGTGAAACCATTTTGTCGGGTTGTTTTTAACCTCTAATGGATAATGCACCCCGGCATCGTATGGCAGACGATCTGAATGTTCTAGGGCTACATGCGATGTGTCCAGGTCTCGAGGCGGTTTTTAAAGCTTAGAATTTAACACATTGTTCTAGGATCAGGTATAAAGTAATATTTGTTAGTATACGAAATTATATTCGCGTTTATGTGTACATAGAAAAAAACCCGACTTTCAAGCTTTGAATCAAATTACTGTTTTCAGATCAAACATAACGAATGAAGTTCTACGATAACATATTATCTGGACGTCGTGAAACCATTTTGTCGGGTTGTTTTTAACTTCCAATGGATAATGCACCCCGGCATCGTATGGCAGACGATCTGAATGTTGTAGGGCTACATGCGATGTGTCCAGGTCTCGAGGCGGTTTTTAAAGCTTAGAATTTAACACATTGTTCTCGGATCAGGTATAAAGTAATATTTGTTAGTATACGAAATTATATTCGCGTTTATGTGTACATAGAAAAAAACCCGACTTTCAAGCTTTGAATCAAATTACTGTTTTCAGATCAAACATAACGAATGAAGTTCTAGGACAACATATTATCTGGACGTCGTGAAACCATTTTGTCGGGTTGTTTTTAACCTCTAATGGATAATGCACCCCGGCATCGTATGGCAGACGATCTGAATGTTGTAGGGCTACATGCGATGTGTCCAGGTCTCGAGGCGGTTTTTAAAGCTTAGAATTTAACACATTGTTCTCGGATCAGGTATAAAGTAATATTTGTTAGTATACGAAATTATATTCGCGTTTATGTGTACATAGAAAAAAACCCGACTTTCAAGCTTTGAATCAAATTACTGTTTTCAGATCAAACATAACGAATGAAGTTCTAGGATAACATATTATCTGGACGTCGTGAAACCATTTTGTCGGGTTGTTTTTAACCTCTAATGGATAATGCACCCCGGCATCGTATGGCAGACGATCTGAATGTTGTAGGGCTACATGCGATGTGTCCAGGTCTCGAGGCGGTTTTTAAAGCTTAGAATTTAACACATTGTTCTCGGATCAGGTATAAAGTAATATTTGTTAGTATACGAAATTATATTCGCGTTTATCTGTACATAAAAAAACCCGACTTTCAAGCTTTGAATTAAATTACTGTTTTCAGATCAAACATAAAGAATGAAGTTCTAGGATAACATATTATCTGGACGT
Organism: Maratus speciosus; assembly: GCA_963932465.1. Lineage (NCBI taxonomy): Eukaryota > Metazoa > Arthropoda > Arachnida > Araneae > Salticidae > Maratus > Maratus speciosus. The sequence goes on along the minus strand of CAWVRF010000734.1, from coordinate 1,134,509 downwards.
CGTGAAACCATTTTGTCGGGTTGTTTTTAACCTCTAATGGATAATGCACCCCGGCATCGTATGGCAGACGATCTGAATGTTGTAGGGCTACATGCGATGTGTCCAGGTCTCGAGACGGTTTTTAAAGCTTAGAATTTAACACATTGTTCTCGGATCAGGTATAAAGTAATATTTGTTAGTATACGAAATTATATTCGCGTTTATGTGTACATAGAAAAAAACCCGACTTTCAAGCTTTGAATCAAATTACTGTTTTCAGATCAAACATAACGAATGAAGTTCTAGGATAACATATTATCTGGACGTCGTGAAACCATTTTGTCGGGTTGTTTTTAACCTCTAATGGATAATGCAACCCGGCATCGTATGGCAGACGATCTGAATGTTGTAGGGCTACATGCGATGTGTCCAGGTCTCGAGGCGGTTTTTAAAGCTTAGAATTTAACACATTGTTCTCGAATCAGGTATAAAGTAATATTTGTTAGTATACGAAATTATATTCGCGTTTATGTGTACATAGAAAAAAAACCGACTTTAAAGCTTTGAATCAAATTACTGTTTTCAGATCAAACATAACGAATGAAGTTCTAGGATAACATATTATCTGGACGTCGTGAAACCATTTTGTCGGGTTGTTTTTAACCTCTAATGGATAATGCACCCCGGCATCGTATGGCAGACGATCTGAATGTTGTAGGGCTACATGCGATGTGTCCAGGTCTCGAGGCGGTTTTTAAAGCTTAGAATTTAACACATTGTTCTCGGATCAGGTATAAAGTAATATTTGTTAGTATACGAAATTATATTCGCGTTTATGTGTACATAGAAAAAAGCCCGACTTTAAAGCTTTGAATCAAATTACTGTTTTCAGATCAAACATAACGAATGAAGTTCTAGGATAACATATTATCTGGACGTCGTGAAACCATTTTGTCGGGTTGTTTTTAACCTCTAATGGATAATGCACCCCGGCATCGTATGGCAGACGATCTGAATGTTGTATTGCTACATGCGATGTGTCCAGGTCTCGAGGCGGTTTTTAAAGCTTAGAATTTAACACATTGTTCTCGGATCAGGTATAAAGTAATATTTGTTAGTATACGAAATTATATTCGCGTTTATCTGTACATAGAAAAAAACCCGACTTTCAAGCTTTGAATCAAATTACTGTTTTCAGATCAAACATAACGAATGAAGTTCTAGGATAACATATTATCTGGACGTCGTGAAACCATTTTGTCGGGTTGTTTTTAACCTCTAATGGATAATGCACCCCGGCATCGTATGGCAGACGATCTGAATGTTGTAGGGCTACATGCGATGTGTCCAGGTCTCGAGGCGGTTTTTAAAGCTTAGAATTTAACTCTTTGTTCTCGGATCAGGTTTAAAGTAATATTTGTTAGTATACGAAATTATATTCGCGTTTATCTCTGCATAAAAAAAACCCGACTTTCAAGCTTTGAATCAAATTACTGTTTTCAGATCAAACATAACGAATGAAGTTCTAGGATAACATATTATCTGGACGTCGTGAAACCATTTTGTCGGGTTGTTTTTAACCTCTAATGGATAATGCACCCCGGCATCGTATGGCAGACGATCTGAATGTTGTAGGGCTACATGCGATGTGTCCAGGTCTCGAGGCGGTTTTTAAAGCTTAGAATTTAACACATTGTTCTCGGATCAGGTATAAAGTAATATTTGTTAGTATACGAAATTATATTCGCGTTTATGTGTACATAGAAAAAAAACCGACTTTCAAGCTTTGAATCAAATTACTGTTTTCAGATCAAACATAACGAATGAAGTTCTAGGATAACATATTATCTGGACGTCGTGAAACCATTTTGTCGGGTTGTTTTTAACCTCTAATGGATAATGCACCCCGGCATCGTATGGCAGACGATCTGAATGTTGTAGGGCTACATGCGATGTGTCCAGGTCTCGAGGCGGTTTTTAAAGCTTAGAATTTAACACATTGTTCTCGGATCAGGTATAAAGTAATATTTGTTAGTATACGAAATTATATTCGCGTTTATGTGTACATAGAAAAAAACCCGACTTTCAAGCTTTGAATCAAATTACTGTTTTCAGATCAAACATAACGAATGAAGTTCTAGGATAACATATTATCTGGACGTCGTGAAACCATTTTGTCGGGTTGTTTTTAACCTCTAATGGATAATGCACCCCGGCATCGTATGGCAGACGATCTGAATGTTGTAGGGCTACATGCGATGTGTCCAGGTCTCGAGGCGGTTTTTAAAGCTTAGAATTTAACACATTGTTCTCGGATCAGTTATAAAGTAATATTTGTTAGTATACGAAATTATATTCGCGTTTATCTGTACATAAAAAAACCCGACTTTCAAGCTTTGAATCAAATTACTGTTTTCAGATCAAACATAACGAATGAAGTTCTAGGATAACATATTATCTGGACGTCGTGAAACCATTTTGTCGGGTTGTTTTTAACCTCTAATGGATAATGCACCCCGGCATCGTATGGCAGACGATCTGAATGTTGTAGGGCTACATGCGATGTGTCCAGGTCTCGAGGCGGTTTTTAAAGCTTAGAATTTAACACATTGTTCTCGGATCAGGTATAAAGTAATATTTGTTAGTATACGAAATTATATTCGCGTTTATGTGTACATAGAAAAAAACCCGACTTTCAAGCTTTGAATCAAATTACTGTTTTCAGATCAAACATAACGAATGAAGTTCTAGGATAACATATTATCTGGACGTCGTGAAACCATTTTGTCGGGTTGTTTTTAACCTCTAATGGATAATGCAACCCGGCATCGTATGGCAGACGATCTGAATGTTGTAGGGCTACATGCGATGTGTCCAGGTCTCGAGGCGGTTTTTAAAGCTTAGAATTTAACACATTGTTCTCGAATCAGGTATAAAGTAATATTTGTTAGTATACGAAATTATATTCGCGTTTATGTGTACATAGAAAAAAACCCGACTTTAAAGCTTTGAATCAAATTACTGTTTTCAGATCAAACATAACGAATGAAGTTCTAGGATAACATATTATCTGGACGTCGTGAAACCATTTTGTCGGGTTGTTTTTAACCTCTAATGGATAATGCACCCCGGCATCGTATGGCAGACGATCTGAATGTTGTAGGGCTACATGCGATGTGTCCAGGTCTCGAGGCGGTTTTTAAAGCTTAGAATTTAACACATTGTTCTCGGATCAGGTATAAAGTAATATTTGTTAGTATACGAAATTATATTCGCGTTTATCTGTACATAGAAAAAAACCCGACTTTCAAGCTTTGAATCAAATTACTGTTTTCAGATCAAACATAACGAATGAAGTTCTAGGATAACATATTATCTGGACGTCGTGAAACCATTTTGTCGGGTTGTTTTTAACCTCTAATGGATAATGCACCCCGGCATCGTATGGCAGACGATCTGAATGTTGTATTGCTACATGCGATGTGTCCAGGTCTCGAGGCGGTTTTTAAAGCTTAGAATTTAACACATTGTTCTCGGATCAGGTATAAAGTAATATTTGTTAGTATACGAAATTATATTCGCGTTTATCTGTACATAGAAAAAAACCCGACTTTCAAGCTTTGAATCAAATTACTGTTTTCAGATCAAACATAACGAATGAAGTTCTAGGATAACATATTATCTGGACGTCGTGAAACCATTTTGTCGGGTTGTTTTTAACCTCTAATGGATAATGCACCCCGTCATCGTATGGCAGACGATCTGAATGTTGTAGGGCTACATGCGATGTGTCCAGGTCTCGAGGCGGTTTTTAAAGCTTAGAATTTAACTCTTTGTTCTCGGATCAGGTTTAAAGTAATATTTGTTAGTATACGAAATTATATTCGCGTTTATCTCTGCATAAAAAAAACCCGACTTTCAAGCTTTGAATCAAATTACTGTTTTCAGATCAAACATAACGAATGAAGTTCTAGGATAACATATTATCTGGACGTCGTGAAACCATTTTGTCGGGTTGTTTTTAACCTCTAATGGATAATGCACCCCGGCATCGTATGGCAGACGATCTGAATGTTGTAGGGCTACATGCGATGTGTCCAGGTCTCGAGGCGGTTTTTAAAGCTTAGAATTTAACACATTGTTCTCGGATCAGGTATAAAGTAATATTTGTTAGTATACGAAATTATATTCGCGTTTATGTGTACATAGAAAAAAACCCGACTTTCAAGCTTTGAATCAAATTACTGTTTTCAGATCAAACATAACGAATGAAGTTCTAGGATAACATATTATCTGGACGTCGTGAAACCATTTTGTCGGGTTGTTTTTAACCTCTAATGGATAATGCACCCCGGCATCGTATGGCAGACGATCTGAATGTTGTAGGGCTACATGCGATGTGTCCAGGTCTCGAGGCGGTTTTTAAAGCTTAGAATTTAACACATTGTTCTCGGATCAGTTATAAAGTAATATTTGTTAGTATACGAAATTATATTCGCGTTTATCTGTACATAAAAAAACCCGACTTTCAAGCTTTGAATCAAATTACTGTTTTCAGATCAAACATAACGAATGAAGTTCTAGGATAACATATTATCTGGACGTCGTGAAACCATTTTGTCGGGTTGTTTTTAACCTCTAATGGATAATGCACCCCGGCATCGTATGGCAGACGATCTGAATGTTGTAGGGCTACATGCGATGTGTCCAGGTCTCGAGGCGGTTTTTAAAGCTTAGAATTTAACACATTGTTCTCGGATCAGGTATAAAGTAATATTTGTTAGTATACGAAATTATATTCGCGTTTATGTGTACATAGAAAAAAACCCGACTTTCAAGCTTTGAATCAAATTACTGTTTTCAGATCAAACATAACGAATGAAGTTCTAGGATAACATATTATCTGGACGTCGTGAAACCATTTTGTCGGGTTGTTTTTAACCTCTAATGGATAATGCAACCCGGCATCGTATGGCAGACGATCTGAATGTTGTAGGGCTACATGCGATGTGTCCAGGTCTCGAGGCGGTTTTTAAAGCTTAGAATTTAACACATTGTTCTCGAATCAGGTATAAAGTAATATTTGTTAGTATACGAAATTATATTCGCGTTTATGTGTACATAGAAAAAAACCCGACTTTAAAGCTTTGAATCAAATTACTGTTTTCAGATCAAACATAACGAATGAAGTTCTAGGATAACATATTATCTGGACGTCGTGAAACCATTTTGTCGGGTTGTTTTTAACCTCTGATGGATAATGCACCCCGGCATCGTATGGCAGACGATCTGAATGTTGTAGGGCTACATGCGATGTGTCCAGGTCTCGAGGCGGTTTTTAAAGCTTAGAATTTAACACATTGTTCTCGGATCAGGTATAAAGTAATATTTGTTAGTATACGAAATTATATTCGCGTTTATGTGTACATAGAAAAAAACCCGACTTTCAAGCTTTGAATCAAATTACTGTTTACAGATCAAACATAACGAATGAAGTTCTAGGATAACATATTATCTGGACGTCGTGAAACCATTTTGTCGGGTTGTTTTTAACCTCTAATGGATAATGCACCCCGGCATCGTATGGCAGACGATCTGAATGTTGTAGGGCTACATGCGATGTGTCCAGGTCTCGAGGCGGTTTTTAAAGCTTAGAATTTAACACATTGTTCTCGGATCAGTTATAAAGTAATATTTGTTAGTATACGAAATTATATTCGCGTTTATCTGTACATAAAAAAACCCGACTTTCAAGCTTTGAATCAAATTACTGTTTTCAGATCAAACATAACGAATGAAGTTCTAGGATAACATATTATCTGGACGTCGTGAAACCATTTTGTCGGGTTGTTTTTAACCTCTAATGGATAATGCACCCCGGCATCGTATGGCAGACGATCTGAATGTTGTAGGGCTACATGCGATGTGTCCAGGTCTCGAGGCGGTTTTTAAAGCTTAGAATTTAACACATTGTTCTCGGATCAGGTATAAAGTAATATTTGTTAGTATACGAAAATATATTCGCGTTTATGTGTACATAGAAAAAAACCCGACTTTCAAGCTTTGAATCAAATTACTGTTTTCAGATCAAACATAACGAATGAAGTTCTACGATAACATATTATCTGGACGTCGTGAAACCATTTTGTCGGGTTGTTTTTAACTTCTAATGGATAATGCACCCCGGCATCGTATGGCAGACGATCTGAATGTTGTAGGGCTACATGCGATGTGTCCAGGTCTCGAGGCGGTTTTTAAAGCTTAGAATTTAACACATTGTTCTCGGATCAGGTATAAAGTAATATTTGTTAGTATACGAAATTATATTCGCGTTTATGTGTACATAGAAAAAAACCCGACTTTCAAGCTTTGAATCAAATTACTGTTTTCAGATCAAACATAACGAATGAAGTTCTAGGACAACATATTATCTGGATGTCGTGAAACCATTTTGTCGGGTTGTTTTTAACCTCTAATGGATAATGCACCCCGGCATCGTATGGCAGACGATCTGAATGTTGTAGGGCTACATGCGATGTGTCCAGGTCTCGAGGCGGTTTTTAAAGCTTAGAATTTAACACATTGTTCTCGGATCAGGTATAAAGTAATATTTGTTAGTATACGAAATTATATTCGCGTTTATGTGTACATAGAAAAAAACCCGACTTTCAAGCTTTGAATCAAATTACTGTTTTCAGATCAAACATAACGAATGAAGTTCTAGGATAACATATTATCTGGACGTCGTGAAACCATTTTGTCGGGTTGTTTTTAACCTCTAATGGATAATGCACCCCGGCATCGTATGGCAGACGATCTGAATGTTGTAGGGCTACATGCGATGTGTCCAGGTCTCGAGGCGGTTTTTAAAGCTTAGAATTTAACACATTGTTCTCGGATCAGGTATAAAGTAATATTTGTTAGTATACGAAATTATATTCGCGTTTATCTGTACATAAAAAAACCCGACTTTCAAGCTTTGAATTAAATTACTGTTTTCAGATCAAACATAACGAATGAAGTTCTAGGATAACATATTATCTGGACGTCGTGAAACCATTTTGTCGGGTTGTTTTTAACCTCTAATGGATAATGCACCCCGGCATCGTATGGCAGACGATCTGAATGTTGTAGGGCTACATGCGATGTGTCCAGGTCTCGAGACGGTTTTTAAAGCTTAGAATTTAACACATTGTTCTCGGATCAGGTATAAAGTAATATTTGTTAGTATACGAAATTATATTCGCGTTTATGTGTACATAGAAAAAAACCCGACTTTCAAGCTTTGAATCAAATTACTGTTTTCAGATCAAACATAACGAATGAAGTTCTAGGATAACATATTATCTGGACGTCGTGAAACCATTTTGTCGGGTTGTTTTTAACCTCTAATGGATAATGCAACCCGGCATCGTATGGCAGACGATCTGAATGTTGTAGGGCTACATGCGATGTGTCCAGGTCTCGAGGCGGTTTTTAAAGCTTAGAATTTAACACATTGTTCTCGAATCAGGTGTAAAGTAATATTTGTTAGTATACGAAATTATATTCGCGTTTATGTGTACATAGAAAAAAAACCGACTTTAAAGCTTTGAATCAAATTACTGTTTAAAGATCAAACATAACGAATGAAGTTCTAGGATAACATATTATCTGGACGTCGTGAAACCATTTTGTCGGGTTGTTTTTAACCTCTAATGGATAATGCACCCCGGCATCGTATGGCAGACGATCTGAATGTTGTAGGGCTACATGCGATGTGTCCAGGTCTCGAGGCGGTTTTTAAAGCTTAGAATTTAACACATTGTTCTCGGATCAGGTATAAAGTAATATTTGTTAGTATACGAAATTATATTCGCGTTTATGTGTACATAGAAAAAAACCCGACTTTAAAGCTTTGAATCAAATTACTGTTTTCAGATCAAACATAACGAATGAAGTTCCAGGATAACATATTATCTGGACGTCGTGAAACCATTTTGTCGGGTTGTTTTTAACCTCTAATGGATAATGCACCCCGGCATCGTATGGCAGACGATCTGAATGTTGTAGGGCTACATGCGATGTGTCCAGGTCTCGAGGCGGTTTTTAAAGCTTAGAATTTAACACATTGTTCTCGGATCAGGTATAAAGTAATATTTGTTAGTATACGAAATTATATTCGCGTTTATCTGTACATAGAAAAAAACCCGACTTTCAAGCTTTGAATCAAATTACTGTTTTCAGATCAAACATAACGAATGAAGTTCTAGGATAACATATTATCTGGACGTCGTGAAACCATTTTGTCGGGTTGTTTTTAACCTCTAATGGATAATGCACCCCGGCATCGTATGGCAGACGATCTGAATGTTGTAGGGCTACATGCGATGTGTCCAGGTCTCGAGGCGGTTTTTAAAGCTTAGAATTTAACTCTTTGTTCTCGGATCAGGTTTAAAGTAATATTTGTTAGTATACGAAATTATATTCGCGTTTATCTCTGCATAAAAAAAACCCGACTTTCAAGCTTTGAATCAAATTACTGTTTTCAGATCAAACATAACGAATGAAGTTCTAGGATAACATATTATCTGGACGTCGTGAAACCATTTTGTCGGGTTGTTTTTAACCTCTAATGGATAATGCACCCCGGCATCGTATTGCAGACGATCTGAATGTTGTAGGGCTACATGCGATGTGTCCAGGTCTCGAGGCGGTTTTTAAAGCTTAGAATTTAACACATTGTTCTCGGATCAGGTATAAAGTAATATTTGTTAGTATACGAAATTATATTCGCGTTTATGTGTACATAGAAAAAAAACCGACTTTCAAGCTTTGAATCAAATTACTGTTTTCAGATCAAACATAACGAATGAAGTTCTAGGATAACATATTATCTGGACGTCGTGAAACCATTTTGTCGGGTTGTTTTTAACCTCTAATGGATAATGCACCCCGGCATCGTATGGCAGACGATCTGAATGTTGTAGGGCTACATGCGATGTGTCCAGGTCTCGAGGCGGTTTTTAAAGCTTAGAATTTAACACATTGTTCTCGGATCAGGTATAAAGTAATATTTGTTAGTATACGAAATTATATTCGCGTTTATGTGTACATAGAAAAAAACCCGACTTTCAAGCTTTGAATCAAATTACTGTTTTCAGATCAAACATAACGAATGAAGTTCTAGGATAACATATTATCTGGACGTCGTGAAACCATTTTGTCGGGTTGTTTTTAACCTCTAATGGATAATGCACCCCGGCATCGTATGGCAGACGATCTGAATGTTGTAGGGCTACATGCGATGTGTCCAGGTCTCGAGGCGGTTTTTAAAGCTTAGAATTTAACACATTGTTATCGGATCAGGTATAAAGTAATATTTGTTAGTATACGAAATTATATTCGCGTTTATGTGTACATAGAAAAAAACCCGACTTTCAAGCTTTGAATCAAATTACTGTTTTCAGATCAAACATAACGAATGAAGTTCTAGGATAACATATTATCTGGACGTCGTGAAACCATTTTGTCGGGTTGTTTTTAACCTCTAATGGATAATGCACCCCGGCATCGTATGGCAGACGATCTGAATGTTGTAGGGCTACATGCGATGTGTCCAGGTCTCGAGGCGGTTTTTAAAGCTTAGAATTTAACACATTGTTCTCGGATCAGGTATAAAGTAATATTTGTTAGTATACGAAATTATATTCGCGTTTATGTGTACATAGAAAAAAACCCGACTTTCAAGCTTTGAATCAAATTACTGTTTTCAGATCAAACATAACGAATGAAGTTCTAGGATAACATATTATCTGGACGTCGTGAAACCATTTTGTCGGGTTGTTTTTAACCTCTAATGGATAATGCACCCCGGCATCGTATGGCAGACGATCTGAATGTTGTAGGGCTACATGCGATGTGTCCAGGTCTCGAGGCGGTTTTTAAAGCTTAGAATTTAACACATTGTTCTCGAATCAGGTATAAAGTAATATTTGTTAGTATACGAAATTATATTCGCGTTTATGTGTACATAGAAAAAAACCCGACTTTAAAGCTTTGAATCAAATTACTGTTTTCAGATCAAACATAACGAATGAAGTTCTAGGATAACATATTATCTGGACGTCGTGAAACCATTTTGTCGGGTTGTTTTTAACCTCTAATGGATAATGCACCCCGGCATCGTATGGCAGACGATCTGAATGTTGTAGGGCTACATGCGATGTGTCCAGGTCTCGAGGCGGTTTTTAAAGCTTAGAATTTAACACATTGTTCTCGGATCAGGTATAAAGTAATATTTGTTAGTATACGAAATTATATTCGCGTTTATCTGTACATAGAAAAAAACCCGACTTTCAAGCTTTGAATCAAATTACTGTTTTCAGATCAAACATAACGAATGAAGTTCTAGGATAACATATTATCTGGACGTCGTGAAACCATTTTGTCGGGTTGTTTTTAACCTCTAATGGATAATGCACCCCGGCATCGTATGGCAGACGATCTGAATGTTGTAGGGCTACATGCGATGTGTCCAGGTCTCGAGGCGGTTTTTAAAGCTTAGAATTTAACTCTTTGTTCTCGGATCAGGTTTAAAGTAATATTTGTTAGTATACGAAATTATATTCGCGTTTATCTCTGCATAAAAAAAACCCGACTTTCAAGCTTTGAATCAAATTACTGTTTTCAGATCAAACATAACGAATGAAGTTCTAGGATAACATATTATCTGGACGTCGTGAAACCATTTTGTCGGGTTGTTTTTAACCTCTAATGGATAATGCACCCCGGCATCGTATGGCGGACGATCTGAATGTTGTAGGGCTACATGCGATGTGTCCAGGTCTCGAGGCGGTTTTTAAAGCTTAGAATTTAACACATTGTTCTCGGATCAGGTATAAAGTAATATTTGTTAGTATACGAAATTATATTCGCGTTTATGTGTACATAGAAAAAAACCCGACTTTCAAGCTTTGAATCAAATTACTGTTTTCAGATCAAACATAACGAATGAAGTTCTAGGATAACATATTATCTGGACGTCGTGAAACCATTTTGTCGGGTTGTTTTTAACCTCTAATGGATAATGCACCCCGGCATCGTATGGCAGACGATCTGAATGTTGTAGGGCTACATGCGATGTGTCCAGGTCTCGAGGCGGTTTTTAAAGCTTAGAATTTAACACATTGTTCTCGGATCAGTCATAAAGTAATATTTGTTAGTATACGAAATTATATTCGCGTTTATGTGTACATAGAAAAAAACCCGACTTTCAAGCTTTGAATCAAATTACTGTTTTCAGATCAAACATAACGAATGAAGTTCTAGGATAACATATTATCTGGACGTCGTGAAACCATTTTGTCGGGTTGTTTTTAACCTCTAATGGATAATGCACCCCGGCATCGTATGGCAGACGATCTGAATGTTGTAGGGCTACATGCGATGTGTCCAGGTCTCGAGGCGGTTTTTAAAGCTTAGAATTTAACACATTGTTCTCGGATCAGGTATAAAGTAATATTTGTTAGTATACGAAATTATATTCGCGTTTATGTGTACATAGAAAAAAAACCGACTTTCAAGCTTTGAATCAAATTACTGTTTTCAGATCAAACATAACGAATGAAGTTCTAGGATAACATATTATCTGGACGTCGTGAAACCATTTTGTCGGGTTGTTTTTAACCTCTAATGGATAATGCACCCCGGCATCGTATGGCAGACGATCTGAATGTTGTAGGGCTACATGCGATGTGTCCAGGTCTCGAGGCGGTTTTTAAAGCTTAGAATTTAACACATTGTTCTCGGATCAGGTATAAAGTAATATTTGTTAGTATACGAAATTATATTCGCGTTTATGTGTACATAGAAAAAAAACCGACTTTCAAGCTTTGAATCAAATTACTGTTTTCAGATCAAACATAACGAATGAAGTTCTAGGATAACATATTATCTGGACGTCGTGAAACCATTTTGTCGGGTTGTTTTTAACCTCTAATGGATAATGCACCCCGGCATCGTATGGCAGACGATCTGAATGTTGTAGGGCTACATGCGATGTGTCCAGGTCTCGAGGCGGTTTTTAAAGCTTAGAATTTAACACATTGTTTTCGGATCAGGTATAAAGTAATATTTGTTAGTATACGAAATTATATTCGCGTTTATGTGTACATAGAAAAAAAACCGACTTTCAAGCTTTGAATCAAATTACTGTTTTCAGATCAAACATAACGAATGAAGTTCTAGGATAACATATTATCTGGACGTCGTGAAACCATTTTGTCGGGTTGTTTTTAACCTCTAATGGATAATGCACCCCGGCATCGTATGGCAGACGATCTGAATGTTGTAGGGCTACATGCGATGTGTCCAGGTCTCGAGGCGGTTTTTAAAGCTTAGAATTTAACACATTGTTCTCGGATCAGGTATAAAGTAATATTTGTTAGTATACGAAATTATATTCGCGTTTATGTGTACATAGAAAAAAAACCGACTTTCAAGCTTTGAATCAAATTACTGTTTTCAGATCAAACATAACGAATGAAGTTCTAGGATAACATATTATCTGGACGTCGTGAAACCATTTTGTCGGGTTGTTTTTAACCTCTAATGGATAATGCACCCCGGCATCGTATGGCAGACGATCTGAATGTTGTAGGGCTACATGCGATGTGTCCAGGTCTCGAGGCGGTTTTTAAAGCTTAGAATTTAACACATTGTTCTCGGATCAGGTATAAAGTAATATTTGTTAGTATACGAAATTATATTCGCGTTTATGTGTACATAGAAAAAAACCCGACTTTCAAGCTTTGAATCAAATTACTGTTTTCAGATCAAACATAACGAATGAAGTTCTAGGATAACATATTATCTGGACGTCGTGAAACCATTTTGTCGGGTTGTTTTTAACCTCTAATGGATAATGCACCCCGGCATCGTATGGCAGACGATCTGAATGTTGTAGGGCTACATGCGATGTGTCCAGGTCTCGAGGCGGTTTTTAAAGCTTAGAATTTAACACATTGTTATCGGATCAGGTATAAAGTAATATTTGTTAGTATACGAAATTATATTCGCGTTTATGTGTACATAGAAAAAAACCCGACTTTCAAGCTTTGAATCAAATTACTGTTTTCAGATCAAACATAACGAATGAAGTTCTAGGATAACATATTATCTGGACGTCGTGAAACCATTTTGTCGGGTTGTTTTTAACCTCTAATGGATAATGCACCCCGGCATCGTATGGCAGACGATCTGAATGTTGTAGGGCTACATGCGATGTGTCCAGGTCTCGAGGCGGTTTTTAAAGCTTAGAATTTAACACATTGTTCTCGGATCAGGTATAAAGTAATATTTGTTAGTATACGAAATTATATTCGCGTTTATGTGTACATAGAAAAAAACCCGACTTTCAAGCTTTGAATCAAATTACTGTTTTCAGATCAAACATAACGAATGAAGTTCTAGGATAACATATTATCTGGACGTCGTGAAACCATTTTGTCGGGTTGTTTTTAACCTCTAATGGATAATGCACCCCGGCATCGTATGGCAGACGATCTGAATGTTGTAGGGCTACATGCGATGTGTCCAGGTCTCGAGGCGGTTTTTAAAGCTTAGAATTTAACACATTGTTCTCGAATCAGGTATAAAGTAATATTTGTTAGTATACGAAATTATATTCGCGTTTATGTGTACATAGAAAAAAACCCGACTTTAAAGCTTTGAATCAAATTACTGTTTTCAGATCAAACATAACGAATGAAGTTCTAGGATAACATATTATCTGGACGTCGTGAAACCATTTTGTCGGGTTGTTTTTAACCTCTAATGGATAATGCACCCCGGCATCGTATGGCAGACGATCTGAATGTTGTAGGGCTACATGCGATGTGTCCAGGTCTCGAGGCGGTTTTTAAAGCTTAGAATTTAACACATTGTTCTCGGATCAGGTATAAAGTAATATTTGTTAGTATACGAAATTATATTCGCGTTTATCTGTACATAGAAAAAAACCCGACTTTCAAGCTTTGAATCAAATTACTGTTTTCAGATCAAACATAACGAATGAAGTTCTAGGATAACATATTATCTGGACGTCGTGAAACCATTTTGTCGGGTTGTTTTTAACCTCTAATGGATAATGCACCCCGGCATCGTATGGCAGACGATCTGAATGTTGTAGGGCTACATGCGATGTGTCCAGGTCTCGAGGCGGTTTTTAAAGCTTAGAATTTAACTCTTTGTTCTCGGATCAGGTTTAAAGTAATATTTGTTAGTATACGAAATTATATTCGCGTTTATCTCTGCATAAAAAAAACCCGACTTTCAAGCTTTGAATCAAATTACTGTTTTCAGATCAAACATAACGAATGAAGTTCTAGGATAACATATTATCTGGACGTCGTGAAACCATTTTGTCGGGTTGTTTTTAACCTCTAATGGATAATGCACCCCGGCATCGTATGGCGGACGATCTGAATGTTGTAGGGCTACATGCGATGTGTCCAGGTCTCGAGGCGGTTTTTAAAGCTTAGAATTTAACACATTGTTCTCGGATCAGGTATAAAGTAATATTTGTTAGTATACGAAATTATATTCGCGTTTATGTGTACATAGAAAAAAACCCGACTTTCAAGCTTTGAATCAAATTACTGTTTTCAGATCAAACATAACGAATGAAGTTCTAGGATAACATATTATCTGGACGTCGTGAAACCATTTTGTCGGGTTGTTTTTAACCTCTAATGGATAATGCACCCCGGCATCGTATGGCAGACGATCTGAATGTTGTAGGGCTACATGCGATGTGTCCAGGTCTCGAGGCGGTTTTTAAAGCTTAGAATTTAACACATTGTTCTCGGATCAGTCATAAAGTAATATTTGTTAGTATACGAAATTATATTCGCGTTTATGTGTACATAGAAAAAAACCCGACTTTCAAGCTTTGAATCAAATTACTGTTTTCAGATCAAACATAACGAATGAAGTTCTAGGATAACATATTATCTGGACGTCGTGAAACCATTTTGTCGGGTTGTTTTTAACCTCTAATGGATAATGCACCCCGGCATCGTATGGCAGACGATCTGAATGTTGTAGGGCTACATGCGATGTGTCCAGGTCTCGAGGCGGTTTTTAAAGCTTAGAATTTAACACATTGTTCTCGGATCAGGTATAAAGTAATATTTGTTAGTATACGAAATTATATTCGCGTTTATGTGTACATAGAAAAAAACCCGACTTTCAAGCTTTGAATCAAATTACTGTTTTCAGATCAAACATAACGAATGAAGTTCTAGGATAACATATTATCTGGACGTCGTGAAACCATTTTGTCGGGTTGTTTTTAACCTCTAATGGATAATGCACCCCGGCATCGTATGGCAGACGATCTGAATGTTGTAGGGCTACATGCGATGTGTCCAGGTCTCGAGGCGGTTTTTAAAGCTTAGAATTTAACACATTGTTCTCGGATCAGGTATAAAGTAATATTTGTTAGTATACGAAATTATATTCGCGTTTATGTGTACATAGAAAAAAACCCGACTTTCAAGCTTTGAATCAAATTACTGTTTTCAGATCAAACATAACGAATGAAGTTCTAGGATAACATATTATCTGGACGTCGTGAAACCATTTTGTCGGGTTGTTTTTAACCTCTAATGGATAATGCACCCCGGCATCGTATGGCATACGATCTGAATGTTGTAGGGCTACATGCGATGTGTCCAGGTCTCGAGGCGGTTTTTAAAGCTTAGAATTTAACACATTGTTCTCGGATCAGGTATAAAGTAATATTTGTTAGTATACGAAATTATATTCGCGTTTATGTGTACATAGAAAAAAACCCGACTTTCAAGCTTTGAATCAAATTACTGTTTTCAGATCAAACATAACGAATGAAGTTCTAGGATAACATATTATCTGGACGTCGTGAAACCATTTTGTCGGGTTGTTTTTAACCTCTAATGGATAATGCACACCGGCATCGTATGGCAGACGATCTGAATGTTGTAGGGCTACATGCGATGTGTCCAGGTCTCGAGGCGGTTTTTAAAGCTTAGAATTTAACACATTGTTCTCGGATCAGGTATAAAGTAATATTTGTTAGTATACGAAATTATATTCGCGTTTATGTGTACATAGAAAAAAACCCGACTTTCAAGCTTTGAATCAAATTACTGTTTACAGATCAAACATAACGAATGAAGTTCTAGGATAACATATTATCTGGACGTCGTGAAACCATTTTGTCGGGTTGTTTTTAACCTCTAATGGATAATGCACCCCGGCATCGTATGGCAGACGATCTGAATGTTGTAGGGCTACATGCGATGTGTCCAGGTCTCGAGGCGGTTTTTAAAGCTTAGAATTTAACACATTGTTCTCGGATCAGTTATAAAGTAATATTTGTTAGTATACGAAATTATATTCGCGTTTATCTGTACATAAAAAAACCCGACTTTCAAGCTTTGAATCAAATTACTGTTTTCAGATCAAACATAACGAATGAAGTTCTAGGATAACATATTATCTGGACGTCGTGAAACCATTTTGTCGGGTTGTTTTTAACCTCTAATGGATAATGCACCCCGGCATCGTATGGCAGACGATCTGAATGTTGTAGGGCTACATGCGATGTGTCCAGGTCTCGAGGCGGTTTTTAAAGCTTAGAATTTAACACATTGTTCTCGGATCAGGTATAAAGTAATATTTGTTAGTATACGAAATTATATTCGCGTTTATGTGTACATAGAAAAAAACCCGACTTTCAAGCTTTGAATCAAATTACTGTTTTCAGATCAAACATAACGAATGAAGTTCTAGGACAACATATTATCTGGACGTCGTGAAACCATTTTGTCGGGTTGTTTTTAACCTCTAATGGATAATGCACCCCGGCATCGTATGGCAGACGATCTGAATGTTGTAGGGCTACATGCGATGTGTCCAGGTCTCGAGGCGGTTTTTAAAGCTTAGAATTTAACACATTGTTCTCGGATCAGGTATAAAGTAATATTTGTTAGTATACGAAATTATATTCGCGTTTATGTGTACATAGAAAAAAACCCGACTTTCAAGCTTTGAATCAAATTACTGTTTTCAGATCAAACATAACGAATGAAGTTCTAGGATAACATATTATCTGGACGTCGTGAAACCATTTTGTCGGGTTGTTTTTAACCTCTAATGGATAATGCACCCCGGCATCGTATGGCAGACGATCTGAATGTTGTAGGGCTACATGCGATGTGTCCAGGTCTCGAGGCGGTTTTTAAAGCTTAGAATTTAACACATTGTTCTCGGATCAGGTATAAAGTAATATTTGTTAGTATACGAAATTATATTCGCGTTTATCTGTACATAAAAAAACCCGACTTTCAAGCTTTGAATCAAATTACTGTTTTCAGATCAAACATAACGAATGAAGTTCTAGGATAACATATTATCTGGACGTCGTGAAACCATTTTGTCGGGTTGTTTTTAACCTCTAATGGATAATGCACCCCGGCATCGTATGGCAGACGATCTGAATGTTGTAGGGCTACATGCGATGTGTCCAGGTCTCGAGACGGTTTTTAAAGCTTAGAATTTAACACATTGTTCTCGGATCAGGTATAAAGTAATATTTGTTAGTATACGAAATTATATTCGCGTTTATCTCTGCATAAAAAAAAACCCGACTTTCAAGCTTTGAATCAAATTACTGTTTTCGATCAAACATAACGAATGAAGTTCTAGGATAACATATTATCTGGACGTCGTGAAACCATTTTGTCGGGTTGTTTTTAACCTCTAATGGATAATGCACCCCGGCATCGTATGGCAGACGATCTGAATGTTGTAGGGCTACATGCGATGTGTCCAGGTCTCGAGGCGGTTTTTAAAGCTTAGAATTTAACACATTGTTCTCGGATCAGGTATAAAGTAATATTTGTTAGTATACGAAATTATATTCGCGTTTATGTGTACATAGAAAAAAACCCGACTTTAAAGCTTTGAATCAAATTACTGTTTTCAGATCAAACATAACGAATGAAGTTCTAGGATAACATATTATCTGGACGTCGTGAAACCATTTTGTCGGGTTGTTTTTAACCTCTAATGGATAATGCACCCCGGCATCGTATGGCAGACGATCTGAATGTTGTAGGGCTACATGCGATGTGTCCAGGTCTCGAGACGGTTTTTAAAGCTTAGAATTTAACACATTGTTCTCGGATCAGGTATAAAGTAATATTTGTTAGTATACGAAATTATATTCGCGTTTATCTCTGCATAAAAAAAAACCCGACTTTCAAGCTTTGAATCAAATTACTGTTTTCGATCAAACATAACGAATGAAGTTCTAGGATAACATATTATCTGGACGTCGTGAAACCATTTTGTCGGGTTGTTTTTAACCTCTAATGGATAATGCACCCCGGCATCGTATGGCAGACGATCTGAATGTTGTAGGGCTACATGCGATGTGTCCAGGTCTCGAGGCGGTTTTTAAAGCTTAGAATTTAACTCTTTGTTCTCGGATCAGGTTTAAAGTAATATTTGTTAGTATACGAAATTATATTCGCGTTTATCTCTGCATAAAAAAAAACCCGACTTTCAAGCTTTGAATCAAATTACTGTTTTCAGATCAAACATAACGAATGAAGTTCTAGGATAACATATTATCTGGACGTCGTGAAACCATTTTGTCGGGTTGTTTTTAACCTCTAATGGATAATGCACCCCGGCATCGTATGGCAGACGATCTGAATGTTGTAGGGCTACATGCGATGTGTCCAGGTCTCGAGGCGGTTTTTAAAGCTTAGAATTTAACACATTGTTCTCGGATCAGGTATAAAGTAATATTTGTTAGTATACGAAATTATATTCGCGTTTATGTGTACATAGAAAAAAAACCGACTTTCAAGCTTTGAATCAAATTACTGTTTTCAGATCAAACATAACGAATGAAGTTCTAGGATAACATATTATCTGGACGTCGTGAAACCATTTTGTCGGGTTGTTTTTAACCTCTAATGGATAATGCACCCCGGCATCGTATGGCAGACGATCTGAATGTTGTAGGGCTACATGCGATGTGTCCAGGTCTCGAGGCGGTTTTTAAAGCTTAGAATTTAACTCTTTGTTCTCGGATCAGGTTTAAAGTAATATTTGTTAGTATACGAAATTATATTCGCGTTTATCTCTGCATAAAAAAAAACCCGACTTTCAAGCTTTGAATCAAATTACTGTTTTCAGATCAAACATAACGAATGAAGTTCTAGGATAACATATTATCTGGACGTCGTGAAACCATTTTGTCGGGTTGTTTTTAACCTCTAATGGATAATGCACCCCGGCATCGTATGGCAGACGATCTGAATGTTGTAGGGCTACATGCGATGTGTCCAGGTCTCGAGGCGGTTTTTAAAGCTTAGAATTTAACACATTGTTCTCGGATCAGGTATAAAGTAATATTTGTTAGTATACGAAATTATATTCGCGTTTATGTGTACATAGAAAAAAAACCGACTTTCAAGCTTTGAATCAAATTACTGTTTTCAGATCAAACATAACGAATGAAGTTCTAGGATAACATATTATCTGGACGTCGTGAAACCATTTTGTCGGGTTGTTTTTAACCTCTAATGGATAATGCACCCCGGCATCGTATGGCAGACGATCTGAATGTTGTAGGGCTACATGCGATGTGTCCAGGTCTCGAGGCGGTTTTTAAAGCTTAGAATTTAACACATTGTTCTCGGATCAGGTATAAAGTAATATTTGTTAGTATACGAAATTATATTCGCGTTTATGTGTACATAGAAAAAAACCCGACTTTCAAGCTTTGAATCAAATTACTGTTTTCAGATCAAACATAACGAATGAAGTTCTAGGATAACATATTATCTGGACGTCGTGAAACCATTTTGTCGGGTTGTTTTTAACCTCTAATGGATAATGCACCCCGGCATCGTATGGCAGACGATCTGAATGTTGTAGGGCTACATGCGATGTGTCCAGGTCTCGAGGCGGTTTTTAAAGCTTAGAATTTAACACATTGTTCTCGGATCAGGTATAAAGTAATATTTGTTAGTATACGAAATTATATTCGCGTTTATGTGTACATAGAAAAAAACCCGACTTTCAAGCTTTGAATCAAATTACTGTTTTCAGATCAAACATAACGAATGAAGTTCTAGGATAACATATTATCTGGACGTCGTGAAACCATTTTGTCGGGTTGTTTTTAACCTCTAATGGATAATGCACCCCGGCATCGTATGGCAGACGATCTGAATGTTGTAGGGCTACATGCGATGTGTCCAGGTCTCGAGGCGGTTTTTAAAGCTTAGAATTTAACACATTGTTCTCGGATCAGGTATAAAGTAATATTTGTTAGTATACGAAATTATATTTGCGTTTATGTGTACATAGAAAAAAACCCGACTTTCAAGCTTTGAATAAAATTACTGTTTTCAGATCAAACATAACGAATGAAGTTCTAGGATAACATATTATCTGGACGTCGTGAAACCATTTTGTCGGGTTGTTTTTAACCTCTAATGGATAATGCACCCCGGCATCGTATGGCAGACGATCTGAATGTTGTAGGGCTACATGCGATGTGTCCAGGTCTCGAGGCGGTTTTTAAAGCTTAGAATTTAACACATTGTTCTCGGATCAGGTATAAAGTAATATTTGTTAGTATACGAAATTATATTCGCGTTTATGTGTACATAGAAAAAAACCCGACTTTCAAGCTTTGAATCAAATTACTGTTTTCAGATCAAACATAACGAATGAAGTTCTAGGATAACATATTATCTGGACGTCGTGAAACCATTTTGTCGGGTTGTTTTTAACCTCTAATGGATAATGCACCCCGGCATCGTATGGCAGACGATCTGAATGTTGTAGGGCTACATGCGATGTGTCCAGGTCTCGAGGCGGTTTTTAAAGCTTAGAATTTAACACATTGTTCTCGGATCAGGTATAAAGTAATATTTGTTAGTATACGAAATTATATTCGCGTTTATGTGTACATAGAAAAAAACCCGACTTTCAAGCTTTGAATCAAATTACTGTTTACAGATCAAACATAACGAATGAAGTTCTAGGATAACATATTATCTGGACGTCGTGAAACCATTTTGTCGGGTTGTTTTTAACCTCTAATGGATAATGCACCCCGGCATCGTATGGCAGACGATCTGAATGTTGTAGGGCTACATGCGATGTGTCCAGGTCTCGAGGCGGTTTTTAAAGCTTAGAATTTAACACATTGTTCTCGGATCAGTTATAAAGTAATATTTGTTAGTATACGAAATTATATTCGCGTTTATCTGTACATAAAAAAACCCGACTTTCAAGCTTTGAATCAAATTACTGTTTTCAGATCAAACATAACGAATGAAGTTCTAGGATAACATATTATCTGGACGTCGTGAAACCATTTTGTCGGGTTGTTTTTAACCTCTAATGGATAATGCACCCCGGCATCGTATGGCAGACGATCTGAATGTTGTAGGGCTACATGCGATGTGTCCAGGTCTCGAGGCGGTTTTTAAAGCTTAGAATTTAACACATTGTTCTCGGATCAGGTATAAAGTAATATTTGTTAGTATACGAAATTATATTCGCGTTTATGTGTACATAGAAAAAAACCCGACTTTCAAGCTTTGAATCAAATTACTGTTTTCAGATCAAACATAACGAATGAAGTTCTAGGATAACATATTATCTGGACGTCGTGAAACCATTTTGTCGGGTTGTTTTTAACCTCTAATGGATAATGCACCCCGGCATCGTATGGCAGACGATCTGAATGTTGTAGGGCTACATGCGATGTGTCCAGGTCTCGAGGCGGTTTTTAAAGCTTAGAATTTAACACATTGTTCTCGGATCAGGTATAAAGTAATATTTGTTAGTATACGAAATTATATTCGCGTTTATGTGTACATAGAAAAAAACCCGACTTTCAAGCTTTGAATCAAATTACTGTTTTCAGATCAAACATAACGAATGAAGTTCTAGGATAACATATTATCTGGACGTCGTGAAACCATTTTGTCGGGTTGTTTTTAACCTCTAATGGATAATGCACCCCGGCATCGTATGGCAGACGATCTGAATGTTGTAGGGCTACATGCGATGTGTCCAGGTCTCGAGGCGGTTTTTAAAGCTTAGAATTTAACACATTGTTCTCGGATCAGGTATAAAGTAATATTTGTTAGTATACGAAATTATATTCGCGTTTATCTGTACATAAAAAAACCCGACTTTCAAGCTTTGAATCAAATTACTGTTTTCAGATCAAACATAACGAATGAAGTTCTAGGATAACATATTATCTGGACGTCGTGAAACCATTTTGTCGGGTTGTTTTTAACCTGTAATGGATAATGCACCCCGGCATCGTATGGCAGACGATCTGAATGTTGTAGGGCTACATGCGATGTGTCCAGGTCTCGAGGCGGTTTTTAAAGCTTAGAATTTAACACATTGTTCTCGGATCAGGTATAAAGTAATATTTGTTAGTATACGAAATTATATTCGCGTTTATGTGTACATAGAAAAAAACCCGACTTTCAAGCTTTGAATCAAATTACTGTTTTCAGATCAAACATAACGAATGAAGTTCTAGGATAACATATTATCTGGACGTCGTGAAACCATTTTGTCGGGTTGTTTTTAACCTCTAATGGATAATGCACCCCGGCATCGTATGGCAGACGATCTGAATGTTGTAGGGCTACATGCGATGTGTCCAGGTCTCGAGGCGGTTTTTAAAGCTTAGAATTTAACACATTGTTCTCGAATCAGGTATAAAGTAATATTTGTTAGTATACGAAATTATATTCGCGTTTATGTGTACATAGAAAAAAACCCGACTTTAAAGCTTTGAATCAAATTACTGTTTTCAGATCAAACATAACGAATGAAGTTCTAGGATAACATATTATCTGGACGTCGTGAAACCATTTTGTCGGGTTGTTTTTAACCTCTAATGGATAATGCACCCCGGCATCGTATGGCAGACGATCTGAATGTTGTAGGGCTACATGCGATGTGTCCAGGTCTGGAGGCGGTTTTTAAAGCTTAGAATTTAACACATTGTTCTCGGATCAGGTATAAAGTAATATTTGTTAGTATACGAAATTATATTCGCATTTATCTGTACATAAAAAAACCCGACTTTCAAGCTTTGAATCAAATTACTGTTTTCAGATCAAACATAACGAATGAAGTTCTAGGATAACATATTATCTGGACGTCGTGAAACCATTTTGTCGGGTTGTTTTTAACCTCTAATGGATAATGCACCCCGGCATCGTATGGCAGACGATCTGAATGTTGTAGGGCTACATGTGATGTGTCCAGGTCTCGAGGCGGTTTTTAAAGCTTAGAATTTAACACATTGTTCTCGGATCAGGTATAAAGTAATATTTGTTAGTATACGAAATTATATTCGCGTTTATGTGTACATAGAAAAAAACCCGACTTTCAAGCTTTGAATCAAATTACTGTTTTCAGATCAAACATAACGAATGAAGTTCTAGGATAACATATTATCTGGACGTCGTGAAACCATTTTGTCGGGTTGTTTTTAACCTCTAATGGATAATGCACCCCGGCATCGTATGGCAGACGATCTGAATGTTGTAGGGCTACAGGCGATGTGTCCAGGTCTCGAGGCGGTTTTTAAAGCTTAGAATTTAACACATTGTTCTCGGATCAGGTATAAAGTAATATTTGTTAGTATACGAAATTATATTCGCGTTTATGTGTACATAGAAAAAAACCCGACTTTCAAGCTTTGAATCAAATTACTGTTTTCAGATCAAACATAACGAATGAAGTTCTAGGATAACATATTATCTGGACGTCGTGAAATCATTTTGTCGGGTTGTTTTTAACCTCTAATGGATAATGCACCCCGGCATCGTATGGCAGACGATCTGAATGTTGTAGGGCTACATGCGATGTGTCCAGGTCTCGAGGCGGTTTTTAAAGCTTAGAATTTAACACATTGTTCTCGGATCAGGTATAAAGTAATATTTGTTAGTATACGAAATTATATTCGCGTTTATCTGTACATAAAAAAACCCGACTTTCAAGCTTTGAATCAAATTACTGTTTTCAGATCAAACATAACGAATGAAGTTCTAGGATAACATATTATCTGGACGTCGTGAAACCATTTTGTCGGGTTGTTTTTAACCTCTAATGGATAATGCACCCCGGCATCGTATGGCAGACGATCTGAATGTTGTAGGGCTACATGCGATGTGTCCAGGTCTCGAGGCGGTTTTTAAAGCTTAGAATTTAACACATTGTTCTCGGATCAGGTATAAAGTAATATTTGTTAGTATACGAAATTATATTCGCGTTTATGTGTACATAGGAAAAAACCCGACTTTCAAGCTTTGAATCAAATTACTGTTTTCAGATCAAACATAACGAATGAAGTTCTAGGATAACATATTATCTGGACGTCGTGAAACCATTTTGTCGGGTTGTTTTTAACCTCTAATGGATAATGCACCCCGGCATCGTATGGCAGACGATCTGAATGTTGTAGGGCTACATGCGATGTGTCCAGGTCTCGAGGCGGTTTTTAAAGCTTAGAATTTAACACATTGTTCTCGGATCAGTTATAAAGTA
Source organism: Maratus speciosus (assembly GCA_963932465.1). Lineage (NCBI taxonomy): Eukaryota > Metazoa > Arthropoda > Arachnida > Araneae > Salticidae > Maratus > Maratus speciosus. The sequence continues at coordinate 1,109,888 of CAWVRF010000734.1, read as the reverse complement.
ATATTTGTTAGTATACGAAATTATATTCGCGTTTATCTGTACATAAAAAAACCCGACTTTCAAGCTTTGAATCAAATTACTGTTTTCAGATCAAACATAACGAATGAAGTTCTAGGATAACATATTATCTGGACGTCGTGAAACCATTTTGTCGGGTTGTTTTTAACCTCTAATGGATAATGCACCCCGGCATCGTATGGCAGACGATCTGAATGTTGTAGGGCTAAATGCGATGTGTCCAGGTCTCGAGGCGGTTTTTAAAGCTTAGAATTTAACACATTGTTCTCGGATCAGGTATAAAGTAATATTTGTTAGTATACGAAATTATATTCGCGTTTATGTGTACATAGAAAAAATCCCGACTTTCAAGCTTTGAATCAAATTACTGTTTTCAGATCAAACATAACGAATGAAGTTCTAGGATAACATATTATCTGGACGTCGTGAAACCATTTTGTCGGGTTGTTTTTAACCTCTAATGGATAATGCACCCCGGCATCGTATGGCAGACGATCTGAATGTTGTAGGGCTACATGCGATGTGTCCAGGTCTCGAGGCGGTTTTTAAAGCTTAGAATTTAACACATTGTTCTCGGATCAGGTATAAAGTAATATTTGTTAGTATACGAAATTATATTCGCGTTTATGTGTACATAGAAAAAAACCCGACTTTCAAGCTTTGAATCAAATTACTGTTTTCAGATCAAACATAACGAATGAAGTTCTAGGATAACATATTATCTGGACGTCGTGAAACCATTTTGTCGAGTTGTTTTTAACCTCTAATGGATAATGCACCCCGGCATCGTATGGCAGACGATCTGAATGTTGTAGGGCTACATGCGATGTGTCCAGGTCTCGAGGCGGTTTTTAAAGCTTAGAATTTAACACATTGTTCTCGGATCAGGTATAAAGTAATATTTGTTAGTATACGAAATTATATTCGCATTTATCTGTACATAAAAAAACCCGACTTTCAAGCTTTGAATCAAATTACTGTTTTCAGATCAAACATAACGAATGAAGTTCTAGGATAACATATTATCTGGACGTCGTGAAACCATTTTGTCGGGTTGTTTTTAACCTCTAATGGATAATGCACCCCGGCATCGTATGGCAGACGATCTGAATGTTGTAGGGCTACATGCGATGTGTCCAGGTCTCGAGGCGGTTTTTAAAGCTTAGAATTTAACACATTGTTCTCGGATCAGGTATAAAGTAATATTTGTTAGTATACGAAATTATATTCGCGTTTATGTGTACATAGAAAAAAAACCCGACTTTCAAGCTTTGAATCAAATTACTGTTTTCAGATCAAACATAACGAATGAAGTTCTAGGATAACATATTATCTGGACGTCGTGAAACCATTTTGTCGGGTTGTTTTTAACCTCTAATGGATAATGCACCCCGGCATCGTATGGCAGACGATCTGAATGTTGTAGGGCTACATGCGATGTGTCCAGGTCTCGAGGCGGTTTTAAAGCTTAGAATTTAACACATTGTTCTCGAATCAGGTATAAAGTAATATTTGTTAGTATACGAAATTATATTCGCGTTTATGTGTACATAGAAAAAAACCCGACTTTAAAGCTTTGAATCAAATTACTGTTTTCAGATCAAACATAACGAATGAAGTTCTAGGATAACATATTATCTGGACGTCGTGAAACCATTTTGTCGGGTTGTTTTTAACCTCTAATGGATAATGCACCCCGGCATCGTATGGCAGACGATCTGAATGTTGTAGGGCTACATGCGATGTGTCCAGGTCTGGAGGCGGTTTTTAAAGCTTAGAATTTAACACATTGTTCTCGGATCAGGTATAAAGTAATATTTGTTAGTATACGAAATTATATTCGCATTTATCTGTACATAAAAAAACCCGACTTTCAAGCTTTGAATCAAATTACTGTTTTCAGATCAAACATAACGAATGAAGTTCTAGGATAACATATTATCTGGACGTCGTGAAACCATTTTGTCGGGTTGTTTTTAACCTCTAATGGATAATGCACCCCGGCATCGTATGGCAGACGATCTGAATGTTGTAGGGCTACATGTGATGTGTCCAGGTCTCGAGGCGGTTTTTAAAGCTTAGAATTTAACACATTGTTCTCGGATCAGGTATAAAGTAATATTTGTTAGTATACGAAATTATATTCGCGTTTATGTGTACATAGAAAAAAACCCGACTTTCAAGCTTTGAATCAAATTACTGTTTTCAGATCAAACATAACGAATGAAGTTCTAGGATAACATATTATCTGGACGTCGTGAAACCATTTTGTCGGGTTGTTTTTAACCTCTAATGGATAATGCACCCCGGCATCGTATGGCAGACGATCTGAATGTTGTAGGGCTACAGGCGATGTGTCCAGGTCTCGAGGCGGTTTTTAAAGCTTAGAATTTAACACATTGTTCTCGGATCAGGTATAAAGTAATATTTGTTAGTATACGAAATTATATTCGCGTTTATGTGTACATAGAAAAAAACCCGACTTTCAAGCTTTGAATCAAATTACTGTTTTCAGATCAAACATAACGAATGAAGTTCTAGGATAACATATTATCTGGACGTCGTGAAATCATTTTGTCGGGTTGTTTTTAACCTCTAATGGATAATGCACCCCGGCATCGTATGGCAGACGATCTGAATGTTGTAGGGCTACATGCGATGTGTCCAGGTCTCGAGGCGGTTTTTAAAGCTTAGAATTTAACACATTGTTCTCGGATCAGGTATAAAGTAATATTTGTTAGTATACGAAATTATATTCGCGTTTATCTGTACATAAAAAAACCCGACTTTCAAGCTTTGAATCAAATTACTGTTTTCAGATCAAACATAACGAATGAAGTTCTAGGATAACATATTATCTGGACGTCGTGAAACCATTTTGTCGGGTTGTTTTTAACCTCTAATGGATAATGCACCCCGGCATCGTATGGCAGACGATCTGAATGTTGTAGGGCTACATGCGATGTGTCCAGGTCTCGAGGCGGTTTTTAAAGCTTAGAATTTAACACATTGTTCTCGGATCAGGTATAAAGTAATATTTGTTAGTATACGAAATTATATTCGCGTTTATGTGTACATAGAAAAAAACCCGACTTTCAAGCTTTGAATCAAATTACTGTTTTCAGATCAAACATAACGAATGAAGTTCTAGGATAACATATTATCTGGACGTCGTGAAACCATTTTGTCGGGTTGTTTTTAACCTCTAATGGATAATGCACCCCGGCATCGTATGGCAGACGATCTGAATGTTGTAGGGCTACATGCGATGTGTCCAGGTCTCGAGGCGGTTTTTAAAGCTTAGAATTTAACACATTGTTCTCGAATCAGGTATAAAGTAATATTTGTTAGTATACGAAATTATATTCGCGTTTATGTGTACATAGAAAAAAACCCGACTTTAAAGCTTTGAATCAAATTACTGTTTTCAGATCAAACATAACGAATGAAGTTCTAGGATAACATATTATCTGGACGTCGTGAAACCATTTTGTCGGGTTGTTTTTAACCTCTAATGGATAATGCACCCCGGCATCGTATGGCAGACGATCTGAATGTTGTAGGGCTACATGCGATGTGTCCAGGTCTCGAGGCGGTTTTTAAAGCTTAGAATTTAACACATTGTTCTCGGATCAGGTATAAAGTAATATTTGTTAGTATACGAAATTATATTCGCATTTATCTGTACATAAAAAAACCCGACTTTCAAGCTTTGAATCAAATTACTGTTTTCAGATCAAACATAACGAATGAAGTTCTAGGATAACATATTATCTGGACGTCGTGAAACCATTTTGTCGGGTTGTTTTTAACCTCTAATGGATAATGCACCCCGGCATCGTATGGCAGACGATCTGAATGTTGTAGGGCTACATGCGATGTGTCCAGGTCTCGAGGCGGTTTTTAAAGCTTAGAATTTAACACATTGTTCTCGGATCAGGTATAAAGTAATATTTGTTAGTATACGAAATTATATTCGCGTTTATGTGTACATAGGAAAAAACCCGACTTTCAAGCTTTGAATCAAATTACTGTTTTCAGATCAAACATAACGAATGAAGTTCTAGGATAACATATTATCTGGACGTCGTGAAACCATTTTGTCGGGTTGTTTTTAACCTCTAATGGATAATGCACCCCGGCATCGTATGGCAGACGATCTGAATGTTGTAGTGCTACATGCGATGTGTCCAGGTCTCGAGGCGGTTTTTAATGCTTAGAATTTAACACATTGTTCTCGGATCAGTTATAAAGTAATATTTGTTAGTATACGAAATTATATTCGCGTTTATCTGTACATAAAAAAACCCGACTTTCAAGCTTTGAATCAAATTACTGTTTTCAGATCAAACATAACGAATGAAGTTCTAGGATAACATATTATCTGGACGTCGTGAAACCATTTTGTCGGGTTGTTTTTAACCTCTAATGGATAATGCACCCCGGCATCGTATGGCAGACGATCTGAATGTTGTAGGGCTACATGCGATGTGTCCAGGTCTCGAGGCGGTTTTTAAAGCTTAGAATTTAACACATTGTTCTCGAATCAGGTATAAAGTAATATTTGTTAGTATACGAAATTATATTCGCGTTTATGTGTACATAGAAAAAAACCCGACTTTAAAGCTTTGAATCAAATTACTGTTTTCAGATCAAACATAACGAATGAAGTTCTAGGATAACATATTATCTGGACGTCGTGAAACCATTTTGTCGGGTTGTTTTTAACCTCTAATGGATAATGCACCCCGGCATCGTATGGCAGACGATCTGAATGTTGTAGGGCTACATGCGATGTGTCCAGGTCTCGAGGCGGTTTTTAAAGCTTAGAATTTAACACATTGTTCTCGGATCAGGTATAAAGTAATATTTGTTAGTATACGAAATTATATTCGCATTTATCTGTACATAAAAAAACCCGACTTTCAAGCTTTGAATCAAATTACTGTTTTCAGATCAAACATAACGAATGAAGTTCTAGGATAACATATTATCTGGACGTCGTGAAAACATTTTGTCGGGTTGTTTTTAACGTCTAATGGATAATGCACCCCGGCATCGTATGGCAGACGATCTGAATGTTGTAGGGCTACATGCGATGTGTCCAGGTCTCGAGGCGGTTTTTAAAGCTTAGAATTTAACACATTGTTCTCGGATCAGGTATAAAGTAATATTTGTTAGTATACGAAATTATATTCGCGTTTATGTGTACATAGAAAAAAACCCGACTTTCAAGCTTTGAATCAAATTACTGTTTTCAGATCAAACATAACGAATGAAGTTCTAGGATAACATATTATCTGGACGTCGTGAAACCATTTTGTCGGGTGGTTTTTAACCTCTAATGGATAATGCACCCCGGCATCGTATGGCAGACGATCTGAATGTTGTAGGGCTACATGCGATGTGTCCAGGTCTCGAGGCGGTTTTTAAAGCTTAGAATTGAACACATTGTTCTCGGATAAGGTATAAAGTAATATTTGTTAGTATACGAAATTATATTCGCGTTTATCTGTACATAAAAAAAAAACGACTTTCAAGCTTTGAATCAAATTACTGTTTTCAGATCAAACATAACGAATGAAGTTCTAGGATAACATATTATCTGGACGTCGTGAAACCATTTTGTCGGGTTGTTTTTAACCTCTAATGGAAAATGCACCCCGGCATCGTATGGCAGACGATCTGAATGTTGTAGGGCTACATGCGATGTGTCCAGGTCTCGAGGCGGTTTTTAAAGCTTAGAATTTAACACATTGTTCTCGGATCAGGTATAAAGTAGTATTTGTTAGTATACGAAATTATATTCGCGTTTATGTGTACATAGAAAAAAACCCGACTTTCAAGCTTTGAATCAAATTACTGTTTTCAGATCAAACATAACGAATGAAGTTCTAGGATAACATATTATCTGGACGTCGTGAAACCATTTTGTCGGGTTGTTTTTAACCTCTAATGGATAATGCACCCCGGCATCGTATGGCAGACGATCTGAATGTTGTAGTGCTACATACGGTGTGTCCAGGTCTCGAGGGGGTTTTTAAAGCTTAGAATTTAACTCTGTGTTCTCGGAGCAGGTGTAAAGTAATATTTGTTAGTATACGAAATTATATTCGCGTTTATCTCTGCATAAAAAAAACCCGACTTTCAAGCTTTGAATGAAATTACTGTTTTCAGATCAAACATAACGAATGAAGTTCTAGGATAACATATTATCTGGACGTCGTGAAACCATTTTGTCGGGTTGTTTTTAACCTCTAATGGATAATGCACCCCGGCATCGTATGGCAGACGATCTGAATGTTGTAGGGCTACATGCGATGTGTCCATGTCTCGAGGCGGTTTTTAAAGCTTAGAATTTAACACATTGTTCTCGGATCAGGTATAAAGTAATATTTGTTAGTATACGAAATTATATTCGCGTTTATCTGTACATAAAAAAACCCGACTTTCAAGCTTTGAATCAAATTACTGTTTTCAGATCAAACATAACGAATGAAGTTCTAGGATAACATATTATCTGGACGTCGTGAAACCATTTTGTCGGGTTGTTTTTAACCTCTAATGGATAATGCACCCCGGCATCGTATGGCAGACGATCTGAATGTTGTAGGGCTACATGCGATGTGTCCAGGTCTCGAGGCGGTTTTTAAAGCTTAGAATTTAACACATTGTTCTCGGATCAGGTATAAAGTAATATTTGTTAGTATACGAAATTATATTCGCGTTTATGTGTACATAGAAAAAAACCCGACTTTCAAGCTTTGAATCAAATTACTGTTTTCAGATCAAACATAACGAATGAAGTTCTAGGATAACATATTATCTGGACGTCGTGAAACCATTTTGTCGGGTTGTTTTTAACCTCTAATGGATAATGCACCCCGGCATCGTATGGCAGACAATCTGAATGTTGTAGGGCTACATGCGATGTGTCCAGGTCTCGAGGCGGTTTTTAAAGCTTAGAATTTAACACATTGTTCTCGGATCAGGTATAAAGTAATATTTGTTAGTATACGAAATTATATTCGCGTTTATCTGTACATAAAAAAACCCGACTTTCAAGCTTTGAATCAAATTACTGTTTTCAGATCAAACATAACGAATGAAGTTCTAGGATAACATATTATCTGGACGTCGTGAAACCATTTTGTCGGGTTGTTTTTAACCTCTAATGGAAAATGCACCCCGGCATCGTATGGCAGACGATCTGAATGTTGTAGGGCTACATGCGATGTGTCCAGGTCTCGAGGCGGTTTTTAAAGCTTAGAATTTAACACATTGTTCTCGGATCAGGTATAAAGTAATATTTGTTAGTATACGAAATTATATTCGCGTTTATGTGTACATAGAAAAAAACCAGACTTTCAAGCTTTGAATCAAATTACTGTTTTCAGATCAAACATAACGAATGAAGTTCTAGGATAACATATTATCTGGACGTCGTGAAACCATTTTGTCGGGTTGTTTTTAACCTCTAATGGATAATGCACCCCGGCATCGTATGGCAGACGATCTGAATGTTGTAGGGCTACATGCGATGTGTCCAGGTCTCGAGGCGGTTTTTAAAGCTTAGAATTTAACTCTTTGTTCTCGGATCAGGTTTAAAGTAATATTTGTTAGTATACGAAATTATATTCGCGTTTATCTGTACATAAAAAAACCCGACTTTCAAGCTTTGAATCAAATTACTGTTTTCAGATCAAACATAACGAATGAAGTTCTAGGATAACATATTATCTGGACGTCGTGAAACCATTTTGTCGGGTTGTTTTTAACCTCTAATGGATAATGCACCCCGGCATCGTATGGCAGACGATCTGAATGTTGTAGGGCTACATGCGATGTGTCCAGGTCTCGAGGCGGTTTTTAAAGCTTAGAATTTAACACATTGTTCTCGAATCAGGTATAAAGTAATATTTGTTAGTATACGAAATTATATTCGCGTTTATGTGTACATAGAAAAAAACCCGACTTTAAAGCTTTGAATCAAATTACTGTTTTCAGATCAAACATAACGAATGAAGTTCTAGGATAACATATTATCTGGACGTCGTGAAACCATTTTGTCGGGTTGTTTTTAACCTCTAATGGATAATGCACCCCGGCTTCGTATGGCAGACGATCTGAATGTTGTAGGGCTACATGCGATGTGTCCAGGTCTCGAGGCGGTTTTTAAAGCTTAGAATTTAACACATTGTTCTCGGATCAGGTATAAAGTAATATTTGTTAGTATACGAAATTATATTCGCATTTATCTGTACATAAAAAAACCCGACTTTCAAGCTTTGAATCAAATTACTGTTTTCAGATCAAACATAACGAATGAAGTTCTAGGATAACATATTATCTGGACGTCGTGAAAACATTTTGTCGGGTTGTTTTTAACGTCTAATGGATAATGCACCCCGGCATCGTATGGCAGACGATCTGAATGTTGTAGGGCTACATGCGATGTGTCCAGGTCTCGAGGCGGTTTTTAAAGCTTAGAATTTAACACATTGTTCTCGGATCAGGTATAAAGTAATATTTGTTAGTATACGAAATTATATTCGCGTTTATGTGTACATAGAAAAAAACCCGACTTTCAAGCTTTGAATCAAATTACTGTTTTCAGATCAAACATAACGAATGAAGTTCTAGGATAACATATTATCTGGACGTCGTGAAACCATTTTGTCTGGTGGTTTTTAACCTCTAATGGATAATGCACCCCGGCATCGTATGGCAGACGATCTGAATGTTGTAGGGCTACATGCGATGTGTCCAGGTCTCGAGGCGGTTTTTAAAGCTTAGAATTGAACACATTGTTCTCGGATAAGGTATAAAGTAATATTTGTTAGTATACGAAATTATATTCGCGTTTATCTGTACATAAAAAAAAACGACTTTCAAGCTTTGAATCAAATTACTGTTTTCAGATCAAACATAACGAATGAAGTTCTAGGATAACATATTATCTGGACGTCGTGAAACCATTTTGTCGGGTTGTTTTTAACCTCTAATGGAAAATGCACCCCGGCATCGTATGGCAGACGATCTGAATGTTGTAGGGCTACATGCGATGTGTCCAGGTCTCGAGGCGGTTTTTAAAGCTTAGAATTTAACACATTGTTCTCGGATCAGGTATAAAGTAGTATTTGTTAGTATACGAAATTATATTCGCGTTTATGTGTACATAGAAAAAAACCCGACTTTCAAGCTTTGAATCAAATTACTGTTTTCAGATCAAACATAACGAATGAAGTTCTAGGATAACATATTATCTGGACGTCGTGAAACCATTTTGTCGGGTTGTTTTTAACCTCTAATGGATAATGCACCCCGGCATCGTATGGCAGACGATCTGAATGTTGTAGGGCTACATACGGTGTGTCCAGGTCTCGAGGGGGTTTTTAAAGCTTAGAATTTAACTCTGTGTTCTCGGAGCAGGTGTAAAGTAATATTTGTTAGTATACGAAATTATATTCGCGTTTATCTCTGCATAAAAAAAACCCGACTTTCAAGCTTTGAATGAAATTACTGTTTTCAGATCAAACATAACGAATGAAGTTCTAGGATAACATATTATCTGGACGTCGTGAAACCATTTTGTCGGGTTGTTTTTAACCTCTAATGGATAATGCACCCCGGCATCGTATGGCAGACGATCTGAATGTTGTAGGGCTACATGCGATGTGTCCATGTCTCGAGGCGGTTTTTAAAGCTTAGAATTTAACACATTGTTCTCGGATCAGGTATAAAGTAATATTTGTTAGTATACGAAATTATATTCGCGTTTATCTGTACATAAAAAAACCCGACTTTCAAGCTTTGAATCAAATTACTGTTTTCAGATCAAACATAACGAATGAAGTTCTAGGATAACATATTATCTGGACGTCGTGAAACCATTTTGTCGGGTTGTTTTTAACCTCGAATGGATAATGCACCCCGGCATCGTATGGCAGACGATCTGAATGTTGTAGGGCTACATGCGATGTGTCCAGGTCTCGAGGCGGTTTTTAAAGCTTAGAATTTAACACATTGTTCTCGGATCAGGTATAAAGTAATATTTGTTAGTATACGAAATTATATTCGCGTTTATGTGTACATAGAAAAAAACCCGACTTTCAAGCTTTGAATGAAATTACTGTTTTCAGATCAAACATAACGAATGAAGTTCTAGGATAACATATTATCTGGACGTCGTGAAACCATTTTGTCGGGTTGTTTTTAACCTCTAATGGATAATGCACCCCGGCATCGTATGGCAGACAATCTGAATGTTGTAGGGCTACATGCGATGTGTCCAGGTCTCGAGGCGGTTTTTAAAGCTTAGAATTTAACACATTGTTCTCGGATCAGGTATAAAGTAATATTTGTTAGTATACGAAATTATATTCGCGTTTATCTGTACATAAAAAAACCCGACTTTCAAGCTTTGAATCAAATTACTGTTTTCAGATCAAACATAACGAATGAAGTTCTAGGATAACATATTATCTGGACGTCGTGAAACCATTTTGTCGGGTTGTTTTTAACCTCTAATGGAAAATGCACCCCGGCATCGTATGGCAGACGATCTGAATGTTGTAGGGCTACATGCGATGTGTCCAGGTCTCGAGGCGGTTTTTAAAGCTTAGAATTTAACACATTGTTCTCGGATCAGGTATAAAGTAATATTTGTTAGTATACGAAATTATATTCGCGTTTATGTGTACATAGAAAAAAACCAGACTTTCAAGCTTTGAATCAAATTACTGTTTTCAGATCAAACATAACGAATGAAGTTCTAGGATAACATATTATCTGGACGTCGTGAAACCATTTTGTCGGGTTGTTTTTAACCTCTAATGGATAATGCACCCCGGCATCGTATGGCAGACGATCTGAATGTTGTAGGGCTACATGCGATGTGTCCAGGTCTCGAGGCGGTTTTTAAAGCTTAGAATTTAACTCTTTGTTCTCGGATCAGGTTTAAAGTAATATTTGTTAGTATACGAAATTATATTCGCGTTTATCTCTGCATAAAAAAACCCGACTTTCAAGCTTTGAATCAAATTACTGTTTTCAGATCAAACATAACGAATGAAGTTCTAGGATAACATATTATCTGGACGTCGTGAAACCATTTTGTCGGGTTGTTTTTAACTTCTAATGGATAATGCACCCCGGCATCGTATGGCAGACGATCTGAATGTTGTAGGGCTACATGCGATGTGTCCAGGTCTCGAGGCGGTTTTTAAAGCTTAGAATTTAACACATTGTTCTCGGATCAGGTATAAAGTAATATTTGTTAGTATACGAAATTATATTCGCGTTTATGTGTACATAGAAAAAAACCCGACTTTCAAGCTTTGAATCAAATTACTGTTTTCAGATCAAACATAACGAATGAAGTTCTAGGATAACATATTATCTGGACGTCGTGAAACCATTTTGTCGGGTTGTTTTTAACCTCTAATGGATAATGCACCCCGGCATCGTATGGCAGACGATCTGAATGTTGTAGGGCTACATGCGATGTGTCCAGGTCTCGAGGCGGTTTTTAAAGCTTAGAATTTAACACATTGTTCTCGGATCAGTTATAAAGTAATATTTGTTAGTATACGAAATTATATTCGCGTTTATCTGTACATAAAAAAACCCGACTTTCAAGCTTTGAATCAAATTACTGTTTTCAGATCAAACATAACGAATGAAGTTCTAGGATAACATATTATCTGGACGTCGTGAAACCATTTTGTCGGGTTGTTTTTAACCTCTAATGGATAATGCACCCCGGCATCGTATGGCAGACGATCTGAATGTTGTAGGGCTACATGCGATGTGTCCAGGTCTCGAGGCGGTTTTTAAAGCTTAGAATTTAACACATTGTTCTCGGGTCAGGTATAAAGTAATATTTGTTAGTATACGAAATTATATTCGCGTTTATCTGTACATAAAAAAACCCGACTTTCAAGCTTTGAATCAAATTACTGTTTTCAGATCAAACATAACGAATGAAGTTCTAGGATAACATATTATCTGGACGTCGTGAAACCATTTTGTCGGGTTGTTTTTAACCTCTAATGGATAATGCACCCCGGCATCGTATGGCAGACGATCTGAATGTTGTAGGGCTACATGCGATGTGTCCAGGTCTCGAGGCGGTTTTTAAAGCTTAGAATTTAACACATTGTTCTCGGATCAGGTATAAAGTAATATTTGTTAGTATACGAAATTATATTCGCGTTTACGTGTACATAGAAAAAAACCCGACTTTCAAGCTTTGAATCAAATTACTGTTTTCAGATCAAACATAACGAATGAAGTTCTAGGATAACATATTATCTGGACGTCGTGAAACCATTTTGTCGGGTTGTTTTTAACCTCTAATGGATAATGCACCCCGGCATCGTATGGCAGACAATCTGAATGTTGTAGGGCTACATGCGATGTGTCCAGGTCTCGAGGCCGTTTTTAAAGCTTAGAATTTAACACATTGTTCTCGGATCAGGTATAAATTAATATTTGTTAGTATACGAAATTATATTCGCGTTTATCTGTACATAAAAAAACCCGACTTTCAAGCTTTGAATCAAATTACTGTTTTCAGATCAAACATAACGAATGAAGTTCTAGGATAACATATTATCTGGACGTCGTGAAACCATTTTGTCGGGTTGTTTTTAACCTCTAACGGAAAATGCACCCCGGCATCGTATGGCAGACGATCTGAATGTTGTAGGGCTACATGCGATGTGTCCAGGTCTCGAGGCGGTTTTTAAAGCTTAGAATTTAACACATTGTTCTCGGATCAGGTATAAAGTAATATTTGTTAGTATACGAAATTATATTCGCGTTTATGTGTACATAGAAAAAAACCAGACTTTCAAGCTTTGAATCAAATTACTGTTTTCAGATCAAACATAACGAATGAAGTTCTAGGATAACATATTATCTGGACGTCGTGAAACCATTTTGTCGGGTTGTTTTTAACCTCTAATGGATAATGCACCCCGGCATCGTATGGCAGACGATCTGAATGTTGTAGGGCTACATGCGATGTGTCCAGGTCTCGAGGCGGTTTTTAAAGCTTAGAATTTAACTCTTTGTTCTCGGATCAGGTTTAAAGTAATATTTGTTAGTATACGAAATTATATTCGCGTTTATCTCTGCATAAAAAAACCCGACTTTCAAGCTTTGAATCAAATTACTGTTTTCAGATCAAACATAACGAATGAAGTTCTAGGATAACATATTATCTGGACGTCGTGAAACCATTTTGTCGGGTTGTTTTTAACCTCTAATGGATAATGCACCCCGGCATCGTATGGCAGACGATCTGAATGTTGTAGGGCTACATGCGATGTGTCCAGGTCTCGAGGCGGTTTTTAAAGCTTAGAATATAACACATTGTTCTCGGATCAGGTATAAAGTAATATTTGTTAGTATACGAAATTATATTCGCGTTTATGTGTACATAGAAAAAAACCCGACTTTCAAGCTTTGAATCAAATTACTGTTTTCAGATCAAACATAACGAATGAAGTTCTAGGATAACATATTATCTGGACGTCGTGAAACCATTTTGTCGGGTTGTTTTTAACCTCTAATGGATAATGCACCCCGGCATCGTATGGCAGACGATCTGAATGTTGTAGGGCTACATGCGATGTGTCCAGGTCTCGAGGCGGTTTTTAAAGCTTAGAATTTAACTCTTTGTTCTCGGATCAGGTTTAAAGTAATATTTGTTAGTATACGAAATTATATTCGCGTTTATCTCTGCATAAAAAAACCCGACTTTCAAGCTTTGAATCAAATTACTGTTTTCAGATCAAACATAACGAATGAAGTTCTAGGATAACATATTATCTGGACGTCGTGAAACCATTTTGTCGGGTTGTTTTTAACTTCTAATGGATAATGCACCCCGGCATCGTATGGCAGACGATCTGAATGTTGTAGGGCTACATGCGATGTGTCCAGGTCTCGAGGCGGTTTTTAAAGCTTAGAATTTAACACATTGTTCTCGGATCAGGTATAAAGTAATATTTGTTAGTATACGAAATTATATTCGCGTTTATGTGTACATAGAAAAAAACCCGACTTTCAAGCTTTGAATCAAATTACTGTTTTCAGATCAAACATAACGAATGAAGTTCTAGGATAACATATTATCTGGACGTCGTGAAACCATTTTGTCGGGTTGTTTTTAACCTCTAATGGATAATGCACCCCGGCATCGTATGGCAGACGATCTGAATGTTGTAGGCCTACATACGGTGTGTCCAGGTCTCGAGGGGGTTTTTAAAGCTTAGAATTTAACTCTGTGTTCTCGGATCAGGTGTAAAGTAATATTTGTTAGTATACGAAATTATATTCGCGTTTATCTCTGCATAAAAAAAACCCGACTTTCAAGCTTTGAATGAAATTACTGTTTTCAGATCAAACATAACGAATGAAGTTCTAGGATAACATATTATCTGGACGTCGTGAAACCATTTTGTCGGGTTGTTTTTAACCTCTAATGGATAATGCACCCCGGCATCGTATGGCAGACGATCTGAATGTTGTAGGGCTACATGCGATGTGTCCAGGTCTCGAGGCGGTTTTTAAAGCTTAGAATTTAACTCTTTGTTCTCGGATCAGGTATAAAGTAATATTTGTTAGTATACGAAATTATATTCGCGTTTATCTGTACATAAAAAAACCCGACTTTCAAGCTTTGAATCAAATTACTGTTTTCAGATCAAACATAACGAATGAAGTTCTAGGATAACATATTATCTGGACGTCGTGAAACCATTTTGTCGGGTTGTTTTTAACCTCTAATGGATAATGCACCCCGGCATCGTATGGCAGACGATCTGAATGTTGTAGGGCTACATGCGATGTGTCCAGGTCTCGAGGCGGTTTTTAAAGCTTAGAATTTAACACAATGTTCTCGGATCAGGTATAAAGTAATATTTGTTAGTATACGAAATTATATTCGCGTTTACGTGTACATAGAAAAAAACCCGACTTTCAAGCTTTGAATCAAATTACTGTTTTCAGATCAAACATAACGAATGAAGTTCTAGGATAACATATTATCTGGAAGTCGTGAAACCATTTTGTCGGGTTGTTTTTAACCTCTAATGGATAATGCACCCCGGCATCGTATGGCAGACAATCTGAATGTTGTAGGGCTACATGCGATGTGTCCAGGTCTCGAGGCGGTTTTTAAAGCTTAGAATTTAACACATTGTTCTCGGATCAGGTATAAAGTAATATTTGTTAGTATACGAAATTATATTCGCGTTTATCTGTACATAAAAAAACCCGACTTTCAAGCTTTGAATCAAATTACTATTTTCAGATCAAACATAACGAATGAAGTTCTAGGATAACATATTATCTGGACGTCGTGAAACCATTTTGTCGGGTTGTTTTTAACCTCTAATGGAAAATGCACCCCGGCATCGTATGGCAGACGATCTGAATGTTGTAGGGCTACATGCGATGTGTCCAGGTCTCGAGGCGGTTTTTAAAGCTTAGAATTTAACACATTGTTCTCGGATCAGGTATAAAGTAATATTTGTTAGTATACGAAATTATATTCGCGTTTATGTGTACATAGAAAAAAACCAGACTTTCAAGCTTTGAATCAAATTACTGTTTTCAGATCAAACATAACGAATGAAGTTCTAGGACAACATATTATCTGGACGTCGTGAAACCATTTTGTCGGGTTGTTTTTAACCTCTAATGGATAATGCACCCCGGCATCGTATGGCAGACGATCTGAATGTTGTAGGGCTACATGCGATGTGTCCAGGTCTCGAGGCGGTTTTTAAAGCTTAGAATTTAACTCTTTGTTCTCGGATCAGGTTTAAAGTAATATTTGTTAGTATACGAAATTATATTCTCGTTTATCTCTGCATAAAAAAACCCGACTTTCAAGCTTTGAATCAAATTACTGTTTTCAGATCAAACATAACGAATGAAGTTCTAGGATAACATATTATCTGGACGTCGTGAAACCATTTTGTCGGGTTGTTTTTAACTTCTAATGGATAATGCACCCCGGCATCGTATGGCAGACGATCTGAATGTTGTAGGGCTACATGCGATGTGTCCAGGTCTCGAGGCGGTTTTTAAAGCTTAGAATTTAACACATTGTTCTCGGATCAGGTATAAAGTAATATTTGTTAGTATACGAAATTATATTCGCGTTTATGTGTACATAGAAAAAAACCCGACTTTCAAGCTTTGAATCAAATTACTGTTTTCAGATCAAACATAACGAATGAAGTTCTAGGATAACATATTATCTGGACGTCGTGAAACCATTTTGTCGGGTTGTTTTTAACCTCTAATGGATAATGCACCCCGGCATCGTATGGCAGACGATCTGAATGTTGTAGGCCTACATACGGTGTGTCCAGGTCTCGAGGGGGTTTTTAAAGCTTAGAATTTAACTCTGTGTTCTCGGATCAGGTGTAAAGTAATATTTGTTAGTATACGAAATTATATTCGCGTTTATCTCTGCATAAAAAAAACCCGACTTTCAAGCTTTGAATGAAATTACTGTTTTCAGATCAAACATAACGAATGAAGTTCTAGGATAACATATTATCTGGACGTCGTGAAACCATTTTGTCGGGTTGTTTTTAACCTCTAATGGATAATGCACCCCGGCATCGTATGGCAGACGATCTGAATGTTGTAGGGCTACATGCGATGTGTCCAGGTCTCGAGGCGGTTTTTAAAGCTTAGAATTTAACACATTGTTCTCGGATCAGTTATAAAGTAATATTTGTTAGTATACGAAATTATATTCGCGTTTATCTGTACATAAAAAAAACCGACTTTCAAGCTTTGAATCAAATTACTGTTTTCAGATCAAACATAACGAATGAAGTTCTAGGATAACATATTATCTGGACGTCGTGAAACCATTTTGTCGGGTTGTTTTTAACCTCTAATGGATAATGCACCCCGGCATCGTATGGCAGACGATCTGAATGTTGTAGGGCTACATGCGATGTGTCCAGGTCTCGAGGCGGTTTTTAAAGCTTAGAATTTAACACATTGTTCTCGGATCAGGTATAAAGTAATATTTGTTAGTATACGAAATTATATTCGCGTTTATCTGTACATAAAAAAACCTGACTTTCAAGCTTTGAATCAAATTACTGTTTTCAGATCAAACATAACGAATGAAGTTCTAGGATAACATATTATCTGGACGTCGTGAAACCATTTTGTCGGGTTGTTTTTAACCTCTAATGGATAATGCACCCCGGCATCGTATGGCAGACGATCTGAATGTTGTAGGGCTACATGCGATGTGTCCAGGTCTCGAGGCGGTTTTTAAAGCTTAGAATTTAACACATTGTTCTCGGATCAGGTATAAAGTAATATTTGTTAGTATACGAAATTATATTCGCGTTTACGTGTACATAGAAAAACCCCGACTTTCAAGCTTTGAATCAAATTACTGTTTTCAGATCAAACATAACGAATGAAGTTCTAGGATAACATATTATCTGGACGTCGTGAAACCATTTTGTCGGGTTGTTTTTAACCTCTAATGGATAATGCACCCCGGCATCGTATGGCAGACAATCTGAATGTTGTAGGGCTACATGCGATGTGTCCAGGTCTCGAGGCGGTTTTTAAAGCTTAGAATTTAACACATTGTTCTCGGATCAGGTATAAAGTAATATTTGTTAGTATACGAAATTATATTCGCGTTTATCTGTACATAAAAAAACCCGACTTTCAAGCTTTGAATCAAATTACTGTTTTCAGATCAAACATAACGAATGAAGTTCTAGGATAACATATTATCTGGACGTCGTGAAACCATTTTGTCGGGTTGTTTTTAACCTCTAATGGAAAATGCACCCCGGCATCGTATGGCAGACGATCTGAATGTTGTAGGGCTACATGCGATGTGTCCAGGTCTCGAGGCGGTTTTTAAAGCTTAGAATTTAACACATTGTTCTCGGATCAGGTATAAAGTAATATTTGTTAGTATACGAAATTATATTCGCGTTTATGTGTACATAGAAAAAAACCAGACTTTCAAGCTTTGAATCAAATTACTGTTTTCAGATCAAACATAACGAATGAAGTTCTAGGATAACATATTATCTGGACGTCGTGAAACCATTTTGTCGGGTTGTTTTTAACCTCTAATGGATAATGCACCCCGGCATCGTATGGCAGACGATCTGAATGTTGTAGGGCTACATGCGATGTGTCCAGGTCTCGAGGCGGTTTTTAAAGCTTAGAATTTAACTCTTTGTTCTCGGATCAGGTTTAAAGTAATATTTGTTAGTATACGAAATTATATTCGCGTTTATCTCTGCATAAATAAACCCGACTTTCAAGCTTTGAATCAAATTACTGTTTTCAGATCAAACATAACGAATGAAGTTCTAGGATAACATATTATCTGGACGTCGTGAAACCATTTTGTCGGGTTGTTTTTAACCTCTAATGGATAATGCACCCCGGCATCGTATGGCAGACGATCTGAATGTTGTAGGGCTACATGCGATGTGTCCAGGTCTCGAGGCGGTTTTTAAAGCTTAGAATTTAACACATTGTTCTCGGATCAGGTATAAAGTAATATTTGTTAGTATACGAAATTATATTCGCGTTTATCTGTACATAAAAAAACCCGACTTTCAAGCTTTGAATCAAATTACTGTTTTCAGATCAAACATAACGAATGAAGTTCTAGGATAACATATTATCTGGACGTCGTGAAACCATTTTGTCGGGTTGTTTTTAACCTCTAATGGATAATGCACCCCGGCATCGTATGGCAGACGATCTGAATGTTGTAGGGCTACATGCGATGTGTCCAGGTCTCGAGGCGGTTTTTAAAGCTTAGAATTTAACACATTGTTCTCGGATCAGGTATAAAGTAATATTTGTTAGTATACGAAATTATATTCGCGTTTACGTGTACATAGAAAAAAACCCGACTTTCAAGCTTTGAATCAAATTACTGTTTTCAGATCAAACATAACGAATGAAGTTCTAGGATAACATATTATCTGGACGTCGTGAAACCATTTTGTCGGGTTGTTTTTAACCTCTAATGGATAATGCACACCGGCATCGTATGGCAGACGATCTGAATGTTGTAGGGCTACATGCGATGTGTCCAGGTCTCGAGGCGGTTTTTAAAGCTCAGAATTTAACACATTGTTCTCGGATCAGGTATAAAGTAATATTTGTTAGTATTCGAAATTATATTCGCGTTTATCTGTACATAAAAAAACCCGACTTTCAAGCTTTGAATCAAATTACTGTTTTCAGATCAAACATAACGAATGAAGTTCTAGGATAACATATTATCTGGACGTCGTGAAACCATTTTGTCGGGTTGTTTTTAACCTCTAATGGAAAATGCACCCCGGCATCGTATGGCAGACGATCTGAATGTTGTAGGGCTACATGCGATGTGTCCAGGTCTCGAGGCGGTTTTTAAAGATTAGAATTTAACACATTGTTCTCGGATCAGGTATAAAGTAATATTTGTTAGTATACGAAATTATATTCGCGTTTATGTGTACATAGAAAAAAACCAGACTTTCAAGCTTTGAATCAAATTACTGTTTTCAGATCAAACATAACGAATGAAGTTCTAGGATAACATATTATCTGGACGTCGTGAAACCATTTTGTCGGGTTGTTTTTAACCTCTAATGGATAATGCACCCCGGCATCGTATGGCAGACGATCTCAATGTTGTAGGGCTACATGCGATGTGTCCAGGTCTCGAGGCGGTTTTTAAAGCTTAGAATATAACACATTGTTCTCGGATCAGGTATAAAGTAATATTTGTTAGTATACGAAATTATATTCGCGTTTATGTGTACATAGAAAAAAACCCGACTTTCAAGCTTTGAATCAAATTACTGTTTTCAGATCAAACATAACGAATGAAGTTCTAGGATAACATATTATCTGGACGTCGTGAAACCATTTTGTCGGGTTGTTTTTAACCTCTAATGGATAATGCACCCCGGCATCGTATGGCAGACGATCTGAATGTTGTAGGGCTACATGCGATGTGTCCAGGTCTCGAGGCGGTTTTTAAAGCTTAGAATTTAACACATTGTTCTCGGATCAGGTATAAAGTAATATTTGTTAGTATACGAAATTATATTCGCGTTTATCTGTACATAAAAAAAACCCGACTTTCAAGCTTTGAATCAAATTACTGTTTTCAGATCAAACATAACGAATGAAGTTCTAGGATAACATATTATCTGGACGTCGTGAAACCATTTTGTCGGGTTGTTTTTAACCTCTAATGGATAATGCACCCCGGCATCGTATGGCAGACGATCTGAATTTTGTAGGGCTACATGCGATGTGTCCAGGTCTCGAGGCGGTTTTTAAAGCTTAGAATTTAACACATTGTTCTCGGATCAGGTATAAAGTAATATTTGTTGGTATACGAAATTATATTCGCGTTTATGTGTACATAGAAAAAAACCCGACTTTCAAGAATTGAATCAAATTACTGTTTTCAGATCAAACATAACGAATGAAGTTCTAGGATAACATATTATCTGGACGTCGTGAAACCATTTTGTCGGGTTGTTTTTAACCTCTAATGGATAATGCACCCCGGCATCGTATGGCAGACGATCTGAATGTTGTAGGGCTACATGCGATGTGTCCAGGTCTCGAGGCGGTTTTTAAAGCTTAGAATTTAACACATTGTTCTCGGATCAGGTATAAAGTAATATTTGTTAGTATACGAAATTATATTCGCGTTTATCTGTACATAAAAAAACCCGACTTTCAAGCTTTGAATCAAATTACTGTTTTCAGATCAAACATAACGAATGAAGTTCTAGGATAACATATTATCTGGACGTCGTGAAACCATTTTGTCGGGTTGTTTTTAACCTCTAATGGATAATGCACCCCGGCATCGTATGGCAGACGATCTGAATGTTGTAGGGCTACATGCGATGTGTCCAGGTCTCGAGGCGGTTTTTAAAGCTTAGAATTTAACACATTGTTCTCGGATCAGGTATAAAGTAATATTTGTTAGTATACGAAATTATATTCGCGTTTATCTGTACATAAAAAAACCCGACTTTCAAGCTTTGAATCAAATTACTGTTTTCAGATCAAACATAACGAATGAAGTTCTAGGATAACATATTATCTGGACGTCGTGAAACCATTTTGTCGGGTTGTTTTTAACCTCTAATGGAAAATGCACCCCGGCATCGTATGGCAGACGATCTGAATGTTGTAGGGCTACATGCGATGTGTCCAGGTCTCGAGGCGGTTTTTAAAGCTTAGAATTTAACACATTGTTCTCGGATCAGGTATAAAGTAATATTTGTTAGTATACGAAATTATATTCGCGTTTATGTGTACATAGAAAAAAACCAGACTTTCAAGCTTTGAATCAAATTACTGTTTTCAGATCAAACATAACGAATGAAGTTCTAGGATAACATATTATCTGGACGTCGTGAAACCATTTTGTCGGGTTGTTTTTAACCTCTAATGGATAATGCACCCCGGCATCGTATGGCAGACGATCTGAATGTTGTAGGGCTACATGCGATGTGTCCAGGTCTCGAGGCGGTTTTTAAAGCTTAGAATTTAACACATTGTTCTCGGATCAGGTATAAAGTAATATTTGTTAGTATACGAAATTATATTCGCGTTTATCTGTACATAAAAAAAACCCGACTTTCAAGCTTTGAATCAAATTACTGTTTTCAGATCAAACATAACGAATGAAATTCTAGGATAACATATTATCTGGACGTCGTGAAACCATTTTGTCGGGTTGTTTTTAACCTCTAATGGATAATGCACCCCGGCATCGTATGGCAGACGATCTGAATGTTGTAGGGCTACATGCGATGTGTCCAGGTCTCGAGGCGGTTTTTAAAGCTTAGAATTTAACACATTGTTCTCGGATCAGGTATAAAGTAATATTTGTTGGTATACGAAATTATATTCGCGTTTATGTGTACATAGAAAAAAACCCGACTTTCAAGAATTGAATCAAATTACTGTTTTCAGATCAAACATAACGAATGAAGTTCTAGGATAACATATTATCTGGACGTCGTGAAACCATTTTGTCGGGTTGTTTTTAACCTCTAATGGATAATGCACCCCGGCATCGTATGGCAGACGATCTGAATGTTGTAGGGCTACATGCGATGTGTCCAGGTCTCGAGGCGGTTTTTAAAGCTTAGAATTTAACACATTGTTCTCGGATAAGGTATAAAGTAATATTTGTTAGTATACGAAATTATATTCGCGTTTATCTGTACATAAAAAAACCCGACTTTCAAGCTTTGAATCAAATTACTGTTTTCAGATCAAACATAACGAATGAAGTTCTAGGATAACATATTATCTGGACGTCGTGAAACCATTTTGTCGGGTTGTTTTTAACCTCTAATGGATAATGCACCCCGGCATCGTATGGCAGACGATCTGAATGTTGTAGGGCTACATACGATGTGTCCAGGTCTCGAGGCGGTTTTTAAAGCTTAGAATTTAACTCTGTGTTCTCGGATCAGGTTTAAAGTAATATTTGTTAGTATACGAAATTATATTCGCGTTTATCTCTGCATAAAAAAAACCCGACTTTCAAGCTTTGAACGAAATTACTGTTTTCAGATCAAACATAACGAATGAAGTTTAGGATAACATATTATCTGGACGTCGTGAAACCATTTTGTCGGGTTGTTTTTAACCTCTAATGGATAATGCACACCGGCATCGTATGGCAGACGATCTGAATGTTGTAGGGCTACGTGCGATGTGTCCAGGTCTCGAGGCGGTTTTTAAAGCTTAGAATTTAACACATTGTTCTCGGATCAGGTATAAAGTAATATTTGTTAGTATACGAAATTATATTCGCGTTTATGTGTACATAGAAAAAAACCCGACTTTCAAGCTTTGAATCAAATTACTGTTTTCAGATCAAACATAACGAATGAAGTTCTAGGATAACATATTATCTGGACGTCGTGAAAACATTTTGTCGGGTTGTTTTTAACCTCTAATGGATAATGCACCCCGGCATGGTATGGCAGACGATCTGAATGTTGTAGGGCTACATGCGATGTGTCCAGGTCTCGAGGCGGTTTTTAAGGCTTAGAATTTAACACATTGTTCTCGGATCAGGTATAAAGTAATATTTGTTAGTATACGAAATTATATTCGCGTTTATCTGTACATAAAAAAACCCGACTTTTAGCTTTGAATCAAATTACTGTTTTCAGATCAAACATAACGAATGAAGTTCTAGGATAACATATTATCTGGACGTCGTGAAACCATTTTGTCGGGTTGTTTTTAACCTCTAATGGATAATGCACCCCGGCATCGTATGGCAGACGATCTGAATGTTGTAGGGCTACATGCGATGTGTCCAGGTCTCGAGGCGGTTTTTAAAGCTTAGAATTTAACACATTGTTCTCGGATCAGGTATAAAGTAATATTTGTTAGTATACGAAATTATATTCGCGTTTATGTGTACATAGAAAAAAACCCGACTTTCAAGCTTTGAATCAAATTACTGTTTTCAGATCAAACATAACGAATGAAGTTCTAGGATAACATATTATCTGGACGTCGTGAAAACATTTTGTCGGGTTGTTTTTAACCTCTAATGGATAATGCACCCCGGCATCGTATGGCAGACGATCTGAATGTTGTAGGGCTACATGCGATGTGTCCAGGTCTCGAGGCGGTTTTTAAAGCTTAGAATTTAACACATTGTTCTCGGATCAGGTATAAAGTAATATTTGTTAGTATACGAAATTATATTCGCGTTTATCTGTACATAAAAAAACCCGACTTTCAAGCTTTGAATCAAATTACTGTTTTCAGATCAAACATAACGAATGAAGTTCTAGGATAACATATTATCTGGACGTCGTGAAACCATTTTGTCGGGTTGTTTTTAACCTCTAATGGATAATGCACTTCGGCATCGTATGGCAGACGATCTGAATGTTGTAGGGCTACATGTGATGTGTCCAGGTCTCGAGGCGGTTTTTAAAGCTTAGAATTTAACACATTGTTCTCGGATCAGGTATAAAGTAATATTTGTTAGTATACGAAATTATATTCGCGTTTATGTGTACATAGAAAAAAACCCGACTTTCAAGCTTTGAATCAAATTACTGTTTTCAGATCAAACATAACGAATGAAGTTCTAGGATAACATATTATCTGGACGTCGTGAAACCATTTTGTCGGGTTGTTTTTAACCTCTAATGGATAATGCACCCCGGCTTGGTATGGCAGACGATCTGAATGTTGTAGGGCTACATGCGATGTGTCCAGGTCTCGAGGCGGTTTTTAAGGCTTAGAATTTAACACATTGTTCTCGGATCAGGTATAAAGTAATATTTGTTAGTATACGAAATTATATTCGCGTTTATCTGTACATAAAAAAACCCGACTTTTAGCTTTGAATCAAATTACTGTTTTCAGATCAAACATAACGAATGAAGTTCTAGGATAACATATTATCTGGACGTCGTGAAACCATTTTGTCGGGTTGTTTTTAACCTCTAATGGATAATGCACCCCGGCATCGTATGGCAGACGATCTGAATGTTGTAGGGCTACATGCGATGTGTCCAGGTCTCGAGGCGGTTTTTAAAGCTTAGAATTTAACACATTGTTCTCGGATCAGGTATAAAGTAATATTTGTTAGTATACGAAATTATATTCGCGTTTATGTGTACATAGAAAAAAACCCGACTTTCAAGCTTTGAATCAAATTACTGTTTTCAGATCAAACATAACGAATGAAGTTCTAGGATAACATATTATCTGGACGTCGTGAAACCATTTTGTCGGGTTGTTTTTAACCTCTAATGGAAAATGCACCCCGGCATCGTATGGCAGACGATCTGAATGTTGTAGGGCTACATGCGATGTGTCCAGGTCTCGAGGCGGTTTTTAAAGCTTAGAATTTAACACATTGTTCTCGGATCAGGTATAAAGTAATATTTGTTAGTATACGAAATTATATTCGCGTTTATGTGTACATAGAAAAAAACCAGACTTTCAAGCTTTGAATCAAATTACTGTTTTCAGATCAAACATAACGAATGAAGTTCTAGGATAACATATTATCTGGACGTCGTGAAACCATTTTGTCGGGTTGTTTTTAACCTCTAATGGATAATGCACCCCGGCATCGTATGGCAGACGATCTGAATGTTGTAGGGCTACATGCGATGTGTCCAGGTCTCGAGGCGGTTTTTAAAGCTTAGAATTTAACTCTTTGTTCTCGGATCAGGTTTAAAGTAATATTTGTTAGTATACGAAATTATATTCGCGTTTATCTCTGCATAAAAAAACCCGACTTTCAAGCTTTGAATCAAACTACTGTTTTCAGATCAAACATAACGAATGAAGTTCTAGGATAACATATTATCTGGACGTCGTGAAACCATTTTGTCGGGTTGTTTTTAACTTCTAATGGATAATGCACCCCGGCATCGTATGGCAGACGATCTGAATGTTGTAGGGCTACATGCGATGTGTCCAGGTCTCGAGGCGGTTTTTAAAGCTTAGAATTTAACACATTGTTCTCGGATCAGGTATAAAGTAATATTTGTTAGTATACGAAATTATATTCGCGTTTATGTGTACATAGAAAAAAACCCGACTTTCAAGCTTTGAATCAAATTACTGTTTTCAGATCAAACATAACGAATGAAGTTCTAGGATAACATATTATCTGGACGTCGTGAAACCATTTTGTCGGGTTGTTTTTAACCTCTAATGGATAATGCACCCCGGCATCGTATGGCAGACGATCTGAATGTTGTAGGGCTACATACGGTGTGTCCAGGTCTCGAGGGGGTTTTTAAAGCTTAGAATTTAACTCTGTGTTCTCGGATCAGTTATAAAGTAATATTTGTTAGTATACGAAATTATATTCGCGTTTATCTGTACATAAAAAAACCCGACTTTCAAGCTTTGAATCAAATTACTGTTTTCAGATCAAACATAACGAATGAAGTTCTAGGATAACATATTATCTGGACGTCGTGAAACCATTTTGTCGGGTTGTTTTTAACCTCTAATGGATAATGCACCCCGGCATCGTATGGCAGACGATCTGAATGTTGTAGGGCTACATGCGATGTGTCCAGGTCTCGAGGCGGTTTTTAAAGCTTAGAATTTAACACATTGTTCTCGGATCAGGTATAAAGTAATATTTGTTAGTATACGAAATTATATTCGCGTTTATCTGTACATAAAAAAACCCGACTTTCAAGCTTTGAATCAAATTACTGTTTTCAGATCAAACATAACGAATGAAGTTCTAGGATAACATATTATCTGGACGTCGTGAAACCATTTTGTCGGGTTGTTTTTAACCTCTAATGGATAATGCACCCCGGCATCGTATGGCAGACGATCTGAATGTTGTAGGGCTACATGCGATGTGTCCAGGTCTCGAGGCGGTTTTTAAAGCTTAGAATTTAACACATTGTTCTCGGATCAGGTATAAAGTAATATTTGTTAGTATACGAAATTATATTCGCGTTTATGTGTACATAGAAAAAAACCCGACTTTCAAGCTTTGAATCAAATTACTGTTTTCAGATCAAACATAACGAATGAAGTTCTAGGATAACATATTATCTGGACGTCGTGAAACCATTTTGTCGGGTTGTTTTTAACCTCTAATGGATAATGCACCCCGGCATCGTATGGCAGACAATCTGAATGTTGTAGTGCTACATGCGATGTGTCCAGGTCTCGAGGCGGTTTTTAAAGCTTAGAATTTAACACGTTGTTCTCGGATCAGGTATAAAGTAATATTTGTTAGTATACGAAATTATATTCGCGTTTATCTGTACATAAAAAAACCCGACTTTCAAGCTTTGAATCAAATTACAGTTTTCAGATCAAACATAACGAATGAAGTTCTAGGATAACATATTATCTGGACGTCGTGAAACCATTTTGTCGGGTTGTTTTTAACCTCTAATGGAAAATGCACCCCGGCATCGTATGGCAGACGATCTGAATGTTGTAGGGCTACATGCGATGTGTCCAGGTCTCGAGGCGGTTTTTAAAGCTTAGAATTTAACACATTGTTCTCGGATCAGGTATAAAGTAATATTTGTTAGTATACGAAATTATATTCGCGTTTATCTGTACATAAAAAAACCCGACTTTCAAGCTTTGAATCAAATTACTGTTTTCAGATCAAACATAACGAATGAAGTTCTAGGATAACATATTATCTGGACGTCGTGAAACCATTTTGTCGGGTTGTTTTTAACCTCTAATGGAAAATGCACCCCGGCATCGTATGGCAGACGATCTGAATGTTGTAGGGCTACATGCGATGTGTCCAGGTCTCGAGGCGGTTTTTAAAGCTTAGAATTTAACACATTGTTCTCGGATCAGGTATAAAGTAATATTTGTTAGTATACGAAATTATATTCGCGTTTATCTGTACATAAAAAAACCCGACTTTCAAGCTTTGAATCAAATTACTGTTTTCAGATCAAACATAACGAATGAAGTTCTAGGATAACATATTATCTGGACGTCGTGAAACCATTTTGTCGGGTTGTTTTTAACCTCTAATGGATAATGCACCCCGGCATCGTATGGCAGACGATCTGAATGTTGTAGGGCTACATGCGATGTGTCCAGGTCTCGAGGCGGTTTTTAAAGCTTAGAATTTAACACATTGTTCTCGGATCAGGTATAAAGTAATATTTGTTAGTATACGAAATTATATTCGCGTTTATGTGTACATAGAAAAAAACCCGACTTTCAAGCTTTGAATCAAATTACTGTTTTCAGATCAAACATAACGAATGAAGTTCTAGGATAACATATTATCTGGACGTCGTGAAACCATTTTGTCGGGTTGTTTTTAACCTCTAATGGATAATGCACCCCGGCATCGTATGGCAGACAATCTGAATGTTGTAGTGCTACATGCGATGTGTCCAGGTCTCGAGGCGGTTTTTAAAGCTTAGAATTTAACACGTTGTTCTCGGATCAGGTATAAAGTAATATTTGTTAGTATACGAAATTATATTCGCGTTTATCTGTACATAAAAAAACCCGACTTTCAAGCTTTGAATCAAATTACTGTTTTCAGATCAAACATAACGAATGAAGTTCTAGGATAACATATTATCTGGACGTCGTGAAACCATTTTGTCGGGTTGTTTTTAACCTCTAATGGAAAATGCACCCCGGCATCGTATGGCAGACGATCTGAATGTTGTAGGGCTACATGCGATGTGTCCAGGTCTCGAGGCGGTTTTTAAAGCTTAGAATTTAACACATTGTTCTCGGATCAGGTATAAAGTAATATTTGTTAGTATACGAAATTATATTCGCGTTTATGTGTACATAGAAAAAAACCAGACTTTCAAGCTTTGAATCAAATTACTGTTTTCAGATCAAACATAACGAATGAAGTTCTAGGATAACATATTATCTGGACGTCGTGAAACCATTTTGTCGGGTTGTTTTTAACCTCTAATGGATAATGCACCCCGGCATCGTATGGCAGACGATCTGAATGTTGTAGGGCTACATGCGATGTGTCCAGGTCTCGAGGCGGTTTTTAAAGCTTAGAATTTAACTCTTTGTTCTCGGATCAGGTTTAAAGTAATATTTGTTAGTATACGAAATTATATTCGCGTTTATCTCTGCATAAAAAAACCCGACTTTCAAGCTTTGAATCAAATTACTGTTTTCAGATCAAACATAACGAATGAAGTTTTAGGATAACATATTATCTGGACGTCGTGAAACCATTTTGTCGGGTTGTTTTTAACTTCTAATGGATAATGCACCCCGGCATCGTATGGCAGACGATCTGAATGTTGTAGGGCTACATGCGATGTGTCCAGGTCTCGAGGCGGTTTTTAAAGCTTAGAATTTAACACATTGTTCTCGGATCAGGTATAAAGTAATATTTGTTAGTATACGAAATTATATTCGCGTTTATGTGTACATAGAAAAAAACCCGACTTTCAAGCTTTGAATCAAATTACTGTTTTCAGATCAAACATAACGAATGAAGTTCTAGGATAACATATTATCTGGACGTCGTGAAACCATTTTGTCGGGTTGTTTTTAACCTCTAATGGATAATGCACCCCGGCATCGTATGGCAGACGATCTGAATGTTGTAGGGCTACATACGGTGTGTCCAGGTCTCGAGGGGGTTTTTAAAGCTTAGAATTTAACTCTGTGTTCTCGGATCAGGTGTAAAGTAATATTTGTTAGTATACGAAATTATATTCGCGTTTATCTCTGCATAAAAAAAACCCGACTTTCAAGCTTTGAATGAAATTACTGTTTTCAGATCAAACATAACGAATGAAGTTCTAGGATAACATATTATCTGGACGTCGTGAAACCATTTTGTCGGGTTGTTTTTAACCTCTAATGGATAATGCACCCCGGCATCGTATGGCAGACGATCTGAATGTTGTAGGGCTACATGCGATGTGTCCAGGTCTCGAGGCGGTTTTTAAAGCTTAGAATTTAACACATTGTTCTCGGATCAGGTATAAAGTAATATTTGTTAGTATACGAAATTATATTCGCGTTTATGTGTACATAGAAAAAAACCCGACTTTCAAGCTTTGAATCAAATTACTGTTTTCAGATCAAACATAACGAATGAAGTTCTAGGATAACATTTTATCTGGACGTCGTGAAACCATTTTGTCGGGTTGTTTTTAACCTCTAATGGATAATGCACCCCGGCATCGTATGGCAGACGATCTGAATGTTGTAGGGCTACATACGGTGTGTCCAGGTCTCGAGGGGGTTTTTAAAGCTTAGAATTTAACTCTGTGTTCTCGGATCAGTTATAAAGTAATATTTGTTAGTATACGAAATTATATTCGCGTTTATCTGTACATAAAAAAACCCGACTTTCAAGCTTTGAATCAAATTACTGTTTTCAGATCAAACATAACGAATGAAGTTCTAGGATAACATATTATCTGGACGTCGTGAAACCATTTTGTCGGGTTGTTTTTAACCTCTAATGGATAATGCACCCCGGCATCGTATGGCAGACGATCTGAATGTTGTAGGGCTACATGCGATGTGTCCAGGTCTCGAGGCGGTTTTTAAAGCTTAGAATTTAACACATTGTTCTCGGATCAGGTATAAAGTAATATTTGTTAGTATACGAAATTATATTCGCGTTTATCTGTACATAAAAAAACCCGACTTTCAAGCTTTGAATCAAATTACTGTTTTCAGATCAAACATAACGAATGAAGTTCTAGGATAACATATTATCTGGACGTCGTGAAACCATTTTGTCGGGTTGTTTTTAACCTCTAATGGATAATGCACCCCGGCATCGTATGGCAGACGATCTGAATGTTGTAGGGCTACATACGGTGTGTCCAGGTCTCGAGGGGGTTTTTAAAGCTTAGAATTTAACTCTGTGTTCTCGGATCAGTTATAAAGTAATATTTGTTAGTATACGAAATTATATTCGCGTTTATCTGTACATAAAAAACCCGACTTTCAAGCTTTGAATCAATTTACTGTTTTCAGATCAAACATAACGAATGAAGTTCTAGGATAACATATTATCTGGACGTCGTGAAACCATTTTGTCGGGTTGTTTTTAACCTCTAATGGATAATGCACCCCGGCATCGTATGGCAGACGATCTGAATGTTGTAGGGCTACATGCGATGTGTCCAGGTCTCGAGGCGGTTTTTAAAGCTTAGAATTTAACACATTGTTCTCGGATCAGGTATAAAGTAATATTTGTTAGTATACGAAATTATATTCGCGTTTATGTGTACATAGAAAAAAACCCGACTTTCAAGCTTTGAATCAAATTACTGTTTTCAGATCAAACATAACGAATGAAGTTCTAGGATAACATATTATCTGGACGTCGTGAAACCATTTTGTCGGGTTGTTTTTAACCTCTAATGGATAATGCACCCCGGCATCGTATGGCAGACGATCTGAATGTTGTAGGGCTACATACGGTGTGTCCAGGTCTCGAGGGGGTTTTTAAAGCTTAGAATTTAACTCTGTGTTCTCGGATCAGTTATAAAGTAATATTTGTTAGTATACGAAATTATATTCGCGTTTATCTGTACATAAAAAAACCCGACTTTCAAGCTTTGAATCAAATTACTGTTTTCAGATCAAACATAACGAATGAAGTTCTAGGATAACATATTATCTGGACGTCGTGAAACCATTTTGTCGGGTTGTTTTTAACCTCTAATGGATAATGCACCCCGGCATCGTATGGCAGACGATCTGAATGTTGTAGGGCTACATGCGATGTGTCCAGGTCTCGAGGCGGTTTTTAAAGCTTAGAATTTAACACATTGTTCTCGGATCAGGTATAAAGTAATATTTGTTAGTATACGAAATTATATTCGCGTTTATGTGTACATAGAATAAAACCCGACTTTCAAGCTTTGAATCAAATTACTGTTTTCAGATCAAACATAACGAATGAAGTTCTAGGATAACATATTATCTGGACGTCGTGAAACCATTTTGTCGGGTTGTTTTTAACCTCTAATGGATAATGCACCCCGGCATCGTATGGCAGACGATCTGAATGTTGTAGGGCTACATACGGTGTGTCCAGGTCTCGAGGGGGTTTTTAAAGCTTAGAATTTAACTCTGTGTTCTCGGATCAGTTATAAAGTAATATTTGTTAGTATACGAAATTATATTCGCGTTTATCTGTACATAAAAAAACCCGACTTTCAAGCTTTGAATCAAATTACTGTTTTCAGATCAAACATAACGAATGAAGTTCTAGGATAACATATTATCTGGACGTCGTGAAACCATTTTGTCGGGTTGTTTTTAACCTCTAATGGATAATGCACCCCGGCATCGTATGGCAGACGATCTGAATGTTGTAGGGCTACATGCGATGTGTCCAGGTCTCGAGGCGGTTTTTAAAGCTTAGAATTTAACACATTGTTCTCGGATCAGGTATAAAGTAATATTTGTTAGTATACGAAATTATATTCGCGTTTATCTGTACATAAAAAAACCCGACTTTCAAGCTTTGAATCAAATTACTGTTTTCAGATCAAACATAACGAATGAAGTTCTAGGATAACATATTATCTGGACGTCGTGAAACCATTTTGTCGGGTTGTTTTTAACCTCTAATGGATAATGCACCCCGGCATCGTATGGCAGACGATCTGAATGTTGTAGGGCTACATGCGATGTGTCCAGGTCTCGAGGCGGTTTTTAAAGCTTAGAATTTAACACATTGTTCTCGGATCAGGTATAAAGTAATATTTGTTAGTATACGAAATTATATTCGCGTTTATGTGTACATAGAAAAAAACCCGACTTTCAAGCTTTGAATCAAATTACTGTTTTCAGATCAAACATAACGAATGAAGTTCTAGGATAACATATTATCTGGACGTCGTGAAACCATTTTGTCGGGTTGTTTTTAACCTCTAATGGATAATGCACCCCGGCATCGTATGGCAAACAATCTGAATGTTGTAGGGCTACATGCGATGTGTCCAGGTCTCGAGGCGGTTTTTAAAGCTTAGAATTTAACACGTTGTTCTCGGATCAGGTATAAAGTAATATTTGTTAGTATACGAAATTATATTCGCGTTTATCTGTACATAAAGAAACCCGACTTTCAAGCTTTGAATCAAATTACTGTTTTCAGATCAAACATAACGAATGAAGTTCTAGGATAACATATTATCTGGACGTCGTGAAACCATTTTGTCGGGTTGTTTTTAACCTCTAATGGAAAATGCACCCCGGCATCGTATGGCAGACGATCTGAATGTTGTAGGGCTACATGCGATGTGTCCAGGTCTCGAGGCGGTTTTTAAAGCTTAGAATTTAACACATTGTTCTCGGATCAGGTATAAAGTAATATTTGTTAGTATACGAAATTATATTCGCGTTTATGTGTACATAGAAAAAAACCAGACTTTCAAGCTTTGAATCAAATTACTGTTTTCAGATCAAACATAACGAATGAAGTTCTAGGATAACATATTATCTGGACGTCGTGAAACCATTTTGTCGGGTTGTTTTTAACTTCTAATGGATAATGCACCCCGGCATCGTATGGCAGACGATCTGAATGTTGTAGGGCTACATGCGATGTGTCCAGGTCTCGAGGCGGTTTTTAAAGCTTAGAATTTAACACATTGTTCTCGGATCAGGTATAAAGTAATATTTGTTAGTATACGAAATTATATTCGCGTTTATGTGTACATAGAAAAAAACCCGACTTTCAAGCTTTGAATCAAATTACTGTTTTCAGATCAAACATAACGAATGAAGTTCTAGGATAACATATTATCTGGACGTCGTGAAACCATTTTGTCGGGTTGTTTTTAACCTCTATTGGATAATGCACCCCGGCATCGTATGGCAGACGATCTGAATGTTGTAGGGCTACATACGGTGTGTCCAGGTCTCGAGGGGGTTTTTAAAGCTTAGAATTTAACTCTGTGTTCTCGGATCAGGTGTAAAGTAATATTTGTTAGTATACGAAATTATATTCGCGTTTATCTCTGCATAAAAAAAACCCGACTTTCAAGCTTTGAATGAAATTACTGTTTTCAGATCAAACATAACGAATGAAGTTCTAGGATAACATATTATCTGGACGTCGTGAAACCATTTTGTCGGGTTGTTTTTAACCTCTAATGGATAATGCACCCCGGCATCGTATGGCAGACGATCTGAATGTTGTAGGGCTACATGCGATGTGTCCAGGTCTCGAGGCGGTTTTTAAAGCTTAGAATTAAACACATTGTTCTCGGATCAGTTATAAAGTAATATTTGTTAGTATACGAAATTATATTCGCGTTTATCTGTACATAAAAAAACCCGACTTTCAAGCTTTGAATCAAATTACTGTTTTCAGATCAAACATAACGAATGAAGTTCTAGGATAACATATTATCTGGACGTCGTGAAACCATTTTGTCGGGTTGTTTTTAACCTCTAATGGATAATGCACCCCGGCATCGTATGGCAGACGATCTGAATGTTGTAGGGCTACATGCGATGTGTCCAGGTCTCGAGGTGGTTTTTAAAGCTTAGAATTTAACACATTGTTCTCGGATCAGGTATAAAGTAATATTTGTTAGTATACGAAATTATATTCGCGTTTATCTGTACATAAAAAAACCCGACTTTCAAGCTTTGAATCAAATTACTGTTTTCAGATCAAACATAACGAATGAAGTTCTAGGATAACATATTATCTGGACGTCGTGAAACCATTTTGTCGGGTTGTTTTTAACCTCTAATGGATAATGCACCCCGGCATCGTATGGCAGACGATCTGAATGTTGTAGGGCTACATGCGATGTGTCCAGGTCTCGAGGCGGTTTTTAAAGCTTAGAATTTAACACATTGTTCTCGGATCAGGTATAAAGTAATATTTGTTAGTATACGAAATTATATTCGCGTTTATGTGTACATAGAAAAAAACCCGACTTTCAAGCTTTGAATCAAATTACTGTTTTCAGATCAAACATAACGAATGAAGTTCTAGGATAACATATTATCTGGACGTCGTGAAACCATTTTGTCGGGTTGTTTTTAACCTCTAATGGATAATGCACCCCGGCATCGTATGGCAGACAATCTGAATGTTGTAGGGCTACATGCGATGTGTCCAGGTCTCGAGGCGGTTTTTAAAGCTTAGAATTTAACACGTTGTTCTCGGATCAGGTATAAAGTAATATTTGTTAGTATACGAAATTATATTCGCGTTTATCTGTACATAAAAAAACCCGACTTTCAAGCTTTGAATCAAATTACTGTTTTCAGATCAAACATAACGAATGAAGTTCTAGGATAACATATTATCTGGACGTCGTGAAACCATTTTGTCGGGTTGTTTTTAACCTCTAATGGAAAATGCACCCCGGCATCGTATGGCAGACGATCTGAATGTTGTAGGGCTACATGCGATGTGTCCAGGTCTCGAGGCGGTTTTTAAAGCTTAGAATTTAACACATTGTTCTCGGATCAGGTATAAAGTAATATTTGTTAGTATACGAAATTATATTCGCGTTTATGTGTACATAGAAAAAAACCAGACTTTCAAGCTTTGAATCAAATTACTGTTTTCAGATCAAACATAACGAATGAAGTTCTAGGATAACATATTATCTGGACGTAGTGAAACCATTTTGTCGGGTTGTTTTTAACCTCTAATGGATAATGCACCCCGGCATCGTATGGCAGACGATCTGAATGTTGTAGGGCTACATGCGATGTGTCCAGGTCTCGAGGCGGTTTTTAAAGCTTAGAATTTAACACATTGTTCTCGGATCAGGTATAAAGTAATATTTGTTAGTATACGAAATTATATTCGCGTTTATGTGTACATAGAAAAAAACCAGACTTTCAAGCTTTGAATCAAATTACTGTTTTCAGATCAAACATAACGAATGAAGTTCTAGGATAACATATTATCTGGACGTCGTGAAACCATTTTGTCGGGTTGTTTTTAACCTCTAATGGATAATGCACCCCGGCATCGTATGGCAGACGATCTGAATGTTGTAGGGCTACATGCGATGTGTCCAGGTCTCGAGGCGGTTTTTAAAGCTTAGAATTTAACTTTTTGTTCTCGGATCAGGTTTAAAGTAATATTTGTTAGTATACGAAATTATATTCGCGTTTATCTCTGCATAAAAAAACCCGACTTTCAAGCTTTGAATCAAATTACTGTTTTCAGATCAAACATAACGAATGAAGTTCTAGGATAACATATTATCTGGACGTCGTGAAACCATTTTGTCGGGTTGTTTTTAACTTCTAATGGATAATGCACCCCGGCATCGTATGGCAGACTATCTGAATGTTGTAGGGCTACATGCGATGTGTCCAGGTCTCGAGGCGGTTTTTAAAGCTTAGAATTTAACACATTGTTCTCGGATCAGGTATAAAGTAATATTTGTTAGTATACGAAATTATATTCGCGTTTATGTGTACATAGAAAAAAACCCGACTTTCAAGCTTTGAATCAAATTACTGTTTTCAGATCAAACATAACGAATGAAGTTCTAGGATAACATATTATCTGGACGTCGTGAAACCATTTTGTCGGGTTGTTTTTAACCTCTAATGGATAATGCACCCCGGCATCGTATGGCAGACGATCTGAATGTTGTAGGGCTACATACGGTGTGTCCAGGTCTCGAGGGGGTTTTTAAAGCTTAGAATTTAACACATTGTTCTCGGATCAGGTATAAAGTAATATTTGTTAGTATACGAAATTATATTCGCGTTTATGTGTACATAGAATAAAACCCGACTTTCAAGCTTTGAATCAAATTACTGTTTTCAGATCAAACATAACGAATGAAGTTCTAGGATAACATATTATCTGGACGTCGTGAAACCATTTTGTCGGGTTGTTTTTAACCTCTAATGGATAATGCACCCCGGCATCGTATGGCAGACGATCTGAATGTTGTAGGGCTACATACGGTGTGTCCAGGTCTCGAGGGGGTTTTTAAAGCTTAGAATTTAACTCTGTGTTCTCGGATCAGTTATAAAGTAATATTTGTTAGTATACGAAATTATATTCGCGTTTATCTGTACATAAAAAAACCCGACTTTCAAGCTTTGAATCAAATTACTGTTTTCAGATCAAACATAACGAATGAAGTTCTAGGATAACATATTATCTGGACGTCGTGAAACCATTTTGTCGGGTTGTTTTTAACCTCTAATGGATAATGCACCCCGGCATCGTATGGCAGACGATCTGAATGTTGTAGGGCTACATGCGATGTGTCCAGGTCTCGAGGCGGTTTTTAAAGCTTAGAATTTAACACATTGTTCTCGGATCAGGTATAAAGTAATATTTGTTAGTATACGAAATTATATTCGCGTTTATCTGTACATAAAAAAACCCGACTTTCAAGCTTTGAATCAAATTACTGTTTTCAGATCAAACATAACGAATGAAGTTCTAGGATAACATATTATCTGGACGTCGTGAAACCATTTTGTCGGGTTGTTTTTAACCTGTAATGGATAATGCACCCCGGCATCGTGTGGCAGACGATCTGAATGTTGTAGGGCTACATGCGATGTGTCCAGGTCTCGAGGCGGTTTTTAAAGCTTAGAATTTAACACATTGTTCTCGGATCAGGTATAAAGTAATATTTGTTAGTATACGAAATTATATTCGCGTTTATGTGTACATAGAAAAAAACCCGACTTTCAAGCTTTGAATCAAATTACTGTTTTCAGATCAAACATAACGAATGAAGTTCTAGGATAACATATTATCTGGACGTCGTGAAACCATTTTGTCGGGTTGTTTTTAACCTCTAATGGATAATGCACCCCGGCATCGTATGGCAAACAATCTGAATGTTGTA
Source organism: Maratus speciosus (assembly GCA_963932465.1). Lineage (NCBI taxonomy): Eukaryota > Metazoa > Arthropoda > Arachnida > Araneae > Salticidae > Maratus > Maratus speciosus. The sequence goes on along the minus strand of CAWVRF010000734.1, from coordinate 1,072,461 downwards.
GGGCTACATGCGATGTGTCCAGGTCTCGAGGCGGTTTTTAAAGCTTAGAATTTAACACGTTGTTCTCGGATCAGGTATAAAGTAATATTTGTTAGTATACGAAATTATATTCGCGTTTATCTGTACATAAAAAAACCCGACTTTCAAGCTTTGAATCAAATTACTGTTTTCAGATCAAACATAACGAATGAAGTTCTAGGATAACATATTATCTGGACGTCGTGAAACCATTTTGTCGGGTTGTTTTTAACCTCTAATGGAAAATGCACCCCGGCATCGTATGGCAGACGATCTGAATGTTGTAGGGCTACATGCGATGTGTCCAGGTCTCGAGGCGGTTTTTAAAGCTTAGAATTTAACACATTGTTCTCGGATCAGGTATAAAGTAATATTTGTTAGTATACGAAATTATATTCGCGTTTATGTGTACATAGAAAAAAACCAGACTTTCAAGCTTTGAATCAAATTACTGTTTTCAGATCAAACATAACGAATGAAGTTCTAGGATAACATATTATCTGGACGTCGTGAAACCATTTTGTCGGGTTGTTTTTAACCTCTAATCGATAATGCACCCCGGCATCGTATGGCAGACGATCTGAATGTTGTAGGGCTACATGCGATGTGTCCAGGTCTCGAGGCGGTTTTTAAAGCTTAGAATTTAACTCTTTGTTCTCGGATCAGGTTTAAAGTAATATTTGTTAGTATACGAAATTATATTCGCGTTTATCTCTGCATAAAAAAACCCGACTTTCAAGCTTTGAATCAAATTACTGTTTTCAGATCAAACATAACGAATGAAGTTCTAGGATAACATATTATCTGGACGTCGTGAAACCATTTTGTCGGGTTGTTTTTAACTTCTAATGGATAATGCACCCCGGCATCGTATGGCAGACGATCTGAATGTTGTAGGGCTACATGCGATGTGTCCAGGTCTCGAGGCGGTTTTTAAAGCTTAGAATTAAACACATTGTTCTCGGATCAGTTATAAAGTAATATTTGTTAGTATACGAAATTATATTCGCGTTTATCTGTACATAAAAAAACCCGACTTTCAAGCTTTGAATCAAATTACTGTTTTCAGATCAAACATAACGAATGAAGTTCTAGGATAACATATTATCTGGACGTCGTGAAACCATTTTGTCGGGTTGTTTTTAACCTCTAATGGATAATGCACCCCGGCATCGTATGGCAGACGATCTGAATGTTGTAGGGCTACATGCGATGTGTCCAGGTCTCGAGGTGGTTTTTAAAGCTTAGAATTTAACACATTGTTCTCGGATCAGGTATAAAGTAATATTTGTTAGTATACGAAATTATATTCGCGTTTATCTGTACATAAAAAAACCCGACTTTCAAGCTTTGAATCAAATTACTGTTTTCAGATCAAACATAACGAATGAAGTTCTAGGATAACATATTATCTGGACGTCGTGAAACCATTTTGTCGGGTTGTTTTTAACCTCTAATGGATAATGCACCCCGGCATCGTATGGCAGACGATCTGAATGTTGTAGGGCTACATGCGATGTGTCCAGGTCTCGAGGCGGTTTTTAAAGCTTAGAATTTAACACATTGTTCTCGGATCAGGTATAAAGTAATATTTGTTAGTATACGAAATTATATTCGCGTTTATGTGTACATAGAAAAAAACCCGACTTTCAAGCTTTGAATCAAATTACTGTTTTCAGATCAAACATAACGAATGAAGTTCTAGGATAACATATTATCTGGACGTCGTGAAACCATTTTGTCGGGTTGTTTTTAACCTCTAATGGATAATGCACCCCGGCATCGTATGGCAGACAATCTGAATGTTGTAGGGCTACATGCGATGTGTCCAGGTCTCGAGGCGGTTTTTAAAGCTTAGAATTTAACACGTTGTTCTCGGATCAGGTATAAAGTAATATTTGTTAGTATACGAAATTATATTCGCGTTTATCTGTACATAAAAAAACCCGACTTTCAAGCTTTGAATCAAATTACTGTTTTCAGATCAAACATAACGAATGAAGTTCTAGGATAACATATTATCTGGACGTCGTGAAACCATTTTGTCGGGTTGTTTTTAACCTCTAATGGAAAATGCACCCCGGCATCGTATGGCAGACGATCTGAATGTTGTAGGGCTACATGCGATGTGTCCAGGTCTCGAGGCGGTTTTTAAAGCTTAGAATTTAACACATTGTTCTCGGATCAGGTATAAAGTAATATTTGTTAGTATACGAAATTATATTCGCGTTTATGTGTACATAGAAAAAAACCAGACTTTCAAGCTTTGAATCAAATTACTGTTTTCAGATCAAACATAACGAATGAAGTTCTAGGATAACATATTATCTGGACGTCGTGAAACCATTTTGTCGGGTTGTTTTTAACCTCTAATGGATAATGCACCCCGGCATCGTATGGCAGACGATCTGAATGTTGTAGGGCTACATGCGATGTGTCCAGGTCTCGAGGCGGTTTTTAAAGCTTAGAATTTAACACATTGTTCTCGGATCAGGTATAAAGTAATATTTGTTAGTATACGAAATTATATTCGCGTTTATCTGTACATAAAAAAACCCGACTTTCAAGCTTTGAATCAAATTACTGTTTTCAGATCAAACATAACGAATGAAGTTCTAGGATAACATATTATCTGGACGTCGTGAAACCATTTTGTCGGGTTGTTTTTAACCTCTAATGGATAATGCACCCCGGCATCGTATGGCAGACGATCTGAATGTTGTAGGGCTACATGCGATGTGTCCAGGTCTCGAGGCGGTTTTTAAAGCTTAGAATTTAACACATTGTTCTCGGATCAGGTATAAAGTAATATTTGTTAGTATACGAAATTATATTCGCGTTTATGTGTACATAGAAAAAAACCCGACTTTCAAGCTTTGAATCAAATTACTGTTTTCAGATCAAACATAACGAATGAAGTTCTAGGATAACATATTATCTGGACGTCGTGAAACCATTTTGTCGGGTTGTTTTTAACCTCTAATGGATAATGCACCCCGGCATCGTATGGCAGACAATCTGAATGTTGTAGGGCTACATGCGATGTGTCCAGGTCTCGAGGCGGTTTTTAAAGCTTAGAATTTAACACATTGTTCTCGGATCAGGTATAAAGTAATATTTGTTAGTATACGAAATTATATTCGCGTTTATCTGTACATAAAAAAACCCGACTTTCAAGCTTTGAATCAAATTACTGTTTTCAGATCAAACATAACGAATGAAGTTCTAGGATAACATATTATCTGGACGTCGTGAAACCATTTTGTCGGGTTGTTTTTAACCTCTAATGGAAAATGCACCCCGGCATCGTATGGCAGACGATCTGAATGTTGTAGGGCTACATGCGATGTGTCCAGGTCTCGAGGCGGTTTTTAAAGCTTAGAATTTAACACATTGTTCTCGGATCAGGTATAAAGTAATATTTGTTAGTATACGAAATTATATTCGCGTTTATGTGTACATAGAAAAAAACCCGACTTTCAAGCTTTGAATCAAATTACTGTTTTCAGATCAAACATAACGAATGAAGTTCTAGGATAACATATTATCTGGACGTCGTGAAACCATTTTGTCGGGTTGTTTTTAACCTCTAATGGAAAATGCACCCCGGCATCGTATGGCAGACGATCTGAATGTTGTAGGGCTACATGCGATGTGTCCAGGTCTCGAGGCGGTTTTTAAAGCTTAGAATTTAACACATTGTTCTCGGATCAGGTATAAAGTAATACTTGTTAGTATACGAAATTATATTCGCGTTTATGTGTACATAGAAAAAAACCCGACTTTCAAGCTTTGAATCAAATTACTGTTTTCAGATCAAACATAACGAATGAAGTTCTAGGATAACATATTATCTGGACGTCGTGAAACCATTTTGTCGGGTTGTTTTTAACCTCTAATGGATAATGCACCCCGGCATCGTATGGCAGACGATCTGAATGTTGTAGGGCTACATACGGTGTGTCCAGGTCTCGAGGGGGTTTTTAAAGCTTAGAATTTAACTCTGTGTTCTCGGATCAGGTGTAAAGTAATATTTGTTAGTATACGAAATTATATTCGCGTTTATCTCTGCATAAAAAAAACCCGACTTTCAAGCTTTGAATGAAATTACTGTTTTCAGATCAAACATAACGAATGAAGTTCTAGGATAACATATTATCTGGACGTCGTGAAACCATTTTGTCGGGTTGTTTTTAACCTCTAATGGATAATGCACCCCGGCATCGTATGGCAGACGATCTGAATGTTGTAGGGCTACATGCGATGTGTCCAGGTCTCGAGGCGGTTTTTAAAGCTTAGAATTTAACACATTGTTCTCGGATCAGGTATAAAGTAATATTTGTTAGTATACGAAATTATATTCGCGTTTATGTGTACATAGAAAAAACCAGACTTTCAAGCTTTGAATCATATTACTGTTTTCAGATCAAACATAACGAATGAAGTTCTAGGATAACATATTATCTGGACGTCGTGAAACCATTTTGTCGGGTTGTTTTTAACCTCTAATGGATAATGCACTTCGGCCTCGTATGGCAGACTATCTGAATGTTGTAGGGCTACATGTGATGTGTCCAGGTCTCGAGGCGGTTTTTAAAGCTTAGAATTTAACACATTGTTCTCGGATCAGCTATAAAGTAATATTTGTTAGTATACGAAATTATATTCGCGTTTATGTGTACATAGAAAAAAACCCGACTTTCAAGCTTTGAATCAAATTACTGTTTTCAGATCAAACATAACGAATGAAGTTCTAGGATAACATATTATCTGGACGTCGTGAAACCAGTTTGTCGGGTTGTTTTTAACCTCTAATGGATAATGCACCCCGGCATGGTATGGCAGACGATCTGAATGTTGTAGGGCTACATGCGATGTGTCCAGGTCTCGAGGCGGTTTTTAAGGCTTAGAATTTAACACATTGTTCTCGGATCAGGTATAAAGTAATATTTGTTAGTATACGAAATTATATTCGCGTTTATCTGTACATAAAAAAACCCGACTTTTAGCTTTGAATCAAATTACTGTTTTCAGATCAAACATAACGAATGAAGTTCTAGGATAACATATTATCTGGACGTCGTGAAACCATTTTGTCGGGTTGTTTTTAACCTCTAATGGATAATGCACCCCGGCATCGTATGGCAGACGATCTGAATGTTGTAGGGCTACATGCGATGTGTCCAGGTCTCGAGGCGGTTTTTAAAGCTTAGAATTTAACACATTGTTCTCGGATCAGGTATAAAGTAATATTTGTTAGTATACGAAATTATATTCGCGGTTATGTGTACATAGAAAAAAACCCGACTTTCAAGCTTTGAATCAAATTACTGTTTTCAGATCAAACATAACGAATGAAGTTCTAGGATAACATATTATCTGGACGTCGTGAAACCATTTTGTCGGGTTGTTTTTAACCTCTAATGGATAATGCACCCCGGCATCGTATGGCAGACGATCTGAATGTTGTAGGGCTACATGCGATGTGTCCAGGTCTCGAGGCGGTTTTTAAAGCTTAGAATTTAACACATTGTTCTCGGATCAGGTATAAAGTAATATTTGTTAGTATACGAAATTATATTCGCGTTTATCTGTACATAAAAAAACCCGACTTTCAAGCTTTGAATCAAATTACTGTTTTCAGATCAAACATAACGAATGAAGTTCTAGGATAACATATTATCTGGACGTCGTGAAACCATTTTGTCGGGTTGTTTTTAACCTCTAATGGATAATGCACCCCGGCATCGTATGGCAGACGATCTGAATGTTGTAGGGCTACATGCGATGTGTCCAGGTCTCGAGGCGGTTTTTAAAGCTTAGAATTTAACACATTGTTCTCGGATCAGCTATAAAGTAATATTTGTTAGTATACGAAATTATATTCGCGTTTATGTGTACATAGAAAAAAACCCGACTTTCAAGCTTTGAATCAAATTACTGTTTTCAGATCAAACATAACGAATGAAGTTCTAGGATAACATATTATCTGGACGTCGTGAAACCATTTTGTCGGGTTGTTTTTAACCTCTAATGGATAATGCACCCCGGCATCGTATGGCAGACAATCTGAATGTTGTAGGGCTACATGCGATGTGTCCAGGTCTCGAGGCGGTTTTTAAAGCTTAGAATTTAACACATTGTTCTCGGATCAGGTATAAAGTAATATTTGTTAGTATACGAAATTATATTCGCGTTTATCTGTACATAAAAAAACCCGACTTTCAAGCTTTGAATCAAATTACTGTTTTCAGATCAAACATAACGAATGAAGTTCTAGGATAACATATTATCTGGACGTCGTGAAACCATTTTGTCGGGTTGTTTTTAACCTCTAATGGATAATGCACCCCGGCATCGTATGGCAGACGATCTGAATGTTGTAGGGCTACATGCGATGTGTCCAGGTCTCGAGGCGGTTTTTAAAGCTTAGAATTTAACACATTGTTCTCGGATCAGGTATAAAGTAATATTTGTTAGTATACGAAATTATATTCGCGTTTATGTGTACATAGAAAAAAACCCGACTTTCAAGCTTTGAATCAAATTACTGTTTTCAGATCAAACATAACGAATGAAGTTCTAGGATAACATATTATCTGGACGTCGTGAAACCATTTTGTCGGGTTGTTTTTAACCTCTAATGGATAATGCACCCCGGCATCGTATGGCAGACGATCTGAATGTTGTAGGGCTACATGCGATGTGTCCAGGTCTCGAGGCGGTTTTTAAAGCTTAGAATTTAACACATTGTTCTCGGATCAGGTATAAAGTAATATTTGTTAGTATACGAAATTATATTCGCGTTTATCTGTACATAAAAAAACCCGACTTTCAAGCATTGAATCAAATTACTGTTTTCAGATCAAACATAACGAATGAAGTTCTAGGATAACATATTATCTGGACGTCGTGAAACCATTTTGTCGGGTTGTTTTTAACCTCTAATGGATAATGCACCCCGGCATCGTATGGCAGACGATCTGAATGTTGTAGGGCTACATGCGATGTGTCCAGGTCTCGAGGCGGTTTTTAAAGCTTAGAATTTAACACATTGTTCTCGGATCAGGTATAAAGTAATATTTGTTAGTATACGAAATTATATTCGCGTTTATGTGTACATAGAAAAAAACCCGACTTTCAAGCTTTGAATCAAATTACTGTTTTCAGATCAAACATAACGAATGAAGTTCTAGGATAACATATTATCTGGACGTCGTGAAACCATTTTGTCGGGTTGTTTTTAACCTCTAATGGATAATGCACCCCGGCATCGTATGGCAGACAATCTGAATGTTGTAGGGCTACATGCGATGTGTCCAGGTCTCGAGGCGGTTTTTAAAGCTTAGAATTTAACACATTGTTCTCGGATCAGGTATAAAGTAATATTTGTTAGTATACGAAATTATATTCGCGTTTATCTGTACATAAAAAAACCCGACTTTCAAGCTTTGAATCAAATTACTGTTTTCAGATCAAACATAACGAATGAAGTTCTAGGATAACATATTATCTGGACGTCGTGAAACCATTTTGTCGGGTTGTTTTTAACCTCTAATGGAAAATGCACCCCGGCATCGTATGGCAGACGATCTGAATTTTGTAGGGCTACATGCGATGTGTCCAGGTCTCGAGGCGGTTTTTAAAGCTTAGAATTTAACACATTGTTCTCGGATCAGGTATAAAGTAATATTTGTTAGTATACGAAATTATATTCGCGTTTATGTGTACATAGAAAAAAACCAGACTTTCAAGCTTTGAATCAAATTACTGTTTTCAGATCAAACATAACGAATGAAGTTCTAGGATAACATATTATCTGGACGTCGTGAAACCATTTTGTCGGGTTGTTTTTAACCTCTAATGGATAATGCACCCCGGCATCGTATGGCAGACGATCTGAATGTTGTAGGGCTACATGCGATGTGTCCAGGTCTCGAGGCGGTTTTTAAAGCTTAGAATTTAACTCTTTGTTCTCGGATCAGGTTTAAAGTAATATTTGTTAGTATACGAAATTATATTCGCGTTTATCTCTGCATAAAAAAACCCGACTTTCAAGCTTTGAATCAAATTACTGTTTTCAGATCAAACATAACGAATGAAGTTCTAGGATAACATATTATCTGGACGTCGTGAAACCATTTTGTCGGGTTGTTTTTAACTTCTAATGGATAATGCACCCCGGCATCGTATGGCAGACGATCTGAATGTTGTAGGGCTACATGCGATGTGTCCAGGTCTCGAGGCGGTTTTTAAAGCTTAGAATTTAACACATTGTTCTCGGATCAGGTATAAAGTAATATTTGTTAGTATACGAAATTATATTCGCGTTTATGTGTACATAGAAAAAAACCCGACTTTCAAGCTTTGAATCAAATTACTGTTTTCAGATCAAACATAACGAATGAAGTTCTAGGATAACATATTATCTGGACGTCGTGAAACCATTTTGTCGGGTTGTTTTTAACCTCTAATGGATAATGCACCCCGCATCGTATGGCAGACGATCTGAATGTTGTAGGGCTACATACGGTGTGTCCAGGTCTCGAGGGGGTTTTTAAAGCTTAGAATTTAACTCTGTGTTCTCGGATCAGGTGTAAAGTAATATTTGTTAGTATACGAAATTATATTCGCGTTTATCTCTGCATAAAAAAAACCCGACTTTCAAGCTTTGAATGAAATTACTGTTTTCAGATCAAACATAACGAATGAAGTTCTAGGATAACATATTATCTGGACGTCGTGAAACCATTTTGTCGGGTTGTTTTTAACCTCTAATGGATAATGCACCCCGGCATCGTATGGCAGACGATCTGAATGTTGTAGGGCTACATGCGATGTGTCCAGGTCTCGAGGCGGTTTTTAAAGCTTAGAATTAAACACATTGTTCTCGGATCAGTTATAAAGTAATATTTGTTAGTATACGAAATTATATTCGCGTTTATCTGTACATAAAAAAACCCGACTTTCAAGCTTTGAATCAAATTACTGTTTTCAGATCAAACATAACGAATGAAGTTCTAGGATAACATATTATCTGGACGTCGTGAAACCATTTTGTCGGGTTGTTTTTAACCTCTAATGGATAATGCACCCCGGCATCGTATGGCAGACGATCTGAATGTTGTAGGGCTACATGCGATGTGTCCAGGTCTCGAGGCGGTTTTTAAAGCTTAGAATTTAACACATTGTTCTCGGATCAGGTATAAAGTAATATTTGTTAGTATACGAAATTATATTCGCGTTTATCTGTACATAAAAAAACCCGACTTTCAAGCTTTGAATCAAATTACTGTTTTCAGATCAAACATAACGAATGAAGTTCTAGGATAACATATTATCTGGACGTCGTGAAACCATTTTGTCGGGTTGTTTTTAACCTCTAATGGATAATGCACCCCGGCATCGTATGGCAGACGATCTGAATGTTGTAGGGCTACATGCGATGTGTCCAGGTCTCGAGGCGGTTTTTAAAGCTTAGAATTTAACACATTGTTCTCGGATCAGGTATAAAGTAATATTTGTTAGTATACGAAATTATATTCGCGTTTATGTGTACATAGAAAAAAACCCGACTTTCAAGCTTTGAATCAAATTACTGTTTTCAGATCAAACATAACGAATGAAGTTCTAGGATAACATATTATCTGGACGTCGTGAAACCATTTTGTCGGGTTGTTTTTAACCTCTAATGGATAATGCACCCCGGCATCGTATGGCAGACAATCTGAATGTTGTAGGGCTACATGCGATGTGTCCAGGTCTCGAGGCGGTTTTTAAAGCTTAGAATTTAACTCTTTGTTCTCGGATCAGGTATAAAGTAATATTTGTTAGTATACGAAATTATATTCGCGTTTATCTGTACATAAAAAAACCCGACTTTCAAGCTTTGAATCAAATTACTGTTTTCAGATCAAACATAACGAATGAAGTTCTAGGATAACATATTATCTGGACGTCGTGAAACCATTTTGTCGGGTTGTTTTTAACCTCTAATGGATAATGCACCCCGGCATCGTATGGCAGACGATCTGAATGTTGTAGGGCTACATGCGATGTGTCCAGGTCTCGAGGCGGTTTTTAAAGCTTAGAATTTAACACATTGTTCTCGGATCAGGTATAAAGTAATATTTGTTAGTATACGAAATTATATTCGCGTTTATGTGTACATAGAAAAAAACCCGACTTTCAAGCTTTGAATCAAATTACTGTTTTCAGATCAAACATAACGAATGAAGTTCTAGGATAACATATTATCTGGACGTCGTGAAACCATTTTGTCGGGTTGTTTTTAACCTCTAATGGATAATGCACCCCGGCATCGTATGGCAGACGATCTGAATGTTGTAGGGCTACATGCGATGTGTCCAGGTCTCGAGGCGGTTTTTAAAGCTTAGAATTTAACACATTGTTCTCGGATCAGGTATAAAGTAATATTTGTTAGTATACGAAATTATATTCGCGTTTATCTGTACATAAAAAAACCCGACTTTCAAGCATTGAATCAAATTACTGTTTTCAGATCAAACATAACGAATGAAGTTCTAGGATAACATATTATCTGGACGTCGTGAAACCATTTTGTCGGGTTGTTTTTAACCTCTAATGGATAATGCACCCCGGCATCGTATGGCAGACGATCTGAATGTTGTAGGGCTACATGCGATGTGTCCAGGTCTCGAGGCGGTTTTTAAAGCTTAGAATTTAACACATTGTTCTCGGATCAGGTATAAAGTAATATTTGTTAGTATACGAAATTATATTCGCGTTTATGTGTACATAGAAAAAAACCCGACTTTCAAGCTTTGAATCAAATTACTGTTTTCAGATCAAACATAACGAATGAAGTTCTAGGATAACATATTATCTGGACGTCGTGAAACCATTTTGTCGGGTTGTTTTTAACCTCTAATGGATAATGCACCCCGGCATCGTATGGCAGACAATCTGAATGTTGTAGGGCTACATGCGATGTGTCCAGGTCTCGAGGCGGTTTTTAAAGCTTAGAATTTAACACATTGTTCTCGGATCAGGTATAAAGTAATATTTGTTAGTATACGAAATTATATTCGCGTTTATCTGTACATAAAAAAACCCGACTTTCAAGCTTTGAATCAAATTACTGTTTTCAGATCAAACATAACGAATGAAGTTCTAGGATAACATATTATCTGGACGTCGTGAAACCATTTTGTCGGGTTGTTTTTAACCTCTAATGGAAAATGCACCCCGGCATCGTATGGCAGACGATCTGAATTTTGTAGGGCTACATGCGATGTGTCCAGGTCTCGAGGCGGTTTTTAAAGCTTAGAATTTAACACATTGTTCTCGGATCAGGTATAAAGTAATATTTGTTAGTATACGAAATTATATTCGCGTTTATGTGTACATAGAAAAAAACCAGACTTTCAAGCTTTGAATCAAATTACTGTTTTCAGATCAAACATAACGAATGAAGTTCTAGGATAACATATTATCTGGACGTCGTGAAACCATTTTGTCGGGTTGTTTTTAACCTCTAATGGATAATGCACCCCGGCATCGTATGGCAGACGATCTGAATGTTGTAGGGCTACATGCGATGTGTCCAGGTCTCGAGGCGGTTTTTAAAGCTTAGAATTTAACTCTTTGTTCTCGGATCAGGTTTAAAGTAATATTTGTTAGTATACGAAATTATATTCGCGTTTATCTCTGCATAAAAAAACCCGACTTTCAAGCTTTGAATCAAATTACTGTTTTCAGATCAAACATAACGAATGAAGTTCTAGGATAACATATTATCTGGACGTCGGGAAACCATTTTGTCGGGTTGTTTTTAACTTCTAATGGATAATGCACCCCGGCATCGTATGGCAGACGATCTGAATGTTGTAGGGCTACATGCGATGTGTCCAGGTCTCGAGGCGGTTTTTAAAGCTTAGAATTTAACACATTGTTCTCGGATCAGGTATAAAGTAATATTTGTTAGTATACGAAATTATATTCGCGTTTATGTGTACATAGAAAAAAACCCGACTTTCAAGCTTTGAATCAAATTACTGTTTTCAGATCAAACATAACGAATGAAGTTCTAGGATAACATATTATCTGGACGTCGTGAAACCATTTTGTCGGGTTGTTTTTAACCTCTAATGGATAATGCACCCCGGCATCGTATGGCAGACGATCTGAATGTTGTAGGGCTACATACGGTGTGTCCAGGTCTCGAGGGGGTTTTTAAAGCTTAGAATTTAACTCTGTGTTCTCGGATCAGGTGTAAAGTAATATTTGTTAGTATACGAAATTATATTCGCGTTTATCTCTGCATAAAAAAAACCCGACTTTCAAGCTTTGAATGAAATTACTGTTTTCAGATCAAACATAACGAATGAAGTTCTAGGATAACATATTATCTGGACGTCGTGAAACCATTTTGTCGGGTTGTTTTTAACCTATAATGGATAATGCACCCCGGCATCGTATGGCAGACGATCTGAATGTTGTAGGGCTACATGCGATGTGTCCAGGTCTCGAGGCGGTTTTTAAAGCTTAGAATTAAACACATTGTTCTCGGATCAGTTATAAAGTAATATTTGTTAGTATACGAAATTATATTCGCGTTTATCTGTACATAAAAAAACCCGACTTTCAAGCTTTGAATCAAATTACTGTTTTCAGATCAAACATAACGAATGAAGTTCTAGGATAACATATTATCTGGACGTCGTGAAACCATTTTGTCGGGTTGTTTTTAACCTCTAATGGATAATGCACCCCGGCATCGTATGGCAGACGATCTGAATGTTGTAGGGCTACATGCGATGTGTCCAGGTCTCGAGGCGGTTTTTAAAGCTTAGAATTTAACACATTGTTCTCGGATCAGGTATAAAGTAATATTTGTTAGTATACGAAATTATATTCGCGTTTATCTGTACATAAAAAAACCCGACTTTCAAGCTTTGAATCAAATTACTGTTTTCAGATCAAACATAACGAATGAAGTTCTAGGATAACATATTATCTGGACGTCGTGAAACCATTTTGTCGGGTTGTTTTTAACCTCTAATGGATAATGCACCCCGGCATCGTATGGCAGACGATCTGAATGTTGTAGGGCTACATGCGATGTGTCCAGGTCTCGAGGCGGTTTTTAAAGCTTAGAATTTAACACATTGTTCTCGGATCAGGTATAAAGTAATATTTGTTAGTATACGAAATTATATTCGCGTTTATGTGTACATAGAAAAAAACCCGACTTTCAAGCTTTGAATCAAATTACTGTTTTCAGATCAAACATAACGAATGAAGTTCTAGGATAACATATTATCTGGACGTCGTGAAACCATTTTGTCGGGTTGTTTTTAACCTCTAATGGATAATGCACCCCGGCATCGTATGGCAGACAATCTGAATGTTGTAGGGCTACATGCGATGTGTCCAGGTCTCGAGGCGGTTTTTAAAGCTTAGAATTTAACTCTTTGTTCTCGGATCAGGTTTAAAGTAATATTTGTTAGTATACGAAATTATATTCGCGTTTATCTCTGCATAAAAAAACCCGACTTTCAAGCTTTGAATCAAATTACTGTTTTCAGATCAAACATAACGAATGAAGTTCTAGGATAACATATTATCTGGACGTCGTGAAACCATTTTGTCGGGTTGTTTTTAACTTCTAATGGATAATGCACCCCGGCATCGTATGGCAGACTATCTGAATGTTGTAGGGCTACATGCGATGTGTCCAGGTCTCGAGGCGGTTTTTAAAGCTTAGAATTTAACACATTGTTCTCGGATCAGGTATAAAGTAATATTTGTTAGTATACGAAATTATATTCGCGTTTATGTGTACATAGAAAAAAACCCGACTTTCAAGCTTTGAATCAAATTACTGTTTTCAGATCAAACATAACGAATGAAGTTCTAGGATAACATATTATCTGGACGTCGTGAAACCATTTTGTCGGGTTGTTTTTAACCTCTAATGGATAATGCACCCCGGCATCGTATGGCAGACGATCTGAATGTTGTAGGGCTACATACGGTGTGTCCAGGTCTCGAGGGGGTTTTTAAAGCTTAGAATTTAACTCTGTGTTCTCGGATCAGGTGTAAAGTAATATTTGTTAGTATACGAAATTATATTCGCGTTTATCTCTGCATAAAAAAACCCGACTTTCAAGCTTTGAATCAAATTACTGTTTTCAGATCAAACATAACGAATGAAGTTCTAGGATAACATATTATCTGGACGTCGTGAAACCATTTTGTCGTGTTTTTTTTAACCTCTAATGGATAATGCACCCCGGCATCGTATGGCAGACGATCTGAATGTTGTAGGGCTACATGCGATGTGTCCAGGTCTCGAGGCGGTTTTTAAAGCTTAGAATTTAACACATTGTTCTCGGATCAGGTATAAAGTAATATTTGTTAGTATACGAAATTATATTCGCGTTTATCTGTACATAAAAAAACCCGACTTTCAAGCTTTGAATCAAATTACTGTTTTCAGATCAAACATAACGAATGAAGTTCTAGGATAACATATTATCTGGACGTCGTGAAACCATTTTGTCGGGTTGTTTTTAACCTCTAATGGATAATGCACCCCGGCATCGTATGGCAGACGATCTGAATGTTGTAGGGCTACATGCGATGTGTCCAGGTCTCGAGGCGGTTTTTAAAGCTTAGAATTTAACACATTGTTCTCGGATCAGGTATAAAGTAATATTTGTTAGTATACGAAATTATATTCGCGTTTATGTGTACGTAGAAAAAAACCCGACTTTCAAGCTTTGAATCAAATTACTGTTTTCAGATCAAACATAACGAATGAAGTTCTAGGATAACATATTATCTGGACGTCGTGAAACCATTTTGTCGGGTTGTTTTTAACCTCTAATGGATAATGCACCCCGGCATCGTATGGCAGACAATCTGAATGTTGTAGGGCTACATGCGATGTGTCCAGGTCTCGAGGCGGTTTTTAAAGCTTAGAATTTAACACATTGTTCTCGGATCAGGTATAAAGTAATATTTGTTAGTATACGAAATTATATTCGCGTTTATCTGTACATAAAAAAACCCGACTTTCAAGCTTTGAATCAAATTACTGTTTTCAGATCAAACATAACGAATGAAGTTCTAGGATAACATATTATCTGGACGTCGTGAAACCATTTTGTCGGGTTGTTTTTAACCTCTAATGGATAATGCACCCCGGCATCGTATGGCAGACGATCTGAATGTTGTAGGGCTACATGCGATGTGTCCAGGTCTCGAGGCGGTTTTTAAAGCTTAGAATTTAACACATTGTTCTCGGATCAGGTATAAAGTAATATTTGTTAGTATACGAAATTATATTCGCGTTTATCTGTACATAAAAAAACCCGACTTTCAAGCATTGAATCAAATTACTGTTTTCAGATCAAACATAACGAATGAAGTTCTAGGATAACATATTATCTGGACGTCGTGAAACCATTTTGTCGGGTTGTTTTTAACCTCTAATGGATAATGCACCCCGGCATCGTATGGCAGACGATCTGAATGTTGTAGGGCTACATGCGATGTGTCCAGGTCTCGAGGCGGTTTTTAAAGCTTAGAATTTAACACATTGTTCTCGGATCAGGTATAAAGTAATATTTGTTAGTATACGAAATTATATTCGCGTTTATGTGTACATAGAAAAAAACCCGACTTTCAAGCTTTGAATCAAATTACTGTTTTCAGATCAAACATAACGAATGAAGTTCTAGGATAACATATTATCTGGACGTCGTGAAACCATTTTGTCGGGTTGTTTTTAACCTCTAATGGATAATGCACCCCGGCATCGTATGGCAGACAATCTGAATGTTGTAGGGCTACATGCGATGTGTCCAGGTCTCGAGGCGGTTTTTAAAGCTTAGAATTTAACACATTGTTCTCGGATCAGGTATAAAGTAATATTTGTTAGTATACGAAATTATATTCGCGTTTATCTGTACATAAAAAAACCCGACTTTCAAGCTTTGAATCAAATTACTGTTTTCAGATCAAACATAACGAATGAAGTTCTAGGATAACATATTATCTGGACGTCGTGAAACCATTTTGTCGGGTTGTTTTTAACCTCTAATGGAAAATGCACCCCGGCATCGTATGGCAGACGATCTGAATTTTGTAGGGCTACATGCGATGTGTCCAGGTCTCGAGGCGGTTTTTAAAGCTTAGAATTTAACACATTGTTCTCGGATCAGGTATAAAGTAATATTTGTTAGTATACGAAATTATATTCGCGTTTATGTGTACATAGAAAAAAACCAGACTTTCAAGCTTTGAATCAAATTACTGTTTTCAGATCAAACATAACGAATGAAGTTCTAGGATAACATATTATCTGGACGTCGTGAAACCATTTTGTCGGGTTGTTTTTAACCTCTAATGGATAATGCACCCCGGCATCGTATGGCAGACGATCTGAATGTTGTAGGGCTACATGCGATGTGTCCAGGTCTCGAGGCGGTTTTTAAAGCTTAGAATTTAACTCTTTGTTCTCGGATCAGGTTTAAAGTAATATTTGTTAGTATACGAAATTATATTCGCGTTTATCTCTGCATAAAAAAACCCGACTTTCAAGCTTTGAATCAAATTACTGTTTTCAGATCAAACATAACGAATGAAGTTCTAGGATAACATATTATCTGGACGTCGTGAAACCATTTTGTCGGGTTGTTTTTAACTTCTAATGGATAATGCACCCCGGCATCGTATGGCAGACGATCTGAATGTTGTAGGGCTACATGCGATGTGTCCAGGTCTCGAGGCGGTTTTTAAAGCTTAGAATTTAACACATTGTTCTCGGATCAGGTATAAAGTAATATTTGTTAGTATACGAAATTATATTCGCGTTTATGTGTACATAGAAAAAAACCCGACTTTCAAGCTTTGAATCAAATTACTGTTTTCAGATCAAACATAACGAATGAAGTTCTAGGATAACATATTATCTGGACGTCGTGAAACCATTTTGTCGGGTTGTTTTTAACCTCTAATGGATAATGCACCCCGGCATCGTATGGCAGACGATCTGAATGTTGTAGGGCTACATACGGTGTGTCCAGGTCTCGAGGGGGTTTTTAAAGCTTAGAATTTAACTCTGTGTTCTCGGATCAGGTGTAAAGTAATATTTGTTAGTATACGAAATTATATTCGCGTTTATCTCTGCATAAAAAAAACCCGACTTTCAAGCTTTGAATGAAATTACTGTTTTCAGATCAAACATAACGAATGAAGTTCTAGGATAACATATTATCTGGACGTCGTGAAACCATTTTGTCGGGTTGTTTTTAACCTATAATGGATAATGCACCCCGGCATCGTATGGCAGACGATCTGAATGTTGTAGGGCTACATGCGATGTGTCCAGGTCTCGAGGCGGTTTTTAAAGCTTAGAATTAAACACATTGTTCTCGGATCAGTTATAAAGTAATATTTGTTAGTATACGAAATTATATTCGCGTTTATCTGTACATAAAAAAACCCGACTTTCAAGCTTTGAATCAAATTACTGTTTTCAGATCAAACATAACGAATGAAGTTCTAGGATAACATATTATCTGGACGTCGTGAAACCATTTTGTCGGGTTGTTTTTAACCTCTAATGGATAATGCACCCCGGCATCGTATGGCAGACGATCTGAATGTTGTAGGGCTACATGCGATGTGTCCAGGTCTCGAGGCGGTTTTTAAAGCTTAGAATTTAACACATTGTTCTCGGATCAGGTATAAAGTAATATTTGTTAGTATACGAAATTATATTCGCGTTTATCTGTACATAAAAAAACCCGACTTTCAAGCTTTGAATCAAATTACTGTTTTCAGATCAAACATAACGAATGAAGTTCTAGGATAACATATTATCTGGACGTCGTGAAACCATTTTGTCGGGTTGTTTTTAACCTCTAATGGATAATGCACCCCGGCATCGTATGGCAGACGATCTGAATGTTGTAGGGCTACATGCGATGTGTCCAGGTCTCGAGGCGGTTTTTAAAGCTTAGAATTTAACACATTGTTCTCGGATCAGGTATAAAGTAATATTTGTTAGTATACGAAATTATATTCGCGTTTATGTGTACATAGAAAAAAACCCGACTTTCAAGCTTTGAATCAAATTACTGTTTTCAGATCAAACATAACGAATGAAGTTCTAGGATAACATATTATCTGGACGTCGTGAAACCATTTTGTCGGGTTGTTTTTAACTTCTAATGGATAATGCACCCCGGCATCGTATGGCAGACTATCTGAATGTTGTAGGGCTACATGCGATGTGTCCAGGTCTCGAGGCGGTTTTTAAAGCTTAGAATTTAACACATTGTTCTCGGATCAGGTATAAAGTAATATTTGTTAGTATACGAAATTATATTCGCGTTTATGTGTACATAGAAAAAAACCCGACTTTCAAGCTTTGAATCAAATTACTGTTTTCAGATCAAACATAACGAATGAAGTTCTAGGATAACATATTATCTGGACGTCGTGAAACCATTTTGTCGGGTTGTTTTTAACCTCTAATGGATAATGCACCCCGGCATCGTATGGCAGACGATCTGAATGTTGTAGGGCTACATACGGTGTGTCCAGGTCTCGAGGGGGTTTTTAAAGCTTAGAATTTAACTCTGTGTTCTCGGATCAGGTGTAAAGTAATATTTGTTAGTATACGAAATTATATTCGCGTTTATCTCTGCATAAAAAAACCCGACTTTCAAGCTTTGAATCAAATTACTGTTTTCAGATCAAACATAACGAATGAAGTTCTAGGATAACATATTATCTGGACGTCGTGAAACCATTTTGTCGTGTTTTTTTTAACCTCTAATGGATAATGCACCCCGGCATCGTATGGCAGACGATCTGAATGTTGTAGGGCTACATGCGATGTGTCCAGGTCTCGAGGCGGTTTTTAAAGCTTAGAATTTAACACATTGTTCTCGGATCAGGTATAAAGTAATATTTGTTAGTATACGAAATTATATTCGCGTTTATCTGTACATAAAAAAACCCGACTTTCAAGCTTTGAATCAAATTACTGTTTTCAGATCAAACATAACGAATGAAGTTCTAGGATAACATATTATCTGGACGTCGTGAAACCATTTTGTCGGGTTGTTTTTAACCTCTAATGGATAATGCACCCCGGCATCGTATGGCAGACGATCTGAATGTTGTAGGGCTACATGCGATGTGTCCAGGTCTCGAGGCGGTTTTTAAAGCTTAGAATTTAACACATTGTTCTCGGATCAGGTATAAAGTAATATTTGTTAGTATACGAAATTATATTCGCGTTTATGTGTACGTAGAAAAAAACCCGACTTTCAAGCTTTGAATCAAATTACTGTTTTCAGATCAAACATAACGAATGAAGTTCTAGGATAACATATTATCTGGACGTCGTGAAACCATTTTGTCGGGTTGTTTTTAACCTCTAATGGATAATGCACCCCGGCATCGTATGGCAGACAATCTGAATGTTGTAGGGCTACATGCGATGTGTCCAGGTCTCGAGGCGGTTTTTAAAGCTTAGAATTTAACACATTGTTCTCGGATCAGGTATAAAGTAATATTTGTTAGTATACGAAATTATATTCGCGTTTATCTGTACATAAAAAAACCCGACTTTCAAGCTTTGAATCAAATTACTGTTTTCAGATCAAACATAACGAATGAAGTTCTAGGATAACATATTATCTGGACGTCGTGAAACCATTTTGTCGGGTTGTTTTTAACCTCTAATGGAAAATGCACCCCGGCATCGTATGGCAGACGATCTGAATGTTGTAGGGCTACATGCGATGTGTCCAGGTCTCGAGGCGGTTTTTAAAGCTTAGAATTAAACACATTGTTCTCGGATCAGTTATAAAGTAATATTTGTTAGTATACGAAATTATATTCGCGTTTATCTGTACATAAAAAAACCCGACTTTCAAGCTTTGAATCAAATTACTGTTTTCAGATCAAACATAACGAATGAAGTTCTAGGATAACATATTATCTGGACGTCGTGAAACCATTTTGTCGGGTTGTTTTTAACCTCTAATGGATAATGCACCCCGGCATCGTATGGCAGACAATCTGAATGTTGTAGGGCTACATGCGATGTGTCCAGGTCTCGAGGCGGTTTTTAAAGCTTAGAATTTAACACATTGTTCTCGGATCAGGTATAAAGTAATATTTGTTAGTATACGAAATTATATTCGCGTTTATCTGTACATAAAAAAACCCGACTTTCAAGCTTTGAATCAAATTACTGTTTTCAGATCAAACATAACGAATGAAGTTCTAGGATAACATATTATCTGGACGTCGTGAAACCATTTTGTCGGGTTGTTTTTAACCTCTAATGGATAATGCACCCCGGCATCGTATGGCAGACGATCTGAATGTTGTAGGGCTACATGCGATGTGTCCAGGTCTCGAGGCGGTTTTTAAAGCTTAGAATTTAACACATTGTTCTCGGATCAGGTATAAAGTAATATTTGTTAGTATACGAAATTATATTCGCGTTTATCTGTACATAAAAAAACCCGACTTTCAAGCTTTGAATCAAATTACTGTTTTCAGATCAAACATAACGAATGAAGTTCTAGGATAACATATTATCTGGACGTCGTGAAACCATTTTGTCGGGTTGTTTTTAACCTCTAATGGATAATGCACCCCGGCATCGTATGGCAGACGATCTGAATGTTGTAGGGCTACATGCGATGTGTCCAGGTCTCGAGGCGGTTTTTAAAGCTTAGAATTTAACACATTGTTCTCGGATCAGGTATAAAGTAATATTTGTTAGTATACGAAATTATATTCGCGTTTATGTGTACATAGAAAAAAACCCGACTTTCAAGCTTTGAATCAAATTACTGTTTTCAGATCAAACATAACGAATGAAGTTCTAGGATAACATATTATCTGGACGTCGTGAAACCATTTTGTCGGGTTGTTTTTAACCTCTAATGGATAATGCACCCCGGCATCGTATGGCAGACAATCTGAATGTTGTAGGGCTACATGCGATGTGTCCAGGTCTCGAGGCGGTTTTTAAAGCTTAGAATTTAACACATTGTTCTCGGATCAGGTATAAAGTAATATTTGTTAGTATACGAAATTATATTCGCGTTTATCTGTACATAAAAAAACCCGACTTTCAAGCTTTGAATCAAATTACTGTTTTCAGATCAAACATAACGAATGAAGTTCTAGGATAACATATTATCTGGACGTCGTGAAACCATTTTGTCGGGTTGTTTTTAACCTCTAATGGAAAATGCACCCCGGCATCGTATGGCAGACGATCTGAATGTTGTAGGGCTACATGCGATGTGTCCAGGTCTCGAGGCGGTTTTTAAAGCTTAGAATTAAACACATTGTTCTCGGATCAGTTATAAAGTAATATTTGTTAGTATACGAAATTATATTCGCGTTTATCTGTACATAAAAAAACCCGACTTTCAAGCTTTGAATCAAATTACTGTTTTCAGATCAAACATAACGAATGAAGTTCTAGGATAACATATTATCTGGACGTCGTGAAACCATTTTGTCGGGTTGTTTTTAACCTCTAATGGATAATGCACCCCGGCATCGTATGGCAGACAATCTGAATGTTGTAGGGCTACATGCGATGTGTCCAGGTCTCGAGGCGGTTTTTAAAGCTTAGAATTTAACACATTGTTCTCGGATCAGGTATAAAGTAATATTTGTTAGTATACGAAATTATATTCGCGTTTATCTGTACATAAAAAAACCCGACTTTCAAGCTTTGAATCAAATTACTGTTTTCAGATCAAACATAACGAATGAAGTTCTAGGATAACATATTATCTGGACGTCGTGAAACCATTTTGTCGGGTTGTTTTTAACCTCTAATGGATAATGCACCCCGGCATCGTATGGCAGACGATCTGAATGTTGTAGGGCTACATGCGATGTGTCCAGGTCTCGAGGCGGTTTTTAAAGCTTAGAATTTAACACATTGTTCTCGGATCAGGTATAAAGTAATATTTGTTAGTATACGAAATTATATTCGCGTTTATGTGTACATAGAAAAAAACCCGACTTTCAAGCTTTGAATCAAATTACTGTTTTCAGATCAAACATAACGAATGAAGTTCTAGGATAACATATTATCTGGACGTCGTGAAACCATTTTGTCGGCTTGTTTTTAACCTCTAATGGATAATGCACCCCGGCATCGTATGGCAGACGATCTGAATGTTGTAGGGCTACATGCGATGTGTCCAGGTCTCGAGGCGGTTTTTAAAGCTTAGAATTTAACACATTGTTCTCGGATCAGGTATAAAGTAATATTTGTTAGTATACGAAATTATATTCGCGTTTATCTGTACATAAAAAAACCCGACTTTCAAGCATTGAATCAAATTACTGTTTTCAGATCAAACATAACGAATGAAGTTCTAGGATAACATATTATCTGGACGTCGTGAAACCATTTTGTCGGGTTGTTTTTAACCTCTAATGGATAATGCACCCCGGCATCGTATGGCAGACGATCTGAATGTTGTAGGGCTACATGCGATGTGTCCAGGTCTCGAGGCGGTTTTTAAAGCTTAGAATTTAACACATTGTTCTCGGATCAGGTATAAAGTAATATTTTTTAGTATACGAAATTATATTCGCGTTTATGTGTACATAGAAAAAAACCCGACTTTCAAGCTTTGAATCAAATTACTGTTTTCAGATCAAACATAACGAATGAAGTTCTAGGATAACATATTATCTGGACGTCGTGAAACCATTTTGTCGGGTTGTTTTTAACCTCTAATGGATAATGCACCCCGGCATCGTATGGCAGACAATCTGAATGTTGTAGGGCTACATGCGATGTGTCCAGGTCTCGAGGCGGTTTTTAAAGCTTAGAATTTAACACATTGTTCTCGGATCAGGTATAAAGTAATATTTGTTAGTATACGAAATTATATTCG
This sequence comes from Maratus speciosus, assembly GCA_963932465.1. Lineage (NCBI taxonomy): Eukaryota > Metazoa > Arthropoda > Arachnida > Araneae > Salticidae > Maratus > Maratus speciosus. The sequence continues at coordinate 1,049,485 of CAWVRF010000734.1, read as the reverse complement.
CGTTTATCTGTACATAAAAAAACCCGACTTTCAAGCTTTGAATCAAATTACTGTTTTCAGATCAAACATAACGAATGAAGTTCTAGGATAACATATTATCTGGACGTCGTGAAACCATTTTGTCGGGTTGTTTTTAACCTCTAATGGAAAATGCACCCCGGCATCGTATGGCAGACGATCTGAATGTTGTAGGGCTACATGCGATGTGTCCAGGTCTCGAGGCGGTTTTTAAAGCTTAGAATTAAACACATTGTTCTCGGATCAGTTATAAAGTAATATTTGTTAGTATACGAAATTATATTCGCGTTTATCTGTACATAAAAAAACCCGACTTTCAAGCTTTGAATCAAATTACTGTTTTCAGATCAAACATAACGAATGAAGTTCTAGGATAACATATTATCTGGACGTCGTGAAACCATTTTGTCGGGTTGTTTTTAACCTCTAATGGATAATGCACCCCGGCATCGTATGGCAGACAATCTGAATGTTGTAGGGCTACATGCGATGTGTCCAGGTCTCGAGGCGGTTTTTAAAGCTTAGAATTTAACACATTGTTCTCGGATCAGGTATAAAGTAATATTTGTTAGTATACGAAATTATATTCGCGTTTATCTGTACATAAAAAAACCCGACTTTCAAGCTTTGAATCAAATTACTGTTTTCAGATCAAACATAACGAATGAAGTTCTAGGATAACATATTATCTGGACGTCGTGAAACCATTTTGTCGGGTTGTTTTTAACCTCTAATGGATAATGCACCCCGGCATCGTATGGCAGACGATCTGAATGTTGTAGGGCTACATGCGATGTGTCCAGGTCTCGAGGCGGTTTTTAAAGCTTAGAATTTAACACATTGTTCTCGGATCAGGTATAAAGTAATATTTGTTAGTATACGAAATTATATTCGCGTTTATGTGTACATAGAAAAAAACCCGACTTTCAAGCTTTGAATCAAATTACTGTTTTCAGATCAAACATAACGAATGAAGTTCTAGGATAACATATTATCTGGACGTCGTGAAACCATTTTGTCGGGTTGTTTTTAACCTCTAATGGATAATGCACCCCGGCATCGTATGGCAGACGATCTGAATGTTGTAGGGCTACATGCGATGTGTCCAGGTCTCGAGGCGGTTTTTAAAGCTTAGAATTTAACACATTGTTCTCGGATCAGGTATAAAGTAATATTTGTTAGTATACGAAATTATATTCGCGTTTATCTGTACATAAAAAAACCCGACTTTCAAGCATTGAATCAAATTACTGTTTTCAGATCAAACATAACGAATGAAGTTCTAGGATAACATATTATCTGGACGTCGTGAAACCATTTTGTCGGGTTGTTTTTAACCTCTAATGGATAATGCACCCCGGCATCGTATGGCAGACGATCTGAATGTTGTAGGGCTACATGCGATGTGTCCAGGTCTCGAGGCGGTTTTTAAAGCTTAGAATTTAACACATTGTTCTCGGATCAGGTATAAAGTAATATTTTTTAGTATACGAAATTATATTCGCGTTTATGTGTACATAGAAAAAAACCCGACTTTCAAGCTTTGAATCAAATTACTGTTTTCAGATCAAACATAACGAATGAAGTTCTAGGATAACATATTATCTGGACGTCGTGAAACCATTTTGTCGGGTTGTTTTTAACCTCTAATGGATAATGCACCCCGGCATCGTATGGCAGACAATCTGAATGTTGTAGGGCTACATGCGATGTGTCCAGGTCTCGAGGCGGTTTTTAAAGCTTAGAATTTAACACATTGTTCTCGGATCAGGTATAAAGTAATATTTGTTAGTATACGAAATTATATTCGCGTTTATCTGTACATAAAAAAACCCGACTTTCAAGCTTTGAATCAAATTACTGTTTTCAGATCAAACATAACGAATGAAGTTCTAGGATAACATATTATCTGGACGTCGTGAAACCATTTTGTCGGGTTGTTTTTAACCTCTAATGGAAAATGCACCCCGGCATCGTATGGCAGACGATCTGAATTTTGTAGGGCTACATGCGATGTGTCCAGGTCTCGAGGCGGTTTTTAAAGCTTAGAATTTAACACATTGTTCTCGGATCAGGTATAAAGTAATATTTGTTAGTATACGAAATTATATTCGCGTTTATGTGTACATAGAAAAAAACCAGACTTTCAAGCTTTGAATCAAATTACTGTTTTCAGATCAAACATAACGAATGAAGTTCTAGGATAACATATTATCTGGACGTCGTGAAACCATTTTGTCGGGTTGTTTTTAACCTCTAATGGATAATGCACCCCGGCATCGTATGGCAGACGATCTGAATGTTGTAGGGCTACATGCGATGTGTCCAGGTCTCGAGGCGGTTTTTAAAGCTTAGAATTTAACTCTTTGTTCTCGGATCAGGTTTAAAGTAATATTTGTTAGTATACGAAATTATATTCGCGTTTATCTCTGCATAAAAAAACCCGACTTTCAAGCTTTGAATCAAATTACTGTTTTCAGATCAAACATAACGAATGAAGTTCTAGGATAACATATTATCTGGACGTCGTGAAACCATTTTGTCGGGTTGTTTTTAACTTCTAATGGATAATGCACCCCGGCATCGTATGGCAGACGATCTGAATGTTGTAGGGCTACATGCGATGTGTCCAGGTCTCGAGGCGGTTTTTAAAGCTTAGAATTTAACACATTGTTCTCGGATCAGGTATAAAGTAATATTTGTTAGTATACGAAATTATATTCGCGTTTATGTGTACATAGAAAAAAACCCGACTTTCAAGCTTTGAATCAAATTACTGTTTTCAGATCAAACATAACGAATGAAGTTCTAGGATAACATATTATCTGGACGTCGTGAAACCATTTTGTCGGGTTGTTTTTAACCTCTAATGGATAATGCACCCCGGCATCGTATGGCAGACGATCTGAATGTTGTAGGGCTACATGCGATGTGTCCAGGTCTCGAGGCGGTTTTTAAAGCTTAGAATTTAACACATTGTTCTCGGATCAGGTATAAAGTAATATTTGTTAGTATACGAAATTATATTCGCGTTTATCTGTACATAAAAAAACCCGACTTTCAAGCATTGAATCAAATTACTGTTTTCAGATCAAACATAACGAATGAAGTTCTAGGATAACATATTATCTGGACGTCGTGAAACCATTTTGTCGGGTTGTTTTTAACCTCTAATGGATAATGCACCCCGGCATCGTATGGCAGACGATCTGAATGTTGTAGGGCTACATGCGATGTGTCCAGGTCTCGAGGCGGTTTTTAAAGCTTAGAATTTAACACATTGTTCTCGGATCAGGTATAAAGTAATATTTTTTAGTATACGAAATTATATTCGCGTTTATGTGTACATAGAAAAAAACCCGACTTTCAAGCTTTGAATCAAATTACTGTTTTCAGATCAAACATAACGAATGAAGTTCTAGGATAACATATTATCTGGACGTCGTGAAACCATTTTGTCGGGTTGTTTTTAACCTCTAATGGATAATGCAGCCCGGCATCGTATGGCAGACAATCTGAATGTTGTAGGGCTACATGCGATGTGTCCAGGTCTCGAGGCGGTTTTTAAAGCTTAGAATTTAACACATTGTTCTCGGATCAGGTATAAAGTAATATTTGTTAGTATACGAAATTATATTCGCGTTTATCTGTACATAAAAAAACCCGACTTTCAAGCTTTGAATCAAATTACTGTTTTCAGATCAAACATAACGAATGAAGTTCTAGGATAACATATTATCTGGACGTCGTGAAACCATTTTGTCGGGTTGTTTTTAACCTCTAATGGAAAATGCACCCCGGCATCGTATGGCAGACGATCTGAATTTTGTAGGGCTACATGCGATGTGTCCAGGTCTCGAGGCGGTTTTTAAAGCTTAGAATTTAACACATTGTTCTCGGATCAGGTATAAAGTAATATTTGTTAGTATACGAAATTATATTCGCGTTTATGTGTACATAGAAAAAAACCAGACTTTCAAGCTTTGAATCAAATTACTGTTTTCAGATCAAACATAACGAATGAAGTTCTAGGATAACATATTATCTGGACGTCGTGAAACCATTTTGTCGGGTTGTTTTTAACCTCTAATGGATAATGCACCCCGGCATCGTATGGCAGACGATCTGAATGTTGTAGGGCTACATGCGATGTGTCCAGGTCTCGAGGCGGTTTTTAAAGCTTAGAATTTAACTCTTTGTTCTCGGATCAGGTTTAAAGTAATATTTGTTAGTATACGAAATTATATTCGCGTTTATCTCTGCATAAAAAAACCCGACTTTCAAGCTTTGAATCAAATTACTGTTTTCAGATCAAACATAACGAATGAAGTTCTAGGATAACATATTATCTGGACGTCGTGAAACCATTTTGTCGGGTTGTTTTTAACTTCTAATGGATAATGCACCCCGGCATCGTATGGCAGACGATCTGAATGTTGTAGGGCTACATGCGATGTGTCCAGGTCTCGAGGCGGTTTTTAAAGCTTAGAATTTAACACATTGTTCTCGGATCAGGTATAAAGTAATATTTGTTAGTATACGAAATTATATTCGCGTTTATGTGTACATAGAAAAAAACCCGACTTTCAAGCTTTGAATCAAATTACTGTTTTCAGATCAAACATAACGAATGAAGTTCTAGGATAACATATTATCTGGACGTCGTGAAACCATTTTGTCGGGTTGTTTTTAACCTCTAATGGATAATGCACCCCGGCATCGTATGGCAGACGATCTGAATGTTGTAGGGCTACATACGGTGTGTCCAGGTCTCGAGGGGGTTTTTAAAGCTTAGAATTTAACTCTGTGTTCTCGGATCAGGTGTAAAGTAATATTTGTTAGTATACGAAATTATATTCGCGTTTATCTCTGCATAAAAAAAACCCGACTTTCAAGCTTTGAATGAAATTACTGTTTTCAGATCAAACATAACGAATGAAGTTCTAGGATAACATATTATCTGGACGTCGTGAAACCATTTTGTCGGGTTGTTTTTAACCTCTAATGGATAATGCACCCCGGCATCGTATGGCAGACGATCTGAATGTTGTAGGGCTACATGCGATGTGTCCAGGTCTCGAGGCGGTTTTTAAAGCTTAGAATTAAACACATTGTTCTCGGATCAGTTATAAAGTAATATTTGTTAGTATACGAAATTATATTCGCGTTTATCTGTACATAAAAAAACCCGACTTTCAAGCTTTGAATCAAATTACTGTTTTCAGATCAAACATAACGAATGAAGTTCTAGGATAACATATTATCTGGACGTCGTGAAACCATTTTGTCGGGTTGTTTTTAACCTCTAATGGATAATGCACCCCGGCATCGTATGGCAGACGATCTGAATGTTGTAGGGCTACATGCGATGTGTCCAGGTCTCGAGGCGGTTTTTAAAGCTTAGAATTTAACACATTGTTCTCGGATCAGGTATAAAGTAATATTTGTTAGTATACGAAATTATATTCGCGTTTATCTGTACATAAAAAAACCCGACTTTCAAGCTTTGAATCAAATTACTGTTTTCAGATCAAACATAACGAATGAAGTTCTAGGATAACATATTATCTGGACGTCGTGAAACCATTTTGTCGGGTTGTTTTTAACCTCTAATGGATAATGCACCCCGGCATCGTATGGCAGACGATCTGAATGTTGTAGGGCTACATGCGATGTGTCCAGGTCTCGAGGCGGTTTTTAAAGCTTAGAATTTAACACATTGTTCTCGGATCAGGTATAAAGTAATATTTGTTAGTATACGAAATTATATTCGCGTTTATGTGTACATAGAAAAAAACCCGACTTTCAAGCTTTGAATCAAATTACTGTTTTCAGATCAAACATAACGAATGAAGTTCTAGGATAACATATTATCTGGACGTCGTGAAACCATTTTGTCGGGTTGTTTTTAACCTCTAATGGATAATGCACCCCGGCATCGTATGGCAGACAATCTGAATGTTGTAGGGCTACATGCGATGTGTCCAGGTCTCGAGGCGGTTTTTAAAGCTTAGAATTTAACTCTTTGTTCTCGGATCAGGTTTAAAGTAATATTTGTTAGTATACGAAATTATATTCGCGTTTATCTCTGCATAAAAAAACCCGACTTTCAAGCTTTGAATCAAATTACTGTTTTCAGATCAAACATAACGAATGAAGTTCTAGGATAACATATTATCTGGACGTCGTGAAACCATTTTGTCGGGTTGTTTTTAACTTCTAATGGATAATGCACCCCGGCATCGTATGGCAGACTATCTGAATGTTGTAGGGCTACATGCGATGTGTCCAGGTCTCGAGGCGGTTTTTAAAGCTTAGAATTTAACACATTGTTCTCGGATCAGGTATAAAGTAATATTTGTTAGTATACGAAATTATATTCGCGTTTATGTGTACATAGAAAAAAACCCGACTTTCAAGCTTTGAATCAAATTACTGTTTTCAGATCAAACATAACGAATGAAGTTCTAGGATAACATATTATCTGGACGTCGTGAAACCATTTTGTCGGGTTGATTTTAACCTCTAATGGATAATGCACCCCGGCATCGTATGGCAGACGATCTGAATGTTGTAGGGCTACATACGGTGTGTCCAGGTCTCGAGGGGGTTTTTAAAGCTTAGAATTTAACTCTGTGTTCTCGGATCAGGTGTAAAGTAATATTTGTTAGTATACGAAATTATATTCGCGTTTATCTCTGCATAAAAAAACCCGACTTTCAAGCTTTGAATCAAATTACTGTTTTCAGATCAAACATAACGAATGAAGTTCTAGGATAACATATTATCTGGACGTCGTGAAACCATTTTGTCGGGTTGTTTTTAACCTCTAATGGATAATGCACCCCGGCATCGTATGGCAGACGATCTGAATGTTGTAGGGCTACATGCGATGTGTCCAGGTCTCGAGGCGGTTTTTAAAGCTTAGAATTTAACACATTGTTCTCGGATCAGGTATAAAGTAATATTTGTTAGTATACGAAATTATATTCGCGTTTATCTGTACATAAAAAAACCCGACTTTCAAGCTTTGAATCAAATTACTGTTTTCAGATCAAACATAACGAATGAAGTTCTAGGATAACATATTATCTGGACGTCGTGAAACCATTTTGTCGGGTTGTTTTTAACCTCTAATGGATAATGCACCCCGGCATCGTATGGCAGACGATCTGAATGTTGTAGGGCTACATGCGATGTGTCCAGGTCTCGAGGCGGTTTTTAAAGCTTAGAATTTAACACATTGTTCTCGGATCAGGTATAAAGTAATATTTGTTAGTATACGAAATTATATTCGCGTTTATGTGTACATAGAAAAAAACCCGACTTTCAAGCTTTGAATCAAATTACTGTTTTCAGATCAAACATAACGAATGAAGTTCTAGGATAACATATTATCTGGACGTCGTGAAACCATTTTGTCGGGTTGTTTTTAACCTCTAATGGATAATGCACCCCGGCATCGTATGGCAGACAATCTGAATGTTGTAGGGCTACATGCGATGTGTCCAGGTCTCGAGGCGGTTTTTAAAGCTTAGAATTTAACACATTGTTCTCGGATCAGGTATAAAGTAATATTTGTTAGTATACGAAATTATATTCGCGTTTATCTGTACATAAAAAAACCCGACTTTCAAGCTTTGAATCAAATTACTGTTTTCAGATCAAACATAACGAATGAAGTTCTAGGATAACATATTATCTGGACGTCGTGAAACCATTTTGTCGGGTTGTTTTTAACCTCTAATGGAAAATGCACCCCGGCATCGTATGGCAGACGATCTGAATGTTGTAGGGCTACATGCGATGTGTCCAGGTCTCGAGGCGGTTTTTAAAGCTTAGAATTTAACACATTGTTCTCGGATCAGGTATAAAGTAATATTTGTTAGTATACGAAATTATATTCGCGTTTATGTGTACATAGAAAAAAACCCGACTTTCAAGCTTTGAATCAAATTACTGTTTTCAGATCAAACATAACGAATGAAGTTCTAGGATAACATATTATCTGGACGTCGTGAAACCATTTTGTCGGGTTGTTTTTAACCTCTAATGGAAAATGCACCCCGGCATCGTATGGCAGACGATCTGAATGTTGTAGGGCTACATGCGATGTGTCCAGGTCTCGAGGCGGTTTTTAAAGCTTAGAATTTAACACATTGTTCTCGGATCAGGTATAAAGTAATACTTGTTAGTATACGAAATTATATTCGCGTTTATGTGTACATAGAAAAAAACCCGACTTTCAAGCTTTGAATCAAATTACTGTTTTCAGATCAAACATAACGAATGAAGTTCTAGGATAACATATTATCTGGACGTAGTGAAACCATTTTGTCGGGTTGTTTTTAACCTCTAATGGATAATGCACCCCGGCATCGTATGGCAGACGATCTGAATGTTGTAGGGCTACATGCGATGTGTCCAGGTCTCGAGGCGGTTTTTAAAGCTTAGAATTTAACACATTGTTCTCGGATCAGGTATAAAGTAATATTTGTTAGTATACGAAATTATATTCGCGTTTATGTGTACATAGAAAAAAACCAGACTTTCATGCTTTGAATCAAATTACTGTTTTCAGATCAAACATAACGAATGAAGTTCTAGGATAACATATTATCTGGACGTCGTGAAACCATTTTGTCGGGTTGTTTTTAACCTCTAATGGATAATGCACCCCGGCATCGTATGGCAGACGATCTGAATGTTGTAGGGCTACATGCGATGTGTCCAGGTCTCGAGGCGGTTTTTAAAGCTTAGAATTTAACTCTTTGTTCTCGGATGAGGTTTAAAGTAATATTTGTTAGTATACGAAATTATATTCGCGTTTATCTCTGCATAAAAAAACCCGACTTTCAAGCTTTGAATCAAATTACTGTTTTCAGATCAAACATAACGAATGAAGTTCTAGGATAACATATTATCTGGACGTCGTGAAACCATTTTGTCGGGTTGTTTTTAACTTCTAATGGATAATGCACCCCGGCATCGTATGGCAGACTATCTGAATGTTGTAGGGCTACATGCGATGTGTCCAGGTCTCGAGGCGGTTTTTAAAGCTTAGAATTTAACACATTGTTCTCGGATCAGGTATAAAGTAATATTTGTTAGTATACGAAATTATATTCGCGTTTATGTGTACATAGAAAAAAACCCGACTTTCAAGCTTTGAATCAAATTACTGTTTTCAGATCAAACATAACGAATGAAGTTCTAGGATAACATATTATCTGGACGTCGTGAAACCATTTTGTCGGGTTGTTTTTAACCTCTAATGGATAATGCACCCCGGCATCGTATGGCAGACGATCTGAATGTTGTAGGGCTACATACGGTGTGTCCAGGTCTCGAGGGGGTTTTTAAAGCTTAGAATTTAACTCTGTGTTCTCGGATCAGGTGTAAAGTAATATTTGTTAGTATACGAAATTATATTCGCGTTTATCTCTGCATAAAAAAAACCCGACTTTCAAGCTTTGAATGAAATTACTGTTTTCAGATCAAACATAACGAATGAAGTTCTAGGATAACATATTATCTGGACGTCGTGAAACCATTTTGTCGGGTTGTTTTTAACCTCTAATGGATAATGCACCCCGGCATCGTATGGCAGACGATCTGAATGTTGTAGGGCTACATGCGATGTGTCCAGGTCTCGAGGCGGTTTTTAAAGCTTAGAATTTAACACATTGTTCTCGGATCAGGTATAAAGTAATATTTGTTAGTATACGAAATTATATTCGCGTTTATGTGTACATAGAAAAAAACCAGACTTTCAAGCTTTGAATCAAATTACTGTTTTCAGATCAAACATAACGAATGAAGTTCTAGGATAACATATTATCTGGACGTCGTGAAACCATTTTGTCGGGTTGTTTTTAACCTCTAATGGATAATGCACTTCGGCATCGTATGGCAGACTATCTGAATGTTGTAGGGCTACATGTGATGTGTCCAGGTCTCGAGGCGGTTTTTAAAGCTTAGAATTTAACACATTGTTCTCGGATCAGGTATAAAGTAATATTTGTTAGTATACGAAATTATATTCGCGTTTATGTGTACATAGAAAAAAACCCGACTTTCAAGCTTTGAATCAAATTACTGTTTTCAGATCAAACATAACGAATGAAGTTCTAGGATAACATATTATCTGGACGTCGTGAAACCATTTTGTCGGGTTGTTTTTAACCTCTAATGGATAATGCACCCCGGCATGGTATGGCAGACGATCTGAATGTTGTAGGGCTACATGCGATGTGTCCAGGTCTCGAGGCGGTTTTTAAGGCTTAGAATTTAACACATTGTTCTCGGATCAGGTATAAAGTAATATTTGTTAGTATACGAAATTATATTCGCGTTTATCTGTACATAAAAAAACCCGACTTTTAGCTTTGAATCAAATTACTGTTTTCAGATCAAACATAACGAATGAAGTTCTAGGATAACATATTATCTGGACGTCGTGAAACCATTTTGTCGGGTTGTTTTTAACCTCTAATGGATAATGCACCCCGGCATCGTATGGCAGACGATCTGAATGTTGTAGGGCTACATGCGATGTGTCCAGGTCTCGAGGCGGTTTTTAAAGCTTAGAATTTAACACATTGTTCTCGGATCAGGTATAAAGTAATATTTGTTAGTATACGAAATTATATTCGCGTTTATGTGTACATAGAAAAAAACCCGACTTTCAAGCTTTGAATCAAATTACTGTTTTCAGATCAAACATAACGAATGAAGTTCTAGGATAACATATTATCTGGACGTCGTGAAACCATTTTGTCGGGTTGTTTTTAACCTCTAATGGATAATGCACCCCGGCATCGTATGGCAGACGATCTGAATGTTGTAGGGCTACATGCGATGTGTCCAGGTCTCGAGGCGGTTTTTAAAGCTTAGAATTTAACACATTGTTCTCGGATCAGGTATAAAGTAATATTTGTTAGTATACGAAATTATATTCGCGTTTATCTGTACATAAAAAAACCCGACTTTCAAGCTTTGAATCAAATTACTGTTTTCAGATCAAACATAACGAATGAAGTTCTAGGATAACATATTATCTGGACGTCGTGAAACCATTTTGTCGGGTTGTTTTTAACCTCTAATGGATAATGCACCCCGGCATCGTATGGCAGACGATCTGAATGTTGTAGGGCTACATGCGATGTGTCCAGGTCTCGAGGCGGTTTTTAAAGCTTAGAATTTAACACATTGTTCTCGGATCAGGTATAAAGTAATATTTGTTAGTATACGAAATTATATTCGCGTTTATGTGTACATAGAAAAAAACCCGACTTTCAAGCTTTGAATCAAATTACTGTTTTCAGATCAAACATAACGAATGAAGTTCTAGGATAACATATTATCTGGACGTCGTGAAACCATTTTGTCGGGTTGTTTTTAACCTCTAATGGATAATGCACCCCGGCATCGTATGGCAGACAATCTGAATGTTGTAGGGCTACATGCGATGTGTCCAGGTCTCGAGGCGGTTTTTAAAGCTTAGAATTTAACACATTGTTCTCGGATCAGGTATAAAGTAATATTTGTTAGTATACGAAATTATATTCGCGTTTATCTGTACATAAAAAAACCCGACTTTCAAGCTTTGAATCAAATTACTGTTTTCAGATCAAACATAACGAATGAAGTTCTAGGATAACATATTATCTGGACGTCGTGAAACCATTTTGTCGGGTTGTTTTTAACCTCTAATGGATAATGCACCCCGGCATCGTATGGCAGACGATCTGAATGTTGTAGGGCTACATGCGATGTGTCCAGGTCTCGAGGCGGTTTTTAAAGCTTAGAATTTAACACATTGTTCTCGGATCAGGTATAAAGTAATATTTGTTAGTATACGAAATTATATTCGCGTTTATGTGTACATAGAAAAAAACCCGACTTTCAAGCTTTGAATCAAATTACTGTTTTCAGATCAAACATAACGAATGAAGTTCTAGGATAACATATTATCTGGACGTCGTGAAACCATTTTGTCGGGTTGTTTTTAACCTCTAATGGATAATGCACCCCGGCATCGTATGGCAGACGATCTGAATGTTGTAGGGCTACATGCGATGTGTCCAGGTCTCGAGGCGGTTTTTAAAGCTTAGAATTTAACACATTGTTCTCGGATCAGGTATAAAGTAATATTTGTTAGTATACGAAATTATATTCGCGTTTATCTGTACATAAAAAAACCCGACTTTCAAGCTTTGAATCAAATTACTGTTTTCAGATCAAACATAACGAATGAAGTTCTAGGATAACATATTATCTGGACGTCGTGAAACCATTTTGTCGGGTTGTTTTTAACCTCTAATGGATAATGCACCCCGGCATCGTATGGCAGACGATCTGAATGTTGTAGGGCTACATGCGATGTGTCCAGGTCTCGAGGCGGTTTTTAAAGCTTAGAATTTAACACATTGTTCTCGGATCAGGTATAAAGTAATATTTGTTAGTATACGAAATTATATTCGCGTTTATGTGTACATAGAAAAAAACCCGACTTTCAAGCTTTGAATCAAATTACTGTTTTCAGATCAAACATAACGAATGAAGTTCTAGGATAACATATTATCTGGACGTCGTGAAACCATTTTGTCGGGTTGTTTTTAACCTCTAATGGATAATGCACCCCGGCATCGTATGGCAGACAATCTGAATGTTGTAGGGCTACATGCGATGTGTCCAGGTCTCGAGGCGGTTTTTAAAGCTTAGAATTTAACACATTGTTCTCGGATCAGGTATAAAGTAATATTTGTTAGTATACGAAATTATATTCGCGTTTATCTGTACATAAAAAAACCCGACTTTCAAGCTTTGAATCAAATTACTGTTTTCAGATCAAACATAACGAATGAAGTTCTAGGATAACATATTATCTGGACGTCGTGAAACCATTTTGTCGGGTTGTTTTTAACCTCTAATGGAAAATGCACCCCGGCATCGTATGGCAGACGATCTGAATTTTGTAGGGCTACATGCGATGTGTCCAGGTCTCGAGGCGGTTTTTAAAGCTTAGAATTTAACACATTGTTCTCGGATCAGGTATAAAGTAATATTTGTTAGTATACGAAATTATATTCGCGTTTATCTCTGCATAAAAAAACCCGACTTTCAAGCTTTGAATCAAATTACTGTTTTCAGATCAAACATAACGAATGAAGTTCTAGGATAACATATTATCTGGACGTCGTGAAACCATTTTGTCGGGTTGTTTTTAACTTCTAATGGATAATGCACCCCGGCATCGTATGGCAGACGATCTGAATGTTGTAGGGCTACATGCGATGTGTCCAGGTCTCGAGGCGGTTTTTAAAGCTTAGAATTTAACACATTGTTCTCGGATCAGGTGTAAAGTAATATTTGTTAGTATACGAAATTATATTCGCGTTTATCTCTGCATAAAAAAAACCCGACTTTCAAGCTTTGAATGAAATTACTGTTTTCAGATCAAACATAACGAATGAAGTTCTAGGATAACATATTATCTGGACGTCGTGAAACCATTTTGTCGGGTTGTTTTTAACTTCTAATGGATAATGCACCCCGGCATCGTATGGCAGACGATCTGAATGTTGTAGGGCTACATGCGATGTGTCCAGGTCTCGAGGCGGTTTTTAAAGCTTAGAATTTAACTCTTTGTTCTCGGATCAGGTTTAAAGTAATATTTGTTAGTATACGAAATTATATTCGCGTTTATCTCTGCATAAAAAAACCCGACTTTCAAGCTTTGAATCAAATTACTGTTTTCAGATCAAACATAACGAATGAAGTTCTAGGATAACATATTATCTGGACGTCGTGAAACCATTTTGTCGGGTTGTTTTTAACTTCTAATGGATAATGCACCCCGGCATCGTATGGCAGACGATCTGAATGTTGTAGGGCTACATGCGATGTGTCCAGGTCTCGAGGCGGTTTTTAAAGCTTAGAATTTAACACATTGTTCTCGGATCAGGTATAAAGTAATATTTGTTAGTATACGAAATTATATTCGCGTTTATGTGTACATAGAATAAAACCCGACTTTCAAGCTTTGAATCAAATTACTGTTTTCAGATCAAACATAACGAATGAATTTCTAGGATAACATATTATCTGGACGTCGTGAAACCATTTTGTCGGGTTGTTTTTAACCTCTAATGGATAATGCACCCCGGCATCGTATGGCAGACGATCTGAATGTTGTAGGGCTACATACGGTGTGTCCAGGTCTCGAGGGGGTTTTTAAAGCTTAGAATTTAACTCTGTGTTCTCGGATCAGGTGTAAAGTAATATTTGTTAGTATACGAAATTATATTCGCGTTTATCTCTGCATAAAAAAAACCCGACTTTCAAGCTTTGAATGAAATTACTGTTTTCAGATCAAACATAACGAATGAAGTTCTAGGATAACATATTATCTGGACGTCGTGAAACCATTTTGTCGGGTTGTTTTTAACCTCTAATGGATAATGCACCCCGGCATCGTATGGCAGACGATCTGAATGTTGTAGGGCTACATGCGATGTGTCCAGGTCTCGAGGCGGTTTTTAAAGCTTAGAATTAAACACATTGTTCTCGGATCAGTTATAAAGTAATATTTGTTAGTATACGAAATTATATTCGCGTTTATCTGTACATAAAAAAACCCGACTTTCAAGCTTTGAATCAAATTACTGTTTTCAGATCAAACATAACGAATGAAGTTCTAGGATAACATATTATCTGGACGTCGTGAAACCATTTTGTCGGGTTGTTTTTAACCTCTAATGGATAATGCACCCCGGCATCGTATGGCAGACGATCTGAATGTTGTAGGGCTACATGCGATGTGTCCAGGTCTCGAGGCGGTTTTTAAAGCTTAGAATTTAACACATTGTTCTCGGATCAGGTATAAAGTAATATTTGTTAGTATACGAAATTATATTCGCGTTTATCTGTACATAAAAAAACCCGACTTTCAAGCTTTGAATCAAATTACTGTTTTCAGATCAAACATAACGAATGAAGTTCTAGGATAACATATTATCTGGACGTCGTGAAACCATTTTGTCGGGTTGTTTTTAACCTCTAATGGATAATGCACCCCGGCATCGTATGGCAGACGATCTGAATGTTGTAGGGCTACATGCGATGTGTCCAGGTCTCGAGGCGGTTTTTAAAGCTTAGAATTTAACACATTGTTCTCGGATCAGGTATAAAGTAATATTTGTTAGTATACGAAATTATATTCGCGTTTATGTGTACATAGAAAAAAACCCGACTTTCAAGCTTTGAATCAAATTACTGTTTTCAGATCAAACATAACGAATGAAGTTCTAGGATAACATATTATCTGGACGTCGTGAAACCATTTTGTCGGGTTGTTTTTAACCTCTAATGGATAATGCACCTCGGCATCGTATGGCAGACAATCTGAATGTTGTAGGGCTACATGCGATGTGTCCAGGTCTCGAGGCGGTTTTTAAAGCTTAGAATTTAACACGTTGTTCTCGGATCAGGTATAAAGTAATATTTGTTAGTATACGAAATTATATTCGCGTTTATCTGTACATAAAAAAACCCGACTTTCAACTTTGAATCAAATTACTGTTTTCAGATCAAACATAACGAATGAAGTTCTAGGATAACATATTATCTGGACGTCGTGAAACCATTTTGTCGGGTTGTTTTTAACCTCTAATGGAAAATGCACCCCGGCATCGTATGGCAGACGATCTGAATGTTGTAGGGCTACATGCGATGTGTCCAGGTCTCGAGGCGGTTTTTAAAGC
Source organism: Maratus speciosus (assembly GCA_963932465.1). Lineage (NCBI taxonomy): Eukaryota > Metazoa > Arthropoda > Arachnida > Araneae > Salticidae > Maratus > Maratus speciosus. The sequence goes on along the minus strand of CAWVRF010000734.1, from coordinate 1,033,700 downwards.
TTAGAATTTAACACATTGTTCTCGGATCAGGTATAAAGTAATATTTGTTAGTATACGAAATTATATTCGCGTTTATGTGTACATAGAAAAAAACCAGACTTTCAAGCTTTGAATCAAATTACTGTTTTCAGATCAAACATAACGAATGAAGTTCTAGGATAACATATTATCTGGACGTAGTGAAACCATTTTGTCGGGTTGTTTTTAACCTCTAATGGATAATGCATTCCGACATCGTATGGCAGACGATCTGAATGTTGTAGGGCTACATGCGATGTGTCCAGGTGTCGAGGCGGTTTTTAAAGCTTAGAATTTAACACATTGTTCTCGGATCAGGTATAAAGTAATATTTGTTAGTATACGAAATTATATTCGCGTTTATGTGTACATAGAAAAAAACCAGACTTTCAAGCTTTGAATCAAATTACTGTTTTCAGATCAAACATAACGAATGAAGTTCTAGGATAACATATTATCTGGACGTCGTGAAACCATTTTCTCGGGTTGTTTTTAACCTCTAATGGATAATGCACCCCGGCATCGTATGGCAGACGATCTGAATGTTGTAGGGCTACATGCGATGTGTCCAGGTCTCGAGGCGGTTTTTAAAGCTTAGAATTTAACTCTTTGTTCTCGGATCAGGTTTAAAGTAATATTTGTTAGTATACGAAATTATATTCGCGTTTATCTCTGCATAAAAAAACCCGAATTTCAAGCTTTGAATCAAATTACTGTTTTCAGATCAAACATAACGAATGAAGTTCTAGGATAACATATTATCTGGACGTCGTGAAACCATTTTGTCGGGTTGTTTTTAACTTCTAATGGATAATGCACCCCGGCATCGTATGGCAGACTATCTGAATGTTGTAGGGCTACATGCGATGTGTCCAGGTCTCGAGGCGGTTTTTAAAGCTTAGAATTTAACACATTGTTCTCGGATCAGGTATAAAGTAATATTTGTTAGTATACGAAATTATATTCGCGTTTATGTGTACATAGAAAAAAACCCGACTTTCAAGCTTTGAATCAAATTACTGTTTTCAGATCAAACATAACGAATGAAGTTCTAGGATAACATATTATCTGGACGTCGTGAAACCATTTTGTCGGGTTGTTTTTAACCTCTAATGGATAATGCACCCCGGCATCGTATGGCAGACGATCTGAATGTTGTAGGGCTACATACGGTGTGTCCAGGTCTCGAGGGGGTTTTTAAAGCTTAGAATTTAACTCTGTGTCCTCGGATCAGGTGTAAAGTAATATTTGTTAGTATACGAAATTATATTCGCGTTTATCTCTGCATAAAAAAACCCGACTTTCAAGCTTTGAATCAAATTACTGTTTTCAGATCAAACATAACGAATGAAGTTCTAGGATAACATATTATCTGGACGTCGTGAAACCATTTTGTCGGGTTGTTTTTAACCTCTAATGGATAATGCACCCCGGCATCGTATGGCAGACGATCTGAATGTTGTAGGGCTACATGCGATGTGTCCAGGTCTCGAGGCGGTTTTTAAAGCTTAGAATTTAACACATTGTTCTCGGATCAGGTATAAAGTAATATTTGTTAGTATACGAAATTATATTCGCGTTTATCTGTACATAAAAAAACCCGACTTTCAAGCTTTGAATCAAATTACTGTTTTCAGATCAAACATAACGAATGAAGTTCTAGGATAACATATTATCTGGACGTCGTGAAACCATTTTGTCGGGTTGTTTTTAACCTCTAATGGATAATGCACCCCGGCATCGTATGGCAGACGATCTGAATGTTGTAGGGCTACATGCGATGTGTCCAGGTCTCGAGGCGGTTTTTAAAGCTTAGAAATTAACACATTGTTCTCGGATCAGGTATAAAGTAATATTTGTTAGTATACGAAATTATATTCGCGTTTATGTGTACATAGAAAAAAACCCGACTTTCAAGCTTTGAATCAAATTACTGTTTTCAGATCAAACATAACGAATGAAGTTCTAGGATAACATATTATTTGGACGTCGTGAAACCATTTTGTCGGGTTGTTTTTAACCTCTAATGGATAATGCACCCCGGCATCGTATGGCAGACAATCTGAATGTTGTAGGGCTACATGCGATGTGTCCAGGTCTCGAGGCGGTTTTTAAAGATTAGAATTTAACACATTGTTCTCGGATCAGGTATAAAGTAATATTTGTTAGTATACGAAATTATATTCGCGTTTATCTGTACATAAAAAAACCCGACTTTCAAGCTTTGAATCAAATTACTGTTTTCAGATCAAACATAACGAATGAAGTTCTAGGATAACATATTATCTGGACGTCGTGAAACCATTTTGTCGGGTTGTTTTTAACCTCTAATGGAAAATGCACCCCGGCATCGTATGGCAGACGATCTGAATGTTGTAGGGCTACATGCGATGTGTCCAGGTCTCGAGGCGGTTTTTAAAGCTTAGAATTTAACACATTGTTCTCGGATCAGGTATAAAGTAATATTTGTTAGTATACGAAATTATATTCGCGTTTATCTGTACATAAAAAAACCCGACTTTCAAGCTTTGAATCAAATTACTGTTTTCAGATCAAACATAACGAATGAAGTTCTAGGATAACATATTATCTGGACGTCGTGAAACCATTTTGTCGGGTTGTTTTTAACCTCTAATGGATAATGCACCCCGGCATCGTATGGCAGACGATCTGAATGTTGTAGGGCTACATGCGATGTGTCCAGGTCTCGAGGCGGTTTTTAAAGCTTAGAATTTAACACATTGTTCTCGGATCAGGTATAAAGTAATATTTGTTAGTATACGAAATTATATTCGCGTTTATGTGTACATAGAAAAAAACCCGACTTTCAAGCTTTGAATCAAATTACTGTTTTCAGATCAAACATAACGAATGAAGTTCTAGGATAACATATTATCTGGACGTCGTGAAACCATTTTGTCGGGTTGTTTTTAACCTCTAATGGATAATGCACCCCGGCATCGTATGGCAGACAATCTGAATGTTGTAGGGCTACATGCGATGTGTCCAGGTCTCGAGGCGGTTTTTAAAGCTTAGAATTTAACACATTGTTCTCGGATCAGGTATAAAGTAATATTTGTTAGTATACGAAATTATATTCGCGTTTATCTGTACATAAAAAAACCCGACTTTCAAGCTTTGAATCAAATTACTGTTTTCAGATCAAACATAACGAATGAAGTTCTAGGATAACATATTATCTGGACGTCGTGAAACCATTTTGTCGGGTTGTTTTTAACCTCTAATGGAAAATGCACCCCGGCATCGTATGGCAGACGATCTGAATTTTGTAGGGCTACATGCGATGTGTCCAGGTCTCGAGGCGGTTTTTAAAGCTTAGAATTTAACACATTGTTCTCGGATCAGGTATAAAGTAATATTTGTTAGTATACGAAATTATATTCGCGTTTATCTCTGCATAAAAAAACCCGACTTTCAAGCTTTGAATCAAATTACTGTTTTCAGATCAAACATAACGAATGAAGTTCTAGGATAACATATTATCTGGACGTCGTGAAACCATTTTGTCGGGTTGTTTTTAACTTCTAATGGATAATGCACCCCGGCATCGTATGGCAGACGATCTGAATGTTGTAGGGCTACATGCGATGTGTCCAGGTCTCGAGGCGGTTTTTAAAGCTTAGAATTTAACACATTGTTCTCGGATCAGGTGTAAAGTAATATTTGTTAGTATACGAAATTATATTCGCGTTTATCTCTGCATAAAAAAAACCCGACTTTCAAGCTTTGAATGAAATTACTGTTTTCAGATCAAACATAACGAATGAAGTTCTAGGATAACATATTATCTGGACGTCGTGAAACCATTTTGTCGGGTTGTTTTTAACTTCTAATGGATAATGCACCCCGGCATCGTATGGCAGACGATCTGAATGTTGTAGGGCTACATGCGATGTGTCCAGGTCTCGAGGCGGTTTTTAAAGCTTAGAATTTATCTCTTTGTTCTCGGATCAGGTTTAAAGTAATATTTGTTAGTATACGAAATTATATTCGCGTTTATCTCTGCATAAAAAAACCCGACTTTCAAGCTTTGAATCAAATTACTGTTTTCAGATCAAACATAACGAATGAAGTTCTAGGATAACATATTATCTGGACGTCGTGAAACCATTTTGTCGGGTTGTTTTTAACTTCTAATGGATAATGCACCCCGGCATCGTATGGCAGACGATCTGAATGTTGTAGGGCTACATGCGATGTGTCCAGGTCTCGAGGCGGTTTTTAAAGCTTAGAATTTAACACATTGTTCTCGGATCAGGTATAAAGTAATATTTGTTAGTATACGAAATTATATTCGCGTTTATGTGTACATAGAAAAAAACCCGACTTTCAAGCTTTGAATCAAATTACTGTTTTCAGATCAAACATAACGAATGAATTTCTAGGATAACATATTATCTGGACGTCGTGAAACCATTTTGTCGGGTTGTTTTTAACCTCTAATGGATAATGCACCCCGGCATCGTATGGCAGACGATCTGAATGTTGTAGGGCTACATACGGTGTGTCCAGGTCTCGAGGGGGTTTTTAAAGCTTAGAATTTAACTCTGTGTTCTCGGATCAGGTGTAAAGTAATATTTGTTAGTATACGAAATTATATTCGCGTTTATCTCTGCATAAAAAAAACCCGACTTTCAAGCTTTGAATGAAATTACTGTTTTCAGATCAAACATAACGAATGAAGTTCTAGGATAACATATTATCTGGACGTCGTGAAACCATTTTGTCGGGTTGTTTTTAACCTCTAATGGATAATGCACCCCGGCATCGTATGGCAGACGATCTGAATGTTGTAGGGCTACATGCGATGTGTCCAGGTCTCGAGGCGGTTTTTAAAGCTTAGAATTAAACACATTGTTCTCGGATCAGTTATAAAGTAATATTTGTTAGTATACGAAATTATATTCGCGTTTATCTGTACATAAAAAAACCCGACTTTCAAGCTTTGAATCAAATTACTGTTTTCAGATCAAACATAACGAATGAAGTTCTAGGATAACATATTATCTGGACGTCGTGAAACCATTTTGTCGGGTTGTTTTTAACCTCTAATGGATAATGCACCCCGGCATCGTATGGCAGACGATCTGAATGTTGTAGGGCTACATGCGATGTGTCCAGGTCTCGAGGCGGTTTTTAAAGCTTAGAATTTAACACATTGTTCTCGGATCAGGTATAAAGTAATATTTGTTAGTATACGAAATTATATTCGCGTTTATCTGTACATAAAAAAACCCGACTTTCAAGCTTTGAATCAAATTACTGTTTTCAGATCAAACATAACGAATGAAGTTCTAGGATAACATATTATCTGGACGTCGTGAAACCATTTTGTCGGGTTGTTTTTAACCTCTAATGGATAATGCACCCCGGCATCGTATGGCAGACGATCTGAATGTTGTAGGGCTACATGCGATGTGTCCAGGTCTCGAGGCGGTTTTTAAAGCTTAGAATTTAACACATTGTTCTCGGATCAGGTATAAAGTAATATTTGTTAGTATACGAAATTATATTCGCGTTTATGTGTACATAGAAAAAAACCCGACTTTCAAGCTTTGAATCAAATTACTGTTTTCAGATCAAACATAACGAATGAAGTTCTAGGATAACATATTATCTGGACGTCGTGAAACCATTTTGTCGGGTTGTTTTTAACCTCTAATGGATAATGCACCTCGGCATCGTATGGCAGACAATCTGAATGTTGTAGGGCTACATGCGATGTGTCCAGGTCTCGAGGCGGTTTTTAAAGCTTAGAATTTAACACGTTGTTCTCGGATCAGGTATAAAGTAATATTTGTTAGTATACGAAATTATATTCGCGTTTATCTGTACATAAAAAAACCCGACTTTCAAGCTTTGAATCAAATTACTGTTTTCAGATCAAACATAACGAATGAAGTTCTAGGATAACATATTATCTGGACGTCGTGAAACCATTTTGTCGGGTTGTTTTTAACCTCTAATGGAAAATGCACCCCGGCATCGTATGGCAGACGATCTGAATGTTGTAGGGCTACATGCGATGTGTCCAGGTCTCGAGGCGGTTTTTAAAGCTTAGAATTTAACACATTGTTCTCGGATCAGGTATAAAGTAATATTTGTTAGTATACGAAATTATATTCGCGTTTATGTGTACATAGAAAAAAACCAGACTTTCAAGCTTTGAATCAAATTACTGTTTTCAGATCAAACATAACGAATGAAGTTCTAGGATAACATATTATCTGGACGTAGTGAAACCATTTTGTCGGGTTGTTTTTAACCTCTAATGGATAATGCATTCCGACATCGTATGGCAGACGATCTGAATGTTGTAGGGCTACATGCGATGTGTCCAGGTCTCGAGGCGGTTTTTAAAGCTTAGAATTTAACACATTGTTCTCGGATCAGGTATAAAGTAATATTTGTTAGTATACGAAATTATATTCGCGTTTATGTGTACATAGAAAAAAACCAGACTTTCAAGCTTTGAATCAAATTACTGTTTTCAGATCAAACATAACGAATGAAGTTCTAGGATAACATATTATCTGGACGTCGTGAAACCATTTTCTCGGGTTGTTTTTAACCTCTAATGGATAATGCACCCCGGCATCGTATGGCAGACGATCTGAATGTTGTAGGGCTACATGCGATGTGTCCAGGTCTCGAGGCGGTTTTTAAAGCTTAGAATTTAACTCTTTGTTCTCGGATCAGGTTTAAAGTAATATTTGTTAGTATACGAAATTATATTCGCGTTTATCTCTGCATAAAAAAACCCGAATTTCAAGCTTTGAATCAAATTACTGTTTTCAGATCAAACATAACGAATGAAGTTCTAGGATAACATATTATCTGGACGTCGTGAAACCATTTTGTCGGGTTGTTTTTAACTTCTAATGGATAATGCACCCCGGCATCGTATGGCAGACTATCTGAATGTTGTAGGGCTACATGCGATGTGTCCAGGTCTCGAGGCGGTTTTTAAAGCTTAGAATTTAACACATTGTTCTCGGATCAGGTATAAAGTAATATTTGTTAGTATACGAAATTATATTCGCGTTTATGTGTACATAGAAAAAAACCCGACTTTCAAGCTTTGAATCAAATTACTGTTTTCAGATCAAACATAACGAATGAAGTTCTAGGATAACATATTATCTGGACGTCGTGAAACCATTTTGTCGGGTTGTTTTTAACCTCTAATGGATAATGCACCCCGGCATCGTATGGCAGACGATCTGAATGTTGTAGGGCTACATACGGTGTGTCCAGGTCTCGAGGGGGTTTTTAAAGCTTAGAATTTAACTCTGTGTCCTCGGATCAGGTGTAAAGTAATATTTGTTAGTATACGAAATTATATTCGCGTTTATCTCTGCATAAAAAAACCCGACTTTCAAGCTTTGAATCAAATTACTGTTTTCAGATCAAACATAACGAATGAAGTTCTAGGATAACATATTATCTGGACGTCGTGAAACCATTTTGTCGGGTTGTTTTTAACCTCTAATGGATAATGCACCCCGGCATCGTATGGCAGACGATCTGAATGTTGTAGGGCTACATGCGATGTGTCCAGGTCTCGAGGCGGTTTTTAAAGCTTAGAATTTAACACATTGTTCTCGGATCAGGTATAAAGTAATATTTGTTAGTATACGAAATTATATTCGCGTTTATCTGTACATAAAAAAACCCGACTTTCAAGCTTTGAATCAAATTACTGTTTTCAGATCAAACATAACGAATGAAGTTCTAGGATAACATATTATCTGGACGTCGTGAAACCATTTTGTCGGGTTGTTTTTAACCTCTAATGGATAATGCACCCCGGCATCGTATGGCAGACGATCTGAATGTTGTAGGGCTACATGCGATGTGTCCAGGTCTCGAGGCGGTTTTTAAAGCTTAGAATTTAACACATTGTTCTCGGATCAGGTATAAAGTAATATTTGTTAGTATACGAAATTATATTCGCGTTTATGTGTACATAGAAAAAAACCCGACTTTCAAGCTTTGAATCAAATTACTGTTTTCAGATCAAACATAACGAATGAAGTTCTAGGATAACATATTATTTGGACGTCGTGAAACCATTTTGTCGGGTTGTTTTTAACCTCTAATGGATAATGCACCCCGGCATCGTATGGCAGACAATCTGAATGTTGTAGGGCTACATGCGATGTGTCCAGGTCTCGAGGCGGTTTTTAAAGATTAGAATTTAACACATTGTTCTCGGATCAGGTATAAAGTAATATTTGTTAGTATACGAAATTATATTCGCGTTTATCTGTACATAAAAAAACCCGACTTTCAAGCTTTGAATCAAATTACTGTTTTCAGATCAAACATAACGAATGAAGTTCTAGGATAACATATTATCTGGACGTCGTGAAACCATTTTGTCGGGTTGTTTTTAACCTCTAATGGAAAATGCAACCCGGCATCGTATGGCAGACGATCTGAATGTTGTAGGGCTACATGCGATGTGTCCAGGTCTCGAGGCGGTTTTTAAAGCTTAGAAGTTAACACATTGTTCTCGGATCAGGTATAAAGTAATATTTGTTAGTATACGAAATTATATTCGCGTTTATGTGTACATAGAAAAAAACCCGACTTTCAAGCTTTGAATCAAATTACTGTTTTCAGATCAAACATAACGAATGAAGTTCTAGGATAACATATTATCTGGACGTAGTGAAACCATTTTGTCGGGTTGTTTTTAACCTCTAATGGATAATGCACCCCGGCATCGTATGGCAGACGATCTGAATGTTGTAGGGCTACATGCGATGTGTCCAGGTCTCGAGGCGGTTTTTAAAGCTTAGAATTTAACACATTGTTCTCGGATCAGGTATAAAGTAATATTTGTTAGTATACGAAATTATATTCGCGTTTATGTGTACATAGAAAAAAACCAGACTTTCAAGCTTTGAATGAAATTACTGTTTTCAGATCAAACATAACGAATGAAGTTCTAGGATAACATATTATCTGGACGTCGTGAAACCATTTTGTCGGGTTGTTTTTAACCTCTAATGGATAATGCACCCCGGCATCGTATGGCAGACGATCTGAATGTTGTAGGGCTACATGCGATGTGTCCAGGTCTCGAGGCGGTTTTTAAAGCTTAGAATTTAACTCTTTGTTCTCGGATCAGGTTTAAAGTAATATTTGTTAGTATACGAAATTATATTCGCGTTTATCTCTGCATAAAAAAACCCGACTTTCAAGCTTTGAATCAAATTACTGTTTTCAGATCAAACATAACGAATGAAGTTCTAGGATAACATATTATCTGGACGTCGTGAAACCATTTTGTCGGGTTGTTTTTAACTTCTAATGGATAATGCACCCCGGCATCGTATGGCAGACGATCTGAATGTTGTAGGGCTACATGCGATGTGTCCAGGTCTCGAGGCGGTTTTTAAAGCTTAGAATTTAACACATTGTTCTCGGATCAGGTATAAAGTAATATTTGTTAGTATACGAAATTATATTCGCGTTTATGTGTACATAGAAAAAAACCCGACTTTCAAGCTTTGAATCAAATTACTGTTTTCAGATCAAACATAACGAATGAAGTTCTAGGATAACATATTATCTGGACGTCGTGAAACCATTTTGTCGGGTTGTTTTTAACCTCTAATGGATAATGCACCCCGGCATCGTATGGCAGACGATCTGAATGTTGTAGGGCGACATACGGTGTGTCCAGGTCTCGAGGGGGTTTTTAAAGCTTAGAATGTAACTCTGTGTTCTCGGATCAGGTGTAAAGTAATATTTGTTAGTATACGAAATTATATTCGCGTTTATCTCTGCATAAAAAAACCCCGACTTTCAAGCTTTCAATGAAATTACTGTTTTCAGATCAAACATAACGAATGAAGTTCTAGGATAACATATTATCTGGACGTCGTGAAACCATTTTGTCGGGTTGTTTTTAACCTCTAATGGATAATGCACCCCGGCATCGTATGGCAGACGATCTGAATGTTGTAGGGCTACATGCGATGTGTCCAGGTCTCGAGGCGGTTTTTAAAGCTTAGAATTTAACACATTGTTCTCGGATCAGTTATAAAGTAATATTTGTTAGTATACGAAATTATATTCGCGTTTATCTCTGCATAAAAAAAACCCGACTTTCAAGCTTTGAATCAAATTACTGTTTTCAGATCAAACATAACGAATGAAGTTCTAGGATAACATATTATCTGGACGTCGTGAAACCATTTTGTCGGGTTGTTTTTAACCTCTAATGGATAATGCACCCCGGCATCGTATGGCAGACGATCTGAATGTTGTAGGGCTACTATGGCAGACGATCTGAATGTTGTAGGGCTACATGCGATGTGTCCAGGTCTCGAGGCGGTTTTTAAAGCTTAGAATTTAACACATTGTTCTCGGATCAGGTATAAAGTAATATTTAGTATACGAAAAAAACGACTTTCAAGCTTTGAATCAAATTACTGTTTTCAGATCAAACACAACGAATGAAGTTCTAGGATAACATATTATCTGACGTCGTGAAACCATTTTGTCGGGTTGTTTTTAACCTCTAATGGATAATGCACCCCGGCATCGTATGGCAGACGATCTGAATGTTGTAGGGCTACATGCGATGTGTCCAGGTCTCGAGGCGGTTTTTAAAGCTTAGAATTTAACACATTGTTCTCGGATCAGGTATAAAGTAATATTTGTTAGTATACGAAATTATATTCGCGTTTATGTGTACATAGAAAAAAACCCGACTTTCAAGCTTTGAATCAAATTACTGTTTTCAGATCAAACATAACGAATGAAGTTCTAGGATAACATATTATCTGGACGTCGTGAAACCATTTTGTCGGGTTGTTTTTAACCTCTAATGGAAAATGCACCCCGGCATCGTATGGCAGACGATCTGAATGTTGTAGGGCTACATGCGATGTGTCCAGGTCTCGAGGCGGTTTTTAAAGCTTAGAATTTAACACATTGTTCTCGGATCAGGTATAAAGTAATATTTGTTAGTATACGAAATTATATTCGCGTTTATGTGTACATAGAAAAAAACCCGACTTTCAAGCTTTGAATCAAATTACTGTTTTCAGATCAAACATAACGAATGAAGTTCTAGGATAACATATTATCTGGACGTAGTGAAACCATTTTGTCGGGTTGTTTTTAACCTCTAATGGATAATGCACCCCGGCATCGTATGGCAGACGATCTGAATGTTGTAGGGCTACATGCGATGTGTCCAGGTCTCGAGGCGGTTTTTAAAGCTTAGAATTTAACACATTGTTCTCGGATCAGGTATAAAGTAATATTTGTTAGTATACGAAATTATATTCGCGTTTATGTGTACATAGAAAAAAACCAGACTTTCAAGCTTTGAATGAAATTACTGTTTTCAGATCAAACATAACGAATGAAGTTCTAGGATAACATATTATCTGGACGTCGTGAAACCATTTTGTCGGGTTGTTTTTAACCTCTAATGGATAATGCACCCCGGCATCGTATGGCAGACGATCTGAATGTTGTAGGGCTACATGCGATGTGTCCAGGTCTCGAGGCGGTTTTTAAAGCTTAGAATTTAACTCTTTGTTCTCGGATCAGGTTTAAAGTAATATTTGTTAGTATACGAAATTATATTCGCGTTTATCTCTGCATAAAAAAACCCGACTTTCAAGCTTTGAATCAAATTACTGTTTTCAGATCAAACATAACGAATGAAGTTCTAGGATAACATATTATCTGGACGTCGTGAAACCATTTTGTCGGGTTGTTTTTAACTTCTAATGGATAATGCACCCCGGCATCGTATGGCAGACGATCTGAATGTTGTAGGGCTACATGCGATGTGTCCAGGTCTCGAGGCGGTTTTTAAAGCTTAGAATTTAACACATTGTTCTCGGATCAGGTATAAAGTAATATTTGTTAGTATACGAAATTATATTCGCGTTTATGTGTACATAGAAAAAAACCCGACTTTCAAGCTTTGAATCAAATTACTGTTTTCAGATCAAACATAACGAATGAAGTTCTAGGATAACATATTATCTGGACGTCGTGAAACCATTTTGTCGGGTTGTTTTTAACCTCTAATGGATAATGCACCCCGGCATCGTATGGCAGACGATCTGAATGTTGTAGGGCTACATACGGTGTGTCCAGGTCTCGAGGGGGTTTTTAAAGCTTAGAATGTAACTCTGTGTTCTCGGATCAGGTGTAAAGTAATATTTGTTAGTATACGAAATTATATTCGCGTTTATCTCTGCATAAAAAAAACCCGACTTTCAAGCTTTCAATGAAATTACTGTTTTCAGATCAAACATAACGAATGAAGTTCTAGGATAACATATTATCTGGACGTCGTGAAACCATTTTGTCGGGTTGTTTTTAACCTCTAATGGATAATGCACCCCGGCATCGTATGGCAGACGATCTGAATGTTGTAGGGCTACATGCGATGTGTCCAGGTCTCGAGGCGGTTTTTAAAGCTTAGAATTTAACACATTGTTCTCGGATCAGGTATAAAGTAATATTTGTTAGTATACGAAATTATATTCGCGTTTATGTGTACATAGAAAAAAACCCGACTTTCAAGCTTTGAATCAAATTACTGTTTTCAGATCAAACATAACGAATGAAGTTCTAGGATAACATATTATCTGGACGTCGTGAAACCATTTTGTCGGGTTGTTTTTAACCTCTAATGGATAATGCACCCCGGCATCGTATGGCAGACAATCTGAATGTTGTAGGGCTACATGCGATGTGTCCAGGTCTCGAGGCGGTTTTTAAAGCTTAGAATTTAACACATTGTTCTCGGATCAGGTATAAAGTAATATTTGTTAGCATACGAAATTATATTCGCGTTTATCTGTACATAAAAAAACCCGACTTTCAAGCTTTGAATCAAATTACTGTTTTCAGATCAAACATAACGAATGAAGTTCTAGGATAACATATTATCTGGACGTCGTGAAACCATTTTGTCGGGTTGTTTTTAACCTCTAATGGAAAATGCACCCCGGCATCGTATGGCAGACGATCTGAATGTTGTAGGGCTACATGCGATGTGTCCAGGTCTCGAGGCGGTTTTTAAAGCTTAGAATTTAACACATTGTTCTCGGATCAGGTATAAAGTAATATTTGTTAGTATACGAAATTATATTCGCGTTTATGTGTACATAGAAAAAAACCAGACTTTCAAGCTTTGAATCAAATTACTGTTTTCAGATCAAACATAACGAATGAAGTTCTAGGATAACATATTATCTGGACGTCGTGAAACCATTTTGTCGGGTTGTTTTTAACCTCTAATGGATAATGCACCCCGGCATCGTATGGCAGACGATCTGAATGTTGTAGGGCTACATGCGATGTGTCCAGGTCTCGAGGCGGTTTTTAAAGCTTAGAATTTAACTCTTTGTTCTCGGATCAGGTTTAAAGTAATATTTGTTAGTATACGAAATTATATTCGCGTTTATGTGTACATAGAAAAAAACCCGACTTTCAAGCTTTGAATCAAATTACTGTTTTCAGATCAAACATAACGAATGAAGTTCTAGGATAACATATTATCTGGACGTCGTGAAACCATTTTGTCGGGTTGTTTTTAACCTCTAATGGATAATGCACCCCGGCATCGTATGGCAGACGATCTGAATGTTGTAGGGCTACATGCGATGTGTCCAGGTCTCGAGGCGGTTTTTAAAGCTTAGAATTTAACACATTGTTCTCGGATCAGGTATAAAGTAATATTTGTTAGTATACGAAATTATATTCGCGTTTATCTGTACATAAAAAAACCCGACTTTCAAGCTTTGAATCAAATTACTGTTTTCAGATCAAACATAACGAATGAAGTTCTAGGATAACATATTATCTGGACGTCGTGAAACCATTTTGTCGGGTTGTTTTTAACCTCTAATGGATAATGCACCCCGGCATCGTATGGCAGACGATCTGAATGTTGTAGGGCTACATGCGATGTGTCCAGGTCTCGAGGCGGTTTTTAAAGCTTAGAATTTAACGCATTGTTCTCGGATCAGGTATAAAGTAATATTTGTTGGTATACGAAATTATATTCGCGTTTATGTGTACATAGAAAAAAACCCGACTTTCAAGAATTGAATCAAATTACTGTTTTCAGATCAAACATAACGAATGAAGTTCTAGGATAACATATTATCTGGACGTCGTAAAACCATTTTGTCGGGTTGTTTTTAACCTCTAATGGATAATGCACCCCGGCATCGTATGGCAGACGATCTGAATGTTGTAGGGCTACATGCGATGTGTCCAGGTCTCGAGGCGGTTTTTAAAGCTTAGAATTTAACACATTGTTCTCGGATAAGGTATAAAGTAATATTTGTTAGTATACGAAATTATATTCGCGTTTATGTGTACATAGAAAAAAACCCGACTTTCAAGCTTTGAATCAAATTACTGTTTTCAGATCAAACATAACGAATGAAGTTCTAGGATAACATATTATCTGGACGTCGTGAAACCATTTTGTCGGGTTGTTTTTAACCTCTAATGGATAATGCACCCCGGCATGGTATGGCAGACGATCTGAATGTTGTAGGGCTACATGCGATGTGTCCAGGTCTCGAGGCGGTTTTTAAGGCTTAGAATTAAACACATTGTTCTCGGATCAGGTATAAAGTAATATTTGTTAGTATACGAAATTATATTCGCGTTTATCTGTACATAAAAAAACCCGACTTTTAGCTTTGAATCAAATTACTGTTTTCAGATCAAACATAACGAATGAAGTTCTAGGATAACATATTATCTGGACGTCGTGAAACCATTTTGTCGGGTTGTTTTTAACCTCTAATGGATAATGCACCCCGGCATCGTATGGCAGACGATCTGAATGTTGTAGGGCTACATGCGATGTGTCCAGGTCTCGAGGCGGTTTTTAAAGCTTAGAATTTAACACATTGTTCTCGGATCAGGTATAAAGTAATATTTGTTAGTATACAAAATTATATTCGCGTTTATGTGTACATAGAAAAGAACTCGACTTTCAAGCTTTGAATCAAATTACTGTTTTCAGATCAAACATAACGAATGAAGTTCTAGGATAACATATTATCTGGACGTCGTGAAACCATTTTGTCGGGTTGTTTTTAACCTCTAATGGATAATGCACCCCGGCATCGTATGGCAGACGATCTGAATGTTGTAGGGCTACATGCGATGTGTCCAGGTCTCGAGGCGGTTTTTAAAGCTTAGAATTTAACACATTGTTCTCGGATCAGGTATAAAGTAATATTTGTTAGTATACGAAATTATATTCGCGTTTATGTGTACATAGAAAAAAACCCGACTCTCAAGCTTTGAATCAAATTACTGTTTTCAGATCAAACATAACGAATGAAGTTCTAGGATAACATATTATCTGGACGTCGTGAAACCATTTTGTCGGGTTGTTTTTAACCTCTAATGGATAATGCACCCCGGCATCGTATGGCAGACGATCTGAATGTTGTAGGGCTACATGCGATGTGTCCAGGTCTCGAGGCGGTTTTTAAAGCTTAGAATTTAACACATTGTTCTCGGATCAGGTATAAAGTAATATTTGTTAGTATACGAAATTATATTCGCGTTTATCTGTACATAAAAAAACCCGACTTTCAAGCTTTGAATCAAATTACTGTTTTCAGATCAAACATAACGAATGAAGTTCTAGGATAACATATTATCTGGACGTCGTGAAACCATTTTGTCGGGTTGTTTTTAACCTCTAATGGATAATGCACCCCGGCATCGTATGGCAGACGATCTGAATGTTGTAGGGCTACATGTGATGTGTCCAGGTCTCGAGGCGGTTTTTAAAGCTTAGAATTTAACACATTGTTCTCGGATCAGGTATAAAGTAATATTTGTTAGTATACGAAATTATATTCGCGTTTATGTGTACATAGAAAAAAACCCGACTTTCAAGCTTTGAATCAAATTACTGTTTTCAGATCAAACATAACGAATGAAGTTCTAGGATAACATATTATCTGGACGTCGTGAAACCATTTTGTCGGGTTGTTTTTAACCTCTAATGGATAATGCACCCCGGCATCGTATGGCAGACGATCTGAATGTTGTAGGGCTACATGCGATGTGTCCAGGTCTCGAGGCGGTTTTTAAAGCTTAGAATTTAACACATTGTTCTCGGATCAGGTGTAAAGTAATATTTGTTAGTATACGAAATTATATTCGCGTTTATGTGTACATAGAAAAAAACCCGACTTTCAAGCTTTGAATCAAATTACTGTTTTCAGATCAAACATAACGAATGAAGTTCTAGGATAACATATTATCTGGACGTCGTGAAACCATTTTGTCGGGTTGTTTTTAACCTCTAATGGATAATGCACCCCGGCATGGTATGGCAGACGATCTGAATGTTGTAGGGCTACATGCGATGTGTCCAGGTCTCGAGGCGGTTTTTAAGGCTTAGAATTTAACACATTGTTCTCGGATCAGGTATAAAGTAATATTTGTTAGTATACGAAATTATATTCGCGTTTATCTGCACATAAAAAAACCCGACTTTTAGCTTTGAATCAAATTACTGTTTTCAGATCAAACATAACGAATGACGTTCTAGGATAACATATTATCTGGACGTCGTGAAACCATTTTGTCGGGTTGTTTTTAACCTCTAATGGATAATGCACCCCGGCATCGTATGGCAGACGATCTGAATGTTGTAGGGCTACATGCGATGTGTCCAGGTCTCGAGGCGGTTTTTAAAGCTTAGAAATTAACACATTGTTCTCGGATCAGGTATAAAGTAATATTTGTTAGTATACGAAATTATATTCGCGTTTATGTGTACATAGAAAAAAACCCGACTTTCAAGCTTTGAATCAAATTACTGTTTTCAGATCAAACATAACGAATGAAGTTCTAGGATAACATATTATCTGGACGTCGTGAAACCATTTTGTCGGGTTGTTTTTAACCTCTAATGGATAATGCACCCCGGCATCGTATGGCAGACGATCTGAATGTTGTAGGGCTACATGCGATGTGTCCAGGTCTCGAGGCGGTTTTTAAAGCTTAGAATTTAACACATTGTTCTCGGATCAGGTATAAAGTAATATTTGTTAGTATACGAAATTATATTCGCGTTTATGTGTACATAGAAAAAAACCCGACTTTCAAGCTTTGAATCAAATTACTGTTTTCAGATAGAACATGAAGAATGAAGTTCTAGGATAACATATTATCTGGACGTCGTGAAACCATTTTGTCGGGTTGTTTTTAACCTCTAATGGATAATGCACCCCGGCATCGTATGGCAGACGATCTGAATGTTGTAGGGCTACATGCGATGTGTCCAGGTCTCGAGGCGGTTTTTAAAGCTTAGAATTTAACACATTGTTCTCGGATCAGGTATAAAGTAATATTTGTTAGTATACGAAATTATATTCGCGTTTATGTGTACATAGAAAAAAACCCGACTTTCAAGCTTTGAATCAAATTACTGTTTTCAGATCAAACATAACGAATGAAGTTCTAGGATAACATATTATCTGGACGTCGTGAAACCATTTTGTCGGGTTGTTTTTAACCTCTAATGGATAATGCACCCCGGCATCGTATGGCAGATGATCTGAAAGTTGTAGGGCGACATGCGATGTGTCCAGGTCTCGAGGCGGTTTTTAAAGCATAGAATTTAACACATAGTTCTCGGATCAGGTATAAAGTAATATTTGTTAGTATACGAAATTATATTCGCGTTTATGTGTACATAGAAAAAAACCCGACTTTCAAGCTTTGACTCAAATTACTGTTTTCAGATAAACATAACGAATGAAGTTCTAGGATAACATATTATCTGGACGTCGTGAAACCATTTTGTCGGGTTGTTTTTAACCTCTAATGGATAATGCACCCCGGCATCGTATGGCAGACGATCTGAATGTTGTAGGGCTACATGCGATGTGTCCAGGTCTCGAGGCGGTTTTTAAAGCTTAGAATTTAACACATTGTTCTCGGATCAGGTATAAATTAATATTTGTTAGTATACGAAATTATATTTGCGTTTATCTGTACATAAAAAAACCCGACTTTCAAGCTTTGAATCAAATTACTGTTTTCAGATCAAACATAACGAATGAAGTTCTAGGATAACATATTATCTGGACGTCGTGAAACCATTTTGTCGGGTTGTTTTTAACCTCTAATGGATAATGCACCCCGGCATCGTATGGCAGACGATCTTAATGTTGTAGCGCTACATGCGATGTGTCCAGGTCTCGAGGCGGTTTTTAAAGCATAGAATTTAACACATAGTTCTCGGATCAGGTATAAAGTAATATTTGTTAGTATACGAAATTATATTCGCGTTTATGTGTACATAGAAAAAAACCCGACTTTCAAGCTTTGACTCAAATTACTGTTTTCAGATAAACATAACGAATGAAGTTCTAGGATAACATATTATCTGGACGTCGTGAAACCATTTTGTCGGGTTGTTTTTAACCTCTAATGGATAATGCACCCCGGCATCGTATGGCAGACGATCTGAATGTTGTAGGGCTACATGCGATGTGTCCAGGTCTCGAGGCGGTTTTTAAAGCTTAGAATTTAACACATTGTTCTCGGATCAGGTATAAATTAATATTTGTTAGTATACGAAATTATATTTGCGTTTATCTGTACATAAAAAAACCCGACTTTCAAGCTTTGAATCAAATTACTGTTTTCAGATCAAACATAACGAATGAAGTTCTAGGATAACATATTATCTGGACGTCGTGAAACCATTTTGTCGGGTTGTTTTTAACCTCTAATGGATAATGCACCCCGTCATCGTATGGCAGACGATCTGAATGTTGTAGGGCTACATGCGATGTGTCCAGGTCTCGAGGCGGTTTTTAAAGCTTAGAATTTAACACATTGTTCTCGGATCAGGTATAAAGTAATATTTGTTAGTATACGAAATTATATTCGCGTTTATGTGTACATAAAAAAAACCCCGACTTTCAAGCTTTGAATCAAATTACTGTTTTCAGATCAAACATAACGAATGAAGTTCTAGGATAACATATTATCTGGACGTCGTGAAACCATTTTGTCGGGTTGTTTTTAACCTCTAATGGATAATGCACCCCGGCATCGTATGGCGGACGATCTGAATGTTGTAGGGCTACATGCGATGTGTCCAGGTCTCGAGGCGGTTTTTAAAGCTTAGAATTTAACACATTGTTCTCGGATAAGGTATAAAGTATTATTTGATAGTATACGAAATTATATTCGCGTTTATCTGTACATAAAAAAACCCGACTTTCAAGCTTTGAATCAAATTACTGTTTTCAGATCAAACATAACGAATGAAGTTCTAGGATAACATATTATCTGGACGTCGTGAAACCATTTTGTCGGGTTGTTTTTAACCTCTAATGGATAATGCACCCCGGCATCGTATGGCAGACGATCTGAATGTTGTACGGCTACATGCGATGTGTCCAGGTCTCGAGGCGGTTTTTAAAGCTTAGAATTTAACACATTGTTCTCGGATCAGGTATAAAGTAATATTTGTTAGTATACGAAATTATATTCGCGTTTATGTGTACATAGAAAAAAACCCGACTTTCAAGCTTTGAATCAAATTACTGTTTTCAGATCAAACATAACGAATGAAGTTCTAGGATAACATATTATCTGGACGTCGTGAAACCATTTTGTCGGGTTGTTTTTAACCTCTAATGGATAATGCACCCCGGCATCGTATGGCAGACGATCTGAATGTTGTAGGGCTACATGCGATGTGTCCAGGTCTCGAGGCGGTTTTTAAAGCTTAGAATTTAACACATTGTTCTCGGATCAGGTATAAAGTAATATTTGTTAGTATACGAAATTATATTCGCGTTTATGTGCACATAGAAAAAAACCCGACTTTCAAGCTTTGAATCAAATTACTGTTTTCAGATCAAACATAACAAATAAAATTCTAGGATAACGTATTATCTGGACGTTCTGAAACCATATTTGTCGGGTTGTTTTTAACCTCTATTGGAAAAAGCACCCCGGCATCGTATGGCAGACGATCTGAATGTTGTACGGCTACATGCGATGTGTCCAGGTCTCGAGGCGGTTTTTAAAGCTTAGAATTTAACACGTTGTTCTCGGATCAGGTGTAAAGTAATATTTGTTAGTATACGAAATTATATTCGCGTTTATGTGTAAATGAAAAAAACCCGAATTTCAAGCTTTGAATCAAATTACTGTTTTCAGATCAAACATAACGAATGACGTTCTAGGATAACATATTATCTGGACGTCGTGAAACCATTTTGTCGGGTTGTTTTTAACCTCTAATGGATAATGCACCCCGGCATCGTATGGCAGATGATCTGAAAGTTGTAGGGCGACATGCGATGTGTCCAGGTCTCGAGGCGGTTTTTAAAGCATAGAATTTAACACATAGTTCTCGGATCAGGTATAAAGTAATATTTGTTAGTATACGAAATTATATTCGCGTTTATGTGTACATAGAAAAAAACCCGACTTTCAAGCTTTGACTCAAATTACTGTTTTCAGATAAACATAACGAATGAAGTTCTAGGATAACATATTATCTGGACGTCGTGAAACCATTTTGTCGGGTTGTTTTTAACCTCTAATGGATAATGCACCCCGGCATCGTATGGCAGACGATCTGAATGTTGTAGGGCTACATGCGATGTGTCCAGGTCTCGAGGCGGTTTTTAAAGCTTAGAATTTAACACATTGTTCTCGGATCAGGTATAAATTAATATTTGTTAGTATACGAAATTATATTTGCGTTTATCTGTACATAAAAAAACCCGACTTTCAAGCTTTGAATCAAATTACTGTTTTCAGATCAAACATAACGAATGAAGTTCTAGGATAACATATTATCTGGACGTCGTGAAACCATTTTGTCGGGTTGTTTTTAACCTCTAATGGATAATGCACCCCGGCATCGTATGGCAGACGATCTTAATGTTGTAGCGCTACATGCGATGTGTCCAGGTCTCGAGGCGGTTTTTAAAGCATAGAATTTAACACATAGTTCTCGGATCAGGTATAAAGTAATATTTGTTAGTATACGAAATTATATTCGCGTTTATGTGTACATAGAAAAAAACCCGACTTTCAAGCTTTGACTCAAATTACTGTTTTCAGATAAACATAACGAATGAAGTTCTAGGATAACATATTATCTGGACGTCGTGAAACCATTTTGTCGGGTTGTTTTTAACCTCTAATGGATAATGCACCCCGGCATCGTATGGCAGACGATCTGAATGTTGTAGGGCTACATGCGATGTGTCCAGGTCTCGAGGCGGTTTTTAAAGCTTAGAATTTAACACATTGTTCTCGGATCAGGTATAAATTAATATTTGTTAGTATACGAAATTATATTTGCGTTTATCTGTACATAAAAAAACCCGACTTTCAAGCTTTGAATCAAATTACTGTTTTCAGATCAAACATAACGAATGAAGTTCTAGGATAACATATTATCTGGACGTCGTGAAACCATTTTGTCGGGTTGTTTTTAACCTCTAATGGATAATGCACCCCGTCATCGTATGGCAGACGATCTGAATGTTGTAGGGCTACATGCGATGTGTCCAGGTCTCGAGGCGGTTTTTAAAGCTTAGAATTTAACACATTGTTCTCGGATCAGGTATAAAGTAATATTTGTTAGTATACGAAATTATATTCGCGTTTATGTGTACATAAAAAAAACCCCGACTTTCAAGCTTTGAATCAAATTACTGTTTTCAGATCAAACATAACGAATGAAGTTCTAGGATAACATATTATCTGGACGTCGTGAAACCATTTTGTCGGGTTGTTTTTAACCTCTAATGGATAATGCACCCCGGCATCGTATGGCGGACGATCTGAATGTTGTAGGGCTACATGCGATGTGTCCAGGTCTCGAGGCGGTTTTTAAAGCTTAGAATTTAACACATTGTTCTCGGATAAGGTATAAAGTATTATTTGATAGTATACGAAATTATATTCGCGTTTATCTGTACATAAAAAAACCCGACTTTCAAGCTTTGAATCAAATTACTGTTTTCAGATCAAACATAACGAATGAAGTTCTAGGATAACATATTATCTGGACGTCGTGAAACCATTTTGTCGGGTTGTTTTTAACCTCTAATGGATAATGCACCCCGGCATCGTATGGCAGACGATCTGAATGTTGTACGGCTACATGCGATGTGTCCAGGTCTCGAGGCGGTTTTTAAAGCTTAGAATTTAACACATTGTTCTCGGATCAGGTATAAAGTAATATTTGTTAGTATACGAAATTATATTCGCGTTTATGTGTACATAGAAAAAAACCCGACTTTCAAGCTTTGAATCAAATTACTGTTTTCAGATCAAACATAACGAATGAAGTTCTAGGATAACATATTATCTGGACGTCGTGAAACCATTTTGTCGGGTTGTTTTTAACCTCTAATGGATAATGCAACCCGGCATCGTATGGCAGACGATCTGAATGTTGTAGGGCTACATGCGATGTGTCCAGGTCTCGAGGCGGTTTTTAAAGCTTAGAATTTAACACATTGTTCTCGGATCAGGTATAAAGTAATATTTGTTAGTATACGAAATTATATTCGCGTTTATGTGCACATAGAAAAAAACCCGACTTTCAAGCTTTGAATCAAATTACTGTTTTCAGATCAAACATAACAAATAAAATTCTAGGATAACGTATTATCTGGACGTTCTGAAACCATATTTGTCGGGTTGTTTTTAACCTCTATTGGAAAAAGCACCCCGGCATCGTATGGCAGACGATCTGAATGTTGTACGGCTACATGCGATGTGTCCAGGTCTCGAGGCGGTTTTTAAAGCTTAGAATTTAACACGTTGTTCTCGGATCAGGTGTAAAGTAATATTTGTTAGTATACGAAATTATATTCGCGTTTATGTGTAAATGAAAAAAACCCGAATTTCAAGCTTTGAATCAAATTACTGTTTTCAGATCAAACATAACGAATGACGTTCTAGGATAACATATTATCTGGACGTCGTGAAACCATTTTGTCGGGTTGTTTTTAACCTCTAATGGATAATGCACCCCGGCATCGTATGGCAGACGATCTGAATGTTGTAGGGCTACATGCGATGTGTCCAGGTCTCGAGGCGGTTTTTAAAGCTTAGAATTTAACACATTGTTCTCGGATCAGGTATAAAGTAATATTTGTTAGTATACGAAATTATATTCGCGTTTATCTGTACATAAAAAACCCGACTTTCAAGCTTTGAATCAAATTACTGTTTTCAGATCAAAGATAACGAATGAAGTTCTAGGATAACATATTATCTGGACGTCGTGAAACCATTTTGTCGGGTTGTTTTTAACCTCTAATGGATAATGCACCCCGGCATCGTATGGCACACGATCTGAATGTTGTAGGGCTTCATGCGATGTGTCCAGGTCTCGAGGCGGTTTTTAAAGCTTAGAATTTAACACATTATTCTCGGATCAGGTATAAAGTAATATTTGTTAGTATACGAAATTATATTCGCGTTTATCTGTACATAAAAAAACCCGACTTTCAAGCTTTGAATCAAATTACTGTTTTCAGATCAAACATAACGAATGAAGTTCTAGGATAACATATTATCTGGACGTCGTGAAACCATTTTGTCGGTTTCACGGTTTTGTCGGTTGGTTGTTTTTAACCTCTATTGGAAAAAGCACCCCGGCATCGTATGGCAGACGATCTGAATGTTGTACGGCTACATGCGATGTGTCCAGGTCTCGAGGCGGTTTTTAAAGCTTAGAATTTAACACGTTGTTCTCGGATGAGGTGTAAAGTAATATTTGTTAGTATACGAAATTATATTCGCGTTTATGTGTACATAGAAAAAAACCCGACTTTCAAGCTTTGAATCAAATTACTGTTTTCAGATAGAACATGAAGAATGAAGTTCTAGGATAACATATTATCTGGACGTCGTGAAACCATTTTGTCGGGTTGTTTTTAACCTCTAATGGATAATGCACCCCGGCATCGTATGGCAGACGATCTGAATGTTGTAGGGCTACATGCGATGTGTCCAGGTCTCGAGGCGGTTTTTAAAGCTTAGAATTTAACACATTGTTCTCGGATCAGGTATAAAGTAATATTTGTTAGTATACGAAATTATATTCGCGTTTATGTGTACATAGAAAAAAACCCGACTTTCAAGCTTTGAATCAAATTACTGTTTTCAGATCAAACATAACGAATGAAGTTCTAGGATAACATATTATCTGGACGTCGTGAAACCATTTTGTCGGGTTGTTTTTAACCTCTAATGGATAATGCACCCCGGCATCGTATGGCAGATGATCTGAAAGTTGTAGGGCGACATGCGATGTGTCCAGGTCTCGAGGCGGTTTTTAAAGCATAGAATTTAACACATAGTTCTCGGATCAGGTATAAAGTAATATTTGTTAGTATACGAAATTATATTCGCGTTTATGTGTACATAGAAAAAAACCCGACTTTCAAGCTTTGACTCAAATTACTGTTTTCAGATAAACATAACGAATGAAGTTCTAGGATAACATATTATCTGGACGTCGTGAAACCATTTTGTCGGGTTGTTTTTAACCTCTAATGGATAATGCACCCCGGCATCGTATGGCAGACGATCTGAATGTTGTAGGGCTACATGCGATGTGTCCAGGTCTCGAGGCGGTTTTTAAAGCTTAGAATTTAACACATTGTTCTCGGATCAGGTATAAATTAATATTTGTTAGTATACGAAATTATATTTGCGTTTATCTGTACATAAAAAAACCCGACTTTCAAGCTTTGAATCAAATTACTGTTTTCAGATCAAACATAACGAATGAAGTTCTAGGATAACATATTATCTGGACGTCGTGAAACCATTTTGTCGGGTTGTTTTTAACCTCTAATGGATAATGCACCCCGGCATCGTATGGCAGACGATCTTAATGTTGTAGGGCTACATGCGATGTGTCCAGGTCTCGAGGCGGTTTTTAAAGCATAGAATTTAACACATAGTTCTCGGATCAGGTATAAAGTAATATTTGTTAGTATACGAAATTATATTCGCGTTTATGTGTACATAGAAAAAAACCCGACTTTCAAGCTTTGACTCAAATTACTGTTTTCAGATAAACATAACGAATGAAGTTCTAGGATAACATATTATCTGGACGTCGTGAAACCATTTTGTCGGGTTGTTTTTAACCTCTAATGGATAATGCACCCCGGCATCGTATGGCAGACGATCTGAATGTTGTAGGGCTACATGCGATGTGTCCAGGTCTCGAGGCGGTTTTTAAAGCTTAGAATTTAACACATTGTTCTCGGATCAGGTATAAATTAATATTTGTTAGTATACGAAATTATATTTGCGTTTATCTGTACATAAAAAAACCCGACTTTCAAGCTTTGAATCAAATTACTGTTTTCAGATCAAACATAACGAATGAAGTTCTAGGATAACATATTATCTGGACGTCGTGAAACCATTTTGTCGGGTTGTTTTTAACCTCTAATGGATAATGCACCCCGTCATCGTATGGCAGACGATCTGAATGTTGTAGGGCTACATGCGATGTGTCCAGGTCTCGAGGCGGTTTTTAAAGCTTAGAATTTAACACATTGTTCTCGGATCAGGTATAAAGTAATATTTGTTAGTATACGAAATTATATTCGCGTTTATGTGTACATAAAAAAAACCCCGACTTTCAAGCTTTGAATCAAATTACTGTTTTCAGATCAAACATAACGAATGAAGTTCTAGGATAACATATTATCTGGACGTCGTGAAACCATTTTGTCGGGTTGTTTTTAACCTCTAATGGATAATGCACCCCGGCATCGTATGGCGGACGATCTGAATGTTGTAGGGCTACATGCGATGTGTCCAGGTCTCGAGGCGGTTTTTAAAGCTTAGAATTTAACACATTGTTCTCGGATAAGGTATAAAGTATTATTTGATAGTATACGAAATTATATTCGCGTTTATCTGTACATAAAAAAACCCGACTTTCAAGCTTTGAATCAAATTACTGTTTTCAGATCAAACATAACGAATGAAGTTCTAGGATAACATATTATCTGGACGTCGTGAAACCATTTTGTCGGGTTGTTTTTAACCTCTAATGGATAATGCACCCCGGCATCGTATGGCAGACGATCTGAATGTTGTACGGCTACATGCGATGTGTCCAGGTCTCGAGGCGGTTTTTAAAGCTTAGAATTTAACACATTGTTCTCGGATCAGGTATAAAGTAATATTTGTTAGTATACGAAATTATATTCGCGTTTATGTGTACATAGAAAAAAACCCGACTTTCAAGCTTTGAATCAAATTACTGTTTTCAGATCAAACATAACGAATGAAGTTCTAGGATAACATATTATCTGGACGTCGTGAAACCATTTTGTCGGGTTGTTTTTAACCTCTAATGGATAATGCACCCCGGCATCGTATGGCAGACGATCTGAATGTTGTAGGGCTACATGCGATGTGTCCAGGTCTCGAGGCGGTTTTTAAAGCATAGAATTTAACACATAGTTCTCGGATCAGGTATAAAGTAATATTTGTTAGTATACGAAATTATATTCGCGTTTATGTGTACATAGAAAAAAACCCGACTTTCAAGCTTTGACTCAAATTACTGTTTTCAGATAAACATAACGAATGAAGTTCTAGGATAACATATTATCTGGACGTCGTGAAACCATTTTGTCGGGTTGTTTTTAACCTCTAATGGATAATGCACCCCGGCATCGTATGGCAGACGATCTGAATGTTGTAGGGCTACATGCGATGTGTCCAGGTCTCGAGGCGGTTTTTAAAGCTTAGAATTTAACACATTGTTCTCGGATCAGGTATAAATTAATATTTGTTAGTATACGAAATTATATTTGCGTTTATCTGTACATAAAAAAACCCGACTTTCAAGCTTTGAATCAAATTACTGTTTTCAGATCAAACATAACGAATGAAGTTCTAGGATAACATATTATCTGGACGTCGTGAAACCATTTTGTCGGGTTGTTTTTAACCTCTAATGGATAATGCACCCCGTCATCGTATGGCAGACGATCTGAATGTTGTAGGGCTACATGCGATGTGTCCAGGTCTCGAGGCGGTTTTTAAAGCTTAGAATTTAACACATTGTTCTCGGATCAGGTATAAAGTAATATTTGTTAGTATACGAAATTATATTCGCGTTTATGTGTACATAAAAAAAACCCCGACGTTCAAGCTTTGAATCAAATTACTGTTTTCAGATCAAACATAACGAATGAAGTTCTAGGATAACATATTATCTGGACGTCGTGAAACCATTTTGTCGGGTTGTTTTTAACCTCTAATGGATAATGCACCCCGGCATCGTATGGCGGACGATCTGAATGTTGTAGGGCTACATGCGATGTGTCCAGGTCTCGAGGCGGTTTTTAAAGCTTAGAATTTAACACATTGTTCTCGGATAAGGTATAAAGTATTATTTGATAGTATACGAAATTATATTCGCGTTTATCTGTACATAAAAAAACCCGACTTTCAAGCTTTGAATCAAATTACTGTTTTCAGATCAAACATAACGAATGAAGTTCTAGGATAACATATTATCTGGACGTCGTGAAACCATTTTGTCGGGTTGTTTTTAACCTCTAATGGATAATGCACCCCGGCATCGTATGGCAGACGATCTGAATGTTGTACGGCTACATGCGATGTGTCCAGGTCTCGAGGCGGTTTTTAAAGCTTAGAATTTAACACATTGTTCTCGGATCAGGTATAAAGTAATATTTGTTAGTATACGAAATTATATTCGCGTTTATGTGTACATAGAAAAAAACCCGACTTTCAAGCTTTGAATCAAATTACTGTTTTCAGATCAAACATAACGAATGAAGTTCTAGGATAACATATTATCTGGACGTCGTGAAACCATTTTGTCGGGTTGTTTTTAACCTCTAATGGATAATGCACCCCGGCATCGTATGGCAGACGATCTGAATGTTGTAGGGCTACATGCGATGTGTCCAGGTCTCGAGGCGGTTTTTAAAGCTTAGAATTTAACACATTGTTCTCGGATCAGGTATAAAGTAATATTTGTTAGTATACGAAATTATATTCGCGTTTATGTGCACATAGAAAAAAACCCGACTTTCAAGCTTTGAATCAAATTACTGTTTTCAGATCAAACATAACAAATAAAGTTCTAGGATAACGTATTATCTGGACGTTCTGAAACCATATTTGTCGGGTTGTTTTTAACCTCTATTGGAAAAAGCACCCCGGCATCGTATGGCAGACGATCTGAATGTTGTACGGCTACATGCGATGTGTCCAGGTCTCGAGGCGGTTTTTAAAGCTTAGAATTTAACACGTTGTTCTCGGATCAGGTGTAAAGTAATATTTGTTAGTATACGAAATTATATTCGCGTTTATGTGTAAATGAAAAAAACCCGAATTTCAAGCTTTGAATCAAATTACTGTTTTCAGATCAAACATAACGAATGACGTTCTAGGATAACATATTATCTGGACGTCGTGAAACCATTTTGTCGGGTTGTTTTTAACCTCTAATGGATAATGCACCCCGGCATCGTATGGCAGACGATCTGAATGTTGTAGGGCTACATGCGATGTGTCCAGGTCTCGAGGCGGTTTTTAAAGCTTAGAATTTAACACATTGTTCTCGGATCAGGTATAAAGTAATATTTGTTAGTATACGAAATTATATTCGCGTTTATCTGTACATAAAAAACCCGACTTTCAAGCTTTGAATCAAATTACTGTTTTCAGATCAAAGATAACGAATGAAGTTCTAGGATAACATATTATCTGGACGTCGTGAAACCATTTTGTCGGGTTGTTTTTAACCTCTAATGGATAATGCACCCCGGCATCGTATGGCACACGATCTGAATGTTGTAGGGCTTCATGCGATGTGTCCAGGTCTCGAGGCGGTTTTTAAAGCTTAGAATTTAACACATTGTTCTCGGATCAGGTATAAAGTAATATTTGTTAGTATACGAAATTATATTCGCGTTTATCTGTACATAAAAAAACCCGACTTTCAAGCTTTGAATCAAATTACTGTTTTCAGATCAAACATAACGAATGAAGTTCTAGGATAACATATTATCTGGACGTCGTGAAACCATTTTGTCGGTTTCACGGTTTTGTCGGTTGGTTGTTTTTAACCTCTATTGGAAAAAGCACCCCGGCATCGTATGGCAGACGATCTGAATGTTGTACGGCTACATGCGATGTGTCCAGGTCTCGAGGCGGTTTTTAAAGCTTAGAATTTAACACGTTGTTCTCGGATCAGGTGTAAAGTAATATTTGTTAGTATACGAAATTATATTCGCGTTTATGTGTAAATGAAAAAAACCCGAATTTCAAGCTTTGAATCAAATTACTGTTTTCAGATCAAACATAACGAATGACGTTCTAGGATAACATATTATCTGGACGTCGTGAAACCATTTTGTCGGGTTGTTTTTAACCTCTAATGGATAATGCACCCCGGCATCGTATGGCAGACGATCTGAATGTTGTAGGGCTACATGCGATGTGTCCAGGTCTCGAGGCGGTTTTTAAAGCTTAGAATTTAACACATTGTTCTCGGATCAGGTATAAAGTAATATTTGTTAGTATACGAAATTATATTCGCGTTTATCTGTACATAAAAAACCCGACTTTCAAGCTCTGAATCAAATTACTGTTTTCAGATCAAAGATAACGAATGAAGTTCTAGGATAACATATTATCTGGACGTCGTGAAACCATTTTGTCGGGTTGTTTTTAACCTCTAATGGATAATGCACCCCGGCATCGTATGGCAGACGATCTGAATGTTGTAGGGCTTCATGCGATGTGTCCAGGTCTCGAGGCGGTTTTTAAAGCTTAGAATTTAACACATTGTTCTCGGATCAGGTATAAAGTAATATTTGTTAGTATACGAAATTATATTCGCGTTTATCTGTACATAAAAAAACCCGACTTTCAAGCTTTGAATCAAATTACTGTTTTCAGATCAAACATAACGAATGAAGTTCTAGGATAACATATTATCTGGACGTCGTGAAACCATTTTGTCGGTTTCACGGTTTTGTCGGTTGGTTGTTTTTAACCTCTAATGGATAATGCACCCCGTCATCGTATGGCAGACGATCTGAATGTTGTAGGGCTACATGCGATGTGTCCAGGTCTCGAGGCGGTTTTTAAAGCTTAGAATTTAACACATTGTTCTCGGATCAGGTATAAAGTAATATTTGTTAGTATACGAAATTATATTCGCGTTTATGTGTACATAAAAAAAACCCGACTTTCAAGCTTTGAATCAAATTACTGTTTTCAGATCAAACATAACGAATGAAGTTCTAGGATAACATATTATCTGGACGTCGTGAAACCATTTTGTCGGGTTGTTTTTAACCTCTAATGGATAATGCAACCCGGCATCGTATGGCAGACGATCTGAATGTTGTAGGGCTACATGCGATGTGTCCAGGTCTCGAGGCGGTTTTTAAAGCTTAGAATTTAACACATTGTTCTCGGATAAGGTATAAAGTATTATTTGATAGTATACGAAATTATATTCGCGTTTATCTGTACATAAAAAAACCCGACTTTCAAGCTTTGAATCAAATTACTGTTTTCAGATCAAACATAACGAATGAAGTTCTAGGATAACATATTATCTGGACGTCGTGAAACCATTTTGTCGGGTTGTTTTTAACCTCTAATGGATAATGCACCCCGGCATCGTATGGCAGACGATCTGAATGTTGTAGGGCTACATGCGATGTGTCCAGGTCTCGAGGCGGTTTTTAAAGCTTAGAATTTAACACATTGTTCTCGGATCAGGTATAAAGTAGTATTTGTTAGTATACGAAATTATATTCGCGTTTATGTGTACATAGAAAAAAACCCGACTTTCAAGCTTTGAATCAAATTACTGTTTTCAGATCAAACATAACGAATGAAGTTCTAGGATAACATATTATCTGGACGTCGTGAAACCATTTTGTCGGGTTGTTTTTAACCTCTAATGGATAATGCACCCCGGCATCGTATGGCAGACGATCTGAATGTTGTAGGGCTACATGCGATGTGTCCAGGTCTCGAGGCGGTTTTTAAAGCTTAGAATTTAACACATTGTTCTCGGATCAGGTATAAAGTAATATTTGTTAGTATACGAAATTATATTCGCGTTTATCTGTACATAAAAAAACCCGACTTTCAAGCTTTGAATCAAATTACTGTTTTCAGATCAAACATAACGAATGAATTTCTAGGATAACATATTATCTGGACGTCGTGAAACCATTTTGTCGGGTTGTTTTTAACCTCTAATGGAAAATGCACCCCGGCATCGTATGGCAGACGATCTGAATGTTGTAGGGCTACATGCGATGTGTCCAGGTCTCGAGGCGGTTTTTAAAGCTTAGAATTTAACACATTGTTCTCGGATCAGGTATAAAGTAATATTTGTTAGTATACGAAATTATATTCGCGTTTATGTGTACATAGAAAAAAACCCGACTTTCAAGCTTTGAATCAAATTACTGTTTTCAGATCAAACATAACGAATGAAGTTCTAGGATAACATATTATCTGGACGTCGTGAAACCATTTTGTCGGGTTGATTTTAACCTCTAATGGATAATGCACCCCGGCATCGTATGGCAGACGATCTGAATGTTGTAGGGCTACATGCGATGTGTCCAGGTCTCGAGGCGGTTTTTAAAGCTTAGAATTTAACTCTTTGTTCTCGGATCAGGTTTAAAGTAATATTTGTTAGTATACGAAATTATATTCGCGTTTATCTCTGCATAAAAAAAACCCGACTTTCAAGCTTTGAATCAAATTACTGTTTTCAGATCAAACATAACGAATGAAGTTCTAGGATAACATATTATCTGGACGTCGTGAAACCATTTTGTCGGGTTGTTTTTAACCTCTAATGGATAATGCACCCCGGCATCGTATGGCAGACGATCTGAATGTTGTAGGGCTACATGCGATGTGTCCAGGTCTCGAGGCGGTTTTTAAAGCTTAGAATTTAACACATTGTTCTCGGATCAGGTATAAAGTAATATTTGTTAGTATACGAAATTATATTCGCGTTTATCTGTACATAAAAAAACCCGACTTTCAAGCTTTGAATCAAATTACTGTTTTCAGATCAAACGTAACGAATGAAGTTCTAGGATAACATATTATCTGGACGTCGTGAAACCATTTTGTCGGGTTGTTTTTAACCTCTAATGGATAATGCACCCCGGCATCGTATGGCAGACGATCTGAATGTTGTAGGGCTACATGCGATGTGTCCAGTTCTCGAGGCGGTTTTTAAAGCTTAGAATTTAACACATTGTTCTCGGATCAGGTATAAAGTAATATTTGTTGGTATACGAAATTATATTCGCGTTTATGTGTACATAGAAAAAAACCCGACTTTCAAGAATTGAATCAAATTACTGTTTTCAGATCAAACATAACGAATGAAGTTCTAGGATAACATATTATCTGGACGTCGTGAAACCATTTTGTCGGGTTGTTTTTAACCTCTAAAGGATAATGCACCCCGGCATCGTATGGCAGACGATCTGAATGTTGTAGGGCTACATGCGATGTGTCCAGGTCTCGAGGCGGTTTTTAAAGCTTAGAATTTAACACATTGTTCTCGGATAAGGTATAAAGTAATATTTGTTAGTATACGAAATTATATTCGCGTTTATCTGTACATAAAAAAACCCGACTTTCAAGCTTTGAATCAAATTACTGTTTTCAGATCAAACATAACGAATGAAGTTCTAGGATAACATATTATCTGGACGTCGTGAAACCATTTTGTCGGGTTGTTTTTAACCTCTAATGGAAAATGCACCCCGGCATCGTATGGCAGACGATCTGAATGTTGTAGAGCTACATGCGATGTGTCCAGGTCTCGAGGCGGTTTTTAAATCTTAGAATTTAACACATTGTTCTCGGATCAGGTATAAAGTAATATTTGTTAGTATACGAAATTATATTCGCGTTTATGTGTACATAGAAAAAAACCCGACTTTCAAGCTTTGAATCAAATTACTGTTTTCAGATCAAACATAACGAATGAAGTTCTAGGATAACGTATTATCTGGACGTCGTGAAACCATTTTGTCGGGTTGTTTTTAACCTCTAATGGATAATGCACCCCGGCATCGTATGGCAGACGATCTGAATGTTGTAGGGCTACATACGATGTGTCCAGGTCTCGAGGCGGTTTTTAAAGCTTAGAATTTAACTCTGTGTTCTCGGATCAGGTTTAAAGTAATATTTGTTAGTATACGAAATTATATTCGCGTTTATCTCTGCATAAAAAAAACCGACTTTCAAGCTTTGAACGAAATTACTGTTTTCAGATCAAACATAACGAATGAAGTTCTAGGATAACATATTATCTGGACGTCGTGAAACCATTTTTTCGGGTTGTTTTTAACCTCTAATGGATAATGCACCCCGGCATCGTATGGCAGACGATCTGAATGTTGTAGGGCTACATGCGATGTGTCCAGGTCTCGAGGCGGTTTTTAAGGCTTAGAATTTAACACATTGTTCTCGGATCAGGTATAAAGTAATATTTGTTAGTATACGAAATTATATTCGCGTTTATCTGTACATAAAAAAACCCGACTTTTAGCTTTGAATCAAATTACTGTTTTCAGATCAAACATAACGAATGAAGTTCTAGGATAACATATTATCTGGACGTCGTGAAACCATTTTGTCGGGTTGTTTTTAACCTCTAATGGATAATGCACCCCGGCATCGTATGGCAGACGATCTGAATGTTGTAGGGCTACATGCGATGTGTCCAGGTCTCGAGGCGGTTTTTAAAGCTTAGAATTTAACACATTGTTCTCGGATCAGGTATAAAGTAATATTTGTTAGTATACGAAATTATATTCGCGTTTATGTGTACATAGAAAAAAACCCGACTTTCAAGCTTTGAATCAAATTACTGTTTTCAGATCAAACATAACGAATGAAGTTCTAGGATAACATATTATCTGGACGTCGTGAAACCATTTTGTCGGGTTGTTTTTAACCTCTAATGGATAATGCACCCCGGCATCGTATGGCAGACGATCTGAATGTTGTAGGGCTACATGCGATGTGTCCAGGTCTCGAGGCGGTTTTTAAAGCTTAGAATTTAACACATTGTTCTCGGATCAGGTATAAAGTAATATTTGTTAGTATACGAAATTATATTCGCGTTTATGTGTACATAGAAAAAAACCCGACTTTCAAGCTTTGAATCAAATTACTGTTTTCAGATCAAACATAACGAATGAAGTTCTAGGATAACATATTATCTGGACGTCGTGAAACCATTTTGTCGGGTTGTTTTTAACCTCTAATGGATAATGCACCCCGGCATCGTATGGCAGACGATCTGAATGTTGTAGGGTTACATGCGATGTGTCCAGGTCTCGAGGCGGTTTTTAAAGCTTAGAATTTAACACATTGTTCTCGGATCAGGTATAAAGTAATATTTGTTAGTATACGAAATTATATTCGCGTTTATCTGTACATAAAAAAACCCGACTTTCAAGCTTTGAATCAAATTACTGTTTTCAGATCAAACATAACGAATGAAGTTCTAGGATAACATATTATCTGGACGTCGTGAAACCATTTTGTCGGGTTGTTTTTAACCTCTAATGGATAATGCACCCCGGCATCGTATGGCAGACGATCTGAATGTTGTAGGGCTACATGTGATGTGTCCAGGTCTCGGGGCGGTTTTTAAAGCTTAGAATTCAACACATTGTTCTCGGATCAGGTATAAAGTAATATTTGTTAGTATACGAAATTATATTCGCGTTTATGTGTACATAGAAAAAAACCCGACTTTCAAGCTTTGAATCAAATTACTGTTTTAAGATCAAACATAACGAATGAAGTTCTAGGATAACATATTATCTGGACGCCGTGAAACCATTTTGTCGGGTTGTTTTTAACCTCTAATGGATAATGCACCCCGGCATCGTATGGCAGACGATCTGAATGTTGTAGGGCTACATGCGATGTGTCCAGGTCTCGAGGCGGTTTTTAAAGCTTAGAATTTAACACATTTTTCTCGGATCAGGTATAAAGTAATATTTGTTAGTATACGAAATTATATTCGCGTTTATCTCTGCATAAAAAAAACCCGACTTTCAAGCTTTGAATCAAATTACTGTTTTCAGATCAAACATAACGAATGAAGTTCTAGGATAACATATTATCTGGACGTCGTGAAACCATTTTGTCGGGTTGTTTTTAACCTCTAATGGATAATGCACCCCGGCATCGTATGGCAGACGATCTGAATGTTGTAGGGCTACATGCGATGTGTCCAGGTCTCGAGGCGGTTTTTAAAGCTTAGAATTTAACACATTGTTCTCGGATCAGGTATAAAGTAATATTTGTTAGTATACGAAATTATATTCGCGTTTATCTGTACATAAAAAAACCCGACTTTCAAGCTTTGAATCAAATTACTGTTTTCAGATCAAACGTAACGAATGAAGTTCTAGGATAACATATTATCTGGACGTCGTGAAACCATTTTGTCGGGTTGTTTTTAACCTCTAATGGATAATGCACCCCGGCATCGTATGGCAGACGATCTGAATGTTGTAGGGCTACATGCGATGTGTCCAGTTCTCGAGGCGGTTTTTAAAGCTTAGAATTTAACACATTGTTCTCGGATCAGGTATAAAGTAATATTTGTTGGTATACGAAATTATATTCGCGTTTATGTGTACATAGAAAAAAACCCGACTTTCAAGAATTGAATCAAATTACTGTTTTCAGATCAAACATAACGAATGAAGTTCTAGGATAACATATTATCTGGACGTCGTGAAACCATTTTGTCGGGTTGTTTTTAACCTCTAAAGGATAATGCACCCCGGCATCGTATGGCAGACGATCTGAATGTTGTAGGGCTACATGCGATGTGTCCAGGTCTCGAGGCGGTTTTTAAAGCTTAGAATTTAACACATTGTTCTCGGATAAGGTATAAAGTAATATTTGTTAGTATACGAAATTATATTCGCGTTTATCTGTACATAAAAAAACCCGACTTTCAAGCTTTGAATCAAATTACTGTTTTCAGATCAAACATAACGAATGAAGTTCTAGGATAACATATTATCTGGACGTCGTGAAACCATTTTGTCGGGTTGTTTTTAACCTCTAATGGAAAATGCACCCCGGCATCGTATGGCAGACGATCTGAATGTTGTAGAGCTACATGCGATGTGTCCAGGTCTCGAGGCGGTTTTTAAATCTTAGAATTTAACACATTGTTCTCGGATCAGGTATAAAGTAATATTTGTTAGTATACGAAATTATATTCGCGTTTATGTGTACATAGAAAAAAACCCGACTTTCAAGCTTTGAATCAAATTACTGTTTTCAGATCAAACATAACGAATGAAGTTCTAGGATAACGTATTATCTGGACGTCGTGAAACCATTTTGTCGGGTTGTTTTTAACCTCTAATGGATAATGCACCCCGGCATCGTATGGCAGACGATCTGAATGTTGTAGGGCTACATACGATGTGTCCAGGTCTCGAGGCGGTTTTTAAAGCTTAGAATTTAACTCTGTGTTCTCGGATCAGGTTTAAAGTAATATTTGTTAGTATACGAAATTATATTCGCGTTTATCTCTGCATAAAAAAAACCGACTTTCAAGCTTTGAACGAAATTACTGTTTTCAGATCAAACATAACGAATGAAGTTCTAGGATAACATATTATCTGGACGTCGTGAAACCATTTTTTCGGGTTGTTTTTAACCTCTAATGGATAATGCACCCCGGCATCGTATGGCAGACGATCTGAATGTTGTAGGGCTACATGCGATGTGTCCAGGTCTCGAGGCGGTTTTTAAGGCTTAGAATTTAACACATTGTTCTCGGATCAGGTATAAAGTAATATTTGTTAGTATACGAAATTATATTCGCGTTTATCTGTACATAAAAAAACCCGACTTTTAGCTTTGAATCAAATTACTGTTTTCAGATCAAACATAACGAATGAAGTTCTAGGATAACATATTATCTGGACGTCGTGAAACCATTTTGTCGGGTTGTTTTTAACCTCTAATGGATAATGCACCCCGGCATCGTATGGCAGACGATCTGAATGTTGTAGGGCTACATGCGATGTGTCCAGGTCTCGAGGCGGTTTTTAAAGCTTAGAATTTAACACATTGTTCTCGGATCAGGTATAAAGTAATATTTGTTAGTATACGAAATTATATTCGCGTTTATGTGTACATAGAAAAAAACCCGACTTTCAAGCTTTGAATCAAATTACTGTTTTCAGATCAAACATAACGAATGAAGTTCTAGGATAACATATTATCTGGACGTCGTGAAACCATTTTGTCGGGTTGTTTTTAACCTCTAATGGATAATGCACCCCGGCATCGTATGGCAGACGATCTGAATGTTGTAGGGCTACATGCGATGTGTCCAGGTCTCGAGGCGGTTTTTAAAGCTTAGAATTTAACACATTGTTCTCGGATCAGGTATAAAGTAATATTTGTTAGTATACGAAATTATATTCGCGTTTATGTGTACATAGAAAAAAACCCGACTTTCAAGCTTTGAATCAAATTACTGTTTTCAGATCAAACATAACGAATGAAGTTCTAGGATAACATATTATCTGGACGTCGTGAAACCATTTTGTCGGGTTGTTTTTAACCTCTAATGGATAATGCACCCCGGCATCGTATGGCAGACGATCTGAATGTTGTAGGGTTACATGCGATGTGTCCAGGTCTCGAGGCGGTTTTTAAAGCTTAGAATTTAACACATTGTTCTCGGATCAGGTATAAAGTAATATTTGTTAGTATACGAAATTATATTCGCGTTTATCTGTACATAAAAAAACCCGACTTTCAAGCTTTGAATCAAATTACTGTTTTCAGATCAAACATAACGAATGAAGTTCTAGGATAACATATTATCTGGACGTCGTGAAACCATTTTGTCGGGTTGTTTTTAACCTCTAATGGATAATGCACCCCGGCATCGTATGGCAGACGATCTGAATGTTGTAGGGCTACATGTGATGTGTCCAGGTCTCGGGGCGGTTTTTAAAGCTTAGAATTCAACACATTGTTCTCGGATCAGGTATAAAGTAATATTTGTTAGTATACGAAATTATATTCGCGTTTATGTGTACATAGAAAAAAACCCGACTTTCAAGCTTTGAATCAAATTACTGTTTTCAGATCAAACATAACGAATGAAGTTCTAGGATAACATATTATCTGGACGTCGTGAAACCATTTTGTCGGGTTGTTTTTAACCTCTAATGGATAATGCACCCCGGCATCGTATGGCAGACGATCTGAATGTTGTAGGGCTACATGCGATGTGTCCAGGTCTCGAGGCGGTTTTTAAAGCTTAGAATTTAACACATTTTTCTCGGATCAGGTATAAAGTAATATTTGTTAGTATACGAAATTATATTCGCGTTTATGTGTACATAGAAAAAAACCCGACTTTC
Source organism: Maratus speciosus (assembly GCA_963932465.1). NCBI lineage: Eukaryota > Metazoa > Arthropoda > Arachnida > Araneae > Salticidae > Maratus > Maratus speciosus. The sequence continues at coordinate 995,109 of CAWVRF010000734.1, read as the reverse complement.
AAGCTTTGAATCAAATTACTGTTTTCAGATCAAACATAACGAATGAAGTTCTAGGATAACATATTATCTGGACGTCGTGAAACCATTTTGTCGGGTTGTTTTTAACCTCTAATGGATAATGCACCCCGGCATGGTATGGCAGACGATCTGAATGTTTTAGGGCTACATGCGATGTGTCCAGGTCTCGAGGCGGTTTTTAAGGCTTAGAATTTAACACATTGTTCTCGGATCAGGTATAAAGTGATATTTGTTAGTATACGAAATTATATTCGCGTTTATCTGTACATAAAAAACCCGACTTTTAGCTTTGAATCAAATTACTGTTTTCAGATCAAACATAACGAACGAAGTTCTAGGATAACATATTATCTGGACGTCGTGAAACCATTTTGTCGGGTTGTTTTTAACCTCTAATGGATAATGCACCCCGGCATCGTATGGCAGACGATCTGAATGTTGTAGGGCTACATGCGATGTGTCCAGGTCTCGAGGCGGTTTTTAAAGCTTAGAATTTAACACATTGTTCTCGGATCAGGTATAAAGTAATATTTGTTAGTATACGAAATTATATTCGCGTTTATGTGTACATAGAAAAAAACCCGACTTTCAAGCTTTGAATCAAATTACTGTTTTCAGATCAAACATAACGAATGAAGTTCTAGGATAACATATTATCTGGACGTCGTGAAACCATTTTGTCGGGTTGTTTTTAACCTCTAATGGATAATGCACCCCGGCATCGTATGGCAGACGATCTGAATGTTGTAGGGCTACATGCGATGTGTCCAGGTCTCGAGGCGGTTTTTAAAGCTTAGAATTTAACACATTGTTCTCGGATCAGGTATAAAGTAATATTTGTTAGTATACGAAATTATATTCGCGTTTATGTGTACATAGAAAAAAACCCGACTTTCAAGCTTTGAATCAAATTACTGTTTTCAGATCAAACATAAAGAATGAAGTTCTAGGATAACATATTATCTGGACGTCGTGAAACCATTTTGTCGGGTTGTTTTTAACCTCTAATGGATAATGCACCCCGGCATCGTATGGCAGACGATCTGAATGTTGTAGGGCTACATGCGATGTGTCCAGGTCTCGAGGCGGTTTTTAAAGCTTAGAATTTAACACATTGTTCTCGGATCAGTTATAAAGTAATATTTGTTAGTATACGAAATTATATTCGCGTTTATCTGTACATAAAAAAACCCGACTTTCAAGCTTTGAATCAAATTACTGTTTTCAGATCAAACATAACGAATGAAGTTCTAGGATAACATATTATCTGGACGTCGTGAAACCATTTTGTCGGGTTGTTTTTAACCTCTAATGGATAATGCACCCCGGCATCGTATGGCAGACGATCTGAATGTTGTAGGGCTACATGCGATGTGTCCAGGTCTCGAGGCGGTTTTTAAAGCTTAGAATTTAACACATTGTTCTCGGATCAGGTATAAAGTAATATTTGTTTGTATACGAAATTTTATTCGCGTTTATCTGTACATAAAAAAACCCGACTTTCAAGCTTTGAATCAAATTACTGTTTTCAGATCAAACATAACGAATGAAGTTCTAGGATAACATATTATCTGGACGTCGTGAAACCATTTTGTCGGGTTGTTTTTAACCTCTAATGGATAATGCACCCCGGCATCGTATGGCAGACGATCTGAATGTTGTAGGGCTACATGCGATGTGTCCAGGTCTCGAGGCGGTTTTTAAAGCTTAGAATTTAACACATTGTTCTCGGATCAGGTATAAAGTAATATTTGTTAGTATACGAAATTATATTCGCGTTTATGTGTACATAGAAAAAAACCCGACTTTCAAGCTTTGAATCAAATTACTGTTTTCAGATCAAACATAACGAATGAAGTTCTAGGATAACATATTATCTGGACGTCGTGAAACCATTTTGTCGGGTTGTTTTTAACCTCTAATGGATAATGCACCCCGGCATCGTATGGCAGACAATCTGAATGTTGTAGGGATACATGCGATGTGTCCAGGTCTCGAGGCGGTTTTTAAAGCTTAGAATTTAACACATTGTTCTCGGATCAGGTATAAAGTAATATTTGTTAGTATACGAAATTATATTCGCGTTTATCTGTACATAAAAAAACCCGACTTTCAAGCTTTGAATCAAATTACTGTTTTCAGATCAAACATAACGAATGAAGTTCTAGGATAACATATTATCTGGACGTCGTGAAACCATTTTGTCGGGTTGTTTTTAACCTCTAATGGAAAATGCACCCCGGCATCGTATGGCAGACGATCTGAATGTTGTAGGGCTACATGCGATGTGTCCAGGTCTCGAGGCGGTTTTTAAAGCTTAGAATTTAACACATTGTTCTCGGATCAGGTATAAAGTAATATTTGTTAGTATACGAAATTATATTCGCGTTTATGTGTACATAGAAAAAAACCAGACTTTCAAGCTTTGAATCAAATTACTGTTTTCAGATCAAACATAACGAATGAAGTTCTAGGATAACATATTATCTGGACGTCGTGAAACCATTTTGTCGGGTTGTTTTTAACCTCTAATGGATAATGCACCCCGGCATCGTATGGCAGACGATCTGAATGTTGTAGGGCTACATGCGATGTGTCCAGGTCTCGAGGCGGTTTTTAAAGCTTAGAATTTAACACATTGTTCTCGGATCAGGTATAAAGTAATATTTGTTAGTATACGAAATTATATTCGCGTTTATGTGTACATAGAAAAAAACCCGACTTTCATGCTTTGAATCAAATTACTGTTTTCAGATCAAACATAACGAATGAAGTTCTAGGATAACATATTATCTGGACGTCAAGAAACCATTTTGTCGGGTTGTTTTTAACCTCTAATGGATAATGCACCCCGGCATCGTATGGCAGACAATCTGAATGTTGTAGGGCTACATGCGATGTGTCCAGGTCTCGAGGCGGTTTTTAAAGCTTAGAATTTAACACATTGTTCTCGGATCAGGTATAAAGTAATATTTGTTAGTATACGAAATTATATTCGCGTTTATCTGTACATAAAAAAACCCGACTTTCAAGCTTTGAATCAAATTACTGTTTTCAGATCAAACATAACGAATGAAGTTCTAGGATAACATATTATCTGGACGTCGTGAAACCATTTTGTCGGGTTGTTTTTAACCTCTAATGGAAAATGCTCCCCGGCATCGTATGGCAGACGATCTGAATGTTGTAGGGCTACATGCGATGTGTCCAGGTCTCGAGGCGGTTTTTAAAGCTTAGAATGTAACACATTGTTCTCGGATCAGGTATAAAGTAATATTTGTTAGTATACGAAATTATATTCGCGTTTATGTGTACATAGAAAAAAACCAGACTTTCAAGCTTTGAATCAAATTACTGTTTTCAGATCAAACATAACGAATGAAGTTCTAGGATAACATATTATCTGGACGTCGTGAAACCATTTTGTCGGGTTGTTTTTAACCTCTAATGGATAATGCACCCCGGCATCGTATGGCAGACGATCTGAATGTTGTAGGGCTACATGCGATGTGTCCAGGTCTCGAGGCGGTTTTTAAAGCTTAGAATTTAACTCTTTGTTCTCGGATCAGGTTTAAAGTAATATTTGTTAGTATACGAAATTATATTCGCGTTTATCTCTGCATAAAAAAAACCCGACTTTAAAGCTTTGAATCAAATTACTGTTTTCAGATCAAACATAACGAATGAAGTTCTAGGATAACATATTATCTGGACGTCGTGAAACCATTTTGTCGGGTTGTTTTTAACCTCTAATGGATAATGCACCCCGGCATCGCATGGCAGACGATCTGAATGTTGTAGGGCTACATGCGATGTGTCCAGGTCTCGAGGCGGTTTTTAAAGCTTAGAATTTAACACATTGTTCTCGGATCAGGTATAAAGCAATATTTGTTGGTATACGAAATTATATTCGCGTTTATGTGTACATAGAAAAAAACCCGACTTTCAAGAATTGAATCAAATTACTGTTTTCAGATCAAACATAACGAATGAAGTTCTAGGATAACATATTATCTGGACGTCGTGAAACTATTTTGTCGGGTTGTTTTTAACCTCTAATGGATAATGCACCCCGGCATCGTATGGCAGACGATCTGAATGTTGTAGGGCTACATGCGATGTGTCCAGGTCTCGAGGCGGTTTTTAAAGCTTAGAATTTAACACATTGTTCTCGGATAAGGTATAAAGTAATATTTGTTAGTATACGAAATTATATTCGCGTTTATCTGTACATAAAAAAACCCGACTTTCAAGCTTTGAATCAAATTACTGTTTTCAGATCAAACATAACGAATGAAGTTCTAGGATAACATATTATCTGGACGTCGTGAAACCATTTTGTCGGGTTGTTTTTAACCTCTAATGGAAAATGCACCCCGGCATCGTATGGCAGACGATCTGAATGTTGTAGAGCTACATGCGATGTGTCCAGGTCTCGAGGCGGTTTTTAAAGCTTAGAATTTAACACATTGTTCTCGGATCAGGTATAAAGTAATATTTGTTAGTATACGAAATTATATTCGCGTTTATGTGTACATAGAAAAAAACCCGACTTTCAAGCTTTGAATCAAATTACTGTTGTCAGATCAAACATAACGAATGAAGTTCTAGGATAACATATTATCTGGACGTCGTGAAACCATTTTGTCGGGTTGTTTTTAACCTCTAATGGATAATGCACCCCGGCATCGTATGGCAGACAATCTGAATGTTGTAGGGCTACATGCGATGTGTCCAGGTCTCGAGGCGGTTTTTAAAGCTTAGAATTTAACACATTGTTCTCGGATCAGGTATAAAGTAATATTTGTTAGTATACGAAATTATATTCGCGTTTATCTGTACATAAAAAAACCCGACTTTCAAGCTTTGAATCAAATTACTGTTTTCAGATCAAACATAACGAATGAAGTTCTAGGATAACATATTATCTGGACGTCGTGAAACCATTTTGTCGGGTTGTTTTTAACCTCTAATGGAAAATGCACCCCGGCATCGTATGGCAGACGATCTGAATGTTGTAGGGCTACATGCGATGTGTCCAGGTCTCGAGGCGGTTTTTAAAGCTTAGAATTTAACACATTGTTCTCGGATCAGGTATAAAGTAATATTTGTTAGTATACGAAATTATATTCGCGTTTATGTGTACATAGAAAAAAACCCGACTTTCAAGCTTTGAATCAAATTACTGTTTTCAGATCAAACATAACGAATGAAGTTCTAGGATAACGTATTATCTGGACGTCGTGAAACCATTTTGTCGGGTTGTTTTTAACCTCTAATGGATAATGCACCCCGGCATCGTATGGCAGACGATCTGAATGTTGTAGGGCTACATGCGATGTGTCCAGGTCTCGAGGCGGTTTTTAAAGCTTAGAATTTAACACATTGTTCTCGGATAAGGTATAAAGTAATATTTGTTAGTATACGAAATTATATTCGCGTTTATCTGTACATAAAAAAACCCGACTTTCAAGCTTTGAATCAAATTACTGTTTTCAGATCAAACATAACGAATGAAGTTCTAGGATAACATATTATCTGGACGTCGTGAAACCATTTTGTCGGGTTGTTTTTAACCTCTAATGGAAAATGCACCCCGGCATCGTATGGCAGACGATCTGAATGTTGTAGAGCTACATGCGATGTGTCCAGGTCTCGAGGCGGTTTTTAAATCTTAGAATTTAACACATTGTTCTCGGATCAGGTATAAAGTAATATTTGTTAGTATACGAAATTATATTCGCGTTTATGTGTACATAGAAAAAAACCCGACTTTCAAGCTTTGAATCAAATTACTGTTTTCAGATCAAACATAACGAATGAAGTTCTAGGATAACGTATTATCTGGACGTCGTGAAACCATTTTGTCGGGTTGTTTTTAACCTCTAATGGATAATGCACCCCGGCATCGTATGGCAGACGATCTGAATGTTGTAGGGCTACATACGATGTGTCCAGGTCTCGAGGCGGATTTTAAAGCTTAGAATTTAACTCTGTGTTCTCGGATCAGGTTTAAAGTAATATTTGTTAGTATACGAAATTATATTCGCGTTTATCTCTGCATAAAAAAAACCGACTTTCAAGCTTTGAACGAAATTACTGTTTTCAGATCAAACATAACGAATGAAGTTCTAGGATAACATATTATCTGGACGTCGTGAAACCATTTTGTCGGGTTGTTTTTAACCTCTAATGGATAATGCACCCCGGCATCGTATGGCAGACGATCTGAATGTTGTAGGGCTACATGCGATGTGTCCAGGTCTCGAGGCGGTTTTTAAGGCTTAGAATTTAACACATTGTTCTCGGATCAGGTATAAAGTAATATTTGTTAGTATACGAAATTATATTCGCGTTTATCTGTACATAAAAAAACCCGACTTTTAGCTTTGAATCAAATTACTGTTTTCAGATCAAACATAACGAATGAAGTTCTAGGATAACATATTATCTGGACGTCGTGAAACCATTTTGTCGGGTTGTTTTTAACCTCTAATGGATAATGCACCCCGGCATCGTATGGCAGACGATCTGAATGCTGTAGGGCTACATGCGATGTGTCCAGGTCTCGAGGCGGTTTTTAAAGCTTAGAATTTAACACATTGTTCTCGGATCAGGTATAAAGTAATATTTGTTAGTATACGAAATTATATTCGCGTTTATGTGTACATAGAAAAAAACCCGACTTTCAAGCTTTGAATCAAATTACTGTTTTCAGATCAAACATAACGAATGAAGTTCTAGGATAACATATTATCTGGACGTCGTGAAACCATTTTGTCGGGTTGTTTTTAACCTCTAATGGATAATGCACCCCGGCATCGTATGGCAGACGATCTGAATGTTGTAGGGCTACATGCGATGTGTCCAGGTCTCGAGGCGGTTTTTAAAGCTTAGAATTTAACACATTGTTCTCGGATCAGGTATAAAGTAATATTTGTTAGTATACGAAATTATATTCGCGTTTATGTGTACATAGAAAAAAACCCGACTTTCAAGCTTTGAATCAAATTACTGTTTTCAGATCAAACATAACGAATGAAGTTCTAGGATAACATATTATCTGGACGTCGTGAAACCATTTTGTCGGGTTGTTTTTAACCTCTAATGGATAATGCACCCCGGCATCGTATGGCAGACGATCTGAATGTTGTAGGGCTACATGCGATGTGTCCAGGTCTCGAGGCGGTTTTTAAAGCTTAGAATTTAACACATTGTTCTCGGATCAGGTATAAAGTAATATTTGTTAGTATACGAAATTATATTCGCGTTTATCTGTACATAAAAAAACCCGACTTTCAAGCTTTGAATCAAATTACTGTTTTCAGATCAAACATAACGAATGAAGTTCTAGGATAACATATTATCTGGACGTCGTGAAACCATTTTGTCGGGTTGTTTTTAACCTCTAATGGATAATGCACCCCGGCATCGTATGGCAGACGATCTGAATGTTGTAGGGCTACATGTGATGTGTCCAGGTCTCGGGGCGGTTTTTAAAGCTTAGAATTCAACACATTGTTCTCGGATCAGGTATAAAGTAATATTTGTTAGTATACGAAATTATATTCGCGTTTATGTGTACATAGAAAAAAACCCGACTTTCAAGCTTTGAATCAAATTACTGTTTTCAGATCAAACATAACGAATGAAGTTCTAGGATAACATATTATCTGGACGTCGTGAAACCATTTTGTCGGGTTGTTTTTAACCTCTAATGGATAATGCACCCCGGCATCGTATGGCAGACGATCTGAATGTTGTAGGGCTACATGCGATGTGTCCAGGTCTCGAGGCGGTTTTTAAAGCTTAGAATTTAACACATTTTTCTCGGATCAGGTATAAAGTAATATTTGTTAGTATACGAAATTATATTCGCGTTTATGTGTACATAGAAAAAAACCCGACTTTCAAGCTTTGAATCAAATTACTGTTTTCAGATCAAACATAACGAATGAAGTTCTAGGATAACATATTATCTGGACGTTGTGAAACCATTTTGTCGGGTTGTTTTTAACCTCTAATGGATAATGCACCCCGGCATGGTATGGCAGACGATCTGAATGTTTTAGGGCTACATGCGATGTGTCCAGGTCTCGAGGCGGTTTTTAAGGCTTAGAATTTAACACATTGTTCTCGGATCAGGTATAAAGTGATATTTGTTAGTATACGAAATTATATTCGCGTTTATCTGTACATAAAAAAACCCGACTTTTAGCTTTGAATCAAATTACTGTTTTCAGATCAAACATAACGAATGAAGTTCTAGGATAACATATTATCTGGACGTCGTGAAACCATTTTGTCGGGTTGTTTTTAACCTCTAATGGATAATGCACCCCGGCATCGTATGGCAGACGATCTGAATGTTGTAGGGCTACATGCGATGTGTCCAGGTCTCGAGGCGGTTTTTAAAGCTTAGAATTTAACACATTGTTCTCGGATCAGGTATAAAGTAATATTTGTTAGTATACGAAATTATATTCGCGTTTATGTGTACATAGAAAAAAACCCGACTTTCAAGCTTTGAATCAAATTACTGTTTTCAGATCAAACATAACGAATGAAGTTCTAGGATAACATATTATCTGGACGTCGTGAAACCATTTTGTCGGGTTGTTTTTAACCTCTAATGGATAATGCACCCCGGCATCGTATGGCAGACGATCTGAATGTTGTAGGGCTACATGCGATGTGTCCAGGTCTCGAGGCGGTTTTTAAAGCTTAGAATTTAACACATTGTTCTCGGATCAGGTATAAAGTAATATTTGTTAGTATACGAAATTATATTCGCGTTTATGTGTACATAGAAAAAAACCCGACTTTCAAGCTTTGAATCAAATTACTGTTTTCAGATCAAACATAACGAATGAAGTTCTAGGATAACATATTATCTGGACGTCGTGAAACCATTTTGTCGGGTTGTTTTTAACCTCTAATGGATAATGCACCCCGGCATCGTATGGCAGACGATCTGAATGTTGTAGGGCTACATGCGATGTGTCCAGGTCTCGAGGCGGTTTTTAAAGCTTAGAATTTAACACATTGTTCTCGGATCAGGTATAAAGTAATATTTGTTAGTATACGAAATTATATTCGCGTTTATCTGTACATAAAAAAACCCGACTTTCAAGCTTTGAATCAAATTACTGTTTTCAGATCAAACATAACGAATGAAGTTCTAGGATAACATATTATCTGGACGTCGTGAAACCATTTTGTCGGGTTGTTTTTAACCTCTAATGGATAATGCACCCCGGCATCGTATGGCAGACGATCTGAATGTTGTAGGGCTACATGTGATGTGTCCAGGTCTCGGGGCGGTTTTTAAAGCTTAGAATTCAACACATTGTTCTCGGATCAGGTATAAAGTAATATTTGTTAGTATACGAAATTATATTCGCGTTTATGTGTACATAGAAAAAAACCCGACTTTCAAGCTTTGAATCAAATTACTGTTTTCAGATCAAACATAACGAATGAAGTTCTAGGATAACATATTATCTGGACGTCGTGAAACCATTTTGTCGGGTTGTTTTTAACCTCTAATGGATAATGCACCCCGGCATCGTATGGCAGACGATCTGAATGTTGTAGGGCTACATGCGATGTGTCCAGGTCTCGAGGCGGTTTTTAAAGCTTAGAATTTAACACATTTTTCTCGGATCAGGTATAAAGTAATATTTGTTAGTATACGAAATTATATTCGCGTTTATGTGTACATAGAAAAAAACCCGACTTTCAAGCTTTGAATCAAATTACTGTTTTCAGATCAAACATAACGAATGAAGTTCTAGGATAACATATTATCTGGACGTTGTGAAACCATTTTGTCGGGTTGTTTTTAACCTCTAATGGATAATGCACCCCGGCATGGTATGGCAGACGATCTGAATGTTTTAGGGCTACATGCGATGTGTCCAGGTCTCGAGGCGGTTTTTAAGGCTTAGAATTTAACACATTGTTCTCGGATCAGGTATAAAGTGATATTTGTTAGTATACGAAATTATATTCGCGTTTATCTGTACATAAAAAAACCCGACTTTTAGCTTTGAATCAAATTACTGTTTTCAGATCAAACATAACGAATGAAGTTCTAGGATAACATATTATCTGGACGTCGTGAAACCATTTTGTCGGGTTGTTTTTAACCTCTAATGGATAATGCACCCCGGCATCGTATGGCAGACGATCTGAATGTTGTAGGGCTACATGCGATGTGTCCAGGTCTCGAGGCGGTTTTTAAAGCTTAGAATTTAACACATTGTTCTCGGATCAGGTATAAAGTAATATTTGTTAGTATACGAAATTATATTCGCGTTTATGTGTACATAGAAAAAAACCCGACTTTCAAGCTTTGAATCAAATTACTGTTTTCAGATCAAACATAACGAATGAAGTTCTAGGATAACATATTATCTGGACGTCGTGAAACCATTTTGTCGGGTTGTTTTTAACCTCTAATGGATAATGCACCCCGGCATCGTATGGCAGACGATCTGAATGTTGTAGGGCTACATGCGATGTGTCCAGGTCTCGAGGCGGTTTTTAAAGCTTAGAATTTAACACATTGTTCTCGGATCAGGTATAAAGTAATATTTGTTAGTATACGAAATTATATTCGCGTTTATGTGTACATAGAAAAAAACCCGACTTTCAAGCTTTGAATCAAATTACTGTTTTCAGATCAAACATAAAGAATGAAGTTCTAGGATAACATATTATCTGGACGTCGTGAAACCATTTTGTCGGGTTGTTTTTAACCTCTAATGGATAATGCACCCCGGCATCGTATGGCAGACGATCTGAATGTTGTAGGGCTACATGCGATGTGTCCAGGTCTCGAGGCGGTTTTTAAAGCTTAGAATTTAACACATTGTTCTCGGATCAGTTATAAAGTAATATTTGTTAGTATACGAAATTATATTCGCGTTTATCTGTACATAAAAAAACCCGACTTTCAAGCTTTGAATCAAATTACTGTTTTCAGATCAAACATAACGAATGAAGTTCTAGGATAACATATTATCTGGACGTCGTGAAACCATTTTGTCGGGTTGTTTTTAACCTCTAATGGATAATGCACCCCGGCATCGTATGGCAGACGATCTGAATGTTGTAGGGCTACATGCGATGTGTCCAGGTCTCGAGGCGGTTTTTAAAGCTTAGAATTTAACACATTGTTCTCGGATCAGGTATAAAGTAATATTTGTTTGTATACGAAATTTTATTCGCGTTTATCTGTACATAAAAAAACCCGACTTTCAAGCTTTGAATCAAATTACTGTTTTCAGATCAAACATAACGAATGAAGTTCTAGGATAACATATTATCTGGACGTCGTGAAACCATTTTGTCGGGTTGTTTTTAACCTCTAATGGATAATGCACCCCGGCATCGTATGGCAGACGATCTGAATGTTGTAGGGCTACATGCGATGTGTCCAGGTCTCGAGGCGGTTTTTAAAGCTTAGAATTTAACACATTGTTCTCGGATCAGGTATAAAGTAATATTTGTTAGTATACGAAATTATATTCCCGTTTATGTGTACATAGAAAAAAACCCGACTTTCAAGCTTTGAATCAAATTACTGTTTTCAGATCAAACATAACGAATGAAGTTCTAGGATAACATATTATCTGGACGTCGTGAAACCATTTTGTCGGGTTGTTTTTAACCTCTAATGGATAATGCACCCCGGCATCGTATGGCAGACAATCTGAATGTTGTAGGGCTACATGCGATGTGTCCAGGTCTCGAGGCGGTTTTTAAAGCTTAGAATTTAACACATTGTTCTCGGATCAGGTATAAAGTAATATTTGTTAGTATACGAAATTATATTCGCGTTTATCTGTACATAAAAAAACCCGACTTTCAAGCTTTGAATCAAATTACTGTTTTCAGATCAAACATAACGAATGAAGTTCTAGGATAACATATTATCTGGACGTCGTGAAACCAATTTGTCGGGTTGTTTTTAACCTCTAATGGAAAATGCACCCCGGCATCGTATGGCAGACGATCTGAATGTTGTAGGGCTACATGCGATGTGTCCAGGTCTCGAGGCGGTTTTTAAAGCTTAGAATTTAACACATTGTTCTCGGATCAGGTATAAAGTAATATTTGTTAGTATACGAAATTATATTCGCGTTTATGTGTACATAGAAAAAAACCAGACTTTCAAGCTTTGAATCAAATTACTGTTTTCAGATCAAACATAACGAATGAAGTTCTAGGATAACATATTATCTGGACGTCGTGAAACCATTTTGTCGGGTTGTTTTTAACCTCTAATGGATAATGCACCCCGGCATCGTATGGCAGACGATCTGAATGTTGTAGGGCTACATGCGATGTGTCCAGGTCTCGAGGCGGTTTTTAAAGCTTAGAATTTAACACATTGTTCTCGGATCAGGTATAAAGTAATATTTGTTAGTATACGAAATTATATTCGCGTTTATGTGTACATAGAAAAAAACCCGACTTTCATGCTTTGAATCAAATTACTGTTTTCAGATCAAACATAACGAATGAAGTTCTAGGATAACATATTATCTGGACGTCAAGAAACCATTTTGTCGGGTTGTTTTTAACCTCTAATGGATAATGCACCCCGGCATCGTATGGCAGACAATCTGAATGTTGTAGGGCTACATGCGATGTGTCCAGGTCTCGAGGCGGTTTTTAAAGCTTAGAATTTAACACATTGTTCTCGGATCAGGTATAAAGTAATATTTGTTAGTATACGAAATTATATTCGCGTTTATCTGTACATAAAAAAACCCGACTTTCAAGCTTTGAATCAAATTACTGTTTTCAGATCAAACATAACGAATGAAGTTCTAGGATAACATATTATCTGGACGTCGTGAAACCATTTTGTCGGGTTGTTTTTAACCTCTAATGGAAAATGCACCCCGGCATCGTATGGCAGACGATCTGAATGTTGTAGGGCTACATGCGATGTGTCCAGGTCTCGAGGCGGTTTTTAAAGCTTAGAATGTAACACATTGTTCTCGGATCAGGTATAAAGTAATATTTGTTAGTATACGAAATTATATTCGCGTTTATGTGTACATAGAAAAAAACCAGACTTTCAAGCTTTGAATCAAATTACTGTTTTCAGATCAAACATAACGAATGAAGTTCTAGGATAACATATTATCTGGACGTCGTGAAACCATTTTGTCGGGTTGTTTTTAACCTCTAATGGATAATGCACCCCGGCATCGTATGGCAGACGATCTGAATGTTGTAGGGCTACATGCGATGTGTCCAGGTCTCGAGGCGGTTTTTAAAGCTTAGAATTTAACTCTTTGTTCTCGGATCAGGTTTAAAGTAATATTTGTTAGTATACGAAATTATATTCGCGTTTATCTCTGCATAAAAAAAACCCGACTTTAAAGCTTTGAATCAAATTACTGTTTTCAGATCAAACATAACGAATGAAGTTCTAGGATAACATATTATCTGGACGTCGTGAAACCATTTTGTCGGGTTGTTTTTAACCTCTAATGGATAATGCACCCCGGCATCGCATGGCAGACGATCTGAATGTTGTAGGGCTACATGCGATGTGTCCAGGTCTCGAGGCGGTTTTTAAAGCTTAGAATTTAACACATTGTTCTCGGATCAGGTATAAAGTAATATTTGTTGGTATACGAAATTATATTCGCGTTTATGTGTACATAGAAAAAAACCCGACTTTCAAGAATTGAATCAAATTACTGTTTTCAGATCAAACATAACGAATGAAGTTCTAGGATAACATATTATCTGGACGTCGTGAAACTATTTTGTCGGGTTGTTTTTAACCTCTAATGGATAATGCACCCCGGCATCGTATGGCAGACGATCTGAATGTTGTAGGGCTACATGCGATGTGTCCAGGTCTCGAGGCGGTTTTTAAAGCTTAGAATTTAACACATTGTTCTCGGATAAGGTATAAAGTAATATTTGTTAGTATACGAAATTATATTCGCGTTTATCTGTACATAAAAAAACCCGACTTTCAAGCTTTGAATCAAATTACTGTTTTCAGATCAAACATAACGAATGAAGTTCTAGGATAACATATTATCTGGACGTCGTGAAACCATTTTGTCGGGTTGTTTTTAACCTCTAATGGAAAATGCACCCCGGCATCGTATGGCAGACGATCTGAATGTTGTAGAGCTACATGCGATGTGTCCAGGTCTCGAGGCGGTTTTTAAAGCTTAGAATTTAACACATTGTTCTCGGATCAGGTATAAAGTAATATTTGTTAGTATACGAAATTATATTCGCGTTTATGTGTACATAGAAAAAAACCCGACTTTCAAGCTTTGAATCAAATTACTGTTGTCAGATCAAACATAACGAATGAAGTTCTAGGATAACATATTATCTGGACGTCGTGAAACCATTTTGTCGGGTTGTTTTTAACCTCTAATGGATAATGCACCCCGGCATCGTATGGCAGACAATCTGAATGTTGTAGGGCTACATGCGATGTGTCCAGGTCTCGAGGCGGTTTTTAAAGCTTAGAATTTAACACATTGTTCTCGGATCAGGTATAAAGTAATATTTGTTAGTATACGAAATTATATTCGCGTTTATCTGTACATAAAAAAACCCGACTTTCAAGCTTTGAATCAAATTACTGTTTTCAGATCAAACATAACGAATGAAGTTCTAGGATAACATATTATCTGGACGTCGTGAAACCATTTTGTCGGGTTGTTTTTAACCTCTAATGGAAAATGCACCCCGGCATCGTATGGCAGACGATCTGAATGTTGTAGGGCTACATGCGATGTGTCCAGGTCTCGAGGCGGTTTTTAAAGCTTAGAATTTAACACATTGTTCTCGGATCAGGTATAAAGTAATATTTGTTAGTATACGAAATTATATTCGCGTTTATGTGTACATAGAAAAAAACCAGACTTTCAAGCTTTGAATCAAATTACTGTTTTCAGATCAAACATAACGAATGAAGTTCTAGGATAACATATTATCTGGACGTCGTGAAACCATTTTGTCGGGTTGTTTTTAACCTCTAATGGATAATGCACCCCGGCATCGTATGGCAGACGATCTGAATGTTGTAGGGCTACATGCGATGTGTCCAGGTCTCGAGGCGGTTTTTAAAGCTTAGAATTTAACTCTTTGTTCTCGGATCAGGTTTAAAGTAATATTTGTTAGTATACGAAATTATATTCGCGTTTATCTCTGCATAAAAAAAACCCGACTTTAAAGCTTTGAATCAAATTACTGTTTTCAGATCAAACATAACGAATGAAGTTCTAGGATAACATATTATCTGGACGTCGTGAAACCATTTTGTCGGGTTGTTTTTAACCTCTAATGGATAATGCACCCCGGCATCGTATGGCAGACGATCTGAATGTTGTAGGGCTACATGCGATGTGTCCAGGTCTCGAGGCGGTTTTTAAAGCTTAGAATTTAACACATTGTTCTCGGATCAGGTATAAAGTAATATTTGTTGGTATACGAAATTATATTCGCGTTTATGTGTACATAGAAAAAAACCCGACTTTCAAGAATTGAATCAAATTACTGTTTTCAGATCAAACATAACGAATGAAGTTCTAGGATAACATATTATCTGGACGTCGTGAAACTATTTTGTCGGGTTGTTTTTAACCTCTAATGGATAATGCACCCCGGCATCGTATGGCAGACGATCTGAATGTTGTAGGGCTACATGCGATGTGTCCAGGTCTCGAGGCGGTTTTTAAGGCTTAGAATTTAACACATTGTTCTCGGATCAGGTATAAAGTAATATTTGTTAGTATACGAAATTATATTCGCGTTTATGTGTACATAGAAAAAAACCCGACTTTCAAGCTTTTAATCAAATTACTGTTTTCAGATCAAACATAACGAATGAAGTTCTAGGATAACGTATTATCTGGACGTCGTGAAACCATTTTGTCGGGTTGTTTTTAACCTCTAATGGATAATGCACCCCGGCATCGTATGGCAGACGATCTGAATGTTGTAGGGCTACATACGATGTGTCCAGGTCTCGAGGCGGTTTTTAAAGCTTAGAATTTAACTCTGTGTTCTCGGATCAGGTTTAAAGTAATATTTGTTAGTATACGAAATTATATTCGCGTTTATCTCTGCATAAAAAAAACCCGACTTTCAAGCTTTGAACGAAATTACTGTTTTCAGATCAAACATAACGAATGAAGTTCTAGGATAACATATTATCTGGACGTCGTGAAACCATTTTGTCGGGTTGTTTTTAACCTCTAATGGATAATGCACCCCGGCATCGTATGGCAGACGATCTGAATGTTGTAGGGCTACATGCGATGTGTCCAGGTCTCGAGGCGGTTTTTAAAGCTTAGAATTTAACACATTGTTCTCGGATCAGGTATAAAGTAATATTTGTTAGTATACGAAATTATATTCCCGTTTATGTGTACATAGAAAAAAACCCGACTTTCAAGCTTTGAATCAAATTACTGTTTTCAGATCAAACATAACGAATGAAGTTCTAGGATAACATATTATCTGGACGTCGTGAAACCATTTTGTCGGGTTGTTTTTAACCTCTAATGGATAATGCACCCCGGCATGGTATGGCACACGATCTGAATGTTGTAGGGCTACATGCGATGTGTCCAGGTCTCGAGGCGGTTTTTAAGGCTTAGAATTTAAGACATTGTTCTCGGATCAGGTATAAAGTAATATTTGTTAGTATACGAAATTATATTCGCGTTTATCTGTACATAAAAAAACCCGACTTTTAGCTTTGAATCAAATTACTGTTTTCAGATCAAACATAACGAATGAAGTTCTAGGATAACATATTATCTGGACGTCGTGAAACCATTTTGTCGGGTTGTTTTTAACCTCTAATGGAAAATGCACCCCGGCATCGTATGGCAGACGATCTGAATGTTGTAGAGCTACATGCGATGTGTCCAGGTCTCGAGGCGGTTTTTAAATCTTATAATTTAACACATTGTTCTCGGATCAGGTATAAAGTAATATTTGTTAGTATACGAAATTATATTCGCGTTTATGTGTACATAGAAAAAAACCCGACTTTCAAGCTTTGAATCAAATTACTGTTTTCAGATCAAACATAACGAATGAAGTTCTAGGATAACGTATTATCTGGACGTCGTGAAACCATTTTGTCGGGTTGTTTTTAACCTCTAATGGATAATGCACCCTGGCATCGTATGGCAGACGATCTGAATGTTGTAGGGCTACATACGATGTGTCCAGGTCTCGAGGCGGTTTTTAAAGCTTAGAATTTAACTCTGTGTTCTCGGATCAGGTTTAAAGTAATATTTGTTAGTATACGAAATTATATTCGCGTTTATCTCTGCATAAAAAAAAACCGACTTTCAAGCTTTGAACGAAATTACTGTTTTCAGATCAAACATAACGAATGAAGTTCTAGGATAACATATTATCTGGACGTCGTGAAACCATTTTGTCGGGTTGTTTTTAACCTCTAATGGATAATGCACCCCGGCATCGTATGGCAGACGATCTGAATGTTGTAGGGCTACATGCGATGTGTCCAGGTCTCGAGGCGGTTTTTAAAGCTTAGAATTTAACACATTGTTCTCGGATCAGGTATAAAGTAATATTTGTTAGTATACGAAATTATATTCGCGTTTATGTGTACATAGAAAAAAACCCGACTTTCAAGCTTTGAATCAAATTACTGTTTTCAGATCAAACATAACGAATGAAGTTCTAGGATAACGTATTATCTGGACGTCGTGAAACCATTTTGTCGGGTTGTTTTTAACCTCTAATGGATAATGCACCCCGGCATCGTATGGCAGACGATCTGAATGTTGTAGGGCTACATACGATGTGTCCAGGTCTCGAGGCGGTTTTTAAAGCTTAGAATTTAACTCTGTGTTCTCGGATCAGGTTTAAAGTAATATTTGTTAGTATACGAAATTATATTCGCGTTTATCTCTGCATAAAAAAAACCCGACTTTCAAGCTTTGAACGAAATTACTGTTTTCAGATCAAACATAACGAATGAAGTTCTAGGATAACATATTATCTGGACGTCGTGAAACCATTTTGTCGGGTTGTTTTTAACCTCTAATGGATAATGCACCCCGGCATCGTATGGCAGACGATCTGAATGTTGTAGGGCTACATGCGATGTGTCCAGGTCTCGAGGCGGTTTTTAAAGCTTAGAATTTAACACATTGTTCTCGGATCAGGTATAAAGTAATATTTGTTAGTATACGAAATTATATTCCCGTTTATGTGTACATAGAAAAAAACCCGACTTTCAAGCTTTGAATCAAATTACTGTTTTCAGATCAAACATAACGAATGAAGTTCTAGGATAACATATTATCTGGACGTCGTGAAACCATTTTGTCGGGTTGTTTTTAACCTCTAATGGATAATGCACCCCGGCATGGTATGGCAGACGATCTGAATGTTGTAGGGCTACATGCGATGTGTCCAGGTCTCGAGGCGGTTTTTAAGGCTTAGAATTTAACACATTGTTCTCGGATCAGGTATAAAGTAATATTTGTTAGTATACGAAATTATATTCGCGTTTATCTGTACATGAAAAAACCCGACTTTTAGCTTTGAATCAAATTACTGTTTTCAGATCAAACATAACGAATGAAGTTCTAGGATAACATATTATCTGGACGTCGTGAAACCATTTTGTCGGGTTGTTTTTAACCTCTAATGGATAATGCACCCCGGCATCGTATGGCAGACGATCTGAATGTTGTAGGGCTACATGCGATGTGTCCAGGTCTCGAGGCGGTTTTTAAAGCTTAGAATTTAACACATTGTTCTCGGATCAGGTATAAAGTAATATTTGTTAGTATACGAAATTATATTCGCGTTTATGTGTACATAGAAAAAAACCCGACTTTCAAGCTTTGAATCAAATTACTGTTTTCAGATCAAACATAACGAATGAAGTTCTAGGATAACATATTATCTGGACGTCGTGAAACCATTTTGTCGGGTTTTTTTTTTAACCTCTAATGGATAATGCACCCCGGCATCGTATGGCAGACGATCTGAATGTTGTAGGGCTACATGCGATGTGTCCAGGTCTCGAGGCGGTTTTTAAAGCTTAGAATTTAACACATTGTTCTCGGATCAGGTATAAAGTAATATTTGTTAGTATACGAAATTATATTCGCGTTTATGTGTACATAGAAAAAAACCCGACTTTCAAGCTTTGAATCAAATTACTGTTTTCAGATCAAACATAACGAATGAAGTTCTAGGATAACATATTATCTGGACGTCGTGAAACCATTTTGTCGGGTTGTTTTTAACCTCTAATGGATAATGCACCCCGGCATCGTATGGCAGACGATCGGAATGTTGTAGGGCTACATGCGATGTGTCCAGGTCTCGAGGCGGTTTTTAAAGCTTAGAATTTAACACATTGTTCTCGGATCAGGTATAAAGTAATATTTGTTAGTATACGAAATTATATTCGCGTTTATCTGTACATAAAAAAACCCGACTTTCAAGCTTTGAATCAAATTACTGTTTTCAGATCAAACATAACGAATGAAGTTCTAGGATAACATATTATCTGGACGTCGTGAAACCATTTTGTCGGGTTGTTTTTAACCTCTAATGGATAATGCACCCCGGCATCGTATGGCAGACGATCTGAATGTTGTAGGGCTACATGTGATGTGTCCAGGTCTCGAGGCGGTTTTTAAAGCTTAGAATTCAACACATTGTTCTCGGATCAGGTATAAAGTAATATTTGTTAGTATACGAAATTATATTCCCGTTTATGTGTACATAGAAAAATACCCGACTTTCAAGCTTTGAATCAAATTACTGTTTTCAGATCAAACATAACGAATGAAGTTCTAGGATAACATATTATCTGGACGTCGTGAAACCATTTTGTCGGGTTGTTTTTAACCTCTAATGGATAATGCACCCCGGCATCGTATGGCAGACCATCTGAATGTTGTAGGGCTACATGCGATTTTTCCAGGTCTCGAGGCGGTTTTTAAAGCTTAGAATTTAACACATTGTTCTCGGATCAGGTATAAAGTAATATTTGTTAGTATACGAAATTATATTCGCGTTTATGTGTACATAGAAAAAAACCCGACTTTCAAGCTTTGAATCAAATTACTGTTTTCAGATCAAACATAACGAATGAAGTTCTAGGATAACATATTATCTGGACGTCGTGAAACCATTTTGTTGGGTTGTTTTTAACCTCTAATGGATAATGCACCCCGGCATGGTATGGCAGACGATCTGAATGTTGTAGGGCTACATGCGATGTGTCCAGGTCTCGAGGCGGTTTTTAAGGCTTAGAATTTAACACATTGTTCTCGGATCAGGTATAAAGTAATATTTGTTAGTATACGAAATTATATTCGCGTTTATCTGTACATAAAAAAACCCGACTTTTAGCTTTGAATCAAATTACTGTTTTCAGATCAAACATAACGAATGAAGTTCTAGGATAACATATTATCTGGACGTCGTGAAACCATTTTGTCGGGTTGTTTTTAACCTCTAATGGATAATGCACCCCGGCATCGTATGGCAGACGATCTGAATGTTGTAGGGCTACATGCGATGTGTCCAGGTCTCGAGGCGGTTTTTAAAGCTTAGAATTTAACACATTGTTCTCGGATCAGGTATAAAGTAATATTTGTTAGTATACGAAATTATATTCGCGTTTATGTGTACATAGAAAAAAACCCGACTTTCAAGCTTTGAATCAAATTACTGTTTTCAGATCAAACATAACGAATGAAGTTCTAGGATAACATATTATCTGGACGTCGTGAAACCATTTTGTCGGGTTGTTTTTAACCTCTAATGGATAATGCACCCCGGCATCGTATGGCAGACGATCTGAATGTTGTAGGGCTACATGCGATGTGTCCAGGTCTCGAGGCGGTTTTTAAAGCTTAGAATTTAACACATTGTTCTCGGATCAGGTATAAAGTAATATTTGTTAGTATACGAAATTATATTCGCGTTTATGTGTACATAGAAAAAAACCCGACTTTCAAGCTTTGAATCAAATTACTGTTTTCAGATCAAACATAAAGAATGAAGTTCTAGGATAACATATTATCTGGACGTCGTGAAACCATTTTGTCGGGTTGTTTTTAACCTCTAATGGATAATGCACCCCGGCATCGTATGGCAGACGATCTGAATGTTGTAGGGCTACATGCGATGTGTCCAGGTCTCGAGGCGGTTTTTAAAGCTTAGAATTTAACACATTGTTCTCGGATCAGGTATAAAGTAATATTTGTTAGTATACGAAATTATATTCGCGTTTATCTGTACATAAAAAAACCCGACTTTTAGCTTTGAATCAAATTACTGTTTTCAGATCAAACATAACGAATGAAGTTCTAGGATAACATATTATCTGGACGTCGTGAAACCATTTTGTCGGGTTGTTTTTAACCTCTAATGGAAAATGCACCCCGGCATCGTATGGCAGACGATCTGAATGTTGTAGAGCTACATGCGATGTGTCCAGGTCTCGAGGCGGTTTTTAAATCTTAGAATTTAACACATTGTTCTCGGATCAGGTATAAAGTAATATTTGTTAGTATACGAAATTATATTCGCGTTTATGTGTACATAGAAAAAAACCCGACTTTCAAGCTTTGAATCAAATTACTGTTTTCAGATCAAACATAACGAATGAAGTTCTAGGATAACGTATTATCTGGACGTCGTGAAACCATTTTGTCGGGTTGTTTTTAACCTCTAATGGATAATGCACCCCGGCATCGTATGGCAGACGATCTGAATGTTGTAGGGCTACATACGATGTGTCCAGGTCTCGAGGCGGTTTTTAAAGCTTAGAATTTAACTCTGTGTTCTCGGATCAGGTTTAAAGTAATATTTGTTAGTATACGAAATTATATTCGCGTTTATCTCTGCATAAAAAAAAACCGACTTTCAAGCTTTGAACGAAATTACTGTTTTCAGATCAAACATAACGAATGAAGTTCTAGGATAACATATTATCTGGACGTCGTGAAACCATTTTGTCGGGTTGTTTTTAACCTCTAATGGATAATGCACCCCGGCATCGTATGGCAGACGATCTGAATGTTGTAGGGCTACATGCGATGTGTCCAGGTCTCGAGGCGGTTTTTAAAGCTTAGAATTTAACACATTGTTCTCGGATCAGGTATAAAGTAATATTTGTTAGTATACGAAATTATATTCGCGTTTATGTGTACATAGAAAAAAACCCGACTTTCAAGCTTTGAATCAAATTACTGTTTTCAGATCAAACATAACGAATGAAGTTCTAGGATAACGTATTATCTGGACGCCGTGAAACCATTTTGTCGGGTTGTTTTTAACCTCTAATGGATAATGCACCCCGGCATCGTATGGCAGACGATCTGAATGTTGTAGGGCTACATACGATGTGTCCAGGTCTCGAGGCGGTTTTTAAAGCTTAGAATTTAACTCTGTGTTCTCGGATCAGGTTTAAAGTAATATTTGTTAGTATACGAAATTATATTCGCGTTTATCTCTGCATAAAAAAAACCCGACTTTCAAGCTTTGAACGAAATTACTGTTTTCAGATCAAACATAACGAATGAAGTTCTAGGATAACATATTATCTGGACGTCGTGAAACAATTTTGTCGGGTTGTTTTTAACCTCTAATGGATAATGCACCCCGGCATCGTATGGCAGACGATCTGAATGTTGTAGGGCTACATGCGATGTGTCCAGGTCTCGAGGCGGTTTTTAAAGCTTAGAATTTAACACATTGTTCTCGGATCAGGTATAAAGTAATATTTGTTAGTATACGAAATTATATTCCCGTTTATGTGTACATAGAAAAAAACCCGACTTTCAAGCTTTGAATCAAATTACTGTTTTCAGATCAAACATAACGAATGAAGTTCTAGGATAACATATTATCTGGACGTCGTGAAACCATTTTGTCGGGTTGTTTTTAACCTCTAATGGATAATGCACCCCGGCATGGTATGGCAGACGATCTGAATGTTGTAGGGCTACATGCGATGTGTCCAGGTCCCGAGGCGGTTTTTAAGGCTTAGAATTTAACACATTGTTCTCGGATCAGGTATAAAGTAATATTTGTTAGTATACGAAATTATATTCCCGTTTATGTGTACATAGAAAAAAACCCGACTTTCAAGCTTTGAATCAAATTACTGTTTTCAGATCAAACATAACGAATGAAGTTCTAGGATAACATATTATCTGGACGTCGTGAAACCATTTTGTCGGGTTGTTTTTAACCTCTAATGGATAATGCACCCCGGCATGGTATGGCAGACGATCTGAATGTTGTAGGGCTACATGCGATGTGTCCAGGTCTCGAGGCGGTTTTTAAGGCTTAGAATTTAACACATTGTTCTCGGATCAGGTATAAAGTAATATTTGTTAGTATACGAAATTATATTCGCGTTTATCTGTACATAAAAAAACCCGACTTTTAGCTTTGAATCAAATTACTGTTTTCAGATCAAACATAACGAATGACGTTCTAGGATAACATATTATCTGGACGTCGTGAAACCATTTTGTCGGGTTGTTTTTAACCTCTAATGGAAAATGCACCCCGGCATCGTATGGCAGACGATCTGAATGTTGTAGAGCTACATGCGATGTGTCCAGGTCTCGAGGCGGTTTTTAAATCTTAGAATTTAACACATTGTTCTCGGATCAGGTATAAAGTAATATTTGTTAGTATACGAAATTATATTCGCGTTTATGTGTACATAGAAAAAAACCCGACTTTCAAGCTTTGAATCAAATTACTGTTTTCAGATCAAACATAACGAATGAAGTTCTAGGATAACGTATTATCTGGACGTCGTGAAACCATTTTGTCGTGTTGTTTTTAACCTCTAATGGATAATGCACCCCGGCATCGTATGGCAGACGATCTGAATGTTGTAGGGCTACATACGATGTGTCCAGGTCTCGAGGCGGTTTTTAAAGCTTAGAATTTAACTCTGTGTTCTCGGATCAGGTTTAAAGTAATATTTGTTAGTATACGAAATTATATTCGCGTTTATCTCTGCATAAAAAAAACCCGACTTTCAAGCTTTGAACGAAATTACTGTTTTCAGATCAAACATAACGAATGAAGTTCTAGGATAACATATTATCTGGACGTCGTGAAACCATTTTGTCGGGTTGTTTTTAACCTCTAATGGATAATGCACCCCGGCATCGTATGGCAGACGATCTGAATGTTGTAGGGCTACATGCGATGTGTCCAGGTCTCGAGGCGGTTTTTAAAGCTTAGAATTTAACACATTGTTCTCGGATCAGGTATAAAGTAATATTTGTTAGTATACGAAATTATATTCCCGTTTATGTGTACATAGAAAAAAACCCGACTTTCAAGCTTTGAATCAAATTACTGTTTTCAGATCAAACATAACGAATGAAGTTCTAGGATAACATATTATCTGGACGTCGTAAAACCATTTTGTCGGGTTGTTTTTAACCTCTAATGGATAATGCACCCCGGCATGGTATGGCAGACGATCTGAATGTTGTAGGGCTACATGCGATGTGTCCAGGTCTCGAGGCGGTTTTTAAATCTTAGAATTTAACACATTGTTCTCGGATCAGGTATAAAGTAATATTTGTTAGTATACGAAATTATATTCGCGTTTATGTGTACATAGAAAAAAACCCGACTTTCAAGCTTTGAATCAAATTACTGTTTTCAGATCAAACATAACGAATGAAGTTCTAGGATAACGTATTATCTGGACGTCGTGAAACCATTTTGTCGGGTTGTTTTTAACCTCTAATGGATAATGCACCCCGGCATCGTATGGCAGACGATCTGAATGTTGTAGGGCTACATACGATGTGTCCAGGTCTCGAGGCGGTTTTTAAAGCTTAGAATTTAACTCTGTGTTCTCGGATCAGGTTTAAAGTAATATTTGTTAGTATACGAAATTATATTCGCGTTTATCTCTGCATAAAAAAAACCGACTTTCAAGCTTTGAACGAAATTACTGTTTTCAGATCAAACATAACGAATGAAGTTCTAGGATAACATATTATCTGGACGTCGTGAAACCATTTTGTCGGGTTGTTTTTAACCTCTAATGGATAATGCACCCCGGCATCGTATGGCAGACGATCTGAATGTTGTAGGGCTACATGCGATGTGTCCAGGTCTCGAGGCGGTTTTTAAAGCTTAGAATTTAACACATTGTTCTCGGATCAGGTATAAAGTAATATTTGTTAGTATACGAAATTATATTCGCGTTTATGTGTACATAGAAAAAAACCCGACTTTCAAGCTTTGAATCAAATTACTGTTTTCAGATCAAACATAACGAATGAAGTTCTAGGATAACTTATTATCTGGACGTCGTGAAACCATTTTGTCGGGTTGTTTTTAACCTCTAATGGATAATGCACCCCGGCATCGTATGGCAGACGATCTGAATGTTGTAGGGCTACATACGATGTGTCCAGGTCTCGAGGCGGTTTTTAAAGCTTAGAATTTAACTCTGTGTTCTCGGATAGGTTTAAAGTAATATTTGTTAGTATACGAAATTATATTCGCGTTTATCTCTGCATAAAAAAAACCCGACTTTCAAGCTTTGAACGAAATTACTGTTTTCAGATCAAACATAACGAATGAAGTTCTAGGATAACATATTATCTGGACGTCGTGAAACCATTTTGTCGGGTTGTTTTTAACCTCTAATGGATAATGCACCCCGGCATCGTATGGCAGACGATCTGAATGTTGTAGGGCTACATGCGATGTGTCCAGGTCTCGAGGCGGTTTTTAAAGCTTAGAATTTAACACATTGTTCTCGGATCAGGTATAAAGTAATATTTGTTAGTATACGAAATTATATTCCCGTTTATGTGTACATAGAAAAAAACCCGACTTTCAAGCTTTGAATCAAATTACTGTTTTCAGATCAAACATAACGAATGAAGTTCTAGGATAACATATTATCTGGACGTCGTGAAACCATTTTGTCGGGTTGTTTTTAACCTCTAATGGATAATGCACCCCGGCATGGTATGGCAGACGATCTGAATGTTGTAGGGCTACATGCGATGTGTCCAGGTCTCGAGGCGGTTTTTAAGGATTAGAATTTAACACATTGTTCTCGGATCAGGTATAAAGTAATATTTGTTAGTATACGAAATTATATTCGCGTTTATCTGTACATAAAAAAACCCGACTTTTAGCTTTGAATCAAATTACTGTTTTCAGATCAAACATAACGAATGAAGTTCTAGGATAACATATTATCTGGACGTCGTGAAACCATTTTGTCGGGTTGTTTTTAACCTCTAATGGATAATGCACCCCGGCATCGTATGGCAGACGATCTGAATGTTGTAGGGCTACATGCGATGTGTCCAGGTCTCGAGGCGGTTTTTAAAGCTTAGAATTTAACACATTTTCCTCGGATCAGGTATAAAGTAATATTTGTTAGTATACGAAATTATATTCGCGTTTATGTGTACATAGAAAAAAACCCGACTTTCAAGCTTTGAATCAAATTACTGTTTTCAGATCAAACATAACGAATGAAGTTCTAGGATAACATATTATCTGGACGTCGTGAAACCATTTTGTCGGGTTGTTTTTAACCTCTAATGGATAATGCACCCCGGCATCTTATGGCAGACGATCTGAATGTTGTAGGGCTACATGCGATGTGTCCAGGTCTCGAGGCGGTTTTTAAAGCTTAGAATTTAACACATTGTTCTCGGATCAGGTATAAAGTAATATTTGTTAGTATACGAAATTATATTCGCGTTTATCTCTGCATAAAAAAAACCCGACTTTCAAGCTTTGAACGAAATTACTGTTTTCAGATCAAACATAACGAATGAAGTTCTAGGATAACATATTATCTGGACGTCGTGAAACCATTTTGTCGGGTGGTTTTTAACCTCTAATGGATAATGCACCCCGGCATCGTATGGCAGACGATCTGAATGTTGTAGGGCTACATGCGATGTGTCCAGGTCTCGAGGCGGTTTTTAAAGCTTAGAATTTAACACATTGTTCTCGGATCAGGTATAAAGTAATATTTGTTAGTATACGAAATTATATTCCCGTTTATGTGTACATAGAAAAAAACCCGACTTTCAAGCTTTGAATCAAATTACTGTTTTCAGATCAAACATAACGAATGAAGTTCTAGGATAACATATTATCTGGACGTCGTAAAACCATTTTGTCGGGTTGTTTTTAACCTCTAATGGATAATGCACCCCGGCATGGTATGGCAGACGATCTGAATGTTGTAGGGCTACATGCGATGTGTCCAGGTCTCGAGGCGGTTTTTAAATCTTAGAATTTAACACATTGTTCTCGGATCAGGTATAAAGTAATATTTGTTAGTATACGAAATTATATTCGCGTTTATGTGTACATAGAAAAAAACCCGACTTTCAAGCTTTGAATCAAATTACTGTTTTCAGATCAAACATAACGAATGAAGTTCTAGGATAACGTATTATCTGGACGTCGTGAAACCATTTTGTCGGGTTGTTTTTAACCTCTAATGGATAATGCACCCCGGCATCGTATGGCAGACGATCTGAATGTTGTAGGGCTACATACGATGTGTCCAGGTCTCGAGGCGGTTTTTAAAGCTTAGAATTTAACTCTGTGTTCTCGGATCAGGTTTAAAGTAATATTTGTTAGTATACGAAATTATATTCGCGTTTATCTCTGCATAAAAAAAACCGACTTTCAAGCTTTGAACGAAATTACTGTTTTCAGATCAAACATAACGAATGAAGTTCTAGGATAACATATTATCTGGACGTCGTGAAACCATTTTGTCGGGTTGTTTTTAACCTCTAATGGATAATGCACCCCGGCATCGTATGGCAGACGATCTGAATGTTGTAGGGCTACATGCGATGTGTCCAGGTCTCGAGGCGGTTTTTAAAGCTTAGAATTTAACACATTGTTCTCGGATCAGGTATAAAGTAATATTTGTTAGTATACGAAATTATATTCGCGTTTATGTGTACATAGAAAAAAACCCGACTTTCAAGCTTTGAATCAAATTACTGTTTTCAGATCAAACATAACGAATGAAGTTCTAGGATAACTTATTATCTGGACGTCGTGAAACCATTTTGTCGGGTTGTTTTTAACCTCTAATGGATAATGCACCCCGGCATCGTATGGCAGACGATCTGAATGTTGTAGGGCTACATACGATGTGTCCAGGTCTCGAGGCGGTTTTTAAAGCTTAGAATTTAACTCTGTGTTCTCGGATAGGTTTAAAGTAATATTTGTTAGTATACGAAATTATATTCGCGTTTATCTCTGCATAAAAAAAACCCGACTTTCAAGCTTTGAACGAAATTACTGTTTTCAGATCAAACATAACGAATGAAGTTCTAGGATAACATATTATCTGGACGTCGTGAAACCATTTTGTCGGGTTGTTTTTAACCTCTAATGGATAATGCACCCCGGCATCGTATGGCAGACGATCTGAATGTTGTAGGGCTACATGCGATGTGTCCAGGTCTCGAGGCGGTTTTTAAAGCTTAGAATTTAACACATTGTTCTCGGATCAGGTATAAAGTAATATTTGTTAGTATACGAAATTATATTCCCGTTTATGTGTACATAGAAAAAAACCCGACTTTCAAGCTTTGAATCAAATTACTGTTTTCAGATCAAACATAACGAATGAAGTTCTAGGATAACATATTATCTGGACGTCGTGAAACCATTTTGTCGGGTTGTTTTTAACCTCTAATGGATAATGCACCCCGGCATGGTATGGCAGACGATCTGAATGTTGTAGGGCTACATGCGATGTGTCCAGGTCTCGAGGCGGTTTTTAAGGATTAGAATTTAACACATTGTTCTCGGATCAGGTATAAAGTAATATTTGTTAGTATACGAAATTATATTCGCGTTTATCTGTACATAAAAAAACCCGACTTTTAGCTTTGAATCAAATTACTGTTTTCAGATCAAACATAACGAATGAAGTTCTAGGATAACATATTATCTGGACGTCGTGAAACCATTTTGTCGGGTTGTTTTTAACCTCTAATGGATAATGCACCCCGGCATCGTATGGCAGACGATCTGAATGTTGTAGGGCTACATGCGATGTGTCCAGGTCTCGAGGCGGTTTTTAAAGCTTAGAATTTAACACATTTTCCTCGGATCAGGTATAAAGTAATATTTGTTAGTATACGAAATTATATTCGCGTTTATGTGTACATAGAAAAAAACCCGACTTTCAAGCTTTGAATCAAATTACTGTTTTCAGATCAAACATAACGAATGAAGTTCTAGGATAACATATTATCTGGACGTCGTGAAACCATTTTGTCGGGTTGTTTTTAACCTCTAATGGATAATGCACCCCGGCATCTTATGGCAGACGATCTGAATGTTGTAGGGCTACATGCGATGTGTCCAGGTCTCGAGGCGGTTTTTAAAGCTTAGAATTTAACACATTGTTCTCGGATCAGGTATAAAGTAATATTTGTTAGTATACGAAATTATATTCGCGTTTATGTGTACATAGAAAAAAACCCGACTTTCAAGCTTTGAATCAAATTACTGTTTTCAGATCAAACATAACGAATGAAGTTCTAGGATAACATATTATCTGGACGTCGTGAAACCATTTTGTCGGGTTGTTTTTAACCTCTAATGGATAATGCACCCCGGCATCGTATGGCAGACGATCTGAATGTTGTAGGGCTACATGCGATGTGTCCAGGTCTCGAGGCGGTTTTTAAAGCTTAGAATTTAACACATTGTTCTCGGATCAGGTATAAAGTAATATTTGTTAGTATACGAAATTATATTCGCGTTTATGTGTACATAGAAAAAAACCCGACTTTCAAGCTTTGAATCAAATTACTGTTTTCAGATCAAACATAACGAATGAAGTTCTAGGATAACTTATTATCTGGACGTCGTGAAAACATTTTGTCGGGTTGTTTTTAACCTCTAATGGATAATGCACCCCGGCATCGTATGGCAGACGATCTGAATGTTGTAGGGCTACATACGATGTGTCCAGGTCTCGAGGCGGTTTTTAAAGCTTAGAATTTAACTCTGTGTTCTCGGATAGGTTTAAAGTAATATTTGTTAGTATACGAAATTATATTCGCGTTTATCTCTGCATAAAAAAAACCCGACTTTCAAGCTTTGAACGAAATTACTGTTTTCAGATCAAACATAACGAATGAAGTTCTAGGATAACATATTATCTGGACGTCGTGAAACCATTTTGTCGGGTTGTTTTTAACCTCTAATGGATAATGCACCCCGGCATCGTATGGCAGACGATCTGAATGTTGTAGGGCTACATGCGATGTGTCCAGGTCTCGAGGCGGTTTTTAAAGCTTAGAATTTAACACATTGTTCTCGGATCAGGTATAAAGTAATATTTGTTAGTATACGAAATTATATTCCCGTTTATGTGTACATAGAAAAAAACCCGACTTTCAAGCTTTGAATCAAATTACTGTTTTCAGATCAAACATAACGAATGAAGTTCTAGGATAACATATTATCTGGACGTCGTGAAATCATTTTGTCGGGTTGTTTTTAACCTCTAATGGATAATGCACCCCGGCATGGTATGGCAGACGATCTGAATGTTGTAGGGCTACATGCGATGTGTCCAGGTCTCGAGGCGGTTTTTAAGGATTAGAATTTAACACATTGTTCTCGGATCAGGTATAAAGTAATATTTGTTAGTATACGAAATTATATTCGCGTTTATCTGTACATAAAAAAACCCGACTTTTAGCTTTGAATCAAATTACTGTTTTCAGATCAAACATAACGAATGAAGTTCTAGGATAACATATTATCTGGACGTCGTGAAACCATTTTGTCGGGTTGTTTTTAACCTCTAATGGATAATGCACCCCGGCATCGTATGGCAGACGATCTGAATGTTGTAGGGCTACATGCGATGTGTCCAGGTCTCGAGGCGGTTTTTAAAGCTTAGAATTTAACACATTGTTCTCGGATCAGGTATAAAGTAATATTTGTTAGTATACGAAATTATATTCGCGTTTATGTGTACATAGAAAAAAACCCGACTTTCAAGCTTTGAATCAAATTACTGTTTTCAGATCAAACATAACGAATGAAGTTCTAGGATAACATATTATCTGGACGTCGTGAAACCATTTTGTCGGGTTGTTTTTAACCTCTAATGGATAATGCACCCCGGCATCTTATGGCAGACGATCTGAATGTTGTAGGGCTACATGCGATGTGTCCAGGTCTCGAGGCGGTTTTTAAAGCTTAGAATTTAACACATTGTTCTCGGATCAGGTATAAAGTAATATTTGTTAGTATACGAAATTATATTCGCGTTTATGTGTACATAGAAAAAAACCCGACTTTCAAGCTTTGAATCAAATTACTGTTTTCAGATCAAACATAACGAATGAAGTTCTAGGATAACATATTATCTGGACGTCGTGAAACCATTTTGTCGGGTTGTTTTTAACCTCTAATGGATAATGCACCCCGGCATCGTATGGCAGACGATCTGAATGTTGTAGGGCTACATGCGATGTGTCCAGGTCTCGAGGCGGTTTTTAAAGCTTAGAATTTAACACATTGTTCTCGGATCAGGTATAAAGTAATATTTGTTAGTATACGAAATTATATTCGCGTTTATGTGTACATAGAAAAAAACCCGACTTTCAAGCTTTGAATCAAATTACTGTTTTCAGATCAAACATAACGAATGAAGTTCTAGGATAACATATTATCTGGACGTCGTGAAACCATTTTGTCGGGTTGTTTTTAACCTCTAATGGAAAATGCACCCCGGCATCGTATGGCAGACGATCTGAATGTTGTAGGACTACATGCGATGTGTCCAGGTCTCGAGGCGGTTTTTAAAGCTTAGAATTTAACACATTGTTCTCGGATCAGGTATAAAGTAATATTTGTTAGTATACGAAATTATATTCGCGTTTATGTGTACATAGAAAAAAACCAGACTTTCAAGCTTTGAATCAAATTACTGTTTTCAGATCAAACATAACGAATGAAGTTCTAGGATAACATATTATCTGGACGTCGTGAAACCATTTTGTCGGGTTGTTTTTAACCTCTAATGGATAATGCACCCCGGCATCGTATGGCAGACGATCTGAATGTTGTAGGGCTACATGCGATGTGTCCAGGTCTCGAGGCGGTTTTTAAAGCTTAGAATTTAACTCTTTGTTCTCGGATCAGGTTTAAAGTAATATTTGTTAGTATACGAAATTATATTCGCGTTTATCTCTGCATAAAAAAAACCCGACTTTCAAGCTTTGAATCAAATTACTGTTTTCAGATCAAACATAACGAATGAAGTTCTAGGATAACATATTATCTGGACGTCGTGAAACCATTTTGTCGGGTTGTTTTTAACCTCTAATGGATAATGCACCCCGGCATCGTATGGCAGACGATCTGAATGTTGTAGGGCTACATGCGATGTGTCCAGGTCTCGAGGCGGTTTTTAAAGTTTAGAATTTAACACATTGTTCTCGGATCAGGTATAAAGTAATATTTGTTAGTATACGAAATTATATTCGCGTTTATCTGTACATAAAAAAACCCGACTTTCAAGCTTTGAATCAAATTACTGTTTTCAGATCAAACATAACGAATGAAGTTCTAGGATAACATATTATCTGGACGTCGTGAAACCATTTTGTCGGGTTGTTTTTAACCTCTAATGGATAATGCACCCCGGCATCGTATGGCAGACGATCTGAATGTTGTAGGGCTACATGCGATGTGTCCAGGTCTCGAGGCGGTTTTTAAAGCTTAGAATTTAACACATTGTTCTCGGATCAGGTATAAAGTAATATTTGTTGGTATACGAAATTATATTCGCGTTTATGTGTACATAGAAAAAAACCCGACTTTCAAGAATTGAATCAAATTACTGTTTTCAGATCAAACATAACGAATGAAGTTCTAGGATAACATATTATCTGGACGTCGTGAAACTATTTTGTCGGGTTGTTTTTAACCTCTAATGGATAATGCACCCCGGCATCGTATGGCAGACGATCTGAATGTTGTAGGGCTACATGCGATGTGTCCAGGTCTCGAGGCGGTTTTTAAAGCTTAGAATTTAACACATTGTTCTCGGATAAGGTATAAAGTAATATTTGTTAGTATACGAAATTATATTCGCGTTTATCTGTACATAAAAAAACCCGACTTTCAAGCTTTGAATCAAATTACTGTTTTCAGATCAAACATAACGAATGAAGTTCTAGGATAACATATTATCTGGACGTCGTGAAACCATTTTGTCGGGTTGTTTTTAACCTCTAATGGAAAATGCACCCCGGCATCGTATGGCAGACGATCTGAATGTTGTAGAGCTACATGCGATGTGTCCAGGTCTCGAGGCGGTTTTTAAATCTTAGAATTTAACACATTGTTCTCGGATCAGGTATAAAGTAATATTTGTTAGTATACGAAATTATATTCGCGTTTATGTGTACATAGAAAAAAACCCGACTTTCAAGCTTTGAATCAAATTACTGTTTTCAGATCAAACATAACGATTGAAGTTCTAGGATAACGTATTATCTGGACGTCGTGAAACCATTTTGTCGGGTTGTTTTTAACCTCTAATGGATAATGCACCCCGGCATCGTATGGCAGACGATCTGAATGTTGTAGGGCTACATACGATGTGTCCAGGTCTCGAGGCGGTTTTTAAAGCTTAGAATTTAACTCTGTGTTCTCGGATCAGGTTTAAAGTAATATTTGTTAGTATACGAAATTATATTCGCGTTTATCTCTGCATAAAAAAAACCCGACTTTCAAGCTTTGAACGAAATTACTGTTTTCAGATCAAACATAACGAATGAAGTTCTAGGATAACATATTATCTGGACGTCGTGAAACCATTTTGTCGGGTTGTTTTTAACCTCTAATGGATAATGCACCCCGGCATCGTATGGCAGACGATCTGAATGTTGTAGGGCTACATGCGATGTGTCCAGGTCTCGAGGCGGTTTTTAAAGCTTAGAATTTAACACATTGTTCTCGGATCAGGTATAAAGTAATATTTGTTAGTATACGAAATTATATTCCCGTTTATGTGTACATAGAAAAAAACCCGACTTTCAAGCTTTGAATCAAATTACTGTTTTCAGATCAAACATAACGAATGAAGTTCTAGGATAACATATTATCTGGACGTCGTGAAACCATTTTGTCGGGTTGTTTTTAACCTCTAATGGATAATGCACCCCGGCATGATATGGCAGACGATCTGAATGTTGTAGGGCTACATGCGATGTGTCCAGGTCTCGAGGCGGTTTTTAAATCTTAGAATTTAACACATTGTTCTCGGATCAGGTATAAAGTAATATTTGTTAGTATACGAAATTATATTCGCGTTTATGTGTACATAGAAAAAAACCCGACTTTCAAGCTTTGAATCAAATTACTGTTTTCAGATCAAACATAACGAATGAAGTTCTAGGATAACGTATTATCTGGACGTCGTGAAACCATTTTGTCGGGTTGTTTTTAACCTCTAATGGATAATGCACCCCGGCATCGTATGGCAGACGATCTGAATGTTGTAGGGCTACATACGATGTGTCCAGGTCTCGAGGCGGTTTTTAAAGCTTAGAATTTAACTCTGTGTTCTCGGATCAGGTTTAAAGTAATATTTGTTAGTATACGAAATTATATTCGCGTTTATCTCTGCATAAAAAAAAACCGACTTTCAAGCTTTGAACGAAATTACTGTTTTCAGATCAAACATAACGAATGAAGTTCTAGGATAACATATTATCTGGACGTCGTGAAACCATTTTGTCGGGTTGTTTTTAACCTCTAATGGATAATGCACCCCGGCATCGTATGGCAGACGATCTGAATGTTGTAGGGCTACATGCGATGTGTCCAGGTCTCGAGGCGGTTTTTAAAGCTTAGAATTTAACACATTGTTCTCGGATCAGGTATAAAGTAATATTTGTTAGTATACGAAATTATATTCGCGTTTATGTGTACATAGAAAAAAACCCGACTTTCAAGCTTTGAATCAAATTACTGTTTTCAGATCAAACATAACGAATGAAGTTCTAGGATAACTTATTATCTGGACGTCGTGAAACCATTTTGTCGGGTTGTTTTTAACCTCTAATGGATAATGCACCCCGGCATCGTATGGCAGACGATCTGAATGTTGTAGGGCTACATACGATGTGTCCAGGTCTCGAGGCGGTTTTTAAAGCTTAGAATTTAACTCTGTGTTCTCGGATAGGTTTAAAGTAATATTTGTTAGTATACGAAATTATATTCGCGTTTATCTCTGCATAAAAAAAACCCGACTTTCAAGCTTTGAACGAAATTACTGTTTTCAGATCAAACATAACGAATGAAGTTCTAGGATAACATATTATCTGGACGTCGTGAAACCATTTTGTCGGGTTGTTTTTAACCTCTAATGGATAATGCACCCCGGCATCGTATGGCAGACGATCTGAATGTTGTAGGGCTACATGCGATGTGTCCAGGTCTCGAGGCGGTTTTTAAAGCTTAGAATTTAACACATTGTTCTCGGATCAGGTATAAAGTAATATTTGTTAGTATACGAAATTATATTCCCGTTTATGTGTACATAGAAAAAAACCCGACTTTCAAGCTTTGAATCAAATTACTGTTTTCAGATCAAACATAACGAATGAAGTTCTAGGATAACATATTATCTGGACGTCGTGAAACCATTTTGTCGGGTTGTTTTTAACCTCTAATGGATAATGCACCCCGGCATGGTATGGCAGACGATCTGAATGTTGTAGGGCTACATGCGATGTGTCCAGGTCTCGAGGCGGTTTTTAAGGATTAGAATTTAACACATTGTTCTCGGATCAGGTATAAAGTAATATTTGTTAGCATACGAAATTATATTCGCGTTTATCTGTACATAAAAAAACCCGACTTTTAGCTTTGAATCAAATTACTGTTTTCAGATCAAACATAACGAATGAAGTTCTAGGATAACATATTATCTGGACGTCGTGAAACCATTTTGTCGGGTTGTTTTTAACCTCTAATGGATAATGCACCCCGGCATCGTATGGCAGACGATCTGAATGTTGTAGGGCTACATGCGATGTGTCCAGGTCTCGAGGCGGTTTTTAAAGCTTAGAATTTAACACATTGTTCTCGGATCAGGTATAAAGTAATATTTGTTAGTATACGAAATTATATTCGCGTTTATGTGTACATAGAAAAAAACCCGACTTTCAAGTTTTTGAATCAAAATACTGTTTTCAGATCAAACATAACGAATGAAGTTCTAGGATAACATATTATCTGGACGTCGTGAAACCATTTTGTCGGGTTGTTTTTAACCTCTAATGGATAATGCACCCCGGCATCTTATGGCAGACGATCTGAATGTTGTAGGGCTACATGCGATGTGTCCAGGTCTCGAGGCGGTTTTTAAAGCTTAGAATTTAACACATTGTTCTCGGATCAGGTATAAAGTAATATTTGTTAGTATACGAAATTATATTCGCGTTTATGTGTACATAGAAAAAAACCCGACTTTCAAGCTTTGAATCAAATTACTGTTTTCAGATCAAACATAACGAATGAAGTTCTAGGATAACATATTATCTGGACGTCGTGAAACCATTTTGTCGGGTTGTTTTTAACCTCTAATGGATAATGCACCCCGGCATCGTATGGCAGACGATCTGAATGTTGTAGGGCTACATGCGATGTGTCCAGGTCTCGAGGCGGTTTTTAAAGCTTAGAATTTAACACATTGTTCTCGGATCAGGTATAAAGTAATATTTGTTAGTATACGAAATTATATTCGCGTTTATGTGTACATAGAAAAAAACCCGACTTTCAAGCTTTGAATCAAATTACTGTTTTCAGATCAAACATAACGAATGAAGTTCTAGGATAACATATTATCTGGACGTCGTGAAACCATTTTGTCGGGTGTTTTTTAACCTCTAATGGATAATGCACCCCGGCATCGTATGGCAGACGATCGGAATGTTGTAGGGCTACATGCGATGTGTCCAGGTCTCGAGGCGGTTTTTAAAGCTTAGAATTTAACACATTGTTCTCGGATCAGGTATAAAGTAATATTTGTTAGTATACGAAATTATATTCCCGTTTATGTGTACATAGAAAAAAACCCGACTTTCAAGCTTTAAATCAAATTACTGTTTTCAGATCAAACATAACGAATGAAGTTCTAGGATAACATATTATCTGGACGTCGTGAAACCATTTTGTCGAGTTGTTTTTAACCTCTAATGGATAATGCACCCCGGCATGGTATGGCAGACGATCTGAATGTTGTAGGGCTACATGCGATGTGTCCAGGTCTCGAGGCGGTTTTTAAGGATTAGAATTTAACACATTGTTCTCGGATCAGGTATAAAGTAATATTTGTTAGCATACGAAATTATATTCGCGTTTATCTGTACATAAAAAAACCCGACTTTTAGCTTTGAATCAAATTACTGTTTTCAGATCAAACATAACGAATGAAGTTCTAGGATAACATATTATCTGGACGTCGTGAAACCATTTTGTCGGGTTGTTTTTAACCTCTAATGGATAATGCACCCCGGCATCGTATGGCAGACGATCTGAATGTTGTAGGGCTACATGCGATGTGTCCAGGTCTCGAGGCGGTTTTTAAAGCTTAGAATTTAACACATTGTTCTCGGATCAGGTATAAAGTAATATTTGTTAGTATACGAAATTATATTCGCGTTTATGTGTACATAGAAAAAAACCCGACTTTCAAGTTTTTGAATCAAAATACTGTTTTCAGATCAAACATAACGAATGAAGTTCTAGGATAACATATTATCTGGACGTCGTGAAACCATTTTGTCGGGTTGTTTTTAACCTCTAATGGATAATGCACCCCGGCATCTTATGGCAGACGATCTGAATGTTGTAGGGCTACATGCGATGTGTCCAGGTCTCGAGGCGGTTTTTAAAGCTTAGAATTTAACACATTGTTCTCGGATCAGGTATAAAGTAATATTTGTTAGTATACGAAATTATATTCGCGTTTATGTGTACATAGAAAAAAACCCGACTTTCAAGCTTTGAATCAAATTACTGTTTTCAGATCAAACATAACGAATGAAGTTCTAGGATAACATATTATCTGGACGTCGTGAAACCATTTTGTCGGGTTGTTTTTAACCTCTAATGGATAATGCACCCCGGCATCGTATGGCAGACGATCTGAATGTTGTAGGGCTACATGCGATGTGTCCAGGTCTCGAGGCGGTTTTTAAAGCTTAGAATTTAACACATTGTTCTCGGATCAGGTATAAAGTAATATTTGTTAGTATACGAAATTATATTCGCGTTTATGTGTACATAGAAAAAAACCCGACTTTCAAGCTTTGAATCAAATTACTGTTTTCAGATCAAACATAACGAATGAAGTTCTAGGATAACATATTATCTGGACGTCGTGAAACCATTTTGTCGGGTGTTTTTTAACCTCTAATGGATAATGCACCCCGGCATCGTATGGCAGACGATCGGAATGTTGTAGGGCTACATGCGATGTGTCCAGGTCTCGAGGCGGTTTTTAAAGCTTAGAATTTAACACATTGTTCTCGGATCAGGTATAAAGTAATATTTGTTAGTATACGAAATTATATTCGCGTTTATCTGTACATAAAAAAACCCGACTTTCAAGCTTTGAGTCAAATTACTGTTTTCAGATCAAACATAACGAATGAAGTTCTAGGATAACATATTATCTGGACGTCGTGAAACCATTTTGTCGGGTTGTTTTTAACCTCTAATGGATAATGCACCCCGGCATCGTATGGCAGACGATCTGAATGTTGTAGGGCTACATGCGATGTGTCCAGGTCTCGAGGCGGTTTTTAAAGCTTAGAATTTAACACATTGTTCTCGGATCAGGTATAAAGTAATATTTGTTGGTATACGAAATTATATTCGCGTTTATGTGTACATAGAAAAAAACCCGACTTTCAAGAATTGAATCAAATTACTGTTTTCAGATCAAACATAACGAATGAAGTTCTTGGATAACATATTATCTGGACTTCGTGAAACTATTTTGTCGGGTTGTTTTTAACCTCTAATGGATAATGCACCCCGGCATCGTATGGCAGACGATCTGAATGTTGTAGGGCTACATGCGATGTGTCCAGGTCTCGAGGCGGTTTTTAAAGCTTAGAATTTAACACATTGTTCTCGGATAAGGTATAAAGTAATATTTGTTAGTATACGAAATTATATTCGCGTTTATCTGTACATAAAAAAACCCGACTTTCAAGCTTTGAATCAAATTACTGTTTTCAGATCAAACATAACGAATGAAGTTCTAGGATAACATATTATCTGGACGTCGTGAAACCATTTTGTCGGGTTGTTTTTAACCTCTAATGGAAAATGCACCCCGGCATCGTATGGCAGACGATCTGAATGTTGTAGAGCTACATGCGATGTGTCCAGGTCTCGAGGCGGTTTTTAAATCTTAGAATTTAACACATTGTTCTCGGATCAGGTATAAAGTAATATTTGTTAGTATACGAAATTATATTCGCGTTTATGTGTACATAGAAAAAAACCCGACTTTCAAGCTTTGAAACAAATTATTGTTTTCAGATCAAACATAACGAATGAAGTTCTAGGATAACGTATTATCTGGACGTCGTGAAACCATTTTGTCGGGTTGTTTTTAACCTCTAATGGATAATGCACCCCGGCATCGTATGGCAGACGATCTGAATGTTGTAGGGCTACATACGATGTGTCCAGGTCTCGAGGCGGTTTTTAAAGCTTAGAATTTAACTCTGTGTTCTCGGATCAGGTTTAAAGTAATATTTGTTAGTATACGAAATTATATTCGCGTTTATCTCTGCATAAAAAAAACCCGACTTTCAAGCTTTGAACGAAATTACTGTTTTCAGATCAAACATAACGAATGAAGTTCTAGGATAACATATTATCTGGACGTCGTGAAACCATTTTGTCGGGTTGTTTTTAACCTCTAATGGATAATGCACCCCGGCATCGTATGGCAGACGATCTGAATGTTGTAGGGCTACATGCGATGTGTCCAGGTCTCGAGGCGGTTTTTAAAGCTTAGAATTTAACACATTGTTCTCGGATCAGGTATAAAGTAATATTTGTTAGTATACGAAATTATATTCCCGTTTATGTGTACATAGAAAAAAACCCGACTTTCAAGCTTTGAATAAAATTACTGTTTTCAGATCAAACATAACGAATGAAGTTCTAGGATAACATATTATCTGGACGTCGTGAAACCATTTTGTCGGGTTGTTTTAACCTCTAATGGATAATGCACCCCGGCATCGTATGGCAGACGATCTGAATGTTGTAGGGCTACATACGATGTGTCCAGGTCTCGAGGCGGTTTTTAAAGCTTAGAATTTAACTCTGTGTTCTCGGATCAGGTTTAAAGTAATATTTGTTAGTATACGAAATTATATTCGCGTTTATCTCTGCATAAAAAAAACCCGACTTTCAAGCTTTGAACGAAATTACTGTTTTCAGATCAAACATAACGAATGAAGTTCTAGGATAACATATTATCTGGACGTCGTGAAACCATTTTGTCGGGTTGTTTTTAACCTCTAATGGATAATGCACCCCGGCATCGTATGGCAGACGATCTGAATGTTGTAGGGCTACATGCGATGTGTCCAGGTCTCGAGGCGGTTTTTAAAGCTTAGAATTTAACACATTGTTCTCGGATCAGGTATAAAGTAATATTTGTTAGTATACGAAATTATATTCGCGTTTATCTGTACATAAAAAAACCCGACTTTTAGCTTTGAATCAAATTACTGTTTTCAGATCAAACATAACGAATGAAGTTCTAGGATAACATATTATCTGGACGTCGTGAAACCATTTTGTCGGGTTGTTTTTAACCTCTAATGGAAAATGCACCCCGGCATCGTATGGCAGACGATCTGAATGTTGTAGAGCTACATGCGATGTGTCCAGGTCTCGAGGCGGTTTTTAAATCTTAGAATTTAACACATTGTTCTCGGATCAGGTATAAAGTAATATTTGTTAGTATACGAAATTATATTCGCGTTTATGTGTACATAGAAAAAAACCCGACTTTCAAGCTTTGAATCAAATTACTGTTTTCAGATCAAACATAACGAATGAAGTTCTAGGATAACGTATTATCTGGACGTCGTGAAACCATTTTGTCGGGTTGTTTTAACCTCTAATGGATAATGCACCCCGGCATCGTATGGCAGACGATCTGAATGTTGTAGGGCTACATACGATGTGTCCAGGTCTCGAGGCGGTTTTTAAAGCTTAGAATTTAACTCTGTGTTCTCGGATCAGGTTTAAAGTAATATTTGTTAGTATACGAAATTATATTCGCGTTTATCTCTGCATAAAAAAAAACCGACTTTCAAGCTTTGAACGAAATTACTGTTTTCAGATCAAACATAACGATTGAAGTTCTAGGATAACATATTATCTGGACGTCGTGAAACCATTTTGTCGGGTTGTTTTTAACCTCTAATGGATAATGCACCCCGGCATCGTATGGCAGACGATCTGAATGTTGTAGGGCTACATGCGATGTGTCCAGGTCTCGAGGCGGTTTTTAAAGCTTAGAATTTAACACATTGTTCTCGGATCAGGTATAAAGTAATATTTGTTAGTATACGAAATTATATTCGCGTTTATGTGTACATAGAAAAAAACCCGACTTTCAAGCTTTGAATCAAATTACTGTTTTCAGATCAAACATAACGAATGAAGTTCTAGGATAACTTATTATCTGGACGTCGTGAAACCATTTTGTCGGGTTGTTTTTAACCTCTAATGGATAATGCACCCCGGCATCGTATGGCAGACGATCTGAATGTTGTAGGGCTACATACGATGTGTCCAGGTCTCGAGGCGGTTTTTAAAGCTTAGAATTTAACTCTGTGTTCTCGGATAGGTTTAAAGTAATATTTGTTAGTATACGAAATTATATTCGCGTTTATCTCTGCATAAAAAAAACCCGACTTTCAAGCTTTGAACGAAATTACTGTTTTCAGATCAAACATAACGAATGAAGTTCTAGGATAACATATTATCTGGACGTCGTGAAAACATTTTGTCGGGTTGTTTTTAACCTCTAATGGATAATGCACCCCGGCATGGTATGGCAGACGATCTGAATGTTGTAGGGCTACATGCGATGTGTCCAGGTCTCGAGGCGGTTTTTAAGGCTTAGAATTTAACACATTGTTCTCGGATCAGGTATAAAGTAATATTTGTTAGTATACGAAATTATATTCGCGTTTATCTGTACATAAAAAAACCCGACTTTTAGCTTTGAATCAAATTACTGTTTTCAGATCAAACATAACGAATGAAGTTCTAGGATAACATATTATCTGGACGTCGTGAAACCATTTTGTCGGGTTGTTTTTAACCTCTAATGGATAATGCAACCCGGCATCGTATGGCAGACGATCTGAATGTTGTAGGGCTACATGCGATGTGTCCAGGTCTCGAGGCGGTTTTTAAAGCTTAGAATTTAACACATTGTTCTCGGATCAGGTATAAAGTAATATTTGTTAGTATACGAAATTATATTCGCGTTTATGTGTACATAGAAAAAAACCCGACTTTCAAGCTTTGAATCAAATTACTGTTTTCAGATCAAACATAACGAATGAAGTTCTAGGATAACATATTATCTGGACGTCGTGAAACCATTTTGTCGGGTTGTTTTTAACCTCTAATGGATAATGCACCCCGGCATCGTATGGCAGACGATCTGAATGTTGTAGGGCTACATGCGATGTGTCCAGGTCTCGAGGCGGTTTTTAAAGCTTAGAATTTAACACATTGTTCTCGGATCAGGTATAAAGTAATATTTGTTAGTATACGAAATTATATTCGCGTTTATGTGTACATAGAAAAAAACCCGACTTTCAAGCTTTGAATCAAATTACTGTTTTCAGATCAAACATAACGAATGAAGTTCTAGGATAACATATTATCTGGACGTCGTGAAACCATTTTGTCGGGTTGTTTTTAACCTCTAATGGATAATGCACCCCGGCATCGTATGGCAGACGATCGGAATGTTGTAGGGCTACATGCGATGTTTCCAGGTCTCGAGGCGGTTTTTAAAGCTTAGAATTTAACACATTGTTCTCGGATCAGGTATAAAGTAATATTTGTTAGTATACGAAATTATATTCGCGTTTATCTGTACATAAAAAAACCCGACTTTCAAGCTTTGAATCAAATTACTGTTTTCAGATCAAACATAACGAATGAAGTTCTAGGATAACATATTATCTGGACGTCGTGAAACCATTTTGTCGGGTTGTTTTTAACCTCTAATGGATAATGCACCCCGGCATCGTATGGCAGACGATCTGAATGTTGTAGGGCTACATGTGATGTGTCCAGGTCTCGAGGCGGTTTTTAAAGCTTAGAATTCAACACATTGTTCTCGGATCAGGTATAAAGTAATATTTGTTAGTATACGAAATTATATTCGCGTTTATGTGTACATAGAAAAATACCCGACTTTCAAGCTTTGAATCAAATTACTGTTTTCAGATCAAACATAACGAATGAAGTTCTAGGATAACATATTATCTGGACGTCGTGAAACCATTTTGTCGGGTTGTTTTTAACCTCTAATGGATAATGCACCCCGGTATCGTATGGCAGACCATCTGAATGTTGTAGGGCTACATGCGATGTGTCCAGGTCTCGAGGCGGTTTTTAAAGCTTAGAATTTAACACATTGTTCTCGGATCAGGTATAAAGTAATATTTGTTAGTATACGAAATTATATTCGCGTGTATGAGTACATAGAAAAAAACCCGACTTTCAAGCTTTGAATCAAATTACTGTTTTCAGATCAAACATAACGAATGAAGTTCTAGGATAACATATTATCTGGACGTCGTGAAACCATTTTGTCGGGTTGTTTTTAACCTCTAATGGATAATGCACCCCGGCATGGTATGGCAGACGATCTGAATGTTGTAGGGCTACATGCGATGTGTCCAGGTCTCGAGGCGGTTTTTAAGGCTTAGAATTTAACACATTGTTCTCGGATCAGGTATAAAGTAATATTTGTTAGTATACGAAATTATATTCGCGTTTATCTGTACATAAAAAAACCCGACTTTTAGCTTTGAATCAAATTACTGTTTTCAGATCAAACATAACGAATGAAGTTCTAGGATAACATATTATCTGGACGTCGTGAAACCATTTTGTCGGGTTGTTTTTAACCTCTAATGGATAATGCACCCCGGCATCGTATGGCAGACGATCTGAATGTTGTAGGGCTACATGCGATGTGTCCAGGTCTCGAGGCGGTTTTTAAAGCTTAGAATTTAACACATTGTTCTCGGATCAGGTATAAAGTAATATTTGTTAGTATACGAAATTATATTCGCGTTTATGTGTACATAGAAAAAAACCCGACTTTCAAGCTTTGAATCAAAT
The DNA here is from genome assembly GCA_963932465.1 of Maratus speciosus. NCBI lineage: Eukaryota > Metazoa > Arthropoda > Arachnida > Araneae > Salticidae > Maratus > Maratus speciosus. The sequence continues at coordinate 950,541 of CAWVRF010000734.1, read as the reverse complement.
TACTGTTTTCAGATCAAACATAACGAATGAAGTTCTAGGATAACATATTATCTGGACGTCGTGAAACCATTTTGTCGGGTTGTTTTTAACCTCTAATGGATAATGCACCCCGGCATCGTATGGCAGACGATCTGAATGTTGTAGGGCTACATGCGATGTGTCCAGGTCTCGAGGCGGTTTTTAAAGCTTAGAATTTAACACATTGTTCTCGGATCAGGTATAAAGTAATATTTGTTAGTATACGAAATTATATTCCCGTTTATGTGTACATAGAAAAAAACCCGACTTTCAAGCTTTGAATCAAATTACTGTTTTCAGATCAAACGTAACGAATGAAGTTCTAGGATAACATATTATCTGGACGTCGTGAAACCATTTTGTCGGGTTGTTTTTAACCTCTAATGGATAATGCACCCCGGCATGGTATGGCAGACGATCTGAATGTTGTAGGGCTACATGCGATGTGTCCAGGTCTCGAGGCGGTTTTTAAGGCTTAGAATTTAAGACATTGTTCTCGGATCAGGTATAAAGTAATATTTGTTAGTATACGAAATTATATTCGCGTTTATCTGTACATAAAAAAACCCGACTTTTAGCTTTGAATCAAATTACTGTTTTCAGATCAAACATAACGAATGAAGTTCTAGGATAACATATTATCTGGACGTCGTGAAACCATTTTGTCGGGTTGTTTTTAACCTCTAATGGAAAATGCACCCCGGCATCGTATGGCAGACGATCTGAATGTTGTAGAGCTACATGCGATGTGTCCAGGTCTCGAGGCGGTTTTTAAATCTTAGAATTTAACACATTGTTCTCGGATCAGGTATAAAGTAATATTTGTTAGTATACGAAATTATATTCGCGTTTATGTGTACATAGAAAAAAACCCGACTTTCAAGCTTTGAATCAAATTACTGTTTTCAGATCAAACATAACGAATGAAGTTCTAGGATAACGTATTATCTGGACGTCGTGAAACCATTTTGTCGGGTTGTTTTTAACCTCTAATGGATAATGCACCCCGGCATCGTATGGCAGACGATCTGAATGTTGTAGGGCTACATACGATGTGTCCAGGTCTCGAGGCGGTTTTTAAAGCTTAGAATTTAACTCTGTGTTCTCGGATCAGGTTTAAAGTAATATTTGTTAGTATACGAAATTATATTCGCGTTTATCTCTGCATAAAAAAAAACCGACTTTCAAGCTTTGAACGAAATTACTGTTTTCAGATCAAACATAACGAATGAAGTTCTAGGATAACATATTATCTGGACGTCGTGAAACCATTTTGTCGGGTTGTTTTTAACCTCTAATGGATAATGCACCCCGGCATCGTATGGCAGACGATCTGAATGTTGTAGGGCTACATGCGATGTGTCCAGGTCTCGAGGCGGTTTTTAAAGCTTAGAATTTAACACATTGTTCTCGGATCAGGTATAAAGTAATATTTGTTAGTATACGAAATTATATTCCCGTTTATGTGTACATAGAAAAAAACCCGACTTTCAAGCTTTGAATCAAATTACTGTTTTCAGATCAAACATAACGAATGAAGTTCTAGGATAACATATTATCTGGACGTCGTGAAACCATTTTGTCGGGTTGTTTTTAACCTCTAATGGATAATGCACCCCGGCATGGTATGGCAGACGATCTGAATGTTGTAGGGCTACATGCGATGTGTCCAGGTCTCGAGGCGGTTTTTAAGGCTTAGAATTTAACACATTGTTCTCGGATCAGGTATAAAGTAATATTTGTTAGTATACGAAATTATATTCGCGTTTATCTGTACATAAAAAAACCCGACTTTTAGCTTTGAATCAAATTACTGTTTTCAGATCAAACATAACGAATGACGTTCTAGGATAACATATTATCTGGACGTCGTGAAACCATTTTGTCGGGTTGTTTTTAACCTCTAATGGATAATGCACCCCGGCATCGTATGGCAGACGATCTGAATGTTGTAGGGCTACATGCGATGTGTCCAGGTCTCGAGGCGGTTTTTAAAGCTTAGAATTTAACACATTGTTCTCGGATCAGGTATAAAGTAATATTTGTTAGTATACGAAATTATATTCGCGTTTATGTGTACATAGAAAAAAACCCGACTTTCAAGCTTTGAATCAAATTACTGTTTTCAGATCAAACATAACGAATGAAGTTCTAGGATAACATATTATCTGGACGTTGTGAAACCATTTTGTCGGGTTGTTTTTAACCTCTAATGGATAATGCACCCCGGCATCGTATGGCAGACGATCTGAATGTTGTAGGGCTACATGCGATGTGTCCAGGTCTCGAGGCGGTTTTTAAAGCTTAGAATTTAACACATTGTTCTCGGATCAGGTATAAAGTAATATTTGTTAGTATACGAAATTATATTCGCGTTTATGTGTACATAGAAAAAAACCCGACTTTCAAGCTTTGAATCAAATTACTGTTTTCAGATCAAACATAACGAATGAAGTTCTAGGATAACATATTATCTGGACGTCGTGAAACCATTTTGTCGGGTTGTTTTTAACCTCTAATGGATAATGCACCCCGGCATCGTATGGCAGACGATCTGAATGTTGTAGGGCTACATGCGATGTGTCCAGGTCTCGAGGCGGTTTTTAAAGCTTAGAATTTAACACATTGTTCTCGGATCAGGTATAAAGTAATATTTGTTAGTATACGAAATTATATTCGCGTTTATGTGTACATAGAAAAAAACCCGACTTTCAAGCTTTGAATCAAATTACTGTTTTCAGATCAAACATAACGAATGAAGTTCTAGGATAACATATTATCTGGACGTCGTGAAACCATTTTGTCGGGTTGTTTTTAACCTCTAATGGATAATGCACCCCGGCATCGTATGGCAGACGATCTGAATGTTGTAGGGCTACATGCGATGTGTCCAGGTCTCGAGGCGGTTTTTAAAGCTTAGAATTTAACACATTGTTCTCGGATAAGGTATAAAGTAATATTTGTTAGTATACGAAATTATATTCGCGTTTATCTGTACATAAAAAAACCCGACTTTCAAGCTTTGAATCAAATTACTGTTTTCAGATCAAACATAACGAATGAAGTTCTAGGATAACATATTATCTGGACGTCGTGAAACCATTTTGTCGGGTTGTTTTTAACCTCTAATGGATAATGCACCCCGGCATCGTATGGCAGACGATCTGAATGTTGTAGGGCTACATGCGATGTGTCCAGGTCTCGAGGCGGTTTTTAAAGCTTAGAATTTAACACATTGTTCTCGGATAAGGTATAAAGTAATATTTGTTAGTATACGAAATTATATTCGCGTTTATCTGTACATAAAAAAACCCGACTTTCAAGCTTTGAATCAAATTACTGTTTTCAGATCAAACATAACGAATGAAGTTCTAGGATAACATATTATCTGGACGTCGTGAAACCATTTTGTCGGGTTGTTTTTAACCTCTAATGGATAATGCACCCCGGCATCGTATGGCAGACGATCTGAATGTTGTAGGGCTACATGCGATGTGTCCAGGTCTCGAGGCGGTTTTTAAAGCTTAGAATTTAACACATTGTTCTCGGATCAGGTATAAAGTAATATTTGTTAGTATACGAAATTATATTCGCGTTTATGTGTACATAGAAAAAAACCCGACTTTCAAGCTTTGAATCAAATTACTGTTTTCAGATCAAACATAACGAATGAAGTTCTAGGATAACATATTATCTGGACGTCGTGAAACCATTTTGTCGGGTTGTTTTTAACCTCTAATGGATAATGCACCCCGGCATCGTATGGCAGACGATCTGAATGTTGTAGGGCTACATGCGATGTGTCCAGGTCTCGAGGCGGTTTTTAAAGCTTAGAATTTAACACATTGTTCTCGGATCAGGTATAAAGTAATATTTGTTAGTATACGAAATTATATTCCCGTTTATGTGTACATAGAAAAAAACCCGACTTTCAAGCTTTGAATCAAATTACTGTTTTCAGATCAAACGTAACGAATGAAGTTCTAGGATAACATATTATCTGGACGTCGTGAAACCATTTTGTCGGGTTGTTTTTAACCTCTAATGGATAATGCACCCCGGCATGGTATGGCAGACGATCTGAATGTTGTAGGGCTACATGCGATGTGTCCAGGTCTCGAGGCGGTTTTTAAGGCTTAGAATTTAAGACATTGTTCTCGGATCAGGTATAAAGTAATATTTGTTAGTATACGAAATTATATTCGCGTTTATCTGTACATAAAAAAACCCGACTTTTAGCTTTGAATCAAATTACTGTTTTCAGATCAAACATAACGAATGAAGTTCTAGGATAACATATTATCTGGACGTCGTGAAACCATTTTGTCGGGTTGTTTTTAACCTCTAATGGAAAATGCACCCCGGCATCGTATGGCAGACGATCTGAATGTTGTAGAGCTACATGCGATGTGTCCAGGTCTCGAGGCGGTTTTTAAATCTTAGAATTTAACACATTGTTCTCGGATCAGGTATAAAGTAATATTTGTTAGTATACGAAATTATATTCGCGTTTATGTGTACATAGAAAAAAACCCGACTTTCAAGCTTTGAATCAAATTACTGTTTTCAGATCAAACATAACGAATGAAGTTCTAGGATAACGTATTATCTGGACGTCGTGAAACCATTTTGTCGGGTTGTTTTTAACCTCTAATGGATAATGCACACCGGCATCGTATGGCAGACGATCTGAATGTTGTAGGGCTACATACGATGTGTCCAGGTCTCGAGGCGGTTTTTAAAGCTTAGAATTTAACTCTGTGTTCTCGGATCAGGTTTAAAGTAATATTTGTTAGTATACGAAATTATATTCGCGTTTATCTCTGCATAAAAAAAAACCGACTTTCAAGCTTTGAACGAAATTACTGTTTTCAGATCAAACATAACGAATGAAGTTCTAGGATAACATATTATCTGGACGTCGTGAAACCATTTTGTCGGGTTGTTTTTAACCTCTAATGGATAATGCACCCCGGCATCGTATGGCAGACGATCTGAATGTTGTAGGGCTACATGCGATGTGTCCAGGTCTCGAGGCGGTTTTTAAAGCTTAGAATTTAACACATTCTTCTCGGATCAGGTATAAAGTAATATTTGTTAGTATACGAAATTATATACGCGTTTATGTGTACATAGAAAAAAACCCGACTTTCAAGCTTTGAATCAAATTACTGTTTTCAGATCAAACATAACGAATGAAGTTCTAGGATAACGTATTATCTGGACGTCGTGAAACCATTTTGTCGGGTTGTTTTTAACCTCTAATGGATAATGCACACCGGCATCGTATGGCAGACGATCTGAATGTTGTAGGGCTACATACGATGTGTCCAGGTCTCGAGGCGGTTTTTAAAGCTTAGAATTTAACTCTGTGTTCTCGGATCAGGTTTAAAGTAATATTTGTTAGTATACGAAATTATATTCGCGTTTATCTCTGCATAAAAAAAACCCGACTTTCAAGCTTTGAACGAAATTACTGTTTTCAGATCAAACATAACGAATGAAGTTCTAGGATAACATATTATCTGGACGTCGTGAAACCATTTTGTCGGGTTGTTTTTAACCTCTAATGGATAATGCACCCCGGCATCGTATGGCAGACGATCTGAATGTTGTAGGGCTACATGCGATGTGTCCAGGTCTCGAGGCGGTTTTTAAAGCTTAGAATTTAACACATTGTTCTCGGATCAGGTATAAAGTAATATTTGTTAGTATACGAAATTATATTCCCGTTTATGTGTACATAGAAAAAAACCCGACTTTCAAGCTTTGAATCAAATTACTGTTTTCAGATCAAACATAACGAATGAAGTTCTAGGATAACATATTATCTGGACGTCGTGAAACCATTTTGTCGGGTTGTTTTTAACCTCTAATGGATAATGCACCCCGGCATGGTATGGCAGACGATCTGAATGTTGTAGGGCTACATGCGATGTGTCCAGGTCTCGAGGCGGTTTTTAAGGCTTAGAATTTAACACATTGTTCTCGGATCAGGTATAAAGTAATATTTGTTAGTATACGAAATTATATTCGCGTTTATCTGTACATAAAAAAACCCGACTTTTAGCTTTGAATCAAATTACTGTTTTCAGATCAAACATAACGAATGACGTTCTAGGATAACATATTATCTGGACGTCGTGAAACCATTTTGTCGGGTTGTTTTTAACCTCTAATGGATAATGCACCCCGGCATCGTATGGCAGACGATCTGAATGTTGTAGGGCTACATGCGATGTGTCCAGGTCTCGAGGCGGTTTTTAAAGCTTAGAATTTAACACATTGTTCTCGGATCAGGTATAAAGTAATATTTGTTAGTATACGAAATTATATTCGCGTTTATGTGTACATAGAAAAAAACCCGACTTTCAAGCTTTGAATCAAATTACTGTTTTCAGATCAAACATAACGAATGAAGTTCTAGGATAACATATTATCTGGACGTTGTGAAACCATTTTGTCGGGTTGTTTTTAACCTCTAATGGATAATGCACCCCGGCATCGTATGGCAGACGATCTGAATGTTGTAGGGCTACATGCGATGTGTCCAGGTCTCGAGGCGGTTTTTAAAGCTTAGAATTTAACACATTGTTCTCGGATCAGGTATAAAGTAATATTTGTTAGTATACGAAATTATATTCGCGTTTATGTGTACATAGAAAAAAACCCGACTTTCAAGCTTTGAATCAAATTACTGTTTTCAGATCAAACATAACGAATGAAGTTCTAGGATAACATATTATCTGGACGTCGTGAAACCATTTTGTCGGGTGTTTTTTAACCTCTAATGGATAATGCACCCCGGCATCGTATGGCAGACGATCGGAATGTTGTAGGGCTACATGCGATGTGTCCAGGTCTCGAGGCGGTTTTTAAAGCTTAGAATTTAACACATTGTTCTCGGATCAGGTATAAAGTAATATTTGTTAGTATACGAAATTATATTCGCGTTTATCTGTACATAAAAAAACCCGACTTTCAAGCTTTGAATCAAATTACTGTTTTCAGATCAAACATAACGAATGAAGTTCTAGGATAACATATTATCTGGACGTCGTGAAACCATTTTGTCGGGTTGTTTTTAACCTCTAATGGATAATGCACCCCGGCATCGTATGGCAGACGATCTGAATGTTGTAGGGCTACATGCGATGTGTCCAGGTCTCGAGGCGGTTTTTAAAGCTTAGAATTTAACACATTGTTCTCGGATAAGGTATAAAGTAATATTTGTTAGTATACGAAATTATATTCGCGTTTATCTGTACATAAAAAAACCCGACTTTCAAGCTTTGAATCAAATTACTGTTTTCAGATCAAACATAACGAATTAAGTTCTAGGATAACATATTATCTGGACGTCGTGAAACCATTTTGTCGGGTTGTTTTTAACCTCTAATTGAAAATGCACCCCGGCATCGTATGGCAGACGATCTGAATGTTGTAGAGCTACATGCGATGTGTCCAGGTCTCGAGGCGGTTTTTAAATCTTAGAATTTAACACATTGTTCTCGGATCAGGTATAAAGTAATATTTGTTAGTATACGAAATTATATTCGCGTTTATGTGTACATAGAAAAAAACCCGACTTTCAAGCTTTGAATCAAATTACTGTTTTCAGATCAAACATAACGAATGAAGTTCTAGGATAACGTATTATCTGGACGTCGTGAAACCATTTTGTCGGGTTGTTTTTAACCTCTAATGGATAATGCACCCCGGCATCGTATGGCAGACGATCTGAATGTTGTAGGGCTACATACGATGTGTCCAGGTCTCGAGGCGGTTTTTAAAGCTTAGAATTTAACTCTGTGTTCTCGGATCAGGTTTAAAGTAATATTTGTTAGTATACGAAATTATATTCGCGTTTATCTCTGCATAAAAAAAAACCGACTTTCAAGCTTTGAACGAAATTACTGTTTTCAGATCAAACATAACGAATGAAGTTCTAGGATAACATATTATCTGGACGTCGTGAAACCATTTTGTCGGGTTGTTTTTAACCTCTAATGGATAATGCACCCCGGCATCGTATGGCAGACGATCTGAATGTTGTAGGGCAACATGCGATGTGTCCAGGTCTCGAGGCGGTTTTTAAAGCTTAGAATTTAACACATTGTTCTCGGATCAGGTATAAAGTAATATTTGTTAGTATACGAAATTATATTCCCGTTTATGTGTACATAGAAAAAAACCCGACTTTCAAGCTTTGAATCAAATTACTGTTTTCAGATCAAACATAACGAATGAAGTTCTAGGATAACATATTATCTGGACGTCGTGAAACCATTTTGTCGGGTTGTTTTTAACCTCTAATGGATAATGCACCCCGGCATGGTATGGCAGACGATCTGAATGTTGTAGGGCTACATGCGATGTGTCCAGGTCTCGAGGCGGTTTTTAAGGCTTAGAATTTAAGACATTGTTCTCGGATCAGGTATAAAGTAATATTTGTTAGTATACGAAATTATATTCGCGTTTATCTGTACATAAAAAAACCCGACTTTTAGCTTTGAATCAAATTACTGTTTTCAGATCAAACATAACGAATGAAGTTCTAGGATAACATATTATCTGGACGTCGTGAAACCATTTTGTCGGGTTGTTTTTAACCTCTAATGGAAAATGCACCCCGGCATCGTATGGCAGACGATCTGAATGTTGTAGAGCTACATGCGATGTGTCCAGGTCTCGAGGCGGTTTTTAAATCTTAGAATTTAACACATTGTTCTCGGATCAGGTATAAAGTAATATTTGTTAGTATACGAAATTATATTCGCGTTTATGTGTACATAGAAAAAAACCCGACTTTCAAGCTTTGAATCAAATTACTGTTTTCAGATCAAACATAACGAATGAAGTTCTAGGATAACGTATTATCTGGACGTCGTGAAACCATTTTGTCGGGTTGTTTTAACCTCTAATGGATAATGCACCCCGGCATCGTATGGCAGACGATCTGAATGTTGTAGGGCTACATACGATGTGTCCAGGTCTCGAGGCGGTTTTTAAAGCTTAGAATTTAACTCTGTGTTCTCGGATCAGGTTTAAAGTAATATTTGTTAGTATACGAAATTATATTCGCGTTTATCTCTGCATAAAAAAAAACCGACTTTCAAGCTTTGAACGAAATTACTGTTTTCAGATCAAACATAACGAATGAAGTTCTAGGATAACATATTATCTGGACGTCGTGAAACCATTTTGTCGGGTTGTTTTTAACCTCTAATGGATAATGCACCCCGGCATCGTATGGCAGACGATCTGAATGTTGTAGGGCTACATGCGATGTGTCCAGGTCTCGAGGCGGTTTTTAAAGCTTAGAATTTAACACATTGTTCTCGGATCAGGTATAAAGTAATATTTGTTAGTATAGGAAATTATATTCGCGTTTATGTGTACATAGAAAATAACCCGACTTTCAAGCTTTGAATCAAATTACTGTTTTCAGATCAAACATAACGAATGAAGTTCTAGGATAACTTATTATCTCGACGTCGTGAAACCATTTTGTCGGGTTGTTTTTAACCTCTAATGGATAATGCACCCCGGCATCGTATGGCAGACGATCTGAATGTTGTAGGGCTACATACGATGTGTCCAGGTCTCGAGGCGGTTTTTAAAGCTTAGAATTTAACTCTGTGTTCTCGGATAGGTTTAAAGTAATATTTGTTAGTATACGAAATTATATTCGCGTTTATCTCTGCATAAAAAAAACCCGACTTTCAAGCTTTGAACGAAATTACTGTTTTCAGATCAAACATAACGAATGAAGTTCTAGGATAACATATTATCTGGACGTCGTGAAACCATTTTGTCGGGTTGTTTTTAACCTCTAATGGATAATGCACCCCGGCATCGTATGGCAGACGATCTGAATGTTGTAGGGCTACATGCGATGTGTCCAGGTCTCGAGGCGGTTTTTAAAGCTTAGAATTTAACATTGTTCTCGGATCAGGTATAAAGTAATATTTGTTAGTATACGAAATTATATTCCCGTTTATGTGTACATAGAAAAAAACCCGACTTTCAAGCTTTGAATCAAATTACTGTTTTCAGATCAAACATAACGAATGAAGTTCTAGGATAACATATTATCTGGACGTCGTGAAACCATTTTGTCGGGTTGTTTTTAACCTCTAATGGATAATGCACCCCGGCATGGTATGGCAGACGATCTGAATGTTGTAGGGCTACATGCGATGTGTCCAGGTCTCGAGGCGGTTTTTAAGGCTTAGAATTTAACACATTGTTCTCGGATCAGGTATAAAGTAATATTTGTTAGTATACGAAATTATATTCGCGTTTATCTGTACATAAAAAAACCCGACTTTTAGCTTTGAATCAAATTACTGTTTTCAGATCAAACATAACGAATGAAGTTCTAGGATAACATATTATCTGGACGTCGTGAAACCATTTTGTCGGGTTGTTTTTAACCTCTAATGGATAATGCACCCCGGCATCGTATGGCAGACGATCTGAATGTTGTAGGGCTACATGCGATGTGTCCAGGTCTCGAGGCGGTTTTTAAAGCTTAGAATTTAACACATTGTTCTCGGATCAGGTATAAAGTAATATTTGTTAGTATACGAAATTATATTCGCGTTTATGTGTACATAGAAAAAAACCCGACTTTCAAGCTTTGAATCAAATTACTGTTTTCAGATCAAACATAACGAATGAAGTTCTAGGATAACATATTATCTGGACGTCGTGAAACCATTTTGTCGGGTTGTTTTTAACCTCTAATGGATAATGCACCCCGGCATCGTATGGCAGACGATCGGAATGTTGTAGGGCTACATGCGATGTTTCCAGGTCTCGAGGCGGTTTTTAAAGCTTAGAATTTAACACATTGTTCTCGGATCAGGTATAAAGTAATATTTGTTAGTATACGAAATTATATTCGCGTTTATCTGTACATAAAAAAACCCGACTTTCAAGCTTTGAATCAAATTACTGTTTTCAGATCAAACATAACGAATGAAGTTCTAGGATAACATATTATCTGGACGTCGTGAAACCATTTTGTCGGGTTGTTTTTAACCTCTAATGGATAATGCACCCCGGCATCGTATGGCAGACGATCTGAATGTTGTAGGGCTACATGTGATGTGTCCAGGTCTCGAGGCGGTTTTTAAAGCTTAGAATTCAACACATTGTTCTCGGATCAGGTATAAAGTAATATTTGTTAGTATACGAAATTATATTCGCGTTTATGTGTACATAGAAAAATACCCGACTTTCAAGCTTTGAATCAAATTACTGTTTTCAGATCAAACATAACGAATGAAGTTCTAGGATAACATATTATCTGGACGTCGTGAAACCATTTTGTCGGGTTGTTTTTAACCTCTAATGGATAATGCACCCCGGCATCGTATGGCAGACCATCTGAATGTTGTAGGGCTACATGCGATGTGTCCAGGTCTCGAGGCGGTTTTTAAAGCTTAGAATTTAACACATTGTTCTCGGATCAGGTATAAAGTAATATTTGTTAGTATACGAAATTATATTCGCGTTTATGAGTACATAGAAAAAAACCCGACTTTCAAGCTTTGAATCAAATTACTGTTTTCAGATCAAACATAACGAATGAAGTTCTAGGATAACATATTATCTGGACGTCGTGAAACCATTTTGTCGGGTTGTTTTTAACCTCTAATGGATAATGCACCCCGGCATGGTATGGCAGACGATCTGAATGTTGTAGGGCTACATGCGATGTGTCCAGGTCTCGAGGCGGTTTTTAAGGCTTAGAATTTAACACATTGTTCTCGGATCAGGTATAAAGTAATATTTGTTAGTATACGAAATTATATTCGCGTTTATCTGTACATAAAAAAACCCGACTTTTAGCTTTGAATCAAATTACTGTTTTCAGATCAAACATAACGAATGAAGTTCTAGGATAACATATTATCTGGACGTCGTGAAACCATTTTGTCGGGTTGTTTTTAACCTCTAATGGATAATGCACCCCGGCATCGTATGGCAGACGATCTGAATGTTGTAGGGCTACATGCGATGTGTCCAGGTCTCGAGGCGGTTTTTAAAGCTTAGAATTTAACACATTGTTCTCGGATCAGGTATAAAGTAATATTTGTTAGTATACGAAATTATATTCGCGTTTATGTGTACATAGAAAAAAACCCGACTTTCAAGCTTTGAATCAAATTACTGTTTTCAGATCAAACATAACGAATGAAGTTCTAGGATAACATATTATCTGGACGTCGTGAAACCATTTTGTCGGGTTGTTTTTAACCTCTAATGGATAATGCACCCCGGCATCGTATGGCAGACGATCTGAATGTTGTAGGGCTACATGCGATGTGTCCAGGTCTCGAGGCGGTTTTTAAAGCTTAGAATTTAACTCTGTGTTCTCGGATCAGGTTTAAAGTAATATTTGTTAGTATACGAAATTATATTCGCGTTTATCTCTGCATAAAAAAAAACCGACTTTCAAGCTTTGAACGAAATTACTGTTTTCAGATCAAACATAACGAATGAAGTTCTAGGATAACATATTATCTGGACGTCGTGAAACCATTTTGTCGGGTTGTTTTTAACCTCTAATGGATAATGCACCCCGGCATCGTATGGCAGACGATCTGAATGTTGTAGGGCTACATGCGATGTGTCCAGGTCTCGAGGCGGTTTTTAAAGCTTAGAATTTAACACATTCTTCTCGGATCAGGTATAAAGTAATATTTGTTAGTATACGAAATTATATACGCGTTTATGTGTACATAGAAAAAAACCCGACTTTCAAGCTTTGAATCAAATTACTGTTTTCAGATCAAACATAACGAATGAAGTTCTAGGATAACGTATTATCTGGACGTCGTGAAACCATTTTGTCGGGTTGTTTTTAACCTCTAATGGATAATGCACACCGGCATCGTATGGCAGACGATCTGAATGTTGTAGGGCTACATACGATGTGTCCAGGTCTCGAGGCGGTTTTTAAAGCTTAGAATTTAACTCTGTGTTCTCGGATCAGGTTTAAAGTAATATTTGTTAGTATACGAAATTATATTCGCGTTTATCTCTGCATAAAAAAAACCCGACTTTCAAGCTTTGAACGAAATTACTGTTTTCAGATCAAACATAACGAATGAAGTTCTAGGATAACATATTATCTGGACGTCGTGAAACCATTTTGTCGGGTTGTTTTTAACCTCTAATGGATAATGCACCCCGGCATCGTATGGCAGACGATCTGAATGTTGTAGGGCTACATGCGATGTGTCCAGGTCTCGAGGCGGTTTTTAAAGCTTAGAATTTAACACATTGTTCTCGGATCAGGTATAAAGTAATATTTGTTAGTATACGAAATTATATTCCCGTTTATGTGTACATAGAAAAAAACCCGACTTTCAAGCTTTGAATCAAATTACTGTTTTCAGATCAAACATAACGAATGAAGTTCTAGGATAACATATTATCTGGACGTCGTGAAACCATTTTGTCGGGTTGTTTTTAACCTCTAATGGATAATGCACCCCGGCATGGTATGGCAGACGATCTGAATGTTGTAGGGCTACATGCGATGTGTCCAGGTCTCGAGGCGGTTTTTAAGGCTTAGAATTTAACACATTGTTCTCGGATCAGGTATAAAGTAATATTTGTTAGTATACGAAATTATATTCGCGTTTATCTGTACATAAAAAAACCCGACTTTTAGCTTTGAATCAAATTACTGTTTTCAGATCAAACATAACGAATGACGTTCTAGGATAACATATTATCTGGACGTCGTGAAACCATTTTGTCGGGTTGTTTTTAACCTCTAATGGATAATGCACCCCGGCATCGTATGGCAGACGATCTGAATGTTGTAGGGCTACATGCGATGTGTCCAGGTCTCGATGCGGTTTTTAAAGCTTAGAATTTAACACATTGTTCTCGGATCAGGTATAAAGTAATATTTGTTAGTATACGAAATTATATTCGCGTTTATGTGTACATAGAAAAAAACCCGACTTTCAAGCTTTGAATCAAATTACTGTTTTCAGATCAAACATAACGAATGAAGTTCTAGGATAACATATTATCTGGACGTTGTGAAACCATTTTGTCGGGTTGTTTTTAACCTCTAATGGATAATGCACCCCGGCATCGTATGGCAGACGATCTGAATGTTGTAGGGCTACATGCGATGTGTCCAGGTCTCGAGGCGGTTTTTAAAGCTTAGAATTTAACACATTGTTCTCGGATCAGGTATAAAGTAATATTTGTTAGTATACGAAATTATATTCGCGTTTATGTGTACATAGAAAAAAACCCGACTTTCAAGCTTTGAATCAAATTACTGTTTTCAGATCAAACATAGCGAATGAAGTTCTAGGATAACATATTATCTGGACGTCGTGAAACCATTTTGTCGGGTTGTTTTTAACCTCTAATGGATAATGCACCCCGGCATCGTATGGCAGACGATCTGAATGTTGTAGGGCTACATGCGATGTGTCCAGGTCTCGAGGCGGTTTTTAAAGCTTAGAATTTAACACATTGTTCTCGGATCAGGTATAAAGTAATATTTGTTAGTATACGAAATTATATTCGCGTTTATGTGTACATAGAAAAAAACCCGACTTTCAAGCTTTGAATCAAATTACTGTTTTCAGATCAAACATAACGAATGAAGTTCTAGGATAACATATTATCTGGACGTCGTGAAACCATTTTGTCGGGTTGTTTTTAACCTCTAATGGATAATGCACCCCGGCATCGTATGGCAGACGATCGGAATGTTGTAGGGCTACATGCGATGTGTCCAGGTCTCGAGGCGGTTTTTAAAGCTTAGAATTTAACACATTGTTCTCGGATCAGGTATAAAGTAATATTTGTTAGTATACGAAATTATATTCGCGTTTATCTGTACATAAAAAAACCCGACTTTCAAGCTTTGAATCAAATTACTGTTTTCAGATCAAACATAACGAATGAAGTTCTAGGATAACATATTATCTGGACGTCGTGAAACCATTTTGTCGGGTTGTTTTTAACCTCTAATGGATAATGCACCCCGGCATCGTATGGCAGACGATCTGAATGTTGTAGGGCTACATGTGATGTGTCCAGGTCTCGAGGCGGTTTTTAAAGCTTAGAATTCAACACATTGTTCTCGGATCAGGTATAAAGTAATATTTGTTAGTATACGAAATTATATTCGCGTTTATCTGTACATAAAAAAACCCGACTTTTAGCTTTGAATCAAATTACTGTTTTCAGATCAAACATAACGAATGAAGTTCTAGGATAACATATTATCTGGACGTCGTGAAACCATTTTGTCGGGTTGTTTTTAACCTCTAATGGAAAATGCACCCCGGCATCGTATGGCAGACGATCTGAATGTTGTAGATCTACATGCGATGTGTCCAGGTCTCGAGGCGGTTTTTAAATCTTAGAATTTAACACATTGTTCTCGGATCAGGTATAAAGTAATATTTGTTAGTATACGAAATTATATTCGCGTTTATGTGTACATAGAAAAAAACCCGACTTTCAAGCTTTGAATCAAATTACTGTTTTCAGATCAAACATAACGAATGAAGTTCTAGGATAACGTATTATCTGGACGTCGTGAAACCATTTTGTCGGGTTGTTTTTAACCTCTAATGGATAATGCACCCCGGCATCGTATGGCAGACGATCTGAATGTTGTAGGGCTACATACGATGTGTCCAGGTCTCGAGGCGGTTTTTAAAGCTTAGAATTTAACTCTGTGTTCTCGGATCAGGTTTAAAGTAATATTTGTTAGTATACGAAATTATATTCGCGTTTATCTCTGCATAAAAAAAAACCGACTTTCAAGCTTTGAACGAAATTACTGTTTTCAGATCAAACATAACGAATGAAGTTCTAGGATAACATATTATCTGGACGTCGTGAAACCATTTTGTCGGGTTGTTTTTAACCTCTAATGGATAATGCACCCCGGCATCGTATGGCAGACGATCTGAATGTTGTAGGGCTACATGCGATGTGTCCAGGTCTCGAGGCGGTTTTTAAAGCTTAGAATTTAACACATTCTTCTCGGATCAGGTATAAAGTAATATTTGTTAGTATACGAAATTATATACGCGTTTATGTGTACATAGAAAAAAACCCGACTTTCAAGCTTTGAATCAAATTACTGTTTTCAGATCAAACATAACGAATGAAGTTCTAGGATAACGTATTATCTGGACGTCGTGAAACCATTTTGTCGGGTTGTTTTTAACCTCTAATGGATAATGCACACCGGCATCGTATGGCAGACGATCTGAATGTTGTAGGGCTACATACGATGTGTCCAGGTCTCGAGGCGGTTTTTAAAGCTTAGAATTTAACTCTGTGTTCTCGGATCAGGTTTAAAGTAATATTTGTTAGTATACGAAATTATATTCGCGTTTATCTCTGCATAAAAAAAACCCGACTTTCAAGCTTTGAACGAAATTACTGTTTTCAGATCAAACATAACGAATGAAGTTCTAGGATAACATATTATCTGGACGTCGTGAAACCATTTTGTCGGGTTGTTTTTAACCTCTAATGGATAATGCACCCCGGCATCGTATGGCAGACGATCTGAATGTTGTAGGGCTACATGCGATGTGTCCAGGTCTCGAGGCGGTTTTTAAAGCTTAGAATTTAACACATTGTTCTCGGATCAGGTATAAAGTAATATTTGTTAGTATACGAAATTATATTCCCGTTTATGTGTACATAGAAAAAAACCCGACTTTCAAGCTTTGAATCAAATTACTGTTTTCAGATCAAACATAACGAATGAAGTTCTAGGATAACATATTATCTGGACGTCGTGAAACCATTTTGTCGGGTTGTTTTTAACCTCTAATGGATAATGCACCCCGGCATGGTATGGCAGACGATCTGAATGTTGTAGGGCTACATGCGATGTGTCCAGGTCTCGAGGCGGTTTTTAAGGCTTAGAATTTAACACATTGTTCTCGGATCAGGTATAAAGTAATATTTGTTAGTATACGAAATTATATTCGCGTTTATCTGTACATAAAAAAACCCGACTTTTAGCTTTGAATCAAATTACTGTTTTCAGATCAAACATAACGAATGACGTTCTAGGATAACATATTATCTGGACGTCGTGAAACCATTTTGTCGGGTTGTTTTTAACCTCTAATGGATAATGCACCCCGGCATCGTATGGCAGACGATCTGAATGTTGTAGGGCTACATGCGATGTGTCCAGGTCTCGATGCGGTTTTTAAAGCTTAGAATTTAACACATTGTTCTCGGATCAGGTATAAAGTAATATTTGTTAGTATACGAAATTATATTCGCGTTTATGTGTACATAGAAAAAAACCCGACTTTCAAGCTTTGAATCAAATTACTGTTTTCAGATCAAACATAACGAATGAAGTTCTAGGATAACATATTATCTGGACGTTGTGAAACCATTTTGTCGGGTTGTTTTTAACCTCTAATGGATAATGCACCCCGGCATCGTATGGCAGACGATCTGAATGTTGTAGGGCTACATGCGATGTGTCCAGGTCTCGAGGCGGTTTTTAAAGCTTAGAATTTAACACATTGTTCTCGGATCAGGTATAAAGTAATATTTGTTAGTATACGAAATTATATTCGCGTTTATGTGTACATAGAAAAAAACCCGACTTTCAAGCTTTGAATCAAATTACTGTTTTCAGATCAAACATAGCGAATGAAGTTCTAGGATAACATATTATCTGGACGTCGTGAAACCATTTTGTCGGGTTGTTTTTAACCTCTAATGGATAATGCACCCCGGCATCGTATGGCAGACGATCTGAATGTTGTAGGGCTACATGCGATGTGTCCAGGTCTCGAGGCGGTTTTTAAAGCTTAGAATTTAACACATTGTTCTCGGATCAGGTATAAAGTAATATTTGTTAGTATACGAAATTATATTCGCGTTTATGTGTACATAGAAAAAAACCCGACTTTCAAGCTTTGAATCAAATTACTGTTTTCAGATCAAACATAACGAATGAAGTTCTAGGATAACATATTATCTGGACGTCGTGAAACCATTTTGTCGGGTTGTTTTTAACCTCTAATGGATAATGCACCCCGGCATCGTATGGCAGACGATCGGAATGTTGTAGGGCTACATGCGATGTGTCCAGGTCTCGAGGCGGTTTTTAAAGCTTAGAATTTAACACATTGTTCTCGGATCAGGTATAAAGTAATATTTGTTAGTATACGAAATTATATTCGCGTTTATCTGTACATAAAAAAACCCGACTTTCAAGCTTTGAATCAAATTACTGTTTTCAGATCAAACATAACGAATGAAGTTCTAGGATAACATATTATCTGGACGTCGTGAAACCATTTTGTCGGGTTGTTTTTAACCTCTAATGGATAATGCACCCCGGCATCGTATGGCAGACGATCTGAATGTTGTAGGGCTACATGTGATGTGTCCAGGTCTCGAGGCGGTTTTTAAAGCTTAGAATTCAACACATTGTTCTCGGATCAGGTATAAAGTAATATTTGTTAGTATACGAAATTATATTCGCGTTTATGTGTACATAGAAAAATACCCGACTTTCAAGCTTTGAATCAAATTACTGTTTTCAGATCAAACATAACGAATGAAGTTCTAGGATAACATATTATCTGGACGTCGTGAAACCATTTTGTCGGGTTGTTTTTAACCTCTAATGGATAATGCACCCCGGCATCGTATGGCAGACCATCTGAATGTTGTAGGGCTACATGCGATGTGTCCAGGTCTCGAGGCGGTTTTTAAAGCTTAGAATTTAACACATTGTTCTCGGATCAGGTATAAAGTAATATTTGTTAGTATACGAAATTATATTCGCGTTTATGTGTACATAGAAAAAAACCCGACTTTCAAGCTTTGAATCAAATTACTGTTTTCAGATCAAACATAACGAATGAAGTTCTAGGATAACATATTATCTGGACGTCGTGAAACCATTTTGTCGGGTTGTTTATAACCTCTAATGGATAATGCACCCCGGCATGGTATGGCAGACGATCTGAATGTTGTAGGGCTACATGCGATGTGTCCAGGTCTCGAGGCGGTTTTTAAGGCTTAGAATTTAACACATTGTTCTCGGATCAGGTATAAAGTAATATTTGTTAGTATACGAAATTATGTTCGCGTTTATCTGTACATAAAAAAACCCGACTTTTAGCTTTGAATCAAATTACTGTTTTCAGATCAAACATAACGAATGAAGTTCTAGGATAACATATTATCTGGACGTCGTGAAACCATTTTGTCGGGTTGTTTTTAACCTCTAATGGATAATGCACCCCGGCATCGTATGGCAGACGATCTGAATGTTGTAGGGCTACATGCGATGTGTCCAGGTCTCGAGGCGGTTTTTAAAGCTTAGAATTTAACACATTGTTCTTGGATCAGGTATAAAGTAATATTTGTTAGTATACGAAATTATATTCGCGTTTATGTGTACATAGAAAAAAACCCGACTTTCAAGCTTTGAATCAAATTACTGTTTTCAGATCAAACATAACGAATGAAGTTCTAGGATAACATATTATCTGGACGTCGTGAAACCATTTTGTCGGGTTGTTTTTAACCTCTAATGGATAATGCACCCCGGCATCGTATGGCAGACGATCTGAATGTTGTAGGGCTACATGCGATGTGTCCAGGTCTCGAGGCGGTTTTTAAAGCTTAGAATTTAACACATTGTTCTCGGATCAGGTATAAAGTAATATTTGTTAGTATACGAAATTATATTCGCGTTTATGTGTACATAGAAAAAAACCCGACTTTCAAGCTTTGAATCAAATTACTGTTTTCAGATCAAACATAAAGAATGAAGTTCTAGGATAACATATTATCTGGACGTCGTGAAACCATTTTGTCGGGTTGTTTTTAACCTCTAATGGATAATGCACCCCGGCATCGTATGGCAGACGATCTGAATGTTGTAGGGCTACATGCGATGTGTCCAGGTCTCGAGGCGGTTTTTAAAGCTTAGAATTTAACACGGCTTTCTCGGATCAGGTATAAATTAATATTTGTTAGTATACGAAATTATATTTGCGTTTATCTGTACATAAAAAAACCCGACTTTCAAGCTTTGAATCAAATTACTGTTTTCAGATCAAACATAACGAATGAAGTTCTAGGATAACATATTATCTGGACGTCGTGAAACCATTTTGTCGGGTTGTTTTTAACCTCTAATGGATAATGCACCCCGGCATCGTATGGCAGACGATCTTAATGTTGTAGGGCTACATGCGATGTGTCCAGGACTCGAGGCGGTTTTTAAAGCATAGAATTTAACACATAGTTCTCGGATCAGGTATAAAGTAATATTTGTTAGTATACGAAATTATATTCGCGTTTATGTGTACATAGAAAAAAACCCGACTTTCAAGCTTTGACTCAAATTACTGTTTTCAGATAAACATAACGAATGAAGTTCTAGGATAACATATTATCTGGACGTCGTGAAACCATTTTGTCGGGTTGTTTTTAACCTCTAATGGATAATGCACCCCGGCATCGTATGGCAGACGATCTGAATGTTGTAGGGCTACATGTGATGTGTCCAGGTCTCGAGGCGGTTTTTAAAGCTTAGAATTCAACACATTGTTCTCGGATCAGGTATAAAGTAATATTTGTTAGTATACGAAATTATATTCGCGTTTATGTGTACATAGAAAAATACCCGACTTTCAAGCTTTGAATCAAATTACTGTTTTCAGATCAAACATAACGAATGAAGTTCTAGGATAACATATTATCTGGACGTCGTGAAACCATTTTGTCGGGTTGTTTTTAACCTCTAATGGATAATGCACCCCGGCATCGTATGGCAGACCATCTGAATGTTGTAGGGCTACATGCGATGTGTCCAGGTCTCGAGGCGGTTTTTAAAGCTTAGAATTTAACACATTGTTCTCGGATCAGGTATAAAGTAATATTTGTTAGTATACGAAATTATATTCGCGTTTATGTGTACATAGAAAAAAACCCGACTTTCAAGCTTTGAATCAAATTACTGTTTTCAGATCAAACATAACGAATGAAGTTCTAGGATAACATATTATCTGGACGTCGTGAAACCATTTTGTCGGGTTGTTTATAACCTCTAATGGATAATGCACCCCGGCATGGTATGGCAGACGATCTGAATGTTGTAGGGCTACATGCGATGTGTCCAGGTCTCGAGGCGGTTTTTAAGGCTTAGAATTTAACACATTGTTCTCGGATCAGGTATAAAGTAATATTTGTTAGTATACGAAATTATGTTCGCGTTTATCTGTACATAAAAAAACCCGACTTTTAGCTTTGAATCAAATTACTGTTTTCAGATCAAACATAACGAATGAAGTTCTAGGATAACATATTATCTGGACGTCGTGAAACCATTTTGTCGGGTTGTTTTTAACCTCTAATGGATAATGCACCCCGGCATCGTATGGCAGACGATCTGAATGTTGTAGGGCTACATGCGATGTGTCCAGGTCTCGAGGCGGTTTTTAAAGCTTAGAATTTAACACATTGTTCTCGGATCAGGTATAAAGTAATATTTGTTAGTATACGAAATTATATTCGCGTTTATGTGTACATAGAAAAAAACCCGACTTTCAAGCTTTGAATCAAATTACTGTTTTCAGATCAAACATAACGAATGAAGTTCTAGGATAACATATTATCTGGACGTCGTGAAACCATTTTGTCGGGTTGTTTTTAACCTCTAATGGATAATGCACCCCGGCATCGTATGGCAGACGATCTGAATGTTGTAGGGCTACATGCGATGTGTCCAGGTCTCGAGGCGGTTTTTAAAGCTTAGAATTTAACACATTGTTCTCGGATCAGGTATAAAGTAATATTTGTTAGTATACGAAATTATATTCGCGTTTATGTGTACATAGAAAAAAACCCGACTTTCAAGCTTTGAATCAAATTACTGTTTTCAGATCAAACATAAAGAATGAAGTTCTAGGATAACATATTATCTGGACGTCGTGAAATCATTTTGTCGGGTTGTTTTTAACCTCTAATGGATAATGCACCCCGGCATCGTATGGCAGACGATCTGAATGTTGTAGGGCTACATGCGATGTGTCCAGGTCTCGAGGCGGTTTTTAAAGCTTAGAATTTAACACGGCTTTCTCGGATCAGGTATAAATTAATATTTGTTAGTATACGAAATTATATTTGCGTTTATCTGTACATAAAAAAACCCGACTTTCAAGCTTTGAATCAAATTACTGTTTTCAGATCAAACATAACGAATGAAGTTCTAGGATAACATATTATCTGGACGTCGTGAAACCATTTTGTCGGGTTGTTTTTAACCTCTAATGGATAATGCACCCCGGCATCGTATGGCAGACGATCTTAATGTTGTAGGGCTACATGCGATGTGTCCAGGACTCGAGGCGGTTTTTAAAGCATAGAATTTAACACATAGTTCTCGGATCAGGTATAAAGTAATATTTGTTAGTATACGAAATTATATTCGCGTTTATGTGTACATAGAAAAAAACCCGACTTTCAAGCTTTGACTCAAATTACTGTTTTCAGATAAACATAACGAATGAAGTTCTAGGATAACATATTATCTGGACGTCGTGAAACCATTTTGTCGGGTTGTTTTTAACCTCTAATGGATAATGCACCCCGGCATCGTATGGCAGACGATCTGAATGTTGTAGGGCTACATGCGATGTGTCCAGGTCTCGAGGCGGTTTTTAAAGCTTAGAATTTAACACATTGTTCTCGGATCAGGTATAAATTAATATTTGTTAGTATACGAAATTATATTTGCGTTTATCTGTACATAAAAAAACCCGACTTTCAAGCTTTGAATCAAATTACTGTTTTCAGATCAAACATAACGAATGAAGTTCTAGGATAACATATTATCTGGACGTCGTGAAACCATTTTGTCGGGTTGTTTTTAACCTCTAATGGATAATGCACCCCGTCATCGTATGGCAGACGATCTGAATGTTGTAGGGCTACATGCGATGTGTCCAGGTCTCGAGGCGGTTTTTAAAGCTTAGAATTTAACACATTGTTCTCGGATCAGGTATAAAGTAATATTTGTTAGTATACGAAATTATATTCGCGTTTATGTGTACATAAAAAAAAACCCGACTTTCAAGCTTTGAATCAAATTACTGTTTTCAGATCAAACATAACGAATGAAGTTCTAGGATAACATATTATCTGGACGTCGTGAAACCATTTTGTCGGGTTGTTTTTAACCTCTAATGGATAATGCATCCCGGCATCGTATGGCAGACGATCTGAATGTTGTAGGGCTACATGCGATGTGTCCAGGTCTCGAGGCGGTTTTTAAAGCTTAGAATTTAACACGGCTTTCTCGGATCAGGTATAAATTAATATTTGTTAGTATACGAAATTATATTTGCGTTTATCTGTACATAAAAAAACCCGACTTTCAAGCTTTGAATCAAATTACTGTTTTCAGATCAAACATAACGAATGAAGTTCTAGGATAACATATTATCTGGACGTCGTGAAACCATTTTGTCGGGTTGTTTTTAACCTCTAATGGATAATGCACCCCGGCATCGTATGGCAGACGATCTTAATGTTGTAGGGCTACATGCGATGTGTCCAGGACTCGAGGCGGTTTTTAAAGCATAGAATTTAACACATAGTTCTCGGATCAGGTATAAAGTAATATTTGTTAGTATACGAAATTATATTCGCGTTTATGTGTACATAGAAAAAAACCCGACTTTCAAGCTTTGACTCAAATTACTGTTTTCAGATAAACATAACGAATGAAGTTCTAGGATAACATATTATCTGGACGTCGTGAAACCATTTTGTCGGGTTGTTTTTAACCTCTAATGGATAATGCACCCCGGCATCGTATGGCAGACGATCTGAATGTTGTAGGGCTACATGTGATGTGTCCAGGTCTCGAGGCGGTTTTTAAAGCTTAGAATTTAACACATTGTTCTCGGATCAGGTATAAAGTAATATTTGTTAGTATACGAAATTATATTCGCGTTTATCTCTGCATAAAAAAAACCCGACTTTCAAGCTTTGAACGAAATTACTGTTTTCAGATCAAACATAACGAATGAAGTTCTAGGATAACATATTATCTGGACGTCGTGAAACCATTTTGTCGGGTTGTTTTTAACCTCTAATGGATAATGCACCCCGGCATCGTATGGCAGACGATCTGAATGTTGTAGGGCTACATGCGATGTGTCCAGGTCTCGAGGCGGTTTTTAAAGCTTAGAATTTAACACATTGTTCTCGGATCAGGTATAAAGTAATATTTGTTAGTATACGAAATTATATTCCCGTTTATGTGTACATAGAAAAAAACCCGACTTTCAAGCTTTGAATCAAATTACTGTTTTCAGATCAAACATAACGAATGAAGTTCTAGGATAACATATTATCTGGACGTCGTGAAACCATTTTGTCGGGTTGTTTTTAACCTCTAATGGATAATGCACCCCGGCATGGTATGGCAGACGATCTGAATGTTGTAGGGCTACATGCGATGTGTCCAGGTCTCGAGGCGGTTTTTAAGGCTTAGAATTTAACACATTGTTCTCGGATCAGGTATAAAGTAATATTTGTTAGTATACGAAATTATAT
The DNA here is from genome assembly GCA_963932465.1 of Maratus speciosus. Classification (NCBI taxonomy): domain Eukaryota; kingdom Metazoa; phylum Arthropoda; class Arachnida; order Araneae; family Salticidae; genus Maratus; species Maratus speciosus. Next base: position 925,884 of record CAWVRF010000734.1, on the reverse strand, counting down.
TCGCGTTTATCTGTACATAAAAAAACCCGACTTTTAGCTTTGAATCAAATTACTGTTTTCAGATCAAACATAACGAATGACGTTCTAGGATAACATATTATCTGGACGTCGTGAAACCATTTTGTCGGGTTGTTTTTAACCTCTAATGGATAATGCACCCCGGCATCGTATGGCAGACGATCTGAATGTTGTAGGGCTACATGCGATGTGTCCAGGTCTCGATGCGGTTTTTAAAGCTTAGAATTTAACACATTGTTCTCGGATCAGGTATAAAGTAATATTTGTTAGTATACGAAATTATATTCGCGTTTATGTGTACATAGAAAAAAACCCGACTTTCAAGCTTTGAATCAAATTACTGTTTTCAGATCAAACATAACGAATGAAGTTCTAGGATAACATATTATCTGGACGTTGTGAAACCATTTTGTCGGGTTGTTTTTAACCTCTAATGGATAATGCACCCCGGCATCGTATGGCAGACGATCTGAATGTTGTAGGGCTACATGCGATGTGTCCAGGTCTCGAGGCGGTTTTTAAAGCTTAGAATTTAACACATTGTTCTCGGATCAGGTATAAAGTAATATTTGTTAGTATACGAAATTATATTCGCGTTTATGTGTACATAGAAAAAAACCCGACTTTCAAGCTTTGAATCAAATTACTGTTTTCAGATCAAACATAGCGAATGAAGTTCTAGGATAACATATTATCTGGACGTCGTGAAACCATTTTGTCGGGTTGTTTTTAACCTCTAATGGATAATGCACCCCGGCATCGTATGGCAGACGATCTGAATGTTGTAGGGCTACATGCGATGTGTCCAGGTCTCGAGGCGGTTTTTAAAGCTTAGAATTTAACACATTGTTCTCGGATCAGGTATAAAGTAATATTTGTTAGTATACGAAATTATATTCGCGTTTATGTGTACATAGAAAAAAACCCGACTTTCAAGCTTTGAATCAAATTACTGTTTTCAGATCAAACATAACGAATGAAGTTCTAGGATAACATATTATCTGGACGTCGTGAAACCATTTTGTCGGGTTGTTTTTAACCTCTAATGGATAATGCACCCCGGCATCGTATGGCAGACGATCGGAATGTTGTAGGGCTACATGCGATGTGTCCAGGTCTCGAGGCGGTTTTTAAAGCTTAGAATTTAACACATTGTTCTCGGATCAGGTATAAAGTAATATTTGTTAGTATACGAAATTATATTCGCGTTTATCTGTACATAAAAAAACCCGACTTTCAAGCTTTGAATCAAATTACTGTTTTCAGATCAAACATAACGAATGAAGTTCTAGGATAACATATTATCTGGACGTCGTGAAACCATTTTGTCGGGTTGTTTTTAACCTCTAATGGATAATGCACCCCGGCATCGTATGGCAGACGATCTGAATGTTGTAGGGCTACATGTGATGTGTCCAGGTCTCGAGGCGGTTTTTAAAGCTTAGAATTCAACACATTGTTCTCGGATCAGGTATAAAGTAATATTTGTTAGTATACGAAATTATATTCGCGTTTATGTGTACATAGAAAAATACCCGACTTTCAAGCTTTGAATCAAATTACTGTTTTCAGATCAAACATAACGAATGAAGTTCTAGGATAACATATTATCTGGACGTCGTGAAACCATTTTGTCGGGTTGTTTTTAACCTCTAATGGATAATGCACCCCGGCATCGTATGGCAGACCATCTGAATGTTGTAGGGCTACATGCGATGTGTCCAGGTCTCGAGGCGGTTTTTAAAGCTTAGAATTTAACACATTGTTCTCGGATCAGGTATAAAGTAATATTTGTTAGTATACGAAATTATATTCGCGTTTATGTGTACATAGAAAAAAACCCGACTTTCAAGCTTTGAATCAAATTACTGTTTTCAGATCAAACATAACGAATGAAGTTCTAGGATAACATATTATCTGGACGTCGTGAAACCATTTTGTCGGGTTGTTTATAACCTCTAATGGATAATGCACCCCGGCATGGTATGGCAGACGATCTGAATGTTGTAGGGCTACATGCGATGTGTCCAGGTCTCGAGGCGGTTTTTAAGGCTTAGAATTTAACACATTGTTCTCGGATCAGGTATAAAGTAATATTTGTTAGTATACGAAATTATGTTCGCGTTTATCTGTACATAAAAAAACCCGACTTTTAGCTTTGAATCAAATTACTGTTTTCAGATCAAACATAACGAATGAAGTTCTAGGATAACATATTATCTGGACGTCGTGAAACCATTTTGTCGGGTTGTTTTTAACCTCTAATGGATAATGCACCCCGGCATCGTATGGCAGACGATCTGAATGTTGTAGGGCTACATGCGATGTGTCCAGGTCTCGAGGCGGTTTTTAAAGCTTAGAATTTAACACATTGTTCTCGGATCAGGTATAAAGTAATATTTGTTAGTATACGAAATTATATTCGCGTTTATGTGTACATAGAAAAAAACCCGACTTTCAAGCTTTGAATCAAATTACTGTTTTCAGATCAAACATAACGAATGAAGTTCTAGGATAACATATTATCTGGACGTCGTGAAACCATTTTGTCGGGTTGTTTTTAACCTCTAATGGATAATGCACCCCGGCATCGTATGGCAGACGATCTGAATGTTGTAGGGCTACATGCGATGTGTCCAGGTCTCGAGGCGGTTTTTAAAGCTTAGAATTTAACACATTGTTCTCGGATCAGGTATAAAGTAATATTTGTTAGTATACGAAATTATATTCGCGTTTATGTGTACATAGAAAAAAACCCGACTTTCAAGCTTTGAATCAAATTACTGTTTTCAGATCAAACATAAAGAATGAAGTTCTAGGATAACATATTATCTGGACGTCGTGAAACCATTTTGTCGGGTTGTTTTTAACCTCTAATGGATAATGCACCCCGGCATCGTATGGCAGACGATCTGAATGTTGTAGGGCTACATGCGATGTGTCCAGGTCTCGAGGCGGTTTTTAAAGCTTAGAATTTAACACGGCTTTCTCGGATCAGGTATAAATTAATATTTGTTAGTATACGAAATTATATTTGCGTTTATCTGTACATAAAAAAACCCGACTTTCAAGCTTTGAATCAAATTACTGTTTTCAGATCAAACATAACGAATGAAGTTCTAGGATAACATATTATCTGGACGTCGTGAAACCATTTTGTCGGGTTGTTTTTAACCTCTAATGGATAATGCACCCCGGCATCGTATGGCAGACGATCTTAATGTTGTAGGGCTACATGCGATGTGTCCAGGACTCGAGGCGGTTTTTAAAGCATAGAATTTAACACATAGTTCTCGGATCAGGTATAAAGTAATATTTGTTAGTATACGAAATTATATTCGCGTTTATGTGTACATAGAAAAAAACCCGACTTTCAAGCTTTGACTCAAATTACTGTTTTCAGATAAACATAACGAATGAAGTTCTAGGATAACATATTATCTGGACGTCGTGAAACCATTTTGTCGGGTTGTTTTTAACCTCTAATGGATAATGCACCCCGGCATCGTATGGCAGACCATCTGAATGTTGTAGGGCTACATGCGATGTGTCCAGGTCTCGAGGCGGTTTTTAAAGCTTAGAATTTAACACATTGTTCTCGGATCAGGTATAAAGTAATATTTGTTAGTATACGAAATTATATTCGCGTTTATGTGTACATAGAAAAAAACCCGACTTTCAAGCTTTGAATCAAATTACTGTTTTCAGATCAAACATAACGAATGAAGTTCTAGGATAACATATTATCTGGACGTCGTGAAACCATTTTGTCGGGTTGTTTATAACCTCTAATGGATAATGCACCCCGGCATGGTATGGCAGACGATCTGAATGTTGTAGGGCTACATGCGATGTGTCCAGGTCTCGAGGCGGTTTTTAAGGCTTAGAATTTAACACATTGTTCTCGGATCAGGTATAAAGTAATATTTGTTAGTATACGAAATTATGTTCGCGTTTATCTGTACATAAAAAAACCCGACTTTTAGCTTTGAATCAAATTACTGTTTTCAGATCAAACATAACGAATGAAGTTCTAGGATAACATATTATCTGGACGTCGTGAAACCATTTTGTCGGGTTGTTTTTAACCTCTAATGGATAATGCACCCCGGCATCGTATGGCAGACGATCTGAATGTTGTAGGGCTACATGCGATGTGTCCAGGTCTCGAGGCGGTTTTTAAAGCTTAGAATTTAACACATTGTTCTCGGATCAGGTATAAAGTAATATTTGTTAGTATACGAAATTATATTCGCGTTTATGTGTACATAGAAAAAAACCCGACTTTCAAGCTTTGAATCAAATTACTGTTTTCAGATCAAACATAACGAATGAAGTTCTAGGATAACATATTATCTGGACGTCGTGAAACCATTTTGTCGGGTTGTTTTTAACCTCTAATGGATAATGCACCCCGGCATCGTATGGCAGACGATCTGAATGTTGTAGGGCTACATGCGATGTGTCCAGGTCTCGAGGCGGTTTTTAAAGCTTAGAATTTAACACATTGTTCTCGGATCAGGTATAAAGTAATATTTGTTAGTATACGAAATTATATTCGCGTTTATGTGTACATAGAAAAAAACCCGACTTTCAAGCTTTGAATCAAATTACTGTTTTCAGATCAAACATAAAGAATGAAGTTCTAGGATAACATATTATCTGGACGTCGTGAAATCATTTTGTCGGGTTGTTTTTAACCTCTAATGGATAATGCACCCCGGCATCGTATGGCAGACGATCTGAATGTTGTAGGGCTACATGCGATGTGTCCAGGTCTCGAGGCGGTTTTTAAAGCTTAGAATTTAACACGGCTTTCTCGGATCAGGTATAAATTAATATTTGTTAGTATACGAAATTATATTTGCGTTTATCTGTACATAAAAAAACCCGACTTTCAAGCTTTGAATCAAATTACTGTTTTCAGATCAAACATAACGAATGAAGTTCTAGGATAACATATTATCTGGACGTCGTGAAACCATTTTGTCGGGTTGTTTTTAACCTCTAATGGATAATGCACCCCGGCATCGTATGGCAGACGATCTTAATGTTGTAGGGCTACATGCGATGTGTCCAGGACTCGAGGCGGTTTTTAAAGCATAGAATTTAACACATAGTTCTCGGATCAGGTATAAAGTAATATTTGTTAGTATACGAAATTATATTCGCGTTTATGTGTACATAGAAAAAAACCCGACTTTCAAGCTTTGACTCAAATTACTGTTTTCAGATAAACATAACGAATGAAGTTCTAGGATAACATATTATCTGGACGTCGTGAAACCATTTTGTCGGGTTGTTTTTAACCTCTAATGGATAATGCACCCCGGCATCGTATGGCAGACGATCTGAATGTTGTAGGGCTACATGCGATGTGTCCAGGTCTCGAGGCGGTTTTTAAAGCTTAGAATTTAACACATTGTTCTCGGATCAGGTATAAATTAATATTTGTTAGTATACGAAATTATATTTGCGTTTATCTGTACATAAAAAAACCCGACTTTCAAGCTTTGAATCAAATTACTGTTTTCAGATCAAACATAACGAATGAAGTTCTAGGATAACATATTATCTGGACGTCGTGAAACCATTTTGTCGGGTTGTTTTTAACCTCTAATGGATAATGCACCCCGTCATCGTATGGCAGACGATCTGAATGTTGTAGGGCTACATGCGATGTGTCCAGGTCTCGAGGCGGTTTTTAAAGCTTAGAATTTAACACATTGTTCTCGGATCAGGTATAAAGTAATATTTGTTAGTATACGAAATTATATTCGCGTTTATGTGTACATAAAAAAAAACCCGACTTTCAAGCTTTGAATCAAATTACTGTTTTCAGATCAAACATAACGAATGAAGTTCTAGGATAACATATTATCTGGACGTCGTGAAACCATTTTGTCGGGTTGTTTTTAACCTCTAATGGATAATGCACCCCGGCATCGTATGGCAGACGATCTGAATGTTGTAGGGCTACATGCGATGTGTCCAGGTCTCGAGGCGGTTTTTAAAGCTTAGAATTTAACACGGCTTTCTCGGATCAGGTATAAATTAATATTTGTTAGTATACGAAATTATATTTGCGTTTATCTGTACATAAAAAAACCCGACTTTCAAGCTTTGAATCAAATTACTGTTTTCAGATCAAACATAACGAATGAAGTTCTAGGATAACATATTATCTGGACGTCGTGAAACCATTTTGTCGGGTTGTTTTTAACCTCTAATGGATAATGCACCCCGGCATCGTATGGCAGACGATCTTAATGTTGTAGGGCTACATGCGATGTGTCCAGGACTCGAGGCGGTTTTTAAAGCATAGAATTTAACACATAGTTCTCGGATCAGGTATAAAGTAATATTTGTTAGTATACGAAATTATATTCGCGTTTATGTGTACATAGAAAAAAACCCGACTTTCAAGCTTTGACTCAAATTACTGTTTTCAGATAAACATAACGAATGAAGTTCTAGGATAACATATTATCTGGACGTCGTGAAACCATTTTGTCGGGTTGTTTTTAACCTCTAATGGATAATGCACCCCGGCATCGTATGGCAGACGATCTGAATGTTGTAGGGCTACATGTGATGTGTCCAGGTCTCGAGGCGGTTTTTAAAGCTTAGAATTCAACACATTGTTCTCGGATCAGGTATAAAGTAATATTTGTTAGTATACGAAATTATATTCGCGTTTATGTGTACATAGAAAAATACCCGACTTTCAAGCTTTGAATCAAATTACTGTTTTCAGATCAAACATAACGAATGAAGTTCTAGGATAACATATTATCTGGACGTCGTGAAACCATTTTGTCGGGTTGTTTTTAACCTCTAATGGATAATGCACCCCGGCATCGTATGGCAGACCATCTGAATGTTGTAGGGCTACATGCGATGTGTCCAGGTCTCGAGGCGGTTTTTAAAGCTTAGAATTTAACACATTGTTCTCGGATCAGGTATAAAGTAATATTTGTTAGTATACGAAATTATATTCGCGTTTATGTGTACATAGAAAAAAACCCGACTTTCAAGCTTTGAATCAAATTACTGTTTTCAGATCAAACATAACGAATGAAGTTCTAGGATAACATATTATCTGGACGTCGTGAAACCATTTTGTCGGGTTGTTTATAACCTCTAATGGATAATGCACCCCGGCATGGTATGGCAGACGATCTGAATGTTGTAGGGCTACATGCGATGTGTCCAGGTCTCGAGGCGGTTTTTAAGGCTTAGAATTTAACACATTGTTCTCGGATCAGGTATAAAGTAATATTTGTTAGTATACGAAATTATGTTCGCGTTTATCTGTACATAAAAAAACCCGACTTTTAGCTTTGAATCAAATTACTGTTTTCAGATCAAACATAACGAATGAAGTTCTAGGATAACATATTATCTGGACGTCGTGAAACCATTTTGTCGGGTTGTTTTTAACCTCTAATGGATAATGCACCCCGGCATCGTATGGCAGACGATCTGAATGTTGTAGGGCTACATGCGATGTGTCCAGGTCTCGAGGCGGTTTTTAAAGCTTAGAATTTAACACATTGTTCTCGGATCAGGTATAAAGTAATATTTGTTAGTATACGAAATTATATTCGCGTTTATGTGTACATAAAAAAAAACCCGACTTTCAAGCTTTGAATCAAATTACTGTTTTCAGATCAAACATAACGAATGAAGTTCTAGGATAACATATTATCTGGACGTCGTGAAACCATTTTGTCGGGTTGTTTTTAACCTCTAATGGATAATGCACCCCGGCATCGTATGGCAGACGATCTGAATGTTGTAGGGCTACATGCGATGTGTCCAGGTCTCGAGGCGGTTTTTAAAGCTTAGAATTTAACACGGCTTTCTCGGATCAGGTATAAATTAATATTTGTTAGTATACGAAATTATATTTGCGTTTATCTGTACATAAAAAAACCCGACTTTCAAGCTTTGAATCAAATTACTGTTTTCAGATCAAACATAACGAATGAAGTTCTAGGATAACATATTATCTGGACGTCGTGAAACCATTTTGTCGGGTTGTTTTTAACCTCTAATGGATAATGCACCCCGGCATCGTATGGCAGACGATCTTAATGTTGTAGGGCTACATGCGATGTGTCCAGGACTCGAGGCGGTTTTTAAAGCATAGAATTTAACACATAGTTCTCGGATCAGGTATAAAGTAATATTTGTTAGTATACGAAATTATATTCGCGTTTATGTGTACATAGAAAAAAACCCGACTTTCAAGCTTTGACTCAAATTACTGTTTTCAGATAAACATAACGAATGAAGTTCTAGGATAACATATTATCTGGACGTCGTGAAACCATTTTGTCGGGTTGTTTTTAACCTCTAATGGATAATGCACCCCGGCATCGTATGGCAGACGATCTGAATGTTGTAGGGCTACATGTGATGTGTCCAGGTCTCGAGGCGGTTTTTAAAGCTTAGAATTCAACACATTGTTCTCGGATCAGGTATAAAGTAATATTTGTTAGTATACGAAATTATATTCGCGTTTATGTGTACATAGAAAAATACCCGACTTTCAAGCTTTGAATCAAATTACTGTTTTCAGATCAAACATAACGAATGAAGTTCTAGGATAACATATTATCTGGACGTCGTGAAACCATTTTGTCGGGTTGTTTTTAACCTCTAATGGATAATGCACCCCGGCATCGTATGGCAGACCATCTGAATGTTGTAGGGCTACATGCGATGTGTCCAGGTCTCGAGGCGGTTTTTAAAGCTTAGAATTTAACACATTGTTCTCGGATCAGGTATAAAGTAATATTTGTTAGTATACGAAATTATATTCGCGTTTATGTGTACATAGAAAAAAACCCGACTTTCAAGCTTTGAATCAAATTACTGTTTTCAGATCAAACATAACGAATGAAGTTCTAGGATAACATATTATCTGGACGTCGTGAAACCATTTTGTCGGGTTGTTTATAACCTCTAATGGATAATGCACCCCGGCATGGTATGGCAGACGATCTGAATGTTGTAGGGCTACATGCGATGTGTCCAGGTCTCGAGGCGGTTTTTAAGGCTTAGAATTTAACACATTGTTCTCGGATCAGGTATAAAGTAATATTTGTTAGTATACGAAATTATGTTCGCGTTTATCTGTACATAAAAAAACCCGACTTTTAGCTTTGAATCAAATTACTGTTTTCAGATCAAACATAACGAATGAAGTTCTAGGATAACATATTATCTGGACGTCGTGAAACCATTTTGTCGGGTTGTTTTTAACCTCTAATGGATAATGCACCCCGGCATCGTATGGCAGACGATCTGAATGTTGTAGGGCTACATGCGATGTGTCCAGGTCTCGAGGCGGTTTTTAAAGCTTAGAATTTAACACATTGTTCTCGGATCAGGTATAAAGTAATATTTGTTAGTATACGAAATTATATTCGCGTTTATGTGTACATAGAAAAAAACCCGACTTTCAAGCTTTGAATCAAATTACTGTTTTCAGATCAAACATAACGAATGAAGTTCTAGGATAACATATTATCTGGACGTCGTGAAACCATTTTGTCGGGTTGTTTTTAACCTCTAATGGATAATGCACCCCGGCATCGTATGGCAGACGATCTGAATGTTGTAGGGCTACATGCGATGTGTCCAGGTCTCGAGGCGGTTTTTAAAGCTTAGAATTTAACACATTGTTCTCGGATCAGGTATAAAGTAATATTTGTTAGTATACGAAATTATATTCGCGTTTATGTGTACATAGAAAAAAACCCGACTTTCAAGCTTTGAATCAAATTACTGTTTTCAGATCAAACATAAAGAATGAAGTTCTAGGATAACATATTATCTGGACGTCGTGAAATCATTTTGTCGGGTTGTTTTTAACCTCTAATGGATAATGCACCCCGGCATCGTATGGCAGACGATCTGAATGTTGTAGGGCTACATGCGATGTGTCCAGGTCTCGAGGCGGTTTTTAAAGCTTAGAATTTAACACGGCTTTCTCGGATCAGGTATAAATTAATATTTGTTAGTATACGAAATTATATTTGCGTTTATCTGTACATAAAAAAACCCGACTTTCAAGCTTTGAATCAAATTACTGTTTTCAGATCAAACATAACGAATGAAGTTCTAGGATAACATATTATCTGGACGTCGTGAAACCATTTTGTCGGGTTGTTTTTAACCTCTAATGGATAATGCACCCCGGCATCGTATGGCAGACGATCTTAATGTTGTAGGGCTACATGCGATGTGTCCAGGACTCGAGGCGGTTTTTAAAGCATAGAATTTAACACATAGTTCTCGGATCAGGTATAAAGTAATATTTGTTAGTATACGAAATTATATTCGCGTTTATGTGTACATAGAAAAAAACCCGACTTTCAAGCTTTGACTCAAATTACTGTTTTCAGATAAACATAACGAATGAAGTTCTAGGATAACATATTATCTGGACGTCGTGAAACCATTTTGTCGGGTTGTTTTTAACCTCTAATGGATAATGCACCCCGGCATCGTATGGCAGACGATCTGAATGTTGTAGGGCTACATGCGATGTGTCCAGGTCTCGAGGCGGTTTTTAAAGCTTAGAATTTAACACATTGTTCTCGGATCAGGTATAAATTAATATTTGTTAGTATACGAAATTATATTTGCGTTTATCTGTACATAAAAAAACCCGACTTTCAAGCTTTGAATCAAATTACTGTTTTCAGATCAAACATAACGAATGAAGTTCTAGGATAACATATTATCTGGACGTCGTGAAACCATTTTGTCGGGTTGTTTTTAACCTCTAATGGATAATGCACCCCGTCATCGTATGGCAGACGATCTGAATGTTGTAGGGCTACATGCGATGTGTCCAGGTCTCGAGGCGGTTTTTAAAGCTTAGAATTTAACACATTGTTCTCGGATCAGGTATAAAGTAATATTTGTTAGTATACGAAATTATATTCGCGTTTATGTGTACATAAAAAAAAACCCGACTTTCAAGCTTTGAATCAAATTACTGTTTTCAGATCAAACATAACGAATGAAGTTCTAGGATAACATATTATCTGGACGTCGTGAAACCATTTTGTCGGGTTGTTTTTAACCTCTAATGGATAATGCACCCCGGCATCGTATGGCAGACGATCTGAATGTTGTAGGGCTACATGCGATGTGTCCAGGTCTCGAGGCGGTTTTTAAAGCTTAGAATTTAACACATTGTTCTCGGATAAGGTATAAAGTATTATTTGATAGTATACGAAATTATATTCGCGTTTATCTGTACATAAAAAAACCCGACTTTCAAGCTTTGAATCAAATTACTGTTTTCAGATCAAACATAACGAATGAAGTTCTAGGATAACATATTATCTGGACGTCGTGAAACCATTTTGTCGGGTTGTTTTTAACCTCTAATGGATAATGCATCCCGGCATCGTATGGCAGACGATCTGAATGTTGTACGGCTACATGCGATGTGTCCAGGTCTCAAGGCGGTTTTTAAAGCTTAGAATTTAACACATTGTTCTCGGATCAGGTATAAAGTAATATTTGTTAGTATACGAAATTATATTCGCGTTTATGTGTACATAGAAAAAAACCCGACTTTCAAGCTTTGAATCAAATTACTGTTTTCAGATCAAACATAACGAATGAAGTTCTAGGATAACCTATTATCTGGACGTCGTGAAACCATTTTGTCGGGTTGTTTTTAACCTCTAATGGATAATGCACCCCGGCATCGTATGGCAGACGATCTGAATGTTGTAGGGCTACATGCGATGTGTCCAGGTCTCGAGGCGGTTTTTAAAGCTTAGAATTTAACACATTGTTCTCGGATCAGGTATAAAGTAATATTTGTTAGTATACGAAATTATATTCGCGTTTATGTGCACATAGAAAAAAACCCGACTTTCAAGCTTTGAATCAAATTACTGTTTTCAGATCAAACATAACGAATGAAGTTCTAGGATAACATATTATCTGGACGTCGTGAAATCATTTTGTCGGGTTGTTTTTAACCTCTAATGGATAATGCTCCCCGGCATCGTATGGCAGACGATCCGAATGTTGTAGGGCTACATGCGATGTGTCCAGGTCTCGAGGCGGTTTTTAAAGCTTAGAATTTAACTCTTTGTTCTCGGATCAGGTTTAAAGTAATATTTGTTAGTATACGAAATTATATTCGCGTTTATCTCTGCATAAAAAAACCCGACTTTCAAGCTTTGAATCAAATTACTGTTTTCAGATCAAACATAACAAATAAAGTTCTAGGATAACGTATTATCTGGACGTTCTGAAACCATATTTGTCGGGTTGTTTTTAACCTCTATTGGAAAAAGCACCCCGGCATCGTATGGCAGACGATCTGAATGTTGTACGGCTACATGCGATGTGTCCAGGTCTCGAGGCGGTTTTTAAAGCTTAGAATTTAACACGTTGTTCTCGGATCAGGTGTAAAGTAATATTTGTTAGTATACGAAATTATATTCGCGTTTATGTGTAAATGAAAAAAACCCGAATTTCAAGCTTTGAATCAAATTACTGTTTTCAGATCAAACATAACGAATGAAGTTCTAGGATAACATATTATCTGGACGTCGTGAAACCATTTTGTCGGGTTGTTTTTAACCTCTAATGGATAATGCACCCCGGCATCGTATGGCAGACGATCTGAATGTTGTAGGGCTACATGCGATGTGTCCAGGTCTCGAGGCGGTTTTTAAAGCTTAGAATTTAACACATTGTTCTCGGATCAGGTATAAAGTAATATTTGTTAGTATACGAAATTATATTCGCGTTTATCTGTACATAAAAAAACCCGACTTTCAAGCTTTGAATCAAATTACTGTTTTCAGATCAAACATAACGAATGAAGTTCTAGGATAACATATTATCTGGACGTCGTGAAACCATTTTGTCGGGTTGTTTTTAACCTCTAATGGATAATGCAACCCGGCATCGTATGGCAGACGATCTGAATGTTGTAGGGCTACATGCGATGTGTCCAGGTCTCGAGGCGGTTTTTAAAGCTTAGAATTTAACACATTGTTCTCGGATCAGGTATAAAGTAATATTTGTTAGTATACGAAATTATATTCGCGTTTATCTGTACATAAAAAACCCGACTTTCAAGCGTTGAATCAAATTACTGTTTTCAGATCAAACATAACGAATGAAGTTCTAGGATAACATATTATCTGGACGTCGTGAAACCATTTTGTCGGGTTGTTTTTAACCTCTAATGGATAATGCACCCCGGCATCGTATGGCAGACGATCTGAATGTTGTAGGGCTACATGCGATGTGTCCAGGTCTCGAGGCGGTTTTTAAAGCTTAGAATTTAACACATTGTTCTCGGATAAGGTATAAAGTATTATTTGATAGTATACGAAATTATATTCGCGTTTATCTCTACATAAAAAAACCCGACTTTCAAGCTTTGAATCAAATTACTGTTTTCAGATCAAACATAACGAATGAAGTTCTAGGATAACATATTATCTGGACGTCGTGAAACCATTTTGTCGGGTTGTTTTTAACCTCTAATGGATAATGCACCCCGGCATCGTATGGCAGACGATCTGAATGTTGTACGGCTACATGCGATGTGTCCAGGTCTCGAGGCGGTTTTTAAAGCTTAGAATTTAACTCGTTGTTCTCGGATCAGGTTTAAAGTAATATTTGTTAGTATACGAAATTATATTCGAGTTTATCTCTGCATAAAAAAAACCCGACTTTCAAGCTTTGAATCAAATTACTGTTTTCAGATCAAACATAACGAATGAAGTTCTAGGATAACATATTATCTGGACGTCGTGAAACCATTTTGTCGGGTTGTTTTTAACCTCTAATGGATAATGCACCCCGGCATCGTATGGCAGACGATCTGAATGTTGTAGGGCTACATGCGATGTGTCCAGGTCTCGAGGCGGTTTTTAAAGCTTAGAATTTAACACATTGTTCTCAGATCAGGTATAAAGTAATATTTGTTAGTATACGAAATTATATTCGCGTTTATGTGCACATAGAAAAAAACCCGACTTTCAAGCTTTGAATCAAATTACTGTTTTCAGATCAAACATAACGAATGAAGTTCTAGGATAACATATTATCTGGACGTCGTGAAACCATTTTGTCGGGTTGTTTTTAACCTCTAATGGATAATGCACCCCGGCATCGTATGGCAGACGATCTGAATGTTGTAGGGCTACATGCGATGTGTCCAGGTCTCGAGGCGGTTTTTAAAGCTTAGAATTTAACACATTGTTCTCGGATCAGGTATAAAGTAATATTTGTTAGTATACGAAATTATATTCGCGTTTATCTGTACATAAAAAAACCCGACTTTCAAGCTTTGAATCAAATTACTGTTTTCAGATCAAACATAACGAATGAAGTTCTAGGATAACATATTATCTGGACGTCGTGAAACCATTTTGTCGGGTTGTTTTTAACCTCTAATGGATAATGCAACCCGGCATCGTATGGCAGACGATCTGAATGTTGTAGGGCTACATGCGATGTGTCCAGGTCTCGAGGCGGTTTTTAAAGCTTAGAATTTAACACATTGTTCTCGGATCAGGTATAAAGTAATATTTGTTAGTATACGAAATTATATTCGCGTTTATCTGTACATAAAAAACCCGACTTTCAAGCGTTGAATCAAATTACTGTTTTCAGATCAAACATAACGAATGAAGTTCTAGGATAACATATTATCTGGACGTCGTGAAACCATTTTGTCGGGTTGTTTTTAACCTCTAATGGATAATGCACCCCGGCATCGTATGGCAGACGATCTGAATGTTGTAGGGCTACATGCGATGTGTCCAGGTCTCGAGGCGGTTTTTAAAGCGTAGAATTTAACACATTGTTCTCGGATAAGGTATAAAGTATTATTTGATAGTATACGAAATTATATTCGCGTTTATCTGTACATAAAAAAACCCGACTTTCAAGCTTTGAATCAAATTACTGTTTTCAGATCAAACATAACGAATGAAGTTCTAGGATAACATATTATCTGGACGTCGTGAAACCATTTTGTCGGGTTGTTTTTAACCTCTAATGGATAATGCACCCCGGCATCGTATGGCAGACGATCTGAATGTTGTACGGCTACATGCGATGTGTCCAGGTCTCGAGGCGGTTTTTAAAGCTTAGAATTTAACACATTGTTCTCGGATCAGGTATAAAGTAATATTTGTTAGTATACGAAATTATATTCGCGTTTATGTGTACATAGAAAAAAACCCGACTTTCAAGCTTTGAATCAAATTACTGTTTTCAGATCAAACATAACGAATGAAGTTCTAGGATAACATATTATCTGGACGTCGTGAAACCATTTTGTCGGGTTGTTTTTAACCTCTAATGGATAATGCACCCCGGCATCGTATGGCAGACGATCTGAATGTTGTAGGGCTACATGCGATGTGTCCAGGTCTCGAGGCGGTTTTTAAAGCTTAGAATTTAACACATTGTTCTCAGATCAGGTATAAAGTAATATTTGTTAGTATACGAAATTATATTCGCGTTTATGTGCACATAGAAAAAAACCCGACTTTCAAGCTTTGAATCAAATTACTGTTTTCAGATCAAACATAACGAATGAAGTTCTAGGATAACATATTATCTGGACGTCGTGAAATCATTTTGTCGGGTTGTTTTTAACCTCTAATGGATAATGCTCCCCGGCATCGTATGGCAGACGATCCGAATGTTGTAGGGCTACATGCGATGTGTCCAGGTCTCGAGGCGGTTTTTAAAGCTTAGAATTTAACTCTTTGTTCTCGGATCAGGTTTAAAGTAATATTTGTTAGTATACGAAATTATATTCGCGTTTATCTCTGCATAAAAAAAACCCGACTTTCAAGCTTTGAATCAAATTACTGTTTTCAGATCAAACATAACAAATAAAGTTCTAGGATAACGTATTATCTGGACGTTCTGAAACCATATTTGTCGGGTTGTTTTTAACCTCTATTGGAAAAAGCACCCCGGCATCGTATGGCAGACGATCTGAATGTTGTACGGCTACATGCGATGTGTCCAGGTCTCGAGGCGGTTTTTAAAGCTTAGAATTTAACACGTTGTTCTCGGATCAGGTGTAAAGTAATATTTGTTAGTATACGAAATTATATTCGCGTTTATGTGTAAATGAAAAAAACCCGAATTTCAAGCTTTGAATCAAATTACTGTTTTCAGATCAAACATAACGAATGAAGTTCTAGGATAACATATTATCTGGACGTCGTGAAACCATTTTGTCGGGTTGTTTTTAACCTCTAATGGATAATGCACCCCGGCATCGTATGGCAGACGATCTGAATGTTGTAGGGCTACATGCGATGTGTCCAGGTCTCGAGGCGGTTTTTAAAGCTTAGAATTTAACACATTGTTCTCGGATCAGGTATAAAGTAATATTTGTTAGTATACGAAATTATATTCGCGTTTATGTGTACATAGAAAAAAACCCGACTTTCAAGCTTTGAATCAAATTACTGTTTTCAGATCAAACATAACGAATGAAGTTCTAGGATAACATATTATCCGGACGTCGTGAAACCATTTTGTCGGGTTGTTTTTAACCTCTAATGGATAATGCACCCCGGCATCGTATGGCAGACGATCTGAATGTTGTAGGGCGACATGCGATGTGTCCAGGTCTCGAGGCGGTTTTTAAAGCTTAGAATTTAACACATAGTTCTCGGATCAGGTATAAAGTAATATTTGTTAGTATACGAAATTATATTCGCGTTTATGTGTACATAGAAAAAAACCCGACTTTCAAGCTTTGACTCAAATTACTGTTTTCAGATAAACATAACGAATGAAGTTCTAGGATAACATATTATCTGGACGTCGTGAAACCATTTTGTCGGGTTGTTTTTAACCTCTAATGGATAATGCACCCCGGCATCGTATGGCAGACGATCTGAATGTTGTAGGGCTACATGCGATGTGTCCAGGTCTCGAGGCGGTTTTTAAAGCTTAGAATTTAACACATTGTTCTCGGATCAGGTATAAATTAATATTTGTTAGTATACGAAATTATATTCGCGTTTATCTGTACATAAAAAAACCCGACTTTCAAGCTTTGAATCAAATTACTGTTTTCAGATCAAACATAACGAATGAAGTTCTAGGATAACATATTATCTGGACGTCGTGAAACCATTTTGTCGGGTTGTTTTTAACCTCTAATGGATAATGCACCCCGTCATCGTATGGCAGACGATCTGAATGTTGTAGGGCTACATGCGATGTGTCCAGGTCTCGAGGCGGTTTTTAAAGCTTAGAATTTAACACATTGTTCTCGGATAAGGTATAAAGTAATATTTGTTAGTATACGAAATTATATTCGCGTTTATGTGTACATAGAAAAAAACCCGACTTTCAAGCTTTGAATCAAATTACTGTTTTCAGATCAAACATAACGAATGAAGTTCTAGGATAACATATTATCTGGACGTCGTGAAACCATTTTGTCGGGTTGTTTTTAACCTCTAATGGATAATGCACCCCGGCATCGTATGGCAGACGATCTGAATGTTGTAGGGCTACATGCGATGTGTCCAGGCCTCGAGGCGGTTTTTAAAGCTTAGAATTTAACACATTGTTCTCGGATCAGGTATAAAGTAATATTTGTTAGTATACGAAATTATATTCGCGTTTATGTGCACATAGAAAAAAACCCGACTTTCAAGCTTTGAATCAAATTACTGTTTTCAGATCAAACATAACGAATGAAGTTCTAGGATAACATATTATCTGGACGTCGTGAAATCATTTTGTCGGGTTGTTTTTAACCTCTAATGGATAATGCTCCCCGGCATCGTATGGCAGACGATCCGAATGTTGTAGGGCTACATGCGATGTGTCCAGGTCTCGAGGCGGTTTTTAAAGCTTAGAATTTAACTCTTTGTTCTCGGATCAGGTTTAAAGTAATATTTGTTAGTATACGAAATTATATTCGCGTTTATCTCTGCATAAAAAAAACCCGACTTTCAAGCTTTGAATCAAATTACTGTTTTCAGATCAAACATAACAAATAAAGTTCTAGGATAACGTATTATCTGGACGTTCTGAAACCATATTTGTCGGGTTGTTTTTAACCTCTATTGGAAAAAGCACCCCGGCATCGTATGGCAGACGATCTGAATGTTGTACGGCTACATGCGATGTGTCCAGGTCTCGAGGCGGTTTTTAAAGCTTAGAATTTAACACGTTGTTCTCGGATCAGGTGTAAAGTAATATTTGTTAATATACGAAATTATATTCGCGTTTATGTGTAAATGAAAAAAACCCGAATTTCAAGCTTTGAATCAAATTACTGTTTTCAGATCAAACATAACGAATGAAGTTCTAGGATAACATATTATCTGGACGTCGTGAAACCATTTTGTCGGGTTGTTTTTAACCTCTAATGGATAATGCACCCCGGCATCGTATGGCAGACGATCTGAATGTTGTAGGGCTACATGCGATGTGTCCAGGTCTCGAGGCGGTTTTTAAAGCTTAGAATTTAACACATTGTTCTCGGATCAGGTATAAAGTAATATTTGTTAGTATACGAAATTATATTCGCGTTTATCTGTACATAAAAAAACCCGACTTTCAAGCTTTGAATCAAATTACTGTTTTCAGATCAAACATAACGAATGAAGTTCTAGGATAACATATTATCTGGACGTCGTGAAACCATTTTGTCGGGTTGTTTTTAACCTCTAATGGATAATGCACCCCGGCATCGTATGGCAGACGATCTGAATGTTGTAGGGCTACATGCGATGTGTCCAGGTCTCGAGGCGGTTTTTAAAGCTTAGAATTTAACACATTGTTCTCGGATCAGGTATAAAGTAATATTTGTTAGTATACGAAATTATATTCGCGTTTATCTGTACATAAAAAAACCCGACTTTCAAGCTTTGAATCAAATTACTGTTTTCCGATCAAACATAACGAATGAAGTTCTAGGATAAAATATTATCTGGACGTCGTGAAACCATTTTGTCGGGTTGTTTTTAACCTCTAATGGATAATGCACCCCGGCATCGTATGGCAGACGATCTGAATGTTGTAGAGCTACATGCGATGTGTCCAGGTCTCGAGGCGGTTTTTAAAGCTTAGAATTTAACACATTGTTCTCGGATCAGGTATAAAGTAATATTTGTTAGTATACGAAATTATATTCGCGTTTATGTGTACATAGAAAAAAACCCGACTTTCAAGCTTTGAATCAAATTACTGTTTTCAGATCAAACATAACGAATGAAGTTCTAGGATAACATATTATCTGGACGTCGTGAAACCATTTTGTCGGGTTGTTTTTAACCTCTAATGGATAATGCACCCCGGCATCGTATGGCAGACGATCTGAATGTTGTAGGGCTACATGCGATGTGTCCAGGTCTCGAGGCGGTTTTTAAAGCTTAGAATTTAACACATTGTTCTCGGATCAGGTATAAAGTAATATTTGTTAGTATACGAAATTATATTCGCGTTTATGTGTACATAGAAAAAAACCCGACTTTCAAGCTTTGAATGAAATTACTGTTTTCAGATCAAACATAACGAATGAAGTTCTAGGATAACATATTATCTGGACGTCGTGAAACCATTTTGTCGGGTTGTTTTTAACCTCTAATGGATAATGCACCCCGGCATCGTATGGCAGGCGATCTGAATGTTGTACGGCTACATGCGATGTGTCCAGGTCTCGAGGCGGTTTTTAAAGCTTAGAATTTAACACATTGTTCTCGGATCAGGTATAAAGTATTATTTGTTAGTATACGAAATTATATTCGCGTTTATGTGTACATAGAAAAAAACCCGACTTTCAAGCTTTGAATCAAATTACTGTTTTCAGATCAAACATAACGAATGAAGTTCTAGGATAACATATTATCTGGACGTCGTGAAATCATTTTGTCGGGTTGTTTTTAACCTCTAATGGATAATGCTCCCCGGCATCGTATGGCAGACGATCCGAATGTTGTAGGGCTACATGCGATGTGTCCAGGTCTCGAGGCGGTTTTTAAAGCTTAGAATTTAACTCTTTGTTCTCGGATCAGGTTTAAAGTAATATTTGTTAGTATACGAAATTATATTCGCGTTTATCTCTGCATAAAAAAAACCCGACTTTCAAGCTTTGAATCAAATTACTGTTTTCAGATCAAACATAACGAATAAAGTTCTAGGATAACGTATTATCTGGACGTTCTGAAACCATATTTGTCGGGTTGTTTTTAACCTCTATTGGAAAAAGCACCCCGGCATCGTATGGCAGACGATCTGAATGTTGTACGGCTACATGCGATGTGTCCAGGTCTCGAGGCGGTTTTTAAAGCTTAGAATTTAACACGTTGTTCTCGGATCAGGTGTAAAGTAATATTTGTTAATATACGAAATTATATTCGCGTTTATGTGTACATAGAAAAAAACCCGACTTTCAAGCTTTGAATCAAATTACTGTTTTCAGATCAAACATAACGAATGATGTTCTAGGATAACATATTATCTGGACGTCGTGAAACCATTTTGTCGGGTTGTTTTTAACCTCTAATGGATAATGCACCCCGGCATCGTATGGCAGACGATCTGAATGTTGTAGGGCTACATGCGATGTGTCCAGGTCTCGAGGCGGTTTTTAAAGCTTAGAATTTAACACATTGTTCTCGGATCAGGTATAAAGTAATATTTGTTAGTATACGAAATTATATTCGCGTTTATCTGTACATAAAAAAACCCGACTTTCAAGCTTTGAATAAAATTACTGTTTTCAGATCAAACATAACGAATGAAGTTCTAGGATAACATATTATCTGGACGTCGTGAAACCATTTTGTCGGGTTGTTTTTAACCTCTAATGGATAATGCACCCCGGCATCGTATGGCAGACGATCTGAATGTTGTAGGGCTACATGCGATGTGTCCAGGTCTCGAGGCGGTTTTTAAAGCTTAGAATTTAACACATTGTTCTCGGATCAGGTATAAAGTAATATTTGTTAGTATACGAAATTATATTCGCGTTTATCTGTACATAAAAAAACCCGACTTTCAAGCTTTGAATCAAATTACTGTTTTCAGATCAAACATAACGAATGAAGTTCTAGGATAACATATTATCTGGACGTCGTGAAACCATTTTGTCGGGTTGTTTTTAACCTCTAATGGATAATGCACCCCGGCATCGTATGGCAGACGATCTGAATGTTGTAGGGCTACATGCGATGTGTCCAGGTCTCGAGGCGGTTTTTAAAGCTTAGAATTTAACACATTGTTCTCGGATCAGGTATAAAGTAATATTTGTTAGTATACGAAATTATATTCGCGTTTATCTGTACATAAAAAAACCCGACTTTCAAGCTTTGAATCAAATTACTGTTTTCCGATCAAACATAACGAATGAAGTTCTAGGATAAAATATTATCTGGACGTCGTGAAACCATTTTGTCGGGTTGTTTTTAACCTCTAATGGATAATGCACCCCGGCATCGTATGGCAGACGATCTGAATGTTGTAGAGCTACATGCGATGTGTCCAGGTCTCGAGGCGGTTTTTAAAGCTTAGAATTTAACACATTGTTCTCGGATCAGGTATAAAGTAATATTTGTTAGTATACGAAATTATATTCGCGTTTATGTGTACATAGAAAAAAACCCGACTTTCAAGCTTTGAATCAAATTACTGTTTTCAGATCAAACATAACGAATGAAGTTCTAGGATAACATATTATCTGGACGTCGTGAAACCATTTTGTCGGGTTGTTTTTAACCTCTAATGGATAATGCACCCCGGCATCGTATGGCAGACGATCTGAATGTTGTAGGGCTACATGCGATGTGTCCAGGTCTCGAGGCGGTTTTTAAAGCTTAGAATTTAACACATTGTTCTCGGATCAGGTATAAAGTAATATTTGTTAGTATACGAAATTATATTCGCGTTTATGTGTACATAGAAAAAAACCCGACTTTCAAGCTTTGAATGAAATTACTGTTTTCAGATCAAACATAACGAATGAAGTTCTAGGATAACATATTATCTGGACGTCGTGAAACCATTTTGTCGGGTTGTTTTTAACCTCTAATGGATAATGCACCCCGGCATCGTATGGCAGGCGATCTGAATGTTGTACGGCTACATGCGATGTGTCCAGGTCTCGAGGCGGTTTTTAAAGCTTAGAATTTAACACATTGTTCTCGGATCAGGTATAAAGTAATATTTGTTAGTATACGAAATTATATTCGCGTTTATGTGTACATAGAAAAAAACCCGACTTTCAAGCTTTGAATCAAATTACTGTTTTCAGATCAAACATAACGAATGAAGTTCTAGGATAACATATTATCTGGACGTCGTGAAATCATTTTGTCGGGTTGTTTTTAACCTCTAATGGATAATGCACCCCGGCATCGTATGGCAGACGATCTGAATGTTGTAGGGCTACATGCGATGTGTCCAGGTCTCGAGGCGGTTTTTAAAGCTTAGAATTTAACACATTGTTCTCGGATCAGGTATAAAGTAATATTTGTTAGTATACGAAATTATATTCGCGTTTATCTGTACATAAAAAAACCCGACTTTCAAGCTTTGAATAAAATTACTGTTTTCAGATCAAACATAACGAATGAAGTTCTAGGATAACATATTATCTGGACGTCGTGAAACCATTTTGTCGGGTTGTTTTTAACCTCTAATGGATAATGCACCCCGGCATCGTATGGCAGACGATCTGAATGTTGTAGGGCTACATGCGATGTGTCCAGGTCTCGAGGCGGTTTTTAAAGCTTAGAATTTAACACATTGTTCTCGGATCAGGTATAAAGTAATATTTGTTAGTATACGAAATTATATTCGCGTTTATCTGTACATAAAAAAACCCGACTTTCAAGCTTTGAATCAAATTACTGTTTTCAGATCAAACATAACGAATGAAGTTCTAGGATAACATATTATCTGGACGTCGTGAAACCATTTTGTCGGGTTGTTTTTAACCTCTAATGGATAATGCACCCCGGCATCGTATGGCAGACGATCTGAATGTTGTAGGGCTACATGCGATGTGTCCAGGTCTCGAGGCGGTTTTTAAAGCTTAGAATTTAACACATTGTTCTCGGATCAGGTATAAAGTAATATTTGTTAGTATACGAAATTATATTCGCGTTTATCTGTACATAAAAAAACCCGACTTTCAAGCTTTGAATCAAATTACTGTTTTCCGATCAAACATAACGAATGAAGTTCTAGGATAAAATATTATCTGGACGTCGTGAAACCATTTTGTCGGGTTGTTTTTAACCTCTAATGGATAATGCACCCCGGCATCGTATGGCAGACGATCTGAATGTTGTAGAGCTACATGCGATGTGTCCAGGTCTCGAGGCGGTTTTTAAAGCTTAGAATTTAACACATTGTTCTCGGATCAGGTATAAAGTAATATTTGTTAGTATACGAAATTATATTCGCGTTTATGTGTACATAGAAAAAAACCCGACTTTCAAGCTTTGAATCAAATTACTGTTTTCAGATCAAACATAACGAATGAAGTTCTAGGATAACATATTATCTGGACGTCGTGAAACCATTTTGTCGGGTTGTTTTTAACCTCTAATGGATAATGCACCCCGGCATCGTATGGCAGACGATCTGAATGTTGTAGGGCTACATGCGATGTGTCCAGGTCTCGAGGCGGTTTTTAAAGCTTAGAATTTAACACATTGTTCTCGGATCAGGTATAAAGTAATATTTGTTAGTATACGAAATTATATTCGCGTTTATGTGTACATAGAAAAAAACCCGACTTTCAAGCTTTGAATGAAATTACTGTTTTCAGATCAAACATAACGAATGAAGTTCTAGGATAACATATTATCTGGACGTCGTGAAACCATTTTGTCGGGTTGTTTTTAACCTCTAATGGATAATGCACCCCGGCATCGTATGGCAGGCGATCTGAATGTTGTACGGCTACATGCGATGTGTCCAGGTCTCGAGGCGGTTTTTAAAGCTTAGAATTTAACACATTGTTCTCGGATCAGGTATAAAGTAATATTTGTTAGTATACGAAATTATATTCGCGTTTATGTGTACATAGAAAAAAACCCGACTTTCAAGCTTTGAATCAAATTACTGTTTTCAGATCAAACATAACGAATGAAGTTCTAGGATAACATATTATCTGGACGTCGTGAAATCATTTTGTCGGGTTGTT
The DNA here is from genome assembly GCA_963932465.1 of Maratus speciosus. Classification (NCBI taxonomy): domain Eukaryota; kingdom Metazoa; phylum Arthropoda; class Arachnida; order Araneae; family Salticidae; genus Maratus; species Maratus speciosus. The sequence goes on along the minus strand of CAWVRF010000734.1, from coordinate 901,649 downwards.
TTTAACCTCTAATGGATAATGCTCCCCGGCATCGTATGGCAGACGATCCGAATGTTGTAGGGCTACATGCGATGTGTCCAGGTCTCGAGGCGGTTTTTAAAGCTTAGAATTTAACTCTTTGTTCTCGGATCAGGTTTAAAGTAATATTTGTTAGTATACGAAATTATATTCGCGTTTATCTCTGCATAAAAAAAACCCGACTTTCAAGCTTTGAATCAAATTACTGTTTTCAGATCAAACATAACGAATAAAGTTCTAGGATAACGTATTATCTGGACGTTCTGAAACCATATTTGTCGGGTTGTTTTTAACCTCTATTGGAAAAAGCACCCCGGCATCGTATGGCAGACGATCTGAATGTTGTACGGCTACATGCGATGTGTCCAGGTCTCGAGGCGGTTTTTAAAGCTTAGAATTTAACACGTTGTTCTCGGATCAGGTGTAAAGTAATATTTGTTAATATACGAAATTATATTCGCGTTTATGTGTACATAGAAAAAAACCCGACTTTCAAGCTTTGAATCAAATTACTGTTTTCAGATCAAACATAACGAATGATGTTCTAGGATAACATATTATCTGGACGTCGTGAAACCATTTTGTCGGGTTGTTTTTAACCTCTAATGGATAATGCACCCCGGCATCGTATGGCAGACGATCTGAATGTTGTAGGGCTACATGCGATGTGTCCAGGTCTCGAGGCGGTTTTTAAAGCTTAGAATTTAACACATTGTTCTCGGATCAGGTATAAAGTAATATTTGTTAGTATACGAAATTATATTCGCGTTTATCTGTACATAAAAAAACCCGACTTTCAAGCTTTGAATAAAATTACTGTTTTCAGATCAAACATAACGAATGAAGTTCTAGGATAACATATTATCTGGACGTCGTGAAACCATTTTGTCGGGTTGTTTTTAACCTCTAATGGATAATGCACCCCGGCATCGTATGGCAGACGATCTGAATGTTGTAGGGCTACATGCGATGTGTCCAGGTCTCGAGGCGGTTTTTAAAGCTTAGAATTTAACACATTGTTCTCGGATCAGGTATAAAGTAATATTTGTTAGTATACGAAATTATATTCGCGTTTATCTGTACATAAAAAAACCCGACTTTCAAGCTTTGAATCAAATTACTGTTTTCAGATCAAACATAACGAATGAAGTTCTAGGATAACATATTATCTGGACGTCGTGAAACCATTTTGTCGGGTTGTTTTTAACCTCTAATGGATAATGCACCCCGGCATCGTATGGCAGACGATCTGAATGTTGTAGGGCTACATGCGATGTGTCCAGGTCTCGAGGCGGTTTTTAAAGCTTAGAATTTAACACATTGTTCTCGGATCAGGTATAAAGTAATACTTGTTAGTATACGAAATTATATTCGCGTTTATGTGTACATAGAAAAAAACCTGACTTTCAAGCTTTGAATCAAATTACTGTTTTCAGATAAACATAACGAATGAAGTTCTAGGATAACATATTATCTGGACGTCGTGAAACCATTTTGTCGGGTTGTTTTTAACCTCTAATGGATAATGAACCCCGGCATCGTATGGCAGACGATCTGAATGTTGTAGGGCTACATGCGATGTGTCCAGGTCTCGAGGCGGTTTTTAAAGCTTAGAATTTAACACATTGTTCTCGGATCAGGTATAAATTAATATTTGTTAGTATACGAAATTATATTCGCGTTTATCTGTACATAAAAAAACCCGACTTTCAAGCTTTGAATCAAATTACTGTTTTCAGATCAAACATAACGAATGAAGTTCTAGGATAACATATTATCTGGACGTCGTGAAACCATTTTGTCGGGTTGTTTTTAACCTCTAATGGATAATGCACCCCGTCATCGTATGGCAGACGATCTGAATGTTGTAGGGCTACATGCGATGTGTCCAGGTCTCGAGGCGGTTTTTAAAGCTTAGAATTTAACACATTGTTCTCGGATAAGGTATAAAGTAATATTTGTTAGTATACGAAATTATATTCGCGTTTATGTGTACATAGAAAAAAACCCGACTTTCAAGCTTTGAATCAAATTACTGTTTTCAGATCAAACATAACGAATGAAGTTCTAGGATAACATATTATCTGGACGTCGTGAAACCATTTTGTCGGGTTGTTTTTAACCTCTAATGGATAATGCACCCCGGCATCGTATGGCAGACGATCTGAATGTTGTAGGGCTACATGCGATGTGTCCAGGCCTCGAGGCGGTTTTTAAAGCTTAGAATTTAACACATTGTTCTCGGATCAGGTATAAAGTAATATTTGTTAGTATACGAAATTATATTCGCGTTTATGTGCACATAGAAAAAAACCCGACTTTCAAGCTTTGAATCAAATTACTGTTTTCAGATCAAACATAACGAATGAAGTTCTAGGATAACATATTATCTGGACGTCGTGAAATCATTTTGTCGGGTTGTTTTTAACCTCTAATGGATAATGCTCCCCGGCATCGTATGGCAGACGATCCGAATGTTGTAGGGCTACATGCGATGTGTCCAGGTCTCGAGGCGGTTTTTAAAGCTTAGAATTTAACTCTTTGTTCTCGGATCAGGTTTAAAGTAATATTTGTTAGTATACGAAATTATATTCGCGTTTATCTCTGCATAAAAAAAACCCGACTTTCAAGCTTTGAATCAAATTACTGTTTTCAGATCAAACATAACAAATAAAGTTCTAGGATAACGTATTATCTGGACGTTCTGAAACCATATTTGTCGGGTTGTTTTTAACCTCTATTGGAAAAAGCACCCCGGCATCGTATGGCAGACGATCTGAATGTTGTACGGCTACATGCGATGTGTCCAGGTCTCGAGGCGGTTTTTAAAGCTTAGAATTTAACACGTTGTTCTCGGATCAGGTGTAAAGTAATATTTGTTAATATACGAAATTATATTCGCGTTTATGTGTAAATGAAAAAAACCCGAATTTCAAGCTTTGAATCAAATTACTGTTTTCAGATCAAACATAACGAATGAAGTTCTAGGATAACATATTATCTGGACGTCGTGAAACCATTTTGTCGGGTTGTTTTTAACCTCTAATGGATAATGCACCCCGGCATCGTATGGCAGACGATCTGAATGTTGTAGGGCTACATGCGATGTGTCCAGGTCTCGAGGCGGTTTTTAAAGCTTAGAATTTAACACATTGTTCTCGGATCAGGTATAAAGTAATATTTGTTAGTATACGAAATTATATTCGCGTTTATCTCTACATAAAAAACCCGACTTTCAAGCTTTGAATCAAATTACTGTTTTCAGATCAAACATAACGAATGAAGTTCTAGGATAACATATTATCTGGACGCCGTGAAACCATTTTGTCGGGTTGTTTTTAACCTCTAATGGATAATGCACCCCGGCATCGTATGGCAGACGATCTGAATGTTGTAGGGCTACATGCGATGTGTCCAGGTCTCGAGGCGGTTTTTAAAGCTTAGAATTTAACACATTGTTCTCGGATCAGGTATAAAGTAATATTTGTTAGTATACGAAATTATATTCGCGTTTATCTGTACATAAAAAAACCCGACTTTCAAGCTTTGAATCAAATTACTGTTTTCCGATCAAACATAACGAATGAAGTTCTAGGATAAAATATTATCTGGACGTCGTGAAACCATTTTGTCGGGTTGTTTTTAACCTCTAATGGATAATGCACCCCGGCATCGTATGGCAGACGATCTGAATGTTGTAGGGCTACATGCGATGTGTCCAGGTCTCGAGGCGGTTTTTAAAGCTTAGAATTTAACACATTGTTCTCGGATCAGGTATAAAGTAATATTTGTTAGTATACGAAATTATATTCGCGTTTATGTGTACATAGAAAAAAACCCGACTTTCAAGCTTTGAATCAAATTACTGTTTTCAGATCAAACATAACGAATGAAGTTCTAGGATAACATATTATCTGGACGTCGTGAAACCATTTTGTCGGGTTGTTTTTAACCTCTAATGGATAATGCACCCCGGCATCGTATGGCAGACGATCTGAATGTTGTAGGGCTACATGCGATGTGTCCAGGTCTCGAGGCGGTTTTTAAAGCTTAGAATTTAACACATTGTTCTCGGATCAGGTATAAAGTAATATTTGTTAGTATACGAAATTATATTCGCGTTTATGTGTACATAGAAAAAAACCCGACTTTCAAGCTTTGAATGAAATTACTGTTTTCAGATCAAACATAACGAATGAAGTTCTAGGATAACATATTATCTGGACGTCGTGAAACCATTTTGTCGGGTTGTTTTTAACCTCTAATGGATAATGCACCCCGGCATTGTATGGCAGACGATCTGAATGTTGTAGGGCTACATGCGATGTGTACAGGTCTCGAGGCGGTTTTTAAAGCTTAGAATTTAACACATTGTTCTCGGATCAGGTATAAAGTAATATTTGTTAGTATACGAAATTATATTCGCGTTTATGTGTACATAGAAAAAAACCCGAATTTCAAGCTTTGAATCAAATTACTGTTTTCAGATCAAACATAACGAATGAAGTTCTAGGATAACGTATTATCTGGACGTCCTGAAACCATATTTGTCGGGTTCTTTTTAACCTCTATTGGAAAAAGCACCCCGGCATCGTATGGCAGACGATCTGAAGGTTGTAGGGCTACATGCGATGTGTCCAGGTCTCGAGGCGGTTTTTAAAGCTTAGAATTTAACACATTGTTCTCGGATAAGGTATAAAGTATTATTTGATAGTATACGAAATTATATTCGCGTTTATCTGTACATAAAAAAACCCCACTTTCAAGCTTTGAATCAAATTACTGTTTTCAGATCAAACAAAACGAATGAAGTTCTAGGATAACATATTATCTGGACGTCGTGAAACCATTTTGTCGGGTTGTTTTTAACCTCTAATGGATAATGCACCCCGGCATCGTATGGCAGGCGATCTGAATGTTGTACGGCTACATGCGATGTGTCCAGGTCTCGAGGCGGTTTTTAAAGCTTAGAATTTAACACATTGTTCTCGGATCAGGTATAAAGTAATATTTGTTAGTATACGAAATTATATTCGCGTTTATGTGTACATAGAAAAAAACCCGACTTTCAAGCTTTGAATCAAATTACTGTTTTCAGATCAAACATAACGAATGAAGTTCTAGGATAACATATTATCTGGACGTCGTGAAATCATTTTGTCGGGTTGTTTTTAACCTCTAATGGATAATGCTCCCCGGCATCGTATGGCAGACGATCCGAATGTTGTAGGGCTACATGCGATGTGTCCAGGTCTCGAGGCGGTTTTTAAAGCTTAGAATTTAACTCTTTGTTCTCGGATCAGGTTTAAAGTAATATTTGTTAGTATACGAAATTATATTCGCGTTTATCTCTGCATAAAAAAAACCCGACTTTCAAGCTTTGAATCAAATTACTGTTTTCAGATCAAACATAACGAATAAAGTTCTAGGATAACGTATTATCTGGACGTTCTGAAACCATATTTGTCGGGTTGTTTTTAACCTCTATTGGAAAAAGCACCCCGGCATCGTATGGCAGACGATCTGAATGTTGTACGGCTACATGCGATGTGTCCAGGTCTCGAGGCGGTTTTTAAAGCTTAGAATTTAACACGTTGTTCTCGGATCAGGTGTAAAGTAATATTTGTTAATATACGAAATTATATTCGCGTTTATGTGTACATAGAAAAAAACCCGACTTTCAAGCTTTGAATCAAATTACTGTTTTCAGATCAAACATAACGAATGAAGTTCTAGGATAACATATTATCTGGACGTCGTGAAACCATTTTGTCGGGTTCTTTTTAACCTCTAATGGATAATGCACCCCGGCATCGTATGGCAGACGATCTGAATGTTGTAGGGCTACATGCGATGTGTCCAGGTCTCGAGGCGGTTTTTAAAGCTTAGAATTTAACACATTGTTCTCGGATCAGGTATAAAGTAATATTTGTTAGTATACGAAATTATATTCGCGTTTATCTGTACATAAAAAAACCCGACTTTCAAGCTTTGAATCAAATTACTGTTTTCAGATCAAACATAACGAATGAAGTTCTAGGATAACATATTATCTGGACGTCGTGAAACCATTTTGTCGGGTTGTTTTTAACCTCTAATGGATAATGCACCCCGGCATCGTATGGCAGACGATCTGAATGTTGTAGGGCTACATGCGATGTGTCCAGGTCTCGAGGCGGTTTTTAAAGCTTAGAATTTAACACATTGTTCTCGGATCAGGTATAAAGTAATATTTGTTAGTATACGAAATTATATTCGCGTTTATCTGTACATAAAAAAACCCGACTTTCAAGCTTTGAATCAAATTACTGTTTTCAGATCAAACATAACGAATGAAGTTCTAGGATAACATATTATCTGGACGTCGTGAAACCATTTTGTCGGGTTGTTTTTAACCTCTAATGGATAATGCACCCCGGCATCGTATGGCAGACGATCTGAATGTTGTAGGGCTACATGCGATGTGTCCAGGTCTCGAGGCGGTTTTTAAAGCTTAGAATTTAACACATTGTTCTCGGATCAGGTATAAAGTAATACTTGTTAGTATACGAAATTATATTCGCGTTTATGTGTACATAGAAAAAAACCTGACTTTCAAGCTTTGAATCAAATTACTGTTTTCAGATCAAACATAACGAATGAAGTTCTAGGATAACATATTATCTGGACGTCGTGAAACCATTTTGTCGGGTTGTTTTTAACCTCTAATGGATAATGCACCCCGGCATCGTATGGCAGACGATCTGAATGTTGTAGGGCTACATGCGATGTGTCCAGGTCTCGAGGCGGTTTTTAAATTTAGAATTTAACACATTGTTCTCGGATCAGGTATAAAGTAATATTTGTTAGTATACGAAATTATATTCGCGTTTATGGGTACATAGAAAAAAACCCGACTTTCAGGCTTTGAATCAAATTACTGTTTTCAGATCAAACATAACGAATGAAGTTCTAGGATAACATATTATCTGGACGTCGTGAAACCATTTTGTAAGGTTTTTTTTAACCTCTATTGGAAAAAGCACCCCGGCATCGTATGGCAGAAGATCTGAATGTTGTAGGGCTACATGCGATGTGTCCAGGTCTCGAGGCGGTTTTTAAAGCTTAGAATTTAACACATTGTTCTCGGATCAGGTATAAAGTAATATTTGTTAGTATACAAAATTATATTCGCGTTCATCTGTACATAAAAAAACCCGACTTTCAAGCTTTTAATCAAATTACTGTTTTCAGATCAAACATAACGAATGAAGTTCTAGGATAACATATTATCTGGACGTCGTGAAACCATTTTGTCGGGTTGTTTTTAACCTCTATTGGAAAAAGCAACCCGGCATCGTATGGCAGACGATCTGAATGTTGTAGGGCTACATGCGATGTGTCAAGGGTTCGAGGCGGTTTTTAAAGCTTAGATTTTAACACGTTGTTCTCGGATCAGGTGTAAAGTAATATTTGTTAGTATACGAAATTATATTCGCGTTTATGTGTACATAGAAAAAAACCCGACTTTCAAGCTTTGAATCAAATTACTGTTTTCAGATCAAACATAACGAATGAAGTTCTAGGATAACATATTATCTGGACGTCGTGAAACCATTTTGTCGGGTTGTTTTTAACCTCTAATGGAAAATTCACCCCGGCATCGTATGGCAGACGATCTGAATGTTGTAGAGCTACATGCGATGTGTCCAGGTCTCGAGGCGGTTTTTAAAGCTTAGAATTTAACACATTGTTCTCGGATCAGGTATAAAGTAATATTTGTTAGTATACGAAATTATATTCGCGTTTATCTGTACATAAAAAAACCCGACTTTCAAGCTTTGAATCAAATTACTGTTTTCAGATCAAACATAACGAATGAAGTTCTAGGATAACATATTATCTGGACGTCGTGAAACCATTTTGTCGGGTTGTTTTTAACCTCTAATGGATAATGCACACCGGCATCGTATGGCAGACGATCTGAATGTTGTAGGGCTACATGCGATGTGTCAAGGGTTCGAGGCGGTTTTTAAAGCTTAGAATTTAACACGTTGTTCTCGGATCAGGTGTAAAGTAATATTTGTTAGTATACGAAATTATATTCGCGTTTATGTGTACATAGAAAAAAACCCGACTTTCAAGCTTTGAATCAAATTACTGTTTTCAGTTCAAACATAACGAATGAAGTTCTAGGATAACATATTATCTGGACGTCGTGAAACCATTTTGTCGGGTTGTTTTTAACCTCTAATGGATAATGCACACCGGCATCGTATGGCAGACGATCTGAATGTTGTAGGGCTACATGCGATGTGTCAAGGGTTCGAGGCGGTTTTTAAAGCTTAGAATTTAACTCTTTGTTCTCGGATCAGGTTTAAAGTAATATTTGTTAGTATACGAAATTATATTCGAGTTTATCTCTGCATAAAAAAAACCCGACTTTCAAGCTTTGAATCAAATTACTGTTTTCAGATCAAACATAACAAATGAAGTTCTAGGATAACATTTTATCTGGACGTCGTGAAACCATTTTGTAAGGTTTTTTTTAACCTCTATTGGAAAAAGCACCTCGGCATCGTATGGCAGACGATCTGAATATTGTAGGGCTACATGCGATGTGTCCAGGTCTCGAGGCGGTTTTTAAAGCTTAGAATTTAACTCGTTGTTCTCGGATCAGGTTTAAAGTAATATTTGTTAGTATACGAAATTATATTCGAGTTTATCTCTGCATAAAAAAAACCCGACTTTCAAGCTTTGAATCAAATTACTGTTTTCAGATCAAACATAACGAATGAAGTTCTAGGATAACATTTTATCTGGACGTCATGAAACCAATTTGTCGGGTTTTTTTCAACCTCTATTGGAAAAAGCACCCCGGCATCGTATGGCAGACGATCTGAATGTTGTAGGGCTACATGCGATGTGTCCAGGTCTCGAGGCGGTTTTTAAAGCTTAGAATTTAACTCTTTGTTCTCGGATCAGGTGTACAGTAATATTTGTTAGTATACGAAATTATATTCGCGTTTATCTGTACATAAAAAAACCCGACTTTCAAGCTTTGAATCAAATTACTGTTTTCAGATCAAACATAACGAATGGAGGTCTAGGATAACATATTATCTGGACGTCGTGAAACCATTTTGTCGGGTTGTTTTTAACCTCTAATGGATAATGCACCCCGGCATCGTATGGCAGACGATCTGAATGTTGTAGGGCTACATGCGATGTGTCGAGGTCTCGAGGCGATTTTTAAAGCTTAGAATTTAACACATTGTTCTCGGATCAGGTATAAAGTAATATTTGTTAGTATACGAAATTATATTCGCGTTTATGTGTACATAGAAAAAAACCCGACTTTCAAGCTTTGAATCAAATTACTGTTTTCAGATCAAACATAACGAATGAAGTTCTAGGATAACATATTATCTGGACGTCGTGAAACCATTTTGTCGGGTTGTTTTTAACCTCTAATGGATAATGCACCCCGGCATCGTATGGCAGACGATCTGAATGTTGTAGGGCTACATGCGATGTGTCCAGGTCTCGAGGCGGTTTTTAAAGCTTAGAATTTAACACATTGTTCTCGGATCAGGTATAAAGAAATATTTGTTAGTATACGAAATTATATTCGCGTTTATGTGTACATAGAAAAAACCCGACTTTCAAGCTTTGAATCAAATTACTGTTTTCAGATCAAACATAACGAATGAAGTTCTAGGATAACATATTATCTGGACGTAGTGAAACCATTTTGTCGGGTTGTTTTTAACCTCTAATGGATAATGCACCCCGGCATCGTATGGCAGACGATCTGAATGTTGCAGGGCTACATGCGATGTGTCCAGGTCTCGAGGCGGTTTTTAAAGCTTAGAACTTAACACATTGTTCTCGGATCAGGTATAAAGTAATATTTGTTAGTATACGAAATTATATTCGCGTTTATGTGTACATAGAAAAAAACCCGACTTTCAAGCTTTGAATCAAATTACTGTTTTCAGATCAAAGATAACGAATGAAGTTCTAGGATAACATATTATCTGGACGTCGTGAAACCATTTTGTCGGGTTGTTTTTAACCTCTAATGGATAATGCACCCCGGCATCGTATGGCAGACGATCTGAATGTTGTATGGCTACATGCGATGTGTCAAGGTCTCGAGGCGGTTTTTAAAGCTTAGAATTTAACACATTGTTCTCGGATCAGGTATAAAGTAATATTTGTTAGTATACGAAATTATATTCGCGTTTATGTGTACATAGAAAAAAACCCGACTTTCAAGCTTTGAATCAAATTACTGTTTTCAGATCAAAGATAACGAATGAAGTTCTAGGATAACATATTATCTGGACGTCGTGAAACCATTTTGTCGGGTTGTTTTTAAACTCTAATGGATAATGCACCCCGGCATCGTATGGCAGACGATCTGAATGTTGTAGGGCTACATGCGATGTGTCCAGGTCTCGAGGCGGTTTTTAAAGCTTAGAATTTAACACATTGTTCTCGGATCAGGTATAAAGTAATATTTGTTAGTATACGAAATTATATTCGCGTTTATGTGTACATAGAAAAAAACCCGACTTTCAAGCTTTGAATCAAATTACTGTTTTCAGATCAAACATAACGAATGAAGTTCTAGGATAACATATTATCTGGACGTCGTGAAACCATTTTGTCGGGTTGTTTTTAACCTCTAATGGATAATGCACTCCGGCATCGTATGGCAGACGATCTGTATGTTGTAGGGCTACATGCGATGTGTCCAGGTCTCGAGGCGGTTTTTAAAGCTTAGAATTTAACACATTGTTCTCGGATCAGGTATAAAGTAATATTTGTTAGTATACGAAATTATATTCGCGTTTATCTGTACATAAAAAAACCCGACTTTCAAGCTTTGAATCAAATTACTGTTTTCAGATCAAACATAACGAATGAAGTTCTAGGATAACATATTATCTGGACGTCGTGAAACCATTTTGTCGGGTTGTTTTTAACCTCTAATGGATAATGCACCCCGGCATCGTATGGCAGACGATCTGAATGTTGTAGGGCTACATGCGATGTGTCCAGGTCTCGAGGCGGTTTTTAAAGCTTAGAATTTAACTCTTTGTTCTCGGATCAGGTTTAAAGTAATATTTGTTATTATACGAAATTATATTCGCGTTTATGTGTACATAGAAAAAAACCGGACTTTCAAGCTTTGAATCAAATTAATGTTTTCAGATCAAACATAACAAATGAAGTTCTAGGATAACATATTATCTGGACGTCGTGAAACCATTTTGTAAGGTTTTTTTTAACCTCTATTGGAAAAAGCACCCCGGCATCGTATGGCAGACGATCTGAATATTGTAGGGCTACATGCGATGTGTCCAGGTCTCGAGGCGGTTTTTAAAGCTTAGAATTTAACTCGTTGTTCTCGGATCAGGTTTAAAGTAATATTTGTTAGTATACGAAATTATATTCGAGTTTATCTCTGCATAAAAAAAAACCCGACTTTCAAGCTTTGAATCAAATTACTGTTTTCAGATCAAGCATAACAAATGAAGTTCTAGGATAACATTTTATCTGGACGTCATGAAACCATTTTGTCGGGTTGTTTTTAACCTCTATTGGAAAAAGCACCCCGGCATCGTATGGCAGACGATCTGAATGTTGTAGGGCTACATGCGATGTGTCCAGGTCTCTAGGCGGTTTTTAAAGCTTAGAATTTAACTGTTTGTTCTCGGATCAGGTGTACAGTAATATTTGTTAGTATTCGAAATTATATTCGCGTTTATCTGTACATAAAAAAACCCGACTTTCAAGCTTTGAATCAAATTACTGTTTTCAGATCAAACATAACAAATGAAGTTCTAGGATAACATATTATCTGGACGTCGTGAAACCATTTTGTCGGGTTGTTTTTAACCTCTATTGGAAAAAGCACACCGGCATCGTATGGCAGACGATCTGAATGTTGTAGGGCTACATGCGATGTGTCCAGGTCTCGAGGCGGTTTTTAAAGCTTAGAATTTAACACATTGTTCTCGGATCAGGTATAAAGTAATATTTGTTAGTATACGAAATTATATTTGCGTTTATGTGTACATAGAAAAAAACCCGACTTTCAAGCTCTGAATCAAATTACTGTTTTCAGATCAAACATAACGAATGAAGTTCTAGGATAACATATTATCTGGACGTCGTGAAACCATTTTGTCGGGTTGTTTTTAACCTCTAATGGATAATGCACCCCGGTATCGTATGGCAGACGATCTGAATGTTGTAGGGCTACATGCGATGTGTCCAGGTCTCGAGGCGGTTTTTAAAGCTTAGAATTTAACACATTGTTCTCGGATCAGGTATAAAGTAATATTTGTTAGTATACGAAATTATATTCGCGTTTCTCTGTACATAAAAAAACCCGACTTTCAAGCTTTGAATCAAATTACTGTTTTCAGATCAAACATAACGAATGAAGTTCTAGGATAACATATTATCTGGACGTCGTGAAACCATTTTGTCGGGTTGTTTTTAACCTCTATTGGAAAAAGCACCCCGGCATCGTATGGCAGACGATCTGAATGTTGTAGGGATACATGCGATGTGTCAAGGGTTCGAGGCGGTTTTTAAAGCTTAGATTTTAACACGTTGTTCTCGGATCAGGTGTAAAGTAATATTTGTTAGTATACGAAATTATATTCGCGTTTATGTGTACATAGAAAAAAACCCGACTTTCAAGCTTTGGATCAAATTACTGTTTTCAGATCAAACATAACGAATGAAGTTCTAGGATAACATATTATCTGGACGTCGTGAAACCATTTTGTCGGGTTGTTTTTAACCTCTAATGGAAAATTCACCCCGGCATCGTATGGCAGACGATCTGAATGTTGTAGGGCTACATGCGATGTGTCCAGGTCTCGAGGCGGTTTTTAAAGCTTAGAATTTAACACATTGTTCTCGGATCAGTTATAAAGTAATATTTGTTAGTATACGAAATTATATTCGCGTTTATCTGTACATAAAAAAACCCGACTTCCGAGCTTTGAATCAAATTACTGTTTTCAGATCAAACATAACGAATGAAGTTCTAGGATAACATATTATCTGGACGTCGTGAAACCATTTTGTCGGGTTGTTTTTAACCTCTAATGGATAATGCACCCCGGCATCGCATGGCAGACAATCTGAATGTTGTAGGGCTACATGCGATGTGTCCAGGTCTCGAGGCGGTTTTTAAAGCTTAGAATTTAACTCTTTGTTCTCGGATCAGGTTTAAAGTAATATTTGTTAGTATACGAAATTATATTCGCGTTTATGTGTACATAGAAAAAAACCGGACTTTCAAGCTTTGAATCAAATTACTGTTTTCAGATCAAACATAACAAATGAAGTTCTAGGATAACATATTATCTGGACGTCGTGAAACCATTTTGTAAGGTTTTTTTTAACCTCTATTGGAAAAAGCACCCCAGCATCGCATGGCAGACGATCTGAATATTGTAGGGCTACATGCGATGTGTCCAGGTCTCGAGGCGGTTTTTAAAGCTTAGAATTTAACTCGTTGTTCTCAGATCAGGTTTAAAGTAATATTTGTTAGTATACGAAATTATATTCGAGTTTATCTCTGCATAAAAAAAACCCGACTTTCAAGCTTTGAATCAAATTACTGTTTTCAGATCAAAGATAACGAATGAAGTTCTAGGATAACATATTATCTGGACGTCGTGAAACCATTTTGTCGGGTTGTTTTTAACCTCTATTGGAAAAAGCACCCCGGCATCGTATGGCAGACGATCTGAATGTTGTAGGGCTACATGCGATGTGTCAAGGGTTCGAGGCGGTTTTTAAAGCTTAGATTTTAACACGTTGTTCTCGGATCAGGTATAAAGTAATATTTGTTAGTATACGAAATTATATTCGCGTTTATGTGTACATAGAAAAAAACCCGACTTTCAAGCTTTGAATCAAATTACTGTTTTCAGATCAAACATAACGAATGAAGTTCTAGGATAACATATTATCTGGACGTCGTGAAACCATTTTGTCGGGTTGTTTTTAACCTCTAATGGATAATGCACACCGGCATCGTATGGCAGACGATCTGAATGTTGTAGGGCTACATGCGATGTGTCAAGGGTTCGAGGCGGTTTTTAAAGCTTAGAATTTAACACATTGTTCTCGGATCAGGTATAAAGTAATATTTGTTAGTATACGAAATTATATTCGCGTTTATCTGTACATAAAAAAACCCGACTTTCAAGCTTTGAATCAAATTACTGTTTTCAGATCAAACATAACGAATGAAGTTCTAGGATAACATATTATCTGGACGTCGTGAAACCATTTTGTCGGGTTGTTTTTAACCTCTAATGGATAATGCACCCCGGCATCGTATGGCAGACGATCTGAATGTTGTAGGGCTACATGCGATGTGTCCAGGTCTCGAGGCGGTTTTTAAAGCTTAGAATTTAACTCTTTGTTCTCGGATCAGGTTTAAAGTAATATTTGTTAGTATACGAAATTATATTCGCGTTTATGTGTACATAGAAAAAAACCGGACTTTCAAGCTTTGAATCAAATTACTGTTTTCAGATCAAACATAACAAATGAAGTTCTAGGATAACATATTATCTGGACGTCGTGAAACCATTTTGTAAGGTTTTTTTTAACCTCTATTGAAAAAAGCACCCCGGCATCGTATGGCAGACGATCTGAATATTGTAGGGCTACTTGCGATGTGTCCAGGTCTCGAGGCGGTTTTTAAAGCTTAGAATTTAACTCGTTGTTCTCGGATCAGGTTTAAAGTAATATTTGTTAGTATACGAAATTATATTCGAGTTTATCTCTGCATAAAAAAAACCCGACTTTCAAGCTTTGAATCAAATTACTGTTTTCAGATCAAACATAACAAATGAAGTTCTAGGATAACATTTTATCTGGACGTCATGAAACCATTTTGTCGGGTTGTTTTTAACCTCTATTGGAAAAAGCACCCCGGCATCGTATGGCAGACGATCTGAATGTTGTAGGGCTACATGCGATGTGTCCAGGTCTCGAGGCGGTTTTTAAAGCTTAGAATTTAACTGTTTGTTCTCGGATCAGGTGTACAGTAATATTTGTTAGTATTCGAAATTATATTCGCGTTTATCTGTACATAAAAAAACCCGACTTTCAAGCTTTGAATCAAATTACTATTTTCAGATCAAACATAACAAATGAAGTTCTAGGATAACATATTATCTGGACGTCGTGAAACCATTTTGTCGGGTTGTTTTTAACCTCTATTGGAAAAAGCACACCGGCATCGTATGGCAGACGATCTGAATGTTGTGGGGCTACATGCGATGTGTCCAGTTCTCGAGGCGGTTTTTAAAGCTTAGAATTTAACACATTGTTCTCGGATCAGGTATAAAGTAATATTTGTTAGTATACGAAATTATATTCGCGTTTATGTGTACATAGAAAAAAACCCGACTTTCAAGTTCTGAATCAAATTACTGTTTTCAGATCAAACATAACGAATGAAGTTCTAGGATAACATATTATCTGGACGTCGTGAAACCATTTTGTCGGGTTGTTTTTAACCTCTATTGGAAAAAGCACCCCGGCATGGTATGGCAGACGATCTGAATGTTGTAGCGCTACATGCGATGTGTCAAGGGTTCGAGGCGGTTTTTAAAGCTTAGAATTTAACACGTTGTTCTCGGATCAGGTGTAAAGTAATATTTGTTAGTATACGAAATTATATTCGCGTTTATGTGTACATAGAAAAAAACCCGACTTTCAAGCTTTGAATCAAATTACTGTTTTCAGATCAAACATAACGAATGAAGTTCTAGGATAACATATTATCTGGACGTCGTGAAACCATTTTGTCGGGTTGTTTTTAACCTCTATTGGAAAATTCACCCCGGCATCGTATGGCAGACGATCTGAATGTTGTAGGGCTACATGCGATGTGTCCAGGTCTCGAGGCGGTTTTTAAAGCTTAGAATTTAACACATTGTTCTCGGATCAGTTATAAAGTAATATTTGTTAGTATACGAAATTATATTCGCGTTTATCTGTACATAAAAAAACCCGACTTTCAAGCTTTGAATCAAATTACTGTTTTCAGATCAAACATAACGAATGAAGTTCTAGGATAACATATTATCTAATCGTCGTGAAACCATTTTGTCGGGTTGTTTTTAACCTCTAATGGATAATGCACACCGGCATCGTATGGCAGACGATCTGAATGTTGTAGGGCTACATGCGATGTGTCCAGGTCTCGAGGCGATTTTTAAAGCTTAGAATTTAACACGTTGTTCTCGGATCAGGTGTAAAGTAATATTTGTTAGTATACGAAATTATATTCGCGTTTATGTGTACATAGAAAAAAACCCGACTTTCAAGCTTTGAATCAAATTACTGTTTTCAGATGAAACATAACGAATGAAGTTCTAGGATAACATATTATGTGGACGTCGTGAAACCATTTTGTCAGGTTGTTTTTAACCTCTAATGGATAATGCACACCGGCATCGTATGGCAGACGATCTGAATGTTGTAGGGCTACATGCGATGTGTCCAGGTCTCGAGGCGGTTTTTAAAGCTTAGAATTTAACACGTTGTTCTCGGATCAGGTGTAAAGTAATATTTGTTAGTATACGAAATTATATTCGCGTTTATGTGTACATAGAAAAAAACCCGACTTTCAAGCTTCTAATCAAATTACTGTTTTCAGATCAAACATAACGAATGAAGTTCTAGGATAACATATTATCTGGACGTCGTGAAACCATTTTGTCGGGTTGTTTTTAACCTCTAATGGAAAATTCACCCCGGCATCGTATGGCAGACGATCTGAATGTTGTATGGCTACACACTGTAAAAACAAACTCCAGTAAAAAAACGGAAAAGGTACTGGCAGCAGAGTTGCCGTATCTTTTCCATTAAATCACAGAAAATCAGTTACATGACTTTTCCGTTTTGTAAACTGAAAAGTTCCGTTTTGTAGACGGAAAAGTTCCGTTTTGGAGACGGAAAAGTTCCGTTTTGGAGACGGAAAAGTTGCGTTTTGGAGACGGAAATGTTCCGTTTTGGAGACGGAAAAGTTCCGTTTTGGAAATGGAAAAGTTCCGTTTTGGAGACCGAAAAGTTCCGTTTTAGAGACGGAATAGTTCCGTTTTGGAGACGGAAAAGTTCCGTTTTGGAGACGGAAAAGTTCCGTTTTGGAGACTGCAAAGTTCCGTTTTGGAGACTGCAAAGTTCCGTTTTGGAGACTGCAAAGTTCCGTTTTGGAGACTGCAAAGTTCCGTTTTGGAGACTGCAAAGTTCCGTTTTGTAGACTGAAATGCTCCGTTTTTGAGACTGAAATGCTCCGTTTTTGAGACTGAAATGCTCCGTTTTTGAGACTGAAATGCTCCGTTTTTGAGACTGAAATGCTCCGTTTCTGAGACTTAAACGCTCCGTTTTTGAGACTGAAACTCTCCGTTTTTGAGACAAATATTAATTTTCAGAATGAAATTTTCCATTCCTGAAACAAATTTTAGATTTAAGCATGGTTATTTGAACCTTTACAAACTGACATTTTCAAATTTCTCCTTACTGATCGAAACCTATTGGCACATAATAGATTCGCATTTATGTCAGTAAATAGCTATTTATAACCAATTTTTTCTGTGTAAAGAATGTTTGTCAAAATATTTCTAAAATTATAATTGCATGTATATCATATCAAAGAAATACTCGAATAAAATTATATATTAGAAATATTTAGACAACAAAAAGAAAAAAGCTATTCAAGAAAAAGTGCAGAGAAAAAAAAAAGTTGAAAATATTAATTTTATTAAAATGTATACATTACACATTCATTGGTTTAACATTAGAGGTAAAATAGAGATGTCACCAACATTGCAGCTGATATTTATGTACATAGTATTTACTCAAAAACTAATTATTTTACTTATTTTTGGCAATATAATTTGTAATATTTAGATTTGGGAAAAAAGATCCATATCAACTGTTTTCCATTGTCACAAATTATGTTGCCCATGGTGATTTTGGTGTGAATTCAACACTGCAGAAATGCAATTATGTGTCCCGAAAGGGTTAAATATGTAAATTGTTCCCATTTTCTTTGTTTATTTATGTGTATATAAATATATTTAAAAAATAAAAATGTTTTCACACATGTGCTACAAATGTAATAAAATAACCAACGATTTTAATTTATTTTCATATTTAGAGAAATATTTTGAAAAATTATTAAAACTTTACATTTCAATTGCATATAAAAGTAGTTTTAGTGTAAATAATTTAAAGTATTTTGATTAACTGTTTACAATTCACTTTGCATTTACTTACATAAACAGAACTCATTATGAAGAAAAGAGGCGCGGGGGGGGGGGGGATAGCCTAATTGTTCTAATAATGAATAAGCTGTTTGGACATTTGTCCTTTAACACGTTGACGGACACTTGCATCTATAGCCGTCAAAGCGAAGTTCACTATGTGGTATAATGATTGATTGAGACCAGGATTTACATGAAAAAATATATGAAAATAAGTAAGAGCTTAACTTCACGTACATTAAATAATGCAAAATTTAATTTTAAAATACTGGTGCCAACATAGGAATTAAGTGAACTTCGCTTTGACGGCTGTAGACGCAAGAGTCCGTCAACGTGTTAAAAAAAACCCTAGCTTGAAAAATTATTATTTTATATTTAATACATTTTCAAATTTTTAAATATGAAATCTGATTGTATATTTTTTTTTTTCAAATTTCTCCATAACAGAAACAAAATAAGTATATTAAACATTTTGGCCATATATAACCTTGGCAAATTGAATGATTCAGACATATACACCAATAAGAATATGCTGCAATAACTACAGAAGGCATCCAGTTATCCAGATTTATGTTATATATTCAGTAGAGAAATGCATTTTACTTCCTATAAGAGAGTAGATTTTCTTACACGGTAAGTGTAATTTTAGTTAATCCTTGAAAAACCTCACGTTATATAAGGTATGCCAAAAACATTTACTTAATAATAATAATAAAAAGAAACTCATTTTGATTTCTGTTAATTATAAATGAGTCAAAACATTCCGTCGACATTTATGGATATGAAGAACTACCTTAAAAGTAAAATAGCTCCAAATCCTTTCTTTTAATTAAATGAAAGCAAATTTTATTAATTTTTTTTGTCTCATTTTTTAAAGCAGCATTTTTTTTATTATAGTCCATTCTGAACTAATTTTATCTTTGCATGTTGAAAGCTTCAGGTTGTAATTCACATTATCAGAAAGTTAATATGTAAATATATATAAAGTAAAGCATTTTAATTTTATTTTAAAATATAACTATTATTTGTATCACTGCTATTTGCAACTTTAGAATCAATATCAGACACAGACAGCCAATTCGTGTGAAGAAATATCAGTATGACACTATTTCTCTGCTGCTAAAACTGCCCGGTTTTCAATTTGACTCTTGAAGAACCCTGGTAAATGCAGACTTTATTATCAAGTAGTGAAATTTTTCTAAATCTTTAAAACTGTAAACAAAGAATTTTAAAATTGTTCTATCTTAAATATTCACCTACACACAAAAGAATTTTTACTGAAGACCATGTTTCTTAAATGCAATATTACATTTCCATTTGGTACATCTTATATTCATGAAAACTCTAGATTGCTTAATTATACATTAACACAGTGCTTGTAATAAAACCATAACAGCTGAATGTGTACAGATTAATATACAAATGAAAATGCAACTATTTCAAATAACAAAATTTAGATCACCGTACAAGATGACAAATATCCTGATAAGTTCACTGTAATTTCTTTACTTCCTAACAGTGGCATTTGTGAGAAACAAGATCATAATCATAATTACCCTGGTGAGAACAAACTACATTGAAAATATGAGATAAATATAAAATTAGCAGTAAAGAAAACACCAAATAAAACAAAAAAATTTATTGATTGTTGTATTACAAATTAAAATTACTTTCAAAATCTCTATGTCCATTCACAAGATTTTATAATTGGCTTGGCAACCATATTATCTCTTTTCCCTTTCATCCTAGGTGCTTTGCTATCTTTATTCGGATTAATATTGGCAAAGATTCTGAAAAATGAAAATACGAAAGTTTGTAATAAAAGACACTGATAAAGTTAAAAGATGTAAAAAGATATATGATACACAATTACCACAGTTATACCTTTAATTTTATTTTACAGTAACCTTTTGTCACATAAGAGATCTTGCAGGATATATCAGACAAAAAAAAATCTTAAAAGATGACTTACAATAACTCATACTCTCACATATAAGTATTAAAATTCACACCATTATATATAAATTAATTTTGGGGGGAAAATTACTTAAAATTAATGACCAAGCTCAAGAGTTGATGCAGCTTTGAGGCCCATTTTGTGAAAAGTAGAAGTTACTTTTTGTGAATTTTATTAAACATTTCGTAACGTTAGTTGAAATCCAATTACTCAAATTCGAACCAAAAATTTATTAACAAAAACTTCTTTCCCACAGCTAAAAACAGCTAAAATATCCCCTTGCTAAAGTTTTTGTTTTTCAATCGGTTATTTACAAATTACGCATTTTAAAACACTTTTTATGAAAAAGAATTTTACGAAGGGAGCGTATTTTATAAAAAGGAATTTTGTGAAGGGGCCTGTTTTATTAAGTTCATTTTTGTGAAAGGGTCCATTTTAATAAATTTATTTTTGTGAAGTGGCCCTAAATAGGCCCCAAATTTTGTCTGGATCTATCCCTGAAGCTGCACTGTATTTATAAAAAAATTAATCCACCATTTGGGATGGGTATTTTCTGATGTTCAAATTGATTCTTTGATGATTATTTAAGTAATTTTTAAGAAAGTATAATCCTGTAATAAATAAAAGGCAAGTAAATTTTAAATAAATTTAAAGTAATGAAATTTAAAGAAATTACTTAAAACAATATATATATTTTTAGTTTTATAACATATTTTAGACAGTCAGTCATCGGTGAATGATGTGGCGCTTAACGTGTTAAAAAATATCTGAGGATATTTAGTGTTTTGAGAGCTTCTGCTTGCGTTCTCAGTTCAGCTTCAGACTCACTCTCTTTATCATAGCTTCCATCAGTGTTTTATTTAAAACTTCCGAAATAATTTACGGTATGGAAGCTTCACCAGTAGTAGCGACCTCATTGTCAATAACTGCACATGTCAGTTCGTCTTGTATTGTGCAGCCGGGATTACGTAACTTTTGTGCAAGTAGGAGCACAACATCATTTCATTGTTGTCGTCTTCGAACGATAATTCTTCAATTCTGGAAGCCAATCATGTCAAAAGCAATTTTCAATGTTTTTTTTTTCTTTTTGATACCATATTCCAACTCTAGGCTACTTAATACACGGCATCTAACACAGACACGTAAAAGTTATCTTTTTGATCAATTGCAGCAAGGAAGTATTTTAGAAGCAGCTTTCGTATATTTATCTTAAAATTTTGAATAATTCCTTGATCTAAGGGTTGTGCAACACTAGTGAAGTTTGGAAGCAATAAAACGAATTCAATCTAATTTAAATTGCGAATTATACAATGACCAATATAGTTGTCTGCGATGATGGAGAAATCCAAAGAGCCATAGAAAGTTTCTCTTATCTCCTGCGACAGGAGTAGCCATATCAATCTTCGACTATGGAAAGCTTTGACGCGGAAAATGAGTTCTTTCGTCCTCTCCCGCATCTGCCATATTTGACTGATCGACAGCAGTCAAATCAGCAGTCTCCAATGCAAGACTCGGCTAAATATGACGGGCGCAAGAGGGCGGTATGAACGGCATCAAGTGACGTCATTTATGACTGCTTCATCTTTAGGAATCCCCTTGACTGCAACCCGCAAGAATAGATATTATTCGGTCAGTTGTGCATTCTTTTCCACAGTGTGTATACACTCAGCGAAGTCAAGTGGTATGCGACATTTCTATTTCCACTAGACTTCTGTTCTAACGTTCTTCAGAACCTGTTCTAGCGTCCTCAGAGCCGTTCTGATTGGCTGGCCCGATTCAGATGAAGTGGCTAAACGTCCGAGCACCGTTTGCATATATTCGGATGTTTGTTTTCAGCTATTTCGTTTCTGATGCTACATAAGTTTGATTTGAATAAATCATTTTCCATTTTTAAATGATGAAACTGCTATTTTCTACTTGAAAGTATTCAAAAATGCCTGCATAAAACAAACCTCCATCATTTCCAAACTAAAACTGTTTTTTTTTTTTTTTTTTTTTTTTTTTTTTTTTTTTTTTTTTTCAAACCTTTTAAGATTAAGACTGTTTCATAATTTTTAATTGTTATTTCTATTAAAAATTATAAAATAAAATATATAATTTATATTAAAAACGCTTGTCACTTATAAAACACTGCAATTGCAGGGGAATTTGCATATCTAAACCATGAAAAAAATATAAAACCAGGGTTATTTTTTATTTTTGTAACCCTGATACTAAAAATAACCCTGAAAAGTATTCTTTTTTTAGCACTGAATATGGAATTTTTAAATATGTTTCATGGAGGTATAGGAAGATTCTGTTGCAAATTCAGGGGACAGTTAGAAGGTATTCCCCCCCCCCCCCCCAAAAAAAAGAAAAAAATTTCTGATTTTATATTTTTTCATGATTTAGATATGCAAATTCTCCCAGCAACTGCAACGTTTTATAAGTGAAAATGCGTTTTTATTATAAATTATAATTTTTTTAATAATTTTTAATATAAATAACATTCAAAATTTATGAAACAGTCTTTATGACTCTATCTTAAAAGGTTTGGGGAAAAAATGGTTTTAGTATGGAAATGACGGAGGTTTGTTTTATACAGGTATTTTTGAATACTTTCAAGTAGAAAATAGCAGTTTCATCATCTAAAAATGAAAAATAATTTATTCAAATCAAACTTATCTAGCATCAGAAACGAAATAGCTGAAAACAAATATCCGAATAATATGTGCAAACGATGCTCGGGCGTATGGACACTTCATCTGGAGCTGGCCAGCCAATCAGAACGGCTCTGAAGGACGCTAGAACAGAAGTCTAGTGGAATTAGAAATGTCGCAAGTGGTATGCAATATTATCACAATCTCTAAGGCTGAGTTTAGATGCTTGATTTTCCTTCCTTCAAAACTTGTCCAGGAAACGCTATTGACAACCATTCTTCTCCAATCGTTTGCAGTTATTCACAAAAAGATGGGGAGATTCAACAATGGAAAGAAAATTGGAAGATTAGATCGACTTGACGCAAAGATTTTCCTCTTTCAGAATGTCTGTCCGTTTTATACAAAAGCTATTAAAGATGAAAAGCATCACGTGACCACAAAATAAAAAAGCTAAGAATTGACTTGCGAAAAGTTACCTTATAAGCGGGGTGACCACATACGCGGTACTGACTGTGTGTGTGTGTGTGTATATATATATATATATGTCCATTTTCACTGTTTTAGCTTATTTTCAATTAACTGTAAATGATTTCTTGTAAGATTTAAAAATTCGAAAAATGCTTAGTTCTTTAATATCTGTAGGTATACTGGTAATTTATAATCAGATTAACCCATAACATCCAGGACATATGATGCATACAGGATGTATGTCCTGTTTTGTTTGTATCTGATCTCTTCACCTGTCAAAAGGTAGAACCTCACTATAAAATGAAAAGTAACAGTTCAAATATGAATAAAATAGGACAAACATGCTGTACGTCTGGTATCATCTACAATAAAATCAGGACTTGCACCATACGCACATATCACAATTCTTATAAAAACAATGTATCAAATTACATGTAATATGATCCTCTCTGTAAATAAATTTTTTGCAGTTGAAAATGTTTCATGTAAACTTAATAAATACTTAAACCCATACTTATGTAAATGATTTAGAAAATGCGTCACCTTTAAAAATTTTTTTTTAGCTTTAACCGTTTTCTCTACGCTTTCTAAATTTTATTGAGCAGTGTATTTTATGTGTAAAGAAATATAGCATTATTAATAGACTGAGTAAGTTCATTTTAGCTTAAATTTACTTCAATGGTACTTTAAAATACTATTTACCTGCGAGTGCATAAAGGATTTACTCAAAAACAGAATTATTTACTCCCACTTAAAATAATTGCATATAGAATGTAGCCATTTCATATCTATCTATTACATGTGCGGCTGGGGCTAACGAAAAAGACAGGCTATGGTGGCATTACATTTTTTTTTTTTTTTTTGAGTTCGACCAATAAAACTCGAGGTTTTTAAGCACCAGAATGACGAACCTCACAATTTTTTTCTGCGATCTATTGAAAAATTGCGATTTTTTTTTCAGTTATTAATCAACGAAATTCACAGGCCACAAGTTAACCCATCATGGGCCACTTTACCTAATTTACCAACAATTGCAAATGCCGTAATCAATTATTGTTGAATGTTATTGTCAGGGTTTGCCCAAGTGGGATTGCCGGGTTTTTTCGGGCGGGCCCCACTTGAAAAAATCCATTGTGGGTTTTTCAAATTTTTTCGTGCTTTCACAACTGTATCATTATTTAATCTAAGTAAAATATTGAATATAATTTTTACAAGAGTTTATTAAAAGAAATTTGATTTTTAATTAATTAAAGAATATTTTTAATTAATCAATTCTTGATTTAATTAATTAATGTTTTAGAGAATAAAAGATAAAAACAAATTTCAGAGTTTCCCCTTGATTTAAAAAAGTGCAGGGTGCTGCCGGTGAGAAAAGGGCACTTTTTTTATTCTTAGGGGCATGTTTTGGATTCTTAAGACCACTTTTTTGATTTTTAACCACTTCAATGGCTGCCCTGAGTCTGGGGGTAAAGGCACCGTTTCTCCATACCTGTC
The DNA here is from genome assembly GCA_963932465.1 of Maratus speciosus. Classification (NCBI taxonomy): domain Eukaryota; kingdom Metazoa; phylum Arthropoda; class Arachnida; order Araneae; family Salticidae; genus Maratus; species Maratus speciosus. Next base: position 876,768 of record CAWVRF010000734.1, on the reverse strand, counting down.
GCCGGTGAAGTGGTTAAAGTCACTTTTAATATTAAAACTTCGATACAGTAGCCTCCCGCTTAACCTGCCTAAACGGGACCGAGGGTTAGCCGGTTAAGAGAAAAACCGGTTAAAATGGAGAAGTAAACAAGTATCTGCATAATTTAATTAATTAAACCCGTGAGATGTATTAAGTTTTTTCAGTTTGTGTAGTTTTAAAAAAGTACATAATTTCTGAAATGAATACTATTTATATTTAACTGAATTGACAGAAAAATTATCACTGATAACAAATAATGCAAAATATTTAACGCAAATTAAATTGTTGAAAATCGTATCACACACCTTTATACTAAGTTGAAATTATTCTACATTATGTATATTTAAGTTAATCAACCATAAAAAAAAATCAGTGACCTTCTTCTGTTGAAGGTAAGATGTCAAACAATTTGCACCATAATCTCTCCATTTCTTTAGCATCATAAGTTTTAACCGAGGTCTGCTCAACATAGCGTAGCGCCAACTCCAATCCTTTTATCCCTTCCGTATGTGGAAATTTAGCTGTGTCAACTTCAACTGGATCATCATAATGATCGTCTTCGTATTGAACAACATCAGTTACAGTCCTAATTATATCCTCGTCAAATAATGTTTTATGCTTGAGATCTTTATCAGACTCAAACAACTCTTATACATTTTCTACGGTGATCTGTTCCCATCCCTCAAGCTTTTAAAATTTTTGTACAAAACAATTTGCAAATAGATCAGAAATTATAGAGTTCCAGGGGGGGGGGGAAGAGGGTGTGTGCACTTTTGACTATTAAAAACACAAAATCTCAAATCTTCCGGGGGGACATCTCATTGTTCCTGGGAGGGGGGAGGGATGTCTCCTCCCCGGGCCTCACCCTGAATTCAATGTGTATACATTTAGAACCGACGTTCTCCTTTCTGAATTTTGCCTCCTTCCACTTGGGATTCCACTTCAACTCGAAAGCGTAAACTGAATTCCCGAGGCAGTCATCCCTGAATTTTGCCTGATGTTGGGGGAAAAAAGTCGGCCGGTTAAAGCGGAATTCCAGTTAAGAGGAGGCCGGTTAAGAGGGAGGCTACTGTATCTCTTTTCAAAACAACATTGAGTCAGATTTTACTATGTAAGTAAATTTTTTAATGCAAAAAAGAAAAAAGGCACTTTTTTTAATGGAGAGGCAAGAAGGATGCTATTTTGTAAACCAAAGAGCAGGCAGGGTGCAGCACCTTCCTGAAACTGCCCGGATGAAACTCTGCAAATTTAAATATATTTCATATATAAATTTAAATATATTATCATAATTTATGATATAACAAATTTAATTATTAATTTTTTTTTTTTTTTACAAAATGTTTCTGTATCCAAAAAATCATAGTTTTTTCTTAGTTTTAAAAATTACCTATTTTTATTTGTATATTAAAACTAAATTTTGAACTCAATTGGTTTTTCTTAACTTTTCTGTATTTTGTAGACATTTTTATATGCTAAGTAAATAGTTTTATGAATAATTACATATCTTATACATTTATATTCAAATAACTTTTACAGATCAGTTATCAATTCCTTTTGTCTTCAATAATGATAATAAAGCATAAAAAATGAAATTCTTACAACTACTCGGTAAGTTGGTTTAGTATGCAGAGTACCGAGTAAATACCGAGTACTCAGTACAGTCCTAGAAAAACCTTTTTCAAAGGGTTGTGGAAAAAACAAGAACAAACTGCCGCAAGAAAATGTGAACAGCAAACGGTCGCGAGAAAATGCGATTTTCATAAGCGCAGTGAATTTCGTCAAATGGGAGATGCACAACCTGTGGCCCGCGATGGGTTTAACTTTTGACCCAATTAACTTTTGCCAATTAATAACTGAAAATAATCAATTTTTGGCAATAGGTCGCAGGAAAAAAGTGCAAGGTTCATGCACCAAAAAATCTGGAAGTACATCAATCGAGCTCGGAAAATTTCCGAGTTTCGGCGATGGGGCTCGGAAAAATTGTGAGGTTGTTGATCAGTTGCGAAAAAATCGCGAAGTTAGTTGTGCTGGTGCTAAAAAATCACGAGGTTCGTTAATCGAGCTTAGAGAAAGCACAGGTTGGTGAAAATTTTGCCAATCGGCAGTTAAAAATTACAGTGAAATTTGTCAATCAGTCATTACTAAAAAAAATTACCCTGAATTTTGTATAATCATGTATCCTTGTCTACTGAATCGGATAAGCTGACTGGCTAGAATTTAGAGGGTAAAACTATCCCACCTCTGAAATCATATTTTTAGTCTTATTACACGACAGATTCCCCATCCGATCCCACTAAGGAGGGGACAGAGGAGGCATGGCGTCCCGGGCACCAGTACATGGATGCAAAAAGTATATCTCAGTCAAGGCTGAAAACTTTTCTGGGTATTAGAAATAGCCAAATGAAAATGGGCTAGAAGATTTCTATGCCTTGCATTATGGCTAATAATTGATCTCTTACAATAAAAGAAAGTAATTAAAAACGCTTGATAATAAAATTGCTATTATTTAAATATATAATGTAGAATTTTCTATCAGACAAAAATCTCTTCAGGACAAGGTCTTGCACCCAAGGCGCCAGAACCATGGGGCGCCAAATGAAGATTTTGTGTGGCGATATTTCTTATATCTATATTTAGCGCAGTATTGTTAAAATCGTCCTGTCTGAGGTATGCCAAAGCATACAAACATCTAAGGATAATATGGCATAAGGATAGTGTATAAAGCGGAGTTGTTTTTCGATTCTTTTTGATTTCGTTTACAATATTTTAATGAATCAATATTTGACAAAGCAGATTACGTAGTTCAGTATTTAGTCCAGGCAATAAGGAATTTTACCTAGCAAAATTAATGGTAGTTCTGGAAATCGGCTTACTTTAATTTTTTTGGATCGCTGAATCCGAATTTTTAACTTACCCCCAAAATCCCCCCCCCGAAAACCCCCCAAAATAGTTGTTATTAACTTAAATTTCTTATTGTTTTAGGGGAAAAGCATTACGAAATTCAGAAACTAGACAAAATTTGCACAAATAGGATATATGACATTATGACGTATGATAAACGGGGAGAGAGGGGCTGCCTCGAAACATTCCCCGCGCGCTTTTCTCAAAAACCAATTTTTTTCAAAAAATCAATTTTTTGGAGGGTGAAATTTTGGTGGGAAGTTACAAATTTGGATTCAGCGACCCAAAAAACATAAAGAGAGTCGAAATCCAGAACTAGTATTAATTTTTCCAGGTAAAATACCCTATTGCCTAGACTTCATAACTTAATGCACGCAGTGCATGTTCAGAGGCAGCCCTCCCCCTCCCCGTTCATCCTACGTCATAATGTCATATATCCTATTTGTTGCAAATTTTGTCTACTTTCAGAATTTTGTAATGCTTTTCCCCTAAAACAATAAGAAATTTAAGTTAAAAAAAAGTATTTGGGGGGGGGGAGTTCGGGAGGGGGAAATTTTGGAGGGAAGTTAAAAATTCGGATTCAGCGACCCAAAAAACTTAAAGTAAACCTTATAGAGAAAGTTCGGAGGGGAGATGGGAGGGCGAATGTAAACGTGTGAGTGGTTAAGTGGAATTGCGCAACTTAGTTCACGCAGCACCACGCGCATGTTCCGAGGCAGATCGCCCCCTTCCCCTTCATCCTAAGTCATAATGGTCATATATCTAATTTGTTGCAAATTTTGTCTACTTTCTGAATTTCTAGATACTTTTCCCCTAAAACAATAATTTTTTTTTTTTATAAAAACTTTTTTTTTGTGTGTGTGTGGGGGGGGGGGGGGGATTTTACCAAAATTTGGGAGGGTTACCGGGGGAAATGTTGGTGGGAAGTTAAAAATTCGGATTCAGCGATCCAAAAAAACATATAGTAAGCCTTTTTCCAGAACTATCATCAATTTTGCTAGGTAGAGCCCCTATACGGTCTCTATTGCCTGGACTAATTAGGGATTGACCGAAGCAGCAATTTTGCCGAATGCCGAAGTTTCGGTCAAAGTGTATACCGAATAAATTTTCAATACATATTTTTGCATATAATAACTTTTTTTATAAACTTAATTAAAATCTTATTAATTTAATTCTGTTACATTTGTATTGTTAAGTGTAATTACACAAAAAAATTAATGACTTCTTTCCACTAACCAATTCATTAACTCATCACCTATTTTTTGTTATTTTATCACTAGTCATTACCCAAATTAACCTATGAAACTATTAAACTGTACAGTCTATTAATAAGGATAAGGATTGTCAGAAAAACAAAAGTTCGTTCAAATAAAAAGAAAAAATGTTGTCATTAAGCTGATTTACTAATTGTCTAAGTATAATTATAAACATATTGAATTGAATAGGAATGTTGTCAAATACAAAAGGTATATCAATTTGTACATTTAACTATTTTCTGTCAAATTATTGATACATATTTATATTTTGATTAACCTCTAACTAATGTTACCGGTTTCTCAGACCGCGGCTTTTTTCAATTTTTATAGTTTAACTTGGAATTTTCAGCTTAACTACAAACACTACAGAAATTTTGTTCCGTTTGGAACTTTAGTACTATCACCAGAGACTTTTGAATGGGTGAATTGTAATTATAAAAGTCCTGTGCAAAAAGTTTAGTACAAAAACACCATCCTATGAGTCAATCGTGCCTTGTATTCATCTTTCGACGGAGCGGTCTCACAGACCGCTTCACACTAGTTATGTGACAATTTCTGTGACATCAGTTAAAGGTTAATATTTTAACATTGTGGTGATGAAGATAGCAAATTTGAGTGATTTTAATTTAATGGTTATAAAAGCTATAGGATAGGCATAGGAGTATAATTTTACTTGTGTATTTTTTTAATATACACCTTAGATATACAGAGATGAACTTTGATATACTTATTTGAAATATATATTAAAGAAAATACACATTAAATAAATTTAAATTAAGTTTGATTTGGTTTTTGTTTATGACGGCCAATTATCAACACGAGGGATATAGGCTCTAAAAGGGGGGGGAGTGCCCTGCGTGGTGGTCTTTCTAAGGGAACCTAACCCGTATTAACGCTTGGAAATCCAAGGTTCGAAGAAAACCACGAAAACTCCGAACGATTAGGCCGACGAGCATGATTCGGTTCGAACCCAGCACTTCCCATCTACCAGCTTCGAGAGCAGAACAAATTTAAATTAAGAAAACTAATGTAGAAATAATTAAAATTAAGTGATAAGGGAAAGATGCCCATCTTCCTTATTTTTTTTTCCCTATCGTAGACAGTTGTTCCGATTTCACGCTTATGTAGACTACTTTAGGAAGTTTTTTTTTTTTTTTTTAATTAAAAATGGCTTTGTCTTGTATTTTGTTGCAGTGCAGCTGAACTCTGAACTCATGCACATAATATTAAAACTCATCATTTAGCCTATTCTACTTCTAAGTAAAAGAGAATTCTTCTACTTCTAAGAAAATACTTATCCGCAATTATTCGGTTTACAATGCCGAATCACCTAATATCAAATCGACTATTCGGTATTCGGTCAATCCCTATTCAGTATTACATATCTTAAATTTTAAAATAAGTCGGCTATTAAAAAATGAATAAATTTCTCTTTGTAAATATACTTTGCGGAAGAAGGGGGGGGGGGGGGGGCAAAATCCATGTTTGCCCCGGGTGGTAAAAAGCTTAGTTTCGGCCCTGCACCCATCTACCCGAAATATAAATTGATGTGGCTCTCGACAACCCAGACATATTTGCAAGTGGCCCTTTTCTTGAAAGGTTGTGCATAATTAATTCCGATGAAAATCCTCGTGATTGGTTAATTTTCTTAAATAATACTTAACAAACACCAAATAAATAATGTAAAAACATTATATTTTATTTAAATATGATTCTGTTTCTAATTATTCTGAATATCTTTATAAGTTAACTGTTAAACGTAGAAGTTGTATAAGGTTTTTAAAAATATGTTTTAAAAGTTTTTTTAAGTATTCGGCAACATGGCTGAATGTCGAATATTCTGTGCATCCCAAGTGTGTTTTAAAAAATATATTTTGCACTTCTTTGAAAAATGAAATTGCACTAATATTTCCCCGTGTTTTTATTTTTTATTCCGACAAAACATTTTTGGAATAAAAAAGTTTATTGCAGAACATTGCAAAATATTCTGCTTAAGGAATAGTAACAAAACAAGTAAATCTGCAAATCAGTGGTCCTAAACATCAGTTCTGGAATGTTAGGAAAGTTAGTACACAAAAAAATTAAACCTGCAAATACTTCTCCGCCCCCTTTCCCCCCAAGCACTGTCTCAGTTTGATAACTTCCTATCATATAGTATTTTAAACCTCTATCTAAAATAATTTATTGATCTCGAGACAATCTGAATAATTAAATAGGGAATCATTCTCAAAAATATAATTTAAATTATTGATATTCTAATTGTTAAATATATTATCCCGTAAGGCATGGTGACGTCACGGCGACGTCGTTGTGAAGTCACACTGTGGTTTTGTGAACGTCGATGTGGCGTCATAGTGACTAGAATGCGAGGTCGTTATGGCCGTTTTAGAGGCCGTTTGTGACGTCACATTGTGACCACTCTGTGAAGTCACGGTGTGACTAATTTGTGAAAAGTGTGTCATTTGTGACTAATTTGGCATTAACTTTGTGACGAACCTGTGACGAATGTGACAATGTTTTGAAGTCACATTGTGACCAATTTGTGAAATATGTGTCATTTGTGACGAATTTGTCATAAACACTGTGATAATTTCAAATGAAAATCAAATTTCAAATTAATTGCTTAAAAGACGCAAAGGCCAACATAGTGAAAAAGATTCCATGCCGGGACTCGAACCCGGGCCATCAGTATAGCGCACTGACATTCTCCCGACTAAACCACATGGAACGATACCCAGTCTGGAAAATTTCTCACTATTATATGTTGGCAAGGCTACAAAAGCAGCACAAAATGGGATATTTATCGTGAGCCACCGACATGGGGCAAACACGAAACTTAATTAAATCCAGCATCGATTGAAACTATATTAATATTTGGAAATTTTTCCATTCGCCTAGCATACAATATTTCAAATGAAAATCAAATTTCAAATTACATGCTTAAAAGGCAGTTTTAATTTGAAATTTGATTTTGATTTTAAATATTGCATTCAAGGCGAAGGTCTCTCTTTGGAAAATTTTCCAAGTACTAATGTAGTTTCAATCGAATCTGGATTTAATTAAGTTTCGTGTTTGCCACATGTCGGTGGCTCACGACAAATATCCCTTCTCGTGCTGCTTTTGTAGCCTTGCCAACATGTAATAGTGAGAAATTTTCCAGGCTGGGTATCGTTCCATTTGGTTTAGTCGGGAGAATGTCAGCGCACTATACTGATGGCCCGGGTTCGAGTCCCGGCATGGAATCTTTTTCACTATGTTAGCCTTTGCACCTTTTAAACAATTAATTTAAAATTTGATTTTCATTTGAAATATTGTATGCAAGCCGAATGTTTCTCTCTGGAAAAATTTCCAAGTTTTAATACTGTGATGGTTCTTGTCATAAGCACTGTGATGTATTTTAAAATGCATAATTTTGAAATAAAGTTTTGTTTGAAATGTAAAATCTTATATTTTTACCATACTTTTTAGCAAAATATCGCTATTTTGGAGTCCTATTCTTCTAAAATATTTTAAATTTTTCCACTTAAAAAACAATGCTTATCAACTGACATCTTTTTTTTTATTAAATTCCAAGCTTGATCTTGAGTACAAGCTCGATATTAAGAATGTGTAAGATTTTAATGTGTTATGATTAGTCATTGCTTTATTAAATACGACATTATAAGCCATATTTATTTAAATTTTTTATTCCCGTGTATATTGTATTTTGTGAATATGACCTAAATAGATTTTGTATGTTTTATAGGAAAAGACTGATCTGCGAAAAAGAAAAAAAAACAAGTAAGAAAAATCATGCGTTAAGCATAGATTATAAAACACTTTCCAACGCTTCCTGAATGCTTTAACAAGACATCGTAATTTAGGGAAATAACGTAAATAAGATAACTAAGTAAACATTTTAGAAAACGCATAAAACATTTGAAAATCTGATTTCAGCAGTTACCGTCCACAGCCAAATATGTTTTCTAATTCTTTTGAACAGTCCTGTATTTGATCTGTAGGTTGATATATATACTATATAATGGGGAAATTTAGTTTAGCAATTGAAACATAACAGGTTGAAATTCTCTTTCAGCAATTTATACTAATAAATGGAAAGATACTTAAATACTTTTGTACAATCCTGTAGTTTACCTAGAACGTTTATTACACGCCACTATTTAGTTAAAATTTAATTCAAACTAAGACACTTTTAAAACTGCTGAAATCACATTTCCAGAAATTATGATTTACCATGTATTGGCCATGTATCCAATTCTTTACGTGACCCTGTATATCATTTTATCTATATTCTACAAACATTTCTTAGCAAATTAAATGCATTTCAGCGTAAAAAAGAACAACTCATTTAAAAACCACCTTTAAACAATTTGCGCCCATACGCAGTAACCCTTACGAGTACTTTTGTGTAGCCCTGTATACGAATTGTAGCATTTATATACACCATATACTGTGCATAAATATAGTGAATCATAAAAGCGCATATCATAATTAAAAATGCATTCCCAGCAATCATCGCTAATGAACAGTACTTCGGATACAATATAGTATTGAAATATTTTGTATGTCCCTGTAAATCCTATATGCACTTCGTATTATACATGAAATAATTTATAGTATGTAAACGTCAAAGACGTATATAAATTTCATTATATATGAAATAGATTAACATAATTAAAGTACGCCATAAACAATTCCCTCCACCCCTATATCACTATGTATTGGAATTCCTTTTTTAGCCCTGTAAATGAACAATAACTATTCTATGCATCGCATATTCAGCAGAATGCATATTTAAATGCGCTTCATAAATGCATATCAATTTTAGTCTGTTTGAAAGCGTGTAAAATCATTAAAAATCCTTTGAAACGATTTTTTCCATAGGCCGTAATGTAACGGAATACTTTTGACTGTCCCTGTAAATGAACTAAACATGCTACAAAATTCATTAGAAATAAGGAACGTGTTATGGTAAACGTCAATATCTAAATGTTTCAGGGAAATCCGAGTTTAGTTACGAGAGTTAGAGCGCGGACAGACAGCCATACAGAAAAACGGACAGGCAAACCGAAGTTAAACACTGTTAATCTGTTTAAAAAAATATTCACTCCTATATTATGTAAATAAATATGAACTTAAAAAAATATATATATACTAAAGTAGTTTAATTTATAAACTTCCTATTAGACACGAAAAACTTTTTATTTCAATGTTTAAATATCATATTTTACTTTTAGTGCCAATAATTACGTATATCATAAACTTAGAAAATAATTTTATAATAGACGAAAATTTAATAACCGCTTCAGAATGTCCATAATTAAATGTTAGATTAAAATCACAAACAAAAAAAATGCTTATATACAATTAAAAAAAAATAAATATACCAATTTGAAAAACACTAAAAATAATAATTAGTATTTATAATTGTACTATTAAACAACAATAAATTACAATAGATGAATTAAATGTATTATTAGATTTAACAATATCTCAAAAATCTTTGCATATGTTATAAGAAATTTCTATTATTTTATAATTTTGGCAAATGCTAAATCTGAAAACCATTGGTATGAAGATTTATGATTTTAAATAATAATTTAAAATATTATTAGCACTAAAAGAAAAATCTTTGAAAAGTTTCACTAGTGTAATACGTAAAAATACATTTTCCCAATATAATGCTAATTTCTAATCTGAAGTAGTTTCGTAATATCATAACAATCGAAAATCATATTTAACTCCAAAATAATAATGTCTATAACTACTGAAAGTGTTAGTAATCAGGAAACACAAAACAGTAAGAAGCCGAAAAAAATTCCAAATCATTGTCTCAACATATTTTCAATCTCAAGTAACAGCAAATTAATCTTTAAATTAATTCCACTCTGAATGCAGTTATGAATCAGTCTCTGCGCAGCTGTTTTTTTTTTTTTTCTTTTCTTCTTAAGTGATCGCAGATTAAGATATTTTTCAACGCAGCATCGAATAGGAAAATGTTTCTGAAAACAATTGCAGAACAGTCCCTTACTAATATAACATAAAACTATTTAAGTCATCATAATATACAAAACAGGGATAAAACATTTAAATTAAATAAGACTTACATTTACGTCCCATTTATAATATCCGTGTATTTGTAATATTTTAAAATGGCGGGCTTCTTTCTCTTATTTTATAAAAAAGTGTTGTAGACTTCGTGATGTTCTAAACAGAGTAAACTTCCGGCATCTTCTCTTCTGTGCGCAGACGATTTTGATTTTCAGCAGATGTTCTTTTTTATCGTTATTTGTTTTTGAATACAAAAGATTTCGAACTTAAGTGCTCAATAATTTTATGAGACTGTCTTTAATTAAAATTTTCTTTTTGGAGAATTTTCCAATGTATTTTATCTTTTCTTTTATCGGTTCCAAACAATTTAAGTTACAATGGATTGTAAAGGTTCTTTTTTGTAAATAATAATAATAATAATGATAATAATAATAATAATAATTAGAGTTTATTAGATAAAACTTTGTTTAAATTTTAAAAATGAGTAAATATCAATTTAATGGTAATAATGAACCCCCACCCCCCTTTTCTTAAAGTAAAATTTGTTTCACACGTAACAAATACAAAATATCGCTCACCCGCATGAAAAGTGACACATCTCGACAAAAGTAAATTTCACAGGAGAGGCAAAAGAAAATGTGCATGATTTTACTGTAACATGAAATTATAGCACTTAGCTTTGCATACAAGAATTAAAAAGTGCATAAAAGCGTAAAGCACATAAGAATGAAAACTTAGGATGTGGTTTGGAGGGTTGGATAATTTTACCTCATTACATTATCCACCCCTCTTCTTTGGTTACAAATGGACATATAGCATAATAACGTGATTTTTCATGTAGCTAAACTTATGAAACTTTTTGTGTAGCAAGACGCACCTATGACAAATCTTTTAGTGGAATAAAACCCAAAATGAATTTCTGTGAGATGTGTCACTTTTCTTGCGGGTGAGCGATATGTTCTTAATAAATAAAAAAGGATTATCGAGGATAAAATAAAAGAATTCTTTGTCAATCTGACTATCTTTTCATATTAATTTTCTGTAAAATAAAACAATTTGTAAAATAACTTTTTTTTTAAAGTCATATCTGTAAAATACAAATTTGAAATACGAATAATTAATTATTATCATGCGTTTTGCATAAATTTTGTATATTTTTTTTTATTTTCGGAAAATGTTAATTTATTTGAAAAGTCTGAAAGAAGTAGAATTTTTTCAAAAAAAGTTACTTAAAATAGTTAAATAGTTGTCAGGAAAAAAAACTCTCTCAAGAAAAAAACTCCGACTAAACTCTGAAGACTCTTTCTACGTGCTCATTAAAAGCTGCAGACTTAACTGTAATAGAAAATTTTTAGTTTGAAACCACAGAAGTGTTTCGAATACCACTGGTTGGCAAAAAAAATAAAATAGTTTCCTATCTGCAAACTAAATACTGTACAGATTTAATACTCCTAATTCTAAATATGTTATCCAAATTGCTTTAATGCTTGTATCGTGCACTTTATATATTATGCCTCCCCCACCCCCCCTTCGTGACAGAATTTACCGTTTGCTATCCACTAATATATTTTCATTCCTCATGCCGCTGTAACTCGGGACTGTTTAAAATATTTCTCTTCATTTTCAAAGATTTTAAAAGTTCATATTTTTTTCACACTGTGACTTACAATATGGTGGTTTTTTTTTTGGTTTTTTTTGTCACATATATGACGTGATGTACGTTACATGCAATGACATAACAATGACGTCTCAATTTTTTTTTAATTGATAGAAAATATAATTTTACAGTAAATAACATGTTTTGAAGAATTTTTGTAATTTTTTAAAGTTTTCTAAGAAGTTCACATCTGAGTCACAACGTGACATCACTGAGTGGTGGCATTTTGGTCACAGATATGACGTGACCACAGTGACTTACAGTGACGTCACAATGACGTCACCGTGACCATGCATGCTATGAGGGATATTTGAAAATAATTTTACTAGTGTACTTTTATTAAATTCTGCTAATACAATCATAAAAACAATTCGGTAGTACTTTTCATTGGATGTTCCATTACTCTAATTTTGATGTATTTCTGGAAATGTATGTAGGGGAGACCGGGAGAATGGCGACACCTTAAGGGAATTTAAATTTTTTCACCTCGAAAAAATTTTTATTTTTTAATAGTAAAAATTCTAAAGCTGAATCATGATCTTTAGTATCTGTATAAATTTAACCGTAATCATAACTGTAAAGTAAGCATACAAAAAAAAAATATTTTTTAAACCTCTGCACAGTGGCGGGATTACCCAGGATACTGGGGTAATTCCGCAACTGTACCGGGGTAATGCCGCCACTCTTTAATGACCTAGTACATGCATCAAATGGATACTACGAAGCACACAACCTACTGAAAATAGTTAGAAAGCAATGTAATTGAGCAGAATAATGGTTAAGCTTACAATTTACTTCATATTGCAAAAGTCACTCTGCTGAATCGGCTCCACTACATTAAAATGAGGCCATTTCTCACCCAATTTGCATGGCGGCGGCATTACCCCGAGAGGACAATATGGCGGAAATCCCCAAGCAAAGCCGAAAGAAGAACCGAACTTGTTCAACACATTGCATCAAAATGTCGGCGAATGTATGTAGATTACGTGTCATATTATCTTAAATACCTAATGTTACAATAAAAGGTGCTTATCTCTACTCATTTGAAGCTCCAAAATAATAAGCAACTAGATGAAAACTACATTTTTAACTAGAACAAACGAACAACGTACAGCAAAGTCACTCTCACTTTAGGCACTGTTTCTATTGTTGGCCACTATAGTGTAGGCACATTCACTATCTCAAACTGCCGTTAGTTTTTAAACTAGGTGGGGTGGCGGCATTCCCCCGGTCTCCCCTATTTGATATATTAATGGAAAATGAACTGTGTGAATGGCTAAATATAGATAGATTAATATAATATAGAAAAAACTGGAATATGATAATTTTAACAGTAATTAAAAAATAGTTGTTAAAAATTCAATAAACTTAAGCGAATAAAGAAAAAGGTTTTAATTTATATTTCAGTAAAAATTAGGGGGGGGGGAAGCTTTTTCGGGGTGGGGAAAAAAGAAAAAAAAAAGCTTCTCTTATAAAAATGAAAACATGTATCCCACTTTACATTAAACATGCTATCGGCTAACAAAATTCATAGTCTACTACTATAAAAACAAAAATATTGCAAATAAATAAAGGTATAAAATGGTTAAGTAAAACTAATTCTCAATAAAATTTTCATTGAAAGAAGATTAAACATTTTCTGCTTCCTGGCTGGTAAAGATTGTTAATGATAACCCAAATTAGTAAACATCCCAGAGAATTTTTTATACTAGCGTTAACCCTTTTTTATATGTGTAGAGAAAAAAAAATTACTTGTCCCTCCCAGGAACGAAAACATTATACCCGCCGATCTTGGATACCATGTACCGTGTCTTAAAATGCATGTTCTATAGGCCTAACGTGCAATCGCAGAAATAAACAAGCTTTTATGTAAAACACTTATTTAAAATAAATGCAACGTTCATTATAAAAAATAATTACAAAATAAAGCTGAATAACTTACCTCTTTTTCACAAAAGTAACAGAAACATGGAGCAGATCAGGAAATAACTGGAAACAAAACAACGTGGTTAGCGAACGTGGAAAGGCAAGACAAATTCCTTTTTCAATGATTTCAAGATGAATCAGCTTTTTTTTTTTGCTGCAACTAAATGTCAGAATGACATCAAATGATCGCAGAAATTCCTTCTAAACGTAGCCCGAACACCTATAACCGATGATAACATAAAATCAACATGGCTGTCGCCGGAGTTCTTGTTTAGATACGGAGACGGAGATATACCGTTTTTGGTGCGTCTACTGCCAGATGCGGAAACTCTGATAGTTCAAGGCCAACAGAAAACGGAACATTTCCTGGAATTCCAGGAAAAGTAAGAGTTTTATCTAAAACGGAACTTTTCAGTTAAAAAAGGGAAAATTCACAGAATAACACCTGTTAATTTCAGGACATTTTTTTACAGTGTAGGCATTGTAGTTACCTATAAGATGTAAATGATCTCTAAGAACATTTCCTAAATAATTCGAAAATTAAAAGGGGGTGAAAATGGATGAAAAACGTTCTAAAAAACATTCTAAATTGCGATTTCTACGCAATCTCAGGAAGTACCGAACCGATTTAAAATATAATGGTGTGAAAACGATGGTGACACACTTGCTCCAACATAGACTGTATTTCATGTCGGTGCCACTATCCCAAAGGGGATGAAGGAGCAAAAAATGATCTAAATTGCATTTTTTGTAATAGTGCAGAGGCTAGCAACGTGAAACTAGGCATTGTAGTTACCTGTAAGATATAAATGATCTCTAAGAACATTTCCTAAATAATTCGAAAATTAAAAGGGGGTGAAAATGGATGAAAAACGTTCTAAATTGCGATTTCTACGCAATCTCAGGAAGTACCGAACCGATTTAAAAAATAATGGTGTGAAAACGATGGTGACAGCCCTCGCTCCAACATAGACTGTATTTCATGTCGGTGCCACTATCCCAAAGGGGATGAAGGAGCAAAAAATGATCTAAATTGCATTTTTTGTAATAGTGCAGAGGCTAGCAACGTGAAACTAGGCATTGTAGTTACCTATAAGATGTAAATGATCTCTAAGAACATTTCCTAAATAATTCGAAAATTAAAAGGGGGTGAAAATGGATGAAAAACGTTCTAAAAAACGTTCTAAATTGCGATTTCTACGCAATTTCAGGAAGTACCGAACCGATTTAAAAAATAATGGTGTGAAAACGATGGTGACAGCCCTCGCTCCAACATAGACTGTATTTCATGTCGGTGCCACTATCCCAAAGGGGATGAAGGAGCAAAAAATGATCTAAATTGCATTTTTTGTAATAGTGCAGAGGCTAGCAACGTGAAACTAGGCATTGTAGTTACCTATAAGATATAAATGATCTCTAAGAACATTTCCTAAATAATTCGAAAATTAAAAGGGGGTGAAAATGGATGAAAAACGTTCTAAATTGCGATTTCTACGCAATCTCAGGAAGTACCGAACCGATTTAAAAAATAATGGTGTGAAAACGATGGTGACAGCCCTCGCTCCAACATAGACTGTATTTCATGTCGGTGCCACTATCCCAAAGGGGATGAAGGAGCAAAAAATGATCTAAATTGCATTTTTTGTAATAGTGCAGAGGCTAGCAACGTGAAACTAGGCATTGTAGTTACCTATAAGATATAAATGATCTCTAAGAACATTTCCTAAATAATTTGAAAATTAAAATGGGGTGAAAATGGATGAAAAATGTTCTAAAAAACGTTCTAAATTGCGATTTCTACGCAATCTCAAGAAGTACCGAACCGATTTCTAAAGTAATGGTTGGAAATTGATGATGACAACCCTTGCTCCAATATAGGATCTATTTCATGTCGGCGTCACTACTACCTTGCGGTTGCATTTTAAAAAACGTTCTAAATTGTGATTTTTGTGATACTGAAGGGGCTAGCAACTTGAAATTTGGTATGGTAATTACTTATGGTTGGTTGTATATGGTTTTATGGCACAAAGTCCAGGTAATTACTTATGAGATGTAAATACTCTCTGAGAAGAGATCCTTAAAAATTTTTAATTTAAAAGGTGTGAAAATGAACGAAAAGCGTTCTAAAAACGTTCTAAATAGCGATTTCTACGCAATCTCAGGATATATAAACCGATTTCAGAAGTAATGGTTTCAAATTGATGGTGACGGTCCCCGCTCAAACATAGCCTATATTTTACTTTGTTGCCACTACCACCTGGGGGTTACAGGAGCAAAACATGTTCTAAATTGCGTTTTTTGTGTTACTGAGGGGGGTCTAACATTTTAAATTTGAAATGGTAATTACTTCAAAGATGCAAAGGCTTTCTAAGAATAGTCGAAAGAAAATTCCAAACTTAAAAGGATGAAGCGAGCGAAAAGCGTTCTATAAACGTTCTAAATTACGATTTTTATGCAATCGAATGAAATACGAAACTGATTCCAAACATAGGGGTTGCAAATTGATGGTGATAGGACCTGCTCAAACATAAGCTATATTTTATGTCGAGGGTTTCTGAAGCAAAAAACTTTCTAAATTGCGATTTCTGCGGTACTAAAGAGGCTAGAAACTTTAAATATAGCACGGTAGTTACTTATAAAATATAAATATCCTCTAAGAACAGTCGAAAATAAATTCGAAATTAAAAAGGGGTGAAGCGAAGGGAAGGAGCGAAAAGCATTCTAAAAGATCCTCTATTACGATTTCTATGGAATCTCAGGAAATAATAAACCGATTACAGAAGTTATTCTGTACATTATCCTATTATCCTCTGTCTGTTATCCTTTTAAGTTCCAAATTTAAAAGGATGAATCGAGCGAAAACCGTTCTATAAACGTTTTAAATTACGATTTTTATGCAATCGTATGAAATACGAAACGGATTTCAAACATAGTGGTTGCAAATTGATGGTGATAGAACCTGCTCAAACATAAGCTATATTTTATGTCGAGGGTTTCAGAAGCAAAAAACTTTCTAAATTGCGATTTCTGCGGTACTAAAGAGGCTAGAAACTTTAAATATAGCACGGTAGTTACTTATAAAATATAAATATCCTCTAAGAACAGTCGAAAATAAATTCGAAATTAAAAAGGGGTGAAGCGAAGGGAAGGAGCGAAAAGCATCCTAAAAGATCCTCTATTACGATTTCTATGGAATCTCAGGAAATAATAAACCGATTACAGAAGTTATTCTGTACATTATCCTATTATCCTCTGTCTGTTATCCTTTTAAGTTCCAAATTTAAAAGGATGAAGCGAGCGAAAACCGTTCTATAAACGTTCTAAATTACGATTTTTATGCAATCGTATGAAATACGAAACTGATTTCAAACATAGTGGTTTCAAATTGATGGTGATAGAACCTGCTCAAACATAAGCTATATTTTATGTCGAGGGTTTCACAAGCAAAAAACTTTCTAAATTGCTTTTTCTGCGGTACTAAAGAGGCTAGAAACTTTAAATATAGCACGGTAGTTACTTATAAAATATAAATATCCTCTAAGAACAATCGAAAATAAATTCGAAATTAAAAAGGGCTGAAGCGAAGGGAAGGAGCGAAAAGCATTCTAAAAGATCCTAAATTACGATTTCTATGGAATCTCAGGAAATAATAAACCGATTACAGGAATTATTCTGTATACAAGGGCGTAGGAACCGGGGAGCTGTGGCTCCCCCTGGAATATTTCAGACGGGCTCAGCTCCCCCGGGAGAAATTCTCGCACCACACCTGTTTACGATACATTTCTGAATTAAAAAATAAAGTATACTTTTTTTAGAAAATTCACACAATAAACAACAAAGAGAAGAGAGAGAGGGGTGGTGAGCACACTTGTTTGTGCCTTCACCCTTTTTCTCATTGTTTACAACCCTCCCGATTTCTAGAAAAAAGGGGGTCTTATATAGGTTTACTACAATTTACCTGCACCGATAACATATTTATAAAGAGCATACCTTTAAAATTGATTTGGAAGAGATTTGTAAACAAAACAACAGAAAGCACTTTAATTTTTGGTAAATGAAAATGGGAGAAGCCTTAAATTTGAATATTGTATTCGGGATCGCACATAAACTAAATTTCTATGTATAAAGTATATCTATTAAAAATTATTTCAACTGGATTAAAGAGTTGATGATCTTTTGATATGCTTCTGTTTTATACTTCTGTTTGTCAAACGTGCAGCACTGTGAAAGAACCCTCCAAAATGAACGAAATGATCCACGCCACTAGCTTTCCGCAATATGCCCCGACTCCCCCTGTTTGTACAAAGTTCCTACGCCACTGGACGCCTGACGCACAGCATTGAATATTTCAGGAAGATATATATTTGAAATCTTAATTGAAGTCATTGGGTTTATCAGCAGTCATTTTTGGGATATTGCAATTGATTAACTGAAAGGGCATAGCCGGATAAGCATTGGAAACATGCCTTTCAATCAAATTTCCTGATTTTTTTCGAAGATTTGGCTACATATCTGACAGTATATTTCCCCTATTATCCCCCTATAAATATTGATATTTAATGAGATAAAAATGTTTTCTCGTTTTTTTTAAAAATGGATTTTCTCAAAAACTGCAGCACGGAAATTCAAGCCATTAATTGAGGATATATAGATACCAAAGATGCATAACTGGTACTTTTTGTATAATTTTCTGTTTATAAAAACTGTGTGAAATAGCGAAATAAAAAATAAAAAAAATAAAAATCATATCGTATGATTATCCGAAAATTACCATTTTCATGTAAAAAATTCCCCATATGTGCCCGTATATTCTATATAAATGCCGAAAGTTTTACGTTGGGTACTACATATAAATATTTACAAAAATATATATTCAAATTATTGAAATTCCTTTTAAGTCGTTATTTGGGGCGGAGCTACTCAACTTCTACGAACGAAGAATTTTTGGAATAAACCGTTACAGAATTGCTGTATTTTAAATTTTAATGAACGCATGAGCAACATTCTCAACGCTGTCGATATCAAAATAAACATGAAGTTGAAAAACATGGCTTATATGCTTGATGGAATCTAAACAGGGCCGGCGCTGGACATTTTGCCGCCTGAGGCGAGCATCATTTTGCCGCCCTTATGACGTAATTGTTTTTCTTCATTACTCAAATGTTTTTAAGAATAGAAAATTAATATGCTAACTAGAGATCGACCGAAAATTCGGTTTCGGTTTCGTTATCGGCCTAAAATCTGAGTTGAAAATTCGTTTTCGGCGAAAATGCTGTCAAAAATTCGGCCGGACCGAAACTATCTGTATGGTAATAGTAAAATGATCTATTCAAACGGAAATGCATGGCAATCCGATTACGAAACACCATTCGTAATAATATCATTCAATATTCTGTAATTTGGTGATATTTTAAAAACAGGGCACATTACCATGTTTAGAGAATGTGAAATCTAAATGGGTGTTAGTGAGCGCAACAATTTACAATTTTCAATGTACAATTTAAAAATGTACAAATTACATAACGTACATTTTTTTTTACAGTTAATTGTAAAAAAAAAAAAAATTGTGATATTTGAGATGTTAATATGATGAAATGATAAAAATATGTCTCAATGTATGGCTAAAAACACATTTCAATAAATAACAGAAAACATATTTTATTTTTATTCCTGGGACCATTTTTTTAATTTTCTGGAAAACTTAATTTTTAGAGTTCAAACTTTTTGAGTAAGTGTGCAATATGCATAAAAATGAACTAGTATCAGTAAATTAACCAATCTAAGAGAGCACGAAAAATCGAAAATGTCCCGGACACAGAAACTTGCTAATCGGGCCCTGTATGTAAGCATTTTATACATATATTATATATATAGGGTAGATACTATACACACACATATATATATATATATATTATATACAATTTATATGCAAAGTATAAATTTTCATTTGTTTCTAATAAAAAATATATAAATCGCTTCTTTATATTAAAAAAAAATGTATAAAGTATAGGTGCAGATTTCCAAAATTTTTAAGGAGCCAGTGGCTCCTAAACCCAAGTTGTGGAAGAACCCATAAAAGCAATAGCGTTTATATGAGAAAAATTCAGAGCGGGAATCTCGTCAAAGGATCGCAAAAAACCCTGCAAATTTCGTCAAAGGATCCAGGAAAAAAAGCGAATTTCGTCAAAGAATTCCAAAAAACACGAATTTCGTCAAAAAGTTAAACAAATTAATACGAATTTCGTCAAAGAATCGTGAAAAAATGCGTATTTCGTCAAAGAATCGAGGGGAAAATGCGAATTTCGTCAATCTTCGCAGAAAAACGTCAACGTCGTCAAAGGGTAATGAAGAAAAACCACACTTATTTTATCAAAGGATCGCAGAAAAAACGCTAATTTTGTCAAAGGATTGCAGAAAAAACGCGGATTTCGTCAACAGATTGCAAAAAAAAAAAAAGAACTTTATCAAAAAATCGCAAATTTCGTCAAAGCATTGCAAAAAAAAAAAAAAAAAAAAAGAGAGAGACATTTATAAAACGATTGCTATAAAACCTGAATTTCTTCAACGGTTCGCGGAAAAACACACGATTTTCGTCAGAGGATCGCGAAAAGAAATCGCGATTTACGTCTAAAGATTACCGGAAAAAACGCGAAATTCGCGACTTAAACGCCGAAAATTAGTCGCCAAAGCAAAAAATTTAGTTTCCACATGGCGACTGGTGACCGTGAATCTGCACCTATAGCTATAAATATTTAAAAAATTGCTAGTATATATGAAACAAAATATGTATGAAAAATTTCCTTCTCTCGCCAAGGCAGATTTCTCTATTTTGCTCGTACTGAAAAAGTACTCTTTTTGTTTTATTTTTGAATAATACTGTACGTAAAATTAAAATTGTAACTTTTATTATTATCATCATCTGAATAAATTAAATTGTCCATGAATCAGTCAACAAATTCGAGTACAGAAAGTATAGTTTTATTTCATACTTATCTAGGAGGATCGCTAAAATAAAATAATTACTTGAAAATGATAAATGCATATGCAAAGGAAAAAAAAGTTATGATTCTTGCATTTTTAAAAAACACTAAAAATTGGTTATAAATTAAAGTATTTTTTTATTTATTTATTTATTTACGATAAGCATCATTTTTAGGGTTTCTTTCATCTGGCGAAACCCTATTCGTCTCGCCCCTCTGTCTGTCTGTCCGTCACAGAGCCCGTTCTCAGAAACTATGTATGTTAGAGACTTGAAATTTTGCATACTTATAGCTGAACACCTCACATTAAACGTAAATCCTAAAATTTCGAAAAAATCTTATATTTAACCCTCTGGTCTCTAACTTGTGTATTTTAAGCATTTTTTTTTCTAACTCAGCCCCAAATTAAGTTGAAGACTTGAAATTTTGCAAAATTATAGCTAAGCACTTGCGATCAAACAACAAATCATAAAATTTCGAAAAAATCTTGTATTTAACCCTCTGTGCTCTAACTTGTGTATTTTAAGCAATTTTTTATCCTCCCCCCTTTTACCCTGGGTGTCACTTTTTAAACTTTTGCTGACACCCCTTTGATCACACTTTCATATTCTGCATCATAGACTTACATATTGTAGTTCCATTTTTTACCGCCAGGGGGCGGCTACCTATCTCAGGTGCTTTGGGCCCGATTCCCTCGACTAATATATCTATGGATAGGTTGTAAAACGGAGTTTCGTTCGGATAGAGGTTTGTGTAGAATAGAGTGCGCCCCCTGGTTGCGAAATGTGGAACTAACAGATTTTGAAAAAGGTAAGGTGTTTTGAAAGGAATATTAAACGAAACCCTTTGTGCGATCTGTGATCACACTTACCCACTTGTTTGAAAGCTAGTTTACCTAAAATCATTTTAAAATGAAAGTTGTGATCGACGGGAAATTAAAATTGTGACCAATTGATTCAAAACAAGAGATATATTTCCAGATAACTGTAATACGGCTTTTTTCGCATTCTTTTTTCATGGCGAAAACACAATATTTGTGAAATTGATTTTTCATCTTTGTTAGAAATTTTTAGATTTTAAGGAAATGTAAGTTTGATTATTTGGATATACAGTGGGTGATCGGTTAACGAACACTTTTGAGAGAGATTTTTATGTTCAGATAACGAACACTTTAGCGAAGAATTTTCTGTTCCTTTACGAACACCTCATGAAGCAAAGCAAGTAGAAGCAATGCCATGTTTCAGTTTTCCAGAGCTGTATTTAATTGTATCTATTATCGACTTAGAAAATATTTTAACAGTTGCATATTTATGGCCTAATTAGTTTATGGGTTATCGAGAGTTCGGGTCCTACATTTTAGGACCCCCAAATTTGAATGAACAAATTAAAAATATTAAATTATATATCTTGTCCTTTTTTAAAGAAATATTTTTAATTGGAAATTTTTCATTTTAATTGAATTGGAGTTCCTAAATTATAAACAAGCTCTAAGTTCCACTTGGCCTTTATCGGGCCCTGCAATAAATATAATTTTTAGAGAACAAATGGAACTTTTGATAGGTCAAAGTGATATGGTTTAATGCTGCAGTCAACGAATGTGATCCTAAAAGCTTTTACAAAACAAATGTCATTTATATAACTTTTAATTAATTTTTCAATTTATTTTCAGCAGTGAAATTACGCTCGATATTATTGAATATTTAATATGTGATTTACCACATTGCTAACTAAGCATAGAACCAACAGAGTGAAAAATGTAAAAGCCGGGAATCGAACCCGGAATCCTTGGAATAGCGCTCCAAGTGCTCTACCACTGCTAAAAATTAATTGAAAAATTAATTAAAAATTATAGTTGCGTTCACCGATGCTGGGTTTATTTGTATCATGTTTCGCCGCAAGACTGTGTGTTCATGAAGATTTTTCCATCGTATGCTGCAGTTGCAACCTTAACAACATATTTATTGAGAGATGCTAAGATGGGTATCGTCCTCGTAGCTTAAATGGTAGAACACTTGAGCACTATTCCAAGGGTTCCGAATTCGATTCTCGACTTGGACATTTTTCACTCTGTTGGTTCTACGCTTAGTTAGCAATGTGGTAAAATATGTATTAAATGCATGTCATTTATTTTTTTTTAATACAAACGGCACGTATAAAGCCATCAAAATACGATCTATACATATTAAATATGGACGTATTATTAACCTTATTTAAAAGGGAAGTTTGAAAACTTTTTCGATTGTTATTAATGTATGTATCATTGTTATTACATTTAAATAAATTTAGGGAGAATTTATATTAATTTTTATATATTTGTTAGTTTTTAAGAACGAATTAATTCAACGCCCACACAAATGTATACAAAATCTATGATCCGTTAATGAACAATTCGGTTAACGAACATTGTTTTGGAACGGATTAAGTTCGTTAACCGATCACCCACTGTATGATATTTTCTCAACCAGGCTTTTTGTCTTTTTCTAAAGATATTGGAAACAGCTAAGATAGTGCAAATGATAAATATATATATAACTGGTTAGAAAACATTAAAAATTGCAAAAAATTGAAAATATGATAAAAGTATCAAAATGGGAGGGCGGGGGGAGCGAACGGCAAATAAATGATATACAAAATAATATTTTCACTGCACTCGACGGAAATTCTTCTCTGTTCTCAGCGAGAATAGTCGAAAATTATGTAGGAAACTGCAACGAACACTTTAATTAATCACTAATAAATAAAAATCGGTTTTTCGGATGTTATCCATTCTCAAGCAAGCACTTCAGTTGCGTAACTCATAACTGAATTTGTAGATGCAGTTGTCACAAAATAAGGGTGATGTTACTGGCGATGTTTCATGTTTGTCTGTTAAACATGTTTGCTGTACGTGAAAATACTTACTTGAGTGGGTAACATCCAGAAAACCGATTTTCCCTAAAGTGAGAACTGATTAATGATGCATTGTTGAAGCCACTCGGAAACGTTTCCGAAAATGATGGACAGCTAATAAAAATTATTTATATAAATTCTTTTTTAATCCTAATGCGGTGTTCATTTTGAATGAATGCATTATTTCAAATATGCAGAGCTTCCAAGTTTCCTACCACTATTTTAATTCAGAAAATGTTCTTTTTTTTAATTGGAACATTTGAGCGATTCAAGAGAACAGCAATTTCTCTAAAATAATAGTGGTGTGCAAAAAGTCGCAGACTCAACAACTCTGAACGCTGGGCCCAACTTTTGGGTCAAAAACGACCCGAACACCTTAGCAGGGTTAAATTTCAAAAATAAATTGTTTTCGTATTTTTATAAAGATAAAGAAGCGCTTTGCGGGATTTGAATATTTTCGTTCGTGATTATAGTACATTTTCGTATCTTGCAATCCAGCACAATTTCACCAGACATTCCTTTTTTTTTTCAGTTCACCCTTTTTCATATAGAATATTATCATGCTTGAAATCATGCTTCAATATTTTGCAATAAATTCCTTGATTAAAAGCTAAAAAGAAAACGAAAAAAAAAATAATAAACTAGTAAAGAAAAAAAAAGGAATAAACAAAAAATTTTGGAAATTTATATTATTTTGAAACAATTTGCTCTCATATTTTATACTAGGAAGCATTGTCCCTACGAGCTAAGTTCATCAAACTCGTCCAAATCCTACTGGTTCTACAAACAACACTAATTTGCTATGTTTTAAAAAGATTACCTTATTACGAAAGATTGAAAGATATCACTACGATCAGTGGTTGGTCTCATAAAAAGTTTTTGTTTCTTTTATCGTTTTCCCGCTAGAAATTATAGAAAGAAAGGAAAATTATTAGTCGAAAGGGGCGTTCTATCAGGGTCTCATATTTTTTGGAAAACGGTTTATTAAGATATTATATAATTATTCTTTTATTTGGATAAAGATCCAGGACATTGAGAAGTTAATTATTTATGCAGGCTGATTTTTTAAGCAAATGAAATATGTTTTAAAGAATACTTTTTCAAAATTACCTAAAATCATTATCTTA
Source organism: Maratus speciosus (assembly GCA_963932465.1). Classification (NCBI taxonomy): domain Eukaryota; kingdom Metazoa; phylum Arthropoda; class Arachnida; order Araneae; family Salticidae; genus Maratus; species Maratus speciosus. Next base: position 851,962 of record CAWVRF010000734.1, on the reverse strand, counting down.
AATTAAAAACTATATAAAAATACTAGCATTATATTTACCTGAAGTAAGAAATATTTTTTTCTTTTAACTGGTACAACATCTGTGTAATCCTAGTATCCGACTCGCTACAGGCAATTACAGGGTCGGACTGGGTCATTGTAAAGGGCGCAGACCTTGGATTTTCAGAGGGCGCAAAAATTTTAGCGAATCAAGTCAATTTTACTTGCTTGTGTTGTATCTGGTTTGACGAGGTTAACACACTCGCATAGCACCAAGTAAATGATAATGGCTTAAATTATGTCTCTAACTCTGGATAGAAGACTTCGCTATATTCTTCGTGCATGTTTACAGCGCCATCAATCCTACACAAGGAATTCCTATTAAGCAATTTTGTAAAACAAATCATATAACATCTAAAACTCCAGGAAGTTGAACACAGATTATCTTGTAGTAGATTACTGATATTAAGACTAGAGCTTTCTCATTTTCTTCTTCTATCTGTAGACACCTTGCAAAAAAAAAAAAAAAAAAAAAAAAAAAAAAAAAAGTTATCACCCCTACCAATTTTCTTGAAAATGACTGTATAAAAAAAGTCATAGGATACCAATTGATTACTATTGAATACTAGGAATAATATTTACTATCAAATGCTTTTCATAAATTTTGCTTTGGAGACTGACATATAAAAAGATACACGAACGTTGATTTTTCAAATGGTAACATCCACTTTTGACACCCTATTTGAGTTCCTTTCTAGCCAGGAAAGAGATATAGCTTGTATGTTTTTCTTAAAACTTAATACAGTTATAAAACAAAATGTGTTAGGGGTTTATCCCTAAATTTCGGAAAATAAATTAAAGATCTTACAAGAAAAAGTACCAAAAATCTTTCAATTAGTCACCAGTAAAATTTTACAGGTATTATAAATTTATTAAAAACTTACTTTACATCAAAGAAAATCCTACAAAATATTTGTGGTAAATTTTTACGATTTTTTTCTGTGGTACCTTTGATAGCGGAATACGACCCCCTTAAATTATGAAAAGGAAAATTTTCTCCATATCTCGAAAACTAATTATTCAAATGAGCTGTACACATCGATGTTTTAACAATTGTGGTTTGTTTATTATATATATATTTTTTAAATGACTTTATTAATAGCTTTCTAACTAAGAAAAGTGTTTGAATAGAAAAAAAAGTCTGGAATAAGTTTGGGTATCTGTAATCTGTATATCTTTAATTAATAAATAAATCTGTATATGTATAATTAATTAATTAATCTGTATATCTTTAATTAATTAATAAAAAATCAATCAGATAATTTTTATGAAGATAAAAATTAAGTTTCTCAAATGGATTTAGCTTTACCATACTCAAATTTAAACTCTTCTAACCCCATCAAGATTTAAGATAATGCATATAAAATATGCCTTTTCCCGGGCTGTCTCGATCCAAGAAACTCAAATAGGGTATCAAAAATGAGTGTTATTGTTTTAAATTTCAAAGTAAGTGGATGACTTCAGAAACATATTTTATACATAACAATAACTAGTAGATATTATTTCCAGTCGATTGGTACCTACATTTTTTTTACGATTATTTTTAGCAGAATTAGTTAGGAGTAACCACATTTTTTTTCTGATCACCATTGATGCACTGAGGTTTTTTAGAAAAACTAACAAGTTTTTTTTTGTTTTTTTTTGCACCCGGCGCCAAATAGAGTTGCCGCGGTGCTGCTAAGGGCTTAATGTAATATGAATTAGTTATCAAGTCAGTTAAAAATGTCATAAATTTAATTTCTCTTACAATCTGAGAACAATTAATTTTTATTTACTACTATTTTATTACTATTAATATTATTAACCAAGTAGCATTTTTAAATGTGCTATCTGCAGGTATCTCCTTCAACACACACAAGAAACACTCAGTATGTAAACTTCGTTTATAAAACATTTATGTTTAAGACAAAAATATACTCTCCGTATGGAAATAGAAATTTTGAAAACTAAATTTCATGCTTCTTTTGTTCTTTTATAAAAGTACCACATATTACAGTGTATTGAAATGCTGAAATATAGGGTTATTTGAATGTGAAAATAATACTTGCTTGTGAAAACAATTGGTATTTCTTATCCTTAAAAATGACTTTATGCAACCATAAAGAGCTGAATTGATATCACTTTATAAAAAAGTTTCTACAGAAAAAGTACACCCTAAAACAGTCGCTTTGCTAGTCTAAAATCGCTTAAATATAGTAAATGTATTATTCTCATCACACTCTTCCCATGATTTGTAAGTCTTTTACCATTGTTAGGGATCAAGGGAAATATTTCAGTTTCCATACTTGAGTGTTTTGAGAAGGTTCTCATTTTGACGCATATGTATTTTTTTAATGTATTTTCACTGATTACTCCTAAACTATGCGCGAAATTACTATCCGAAAATGATGGTAGATTTTGTGAATGAAAAAACGCTGCCCGCAAGATCCCACAGCTTGCAGGATTGTAATCTAAAAGTATCATCAGCTTTGTATTCCCCGAAAAAAAAAAAGATTGTGTTTTCCAATCAACAACAAAATCCATACAAAAAATTTTTTGACTTCTGATATATTTCTCTCCTTTTTTTTTTTTTTCATTCAAATTGCTAAGGGCGATTATAGGTGTATTCAGGGGCGGCTATAAAGGAGGCCGACGCAAAGTACTAAAAGCAAAAGGACTGAAAATATGCTAAATATTTGGTTAAAATATAAAAGATATCATTCAAAGAAGCGATGAAAAAAATTAAGTCAAGGGCGCCATGGCTACTACAGCTCTCGTTGGGTGCATGTTTTCTCTTTCAATCGCATGCAAAGATGTACTTTTTGGTTTCCGATCTTGAAATTGCTTCGATAATAAAAAAAATACTTCTCTTGTGCTGTCTGTCTAGTGATTGTTGATTACTCCCTAAACCAGGGTGGGCGAACCTATGGCACGCGTGCCCAAGGTGGCACGTCCGACAATTTCTCTGGCACGCGAAATATTTAAATTTCATAATTATTTTTTAGATAAAATTAATTTTTGATTTTGTCATAACAAACAAAAGTTTGCATAACATTTACAGACTGCACATATAGTATAATCATTTTTCATGAAATAACACATTAGAAAATTTTCTTTTTCTGTGATGTTATGTAGCGTTTTCGACAAATAACTACTTTAGTAGGAGCACTACCCCCTACATACTACATGCCTCTCACTCAAAAATGGAAGTCAGCAAGTTTGATAGATGGCGCTACTGTTTGGGGTATGTTATTGCTGTATTTACATGGATCGCCTCATAGACCTGCCTTTGAAAGCCATTATTTTTTTTATTTTTTGCAGTAATTTGTGGTTTTTTTAAACAAAATGTTTACTTTTAATGAAGTTAATATATTCTCTATAAATTGCCATATTGCTGTGTGCCTTACTGCTGTTCATCCAGCAAAATAAAGGAAAATATTTCTTTTCACCATTCCTGTAGAAGACAGTCAACGAGTCTTTTTAACTTTTTTTCATTGTATTTTTAAAAATACAAATAGATATTTTTACTACTATTATTTGCATGTTTCTAATAACATTCCGTTGAATAATAATAAATTAAATTAATGTACAGTTGCTATTAATAAGATGTATTTTTATTAATTTACAATGCCTTAAAAGGAAAAGAGTACCTTAATCTGAAAGAATCTGAAATAATATTATTATTAATAATAAAAATGATAGATCAAAGTATTTCTTTTTATCAGATAATTATGCTAAGCCTTTTCTGTATGAAAATGAAAATACAATAACATTCAAAATTATTTAAATTTCTTCCAGCAAAATTATAATAATAATAATAATAAATGATACACGATGAAATCGAATACGAATTAGTAATGTGATCAAAATAAATATGTATTCATAGCATTGTGTTCAATGGGGTACGCAATATAAATATTATGTAATTGAAATATATCAATAATTTCATTCCTGAAAGTACTTGATTATTACTTGTAATAATTAATAATACAAATATAAAAAAAATGAAACTAAATTAAATGTTAAAAAAAAAAAAAAAAAAAGAACTGCAGAATTGACGTTTTGAGGCCTTGACCGGAAGACTTGCTAGTTTCATTATCATAATAAATGTAATTAATATATATAGTATTATTATCACAATATCAATAAATTAATTATTTTATATAGAAAATATAAAATAGGGAATTAAAAAAAATACTATTATCAATTTATTGAGGCAACATGTGTGTGTATCGGGGGAGGGGGGTGGGGGGTGGGGGGGGGAGGATAGTAAAAAAGATGAAAAAAGTGTCTTGGAACTTCAGTGCACAGAATCGTATTTCCAACTTATTAAATTTCTTGAAAGTACTTGATCTATTACTCGTAATAATTAATAATGCAAATAAAAATGAAACTGTGAGCTGACTGTTTTAAACACTGCCAAAAAAAAAAAAAAAAAAAAAAAAAAAAAAAAAAAGAAAGAGAGAGAGAGACAGGGAGAAAGAAAAAAAAGCTGCAGAATTGACGTTCGAGGTCCTGACCCGAAGACTTGCTAATTTCATTATTACAATAAATGTCACTAATATTTATAATATTATTATCACAATATCAATAATTTAATTATTTTTAGATAGAAAATATTAAATAGGGAATTTCAGAAAAACACTGTAATCAATTTATTCAGGCAACGTGCGTGTGTATGTGGCAGGGCCGAAACTAGGGGGGGGGGGGCAGAGGGGGCATGTGCCCCGGGCGCCAGAATGAAGGGGCGCCAAACGAAGGATTTTACCTTTAGAATGGATCATTTTATTCTGACGAACTGGTGGCTTCCATTATTATGGAACAGCGATTATAAATGAAGTGTTAGGTGAAGATGAAAGAGCAGTCGTAAAAAGTTAGAACTCTCATTTTCTGGTTAGAATGGGAACAAAAATGGCAAAAAAAATTATGCCCATTTTTTTTCCCATTCTGACCAGAAAATCAGAGTTCTCGAAAAAAAAATGCCCATAATTTTTTTTTTTTCAAAAAAAATTTTGCCCATATTTTTCCCATTCTGACCAGAAAATCAGAGCTCTAACTTTTTACGACTGCTCTTTCATCTTCACCTAACACTTCATTTATAATGGCTGTTTTATAATAATGGAAGCCATCAGTCCATCAGAATAAAATAACTCGGTGAAAGCGGAAACTCGGTTAGGCAGGACTCGGATAATCAGGACTCTACTGTATATTTCATTTTAAAAATAATCTTTAGAATATTTTTGCTGGTGTTTAGAGGGACCTCCCCCTCGGATCCGCCACTGTAGATTACGTAGTTCAGTATTACATATTTTAAATTTTGAAATAAGTCGTCTATTATAAAATTAGTAAAATTCTCTTTGTAAATATACTTTGTGGAAGAGGGGGGGGGGGGAGAGGTGCGCCAAAACCATGTTTGCCCCGGGTGCAAAAAAGGCTAGTTTCGGCCCTGGTGTGTGTGTGTGTGTGTGTGTTGGGGGGGGGGGGGGGGGGTAGTCAAAAAGATGAAAAAAGGGTGTCTTGGAGCATCATTGAACAGAATCATATTTCCAACTATTTAAATTTCCTGAAAGTACTTGATGATTACTTATAATAATTAATAATTCAAATATAAAAGAAATGAAACTGTGAGTTAAATGTTTTTTAAACACTTAAAAAAAAAAAGACTTCCTAGTTTCATTATTATGATAAAGGTAATTAATATTTATAGTATTATCATCCCAATATCAATGATTTAATTATTTTAGATAGAAAATATTAAATAGGGAAGTTCAGAAAAATATTGCAATCTATTTATTGAGGCAACTGTATGGTACTAGTACTGGAGTGTCAAGTAATTATGTTATTAGAATTAAATTTTAATTCACAATGGGAAGTACAACTATGAAGTTAGTTAAATATTGTTGATAGATTAATATAATGTCAAAAAAACAGGAATATAATAATTATAATTAATAATTAAAAATTATTTTTAAAGCAATTCCTTAAGATTGTCCTTCACTGACACATTCACCCCACATTAACTTTGTTTATTATTAATATTTTGCCTGAAAGAAATACATGTCTTACTATTTAGTAAAATTTAATTTAATCAAATACTTTTATGTTTTGCAATAACCTTTTTAAACTTGCTCATAGTTTTTGATCCATTGATTAAAATTCATGTACCATTTTATAGTGTTAATAAATATTTTCACTTCAAAAACCTTGTTTATTTTATTTTTGATGGAAATCTATTTACAAGTAAATGTAAGTGCTATTAATTTATATATTATAATTAATTTTAAAAAAGAACATATAATTTAAAATTCATATAATAAAATAAATTATGTGCGTTATTTTATCATTCATCATTTGAAATTGAAGAGAAATTATGAAATAATTTCTCTTTTCAAATATTTTATAGAAAAAATGTCATTTAATACAACAATTAAAATAAATACGAAAAGAGAAAGAAAAAAAGAGAAATTCTAGGAATAAATAAAAATTTTTTAACAAATTTTGCTTTTAAGCTAATTTATTTTAAAATTTTCTATTTAAATATTCTCAAAACAACTTTTGTTTACGTTATTTATCTATAGGTTTTAAAAATCATGTCAATTGTCACCGATAGATGGCAGAGCATTTTGGGGCTAAACTGACTTCCAGTTCTTATATGGGGAAAACAGTGAATGCGAGAGGCATTTAGTATGTAGGGGGTAGTGGTAGGAGAGCTGTTGAACATTTTTGAGTAGGTATTTGAGGCACCCTGAAAATTTGTGCAGCACTTCTTTTGTAATGCCTGAATACAAAATCGAATGTCTGGCTGAAGGATAGTGGCCCAAAACCTGTGCCAGACACGTGTCAAGTGCCATTTTTTGACACTACCCAAAAAAAGTATTTGAGGCACGCTGAGATTGAAACAGAATAATATTTATACTTAGAAAAAAATATTTTGAAAATGACAGACACTTTAGCCGGCCCAAAAACTGTGCCAGACACGTGTCAAGTGCCATTTTTTGTCTGGCACAGATTTTGGGCTACGATCCTTCAGCCAGACATTCGATTTTGTATTCAGGCATTACAAAAGAAGTGTTGCACAAATTTTCAGGGTGCCTCAAATACCTTCCCTAAAATGTTTAACAGCTCTTGGACTACTTCTCTTTCTGTAAGATATTTAAAAGGCTTTACTTCATTAAACGAATTTTATAACTCAGTCACGGCAATATAATGACAAATGGAGCCAATTTTGCTTTATATATTACTAAAATAACAATATAGGAATCTGGTATAGAGCATTTCCTGTCAAATGAACAGCAGCAGAAATCTCGTTTATAAATGATTAATACCTTTTTAATGCAACTAAAATTATTATACGTTAGATGCCGCATTCATAAATAAAAAATTACTGAAATAAATATTTCCAAAATTTCTTTCCTTCTGTACGTTTCACTTGAACCTTTTCGAGTCAAAATTTCATAAAACTAATGGCTAATTCCAATATACAGAATAATCGCATTTTGATTTTTGCTTTTATTTATTTAAAGCATGAAAGTGCCTGATGCTATTAACTAGTGTTCCGTATAAACGGCATATGTAGCAAGTTTGGCACGTTACAATGTTGATAGATATTGTTTTTTAATTTTTGGCACGCGCACATGAAAAGGTTCGCCATCCCTGCCCTAAACGAATTCTCGAAATTTAGTACGCTAATCAGAATGTATGTCTACAACAAGTGAAAAAATATTGGAGCCGCTTAGGCACTTAGGGGCGCGAAGTTTTCCCTGGACAAGGGCGCACCGGCCCTCGGGCCGATGGGCCGGCGGGCCAGTCCGAGCCTGGGCAATTAATGAAAATAATTTCACGATCGAAAGACTATGCAAGTAAAATAATGGAATACTAAAAGCACGTGACGCTACAACATTATGAGAATTTGTGGTTTGCATGCGTCTGGCGCAGTCTACCCTTTGTGAATTCTGCTGATTTCAGTACAAGACAATCTTTGAAAAGAAAAGAAAAATCATGAAATTCTCTTCGTTAGTTTTGTTCGTGTCGATTTAATCCATTTTCCATAATAAAGATTATGAACTCTTCGATTATCATTCGGCTGTAATTATCTGAAATGTACTCCGTATTTTTGTTCTAAAATGAGAGGAAAAAAATCACACTTAAAAAAAAAAAGTTTTGATACATACAATGGTAAGGAATTTTATGTTCAATATATGTGAGGCAAATGCCGCCCTTTATGCGTGCGCCCTGAGGCGGTCGCCTCGCTGCCTCACCCCTGGCGCCGGCCCTGAATCTAAAATACGTCAGTTGACATATTGTCTGCTGACTTTGTTCCAAAAATTTTTCGGATGTTGAAGTTAAGTAGCTCCGCCCCAAATAACGCCTTAAAATGAATTTCATCAATTTTAATATACATTTTTGTAAATATTTATATGTAGTACCCAACGTAAATTTTCGGCATTTATATAGAATATACGGGCACATATGGAGAATTTTTTACAAGAAAATGATAATTTTCGGATAACCATAAGATATGATTTTCATTTTTTTTTTTAATTTTTATTTCGCCTTTTTCACACTGTTTTTATGAACAGAAAATTATACAAAAATTACCAGTTATGCATCTTTCGTATCTATATATCCTGAATTAAGAGGCTACTTCAGTCAGGCGAGAAGACCCGTTCGCTAATGCTAATCCTATGGAAGAAATTTATAAAGATATCTCGGTTGCATTTCAATATTTTTAAATGATTTTTTTGCATTAGACAGCTGAGATCGATTTGTACAAAGGTTGTTTTTTACTTTTCCGATTTTGTTTACAGATATTTTTTATGGGGACAGTTTCATTTTCGGAACCGGTTTCGAAAGTGAAAACATCCCCATGAAAAAAATCTGTAATGAAAATCGAAAAAGTAAAAAACGGCCTGCATACAGATCGATCTCAGCTATCCAATGCAAAAGAAATGATTTAAAAATATTGAAATGCAACCAAGATATCTTTATAAATTTCTTCCAATGGATAAGCATTAGCGAACGGGCCTTTTCGCCTGACTGAAGTAGCCTCTTAATGGCATGAAATTCTGCGCAGCAGTTTTTGAGAAAATTCGCTTTTTAAAAAATCGAAAAAACATTTTTATCTCATTAAATATCAATATTTATAAGGTGATAATAGGGGAAATATATTGTCAGATATGTAGCCACATCTGGGAAAAAAATCAGGAAATTTGATTGAAAGGCATGCTTCCAATGCTTATCCGGCTATGCCCTTTGACAACAAATAGTACACAAGTAGATAGTTGCTTACAATGCTAAAAATCGGCAGCAAACTGTTTAATCATTCGATCTTTTCGAAAATAACGGTTGCTTGACCATATTGTTAAGGTATTATGGCCATATTATGGTCACGTTTATAAAATACGATTAATAACTGTTAACTGTGAAAAAAGTCGAATGACTAGACAGTTTTCTGCAATTTCTTAACTGTGTACCTATAGGGCAAGAAAATAATGCCGGCCCTGTGCTTTTTCGATCAATATGTTGAAACAAGTGCCTAAAATGTAATTCAATGAAAGGCAAAAAGCAAATAAACCATTGAAAGGGCCTACCAATCGGTATTTTTAAATTTCGAATAGCCCCATTTTTTTCTATCCCGTATTGATAGAAGTGCCGTCACATCCAACTACAACGACAATCTAAAGAGATGTTCGTTTCAGATAGATGTAAAACAACACTTCTAAAACTATCTCTACCGGTTCAAGCTTTAGTAGTTAGTATATGACCAATGTATTTTGAAGCCGACTCCTGTATTGCAGAAATGTGATATTTTTGACTATGTTTTACAAATTTCAAGGTATTAATCAATTTTAAATAGTTTTTAGCTCACAGGCTATCAAAGACTGAGAGCTAATGTGCCCGCCCGTTCTGTATGTATGTATGTATGTATGCATGTATGTATGTACAGGGTGTCCAGCGAATAAGATCAATATCTCACAAACAAAGATCAATAGAATTATGCGGTAAACGGTTTCTTTATTAGCTAAGTCGTAAAAATGTGATACAGAAGTTTAAAATTTAGTTGCAAAAACCGTTAATAGATGGCGCTGTACCCGATATGCCTATAAATTGTGCTACGAAGTCCAAAGCGATCAGCTCGAGGCACTTCAACTCATTTGGAGGAGCCGATGCTGAGTCGACTCACTTGATTGATGAGTCGACATAGTGACTCGACTCTCCACTCACTTGCGGAAGTAACATTGGTTGGTTGTAAAGATGACGCAAATCTTATTTTTCGCATCGCGGATAAGAAAGTTTTTGAGTGTAGGCTTGAATTATTTTTTTAATTTTACATAAAAGAAGATTTTTATATTAGACTTTGTTGGATGGGAGTTGGGAACAGTCAAACTGAAGGTCTGCACAGGCCTAAATTTATAAGCCCTGGCCCTGCCCTCCAATAGAAAAATGTTCGGCCCACCTATGTATAAAATTTAAAAGTTCAACCCATACAAAAATATTAATGGCCCATCTCGGTATAAAAGTGGTCCTGCCCGGAAAAAAGTTAAAATATCGGCCTGAACCCATCTGGTCCCATAAATTTCTAGAAAGCATGAATTTTTACGTCAATATGGTTATAAAATTGTTCCGTACGAGGAGTTCAGATTAAAAATACTTATTTTAGCTTTTATTTTCATGTTTATAATCTTCATTTTTACAGAAGAGACCTGTGCTGCGATATTTATGTTTTTAATTAATGTTTTTTTTGTATGTATTCAAACATTGCTGGAAAATTATAGCGATTACCCTCGGTCACATAGTTTTGGATAAAATCGTAGTTTTCCGTTACACACAAACTTTACTTTGCGGGGCTCAGAGGCAGCATTTTTAACTATAAAGTTATAAATTTGACAGGCCTGACTATTGAGGCGATTTGGAATGAAATAGCTTTTTCCATTTTTTTTTTTTACATAATTAAATTGCTTATCAAGTAAAATGCGATTTTTGTCCCGTAACGGTAAGTTTTTCTCTTTCCGTGCTATCGTGTACGAAAATTCGATTAAAAACTCCCACTTTGAGAGCATTTTTTGAAAGATATTTTGGCAAAAATTGGAAAACGCCATTCGATTACATAGTTCCTGAATCACCTGTCAATTTTACGCGTTTCCGAATACAAATGAATTCAATAATGAGTCCCTCGCCCACCACAAGGGAGGGGAGATCCTGTAGCTTCCTCGCCCCCCCCCCTTTTTTTTTTTCGTAAACAGCTAGGCTGTGTGTGTGTCTCTATGGATGTATCTCGATACTATATGGTTATATATTATCATGGTTTTAAAAATAGAATTTTAAAAGGAATAAATCAAAAGCTATAAACATGAGAAAACAAGAACATTTTAAAACTTAGTCTCCCCCCCCCCTCCTCAGGGCGGGCGGGGACTCATTATTGCATTCATTTGCATTCGGAAACGCGTAAAATTGACAGGTGTTCTTGATTAGGAACTATGTAATCGAATGGCGTTTTCCATTTTTTTGCCAAAATATCTTTTAAAAAATGCTGTTAAAATTGGAGTTTTTAATCGAATTTCTTTACACGATAGCACGGAAAGAGATAAACCTGTCGTTACGTGACAAAAACCGCATTTTACTTGATAAGAAATTTATTTATGTAAAAAATGGAAAAAGCTATTTGATTCCAAATCGCTTCAATAGTCAGGCCTGTCAATTTTATAACTTTATAGTTAAAAATGCTGCATCTGAGCCCCGCAAAGTAAAGTCTGTGTGTAACGGAAGAATACGATTTTCTTCAAAACTTTATGACCGAGAATAATCGCTACAATTTTCTAGCAAAATTTTAATACACTACTATTGTCCCTAATTTTTTTCATCATTTTAGTTTCAATTTATGTTAGAGTGAAGGGGGGGGGGGGGACATATTTTTGTATTACATTTTCGACAGTATCTAAAATTAAAAGAAAATATTCTTTTGAATTCAGTGTTACGAGATCTTTTCAACAATCCCAACACGATACACATTCACACTCGCATAAAAGAAAAAGAATCAAATATCTAAATTAGTCCCCCTATTTTTTTTTTCGAAAAATATTTGTGAATAGCTTTTAATCTATAAATTTGAAAACACATCAACTTATAATGGCTCCGTTTTCACTTTTTAAGTACGGAATCCTAAAAAAATCAATGCAGAAGATATCTAAAAATTTAAAATGTTGTGATTCGGGAGGACGGAACAAAGGAGAGGAAACCAAAATTTCGGGAGGGAATTTAAATGAGATTTTTATCACAAGCAGTAAATAGCGATTGGAGGATTTCGGATATTTTGAAGAATTCTTGTCCTTGTTTGCAGTAAATTTCCCTTACCCCACGCTCCTCGCGCGCGCGCGAACACACACACACACACACACACACAAAGAAAATCCGTTTCTCGTTTTGTTTTCAGCACAGAAAATTTAAACCTTTAAATATTGATTTATATAAAAAATACCACCTCAAAACCTTCCACTCCCACTTAAAAAGAAGGTAAAATTATAAACATGGGGGTACAGGATTAAACAAGAATATTTCTATATTTTACAGTTTGGCTTAGAGGTGTGCACCGGCCCATCCTGTGGGCAGGGCTAGGGCCAATTTTTCGCAGCACTGGGGTCGGACAGGACCTTACTTCTTTTCTGAAGGCTTGGACCGGGTCTAAGTATTGCTCTTTCCGGACCGGTCTCGGGCCTTTCTTTTTTTCTGAAAGATCGCGCCGAGTCTAACTTAATTTTTCAGTACTGATCCGGGACTGGCTTCCTTCTTCCCAGGTTTGCAAGGACCGACATTTTAAGTGCCGGTATGTACGTACGTATGTACGTAACGCGATAACTCTTGATAGAAACATCCAATTTGCTTCAAAAAAAAAAATTCCAGGTTCATTGTGATAAGGCGTTTCCCTGATTAGTTTTGGGAGTTCATTGGTTAAGAATAAAAGGGGAAAAGGAGGGTTAGTCCATCCCCTTAATTCAGATAAATGGGTTTTTCATGCAAAATTATTCGATTTGCTCCGAATTTGGTAGACCGGTTTATTATGTTAAGGAACTTCCCTGATTAGTTTTGGGGGTTCATTGGTTAAGAATAAAGGGGGGGGAAAAGGGGGCTAGTCCACCCCCCTTAATTCAGATAAATGGGTTTTTCATGCAGAATGATTCGATTTGCTCCGAATTTGGCATTTGGGGGTTCATTGGTTAAGAATAAAGTGGGAAAAAGGGGGCTAGTCCATCCCCCTTAATTCAGATAAATGGGTTTTTCATGCAGAATGATTCAATTTGCTCCGAATTTGGTATACCGGTTTATTATGTTAAGGAACTTCCCTGATTAGTTTTGGGGGTTCATTGGTTAAGAATAAAGGGGGAAAAAAGGACTAATCCACCCCCCTTAATTCAGATAAATGGGTTTTTCATTCAGAATGATTCGATTTGCTCCGAATTTAATATTTGGGGGTTCATTGGTTAAGAATAAAGGGGTGTAAAAGGGGCTAGTCCACCCCACTTAATTCAGATAAATGTTTTTTTCATGCAGAATGATTCGATTTGCTCCGAATTTGGCATACCGGTTTATTATGTTAAGGAGCTTCCCTGATAAGATTTGGAAGTTCACTGGTTAAGTATAAAGGGGGGAAACGGGGGCTAATTCCCCTTCACTTATTTTTTTGAGGGGCATTGTTCTTTAAAATAAGAGTATAATATACAATTAGTGTGAATAGCCTGTGAGCTCAATGCCATCAGTTTAGCTGGGCACTTTTCTTTTTTATTATGCTATTCTTCTAATGACAAAATGTGACTTTTGCGCACTATTAGAAGTAGATCTGAATATATTTTTTTAATTTTCATCATGCAATTTAAAAAATCGTCAATGTTATATTTTCCAAAATACAAGTGCAATGAGCGACCTAAAGATATTAACCGATTTCATAAATATTTTTTGCGTTATTTACAAAAGGCAACTTTCCTGCGCTATTAGAAATTAATCTGAAAAATTTCGCTCTTTTCGACCCACCCTCAGGGCCCGACTAGCAAGTTTCTGTGCCCAGGGCACTTTCAATTTTTCGTGCCCCCTTAGACTGATTTATTTACAAATACTAGATTTTTACATATTACACATTTATTCAAAAAGTGACAACTTATAAAAATTGACTTTTCTGGAAAATTGAAAAATGGTTCTTGGTATAAAAAAAAATATTTTTTTTTTGTCTATTATTTATTGAAATATGCTTTTAATCATATATTGAGATATATTTTTGTCCGTATTAACATATCAAATTTCACATTTTTCTCAATTATGATTTTTTTTTTATGGAAATTTAGATGGAATTCTGAAAAATTTTGTGCCCCTCAGAAATTTCGTGCCCCGGGTGCCCTTGCGATAGTCAGGGCCTGGTCACAATTGCATCCTTTTTAGCGACTTTTTGTTTCAATAGTTCTGTTATTCGAGATAAAATCTACAGGCAAAGAAAGGCTTTCATCTGTGGAAATAACGTCATTTTAAAAGGGCCGAGGCTAACGAAAAAGACAGGCTACCGCGGTGCATCACAAGTGCCTTTTTTTAACAGACCGCTAGAGTGACGTGGTGCTGTTTTCGTACACCTGCATTGGTGCATCACTTGACTCCAGCGGCCTGTAAAAAAAAAGATACATGTGATGCACCGCGGTAGCCTGCCTTTTTCGTTAGTCTCGAAAAGGGCATTCGAATTATCCTACCGGCATCCTTTCATCTCGAAAGGAACGAAATACTTGAGCATGTGAAAATGACGTAATATTTTAAAAAGAAGAAAATATAATCAATGATAAAAGTGACATATTTTCATACGAATATATCTAAATGACATAAATTTTAGTTATACGTAGCCGTTACTGAAGAACAAGAACTTCAAAGGGTTCCAAAACTTTTAATTTCAGAAACCGCTGATTAGCATTTGAAAATGACATCATTTTGTCGCAATTGATATGAAATATTTTAGCTTTATGAATAGAATAAACTAGCAGGTTACGCCCGCTACGCTAGTTCTATTTTTCCAAACGAACCTTGAATGAAACGAAATATATCAGTGAATATGACGTATTTTAAGCCAATGTGGATTCCTACCTGTAATATAGATGAAAACAGTATCGAAAATTTGCGATAAGACCTGGATGTTCATTTGTGAGCTTGTTTCCTTATTACGGATACGTGATTACTTTGGCTGATGACGGGTTGTTATAATTTCCACCCCGAAACGCGTCCTGTGTTTTTTTTAATGGAGATAAATACAAAGTTTTATTAATTAAGTGCATGCAATATAATTCCTGATTACGGGAAACGATATCAACGCCATTGAGGTATAACATTTTCTAATGTGTTGGATAAAATTTGAGTTATTAAGCACCAACTATTTTACTTGGTCAATTGCGGCAATATTTAGTAGGACAAGGAAGCCGTTATGACAACAGAAATCAAAATGTTTTTTAGTCCCTACTGAAATGGAGTGCATTACAATGATTGCAGAGGTTGTCCGTAGCATCGAAATACTAATGTTCAGGTGATTCATCCTCACTTGTTTGTTCTCGAATTCCAGGATTCTCGGCTTTGCGCCATGTGTGGTTCTTGTAGTTTAAATGCCATCTCACTATACGTCCTGTTATATTTCGTGAAACGCAAGTCTACCACGGCTTTTCGCATTTATATTCTTCCAAAATAAATGCTGTTAAAGTTGTAACAGCAGTAAATAAGACTGTAGCTTCTATCATTAATTAAAATACTGCACTCTTTTTTAATACGTCACGAAAAGCTCTCTCGAAAAAGAAAAAAAATCTTGTTTTAATTCATTATACGACGATTGTATGAGAAGTTTTAGCCCCCGGTACGGTATGCTATTTCTTTCTCCCAGCATATTTTGTGCCGTCTCCAAAAAATAACGTTACCTCACAGAAGCTAGCCGTAAAACAAAGCAATACGATTAAATACGCTATAGCAATTTTTTTAACTTCTAAACATCGCACATTTTCAATTTTTATACTATCGTATTGGGAAAAAAAGTACTTTTAAATTCAATTTGTTTAAAAACTACATCTCCATTTATTTTTGAGATATTAATTTTTTTGTACTTTTTAGCAGCATTTGTTTAACTTTGGCAACTCAAGTACTCATTTTCTGTAGACAGTAAAGGGAAAATAGTTGAAAATTAGCAGTTATATCTTCTTGTTGCCACTTTCTCATAAAAACTGAAAAAAAAGTAATTCAAATACGTGCTATTTTGAAAAAATATATATATAAATGAATTGATTTCTTTTTGCTGCATTTGTGTATTATTCTGAGATAGTGACGTCCTACCCATATTTATTGTAGATGTTGTTGATGACTGGATCGTAAATGAGGAATTCTTCAGCGGATTCGGATGACGTCATTTTATATAAATAAAATCGCGCGTTTGAAGTCTTAAACCTGAGCTACAGTAGAGTCCCGATTATCCGAGTCCGGCTTAACCGAGTTTCCGCTTTAACCAAGTTATTTTCTTCTAATGGATTGATGGCTTCTATTATTTTGAAACAGCCATTAATGAAAAAATATTATGGCCATTTTTTTTCCCATTCTGACCAGAAAATCAGAGTTCTAACTTTTTACGACTGCTCTTTCATCTTCACCTAACACTTCATTTATAATGGCTGTTTCATAATAATAGAAACCATCAGCCTGTCAGAAGAAAATGATCCATTCCAAAGGTATAAGTTCGATTAACTCGGATAATCGGGGCTCTATTGTATATTTATATACATTTTTTTTTTTTTTTTTTCATCAGGGCGACACTAAATTCTGAAAAAGCAGACATCCTGTTCTCTAGTTTTATACTTCTTTCGTTTTATTAACAGAAGTAATATTCATCTTTTTCATAATCGGAATTTCCATTGGGTTGATGCATGATTGCGTCATCCCTGAAAATTTATTTAACAGTGTAGCTTACATCAAATTTCGCTCAGTAGAAATTCTTAAAAAAGGTAATCTTTAATAATCGGGTTCACAAATTTTAAAAATTTCCCCGTAACTCTATAACTAAGCGAGCTAGAA
The DNA here is from genome assembly GCA_963932465.1 of Maratus speciosus. Classification (NCBI taxonomy): domain Eukaryota; kingdom Metazoa; phylum Arthropoda; class Arachnida; order Araneae; family Salticidae; genus Maratus; species Maratus speciosus. The sequence continues at coordinate 834,881 of CAWVRF010000734.1, read as the reverse complement.
CAATGTGTTATACACCTACTCCCAAAAACTAATATTGCATTTTCGACCAAAATAGTATAAACTTTCCGGTTGAAATACAAAGTTGCGTTTTATATATGTAGTAGATGATTATATGATTTTTTGTAAATAACATCATCATGAAGGTTTCACTTGTAATAAAAACGGTGCTTTCAACATTATATTTAGTGCGTCAATTGGCGAGATATCGGATTACGGAAGATTAGCCAGGAATGCTATGAACAACTACGTAATGAAAACGCTGAAAGCTGAAAAATAAGAAGTAATATATAATAATAAACATATGATCTAAGCTTTATCTCAGCAAGCACTTTTTTTTTTAATCGCGAGATTTATGCAAATAATATTAATACATAATTACATAAATATCCGTAAGAATAATCTTTAATTCGGAATTCCTGAAATGGTTAATACTAACATAAAAATAAAAAATAAAAATAAACAAGTAAGAAAAATCATGCGTTAAGCATAGATTATAAAAACACTTTCCAACACTTCCTGAATGCTTTAACAAAACTCAGGGCGTGATTAATGCACGGGCCTCCGGGGCCTCGGCCCTGGGACCACAAATTTGTGTGTATTTTCTCACAGTTTAAGTTTTTCCACTGTTTGCATTTTATATTTTGGTCCCTGACGAAAAAACAAAGTTTTACTGTAATAAAAAACCTCCATATTTAATTTTTCTGTAAAAGTCCTTTTCAATTTGAGAGTACCGATAATTTTCAAAAATTGCCGTATCCAGAATATCAAGTTTGGGAAAAATGCCAAAAACTGCATACTGTTCTTTTTCAATATGAACGAGGATTTTACAATGTCAGAATTATAGTTTAAAATGATTACTAAACTGTTAGGAAAAACACAATTTTTAATGATTTTGGAGAAGGCGAGTTTTGAAAAAGACGTCTTCATTTATTCTGCAACATAAACTGTGGAAACTGTGGAATGTTTGTGAATTATACAAATGCTTATTTGAGAAAGTGGACGGTAATTCATTTTCTTGATTATTCTTGTAAGTTTTTTTTTTTTTTTTTGTATAACTTGAAACTTTCACCCAAACAACTCTGTCAGCTCATCAAATAAACCTCCTTTTTTTCTGAAAGTGTCACCGCGATTTGGGAGGTAGGGGGGGGGGGGGTCAACTTTTTAACAGACCATGGCCCAACTTCAGCTTGATCGGGCTGTGACAAAACTTCGTTATTTAGGGAAATAAGGTATATAACAGAACTAAGCAACCATTTTAGAAAACGTATAAAACATTTGAAAAACTGATTTTAGCAGTTACCATCCATAGCAAATATGTATTCAAATTCTTTTGAACAGCTCTGTATTTGATCTGTAGGTTGATATATATGCTATATAATGGGGAAATATAGTTTAGCAAGAAAACGAATAACATAGGTTGAAATTTCTCTTTCAGCAATTTATACTAATAGATGGAAACATACTTGTATACTTTTGTACAAACCTGTAGTTAACCTAGTACCTTTATTACACGCCACGATTTAGTTAATATTTAATTAAGAGTAAAACGCTCTTAAAGCTACTGGAATCACATTTCCAGAAATTATCATTTATAGACGGCTATGTATCCAATTCTTTGCGTGACCCTGTATATAATTTTATCTATGTTATACAAACATTTCTTAGTAAACAAAATGCAGTTCAGCGTAAAAATGCATAACTCATTTAAAAACCACCTTTAAGCAATTTACAATCATACCCAGTAACCACTACGAATTCTTTTGTGTAGCCCTGTATATGAATTACAGCATTTATACACACCATATACAATGCATAAATATAGTGAAATATAAAAGCGCATAATATAATTAAAAATGTATTTCCAGCAATCATCGCTACCGTACAGTACTTCGGATACAATATAGTATCTAAAATCTTTTGTGTGTCCCTGTAAATGCTATGCACTTCGTATTACACGTGAAATAAGTTATAGTAAACTCAGTGACGTATATCAATTTCATTATACATGAAATAATTAAACATAATTAAAATACACTGAAAAAAATTCCCTCCACCCTTATATCATTATGTAACGGTATTCTTTTGTGTGGCCCTGTAAATGAATAATATTTATTCTTTGCACCACATATTCTACGGAATGCATATTTTAGTGCACTTGATAAATGCATATCAATTTTATTATGTTTGAAAGCATGTAACATCATTAAAAATCATTTTAAACGATTTTTTTCCATAGGTCGTAATGTAGCGGAAAACTTTTGACTGTCCCTGTAAATGAATTAAACATGCTACAAACTTCATTTGAAATAGGGTTCGTGCTATGGTAGAGGTCACTAACATCCAAACATTTCAAAAGGATCCGAGTATATTTACGGGAGTTAGAGCGCGTACAGACGGACAGACAAACCAAATACATAAACACTTTTCAACTTTGTTGGGAAGTGTTAAAAATGGGGAAGAAAATAAGGGGGAGTGGAGATTCCATATTTTTTTAAGTAGATTTCGTAAGAAATACTACCTATTGCAGTCGTTACCATGGTGCAACTTTTGAAAGATTTCTTCATAACTTTTCATTATATGACCCCAGGAACCCAAAACCAACCCCACCTAAAAAGTTTATATATATATATATATCAATACAAAAACCCTTAACGGGTTAAAAGTTTGTGACGCAGCACTTTATCTTATGCTCTAAGAATTTTAAATATGGAACTTAAAAATAATGATATCAAATTTTGAGTGACGCTATGCTATTAATTATAATCTCTCTATATATTATTTATTTCATCTTTTTATTTTTTTATAATCGCATGTGCAAAAATTATGTTCAATTTTAAAAAATGTATAAAAGTTTATTCATTGATGCTTTAACATTTACACCTCTCATAAATTCCAAGTATGAGTTTTAAAAGATATGATATCAAAATTTTAGTGACGCTTTGATGTGGCTTTAAACGATTTGTTTTAAAATTAAATTTAAATTATTTTTGCTTTGGCTAAGATATATTCACACATCTAAATAATAGTTTTAATTTTCCAATATACTTTAAATATGTCACTTTCACTGAATTTATATAATGCATTTAAATGTATTTATTTGAATAAATTGATTTATCCTTTGTCCAATGCTATTAAAAATTTAAAATAAGATTTACGTAAATAATTTTTTTGCCTCATAGTATCCATTTGAATACATTTCCCTTAGTTTGGATACAATGACGCAAAAAAATTATTTACGCAAATCTTATTTTAAATTTTTAATAGCATTGGACAAAGGATAAATCAATTTATTCAAATAAATACATTTAAATGCATTATATAAATTCAGTGAAAGTGACATATTTAAAGTATATTGGAAAATTAAAACTATTATTTAGATGTGTGAATATATCTTAGCCAAAGCAAAAATAATTTAAATTTAATTTTAAAACAAATCGTTTAAAGCCACATCAAAGCGTCACTAAAATTTTGATATCATATCTTTTAAAACTCATACTTGGAATTTATGAGAGGTGTAAATGTTAAAGCATCAATGAATAAACTTTTATACATTTTTTAAAATTGAACATAATTTTTGCACATGCGATTATAAAAAAATAAAAAGATGAAATAAATAATATATAGAGAGATTATAATTAATAGCATAGCGTCACTCAAAATTTGATATCATTATTTTTAAGTTCCATATTTAAAATTCTTAGAGCATAAGATAAAGTGCTGCGTCACAAACTTTTAACCCGTTAAGGGTTTTTGTATTGATATCATTACTTTTTTGAGGTTATTGAAAAAAATAAATAAAACAATAAACACACACAAAAAAAATTAAATACCAATACAAAGAATTCATAGTCAGGATTTCAATTCACCTCCAATCTCTCCCCCCTCCCTCCCCGCAAAAAAGGATGACCATACTTCAATTTTAAAGAGCACCGTGCAATGAGATTTTATAAGAACTCTTTGGTAAGATATGGAAGTAATGTACAACATGCATGTTTAGAGGGTATTTCTGTTGGTTTGCTTCAGAGATATAAAAAGCTATGTTAAATTTTACTATATAAAAAAATTACTTTGTTAAGAAAAATAGCAAGAAATATTACTCTTTGAACCTTTATATATATATATATATATAACAATCATCGCTCACTTATAAAAGTAATTCCATACATTTATATTAAATCCAAAACTACAAATTTCTGCTTCTCCCTTTTCTCATTCCTAGTGCAAAAAAATTAAACATTCTTTAATTTTATATAAAATAATCTTTCACCATCCCTATTTAAAATTCTTTATTAACAATAATAATAAATCATATAAAATAATCCCCTGAGCTCCGAAGATTCCACTTCTGCTTTTGCACCCACCTCTCCAGCTTACCTAAATAATAAAATCTTTCAAAAATTAGTTTGAAAAAAATAATCTGCAACATTTGTTGCTCACTAACATAAATAAATAAATAAGCACTAACTTCCCTAATGTACAGTCATGGGGAAAAAAAGTAAACACCCCCTACTAACTCCTCAACAAATTACCGTAGAAGAAAGTTACTGGTACCAAACGATTGGAAATAAAGTTTACTTTTAAGTGTATATAAAATTTGCTTAAGGGGTTATCTACATATTAAAACGAACCATAACTTTGTTTTTTTCAATAGCAGTACACAATTTTTACAGCATAAATGAATTCTACACCATTTAATTAGCCTAAAAACAAATTTTTATGCAATTCGTACTATAAGTTCCTGAGAAATTAATTATTTTAAAACAAGCTTATTTTAAGGGCTGTATCCAAATTGAAGTTCGGTACTCGATTGTTAACCGAGAGAGCCCCCTTCTTGATCAAGGCACCTTAAGCGTCACTCAAGCAGTCAATGAAGTCTGCTAGATTACAGGACAGCATAAGACATTTCAAAATATCTAGTCACTTCTATCATAGACGGCCCCTTAAACCATAATTTTGCCGTTTTTTAGGCATAATTTGAAAACTATCTGGAAGAAAAATGTGAAATTTTGGATTTCCATAAAGCAGGACTTAATAAATCTAAATCCATCAAAAAAATTTTAGGTTACAATTCATAACTTTTTCGAATATTAATTTCATAATTCATATCATAAAATTATAAAAATTGCAAATTCAGCTTATTTATGTTTGGGTATATTAGTATTATTACTACAAAAAAATTAGCACATTAGGATTTTCGGGAGATATAAATAAAAATATGAAAATGTAATTTAACATTAGAAGCACTAAATTTTGAATGTTTATAATTCAAAAACTTATTATTCAAATTACTTGAAATTTGGTGCCTAGGCATAGTTTGAACCGAAGATTTGAAATATCTCGTTAAAATTGGGTATTGCCATTGAAAAAAATGAAGTTTGGATTTGTTTTAATATGTAGATGGCCCCCTAAGCAAATTTTATATACATCATTTAAAAATAGACTTTATTTCCAATCGTTCGGTACCAATAACTTTTGTCTACGATAATAATTTGTTAAGGAGTTAGTAGAGGCTGTTTTTTTTTTTTTTCCACGACTGTTCATTTCACCTCTTCTCCCTTCCTCTACTCCCCAACATTAAAAAAAATTAATTCTTTATTTTTATACAGAAAATTCTTCTATATAAATTATCCTCCTATTCCTCAAAATTACTACTTTCCCACTCCAGCCTAGAGATTTCAATCTTTAAAGCTTTTTAGAAAATCGGATCTGCAAAGTTTTTTGCTTAATAATAAAATATATAATCATGTACACTTTTAATTATTTTTCACACAATCGATGTCATGATAATAGTTGTTCTGAGCGAATATTGTGTTGGCTGGGCTGTCGTACAGATAGCTCAATTGGAAGAGTACTGGCAATTAAAGCCAAGGATTATTAAAGTTCACTGTAATTCAAGATGTTTAACCCCTTCACGACAAGAGCCCTTTGGTTAATTTTTAACCTTTTACTACAGGTTTTTAAAAACAGAAAATTTTCTGTAATTGAATCACAGAAATGCTCCCATTAAAGAAGGTAAACTTTACAATTAAAAATAAGTGGTGAGAATAATGAAGGATTCTGAACACCTTAAGTGGCCAAGTATACCGGTCGCTCATTCCCAAGGGCTTAAAGATGCTTTTTTGCTATTATAACCTTTAGGATTTACAATATAAAAAAATCTTAATCACTTCTGAGGTAAATAAAGACAGTGGAAAAAAATCAAGATGGCAATGTTTTGATTGGCAAATTCTAAGCTGAGTAATTTGTGCTACAGAATGAAAAAAATTTAAAGTTGTAATAATGTCCTCTTGTTACAGATACTAAATCTTTAAGGTTTTTGATGTGTGAACTACATATGAATACAGTAGAAGATCTTTATAATGCACACCTTGGTATGAGAAGTTGTGCGTATTATAGAATTTTGCATTATATAGATCATATTTCATACATCATTAAATTTACTTCGTATACATGCTTTAAATTACATTCCTTGGAACCAGAAAATGTGCAAATTATGATATTTTATATAATAGTTATAGATCTCACATTATTAAATTACCTTAAAGATATTACCTTGAAATATAACATCCAAATATGCCTGGGCAAAATCATTATAAACAGTGGTAAATCATGACTGACAGTTTTGGGAACACTAAATGCATGGCTGGCCAATTTATTCTTTTTCACTATTTTTAATAATGAAATCTTTGCCTTATTTTTAGCAGAATTTTCTTCCATTAAATAAGGCAAAAATTTAAAAAATTAAAAAAAAAAAACTTTTGGAAAGCATGCATTTTAGTGCTGCAAGAAAAACCTGTCACGAGCTGCTCTGATTATAACACTCATTTACAAAAAATTTTAATATAATAACAATGTTTTCATTACTCCAAAATAATGTGTTAAAGGCAATAATGTATCATATTTAGTGTTCCAAGAAATAGCAATATTTGTAAAATACATGTGCTTCTTAACTGAAAAATTCATTGTTTATATCTGAGAAATACATTACATCTTCTGCATTAAAATTTTTTAGTGGTAGGCTTTTGTGATTGAACAAGGACTGCTTGCAGAGTGCTTTTAAGGATTTTACAATATAAAATTATGGCTCTTGAACTACTATTAATCAAATACAGTAATAGGGATAAAAAAAAATCATTAAATAGTTTATTTTAAAAAATTACTTGTATTTTCATCAGATATACTGATTATTACTACCATATGTTATATGTAACATATTTATTAGAAAAGTTACAACTATTTTCATGAAGTTTTGGATCCCCCCCCCCCCCACCCATGACATACTGTCAAATTTCGCGAGGTTATTTTTTCTTGTGATGTTCCTCCCCCGACCGAGAATGGAGAGGGTTTTTTACAATCAACGGATTAATTTTGTTTTTCTTTTATTGCTACTTTTATATGTTAGTGTGGTGATCTTTCAAATGCTATTGCACAACGAGGCGATAAACGCGCTACTCTGTAAGTGGCACGGCAACCCTCCAGTGTACAGGTGGAATTGATAAAAAGAGTTTTTGTAGTCGGAATATGCGGAATGTTACAGAATAGTGAATGGTTTAATGAAAGCAGAATAAAAACTTAATATTTAATTTAAGATGCGAGTCAGATTAATATATTAATTGAAATGGTTACTGAGTAATCACTTTATTAGTTTATACAAAGTCTAATTATCATGACAGCTACAATGCAGCTGCTAATGAAATTTTGTGAAACCAATCTTTTCTAAATAGTAACATGTTCTGAATTGTTCTTATTTACAATAATACTTCATTACCACAAACACCATATAAGGGAGCTGGCTACTTTTATATCTTTTAAAAGTAAATTATTTAAAGCTTTCTTTTAAGCATATTAACTTTAAAATTAAACAAAAACAAGTATCTTACTTTTGCAAAAAAGCTGTTTTATCTTATTTATCTATAAACTTTAATTACTAAATAAGGAAAAGTATCATGACGAAAATTTTTACTTCTAGGAGCTCAAAACAACCAGTCAGGATAAAATGGTTCATTTTGAGCTAATCGTGATAATTTAAGTATATAAAGTAGAATTTACTATCAGTCAAAAATATGTCCAAGACTGAAATCAGTCCTGAGACTGAAGGTCTTGCACCCATGGCTGTAATCAATTAGCCTAAAAGAAATGCTTCAGGTGTTTTTTTTTTTTTGTTTTTCTTCTGTTTTTCCTTTGTTACAGAGATAAACGGCAATAAGAATTTTCTTCCCCTTTAGGTTAAATTTTATAAAAATAAAATACTACGATGCTTTAATTTTTGAAGCTGAAAAGAGTTATATATAAAAAAAAAAATAAACGAAAGATGTCATTTTAAGTCAATTTTCGTTTATAATATTATTAGAAACGATTCGCAAATGAATCATTATATAAACGGGATTGGAAATCTTAATTTTGATTTCGTCATACCTGTTATTTAAATTGTGCGTTCTTTAAAAATGAAAGATTTTGTTTAATTTCTTTAAAAGAAAACTCAAAATTAATTTAGTAATCTATCTGTATTACACTCACATATCACAAGAAATACCTATGACACACATGAACGTTATTTTGTAAGGAAAACAGTTATAAGTATTGTTGAAAATAAAAACAATTCAGAACATTATACTAATTAGAAAGGATCGGTTGCAAAGAATGCTGTCTGGATAATTAGAAATTGTACTCACTTTCTCCCCTTGGAATACCATTTCAAGATCTTTGATATTTCTTATTTCTTCAGTCAACTTCGCGTATCGCGTAGTGATACATGGCGAAGTCTTATAACGAACGCGATGAATTTTCATTTCGATACGAGAATTTCCGATAAATATCGAATTTCGATACGAGAATTTTTTTTAAAATGTGAAATATTTTCTCCTTAAAAAATGTTTACTTACTATGAATAACAATGAAATAAAATGCCTATAATTACAAAATACTGCTCCGTTTTAAAAAATCAGTCTAAGTATTTTAAAGCACATAATAAACTGTTTTCGTAGTTTAAAAAAAGATTTATTGCCAATATTCAAATTTTTAACTGTGACCTAAACCGCGCAAAACCGATGTGCAACGTTCTGTCTGCTAGCCCATAGAATAACATGTAATCCGCGATCCTAAGAAGTCCATTTTTTCATGCGGATTATATAAAAATTAAGAGTTTCCCTAGATACTAGGTTAGTCTTATCCACTTCGTCAAAAACAGATTCATTTTATATATTAATGTTTTTAAAAAAATCTAGACCGTTTCGGAGAAAAAAAAAAGACAAACTTACACCATCGAAATTGCTTTCAAAATGGGTTTACAGATCTGAAAATATACTGCACGTAGAATTGTAAAAAATTCAGAATAGGATTAGACTGCAGATATAAGACTGTTTTAAAAAAATCAGAACAATAGGACCTATATTTGATGAGTTATTAACAGGCGGCTTTTCGCATTTTCTTTGATGTCGGGTTAGCTGTATATATGAGTTCCGCCATCTACGAATTCTACGATACGATTTTAGGCTTAAGGCTGCGTCACTCGGAATACTACCGTCTTCCATGATATATATGTGTGTGTGTGTGTGTGTATGTACTAAATTTTGTGCGCACAATAAAAGTCACAATTATGCACGGATCGTCTTCAAACTTGCCAAACACATTGAGATGTCTAATATCTTGGCGGGGATTGCAAATGAGAAAAATCGGCCCAAGGCAGTAGAAATGGGGGAGGGTTAAAATTTTTGAATACCGCCTTAACATGATTCTGATTAAACCAGCTCCAGAAAAATGACAGGAAAATTTAAAAAAAAAAATTCGTTATAACAGTTGCCAACAATAAAAAAAAAACCATAATAAGATTCTCACCGCAACAATTACTTTTCTATTGCAAGATTTCCACGTGAAAAATAAAAATCTATATATATATATTACGCTATCGTATCTCCATACGTATAAGGGGGTCACAGTAGGGGGAGGACCCTGTTCTGTTGCCAAATGCCGTCAATTTTTTCGCCAACATGGCGATATATCGCCAAAAGTAACGCCAACTTGTCGATATCTCTAATATTTCGCCAAATTCCCATAGACTTCCATTGTAAACCAATAGGATTTAATTGCTTCAGAAAATCAACAAGTTGAGATATTTTAATGCAACAAAAACTAATATTGGTACTACTTGGTTATCCCGTCGACCAAAAATTTATCGCTAAACTATAAGATTAAATGCCAATAATGGTTGATCGTAAATGGTTGATCGTAGTCACACTCACTTGACTTTAAGCAAGTTACACGTGTTTACGACATCAAGTGATTTTTATTTCGACATTTTATTTGTATTTTTATTAATGTTATACTAATTTATTTGTTCTTTCGTTATTTAAAATAAGCATTTAACTTTTAACTTCGAAATCTACCTGCGCCAGTACGCCGAGCCGGCAGGGATTTTTCTAACTGTTTTAGAAGATTAAAAATTTTAACCAAGGATATTGAGATATGTCGACGCCAACATGAAAGAAATTTATTGTTGGCAACATTTGCATCCGCATAAGCGTAAAAAAAAGCACATTTTATTGCCAAAAAATCGTAATTGTAAATATTCAAACCCGCTAATAACTGCCCAAGTTCTCAGTGTTTGTCCAGACTGTTCATGACTGCATAGAGTATGCCCATGTGAAAACTTGTTAAGTGAAACACCAGAAATTAAAAAATAATCGTTAATTATGAAATCGCCTCATATTTTGTAATATAGGACTCATCGTAAGGAATTCTCTACAAACATGAATATTGATTCCAATAACATAATTTATGCGCAAATTGGGGGAGAAGGTAGTCAATTACGGAATAAATCTCCGAAAGGATAACTCTAAGTTCCCCGAATTTCGTTTTTTTAACTGTATTTTAAATAAAATTACTAACAGTTTTCCCATGGTGTTCTTATTTTTTTCTTAATAATATAGCCGTTTCAATTCCACAATAATAGCATACATAATATATCGTCGCCCAGATGACAAACAGTAACCTTTGCGCCCGTAAAAAAAAGAGAAACACCAAATTTTAATTTAAAAAAAGACCCTTCATTACCTTTATAACTCTATCTTTTTATAATTTTATTGTAGTGCATCTACGGTTAGACTCTCTTTTTATGGCTCCTCTAAGATGTGTTACACAAATACACATTTACAGGGTGTGGAGTTGCCTTGCAACTAGGTATTCTTTCAAAGCATCAACCGTTTACCTCTGGCTTTTATGTAACATATTTTATGAAGAAACTTTTGGTTCGAGTCGATGAAATAAATTATAGAAACGAGTCTATTAGAGACATTGGGGGTAGGAAGGTTTTAAAGTCTACAGTCAAAAGCTGAGACCTTTAAGACTTCCTTAATGATTTTTCCTGCATTTTAATATGACACACTATCGCTCACCACACACAGTGACACATCTCGACAAAAGTAAATTTCACAGGACAGGGAAAAAAAATTTGCAAGATTTTACTGAAACATGTAATTATAGCACTTAGTTCTGCATGTAGGAGTAAAAACGTGCATAAAAGCTTAAAACCCTTAAGAATGAAGACGTTGGATGATGTTTGAAGGTTTGTGTAATTTTATCTCCCTTCTTTGGTCACGAATGGACGTAGAGCGTAATAAATCGATTTTGAGTATAACTACACTTATGAAACGTCTTCTATAGTAAGACGCATCTATGACAGACCTTTTAGTGGAATAAAAAGATAAAAAATTGCAAGATGTGTCACTTTTCTGGCGAGTGCGCGATATGTTGTCCAAGTGATTATTTCTTTTATATATGTATTTTTTAATACTTAGTCAACTGTTGCATAATAATAGAAAGTGGTGTCCAAAATACATGATGCAAATGAAATAAAAATGTATTCACTTACAGAATAAAGAAAAATAAACTACGAAGTTATTATTATGTAATAATTTTTAAAGGCATAAAACTACTTATGTATTTTTACATATTTAACTCAACGTAGTTTTTGTACGTAAAGAGATAATTTTATAATCAATTTTTAACCCATTTCCAGCTAGAATATGCCAGAATTATGGAAGTTACGGACAATATAAACTTTTAACATTTTTTTTTAATTAGTACATTCATTTTAAGACATTTTGTCGTCAGCCAGCCACAGGTAATCGATTGCCCAATATTCTCCGTAACTCGTACGAGTTGAAACAAGAATGGATTTAGTGATGCGCAATAAACATTCCCCAAAGTATGCCAAATATCTTTGAAACTACAACAATGCAACATTTTAAAGGGTAAAAGATAGATAATCTACCCCATTAAAGTCCGTGCGTAATCCTATGTAACCTCAAAAACTCGGAAACCACCGAGCTACGAAATTTGACACACAGGTTGCTGCTAGGGGGCCCATGAACGATTGCGGCAAAAAATTCGAAAATTTTAAATAGATTTTTTTTTTTTTAATTTTATGTTTTGACGAATTTTTGCTTTTTTCTATGTTCAACCCGTATTTGGTGAGTCCTAACCAGTTTTAAATGTTTAGTGCAATGTGAGATATACGTATTACGTGCGCCACTCTGCAATACTAAGAAGGTGTAACGTAGGGGTGCACAATCTTTTTTAGAGAAGGGCCACTTACAAAAATATCTGGGTTGTGGAGGGCCACATCAGTAACATGCAGATAATTCTATTTCGGAGAGGAGATTCTGTGAACTATATTCAGATTAAAAAAAAATATGTTTTCAAAAGGTGTGGGGGGGGAGTTTACACCTCTCGGTTCCTTTACCCAGTCAACATATCCAATTCAGTTAGCAAGGATGTATCAACAGCTTACATTTGAATATAAACACAGATATAGTAAGAATTGTTTTCAAGTAGTGATTAATATTCCTTGACATTATTCGGGGGAGTAAATTTCGCTTTATTATAAGAGCTAAAAAAATAAACATAGGCATGAAAGTGCTATGTTTGGCTAGTGCCAAAAAAAACTGTGAATTTTATGAACGAAGAGGAGAGAAGGAGCCAATCAACGACGTTTGATATTTTTCCACGCCCGATCAAAAACTTTTTTGTGCGCCTGATCGACAAAATTTGCAATTTTTCCGAAGCCGACTGGCAAAATTCGCGATTTTTCAGCATCCGATCGTCAAAATTCGCGATTTTTCCGCACCCGATCAACAAAATTCGCTATTTTTCTGCGACTGATAGACGAAATTTTCGAGCCTGATTGACAAAATTCGCGATTTTCTGTTCCTGATCGACGAGATTTGGGATTTTTATGCCCTGATCGACGAAATTTGTGATTTTCCCGCCCTAATCGACGAAATTCGCGATTTTTTCGCATCCGATAGACGAAATTCACTATTTTTCCGCGCTTGATCGACAAAATTCACTATTTTTCTGCGCTCGATAAACGAAATTTTCAATTGTAACGCGCCTGATCTAAAAAAATTCGCGATTTTTTCACCAACGACATCCGCCATCGACCAGTGATATCCGCGATTTTTTTTAGGCCGATCGCCAAAATTCGCGATTTTTCCGAGCTCAATTCACAAAGACTTCAATTCACACAAAGAAACTGGCGATTTTGTTGTGACCGATCGACAAAATTTTCGATTTTTCCACCCCTGATCGACGAAATTCGTGATTTTTCCGCGCCCGATCAACGAAATTCGCAATTCTTAACTGATTGAAGATATTTGAAATTTTGTCAGTGGCATATTGACAAAATTCGCGTTTTTTTTTTTCTAGTGATAAATTGACGAAACTCACTATTTTTTCGCTGCCGATCAACGAAATTGCCGATTTTTCCGCGCTTGATTGTCAGAATTCGCGATTATTGCGTGCCCGACCAACGAAATTTGAGATTATTTGGAGCTTTGATCGACAAAACTCGCGATTTTCTCGAGCCTGATTGACGAAATTTGCGACTTTTCTCGCAATTAACGGACGAACACGTGATCTTTACGACACCCAATGAACGAAATTTGGGGTTATTCCCTTCCTAACCGACAATATTGGCAATTTTTCCTCACCCGATCGATGAAATTCGCGATTCTTAACTGAGTGACTAAATTTTGCAATTTTTCCCGCGACAAATTGACGAAATTCGTGGTTTTTTTCTCGCGACTGACGAAACTCACGATTTTTCCTCAGCCGATCAATAGAATTCTCAATTTTTCCGCGCATCATCAACAAAATTGGCGAATTTTCAGTGCCCGATCAAGGAAATTTGCAATTTTTCTGATCCTGATCGACAAAATTCGCGATTTTTTTCGTGCCCGACGAACGAAATTCGCGATTTTTCCGAGCCCCATCGACGCAAAAACGGCACTTGATCGACAAAATTCGCGATTCTTAAGTGGCTGACGAAATTTTCAAATTTTCTCGCGGCAAATTGATGTAATTCACGATTTTTTCCTGCGACCTATAGACAAAAATTACAATTTTTTTCCAGTTATAAATTAACGAAATTCGCGAGCCACCTGCTAACCCATCGCGGGCCACAGGTTGTGCATCCTAATGTAGCGGGTATTACGATAATTCTTTTACCTCGCACGCAAATAATTAGAGATAGATTTTTTTTTATTTTATGTTTTTGACGAATTTTGCTCCTTTTTTTTTATTATATGTTCAACCCGTAATCGCGCGAGTTCTAACCAATTCTAAAGGTTTACTGCAATGTGAGATATACATATTACGTACGCCACGCTGCAATACTAAAAACCTGTAGCGGGTATTACGACAATTCTTTTACTTCGCATGCAAATAATTAGAGATTATTTAATTGCGCTTAATTACTACATTTTTTTTATATAAAGAATTTTTTTTTTATCACTAACATCAACAAAACTTTTTATTCTATTTATTCCCTTATTCCAAAGATATAGTTTTATCGTCTGCTGCCAAAGTAACATGATAAATTAAATTTCATTAAAAAAATGCACAGTAGTAGAAAAATATTTTCCTAAATCGATAAGTTATTGAACAACTCGATACTTTATCAGGGGAAATCTTATTTCTTATTTAGATATTTAAAAGTTGTTTGTTGTGATTGCATTTTTATGCTAATTTTCGTTTCATATTCGATTATTATTATCCGTGCATAGAACGGGTTAAACAGCTAGTAAATTACACATAAATCATGATGAGTAATTAAAAAACACATTTTCTAATTAATAGAATTAACTTTTATAATTAATCTAATATTAATCAATTTACAGTTACGTTGAGCTGTCAATTTAGAAATCCTAAAAAAATAGTTTAAATATTGTTTTATTTTTTATTTCTGGTTTCAAAAGTCTTATATTTTAAAAAAATTCACTAGCTTGCGCTTGCTATCAAGTGTTCTACTAGTGACTTTTTCATAACTGAGTTCGTTGCTCACTCCAAATTAATGTATTCTGACGGAAAGTTTTGGGAAGAACATGAAGTAAAAAAAATTAGGCTTGATTTTCAAGAAGAAAGTTTAATGCTTATAAAAAAGTTTTTCTTAAAATTACTCTATATTCAAATTACTTAAAAGATGAAAAAATATTCAAAGATGTGTTAAATCCTTGTGTACTTTAATATCCTTAGTACTTTCAACTATATACATAGGCTTCGTCAGAGAATACAAAAATACAAGCATCTTATTTTCAAATTACTTTTTCAATTTTTGAATCAATCAAAATTTTGTTTGCTTGTATTTTTGTACTCTCTGACGAAGGCTATGTACATATATAGTTGAAAGTACTAAGGATATTAAAGTAAATATTTTTTCATCTTTTAAGTAATTTGCACATAGTGTAATTTTAAGTTTAACTTTTTAAAGATGAATTTAGCATTCTATTCATTTATTTGCTGAAGAGTTTTTCTTTAAACTACTTTTACTTTTATACTCTTCTGTACTTATAAATACTTCTTACTATTATATTCGTCTGTATAAAATCTAATATATTGAAAAACATTTTCCATCTCTTCGTGTGCAATATCTAAGTTGATCTTTTATCGAGTTGAAACTCTTGGAAGAAACTGATAAATAAAATCAGCGAAGAAACCTCATGAAAAAGATTTAAATCTTCTTTCGGCTGAGAATTTAAGTATCCCTAAATATTCTTTTTTCTACGAAAATCTTTTTTATCGATCCACGTCCCAAAACAACTGCAGGCTCCAGTAGATTGCAAGACCACACGATCCACTTTTCCATTAATCTTTCTTCTACTACGGCACGAGTAAAAACAGGTTTTGATTAAAAATGTTACGGAAGAAGATGACGAGTATATTTCAAACTCTTTATAAAGTATGATAAAGATAAGTGTAGGTAACCAAGTTTTTTCTGGCGACAAATCAAATGAGATGGATCAAAACTGTTTTATTTTTTAAATATATTTTATTAGGTCACCAAATATGAAACTTGCGATTACAAAAGTGCCAGATTACCATTGGGGCAATCTTCCACCAGTAAGTTTTAATAAAATTTTCATCTTATATAAACGCCATGAAAACTACTTTCATGAATAATACAAAATTTTCTATTCTTTTTACTGGTAGAAGTTTGCCCTGTTGGTAATCTGGTCCTTGTGTAGTCACATGTTCATACTTGATGACACATTTTATCCATTTTAGGTAGCTTTCTTTACAAAAAAGCTACCTATTGCAGCCGTTCGGAGGAAAGCGATTTCAAAAAATTTTGGTATATTTTCATCGATCATGACCCCCAGACCCCGAAACCACCCTCCGTTCAAAATTGATATATATATATATATATATATATATATATCTGACCTATGTCACACTGTAACTCCCGTAATTATGAACCGATTTCGATGTAATTCGGTGTGTACATAGTACATACAAATGTCTCGACCGAGTTCGTTGGGCAGCTTCATCCGCCGTTTTGTTTCAAAATGGCGGCCATTTAAAATTTTTAAAAAAATTTAAAACTTGAAATGTGGTACCAAAAAATTAAAAATGGAAAAATATTTTTTTCTTATGTATTTGACCTTTATACAAAGATTCCGGAGCAGTTTTTGTTTCGTCTATATCTTAAAAAATGGCTGAGTTATAGCATTTTGAATTTCTAGCGTGGCTGACATTTTGAAACGTCCTGAATTTTGTCACGCGATAAAAGGCGTATTTATGAACCGATTTGGATGTAATTCGGTGTGTATATAGTACATACCAATGTCTCGACCGGGTTCGTTGGCCAGCTTCACCAGCCATCTTGTTTAAAAATGGCGGCCATTTAAATTTTTAAGAAAAATTTAAATTTGAAATGTGGTACCAAAAATTGAAAATTGAAAAAATATTTTCTTCTTATGTATTTGACCTTGATAAAAAGATTCGGGAGCAGTTTTTGTTTCGTCTATATCTTAAGAAATGGCTGAGTTATAGCATTTTGAATTTCTAGCGTGGCTGACATTTTGAAACGTCCTGATTTTTCTCACGTAATAACAGGCGTATTTATGAACCGACTTGGATGTACCTTGGTGTGTACATAGTACATACAAATATCTCGACCAAGTTCGTTGGCCAGCTTCATCCGCCATCTTGTTTCTAAATGGCGGCCATTTAAAGAAATTAAAAAATAAAAAAATTTAAATGAGATACTAAAAAATTGGAAAATGAAAAAGATTTTTTTTGTATGTGTTTGAACTTAATACAAAGATTCCGGAACAGTTTTTCTTTCGTCTATACCTAAAAAAAAATGGCTGAGTAATAGCATTTTGAATTTCTCTTGTGGCTGACATTTTAAAACGACCTGATTTTTGTCACGCAATAACAGGCGTATTTATGAACCTATTTGGATGTAACTTGGTCTGTACATAGTACATACCAATGTCTCGACCGAGTTCGTTGGCCAGCTTCATTCGCCATCTTGTTTCAAAAGGGTTGCCATTTTAAAAAAATTAAATTTAAAATTCAAAATGAGGTATTAAAAAATTGGAAAATGAGAAAGATTTTTTTTATGTGTTTGGCCTTGATACAAAGATTCCGGAGCAGTTTTTGTTTCTGAAAATTTGTCCTTTTGTTGATATCTTAAAAAATGGTTGATTTATAGCACTTTGAATTTCTAGCATGGCTAACATTTTGAAACGATCTTGTATTTGTCACGCGATAACACACGTATTCGCCTATTTCGATGTAAGAAGGCATGTGGATAGTATACATCAACACCTCGACCAAGTTCGCTGGCCAGATTCATCAGCCATCTTGTTTCGAAATGGCGGCCATTAAATTAAAAAATATATATATATTTAAAGTGAGGTGCAAAAAAATTAGAAATTGAAAAAGGTTTCTTTCTTAAGTATTTGATCTTGATATAAGGATTCAGGAGCATTTTTTGTTTGTCTTTACCTTAAAAAATGGCTCAGATATAGCAGTTTCAATTTCTATTGTGGGTGACATTTTGAAAAATCTGATTTTTTGCATGCGACAGCACTCCTATATATTAACCGATTCCGATGTGAGTGAGCATGTGCACAGCAATTACTAAGGTCTCGACCAAGTTCACTGCTTAGCCTCATCCACCATGTTGTCTTAAAATGACAGGCACTTTAAGAAATTGCCGAATTTGGCAGCCAAATATAAGTTACTTTAAAGAAAAGCAGCTTGGATAAAGCTGACTAATTTCGCGAAATTCTCATTCATTATATTGATAAAAATTAGTAATTGAATCTCCTATATTCGGTTTCCACTAAATTGAGCTTCGTGTGTTTGCATGATATAAGTTGGCTTTTTTTAAATAAGGATTATGAAAGCTACCTCTTCCTCCCGGCACTGGCCGGAAGGACTTTTTATTCACGGTGTTTAGATGTATGTTCAATGATGTCTTAAAAAAAAAAGTATTAATAAAATTAAGCTGATACTTTCAAGGGCTTTCTACTGCCCCATTCTTGACACTTCAAAGCAAGGAATGTTAAGTTTTCATTACTTATCTATCTGCTAATATGACATAGAATATTAATACCTAATGTTCCTTAAGTTATAATTTCATATACGTATATAAATATATATTTATATGTAGTGTGTTTCAAAAATAAGCTGATAGTTTCAAGTGTTTTTTACTGTTCCATTGATGACACTTCAAAGCAGGGAATGTTAAATTTTCCTTACTTATATGTCTGTTAATATGACATAGAATATTAATACTTAATGTTCTTTAAGTTATTATTTCATACATATAAATATATATTTATGTGCAGAATGGTTCAAAAATACTACGTCTACTATTGAGTAATAGTAAAAGTGTTCAAAATGAACCGTGCGATTTAAATAAAAATATCTTCAAATTTCTGAAATAAGAGAAATAATCTTCCGCACTATAACTATACATTAACGTGCTTTTAGGGGATATTAGTTACCTAATACGTGGGTGGTTCAATAATTATTGTCCCTAATGTATATAAAATATTTGTACTGCGATGGTTGATGTGGAATATCGAAGCCTAATCTCTTATAAATGCCTATATGCTCAATTTCAGAACCGTAACTGCTATATTAACATAGTTTTGCAGAGAGGGGTGAAGTTTTAAAGACCTATTTTTGAAGGAGTTTTTAAGAGGAGGAGTGAGGGTGAAATGCTGGTTCGGAGCTTATGAGGCTACATTTGGACAGTGAAAGAGATGTGGCTACATCACTATGATCCCGAGTCCAAACGACAGTAGTTACGTCTCATCCACTGTCACAAATCGAGGCCCATAAGCTAAAGATCAGCCGTTCACCCCCACTCCCCCCCCCCTTTTACTCTTCCCTCCAAAACTATGTGAATATAGCAACTACGGTTCTAAAATTGAGCCTATAGGCATCTAAGACATTAGACTTCGATATTCCACAACAAACATCGCAGTACAAATATTTTATATAAACTAGGGACAATAATTATTGAACCATCTTCGTATAAATACACTTATACAATACACAGACAATTATTTACAAATAAAGTCTCAAGTAATTAATGATTTTTATCGATAAAGTTAAACAGATAATTTCGAAGAGTGTTTTTTTTTTTTTTTTTTTTTTTTTTTTTTTTACAGCATTTAAAAGCTGAAAATCTTAAGATTTCAAGACAGGGCCGAAACTAGCATTTTTTGACCCTGGGCAAACATGGATTTTGGCGCCCCCTTCCCCCCCCTCTTCCGCAAAGTATATTTACAAAGAGAATTTTAACCGAGTTATTTTCTTCTGATGGGCTGGTGGCTTCCATTGTTATGGAAAAGCCATTATAAATGAAGTGTTAAGTGAAGATGAAAGAACAGTCGTAAAAAGTTAGAACTCTGATATTCTGGTCAGAATGGGGAAAAAAATGGCCATCATTTTTCTCTCTCTTCTGCTCTTTCATCCTTACCTAACACTTCATTTATAATGGCTGTTTCATAATAATGGAAGCCACCAGTCCATCAGAAGAAAATGATCCATTCCAAAGGTATAACTGCAATTGGAAAAAACTATTTAATACTTTGAGCAGAAAGAAGGGGCTACAACTGCAATTTTCATGACACTAGTAGAATCATATAGCTACCAATGTGTACGGTTTAGTTACCTCTAAAATTTAATACAAATTTTTGCCATATTTAATCGTTGACAACTGTTAGACTTTTTAAACTGAATTTCCGGAAGTAACAGCCAATTGTTCCTTTGCGACGACATTTCTGTAGCTGTCAACTCGTAAAACTTGGCTAAAAATGCTGTCGCTGTCAATTCGTAAAACTTGGTTAAAAATGCTAACTTTGACAGCATTTTCTGAATGAATCTTTGCCTTTATAAGAAAATGTGAAACTCTTCGTATCTGAACAAAATCGGTAAATTTTATATTTTTACGAATATTAATGCAGTTTTATTGTATTTACGAATGAAAATGACTTCACGAAAGTATCAGAAAAGTAGTTAGTTTGGATTTGGGAATAGCTTTCAATATAAAAATTCTCATAACGAAATGTGATCCCCTCCCACCCAAAAAAAGGACATCCATGACACTCCTCTGAATGGTGAACTGGATCCGCCCTTGTTTTTGTCAATTATTAATTGATTAAAATCTTGAAAACGGAATCGAAAAAAATTACGCTTTATACAGGATCCGTATGCCATATCATCTTTAGATTCTTCTGTGCTTTGTCATACGCCAGACAGGAACATTTTAACAAAATCGTGCTAAACATAGACGTGAGGAAAATCGACAAACAAAATCTTCATTTGGCCCCCTTCGTTCTGGCGCCCGGGGCACATGCCCCTCCGCCCCCCACCCCCTTAGTTTCGGCCCTGTTTCAGGAGTGCCTGAATAAGTTTTATGTACATTTCAATCGCACATTTTCTTAATAAAATTCAAGAAACCCAAAAAATTTCATTGCTTCGTCCTCATTCCGCTTTTTTAAATTGAACTATGTTTTAATATTACTACTTGGTGTACATAAATTCTATATATCATATACAGGGCTTTATAAAAGTTCTCAAGTACATTTCCGTTTATTCACGGGAATTGCTGAATTGAAATTTTCAACTGTGTTAAGCATTTAACTGAACTAACATTTAGCATACTACATAGTATACATGCATATCTATTGATCATATACAGGCCTGCACAAGAAAATCGAATATTTTTCAGATTATTGGTGGTAATAACAGAAATTCGGTTTTGAAATGCGTTATGCGTTTTTCAAATTGTTTATTTAGGCATGATCTTACAGTGAAGTTTTTTTTACTGTACTCTGGATGTGTTGGAACGTGTTTCATAATCTATACTAAGACGCATGATTTCTCGTTCTTGTTTTTCTACGTTTTGTTTTTTTCTTAAATAAAAACATTTTTAATGCTTAAACGCTTTTAACGCTTAAATATCCTTATTTATTTTACATTATTGTAAATATGATACAGAATCTTATTACATAATATATTGCTTATATTATATTTAATATATTACTTATTACCTATATAATATACAGTAGCCTCCCTCTTAACCGGAACTCCGCTTTAACCGGCCGGCTTTTTTTCCCAACATCAGGCAAGATTCAGGGATGACGGCCTCGGGAACTTAGCTTACGCTTTTGAGTTGAAGTGTAATCCCGAAGGGACGGAGGCAAAATTCAGAAAGGAGAACGTCGGTTCTAAATGTATACGCGTTGACCTTTATCAGTCTTGAATTCAGGGTGTGGCGTGGGGGGGGTGGGGAACTCCACCACCCGGGAACGATGAGATGTCTTCGTGGGGTTAATGATCAAAAGTGCAATCCCCCACCCCCACCCCATCTCAAACATGAAACATTATTTGACGAGGATATAATTAGGACTGTAGCTGATGTTGTTCAGTACGAAGACAATGCTGATGATGATGCAGTTGAAGTTAAACTGCTAAAATTCCTCATACGGAAGGGGTAAAAGCATTAGAGTTGGCGCTACGCTATGTTAAGCAGCGGCTAACAGCTTCTTCGGATGATGTTAAAGAGATGGAGAGATTCTGCTGTAAAATGTCGGGTATATTGCCTTCAACAGAAGAAGGTTATTGATTACTTTATGTTCGATTAACTTAAATATACGTAATGTAGAACAAATTCAAGTTCTTATAAAAAAAGGTGTGATACGATTTTCAGCAATTTAATTTGTGTTAAATATTTTTCATTATTTGTTATCAGTGATATAATTTTTCTTTCAATTCAGTTAATTATAACTTGTATTCATTTCACAAAATATAGAAAATATGTACTTTTTTAAAACTACACAAATTGAAAAACTAAATGCATCGTACGGGTTTAATTAGTTAAATTACGCAGATACTTATATGAAAATTTTTATTTCTCCACTTTAACCGGCTAACCCTCGGTCCCGTTTAGGCCGGTTAAGCGGGAGGCTACCGTATTCATATTTCTTAAATAATTTTAAAGAAATTGATATTTTATTGAGTGAGTGGTTTAGAATTAGCAACAAATACACAATACTAAACGCATTTCTAACAAAACCAATAAGATTATCCTTTTAGGAATGGTTGGAATAATTTAACGTATATTTAACCCGTCTATTTATTTATATAAAATCCAAGTCTCTGTATGTCCCTCACAATTCCGGTTGGACCGCCTCATTCATCGCGGTTATGTTAGGATTCCTATGGAGAAATCGGTATGAGCTTCAACAATGAGTAATTGTTGAAAAGTACTAATAGCAGCCACAATAGGTTACCACAATACAGCCAAATTTTGACCAACTTGGCAAGATATCGCTAAATTTGACGATAAAAATAAGTTGCCATATTTGACGCCAACTTGGCGATAGCTGGGTAATTTAGCGAAATTCCCATTGAAAGCCAATAATTTTTCATAATCGAGCTCACCGAAATTTAATTTAAACTCCGTGCATTTAGTGTTTTTTTTTTTTTTTTTTTTTTTCAAAATCTATGGGTCAGAATTTAAAGTGTAATGTACGAAAATGTACGTCTTTACATCTTCAATCTGATGCGAGTAATAAAATAACCGCCACTAGACGGCACTGCACTATCTGAACTCCTAACTGCCCGATTTTAATGTGCTTTACATAGCCGGTTACAGAAACTAAGTTCTTGGTACTTTTCCAGTATAGGGGTCTTAGCGAAATAGAGAAAACTGTATATATCTTGATATCTCATTTTCCATTATTCTTGTTGTCTTTTTAGTTTTCTTAATAAAATCCAAGGTATCCTCAAACTTGTTCATCTCTTTCTTCTCCAGTCACTCGTATGATCTTTTATCGAATACAAACTATGTAGAGAAAAGACTGATAAATAAAATCAATGAAAAATCCACGAATTCACTATGAAAAGGGTGTATGGGTTACTACCGACCGGAATTTAAGTCTGTCTAAAAACCTATCTTTTACTCAGAAAACTTTTTCATCGATCCGATTCGGAAAACAGCTGCAGGCTACGATAGATTCCATATCATCAACATCGCCATCATTCTTTCGTTTAAACGTCAAGAAAAAAATTGGTTACGATGGAAAATATTATCGATGGCTACACTAGCTGTTTAACCCGTTCTATGCACGGGAGTTCATGAATTTAATTTTAAATCAAAATTTAAAATAACTATTCGATTTAGTAAAATATTTTTCCACTACTGCGCACTTTTTTAATGAAATTTAATTTATCACGTTACTATGGCAGCATATGATAAAACGATATCTTTGGAATAAGAGAATAAATAGAATAAAATCTTTTATTGATGTTTGTGATAAAATATTTGCCTTTGTTTTTTAAAAAAATTATAATGATTAAGCACAATTAAATAATTTCTAATTATTTGCATGTGAGGTAAAAGAATTATTGATATACCCGCTGGAGCTTTCAAAATTGCAGCGTGGCGTACATAATATATATATCTCTAATTATTTGCATGTGAGGTAAAAGAATTTTCGTAATATCCGCTACAGCTTTTTAGTATTGCATCGTGGCGTACGTAATATGTATACCTCACATTGGTTAAAGAACTCGCGCGATTACGAGTTGAATATAAAAAAAAGGATTTTATTGTGACTTTTTAATTTTGGCAGCTGCTATAACGAAAAATGTTTAAATTTGATGGGAAATTGCTGTTAAATTGGTGTTTTTTTTTTATTAATTAAGAGTTAACTATAAATTATTGCAATTCCGGATTGTTTTAGTTGCCTCGGCCGTCTTTTAATACACATGTACATAACATTTCACGATTCTGGCTTCCAAACTGTGGATTTGTATAACATTACAGACAGACAAATTTTCATTTTGATATATTAGATGTTTGTTAATATGATGCAGAATCTTGATACATTAATATAATTGAAGTGTTTTCTTTTTTAAATACATATGCAAATGTGTTAAAAGTAAATGGTGCAATTTAAATAAAATACAGAGTCTAAAATCATGGGACAAACTTTTAGGTGTGGTAGAGCTCACTATAACAAACAATTAATGTATACGAATATATGACCGGAAGTGACGCGTTGACATACAAACTTCATTGGGGGCAATTTGTCGTTTCTTTTTATTTCAAAATTTTCTCATTCATAATTCTCCAGATGACATCTCCAGAAAATTCCTATATTATTCTTTTCTTTATTTGAGACAGACATTTCATGATTACATACAGAAAATATTCTTCTTTGAAAATTTCCGGTATGAAATCAAAATATTTGAATTAAAAAAAAAAAAAAAAAAAAAAAAAAAAAAAAAAAAAAAAAAAAACTGGCAAATCTGTCAAACACAGGGAATATACATGAAAAGAAACAGAAATGGAGCTTTTTTTTTATTCAAAAATTTCGATTTCATACTGGAAATTTTCAAAAAAGAATTTTTTCTTTGTGTAATCATGGAATGTCCGTCTTAAATAAAGAAAAGAATAGTATGGGAATTTTCTGGTTTGAATGCGAAATTTTGAAATGAAAAAAGCGCCAAATTGCTCCCCTGGTATTTGAACCACAACGCGTCACATCCGGTCATATATTCCTATACAATAATTGTTTGTTATAGTGAGCTCTACCATCCCTCAAAATTTGTCGCATGATTTTAGACTCACCTTGTATTTATAATTCAAGTTTTCGGGACTGGTTTTAGTATATTAAATATCTTTCTGCGTTGTTTAACCCTTTATCTACTGACGGTACTTATAAGTACTATTAAAGTAACTTGTTATAAAATTCATTTAATACATCGATTAGTTGTAATACAGTTAAGAATGAGTTATAGATACATTACTTTATCTTGTTCCAAAAGCATTATGGGTTACACAAAACAAAAATATTTTTAAAAGGATGATTTCTTTTGCCTTTGCATCTTTTCAGGTTTCTTGGCGTTATGGAGGGGGGGGGGGGGGGGGGGGATTTTCAATCCTGAAATATTTCTATATTGTTTTTGTAAGAACATTATATTTGTACATTTCCTAATTCTACAAGGTACTAACAAAAAGATTTAAAATAAAACATTTTAGTGGATTATCAATGTTGCACAAAATCCCTATCAATTCAAATTTAATGAATCCTTTTAAATCCTTCAATCCTTCTAAAATCCTTCTAAAATTTATTAAATGATTATGCAAATCTTCTAATAATTCACGAAAAATGCTTTAGAAGATCAAATTTCCATGAATACATAAGTCAGTGCATAAAGGGTTAATATAATTGAAGTATTTTCTTTTTTAAATACATATACAAATGTGTTAAAAGTAAATGGTGTAATTTAAATAAAATATCTTCCATTTTCTCAAATAGGAGAAATGTAAACTTCGGCAATAGCATTAAACATTAACGCCTCTATAAAAGGATGCTAATGAACAAAGTAAATTCTGGCATACTTAAAGTTGTAATTTTTCCAAACTGGGCGGAAATGTATCCAGGCCAGGATTCGAACCAGGAACATTTGGCTGAAGTCGCCAATGCTCTACCAACTGCGCTATCATGGACATGCCTAGCAGACACACAATTCACCGAGAAACCTAATGACAATACAGTACAGCGCCGATTATCGGAACTCCAATTAACCAAACTTCCAATTATCCGAACAGCCCATTTCTCTCAATTTTTTTTTAACCGAACGTCCAGTTATCCGAACAGCCTATTTCTTTCAAAAAAATTTTTTAATCAAACTCCCAATTATCCATTGGCTTGGAATAGAATTTTAAAAACAGAAAAAACTGATAGTGGATCAGAAAATGAGATATGTAAAACAATAAAGGAGATGGGAAGAATCCTAAGCTATGAAGAAAATGAAATTAACGAGTGATTAAATAGTGAAGTACATGACCCTAGATATCAGATTTTAAATGACATGATGAGATTGTTGATGAGATACGCGATGAAAAAGAAATTGAAGAAATGAAAACGAATGCTCTGAAAATAATGCAGGTCCATCACATAACGAAGCCTTTGAATGTTTGGAAACAGCTATAAAATTACTCGAACGGCATAAAAACGTTGATCCTATTCTACTAATGTATTTAAGAAGAATGAGAGATAGGGCAGCATTGAAAAGAATGTCTTCGTTGAAGCAAGCAACACTCAAAAGCGTTTGTGCTTAAATTATAATCTATAGAGTTCAGAAATTGATAAAAAGAAAAAAAAAAAATTAAACATGCCAGCATTAACTGGTGCTGCCAGTCCTAAGCTTAGATAACGTGTGAATATTTTAGTATAGTCAGAAAGATCCCTTAAATTGTCTGTCTATTTATCCGAACTTTTGCTTATCCGGACTAGGGTCGGTCCGGACTTGTTCGGTTAATCGGCGCTCTACTGTACATTAGGAATCTGGGCGAATTATCTGTCTGCTAGGTTTGTCCCGACAAGCTCAGTTGGTGGAGCTTGGCGGCTTCAGCCAAAGGTCCCTGGGTCGAATCCTGGCCCGGATACCTTTTCACCCAGTTTGGAAAAATTATAATTTTAATTATTCATGCGTAAATACGTATCCAGCGTTTTTCTGGAGTTATGTTACCTGCGTTTTATAAATGTAAATTTTTTACATGTATTGATGTTCTTTTTTTACCCGACTGCCCAGAAGGGTTATGTGTTTCATACGTATCTGGGTATGTTGATTTCTTTATACCCTTGAAACATCCCAACGGCTGTATGGATTTTAATGAATGAGGTCTCTATCGATTCGTCTTAACCGTCCGATGGTTATAAGCTAGGTTTTGTTTTTATAAATTCAAAATGGGGGCCGTAAAATATAAAATGGCGGTAGAGACGAAAATAAATTACGCACCCTATTGCTGTGTCATATCATTGGATAGGTCTTTCAAAATGAAGACGATGTTTCATTGACTATTTTACAGTCAGAAGCTCCGTTTAAATATTACACAACCTGGAAGTTGTGTGAGTAGGATCTCTAGCTTTACTGAAACTCTAACCACCATAGGCGTCTATAGGCCTCATCAAAACAGTGTTCATAGATAGGAACTAACAATTAAACACAACTTAAAAGTCATCCGTACAAGTAAAAAAAAAAAAAAAAAGGTAAGTAATATAAAAAAAAAATTTCACACTGATGAGAAATAATTAATTGGTTCGCTTTTTACGCAGTCGGGTTTTTTTATTTTTAAAATTTAGTTTTTACTTGTTATTTAATACTGTATTATAAAAGATACAATGGACTATTTTCATTTTCTATATTTTGTATGAATTTGGATTTACAATATTTTTGGCAAAATTAAAAAGCTATGTACGTGTTCTTACGTTTAATTATTTAGGATAAACTCATCGAAATTTCTTGTTTTTCCTTTTCATTTTTATATCATTGTAGTAAATTACCAGGATTGTATGACGATTTATTTGAGGATTTATTTGTAATAATACAATCTTTTTAACTAAGTTTATATACAACATATTTAAAGGAGTACTAAATTAATTTTACGAACATTTCTCGCATGGACTTACAAAAATAAATAAGTAAATAAATATCGTAAAACTTTTGTATCACTTCGTCTCCTATCTCTCCGGCGATCTTTAATCGAGTTGAAACTGTGTGAGAAAAAGTCTAACAAATAAAAAAAATTTCATGAATTCGCCATGAAAAGTGTTAGAGCTATTTCAGACCGAAATTTAAGCGTCCCTATAAAACCATGTTCTTTCCGAATCTGAAAACAGCTGCAGGCTCCGGTAAGTTTTACGTCTTCACCACTCCACTTTTCCCTTATACAGTAGAACCTCGATTATCCGAAGTAATTGGGACCGGCGATCTTTAGGAAAATCGAAATTTTCGGATAATCGAGAATGCTTCAATTTTAAAATTAAGGACAAATATATGCGGTCTTTCTTATTATGATAATAAGTGCTTAATAAAAATTAAGCAATAGCAAAATAGAAACACGAATAAATTATCTGAATTTTAATTTTGAAAATAAGTACCTTTTGCATATTTCACAAGGGTTTGAAATAAAGCTTTGTTTGTCGCTTTGCTTTGCAGCTCTATCACGATTTTTTTTTTTTTTTTTTTTTTTTTTTTTTTTTGTAATACCAGTATCACAGTCTTTCTGCTTCTCCAGCCATGACAAACCTTTTGCAAAACATTCAAAAACTTCAGAATTGCTACTTTGTTCGTTTTCTTCTCCAGCTAGACCACATTCATATATTACGGTTGCCCCTCCTCTTACTGTGTTCTAGTTCACTCCGCAGTTTACGGAAGCTGAAGTTAAATTGAAAGGAATTCTAAGGAACGGGATCCGAAAAATTTATCTGTACTCGTGTTTCGGAAAGGACCGCTTGCACACAAAGAATGTGATAGTAAAAGTTTTTAAATTAAATTTTGGTTAACCGAGAGTTTCGGTTAAAAGAGTTTCGTATAAAAGAGATTATACTGTGCCTTCTTCTTCGGTAGGAATGAAAAAAGGGTTATGATAAAAAAAAACTTACCGATGGCTATCTTTTAACCTCTTTAAAATATTTATTTATTTATTTATTTATATAAATGCACACTACAGACGAATCCATTTACGGTGTTGCAAGAACATCATAAAAAATAATGAAAAACATACATATATATAAACATATAGAAATAAATCACATACAACACGAATACAAACACAAATTAAGAGGTTAAAAGTTCAGAGCATTTATCTTTAAAAGCAGTAAAGGACATATCAAAAATAACAAGATACACAGAAAATTCTTTAAATATTTTGTAAAATTTATATAAGGAAAAATTACTAACATAATTATATTTAAGAAAAGATAATATAAAAAACTGAGTGCACCTGAGGGATCTGCTTGGAACATTAAAATTAATAGAATTAAGGGGTCTCAGGACTCTTAAAGCTCTAAAATTTTCGAAATTTTAATTTTTTTATGTGTTAAACTTCTATGTTTTCTGAGCATTTTGATATAATTGTTATCTTGAAATTCCTATTAGAACAGAAGTTATGGCATTTAGAATTATACTCGCTCAATAGCTAAAGCGGTGTTTCCAAAATTTTGAAGTCATTTTTCTCCAAATGACGTTTTTGGGCATAACGCGCACGATATCTCAAAAACTTCTGAATATCTTTTTCGTGAAACTTTCAAAACATATGCTTCATGTTAGTCTGTATAAACTGAACCTAAAATTTCCTTTTTATTGAAAAAAGAAAATATTTTTTAGAGGTTTATATTGTTGAAATTTTCTAAATTTTGCATTAGCTAAATACAACTTTGTATTAAAAATATAAAAATACTTTAAATACAAATTTATTTAGGTTCAGTGTAATTATTATAATCTGAGGTATAAGTAGGCACCAAAATTTTCATTCTAGTTGCAAAATTTATTTTGTAATCGTGCGCATAAGCTGTTATGCCGATTTTCTGCTCGTCAAATGTCTGGCAGTTTTTAGCCCCCTGTAAATGCTAATTCTACATCTTGCAATTTTTCAAATATTTGAAATGAAAGAACATACTTGTATTTTTCATTCCCATTTAAAATTGTGTCTTAATATCAAATACATTTTAAGATATTAAATGTTGAAAATGGTCCTTTTTTTTCATTTTTTCCAATTTTAAGAGTCCTTAGACCCCTTAAGTATATCACTACAATCAATCCTGTTATTAATAACCTTGTAAAAAAATAAAACACAAACAAGATCCCGTCAAGATTTCAAACTGGGAATGTCAAAAATACGACGTAGATAGGAAGAAGAAATATCATAAGAATATATATCTGGACACACGGCAGTGTGTCAACCAAGTTCGCCTGACATAGCCGTGTGTTATTTACACGAACCATTTCGAGCTGTTTTCGTCAAATTTCAATGCTCTACTACTGAAAATCTATGAGAGCTACGTACTTGTTATACGAAATGTGTAGTAAGGCCACCCTAATTACCTCTATCTTTTCATCTGGCTTTACTTTACAGGACATGAACTCGGAAAACAGGAACATATGCCGTGATCTATTATCAGGCTCGAAATGTTTCTTTAATACATCCCATACATCTTTGGGATTATCTTTGTTCCCTATGATTTTTCTAAAGTCCTTTCTCCCATATTTAAATAGATTGTGGATAAAGCAATCCTTTTCCTAGTATGAAAATCTTTCACATCCTTTGCTGTAATTCCCTTATCGGCATCAATTTCAGGTTCCTTGTCAATTCCAGCGACAATATCCATGCGTTCTTCTCCAACAGAAGGTATTTTATATCCATTTGCCAAGTTGGGTAGTTTAAAGCTCCAAGCTTATCGATCTGTACTTACATACTCGCCATCTTCAAAAAAAATATCAGCCCCCCTTCTTAACAAACACAAATGTCTTTGAAATGGGGCTAAAATTTATGACTCTTCTTATTTAAATTCAACACGCTTCTATTTTCCAGGTATGGCATTGGTTGCCCATAACCTCTTCTCTTAGCCTGTATCAATACAGGTCTGATATACACTTATACTGCTATCAGCAGAGGAACTGTAAATGTGCTGTGGAAGATACCTGTTACAAAACTGTGTGTTGAATCCATAGAAAAGTCAGATATTGTTGACGACAGTTCTTTATTTGAATTCTATTTCATTCAATTACTTTATAAAAATACAGATTTAAGTTGAAAAATATTCAGAGCCAACTTTGTTTAAAATAGCTAAGTGAATCATTAAAAATAACTTTGGTTAAAACCGGATTAACTTCAATACACCTGGAGCTTTTCAAAACAGCTTAAATTTAAATTGTTTTAACACAGAAACTCCTGTATACCATGTAATTAGGTCATAATGAAGAGAGCGAATATTTTTTCAACTGGATTAAATCATATTCAAGGCCGGAGTAGCACCGTTGAAGTTTATTACCACAGAGCGTAAAATGCCCAGACCAGGAATGAAACCAGTTCTATTCCTGGTCTGGCCATTTTCCGCTCTGTTGGAATAAACTTCAACGTTGCTACTCCGGCCTTGAATATGATTTAATCCAGTTGAAAAAATATTCGCTCTCTTCTTTATAACATCATAAAACTTTTTCAATCCTCTTCGTCGCGAATCTCTCAGACGATCTTTTATCGAATAATGAACTCTATAAGTAAAAGACTGATAAATAATGTCACCGAAAAAAATCAAGAATTCACTACGAAAAGCGTTTGAAGTTACTTCCAATCGGAATTTAAGTCTCATTAAAATCCGTATTTTCTCCGAAAAATTTATTCATCGATCCGATTCTGAAAACAGCTGCAGGATCCGGTATATTTTTGTGTCACACCAACCGCTTCTCCGTTATTCCTTCTTTTATGTGAAAGAAAAACGGCCTTAGAATGGAAAAGTTATTGGTGGTTATATTTTAACTTTAATAAACGGAAAAAATACGCTTACATTATAAAGTTCTTTTATGGGAGTAAACCAATATTTTGATGAATCAAAAATGATTTTTTGTGACGATAGAAATTCTATTAATAAACTAATATTAACCAGGTTCTTTTTTTTCTACGTCATTAACTTATAGTGCTGTCCTCTAAAAAAAACCCACTTTTTTAATTTCTCACTATATAAAATTTAATAAAAAATACAAAACAATTTGAAGTAGCTACATTTTCACAGCCTGTCCTGACTAAGATTTTAATGTATAGTATTTTTTTTTCTATCAATATATTACAAAATGGCAGCCAATTAAACAAGACTTTGAAAAAAACCCACATGTAAAAACACTTCTAGAAATCAAAATATTAAACAGCAAAGTTTTTCTTTCATTATTAATTAGTTTTAAAACACAATTCTGCAAAAAAAAGAAAAATAATAATAATATTTTAATAATTGTAAATTGAAGGATTTACAAATGAAAAATTATAAATGTAATTTTTTGCTTATTTTTTAAAAAACTAAATAAACACTTAAGTAATTTTAAATGCTTTTATTATTGTAAATGGCATATAGAAACAGGACAAAAAGAAATTTTGACTTCTGTGATAATTTTGATTAAGTTCTAGGGTGGGTTTTTTTTAGGATACATTTTCCTGTGGGTTTTTTTTAGAGGACAGCACTACCTACCCTGTTGAAATTTTACTCAAACTTGATAAAAACATTTCACACCGCAATTTTTATTTAACCCTTTGAAGGGCAAGCAATAATGTCTCTGTAATATTGAATTCTCACCGTAATAATAGAAAAATTTTATTTTAAAATAAGAAAAAGCAATTTTTAAATATTTCGCCCCCAATGTTAAAAATATAAAATAATTAAAAGTTTCTGATGCGAATGTTATTTAAATTAGGTGGGATATAATATATACCACCACTCCTATAGGGATTAAAACTATTTAACATATTGCGGCTTTTATTATATTATGAAGAAATTTTTGGTTTGAATTAAAAAAAATAAATTAGAGAATCGGATCGATTAGACCAATTTAAGGTAAAAGGTTAACAATGTATATATATATATATATATATATATATATATATATACATAATATATATAGGGGAGACTGGGGAGGGTTGACCCATCCTTCAGTTTTCATATTTCTAAGGATTTCAGACTTTTGCCAATAGGTGCCAACCACTGTTACTGAAATGCTCAAACAATAGTCTTTCTTTTATGCAGATAATTGAAACAGGTGTGGCAAAATTAATTGTTAGTTTTCAGCTTAAAAAGTATATTTTTTAGCATTTTGTGAGTTTTTCTCAAATAAAATATATCATAGAAATTTAAGTACGTACGTTTTAACTAATGCAGAAATATTGAGCTTTCATTCCATGCATAAAGACTGTATAGTAAATTAGGCTAAACATAACCATGTGCTATACTTTAAAAGTGGCTATGTGGAGAGGCTTAACCCAAATAATGTGAGGGAGGGTTGACCATATAAAGCTTCCTTAATTAAATGTTTTTGGAAATTTTTTTATTATACACTGTACATAATGAATGGTTAATGGCTATATTTCTAAAATATTGCAAATTTATTTTGGAAAGCTACAGTAAAATGGAGGGAAAAAAGGAAACTGTTTAAAATTTATTAAAGTAAGATGCGAAAAATTGCTATAGAAGCAAGAAAAAATTCAATGAAATATAAATTGGAAAGTTGATAGGAATTTTTATTTCATTTAAATATAACCCATAGTAGGTAAATAGAAAGGATGGAAAAGACTAAAAAGAATGAAAGCTGCAGCCTTAAGAAATGTTAAGTGTCTCTGCAAAAGAACTCTGTAAAAGCCTCTGCAAAAGAACATAAGACTGATCAAAACACTTTAGGAAGGTATGTAGACAAGTTCCACTAAGATGAATACAATGAGATGAAGCCAAACTATGTGGCAACTAATGTTTCCTGGTCGAGTGTCACAAAAAGTGCGTTCTTAAAACAGAATATTTCTCCTGTGCTTCAAACTCCTTCTAAAGCAGGTTTGTTTACACATCATATTTTCCAAAATAATTTTTAATAGTAATTAAACCATGTAGTATAAAGTTATTCTGTCTTTTTTAAAACTGATTTATTTCCCTTAACAAATATTTCAATATAAAATAAAGCGGGTCTAGCCTCCTATATATCATATGGGTCAAGTCTCCCATATGTGGGGAACCTTGACCCATTATTTTCTCATGATTAAAATCAATCATTTTTCAAGTTTCTTATATATTACACTTATGTCGCAATTTTATTTTGGTCAAGTAGGATCAAGCCTTCCATATAGTGGGTCATTATTTTCTCATGATTAAAATCAATCATTTTTCAAGTTTCTTATATATTACACTTATGTCGCAATTTTATTTTGATAACTGATTGTATAGCAAACAAAATGATATATGAAACTTTATCCTAGGTTCAATATTTAAGAAATAAAAAATCATTTTGTAAAAAATGAGTCAACGCTGCCCAGTCTCCCGTATATGTGTGCATGTATATTTATATATAATATATATTTATATGTAATATATACACATACACTTATATATATGTGTTTATTTTAAAAAATACATAGTCAAATACTGAATAGTAATAGAAACAGGTGTTCAAAATACAAGGTGCAATTTAAATAAAAATGTCTTTACTTACAGAAATAAGAAAAGTAAACTACGATGTTCCTATTAAGCAGTTTTTTAAGCCCAATTTCAGCAGTTCTCATTTACAGTCGGAAAATGACCCGAATTCTTTGAGCAGCCCTGTATATGATATATTGATTTCTATCTATAAATAAACTACACGCGTTCAAAAATTTTGTCCAGGTAGGAAATACATATCTCAGTTGAAAATTCCTTTCAACATTTTCCCCTTATAAGGAGAGTATTACGTGAATTCTTTTGTATATGAGGTATAGAAATTATATACAACGAGTAACATGCAAAAGATTAATTAAATTTAAAAGCGCATATCGAAATTGAAAAACGCACTTCCAGCAATTTTTGCTCTGTAACCGATTATTTTTGTGTGTCCCTGTAAATGAACGACAAATGCTGCGAGTGCCCTATCCTATAGTAATCATCTTGTAGTGGAGTTAAGTGATTTATACCAATTTCAGTACATTTGAAATAGCGTAAAGTGATTCAAATACGCTGCAAACGATTTTTCCCCAATGACCCTAATGTAACGGAATTCTTTTGAGTACCCCTGTAAATGAACTATTAATGCTACACACTTCATATACAATACCGAACATTCCATGTTGACCCTCAATAATGTATATCAATTGCATGAAAATCCGAGTACATTTACGTGAGTTAGAGTGTGAACATACGGACAGACAAACCGAATTCATAAACACTCTTCTACTTGGTTGCAAACTGTTAAAAAAGAATAAACATTGACTTTGTATTCAATCAGCAGTTCTATTTTAACTCCGTTCAGCATTCAGTAGAAATATCTCTTTGGCCTGCTTAATTTCTGAGTTTAACTTCCTCCTTAAATGCTAAATATTTCCAGTACATGCAGTATGTTTTGTCTGCACTGCAAAAAAACCACGGTAGATTTGCCAGAACAAACTCGATCACAGTGAATGTGCTGTATCTTTCTTTGGTTTCCTGACTCTATTAACATGGAAAATACAGTAGTTGCGTAAAATTAACAGCACAATGTGCTGGCAATTTGGAAGCATTTTTTTACAGCACAAACTGCTGGCGTCCAAATTGCCAGCACATTGTGCTGTTAATTTTACGCAACTACTGTATTTTCCATGTTAATATAGTAAATAAACCAAAGAAAGATACAGCACATTCACTGTGATCGAGTTTGTGTGCTAGATGAACAGTACTTTGTACTGTAAAAATGTCGGGTTTTTTTTTTTACAGTGTATCATGCCATGTTCCCAAAATTATGCCCCTAAATGTACGAATTGGCGTTCGAATTCTTTCTGGTTTAATTTTTAGGACTGCTATTCTGGTGGCTGTGCCACGAAATTCGAAATTCTCCTAATTGTCTAAAGCAGCGGTTCCTAACCTATGGATTGAGGCGGGTGTTTTGGTACGTCGCGGAACAATCGGTGTATGCCACAAAAATATTTTTTATTTCATCTGTTATCTGTTTCAGCTGTTCATCAAAAAATATAACAAGCACATTATTTTACAACCGCACTAATCATGAAAGCTACATGCTTAAACTAAAGCTTCATGAGAAGACGGTGATTTCTCAAAGAGTCAGTTGGTATTATGTTATGACCTCGTTGTGAGATATGTCAGTAGTCGCGCAATCGTTATGGCAGCCCTAAAAAAATCCTTAACTCTCTTCTGGATGAACATAGGAACAGACTATGTAAAAATATCTAAATCTGTTTTAGGGTCCTTGATGGGGTTCAACACAACATACTCGTGTGAATGTGCTTTTTTGCTGTTCTTGAAAAACAAGTACAGAAGCAAACTGCATGTAGAAAGTGACTTAACACCTCGGGGACAAGAGAACAGTATTCGTGCCACGTAAGGTGCCAGAATCGGGGATTATTCTTATCAGTAAATTTTTATTGTAAATTTCGCCTTATTTCATCCGAGCATATTCCCCATTCAATTAGGCAAAAATTTCTGTTTTAAAAAACCGGTGATTATAGATTAAAAATTCTGTAAAAGACGCTCGTCCCGAAGGGGTTAAGGATAAAATTAACCAGCTTTAACCCTGATAAAGTTGCCCCAAAGGCAAACACCAGTGCCAATAATCTCAGACATTGTAAAGGTGTGTTTTCATAATAATTAAACGTATTTTTCATTATATTTGTTGTTTTAATTATTATTCAACAATATGATTACCAATTCTTGTTTTTGTTGATAGTGCATCCTTCGTACGAAAGTTTGCTTTTTTCATAGGATAGCATAGCCGATGACTTATACAGGTTATACAAAATTTTCATACTGACATTAGATACACCCTCATGTTAGGTGGGTCGCGTAAATTTTTAACTTAAGGGGACCGGGAAATCCCTATCTCCGCCATGTTAAATTCACCAACTTTTCAACCTTTTTCTCAGAAATGGTGAAAGAGAGAGGTCTAGATTTTTTAGAGCAGTTAAAATAACATGATTTACGTATTTTAACAGACCATTTTCTTTCTAAGTGAAACTCGAAAAATTAATTATTAATTATTTATTGAAAGTTTTAAATTCGCTTTAAACTTTTAAATTCGCATTTTTGGTATGATTTCACTGCCTAAAATAAATAATTCTCAACAAATCATTAAATCTCTGTGTTAAAGTATACAATATTACATAATATAAGTATTAAAAAAAATCTGAGTTCTTAAGTTTAATAGATATTGAAAAAAAGGGATCATAAACATAAAAAATCTGAGTTCTTAAGTTTAATAGATATTGAAAAAAAAGGAACATAAACATGAAAAATCCAAGTTTTGAAAAAAAGTCAATTAAAGATTTAAATGGCCATGAAGCTGTGAAGTACTTTTAGAAAGAATGAATAATTCCAACACTTGTTTTTTTATACATAAACATGCGTGACACATCGTTGTAAAGATAAAAGTTTAAACTATTTAATGATATATAAAAGTAAAAATCGATTTTTTTCCCCCAAATTTAGCTTACCTGGTCCCCTTAAAGGTAGATCGTGTACCTATAAAGGTTGTAAACCGCTGGTCTAAAGAGTAACCGATAATTTTGCTATGATTTCATTCATTTCCATGATCTCTTTTTTCCCCAATTGTGTGATGCCAATTTGTATAATACAGAATGACTCTTTCAATCGCACGTTCTCGCTTTTTTTGGCATCATAAAACAATTTTTAGACTCTTGGCTCATACTTTTATGGCATCAATATGGCATTTATTTTTTGGCATCATAACACAATTTCCTTTTTTTCGTCATTTGTGTGATGCCAATTTGTGTATTGCAGAATGTCTCATTCAATCGCATGCTGTCGCTTCACGAAGGCAGTCATGTAAACGTAGAAATGCTCTCTGGCACCATCCCTATCCACTTCTGTATAGACTGTTTAATTTTATATTTCTATTGAATAAACATCGCAAAGAGCAATTGTCAGAGCATTTATTTCTATAATTATCACAGCCTTTTATTAACTCCAGCAAATGCATACAAATCGAATCTGGTCCTTACTATTGACCTCCGATTATTTTAACCCTTTATATCCTGAATTTTTAATATAAAATTTGCTTCACCTGATTCATTATTTACGTTAATGTCTAAGATATCCGGCACAACAATATAATAATAATTTGATTTTTAGGTATTTTTTTTATTAAAACTGATTTAATAAATCGGTAGTTAGAGCTGTTTTTGCAAAATATTGACAAGAATAATTAGATTCATGAACAAAAAATACTGTTATGAAATCTCACAATTCTTATAAGAACAGTATAAATAAATGTATTGCGATTGTAAAAGTCTTTTGTAATTCCAAAGTTTTCGTATAACATTTTTTTAATAGGATACAAGCTACACCTAGGTAAATGGTTGAAAAATATTTAGCTTCGATTTTTCCGCTGTGCTTTCTAAATAGTATTGAGCAAATTATTTTGCATGAAAAGTGTAATCTACTTTTATTGATAGACAAATTAAACAAATTTTACATTGAATGTTCTTTAACGGTGCTTAAAACTATCGTCAAGATATAAAGAGTTAATGTGCTGAACTCCGCTATAGGTAGACTGACAAATAAAATGATTAAAAGTGGACGAATGAAGAATCTGCATTAAAAGATTTAGACAGAATTTAAGTATCCATTTAAAACAGCCTTTTCTTTGAAAATCGTTTTTCGTATATCCAAGTTTGATATCAGCTGCCAGGCTCTGATAGTTTTCAAGACCACATGATCTACTTTTTACATTAATCTTTTTTCTACAGCACGAGTAAAAAGGGGTCTTGATTAAAAATGTTACCTATGAAGATAACGATTATATTTTAACCCGTTTAAACTATGGTAAAAATACGTGTAGGTAACCAGATTTTTATGTTGATGAATCAAATAAGATAGATCAAGATTGCTTTTTCCTGACTATATTTTAGTACGTTGTATCACTTTTTACTTTCTTCTATCTTTACAATAAGAAAGATTCTTGAAAATTCTTAAGAATTCGTGAAAAATTTCGACTTGCGGTTTCCGATGGATTTATACGTTTTAGAAAGTCCTGAACACGATTTGATGTTTTTTAGAAAATGTCTGTCTGTGAGTATGTCTGTGGGTGACAGAGACTTTGTGGGCACTCTACCTCAAGAACTAGTGCACGGAATTTCACGAACAAATTTTATTCAGTTATACCTTGATATAAACTGCTGCTGATTAGATTTTAGTGTATATCGTCCGAGAGGTGGCACTGCTATGCTGCATTTTCCTGGACTTTTGCAATAGATCTACCTCAAGAACCAAAGCACGTATTTTCATCAAACTTCAGAATTAGTTAGACGTTAACGTAAGCTATTACTCATCAAGTTTTGGTGTAAATCGGGCTCTGCTATGCTGAATATTTCCCGATTTTGGCAAAAGCTATATCTCAAATACTAATGCATGCAATTTAATTAAACATACTGTTACATTTTCACTTAAGTAGGTCATTCTTACACGTGGGTCTATATTGGTGTTGATTTTACGGTCTTTGGGTTGCAGATTTTGGTTGCGGTCATCTAAGAGGGTGAATTCCGAAACTCGATGATTTGTTTGAAACAATGCAATAGTTATATCTCCTTGTTCAATGCATCCCATTCAACGAACGTATATATCTTTAGAATCCTCATGATGGGTATAGATTGTCATTGAATTTTGGCACTGTGATAGCTTATTTTGAATTAATGACCTGTATGAGAGAGAAGAAAATTTCGGGGTTGACACATCCGACTAGTTTACTCCCGATGTACAGTAGGGCAAAACTCCGAAAATCTGGTCAAAAGTAGAAAAAAGTTACTATTTAGAAGACCAGGGGGCTCTGCCCCCTACGATCTACGCTCGCCAACCCCCGTTCAGGCACACCAAAATCCAAAAAGCACGCTAATTGCACGCATTTGATCGGCTTTAAAAATACTGAATTAAAATTTAAAAAAAAAAAACCAGTAGCGATCTCTCTGTAAACGGGTTTTCATTCGTTTTTCTTGGATTGGGGATTTTTAAGACCAAATCTGTTGCTGTTAAGAGATACAATGGCTGTTTTCGTATTTAATTAAACACATTAGTTATTTGAAAATAAGCTAATGTAAAATGAATTAAGTAAACAGTGTCATTGTCTCCCGGTATTTTTTAGCAGCGCTATAAGATAGTTCTTTTAAATAATTCATTTTAAATGTATCGTTTCAAATCTGGCGTAATTTACACCAAACTTTTATTTCTCCTATTAATATTCACGTAAAAATACTTTTGTTGTTAGAAGGAAATATTATTTGCGCTGTCTTCGAATTCACGATAATAGTTGAAAAGATTATCTCAAAATATCTCGCGCAAATATATTTTTCAATTTAAATTGTTTTACCATATTTTTTGGGCATTTTAAATATGACGTAAAATTCAAGTGTAAATATGGTTCTTATGACGTAATTTTCCTGCTTTTAACATGTAATCATTTAATTCTAATTTTAAAGTTCTTTTTTCTGTTTGTAATAGTCACGTGTAAATAAATTTTTAATTTGAAGAAATATTTGATATGATAATTTGTTTCGCTGTTTATACAATTGGCAACAGTTTAAATTAATGACATTTTCTAAAATTTGTAAAAAACATCTCTCGAAATGCTGAAAATTTGAATCAAAAATCGAAATAAAACCTGAAAAAATGCGTCAAATAAGAAAAATAAATGCAATCTGCGCATTGGGAACTTATAACGTATAAAATGATCTAAAAATGATTAAATTCTCATGCATAGTTTTTGCTCAAATAAAACTTTTTTAATGGAACGACTTTGTCCAACTTTAGCATTAAATATCTCTTAAAATAATTCTTCGATTTGAAAACTGTCTGCATCAGCGTGTTTATCAAACATTTTTCTATAATACCACCGATTTTCATATTTTTGTATGCAACAGTTTTCTTAATATTAACGATGAAAGGCCATGCTTAAGCATTCAAATTGGATGCGGATCAACCCGGAATATCTACGCAGATGTTCATTGGTTCATTTCCAAATCAAAACTTTTTTTTTTATATATAGAAGGATGTAGATTATATATTTGGCTTGAATAATGTTTGGATGCATCATTTTCAAATTTGACGTTTGGGAAAAAAGACACCGTGATCAACAAAAGAGAAAAATAACGATTTTTTTAAGCACGTGCTGTATTTTTCCACATAATTCAATTTTCATGCTTGAAAATGGACTGCCATGATAATACAGTAGAACCTCTTTTATCCGAAACTCTCGGTTAACCGAAAACCATCTTTAAAAAGCTTTTTTTAATTAATAATATTACATTCCTTGTGTGCAAGAAGTCCTTTTCCAACCACAAGTACAGATAAATATTTTGGGTCCCCTTTCTTAGAATTTCTTTGAATTTAACTTGAACTCCCGTACGCTGCGGAGTGAACTAGAACGCAGTAAGAGGAGAGAGAACCGGAATGTGTAAATATGGTCTAGAAGAACGAGTAAATTATCAACTCTGAAGCTTTTGAATGTTTTGCAAAAAGTTTGACATGGCTGGAGCAGCAGAAAGACTGTGATACTTGTGAACTAATAGTATTTTTAAAAAAACTCCGCAGTAGAACTGCAAATCAAAGGAAATCGGAACTGCGAGAAACAAAACTTGTTTCAAACCCTTGTGAATTATGTAAAAGGTATTTAATTTCAAAATTAAAATTTAGGTAATTTATTCTCGTTTCTATTTTGTTATTGCTTTATTTTTATTAAGTACCTGTTACTATAGTAAGAAATTCCGCATGTATTTGTCCTTAATCTGAAATTTGAAGCATTATCAATTATCCGAAAATTTCGAGTTTCCGAAAGAGGGTCGATCCTACTTATGATAATCGAGGTTCTACTGTACTTAACGAAGCAGATGTAACATTCTACGCTTAAATACTGATAATAATATCAGTGCATGCAATGACTGCATTTTTAAAAACTTTTAAGCAACGCACATTTTCAATTTTTACATCTTCGTATAGGAAAAAAAATTACTTTTAAATGTAATTTGCTTGAAAACTACATCTCAATTTATTTTTGAAATATTAATTTCTCTTAGTTTTTAAAGCCATTCTGTAATGATGGCAACTGATGTACTCCACTTTTGTAGAAACTAAAGATAAAATAGTAGATTGCTACATCTTTTTGTTGTCATTTTCTCATAAAAACTAAAAAAAAATTGTAATCAAAATACATGCTATTCCAAGAATATAGTCTGCTATAAAAATGTGTTTTAAAGTACATATGTATGACTTTTTTTCTCCGCATATTACTTAATTCCTATGAAACAACTGGAAGAATGCAATTTTATTAATCCGTATCTAATAACATTTTCCGAATTTTGAAAATATATAAATGAATGATTTCTGATAATATAAGGAGCTATTATAAACTATATTTAAATTTCAGTATCCATATTAATGTTATAAAAAATAAAGGCTTATGAATCATTAGATACCCGATTTTTTTGTCGAATTTCTTGAAGAATGACGTCAACGCTTTTGGTTGGGTTTGTGTATTATTCCATGATATCCTATATGCATACTTTTCTACAGATATTTTTAAGACTGGGTCCTAAATGTAGAATTCTTAAGTGGTTGACGAAGACGTCATTTTATCTAATATATAAAATTGAAAATTTGTCTGTCTGTAATGCTATACAAATCCATAGTTTGGAAGCCAGAATTGCGAAATGTTACGTACATGTGTATTAAAACACGGACGAGGCAACTAAAGTAATCCGGAATTGGAATAACTTACAGCTAATTTTTAATTATTCTAATATATAAAAATGAAAATTTGTCTGTCTGTAATGCTATACAAATCCACAGTTTGGAAGCCAGAATTGTGAAATGTTACGTACATGTGTTTTGAAACACGGCCGAGGCAACTAAAGTAATCCGGAATTGGAATAACTTACAGTTAATTTTTAATTAATAAAAAACCACAAATTTAACAGCAATTTCCAATCAAATTTAAACATTTTTCGTTATATCTGTTGCCAACAATTAAAAATCCACAATAAAATTCTTACCACAACAAATACTTTTCTACAGCAAGATTTCACTGAAAATAAAATAAATAGTTTGAAAAATTTAAAAAAAGAGAATATTACATCATAACTTTTCTACTGCAAGATTTCCACGTGAGAAATGAAAATAAAATCAATAGCTTGACGATTTAAAATCAAAAGTGAATGTTACGTCATAATTTTTCTGTTTGTGTGGAAAAATGTATTGAAGCATGATAAAAACTCGATTATGGAAATATTTTCGTATTTTAACATTATTGCTCCAATGATGAATGGAAATAGGTAAGTTCATTTATAGCTGTATTATTTTGCGTCGGTTATATAAAT
Source organism: Maratus speciosus (assembly GCA_963932465.1). Taxonomy (NCBI): domain Eukaryota; kingdom Metazoa; phylum Arthropoda; class Arachnida; order Araneae; family Salticidae; genus Maratus; species Maratus speciosus. The sequence continues at coordinate 791,194 of CAWVRF010000734.1, read as the reverse complement.
TTATACATTTTTATATTGGGTTTTCATTTGATTCATATGTCTAACACTTCGGCTTTTTTTTTTTTGGTTTTTTTTTTCTTTTTTATGTTGTATGTTACATTTTGAAATTGGTTTTTCAAAACTAACATTCTTAAAATTCCGGGCAACGCCGTGTACTTTAACTAGTCTAAAATAAAAACGTGTATTTTAAGACTTAAAACTGAAATATGTTTTGTACTATCTATAATTTCTTTTTCCATCGGGGGTGACACTAAATTCTTTGGAAGCAGAATTCCCGTTTTCTAGTTTATTTATTTATTTTTGGCGCATTAACGGAGCCCGATTGAGAAGGCAAAATATGAGTGCAATGCGAGATGAGAGGTATTTTGTGTCATAGATGTAGGATTTTTTTTTTAATTTATAAATACAGAATTCTTGAGACTTTCTTAGTTCAGCCCCATTCTAGTATTTCATCGGAAGTTTAATTCATTTTTAATCGGAAGTATATTGTGTATGCAACACTCCCTAACATTAAAAACGTTTCATAAAGTTTGCGAGAGATTTTTAGAGTATTGTGAATAGACCATCACCTCTTCGAGTTGACGGTTGAAATTCCAGGATTAGTTAAAACTCGATTCGCATATGAAAATGCAATTGGTCTGCCAAATCATATCTTGGTGGAAAACACCTGCAATCCCGACTTTAGTGGTTGACTGGTTGGTTTACCATTGTGTTTTCCTTCTCCGAGTTCTCCGGGTTTTCATACCTTTGCGTGCAAGAAAACAGAATGATAAATCTACCGATCAACCTTTAAAATCAGGTCTGCAGGTTGTTTCCACCATGATATGACTTGGCAGACCAATTGCATTTTAATATGCGAATCGAGTTTTAACAAATTCTGGAATTTGAACCATCAATTCAATGAGGTGATGATCTGTGGAGTCGCTTCCCGGTCTAGAAGAACTGAGGCGGAAGGAGAGTAAATGCCAAAAATGAAATTTTACAGGAGACGCCAAAAACTGTTTGAATAGTTTCTATTTCAGCAAAATTCTTTATTAAATACGTTTACTGGAAGAATTTAAAGTGATCACCTGTGTGTCAATGGGGTTTATTTGTTGTTATAACAAATACAGTATACATAATTCGGAGTAAGTTCAGAAAAATATAGTAAGTTAGAGTTATCCCAGAGTGCCACATGCAAATATAAAGTCATAACTAACCTGACCATGATTTTTATTTATTATTTTGTGGAAAGTTACACTGTAAAAAAAAGGACTAAAAAACCGAGATTCTACTTGCAATCTAGACGCCAGTACCATCTCCGTATTTTTACGGAAATTTTTCCCCATAACTTACAGAAAAATTTCCATTTCTAATCAGAAAAACAGAATTTTTTCTGTAATTTATGGGGAAATTTTTCCGTAAAAATACGGAAATAGTGCTGGCGTCTAGATTGCCAGTAGAATCTCCGGGTTTTTTTTTTTGTTTTTTTTTTTTTTGTTTGTTTTTGTTTTTACAGTGTACCTGTTACCCGCGGTTGATGTTCACGGCACAGAATGAAAAAAAAATTGAGACACACCGGTGATGATCATGGCAGTGAATGTGTTAATAAACATGATAATAAATTTAAAAAACGGAGTATGTACTTACTCTCTTTCCCATGCTATTGGCCTTGCTATTTACTATTTTATCAACGAAAAAAAAACCGGAAAAATTTATTGGCACTTACACCCCGTTCCAAGTCAACGCCTCAATTATTCTAAGTGGTTGTTTGTGTTTTGTACCAAGATAGTAAATAATGCAAGCGTTAAAATAAATCACACAGATAAACACTTAATTTATTAACACATTTATTAACTAAAAATATATCATTACATTATTAATATTAGGTTGTAACGAAAGTTTTCCGCCAAATCACCATTACACAATACTAATTATAATATATATAATTAACTGTAATTTTACAGATAACCACCATTCTACCAAACATTCACAGTGTCATATGATACTACATTAGTACCTAAAGCTGTGCACTTTATTCGGTGACATTCTATTGCTGACTTTTTGCAACAGAACTGGAAGTAAATGATGGTTCTAATCTGGTAGCATGATAGTTCCATTTCATACACCTTGTACTTAATGATAACTATATTTTTTTACAAATTCCACACACTGTTATAAAGCAGGTCTCTTTTTTCAAATGCCAAAAATCGTTTGACAAAATACGAACAAACACGTGAACGCGAATTGTTTGCACAGACCGTATTAGCTGTGGCGAGAAACTTTCATTACAACCTGATATAAACACAGATGTAAGTAGATTTTACAGCGAAAAAATTATATCGTTTGTTACCTAATACATCATTTCGATTAACAAATGCCACGTCGTCTTATCAACCGATAGTCGAAACAACACCATAATTTACGAGGGACACTACAACCACGCAACGGATCTATAATATACGCATTTTTAATATACACTGCGCCACTGAGTACGTTAAACTTTAGTACTTTTACCACGAATATGTTTTTGTGATTAAAAAAGGAAGAAATTTGCCAAGTATACGATTGTCCGACAACCCAGAGGTTGATTACAGCCGATGCGAAAAATTCACGTAAATCGAATTTCGACAGATGCTCTGAAAAAGTACCAATGCCAAACAAAAACAAATTGTATAAAGCCACATATTTTAGAAGATTTTAATTACAGTTCAACTTTCAAAAAGCTGTAAAAAAAATGAAGCATCGGTGAGAAAGACCTCAAAATTTGACCTGAATATACGCAAAGAAGGGGGGAAATGGTATGGCATAAGAATAAAATTAGTTCGAAATTTTAGCAATAGATGGCGCTTCGCTTTACTCGTCATAACGTAAATGGGTTCTTCTATCAGTGACATTGAAATCCTAATATGACAGCTATTGCGTGAGTTACAGGTTAAACCGACTGTACTGTTCAGTGTGCATCACTGTATCGATTTTTTACTATAAAAAATGATTTATAGGTCATTCAACAGTTGTGGCAATCTTAGTGGAAAGCCCATCCACCGCGACAAGGTGTTGCCACGTCGGATGGGGTCGGTTTTTAATTGTCCTGCCAAAAACCGTAGAAAAAGCAGCAATGAAATCGGTTTTTAATTGTCCTGCAGCCAAAAACCGTAGAAAAAGCACCAAAAATCGGTTTTTAATTGTCCTGCAGCCAAAAACCGTAGAAAAAGCACCAAATATCGGTTTTTAATTGTCCTGCAGCCAAAAACCGTAGAAAAAGCACCAAAGAAATCGGATTTTAACCCTCCGAGCGTCTTGCAAAAGGGCAAAATTGTAATGGGTTTTCTTTGGGTTTTGTTTTAAATGCTAAGTAAATATGATTCTTTACACATTATAAAAAACTATATTACAAATATGAATATAATCCTTGAAAGTATTAATCTTTCTTCAACGTATTTAAAATTCATTAAATCTATAGAATTATATTATCTTAAATATTGATTATATTGCTGTGAAACCTGGAGCTTAGTGAACGGAATATTACGCCCCAAACACTTAGAGGGTTAATTGTCCTTGCTCATTAAAAAACAGTTGATATTTTTCTGTAAAGATCTAAAAATTTGTATTGTGGTGGTATTGTAATCTATTGAACTCTGGGGGAAATTTAGAATAATAAGCCAAAGTAATTTTTTAAAGAATATATCAAGATAATGTTGAAGTACGGTAAGCCAAACATGATGATTAACTTGTTTAATTACATAAAACTTACAATAATAATAATTTAGATATTTACAGAACAATGAACGAATGTGATATCTTAAAAACTAACTTAAAACTAAATATATAATATAAATAAATAAATTAATCTTATACATACTACATTAACAATACACTATTCCCATTTCTGATTTTTAAAAAAAATTAAGGGGTCAGGTGCCTTTTAAAATGTTGAAAAATCGATTTTTTAAAAATAGCTTATAATTAAATATGATAATTTAGGTACATTTAAGAACCCCTTTAAAAAATTCGCATTATAAGAGAAGTTAGTACTGAAACACTTTTAACTCCTTCTATATGGTCAGGGGGGATTTAATCCTTAAAGTCAATTTTCTCAAAAAGGCGATTTTGGACATTGCGCGCACGATTTCTGAAAAATGGCTGCCCACAATTGCATGAAAATTTCACTGAATGTATTAAACGTATAGAGGAAGAAAATGACCTATTATTAGTATGTTTCTCAAGTTATGAGTTTAGAATTCACGACTACTTTTACATAAAAAAAAACACTCCGATATTTCGAATTTCTTTGATATTTTTTTCTCGGGATATTTTTTTCATTCTATATTTTTCATTGTAGGTGGTTTTGAAAACTCATTCTATCTGTACTCATTACAAAATCTTGGCTGGGTTTAGCATTTCAAGCATGAAAAATCATGCACGCAATGCCTGCAAGAAAAATTCTTTCGTAAAAATTGTATTATCTATAAAAATAAATTAAAAAACTTTAAATGTGTGTATTTCTTTTGAGAACGTTTACTGATAAAATAAATCTTTCTTAATATGTATTTTAAATTTTATAATTAAAAGTCAGTTACAGAGTAATTGCAATTCTTATAGAGGTCACTTTTTCACATATTTTATTAGCTCAAAGAATACCTGACTCCATAAGGGATCAAGTACCTTTAAATCAAATAGTTTATTATTTTTCTTTTTACATTTATTCATATTAAAAATGTAATATTTTAAGCAAAATAAGTTGTAAAAAAAACCCTCAACTATCGTTTCTAAGTCATTTCATTAATAATGGATATTTCGTAGCTCAATTTCGCCAAAATGGCGTAGCCTGATTTTCACAAAACTTTGACATTTTGCATAACTAATAAATATTCTCAAAATATCTTAAATTTTTTATTATCCAGTTAATTCTAATAATAATATGCTTTCTAATGTATTGAAAATGTTTCCGAATTCGTAAATTTTAATAAAGTATTGCCTTAGGTTATTACAAAATACAAGTTTTGTTTTAATGCAGATTATTTTGGATTCTGTTATTCTAGATATAAAAAAAAATAGTTTATGTGATTAAGTTAGGTGGATGCTATCCTCCGCGCGTTACATCCGTTTTTTTTTTTTTTAAATATATATATATAAAATATAGTTGATTTCCTAAAAAAGAAAAAGCCGAAAAAATACAGTGCTGCCACAGGCCACAATTTCTTAATTCTACCTCACACCACTTTCTCCAAACTAAAATTACTGACATACTGTTCGAGAGCATTTGCAGGAGAAATATATACTACAAAATCTGCTTCTTTTTTTTTTTTTTGTACTGGTGCGAATAGAATAGAAAAATAGTCGCCTGTGGCAGCCCTGAGAATACGGTTGTTTAAATATCCCTATTACTTTATTTCTACAAGTGCGTCTAACGATATTTTAAAAAGTGCTTAAACATTTTTTGACATTTAAAAAGTACGCAACCTTGAAATTGGGCCGCGCTATATTGTTTTTAACTTATTCATGCTCAGAGAGATGTATACAGGGTGTTCCAAAATCTGAATGACAAATTAAAAGGTGTGATTAAAAGCATCTAGAGGATGAAAAATCACCATAGAACATGGAGTCGCAAACCGCCCATTTAATCAAACATGCAGGATTTTCTACCCTAACACAACTTTTGCTGATGGACGTAACTTTAAAAAAAATCTGAAGCATATTATAATGCAACTTTTAACAGACATGATCACCTTTAGTGCAAATATGATAATATAAGAAAATAGTGGGATGTTTCCTTTATACATGCCAGCAGTATGCACTTGACGTTCCCCATTTTGGACCGTGAATATGAGTTCATACGATATCAACGATTGAGTAAGCACGCTGTTTTTTCATAGCTTTTCGTGATGTTATCACATTTCATAGAAACCAAAGTAGATATCGTAATTTGTTTTTTTTGCAATATTTTTATTTTTCGCAAATTTAATACAGTCATGCCGGCTTCAGTTAGGGTGAAACACCCTGTATTTGTGACTCAATAAGTGATTTGCGACCCTATGTTCTATGGCATTTTTTCACCCTCTTGATGCCTACTATCACCCCCTCTTAATTTGTCGGTCGAATTTCGGAACACCTTGTATATATACATACAGGGTGTCCCAAAAAGGAGTACCTATTTTTAAAAATGAATAATTAACAAAAGAATAGAGTTATTAAAAAATTCTTGCAGGAAACGGATGCGTGAAGTCTAGAATTCTGTTTAGAACATTTTATCATAATAGTTCACAATCTGACCGACAGATGGCGCTACAGCACATTTTGGTGGCTATATTACACCATATTGAAGAATTTACGCAACGACAACTACTGTTTCCCTTGAAATGGTTACTATTGAACTTTCACTGACCACGTCTACTTCTGTCTGGTCTTCACGTAAGCTTCGTTTGTTCATATAGCCACCAAAATGTGCTGTAGCGCCATCTGTTGGTCACATTTTGAACTATCATAATAGAGCATTCTAAACAAAATTCAGGACTTCACACATTCGTTTCCTGCAAAAAAATTTTAAATAGCTCTGTTCGTTTGTTAATTATTCATTTTTAAAAATGGGTAGCCCTTTTTTGAACACCCTGTATATATATATAAATCAGCTGTTAGCCGTAACTTCCTTTACGTAAGATTTAACGACAAATTAACCCTATAATTAAGCGAAAGAATTCCCTCTCCAATAATTAAAACCTATGCAATTAACCAATTCATTATTACATTTTATAATAGACAGTACTTTTTGATAATTCAACTTTACATTTTTTTGTTTTTGTATAAGATTATTTCCAGTTCTTTCAAGTGCTCTACATTTCATACGCTTTCTCTAAAATTAAACTTCAGTAAATTTACTGCCTTGTTGATTTATGTGATTATCCTATCTATTCTATTTTAAATTTATTGCACTCATAGATTTGTCTGTTTTTGTTTTTTTTTTTTTTTTTTTATCAGAAAATATTGTTTAAGGGGACAGTTTACCTCAAATTTTATCAAAAAATCGATTTTTTAAAATTATTAAATGAAAGCCTGTTTAATTATGAATATTTTGACACCATATTTTCACTCATACAGCAATTATCTCGAGATATTGTAAATTTTGTTAATACACTCAGTGCAATAACCTACACAAATTAAAACTTTAAATCCCTTTTTCTCTTGTTCATATTTTATTTACTTTCATGTATTAAAAATGCTAAGGCCTTTTTTTTTATATTTAAGATAGAGATTTAAACGTTTTTGCGCATGTACTTTATCATATATGTGACAAATCTGCGAGGCCTTCAGTTTTTTTAAAATAAAAGTATATGAAGATGTGTTAGATTTCATCGTTTTACACTATATATGTCAGTAAGAAAATTATATTAAATGTAATATTAGATTATCTAAAAATCCATGCGCAGTCTTGTGTAATACACATTTGAAAATCTTTAAAAAAATTAGCAAAAATATCAATATTTAAAAAAGTAGTAGGGATTTTTAAAAATTCAAGTTCGAAATATTTTTTTTTAATTTTAATTAAATATGAAGTCGATTTTTTTAAATTTCAAAATATAGTTTTAATTCAACATTGAAATGCAGTGAGTTCACTATCTGAAAAATATTTATTAAAAAAAAAATTGTTGAAAAGGTAACCCGTGCCCTTAAAGTCATAACTGAAGAGCTAAGTGGAAGAACATGTTAAGTAACAAAAATTACATTTGAAGAAATTTGATGTGAAAGTTTTTGTGGTCAATTTTAAAGATTTATTTTCTGTTTGATACCATGTGTTTAAAATATTAGCAGGTGTGGTACTGAACTGTATCAAAAAAACTTATTCATATTTAATTTTTAAATATTAAAAAATATTAATATTATTTACATTATTAAATAATAAAATATTAAATATTAATGAATAATGTCTTAAATCTTCAAGTCTAAAATAGAATTTTGGTATTTTAGCTTTACCATGTGATAGAATACCTGATAACGCCTTCGTACAAAAGATAAAATAATTTTTAAGAAAATGTAGCATAACATGTTCTTCCACTCAGCTCTTCAATTATAAAGAGCAATAATATTTTTTAATAAATTTGTTTGTTAATTGACGCATCATAAATTACTTGTTGATTTAGTTAAATCTGAAAATGAAAAAAATGCAGTTATTTTAAAGACACCTGACCCCTAAATTATTCATTAATAAAATTTAACTTAATGCATGCTCAGACCGATCTATTCCTAATCAAATATCCCCCCGTTTAAAACCCCCCACTTAATTGAGAGATGGATCTGCGGTCCTGAACTTGGCCGACCTACCGAATAAGAGAGCGAGCCTGCTCAAACGTGCTCTCTGTTTAGAAATAGAGGAAACATTTAACCCTGACAAATCATGATTGCTTTCCAGGACCCGCAGCATACTGTCCGAATCTCTCAAGCTGCGGTGAGAAACTTCAACCGCAACTTCGCGACCCTCACCACCCACTTTTGGCCCATCTCCATGCTGTGCACTCAAGTCTTCAAGAGGACGATAGGGTACACAGGCTCCTATACCTACACCTGAACTGACCCTTCCCCCCTGCGGTGAAGAACAATCACCGCCACCTACTTCTAACCCCATCTGAACGTCCCTAGCCTGGGCAGCCGCCCAACGTTTCCTCAAAGCATCCCTATAAGACTGGAGCATGCGCATACGAAGAAAAACGAAATCGTTTACCTGTATCTCCTCAGCCATCCTGTCGTACCTACAGGGCTCAGGAACAGGGCGACGACGGCGAAGACGGCCGAAACTGAAAAAAATTAAGAATTAAAATTGGAGATTTAAATGAATACATAAAAACTTACTTCATGGTTTAAATACTTTTACCATATTTCATATTTATATTTGACAATTTTATAATATTGGATAGTTTTATAATATTTATCGGTACTTGTTAGTTATCACGTCGACCAATTTCGCCAAATTATACAAATCGCAAACCATCCGCCAAATTATACAAATTGACATAATTTTTATTTTAAATAACGAAAGAACAAATAAATTAGTACAACAATTATAAAAATACAAATAAAACGTAAAAATAATAATCACTTGATGACTTAAACACGTATTGTCAAGTGAATGTGACATTTACGATCAACCATTATTGGCATTTAATCTTACAATTTGGCGACAGTAATTTGGTCGACGGGATAACTAACAAGTACCTATTTATCTATCTCCTATATACATAAAATGCAAATGGGAATTCCTTTCCACCCGCTTATAACTTGAGTTCTGTTAAATGGATTACGATGGGGCTTGCTTTGTTCATTAAATAATATTACAGGGAAGGTCTTAGTATATGGTATAACTTTCTACGTTTCTTAGTTATAAAATTATGAGAGAAAATTGTATAATGAGATGAATCCGATTGTGAAAGATTAGCCTTTTTAAAAAGTTCTGCGATTTCGATTAGACTTGCACAGTTAGTTAAATAAGTTTTCAGGACTGGTTTTAGTACATTAAATATCCGTCTACGTTGTTTAATTACCGAGCAACGTATATACCGTCCTTACTACGTATGATGGGTAAGTAAAAACGGCAAAATGGTGGTTTAAGGGGCCGTCTGTGATAAAAGTGACTAGATATTTTTATATTTCTTATGCTGTCCTGTAATCTAGCAGTCTTCAATGACTGTTTGAGTGGCGCTTAGGATGCCTTGATCAAGAAGGAAGCGCTCAAGAAGGGAAAAATTGCATAAAAATTTGTTTTTAGACTAATTGAAGTGTGTAGATTTCACTCATGCTGTCAGAATTGTGTACTGCTATTGAAAAAAAGCAAAGGTGGTTCGTTTTAATATGAATATGGCCCCCTAAGCAAATTTTATATCCATCATTTAAAAGTAGACTTTATTACCAGTCGTGTGGTACCAGTAACTTTCTTCTACGAGAATTTTTTTCAGAGTCAGTAAGGTGTGTTTACTTTTTTTTCCACGACTGTACATATCGTTGCATTTTCATTACAATGTTTTTATTTTTCTAAATATTTTTACCGTCAGCTCGAGTTCAGTTAGGATGAAAAACCCTGTATCTATGACTTTATAAGTGGTTTGCTACCCCATGTTCTATAGTAACAGATGAACATACAGAAACAGATGAAACAGATGAAGAGATTATAGAGATTAACATAACAGAATATTTTTTTAAATTGTATTCAAGGAGGATAGAGGCTAAGATGTCAGAGAGGCTTTTAAACAGTGGTGAAAATTCTCAATCCCTATCCCTTTTAGTACTGAATTACGTCAAATCGGTACTTTTCGGTTAGCCGGGCTCCAGTGTTATATATATCTATATATATACATGCATATATATAAATATACACATATATACATATACATGTATTGTATACATACACATATGTAATATATATATGTACATATACATACCTGTATATATACATATGTATGTATATATAACACTGGCGCCCGGCTAACCGAAAAGTTCCGTTAAATCTTTTAAGAATAAATTTTGCAATAATTTTCAAAATCACAACCGAAGAAAAAATAATTAAATTTGAGAGCTAATTCTGGACAAGGGATATTTTTTTTTATAAAACGTAAGTAGAATATTTTTTTTAAAACTCGGCAGCTCTTCTCCTTACGATCTACCCCGCCAACCCCTTACACACCCGCAGCTTTTATATATACACTAATTTCCTCTGTTGTAAAATAAATTTCCCAATTACGTAATATCGAAGGATTTTATGACGACCAGTGATGACCTTCTGCAATCAAATTGTCATTCATTTATCTTTGACTTGGGGATTTTCGGTACCCAAGGCCGCATCCCCTACTGCACTACTCATCTGTCAATTGATTTCCATATTAAATAAGATTTAACAATTGTAAATAAGCGTGTGTAAAATTGTTAAGTAAAAAATGTCGCTGCCTCTCGGATTTAAGGTCTACAAGAAAACTTTTCTTTTAGACGCTATAAGCAAATCATTCTAAATGTACTGCTTGGAAAATGGCATAATTTTCAAATTTAAATTCTTCTCGCACTTTATAATTTAAATATTTAATAGTTTTCTTTCTTTTTAAAGCAAATGAGTAAATATATTTTTCAACTGAAAATTATTTGGATTACTTAGGCTTTTTAAAATCTGACATAATATGAACACAACTATGAAATAAATCTTTATTCAGATAATGAAAGTTAAAAAAAAACTAGTCGTTGGGGCCCATCGTAATACTTACCTATCATGGATATAGATAATATAAAATATGAAAATAAAACATATTTGCTAAGCATTGTACCATGTTACTTTTATTCATAATTTAATTTATTTGGACTCCCTTAGATATAATTAATATAACCCCTTATAGCCCAGTGGTAGGGGAGCAAAAAAAGGCCGAATTCGGAATTAATCAGGGCAAAACTGGAAATTGTTTTAATCCCATCTATTTAGGTCTAGAATGAATATGCTATGTTTCCACCCTCGTACTAGGTGAGCGTTAGGAAATATGTATCGAATTATAGTCAAAAAACACGTTTTTTTGCATACCATAAAAATATCTCAAAACAGCTAACTCTGTCAAAAACATTGTAAATACAAATGTTGTAGAGCTTAAAATTCTGAGTAAAATGAGTACCTACACTCAATACTTATGTTGAATATTAAGGTCACAATTCTACTTCAAAGTTTTAGACCCATCATCAGGGGGATGACCTCAGAATTAATTAGGAGAAAGCTGGAAATTTTATTAATCCCTTCAATTTAGGTCTGAAATGAACGTACTATGTTTTCTTCTTCGTACTTGGGTGAACGTTAGAAAATATGTACATATTTATTTTCGAAAAACACATTTTTTTTAGTTTCCTTAACAATATCTCAAAACAGCTAACTCTATAAAAAACATTGTCATTACAAATCTTGTAGAGCTTAAAATTCTGAATAAAATGAGTACCATTATTAATATTTTTGTTCAACATTAAGGTCGCAATTCTATTTCAAAATTTTGCCTTAATCGATAATCAATAGCTTGAACCCAGCAGAGACCAAATTAACTTAACAATATATCAAAATAGCTAACTCTATCAAAAACATTGTTAATACAAAAGTTATAGAGCCTAAAATTCTAAGTAAAATGACTACACTTAATATTTTTGTTCAATATTAAGACCGTAATTCTGAGATATTGTTAAGTTAACTTGGTCTCTCCTTGCTTCAAGCTCTTGATTTGAAAATTTTTGAAATAGAATTGCGACCTTAATGTTAAACAAAAATATTAATGATCGTACACATTTTATTTAGAATTTTAAGCTCTACAACATTTGTACTGACAATGTTTTTTATAGAGTTAGCTGTTTTGAGATATTGTTAAGGAAACTAAAAAAAACGTGTTTTTCGAAAATAAATATGTACATATTTTCTAACATTCACCCAAGTACGAGGAAAAAAACATAGTACGTTCATTGCAGACCTAAACTGAGGGGATTAAAACAATTTCCAGTTTTCTCCTAATTAATTCTGAGGTCATACCCCTGATGATGGGTCTAAAACTTTGAAGTAGAATTGTGACCTTAATATTCAACATAAGTATTGAGTGTAGGTACTCATTTTACTCAGACTTTTAAGCTCTACAACATTTGTATTGACGATGTTTCTGACAGAGTTAGTTGTTTTGAGATATTGTTAGAGTATGCAAAAAACGTGTTTTTTTACTACAATTCTATACATATTTCCTAACGCTCACCTAGTACGACGGGGGAAACATAGCATATTCATTCTAGACCTAAACAGAAAGGATTAAAACAATTTTCAACTTTCCCCTAATTAATTCCGAATTCAACCCCCTAACCACTGGGCTATTAAGCTAATATTACTTTTTGTTGCATTAAAATATCTCAATTTGTTGATTTTCTGTAAGCAAGTAAACGCTAGTGGTTTACAATGGAAGTCTATGGGAATTTGGCGAAATATTAGAGATACCGCCAATTTGGCGACAAACGTGGCGATATTTGGCGACAGAACAAGGTCCCCCCTATGGATCCCCTTATATGTATGGTGAGGCATTAAATGCTTGACATTTACGATAAGCCATTATTGGCATTTAATCTTATAGTTTGGCGATAGTTTTTTGGTCGGCGGGATAATCGAGTAGTACCGAATTGCTTAAAAGAAACATCCTTATTATTCGAAAAATTATAATCGTATTAACTAGCAGTTTACTGCGTCGGATTAAGCGTCTCATTTCCAATTAACATATATCTTTGAATTGAAATTTGAATGAAATACAGGGTCATGAAAAATCGAAGAGTGTGAAAAATATAATTACAAATATCTCGGCAACTCATTATCCGATCAAGTTGATTCATGATGCAAAAGTTATGTTTTTTTATTGTCTTTTATATTCACTCCCTCAAATAAACAATTTAGAAAATTTTTGTATACCTTTTATCAGAACGAATATTTCAAGAGTCCGAAAAAAATAGTTCCGGATAATCGAGGTTATATATTTATATATAAAGCCATTATAAACCATTACAAATTACGGTACTTGTTCGTTATCACGTCGATCAATTTCACCAAATAATATAAATCGCCAAATTATACAAATTGACATAATGTTTATTCTAAATAACGGCAGAATAAGTAAATTAGTATAACATTAATAAAAATATAATTAAAACGTCGAAATAAAAATCACTTGATGACGTAAACGCGTGTAACTTGCTTCAAGTCAAGTGAATGTGACATTTACGATAAACCATTATTAGCATTTAATCTTACAATTTGGCGACAGTAATTTGGTCGACGGGATAACTAGCAAGTACCCAAATGACCAACAAAAATTGTGAATATATAAATAATAAAGGAATTTATTCAAATTAAAAATGATGTATAAAACACCATAGACTTATAGGGTGTCCATACATTATTTTTAATTTGAATAAATTTATTATTACTTTCACCTATCTTTACAAGAAGAAAGTATAGGATTCGTGAGAATTTTCAACTTTCTGTTTTCGACGAATTTATATGTTTTAGAAGGTTCTTAAGAAGACTGGACGGTTTTTAGAAAATGTCTGTCTGTGAGTATGTCGTTGAGTCTGTCTGTCACTCTGTCTGTGAGTCTATCTGTATGTGACAAACATTTTGTGGGAGCTCTATATCAAAAACTAATGCACGGAATTTCACAAAACTTTAGATTCCATTAGACCCTATTATAAATTGTTGCTGACAGTTTTTGGTGTATATCGCCCAACTGCTGGCGCTGTTATGCAGCATTTCTAATGATTTCCGCAATAGCTCTATCGCAAGAACTAAAGAACGAATTTTCATCTGACTTCAGATTCAGTTAGACGCTGACACAAGTTGTTTCTGATTGGGTTTTCTTGTCAATCGTCCAATGAGTGACGGGTTATGCTGAGTTTTTTCTCGATTTTCGCAATAGCTGTATCTCAAAAATTAATGCACGGATTTTCATCAAACTTCAGATAGAGTTAGACGCTGACATAAGTTGTTGCTGATTAAGTTTTGGTGTAAATCATCCCACAGGTGACGCTGCTATGCTGCATTTTGCGTGATTTAGACGATTTTAGCGATAGTCATATCTCAAGAACTAATGCACAGAATTTCATATCTTTATAATCCTCATGATGGGAATAGATTGCAATTTAATTTTAGCACTGTGGTAGCGAATTTTGAAGTATGAACCTGTATGAGATAGAAGAAAGTCTTGGGATTGGCACATCCGACTAGTTATAATTTTTCTAGATACATGTTTATTTCTGTTGCGTATATAACAATAGGTAAACGGTTTTTTAAACAAAATAAATTGTATAGATATAGAAAAATATCGGTTGAGTACATGAAAGAGTAAATAGGTTGCTAGATAACATGTTTCCAAACTTCCTTCTCTTGTCAAGGCCATATTTTCTATCTCGATAAGACCCCTATACTGGAAAAGTACCATTTTTTGCGTGTATGTAAATTAGAGAGAATACTTTGATGATGAATATTTTTTCGGTATGTAATCAATTATTTTTTTATATTATTTTTCTGTATTTTGACTGAAAGGAGTAGCATGCATTTTAAATGTATGTTATGTAATGTGTGTACTGCTTGTATTTAGAATGTTATGAATGCAATGCGGATGCGAACACTATTTGGAAATTTATCACTTGCGCTTGGCTAAAAAATGCATACATTTCTTTACTAAACTTTACGTGGAGATCTATTATAATTAATATTCACATATTGAAAAGTTCTAGGGACTCCAAAATAAAAAAGCACCCAAGGGCAGAGAGATATTGGCAACATATATGGAAGAACATATTGGCGACATATACACTTAAGAAAAAATGATTTTAGGAACAATGAAACAATATCTACATATTTGCCAAATGCGTTAAAAACAAATTGTTCCAAATACCACGCCAAAATGTATCGGTAGTAGATATGGAGTCAGAACAAGCGGACATGCATATACTCTTGGTTATGTAAAATTCTTCAATGAAACTTGTATACAGAAAATTTAATGATAAAAAAATAAGCTTTTATAACTTTTGATTACCATTTCCAGTAATAAAAACAGTTTTAATGAAATGGAAGTTAAGAGTCTATGATATGAACTGACGAAATATGTTACACTATAAAATAGTTATTATGTTTCTATATGATAGAATGTAAAACAGTAAAAGGTGCACATATTTCACGCCAAACGTCAGACACATTATAGCAAAATACGGTACTTTTCTGTTGGCCTGGCGCCACAGATATATAAATAAATATATAGACATATATATCTATATATCTACATACCTGTCTATCTATCTATCTATCTATCTCTATGTAGATAGATATATAGTGATATATCAGCGGCTCCCGGCTAACAGAAAAGTACCCAAAATACTTTTATATATTATCTGATAACTAAAA
This sequence comes from Maratus speciosus, assembly GCA_963932465.1. Classification (NCBI taxonomy): domain Eukaryota; kingdom Metazoa; phylum Arthropoda; class Arachnida; order Araneae; family Salticidae; genus Maratus; species Maratus speciosus. The sequence continues at coordinate 775,293 of CAWVRF010000734.1, read as the reverse complement.
TGAAAACTTTCATACTATAGCGCATCTTAGGGATTAATTAACTAAATTTTATTCCAGATTTGTAGCGGATATTAACTCAAATATTTAAACATCAATTATTAGCATCCAATTTTATAAATTGATTGAATAAAAGAAGTGTTTAAATCTTATTTTGAACGAAAAAACTTTTAGGAAGAAATATATTAGTTACAATACATAAATATGTGTACTAGAAATCCCAGAAAATATGTAAATAATTTACGGAAATTTACTTTGATTGATATCATCGCATGCAACTATCGATATTACAAAGCTCTCGCGATAAAATATTCAATTACATTAAAATAAGCAAAAATATTTAAATATCTATATATGTATACATACCAACAAGACAAAAGACCCATATCTTCTTCTCGAAATCAGTAAGATTTTCAAAACAGCTTAAAATTTCACAATTAGTTAACGCTTGATAGCAAAATTAGTAAATTCAAAGCTGTTTAAAATAGAGTAATCTATTTTTTCAAAGAAAAATTTCAAATATTACTTTGCAACAATGAGTCTCATGCACTAATATTTTTCAACAATGAGTCTTTTGGCTTACTGTTGAGATGCAATTCTCAAATTTTGAACTTCATTTTTTGTACGGCAAAATATTTTTAGTACGGTGTTGCCACGCATTTTCTAATTTTTAAACAATTTTCTTGCAGAAATGAGAAAACTTTGGACTGGTAAGATATTTAAAAATTGAAATACAAGCCGAGTTTTTTTCGTCATTTGCCATTGAGAATTTGCCTACTGATCCAATTTAATATGTAGATATATATTTTTTCTTTCAATTTGTAAATGAGCGAGCACAAGTTTTTAAATGTTTTAATTTCTATAACGTATGCTACGATTTTGAATTAAGTAAAAAAAAAAACTTCAAAATTGTGGTAATCAGGCTTTTTACTTTGTTTGTGATTCAAAAAGGGATTAATATCGATTCTGTTTTTTTTCTGCTGTCATTTTCACAATAGAATTAATAAAGATATGTTTTTCTATAAATTGGAACAAAGACCATCAACAAGTCAATGATCTGAAAAGTAAAAATGAAATAAGTTTAAAAAATGAGCATTGATTTAAAAACTTGAAACTGCAACATTTTCTCTTAATTGCGTCACAATCAGGGCCCGACTAGCAAGTTTCTGTGCCCAGGGCACTTTCAATTTTTCGTGCCCCCTTAGACTGATTTATTTACAAATACTAGATTTTTACATATTACACATTTATTCAAAAAGTGACAACTTATAAAAATTGACTTTTCTGGAAAATTGAAAAATGGTTCTTGGTATAAAAAAAAATATTTTTTTTTTGTCTATTATTTATTGAAATATGCTTTTAATCATATATTGAGATATATTTTTGTCATTTCATCGTATTAACATATCAAATTTCACATTTTTCTCAATTATGATTTTTTTTTTTATGGAAATTTAGATGGAATTCTGAAAAATTTTGTGCCCCTCAGAAATTTCGTGCCCAGGGCATGGGCCCCGGGTGCCCTTGCGATAGTCAGGGCCTGCCCACCCTAATGGGTACACGCAAGAGGGTGCAGTGGAAAGCTAAGACCTCTAAATATCTGAAAAGGAAAAGTAAGGTTTAAATATATATATATTATATATATATATATACAGTGAAATACGTTTAACACGAAATTGATGGGATCGAAACTTTTTTTCGTTTTAAAAGAATTTCGCGTTAAAAAATTCGTAAAAAGAAGAACAAAACTCACAAATATTTTCAACGTCGTCAAATTTTATGTCGATTTCCTGTTAAAGTACTAGTAGGTTGCATCCATTAGGACAAAAAGCAAGTAATTTTTTTTTTTTTTTTTCAAAAAATCAGACATCTTTTTTTTTAAGTGTCTTTTTCAACATTCTGAGATCTAGCTTGTTTGAATCAAATAAGTAAAGCTGTTTCTAAATCTTCGTGCTTAGCGGTTCTCATACGTTTTCTCTCTGGCTTAAACATACTGCGCTCAAACATTAAAGTAATAGGATCCCTGTTTTTATTATCGTTAATAAAGTAGAATTGGCAATGCCAAACTCTTTGCAGATTTCTGTTTGTTTTCGTACTTCTTTTTCATGAACTACATTAAGCAGCTTCATCTTCAGTTGAAGCGAAATAGCAGTTTGTTTTCGCATCGATTTCGCAGCCATTGTGCTCATAAAACAAAAGCTAATTTACAAAAAACACGAAATTCACTGATTTTCACCCAAAATTCAGTGGTTTTAACGCAAAATTTACCAAATTCAACTCAAACTATCGAGATCGAAAGCGAATTTTTTTCGTGTTAAACGAATTTTTTTTTCATGTTAGAAGAAACAAAATGGATTAAATTGCATAGTATACTGTCCGGACATCATTTCGTGTTAACCGATTTTTCGTGTCAACACTCTCAGAAATAAAACTCTCACTTTTGACGATTCAGAAATCCTTGAGCCGTATTTCGTCGTTTTTGACGATCATTTCCTATCAACATCACGTGACTTTTCACGAAAGGTAAACTCTCAAATATTTGACGAAAGTTTTGCCGCAATCACGGTCAGACTCAATGCATTTTAAGGAAACAGTTCCTGTACATCCTCAAATCCTGCGATTTTAGAAAGCAGATATTTGCTTGTTTATATTTATTATATGTATTATATTTATTAGTCCTGTAATAATTTATTTTAAAACAGCACTTTTTAGTGCCTTTCAGAAAATACTGAAATGTAGGTAGTTATTGTTTCTTCATTAGTTATTTTTTTTTATGTTAAAATTTTTAGGAATGCTTATTATTATTATTTATTTATTTATATGTTTTTCGTTATGTTTTAATTCGAAATGAACAAATTTCCTATGTTCTTCAAAACCATTCAAAAAGAAAATTTGGTCAATAAAATTTCAAACTTCCAGGATATCATTTTTTTAAATTTATTTAAGAAGTATGTTCTGTTTTCAATTAAATTAAAAATAAACATAATTTATCCCTCTCCCCTTTATAAACAGTAAAGTGTTAAAATCTTATCCCTCTACTCAAAGTGATAAAATCTCACGCAATATGCACTTCACAATTCGTTATTTGTGAGCAACAAATTAACCAGACCATATTCTAACCATTCATTGAGCAAAGAAAATTTCACTAATAAATTATTTAATCAAGCCATATTATAATTATTCATTGACCATGAGAAAACCATAATAATAAATTAGCCTTACTTAAAACTTTCAGAAATTATTGCAGCACCGATAAAATTACAATCTACCTTATAAAAACATAAACACGCAGCAGAAATCATTACACCAATCTAAAAGCAAATCTTTATAAGTCTCCAATAGCCAGGTTGGAAGAGCAACGGTCTCCCACGCCGAAGGGCGCGGGTTCGAATCACCCCGAGAGAAACGAGAAGTGAATTTTTTCTTTCCCCTGTCAACAAGGAGCTTCCAAACTGTTCGATAGATGGCGCCACCAGCCAACTTTTGACGAAATTTATATCGTCAAATAAGTGAAGAAAGTAATTTCATCAATTTGACGAAATATTCGCTCGGAGCATTTCCCAGGAAACTGTTTCGTCAAAAACAAAGGAAATTTCGTGAAATCTGAGTATTCATTTCTGAGTTTGAAGCGTTTTCGTGTTAAACGTATTTCACTGTATATATATATATATATATATTCGGAGATAATATAAATATTGAAAACTGTTTGAAATTATGATATAACTGTTTATTGCATGGTTCCAATTTCATTCTGTGATAGTTTTGTTTTAATTCATTTTTTCATTATTATATTTCATTATAAGCGTAAGTGTAACCTTATTTTTGCTTTCCTTTTTGTTTCACTAACACTGCTTATCATAACCACTGATTTTTTAAGTTTTCTATTGTCTTTCAGTTTTCTAAGTTAATGATATTAAATGATAAAAGAAAACAGTAAAAAGAAATAAGCCAGTAGCCAAGATTTTTACTTTTTTAAAACTTGGTTTATATGTATATAAAGATGGAAATTTGAAAGCGATTTTTCACTCACTTCCTGATAAGCTTAGATTATAAAAATTATGCACACATGTGTGTTTTCCATGACAATATAACATTTTAATATTTTGGGAATTTAATTATAAGTTAATATTTTATTTCCCTAAGCTGGGCACAGGTAATAAATAGATAAATATTGTTTATGGTTATAACTGTATAAGAGTTACAACAGCAATGGAATTAATCATGTGTCAAATCATGTACGCTAAAATAGACCAATTAGCTCTGAAGCTGCAACAATGAAATATTTTAAATATTAAAATGTAAAATATAAATAAAAAAGTAGAGAGTGATATATATGTTTTTTTTTTTTTTCAAATACGCTTTTATCAATAATTATTTAAATAATTTATTTATTTATGATTAGTATGTTTCAAAAACAATTTAAAAATTCTCAATAGATAGTTTCATAGTAGTTCTCAATAGATAGGTTAAATTTACAACTTTTCAAAATTTTATGATTTGTCGTTTGATGTGAGGTGTTCAGCTATAAGTATGCAAAATTTCACGCCTCCAACCTAGTTAGGGCTCACTTAGAAAGAATTGTTTAAAATACACATGTGGGAGCCCAAAGGGTTAAATGTACGACTTTTTCAAAATTTTATGATTTGTCGTTTGATGTGAGGTGTTCAGCTATAAGTATGTAAAATTTCACGCCTCCAACCTAATTAGGGGCTCACTTAGAAAGGATTGTTTAAAATACACATGCGAGACCCCAAAGGGTTAAATTTACAACTTTTTCAAAATTTTATGATTTGTCGTTTGATGTGAGGTGTTCAGCTATAAGTATGCAAAATTCCATGCCTCCAACCTAGTTAAAGGTTCACTTAGAAAGAATTGTTTAAAATACACATGTCGGAGCCCAAAGGGTTAAATGTACGACTTTTTCAAAAGTTTGATTTGTCGCATGATGTGTGGTGTTTAGCTATAAGTATGCAAAATTTCAAGTCTCCAACATGTATAGTTTCTGAGAACGGGCTCTGTGACGGACAGACAGACAGACAGAGGGGCGAAACGAATAGGGTTTCGTCAGATGAACGAAATCGATCGACGGGGTCGATCGGAAATATAAATCCACCGCTTATCGCGAATTCCAACAAATGGCCGCCGAAAAAAAAATCAATTTCGTCAATCGTTCGCAGAAAAAAAATCGCCAAATTCGTCAAAGGAGCGTGCGAAAAACGCCAATTTCATCAAAGAATCGAGAAAAAAACCTAATTTCGTCAAAAAATCGCTGAAAACGTGCATTTCGTCAAAGGACCCCGAAAAAAAACGCAAATTTTGACAAAGGATCGCAGAAAAAAGCGAATTTTGTCAAGGGATCGCAGAAAAAAAAGCAAATTTCGTCAAAAAATCGAAAAAAAAACCGCGAATTTCCCCAAAAAATCGCGGAAAAAATGCAAATTTCGTGAACGAATCGCGGAAATAAATTGTCAAGTGAGAGTATTACTCGCGTTCAGAGGGTTTCGTACAATAAATATATGAATTATTCGTTGCTAAAAGAATAATAAGACTGTAAAAAATTATACAACGTAGTGTTGGTTATAGCTGTATATACTTGAAAAATATGGATGGGTATACCATAAAAGTTCAAAGAGATATGAAACCTAAATAATATGAAACGTTGCTTTTCTGTGTAACTCTGTTTTCAATCTTTTCCTAACCTGTTTATGATGAACTTAATTCGGTACTGACAATAAAAGTAGAGCATATTTAAATTTCATTTGGCATATTCAGCATAGTAATAGTCTTTTTTTACAATGGATCTAAAAAAAAATACCCTTGTTTAAAGTTTAAACTTGGCATTGTGCAACGCGCGCTTCGAAAGGAGGTCGGAAAGTAGCAACGCCACCTTGGTCCGTGCGGCGTTTTTCCAGATAGGTTTTTAATTAACTTTTAAAGACACGGGAGAAGTATTGAGAGAGATCCACTGAATTCAAACTAGTCGCGAATCTCATAGTATTTATGTGATTAATTCTAATTAGTCTATTTTTAAAAATTTTAGACTTATTGCTTTTACACTGCTACTGCGCATTGCATTACACAAACGTAGCATTAAAAGTTGTTATCTAGGCTTTAAAAGCCGATGGTACATCGAGTACGCCGCCCCTGTTATTATGTCCAAACGCGTCCGCGGTTAATTACCGACGATTTTTTTTTTCGAAAATTATTATCAACAATGCTTCTGCTATGATAGGTACCTCCAGCGCTCTTCAACACCTTTGCTGAATGCCCTCAAATCGTAATTTGTGTGTAACGGAAAAATGTGCTTTTCTCAAAAACTATGTGACCTAGGGTAATCGCTATAATTTTCCTGCAAGGTTTAAATTAATGTCTACTACCTTAATTTTTTCATAACTTTAGTTTCAGTAGATTCAGAAATAGAATTGGTGGGGACATATTTTTGCACTACATTTTCCACGATATCTCTGAAACTATAATACCTAAAATTAAAAGAATTGCATTTTTGAGTTCAGCGTTACGAAAGCTTTCACACAATACCCCGCACGATATACAAAGAAAAGATTTTCTTTCAAGTAACTTAATTAGCCCCTCTACATTTTTCCTAAATATATTTGTGAATATTTAATAATCTGTAAATATGTGGGTCAAAAGTCTTTATTACTTCCTCCAATTTGAACTTTCCACGTTCCATAGTTTACGAGTAAAATGGCTGTGACACTGACAGACGGACAGACAGACATAGGAGTGATCTTATAATGGTTCCGTTTTCACTTTTAAGTACGGAACCCTAAAAACGCTAATTTCGTCAATGAGATGAGATAAAAATTACCAGAGTAAGAAAGTAAAAGTGAAAAGAATAAAAATAAGACAATAAATAAATTATATGGTAACATTTTTAATTTTTCGACACAATAAGTAACAATAAGCCATATTTTGAGGAGAGGGGGCTTATATAATAAGAGAGTTGGTTAGCCGAGTGTGTCGGTTAATTGAACGTCGGATAATCGAGAGTCTATAGTAATTTTAAATTGCATCAATTATTTCATATTCACATAATAATTAACTGCAATGAACGATTTAACCAATAGAAATTATGACTGTGTTGATTATATATCATTCGGTATCGCCCCCCTCCTCCAAAAAAAATACAAAAAACGAGTCTCTGGATCCGCCCTGCTTTAGAAGGAAGGCAATAAAAACAATTCTTATACGGACAAAATATACTAAGTTTTTAAATTTTATGAATGTTCAGTGTTTTCAGGCTTTAAAAACGCGCTTTTCTTATTTATAAGTACGTAACGAATTTTTTAATAAAATGAACCTATCTTTTATGCCGCACGGCATATTGCAAATATGATCTTCTAACTGCTCGTTTTCCAATAAATGCAATGCATCACAAGTAGTGTTGCCAGGTCCCAGTGGCGTACCCAGGATTTTATTTCGGGGGGGGGGGGGCTGACTTAAATTTTCATAATGTTCTAAATCTTATGAAACACGTTGCATTGTGTTATAAACAGAAATCATTTTTGTCAATAAGGCCGTAGCCAGAAGGGGGGGGGGGGGGGGGTGCAAGGGTGACTTTGTTCCGAATTTTCCGAAAATTTGAAAAATTCGGTGATCAGTCCGAAAATTTGGACTTAAAAAATTATCGCGATTTTTGACAAATGGTCGCCGAAAAAAATCAATTTCGTCAATCGTTCGCAAAAAAATCTCCAATTTCTTTAAAGGATCAAGGAAAAAACCGGAATTATGTCATACGGCCGCAGATAAAATGCGAAGTTTGCCAAAGGATCGCGAAAAAAAAGTCAAATTTCGTCAAATGATAGCGGAGAAAATGTGAATTTCGTCAAATTATTCTAGAGGAAACGCTAATTTCGTCAAAATGAGCACAGAAAAAACCCGAATTTCGTCAGAAAGCCGCAGAAAAAACGCGAATTTCATCAAAAGGTCGCGGAAAAAACGCGAATTTCGAAAAAAAGATCGCTAAAAACACGCATTCCGTCAAAGGGCTACGAAAAAGAAGCTAATTTCGTAAAGGATCGCAAAAAACGCGAATTTCGTCAAAGGGACACGGGAAAACGTGAATTTTGTCAAAAGGCCACAGAAAAACGCAAATTTCATCAAAAAGACGAGAAAAAGCGCGAATTTCGACCAAAAGCCGCGAAAAAACGCAAATTTCGAGGAAGGATTGCGCAAAAACGCGAATTTTGCCAAATGACCACAGAAAAAACGCGAATTTCGTCAAAGGACCACAGAAAACTGCAAATTTCGACAAAGCATCGCTAAAAAAACACGCATTCCGTCAAAGGGAAGCTGAAAAAACACGAATTTCGTCAAAGGGACACAGAAAAACGTGAATTTTGTCAAAAGGCCGCAGAAAAACGCAAATTTCGTCAGAGAGCTGCGGAAAAAACGCAAATTTCGACGAAGGATTGCATTAAAAAACACGAATTTCGGCAAATGACCACAGAAAAAAACGCGAATTTCGACGAAGGATTGCGTAAAAAAACGTGAATTTCGGCAAATGACCTCAGAAAAAACGTAAATTTCCTCAAACGGCCACAGAAAAAACGCAAATTTCCTCAAAGGGCTGCAGAAAAAACGCAAATTTTGGCAAAGGATTGCTAAAAAAAGTATGCATTCCGTCAAAGGGAAGCGGAAAAAACGCGAATTTCGTTAAAGGATCGCAAAAAAAAGCATGGTCACAAAGAAGGGTCACAGAGAAACGTGACTTTCGGCAAAAGACTGCGGAAAGAAGCGAATTTCGTCAAACAGCAGCGAAAAAACAAAAAAACACGACCATTTCCATAAAAAAACGCGAATTTCGTCAATGAGCCGCGAAATTTATCAAAAAGACGAGAAAAAAGCGAATTTCGTCAATAAAGCCGCGAAAAAAACGCAAATTTCGACGAAGGGTTTCGTAAAAAACGCGAATTTCGGCAAAAGCTCACGAAAAAAACTCGAATTTCATCAAAAACTCGCGGAAAAAACGCAAATTTTGACAAAGGATCACGGAAAAAAAAACGCGAATTTCGTCAAAGAGTCGCGGAAAAAAGCTAATTTTGTCAAAAGTTCGGGGAAAATGCAAATTTCGTCAAAGCGTCGTGATAAAAACCTGTATTTCATCAAAGGATCGCGTTAAAAACACATACAAATATCTGTGTTTATTATTATATGTATAGATGTTAAACTGAAATAATATGCTGAACTTTTTAGAAATCTGGTTAACCCGAACCCACTCAGCCTGAAATTGACCTGAATATAAACAGAGTTAACCCAAACTACAACAAAAATAATTAGCAGCAGGAAGGGATTACCTCTCCTTTCCCCCTCTGCTGTAACCTTTCAGAAAATTTGCTGAGAATTTCAGATTTTTTTTTTTTTAACTCAGACTCAAATCTGGGGGGAAGGGGGGAGGGCACGGGTCCGATCCTGAGACCGTCCCACGTCGAAATCTGTTGAAAAGTGTTACTGGTTTTTTTTATATATATATATACTTTCATTTAAAAGAAAGTCATTATAACATAAAATCTATAAAATTGTTCTTCCAATCCCCGAAACTAAATTCTGGCTACGGTTCTTGTTTGACAATAAATTAATATTGTAACAAACACAAAATATTTTTTGTATACACAAAATATTTCCATACACATATATAAAATAAAGACTTTGTTTATTATTTGTGCATTGCACAAGTAATAAGAAGGACTTTAAACCGTTCCAGATGAAAAATACTGGCTTCAAAGTTAAGACAGAATAGGAAGATAAGTGGGGGGAGGGGACATTACCAAACTCCAAAGATGTCTTTGCAGTCAACAAGAAGTCACTGTGTATCTTACAGATACGAGGAAGTAATCGAGTGTTAAAAACAAAAGTTAATGAATATCATTCACAGTCAGCTCTTCCGCACATATATAGTGTGCCTGACTTCCGACTCACCAAAATTCTGAAGGGATTAGCTAAGGTGTCATTATGCACTAATATGGGACTAACAAGAAAGACAAGTGCGATGCATGACAAATATATATATAATTGAATTGATCTAAAAAGTAAGAAGTAAACTTTTTTTACCATTTAATCTGACCGTTTTGGCAGGTAAAAGAGGTTTAGTCCCTTCAACCCTCCGCACCCCCATATTTCGGTGTGGCATGGAGATGCGACTGAAAAATGAAAGTTAATAAGCTACTTTTACAGTCAACTCTTCCGCACCGGATTTCAGATTTAGACGAAATCGACTTGAGATTAGCTGTGGTGTTACTGTGCATTAACATACCCCCGCATTGACAATCTTGGCGCCCGCCGACTATGGGAAAAATTAAAAAAATCCTTAAATTAAACTACTTTTAGATTTGTCGAATTTATTTGTAGGTCTCTTGAACTCAGTATATATGTTTTCATTTATCGAGTAAAACAGTGATTTCAGTCATTTGAAAATGGATTTTGTGGTCTCAAGTAAATTTGGTCGCAGGACTGAGGAGGATATTGGATTAACAGGAAAAACAAATTCGTGGCATGCCAGAAAATAAAACAAATTTATCTGAAAAAGAAAAAATATCAGCCCTTTTTTCATTTCACTGCGATCTCTTCAGAGGTGGAATGGAGCTGTAACGTCATAACCCCCGTCCCCATCGAATCCTTTGGTGTATGCTGGGGCATCACTGTGCACTAATATATGGGACTAACCAGAATAGCTGCGTCGCAGAAAAAAATTAAAAATTAATCTCAAAAGAAAGAAAAAAAAACTGGAATTTTTTTTTTCATTTCATATTTGATTATTTCAGAAGAGTAAGTAACCCCATCAGCCCCTTCCCCTCATTGGGTATACTGTGGTGTAACTGTGCGTTGATATGAGACTAGCCAGAACGTGTAGTTCGTTGTATTGCAGAAAACAAGTGCATTACAAATTCATCTCGAACAAAAAGAAAAATATTAGCCTTTTTTCATTTCATTTTCGACTATTTTGGGAAGGGGCTGTAACCCATCACGCCCTTTCTACTTCTTTCGGTATAATGTGGTGTCACTGTGCACTAATATGGAACTAAAGAGAAGAGAGTGTCTAGTCTGTTGAATAATAGGAGAAAAAAAATACAAATTTATCTCAAACAGAAAGAAAAAAAAGCAATATTTTTTTATTTCATTTCCGATTATTTCGGGAGGAGGGGGCTGTAATTTCATCAGCCCCCTCCCCATCTTTGGGTATGCTGTGATGTCAATGTGGGCTAATATGGTGTTAACGAGAATGGCTATTTCGCTCAGTGGCGTGGCGTGAAAATTTTCGGTGGTCTTCGCAATTATTTAAGTTTGTGGTGAAAAGTTATTAACTCTAAAATTCAATGGTTGAATGTTCGAAAAAGAAACTTTAAATCTTACTTTCACTTATACATGAACTCCAAATGTTCTGCTAAAACTGGATCGTAGAGTTTTAAAATATTGCTTGGTCATCGCCGCATCCAGCGATGACCGGACGCCACGCCACTGATTTCGCTGTATGGCAGAAGAAAAATTACAAATTTATCTCAAACAAGAAGAAAAAAAACAGCCTTTTTTTTCATTTCATTTTCAACTATTTAGGAAAGGGACACCCTATTAACCCCTTTCACCTCTTTGGGTATAATGTGGTATCACTGTGCACTAGTATGGAACTAAAGAGAAGAGAGCAGCTAGTCTGTTGAATGATAGAGGAAAAATACAAATTTATCTCAAACAAAAAGGAAAATATCAGAACTTTTTCATTTCATGTTCGAATTTTTGGGAGAGGGCTGTAACTCCATTAACCCCCTTCTATCTTTTCGGGTATAATGTGATGTCACTGTACACTAATATGGAACTACAGCGAAGGGAGCGGCTAGTCTGTTAAATGATAGGGGAGAAAATGCAAATTTATCTCAAATAGACAGAAAAAAATCAGCTCTACTTTTTCATTTCATTTTCGACTATTTCCAGAGGAGGAAGTTGTAATTCCATCAGCCCCCTCCCCATCTTAGGGTATGCTGTGATGTCAATGTGGACTAATATGGTGTTAACGAGAATGGCTATTTTACTGTATGACAGAAGAAAAAATACAGATTTATCTTTAAAAAGTAAAGAAAAAACACTTTTTTATTTAATTTTTCGCGATTTCTGGTTGGGGGGTGGGGGAGGGGCTGTAACCCCATCAACACCCTTTCTCTTCTTTGGTGTCAATATGGACTAATATGGAACTAAAGCGAAGGAAGCGCATAGTCTGTTGAACGATAGGGGGAAAATGCAAATTTATCTTGAACAGACAGAAAAAATTCAGCACTATTTTTTCATTTCATTTTCGACCCTTTCGAGAGGAGGGGGCTGAAATTCCGTCAGCCCCCTAACTAATATAACCTGGACTAATATGGTGTTAACGAGAATGGCTATTTTGCTGTATGGCAGAAGAAAAAATTACAGATTTATCTTTAAAAAGTAAGAAAAAAATACTTTTTCATTTAATTTTTTGACTATTTCGGGAGGAGTAGGGGGGGGGGCTATAACCCCGTCAGCCTCCCTTTCTCTTCTTTGTTGTCAATGTGGACTAATATGGGACTAATGAGAATGGTTTGTCCGCTGTATAATGGAAAAAAATTAAAAAAATTTCCATAAAAGAAAGACGAAAAATCAGCACCTTTCTATATCACTTTCGAAAATTTCGGTGGGGGCTGTAGCCCCATCAGCCCCCCCCCCCCCCCCCTGGGTACGCCACTGCCAGGTCCAGTGTCACAAAAAGCGCGATAGTGACTTCTAAATCGGAACTTAAAAATACAGTAAACTCTATGAAAATGGAACCTGTTTGTAACGGAATCCTGTCTTAACCCTTAAATGCCTGAATTTTCAAAAATAATTTTAAAAACGTTTTTCGGATTTCATTTTTTAAATAAATCATGAGAAAAATACTTTAAAACATCCTGTTTTGTTCTAAGTATGGTCTACGGCTAAAAAACAGTTTGTTACTAATCGGCAATACTGGTGTTTAATTGAAAAAAATAATTTACTATGATAAAATTCTATAATATTAAACACAGCAAACTTTACCATAACGCTAAATTGGCCGCATCGCGGCGCTGCCCACAGTACCTGCATTACTTTAACACTGTTTTCAATACGAATACGTTATTATTTCCTTTATAAATTAATATTTTTACATTATAATTTGATATGGAGCGAAAATGTTTCGTGTATGCATGTGACACGCACACGGGCTATAGGAAAGCCAAAAAACGGACTAAAGGGCTAGGAAATAAACGCATTAAATAAATAACTTCCTTATGGAAGACGTCTTGTATTTGACAATGAATTTTCTATCTGCATTTCTGTAAATAAAAGATCGATATATATACATTACAACTAACATTTAGTGAAATTGAAACTCCAAATTTGTAACTAAAATGTTTTATTCTGTTATATATTGAATAAATATTTAATGATATGCAATTTTTTAGTAAATTCTTAAAAAAATCAATTGGAATTTGCTGGAGCTGCCATCTGTCGTTCAAAACAGAAAACAATATTCTCTTATAAAATAATGTTCTATTGTTGACTAATTATTTCGTAAATAAAGACAATGTACATTTTCTTATGTAATCTTTATTTAAATGTACACACACAGAGCTTTTTTTTTTTTAGGTAGCTTTCTTTACAAAAAAGCTACCTATTGCAGCCGTTCGGAGGAAAGCGATTTCAAAAAATTTTGGTATATTTTCATCGATCATGACCCCAGACCCCGAAACCACCCTCCGTTCAAAATTGATATATATATATATATATATATCTGACCTATGTCACACTGTAACTCCCGTAATTATGAACCGATTTCGATGTAATTCGGTGTGTACATAGTACATACCAATGTCTCGACCGAGTTCGTTGGCCAGCTTCATCCGCCATTTTGTTTCAAAATGGCGGCCATTTAAAATTTTTCCAAAAATTTAAAATTTGAAATGTGGTACCAAAAAATTGAAAATGGAAAAATATTTTTTTGTTATGTATTTGACCTTTATACAAAGATTCCGGAGCAGTTTTTGTTTCGTCTATATCTTAAAAAATTGCTGAGTTATAGCACTTTGAATTTCTAGAGTGGCTGACATTTTGAAACGTCCTGAATTTTGTCACGCGATAAAAGGCGTATTTATGAACCGATTTGGATGTAATTCGGTGTGTACATAGTACATACCAATCTCTCGACCGAGTTCGTTGGCCAGCTTCATCCGCCATTTTGTTTCAAAATGGCGGCCATTTAAAATTTTTCTAAAAATTTAAAATTTGAAATGTGGTACCAAAAAATTGAAAATGGGAAAATATTTTTTTCTTATGTATTTGACCTTTATACAAAGATTTCGGAGCAGTTTTTGTTTCGTCTATATCTTAAAAAATGGCTGAGTTATAGCCTTTTGAATTTCTAGCGTGGCTGACATTTTGAAACATCCTGAATTTTGTCACGCGATAAAAGGCGTATTTATGAACCGATTTGGATGTAACTTCGTTTATACATAGTACATACCAATGTCTCGACCGGGTTCGTTGGCCAGCTTCACCCGCCATCTTGTTTAAAAATGGCGGCCATTTAAATTTTTAAGAAAAATTTAAATTTGAAATGTCGTGCCAAAAATTGAAAATTGAAAAAATATTTTCTTCTTATGTGTTTGACCTTGATAAAAAGATTCGGGAGCAGTTTTTGTTTCGTCTATATCTTAAGAAATGGCTGAGTTATAGCATTTTGAATTTCTAGCGTGGCTGACATTTTGAAACGTCCTGATTTTTCTCACGTAATAACAGCGTATTTATGAACCGACTTGGATGTACCTTGGTGTGTACATAGTACATACAAATCTCTCGACCGAGTTCGTTGGCCAGCTTCATCCGCCATCTTATTTCAAAATGGCGGCCATTTAAAAAAATAAAAAAATAAAAAAATTTAAACGAGATACCAAAAAATTGGAAAATGAAAAAGATTTTTTTTGTATGTGTTTGACCTTAATACAAAGATTCCGGAACAGTTTTTCTTTCGTCTATATCTAAAAAAAATGGTTGAGTAATAGCATTTTGAATTTCTCTTGTGGCTGACATTTTAAAACGACCTGATTTTTGTCACGCGATAACAGGCGTATTTATGAACCTATTTGGATGTAACTTGGTCTGTACATAGTACATACCAATGTCTCGACCGAGTTCGTTGGCCAGCTTCATTTGCCATCTTGTTTCAAAAGGGTTGCCATTTAAAGGAAATTAAATTTAAAATTCAAAATGAGGTATTAAAAAATTGGAAAATGAAAAAGATTTTTTTATGTGTTTGGCCTTGATACAAAGATTCCGGAGCAGTTTTTGTTTCTGAAAATTTGTTCTTTTGTTGATATCTTAAAAAATGGTTGATTTATAGCACTTTGAATTTCTAGCATGGATAACATTTTGAAACGATCTTGTATTTGTCACGCGATAACACACGTATTCGCCTATTTCGATGTACACCTCGACCAAGTTCGCTGGCCAGATTCATCAGCCATCTTGTTTCAAAATGGCGGCCATTAAATTAAAAAATATATATATATTTAAAGTGAGGTGCAAAAAAATTAGAAATTGAAAAAAGGTTCTTTCTTAAGTATTTGATCTTGATATAAGGATTCAGGAGCATTTTTTGTTTGTCTTTACCTTAAAAAATGGCTCAGATATAGCAGTTTGAATTTCTATTGTGGGTGACATTTTGAAAAATCTGATTTTTTGCATGCGACAGCACTCCTATATATTAACCGATTCCGATGTGAGTGAGCATGTGCACAGCAATTACTAAGGTCTCGACCAAGTTCACTGCTTAGCCTCATCCACCATGTTGTCTTAAAATGACAGGCACTTTAAGAAATTGCCGAATTTGGCAGCCAAATATAAGTGACTTTAAATAAAAGCAGCTTGGATAAAGCTGATTAATTTCACGAAATTCTCATCCATAATGATTTAGTATTGATAAAAATTAGTGTTGAATCTCCTACATTCGGTTTCCTCTTAATTGAGCTTCGTGTGTTTGCATGATATAAGTTGGCTTTTTTTAAATAAGGATTATGAAAGCTACCTCTTCCCCCCGGCACTGGCCGGAAGGACTTTTTCATATGCATTTGTAATTTTATGATATACATTCTGAAGACGACTCAGAAAGTGAGTTGAAACATGTAAATATAGATTTTTAATTTACTTTTAATGTGTTTTTATAACTTTTTTTAAGCAAATAAATATTTTAATATTGTGATATGAGTTTCTTGATTACACGAAATGATTCATACTATACACTTTCATTAATTTTATGCTATTGTAAAAGTATAAAATCTCAGCATTAACTTGATACTGTATAAATTATTTTTAAAGAAATCTGAGTACAGTAAAATTGATAATTAAAAAAAAATAGGTGTCTAGGACTTGTTTTAAAAAAGAATTAATATTTTGTGCTCCTTTTAATTAATGCAGCTGAAAAAGAAAAGGTTTTTACTAATTTGCAGTTTGCCAAATTTATTATGAATATTTAACGAATTTGTGGCAGCCGCAGAAAGGCAAGGGAGAAAATTCTTCGTTCGGAATGGCAGCTGGCCAGAGCCGTTGTCATAGCAGCGCAGACGAAAAGTTTTACATTTTTTTTGTGTGTTCGAATACGAAGAGTGTCAGAATCGACGTTTATCAATGTTCTACGAATAAAGGTAGTAAAGTGTTTTTTAGTGAGTGATTATATTATACGAGAGACACCACCACAATCCACCACAATGGTGACCATGGACTGTTCTTATATAGAGCATCAGCCTTCCTAGATGAGTTGGAATGTTATCCGATCATCTTCATCTTTCAAAGAATACATCGTTCTACAGCGGCTCGATGGAAAGCAGATAAGTTCTTCTGAGTCATTTTCCTGATATTTTTTCTGTTATTTTATTAGAAAAATTTAACTCGCGAATTTATTTTGGTTTGATTGTACTATTTTATATATTTATTACCATAAATCATGTCTAGTGTCGATGCTGTTCAAATTCCATTATATAACAGATCAGATCCTGCGCTATGGTTTGTGATGTGCGAAAGCACATTTGCTTTAGCTACCCCCAAAGCAATATCAGAATCTGTTACAAAATATAATTATATAGTTTCGCATCTTCCACCCGATGTTGCATCAATCATTCGTGATATTTTAATGCAACCAGATGCTACTGACCCTTATGGTGTCTTAAAAAAGGAATTAATTGCGCGCTCAGGTGAATCATCCCAGCAAGAGATACGACAGCTCTTGTCTGGAGAAGAACTAGGAAATCGGAAACCTTCAGATTTATTACGTAGTATGAAACGTCGCGCGGAATCCCTAAATGTTCCAGACAATTTAATGTTAGAATTGTTTTTGCAGCGATTACCAAATTCTGTTCAGACAATTTTAGCGGCTGTTTCTGAATTAACCCTTGATAAAGCAGCGGAAATTTCAGATCGTATTTCAGAAGTTACATCTTCCCCAGCTTCTGCAATTGCCGTGTCCTGCTCGAATGAACAGGCGATAGAGGGTAAATTATTGAAAGAAATCGAAAAATTAAATAAGCGCATCGATCAGCTTGCTGTTTCACGTGGTCGGTCCCCATACCGCAGAAACTGGAGTAAACCTCGAGGGCGAAGTAATAGTGATAATCGGGATTCAAGTATCTGTTGGTATCATAGACGATTTGGAAAAAAATGTAGGGAAGAAAAATGCATAAAGCCGTGTTCTTGGGCGGGAAACGAAACCAGCAAAGAGTAGAGGCGACTTATTCTTTGCCTCAACAGTCACGTCGCCTGTTCATTAGAGACCGGACTACAAATGTTTCTTTTCTGGTCGACACCGGTTCGGACGTGTCAATCCTTCCTGCCAACAATGTACAAAAACGGAATCCACCCGTACAAACGCTTTTGGCTGCTAATTCTTCCCCTATAAATGTTTATGGTCAACAAACCCTTTCTCTAGATTTTAAGTTAAGACGAAAATTTAATTGGACTTTTCTAGTGGCAAATGTTAGTACACCAATTTTGGGAGCAGATTTTCTCCATAATTTCGAATTGGTTCCAGATCTCCGCCACAAATGTCTAAGAGATTTAAAAACAAAATTTGAAACAACAGGTCACATGAAATGTGCATTAATTCATTCAGTAAAAACAATCAATATTGATAATATATATAATGAACTTCTTAAACAATTCCCATCTATTACAAAATTACCAGATCCCAATCAGCCTGTCAAACACAACACAATGCATTTTATTTCAACAAAAGGACCTCCAGTTGTGGCAAAACCCCGCAGGTTGGCTCCGGATCGCCTGAAAATTGCTAAAACAGAATTTCAAAATATGATACAACTCGGACATTTAAGACCTTCACGTAGCAACTATGCATCACCTTTGCACATGGTTCCAAAAAAGGGAACTTTGGAATGGAGACCTGTAGGTGATTATCGTGCCTTGAATGCGCAAACCAAAAAAGACAGATACCCGATACCATGTATAGCTGATTTTACTGCTAATTTACGTGACACTAAAATTTTTAGTCGACTTGACCTCATCAAAGCATATCATCAAATACCAATCAATCCTGATGATATTCCCAAAACAGCGATATGCACACCTTTTGGATTGTTCGAAAGCACACGCATGCAATTTGGCTTATGCAATGCGTCTGCAACATTTCAGAGATTCATAGATGAGGTAATACGTGATTTACCAGGCGTCTATGCTTTCGTCGATGATATACTCATAGCCTCTAAAAATGCCGAGGAGCATTATCATCATTTAAAAGCACTATTTTCCAAATTAGCAGAATATGGTTTGTGCATAAATGTATCCAAGTGCACATTTGGTAAACCTACCATTGATTTCTTAGGATTTCGAATATCTGAACATGGTATTCAACCACTTCCAGATAAAGTTAAATGCATAATCGATTTTCCGCAGCCCACAACCTTATCTCAACTTCGAAGATTTTTGGGTATGTTTAATTTTTATAGGTCTTTCATATATCAAGCTGCACACATACTTGCGCCTTTAGTGAAATTGTTAGAAGGCCATACAAACAAAAAGAAATCTCGTTCCCGTCTAGTTCACAAACTGTATTCTTGTTTTCATGGTTTTCAAATAAAAGGGGGAAAAATCACAGTATTTATTTATTTTTTTAAGTTAATCTATAAAATATTTGCAAAAATTACTTACCAAATCTAGAATACAATTTTTATGTAGATACACCCTTGATTACTTTGATTAACGAAAGTACATTAAAATTTAAAAGAAAGAAATTTATTCTAGATTTGTCTTGAACAAGAATTGATATTTGTTCGTTTAAAATACGGCTAAAAAAAAATTAGTTTTTAGTAATTTGCAGTTTGTCAAGTTTATTATGAATATTTAATAAACAATAATAATTCATTAACTAAATTCTAGTTTTCATGGTTTTTAATAAAATAAAAAAAATGTAAACAAAAACATTGCAGCATTCATTTAAATTTTTTTTTAAAAGTTAATCTACAAAATATTTGCGAAAATTACGTGCCAAATTCAGGACACAATTTTTACATAGATACTCTTGATTTAAATAAATCTTACTTAAAATAGTCTGGATACAGTAAAATTTAAAAGGGGGAAAAATGTATTCTAGACCTGTCTTGAACAAACGTTAATGTTTTTTGTTCCATTTAAATAACACAGCTGATAAAAAGGGGGTTACTTTTAGTTTGTAAAATGTATTATGAATAATTTACAAAATTTAAAATAATTTGTTTTATGATTTTTATAATAAAAAAACCCATTCACATTAGAAAAAAAAAAAAAAGCTACTTTATATTTTAAAAAAAGTTCTCATTTCTAACTTCAAATGGAGATAATAGATGGCGCTCCAGCCAGTACCTGCATCATCGAACTTTTCTATTGTGGTTAATTCTCAAACGTAGCGTTCCCCTACCTTCTATTCTAATACCCTGTTCGTACGATTTAAGGGACTAAAATGCATCATACTTCGCTTATTTTTATGTTTATATGATTAAATGATAGAATTAAGTACAATTAAATAATCTAAACGCAAAATTTTATATGTTGCGAAGAATAATGTTCCATTTGTATACACAGAACATTGAAACATTAGAAATATTTACTTATTTAGCATTGCTACTCCCATTTTTTTTAATCATCCTGTATGTAAGGAGTATTCAGGCCCGGACTGGCCAGGTCGGCTAGTCGGCGATTGCCGAGGGCCCCCGGCACAAGGGGGCCACGAAGGGGCCTCCAAAAATGGATATACTAGTTCATAACTAGTTACATCAGAATGATGTGACTGTTTCCCGTAATCTTACGCATTTACAATCAATTTTAAGCAGTTGGCAGTTGCCAGTTGTTTTTTGTGTATGGTAGCCTATGTAAGGGGGCCCCAGAGGGGCCTCCATAAATGGCTATACTACTTCATAACTAGTTATATCAGAATAATTTGACTGTTTCAACGTAATTTCCCCGTAGTTTTACGCATTTACAATCAATTTTAAGCAGTTGCCAGTTGGTTTTGGTTTATGGTAGCCTATGTAAGGGGGCCCCGGAGGGGCCTCCAAAAATAGATATACCACTTCATAACTAGTTACATCAGAATAGTTTGACTGTTTTCCCGTAATCTTACGCATTTACAATTAATTTTAAGCAGTTGCCAGCTGGTTTTTGTTTATGGCAGCCTATGTAAGAGGGCCCCGGAGGGGCCTCCAAAAATGGATATACTATTTCATAACTAGTTACATCAAGATAATTTGACTGTTTTTCCGTAATCTTACGCATTTACAATTAATTTTAAGTAGTTGCTAGTTGGTTTTGGTTTAAGGTAGTCTATGTAAGAGGGCCCCGGAGGAGCCTCCAAAAATGGATATACTACTTCATAACTAACATCAGGATAATTTGACTGTTTTCCCGTAATCTTACACATTTAGAATCAATTTTAAGCAGTTGCCAGCTGGTTTCTGTTTATGGTAGCTGGTAGCCTATGTAAGTAGCGCCGGTAGTGGCGTCGTGTCGCTGGCGAAACGGAGGAGGAGTGCTGACTTGCTCATCGCGCTCTGTGCAGTGCTCATAGGCTCAGGTTCAGAGCACATCACAACAGTGGCTGATCGAAACAGCGAAGCCTCCCTACGAAGATTTACTGCACATGCTCAATTTCTACTGAAAATAGTAACCAGGGTTGGCAAGACAGCTGAAAAAAATTGCCAAAAGGTTTTTGTAATTCCTTCAATTTGCATTACTCTGCTGCATTTCGTAGGAATCTGCTTTTTAAAAAAGGCTTTTATTCTGAATATGAAAAAGTAATTTGCCCTGTTTTAAGTTGTACAATTGCAACCTCCTAAATGTTTCTTATCTATCGCGTTGTTGTTATTCTCGTGCTTAAGAAGCGAGATGTAGTTCACGCTAATATTCCTAACTTAATATGTAACCTTTGCTTATTAAACTAATATTTAACTTTAAATTGTATCAGATAGTACTCAATATGCAGCTGTTATGGACCGGCTGCAATTTGTGTCCGCTATGTCGTTCAAGGAAAGATATATGTTTAGAAACAACAGTAGTCGATAATTCATGTGGATTGACTTTGTGCGAACTTATAAGATCAGAATTAGCCAAGTGTGATATTGCTACATCAATTATTATTTCTTGTTCATTTGACAGAGCAACAAATATGAAAGGCTGCTATAATGGTGTGTAAATTTAGTTTAAAAAGGAAAATAAAGATTTTATTTACACTCACTGTATAGGACACGTACTGAACTTGATAGTAGCTGATTCAACAGTAACGTTGCTCCTAGCAGAAAAGTTATTTAGGTTGGTGTAAGAATCTGTCGTTTTTCTAAGCTCATCTCAAAAAAGAATATGGGGGAGGAAAACAAAAAGAAAACATATTACACATGATAAACTGCACAGGTTGCAAAAAATAGGAGCAACAAAAATATAAAGCTCTTTCTTCGATTATCGATGAGGGAATTTTAAGATGTGAGGAAAGTGTAAACACAGGAAAACTATTTCATTTTATTATCGTTTTAAAAGAAATATCAAATGGAAGTTTTGAATGCAAATCTAAATTCATGGCAAAAAATTTGATTACTAAATAGTCTAAATTTTAAAACCTATTAATGTATATTGTTTTATTAGATTTATTTTTTCTTACATCTCCTACTTTAAATTATTTACAAAGTAAAACTATTATAAAGTAAGGGATAAAAGGTAGCGGTACAAAGTAAGGAATAAAATACTTTAAAGTAAGACTATTCTACAACTTGGAATTTGGTACAGAAGCTGCTTCAACAAGTAAGGGATAAAAGGAATGATAAACACTTTCAGGTTCAGTATTCAAAAACAAAATATTATGCAACAAAATAATAGTACAGGTAATAGCAAATTTGAAGATAACAATATTTATGTAGAAGTAGGGGAATGCCTGTTGAAAAATCAATAGACGAAGCTCCTTGAATCTCAGCTGCTCAAAACTATAAATTGGCTTTTTCAGTGTTTTAGATTGTTTCAGGACAAGTATCAAAGGAAGATTTAGTCGATTGATTCCAAGTTAGAACCAAGGAATATTAATGAAATCGTAATGCTTTATAAAGTTTTCCAACGGAAGTCATTTGTAGTATTTCTAAACGTTGTAAAGTTGAAAGAAATCAATTATTGATAGAGCTGATATAGTTTGTAGATCAGTGTGAAAATTTTACAATGGCTTAAAAACTAACATTGAAAGAAAACAGGACAGTCTTTGAATGGAGCTGAAGAAATTTGTAAATATGATGATGTAGAATTTGAATTTCAAGAATACAAGAATTTTTATGGTTATTCCTCTGGAAAGAAACAATGTTTTCTGTGCTTTTCTGTTCTTTTCGATCTCTCACACAATCTTGAATCTTTATAAACCTGTATGTAGCTTACAAGTTTGTACTAACCATACCCTGTGGAAAAAGTCACCTGTGAAAGGATGTTTTCTAAATTTAAATAGTTAAGAATCGACTTAGGTCTACTTTAAGCCAAGATCTTATGTCTAATCTTCTTTTCATGAATGTCGAAAGAGACTTATAATTTGGATAAAGATGTTATTATAGATGGCGTAGCCAAGATCAGTGAAGAACTGGCCAAAAAGCTGTTAGATTAGTAAACAGCCATTCACAATCACATAACCTTTCTTAGTTCGCTGTATCTATACCAAGGTATAGTAGAGTCATTTTTCTCTTTGTTGTAAAATCTACTTTACAATTTGTAACAATTAAATCAAAATTAAAGAGGACATTATTTTTTTCAATAAGCTTGTTTTTTTTATTACCGCTGTGTCCCTTTTAACACTTTCCAAGCATATTGAAATTTATGTATAACACTGAGGTGTACTACAAAGCTCTTATTGTAGAATCTGGTGTGCATATAATTTATTGTTCATTTACAGGGACACACAAAAATATTTGTTTAGAGTACTGAATATGAAGAATAATTGCTGTAAGTGTGTTTTCAGTTGTGGTACGCGATATAAAATGTAACTATTTTTTTGCATATTACTTGGCGAATATTAGTTCTATAGATCATATACAGAGCTACACTAAAGGTCTCAAGTACATTTCCATTTATTGGCGGACATTGCTGGCTAGAAATTTTTAACAGCACTATGCATCTAATTTAATAGACTTTTAGCATACAACGTAATATACATACAAATTTGTAGACCATATAGAAGACTGCACAAAAAATTCTGATGTTTTTTAGATTATTGATCGTAATTTCAGTAATTGTAGAACAACTGAAGAGATGAGTGGAAGAACATGTTATGCTACATTTTCTTAAAAATTATTTTATATTTTAGACGAAGGTGTTATCAGGTATTCTATCACATGGTAAAGCTAAAATACCAAAGTTTTATTTAGCCTTGAAGATTTAAGACATTATTAATTAATATTTAATATTTAATAATGCAAATAATATAATAATATTTTTTAATATTTAAAAATTAAATATAAATAAGTTTTTTTGATAAAGTTTAGTACCCCACCTGTTAATATTTTAAACGCATGGTATCAAACAGAAAATAAATCATTAAAATTGACAACAAAAACTTTCACATCAAATTTTTTCAAATGTAATTTTTGTTACTTAACATGTTCTTCCACTTAGCTCTTCAACTGTGTCATGCATTTTCTAAATTGTTCATTTAGACATCTTTAACCTTAATAAACTGCAAGGTTTTGTTATAATTTCTGAATGTGTTGGAAAATATTACTTAATATTTGAAGGACGCATGATTTTTCGCTCTTGTTAATATTTACTTAGGTATTACAGTAGGATTTAGATTATTATGGTTTCAACACAGTGATTTGGTTGACTAAAACTAAAGGCATTTTCCCCTTTCATTTTTAAGTTACAAACAACTCGTAATTAATTAGTATATTTATTTATTTTTTTAACATGGAACTAGTTTAGGTACTGTATATAAAAAAATATAAATATTTATTATGAAAGTAAGTAAACTACAACAGAAGCATATCATTTTTTAAATCAAGTGTTAGGGTGTATCAAAAGTGTTTTCGTTTTTAGGAAACCTCTATATCTATATGAAGGACTATAGATGACACTATCTTATAATTAACGATTAGTGCAAAATGTTATATTAAAGAACATATGTTCCTTCAAATTATATTACGCTAATATCTATTATTTTATCTATTTATAGGTTACATAATGGTTGATACAAATATTGAAATATTATCCATCCTAAGACATTATTTTAAAATTGGTCATAAAGTTGTTGGAGCATCTCGTAAAATTCGAGAAGTTGAAGGGGATGATACAATCAGCAAACGTACAGCCCAAAATTGGTTCAAACTTTTTAAGGGAGATAACTTGTCACTTAAAATGAAACTCAGAAGTGAGAGGCAATCACTTGTTATTCTGGAAGGTTTGAAGCAAAGAGTGGAGATTAAACCAACCACCAGCACACGGAAACTTTCAGAGGAGATAGGATCGTCCAAGGACACGATATACCAAACTTTACATAAACTACAGAAAACATACAAGAACTCTAGGGAAGTTCTTTATGAACTGACTATGCAGCAAGCAAATCACAGAGTGGAAATGTACAGAACTCTTCTGGAAAACTTACAAGATTTGCGGTTTTTCAAACGCAAATGACATATGATGAGAAATGGATGTATAGCTACAGAACCCAGATAATCAAGAAATAATTCTTTGATATAGGACAATCAGTCCAACATGTTACGAAACAAGCGTGGTTTGAAAATAAGTTCATGATCAACGTCTGGTGGAATTTTGAACATGTAATTCATTTTGAAATCATTCCACATGGTCGATCGGCCAACTCTGAAATTGAAATTTACTATGAACAGATGGACACGATGTATGCTCCATTGAAAAGCAAATGGCCTGCATTAGTGAACAGAGAGAGACATCTTCTCCAACAAGACAATGCAAGACTGAACACGTCTCGCAATAAAGTAGAAGAGCTTGACGGAATTTACCTCATCTCCCACATAGTCTGGACCTTGCTCCTTCGGTCTACCACATGTTCCATTCTATGGCATCTTTTTTTTTTTTTTTTTTTTTTGGGGGGGGGGGGGGGGGGTGCAGGTGCTTGTGTAATATTGACGATCTGCAACGGGGTTTTCTAGGCTTTTTTGCTTCCAAATCCAAAGACTGGTATAAAAATGTTATTGTTTAACTTTCAGGAAGATGGAAAGAAGCCATAGAATTTTATGGTTTATATACTGATTTGTGATACATTTATTTTACGTTGAAATATTGCAACAAAGATTTCATTCTGAAAACGAAATTACATTTGATACAACCTAATATTTTACAAGCAACAAAATAGCTAAATGTGGTTTTTAGGCACATAAGCCTAATTTTCAAAAAATAAATATTCTAATATTGTATTCCGTCTAAATTTCTCGGTAAGGGGTCCCTTTTCAATCTCTAGCCGAGGGCCCCCAAAGGCACTAGTCCGGGCCTGGGAGTATTACCAATTTGTTACTGCCATCTCATAGAAAAAAATAAGTATTTAGTTTAAACCAACTTCCACTTCATTTTTTTCCCTTTCAATTTACAAATTTCTTGTTTTTAAAAATCTCAAGTTAATTTGTCCACGTAACTACAGATGCACTTTGAAATAGATTGTTACATCATCTGTAACATAACCTATATCTCTTTTTATCTAATCAACAAATTTAGTAGTTGAATAAATGTGTTCTAATAAAAATCTTTATTTTTTAATTCTATGCAATGCAGCTGTGCTAGTAAAAAATAGTTAAACCTTTTCTACTGCATTTCCATTTAATAGAGTAACTTTCCGGGAAAAAAAACAACCTCACAGTATATCAATTATAGAAGGACTTTTTTCTATTCAAATACAGAAAATAACCCTTTACAATGTACCAGTTACAGAAAGAAAACAGACGCTTTTCCATTCAAATACTAAAAAAAAAAAAAAAAAATTACTTTACACTTTATCAATTACAAAAAGAAAACAAATGTTTGTCCATTTAAATACAGAAAAAGTAAAGCAATTTATTCACCACACGAGTATAAATCATTTTAAAAACATATTTTTTAACCTTTAACTGATGTCACGTGGTCTCCCAGACCCCGCGACTCCCAGCTGTAAACACTTTTACAGCTTTTTACTTTTCTGTACTGAAGTTAAATAATATGAATAAAATACTTTTTTCATGCAATTTAATTCACATGCTCCTAAGAGAAGTACAACGATAATGTTAGGACAAAATTTAAGTAAATTCAACCATTTGAGTTATTTTTTTTATTCATTTTATTCGAGGGGTCTGAGAGACCGGATCACATCAGTTGTGTGACAAATTTTAGTCACATCAGTTAAAGGTTAATGAGCAGCTGTGTACAATATGCAAATCTCTAAAATATATTATAGATGAAGCATAAACACAAAAATAGTGCATACATGAAACACACTTATATATTTTATATATAGATGAATATGAATATTAATAAAAAGAAAACTGCCCAGCTAAACTGATGACATTGAGCTCACAGGCTATTCACACTAAATTGTATATTATACTCTTATTTCAAAGAATGCCACTCGAAAAATATATTAAGGGGGGAGGAATAGCCCATCCCCTGTTTCACATCTTTATACTTATCCAATGAGCTTCCAAATCTCATTAAGGAAGCGCCTTATCAGAATAAAACGGTATACCAAATTTGAAGCAAATCGGATAGAAAAACCCATTTATCAAAATTAAGGGCGATATTAGGTCCACGTTCCCTCCCTTTATACTTAACCAATGAAACTCCAAATCTAATCAGGGATGCGCCTTATCAGAATAAACCAATATACCAAATTTGAAGCAAATCGGATAGAAAACCCATTTACCTAAATTAAGGGGATAATGGCCCCCTGGTCTCCCCTTTATACTTAAACAATGAACCTCCAAATCTAATCAGGGAAGCGCCTTTTCAGAATTAACCGGTATACCAAATTTGAAGGAAATCTGATAATTATGCATGAAAACCCCATTTATCTAAGGTAAGGGGGGGATTAACACCCCCTCCCCTTTATACTTAACCAATGAATCCCGAAAACTAATCAGGGAAGCGCCTTATCAGAATGAACCTAGAAAAAAACTTCGAAGCAAATCGGATATTTCTATCAAGAATTATCGCGTTACGTACGTACGTACATACATACATATATGTACATACAGAACCTGCGGGCACATTAGCTCTCAGGCTTTGATAACCTGTGAGCTAAAAAGTGAACAAAAACAGAACATTTTTATATATTTATATACACATTACATACTTATATTTCAGTGAAGATTTTATACGTAAAATATTCTTATGTAAACTTTTAAAATTTTCTAGGTAAAGAAAGAATGTTGCCAGAATTTTTAATTTACTTTATCAGTTATATTTTTTGCCATATTAAAAAAAATGTATATGGGTATTATTTTGTTGCAAATACACGAATACAAATTTTGATTGTGCTCATTCAAATCACATTTTTATAATGGGCAATTTAGGAGCGTTCGATAAATAAACTCATGATTGTTTATTGTTGTTAACACATACATCTGACTTGTGTGCTTGACATCTAGGTCCGCTTATAAGTCATCGTCAATATACAGGGACGAGATAGCACAATGAAATTTACAACACAGAGAAATTACATCCGGGAGCTCCACAAAGAGTGTGCAATGGAGCCAGCGAGAGTCGAACTCACAGACCTCTGCCACTCTCAATGCTTGGCGGCTGGCAGCGCGGTGTCCTAACCTCTCGGCCACCGAGGCCCCTAAACTCATGAAGAACTGTTATAACTCCTGTTGTTTTCAGAAATGGAATAGCTTCTTCTATAAAGTGCAGGAAATAAAATAAATACTAATCCAAATCTCAAAACTAAATCATGGGCAAAAGCTAAGTAAACACAAACAAGATCGAATAAAGCCGACCTTGACTGAGGTTGGCGAGCAGTGCCGAATTCTTGCAGCGGCCACAGGCGGAACTAGATTTTGATTCCAGCGCTCCTATTGTATTTCGCGCTTTTGTTATGGCATGTAGCCTTGCTATAACTAAAGGTTGCGCCATTTCACCCCGTAGCCAATAGGGAGCGACTCGCTGCTTGACGTCATCCCGCGTGCTTGGATCCGTTTTCTAATTGACTTTGCATTAGAAACGGGCTATTTTTAATTGAAAAATATCAGTAGAAATTTTCGTGTGAAAAAAATTCTAACGATTAAAAAATCTTCTTTATACATTGGACAAACATCACATCTAAAATTTAAACTATTATATCTTTTTAACTCTTTGAAATTTAGTTGTTAAATCTGCTGTCTTTTTCATTAAGTTTCGTTTACGACTCAATATCAAAAAGTTAATTTACATTAAAAGAATGTAAAATAGTAATTTTTAGAAGTAAAAAGACCTACAATAGAAGCTAATTTGATTTTTACATGACTGCAATTAATGTTTTGTTAATACTTTTAAATATATTATATTTATAATATTTTATCGGTAATCAATTTTGAAGTCTAATATAATTCTAATGTTATTATTTCGCTATGTTTCTAGTAAGAGCTATTCCATAAAAAAAAAAAAAAAAAAAAAAAAAAAAAATGCAATTTAAAAAATTACAACGACCATTTGGAAAATGATTTTTTTAAAGACTAAAATTTAAGTCATAAAATGTCGCACGGAGTTGATCATACAATACGTACGCCATGTGTACATTTTAGGTGAGATGTAACTTACTTACTTTAAATTATAAAATAAGAAGGTTAATTAACAACTAATAAATTTATTAACGTCTTGGAAAATACGCGCAAACTACATACACGGAAAGGCAAGCCCCAATAACACCCGTGGACTGTTGCCAAATTACAAAGAGAAAAGTTCTTGTGATGAAATCAGTTCAGTTCAGAGATTCAGCCAAAACGGCTATTGCATGTTGCCACATCACCCCCTTCCCAGTGACGAAGTGGCGTCAAGATAACGGGGGTTGAATTTAACTCGGCGACTAGATTTGGTAACATATGGCTGTTGACCTGTTGACTGGTAGACGGGTCAGAAGACAACGGTTGGCTGGTTGTCAGGCCAGAAGGAGACTGTGGTAAGTCAGGCGTTGCTGAAGGGAAAATACAGTCTGTTCTATAGGTACAGCATCAGGAACTACATTGATAAATGCTGGATTCAACCGATCAATGTTCACAGTTGAGGTTTTGTTGTGTAGCTGGGTGGTGAAGGTTTTATCACTGCGGGATGACACCCGAAATGGTCCAGTGTAAAATGGTTGAAGACTTCTACGAGCAGCATCCTGTCGTAAAAAGACATGACTACACGAAGAAAGTGCATTATGCACAAAAATGGAACGACCACTGCGCAGGCTGGTTGGAACAGGACGGATTGTGGACATATGGACTTTCAAGCGACCAACAAATGTAGCTGGATCTATATAGTCCTTGGATGCAGAAAAAAATTCACCAGGTAAGCGAAGAGTTTCACCATAAACGAGTTCAGCTACACTAGCTTGCAGGTCTTCTTTGATGGATGAGCGGAGACCCAGGAGAATAGTGGGTAGTATCTCAACCCAGCGTTCTGAGGCATAGCAGCGAATGGCAGCCTTAAGACTTCTGAGAAATCGTTCAACAAGTCCATTCGATGCTGGATGGTATGGAGTCGTGTATATATGGTAGGTGCCAATGATTTTAGACAAACTTTCAAACAGCTGAGATTCAAATTGTCGTCCACGGTCTGTGGTGATCCGGCAGGGCCGAAACTAGGGGGGGGGTGCAGAGGGGGCACGTGCCCCGGTTTAACAGAAGGTGAAGGGGCGCCAAAATGAAGATTTTGCTTGACGTTTGATTCAAGAATGTATATATACACACGAAATTTGTATAAAAATGTCTCGCAGCCGGAAAATTTAAAGGAAAATTGAACCAAATGGATTAAACTTTACAAATAGATAAAAGGGTTCATCTAGAATACAAAATTGCAAATGAATAAGAACGAAGGCTTTTTTTATCCTCCCATTCCAAAAGTATCATGTCTGTACCTTTGCCTTCTATCTTTTAAATCACTTCCTGTGAGGGAGAATCCCTACCATTTTTCAAGGTCAATCTCTATTGTGGGACACTGACCACAACGGATAACTACAAAGTGCGAAGCGACCCCAGTCTGACTTTTCTATTAGATAAAATAATTCCATGAAAGCTGTTTGTTTATTTTCCACTGAACAGCGTTGAGCTTTCTTTCTTTTTTTTTTCGTCTTGCCATGGGCGATGACCGCCCGGGACAATAAAATCAAACGAGAGAGGGAATGAACAAAGTAAAATTCTCAGTAAAACCTTTTATTTTTTATTGTAGCATTTGTAGTGGTGCAGTAAAATTTTGGACGGGGAGTCATGGCTAGTAAAGCAAAGCCGCCCCCGTCTTTAGCGCCCAAAAAGGTTTTTTTCTCGTCTTTCTGCCATTTCTAGGCCTTTTTCCACCCTGCAGTGGCGTATCTAGACTCATCATTTCGGAGGGGGCTAAGTTATAGTAAAAGTTTCTAAGAGGGAGTCACAAGAATCGGGAAAATTCCGCTTTAAACATTTTTTATCATAGCAGGTAACGCACCTATTACACAATAAACCTGCTAAGATGAAAAAATACAAATGCACAGCAATAGATATCGACCTCTTTTAGACAATACAAAAAAAAAAAAAGATTAAAATGCAATTCGGTTCTTTTTTATTCCGTTTTCAAGATTTTAATGAACCAATATTTGACAAAGCTGATTACGTAGTTCGGTTTTATATATTTTAAATTTAAAAATAAGTTGTCTATTAGATACTTGGCAAAATTCTTTTTGTAAATTTACTTTGTAGTGGAGAGGGGGGGCGCCAAAATCAATGCTTGCCCCGGGCGCCAAAAAGGCTAGTTTCGGCCCTGTGATCCGGAGAGGTACACCAAACCTGCAAATCCACCCAGAATAGAATTTGAAGGCAATAGTGTCAGCAGTTATGTCCTCTATTGGAAAGGCCTCTGGCCAACGTGTAAATCTGTCCACTAGTGTTAGTAGGTACTGGCAGCCTTTCGATTGAGGGAGAGGACCCACTAAATCTAAATGGACATGCTCAAAGCGAGAACTTGGAGTGGCGAACTGACCTGGGCGACTGAATGTGTGCTTGTGGACCTTGCTGCGCTGACACGGAATGCAGGAACGAGTCCACTTGGTAATGTCAGTTTGCATAGACGGCCAACAGAAACGTTGTTTTATCAGCTGCACGGTTGACTTGACACCAGGATGGGAGAGTCCATGAAGACTGTCAAAGATCTGGCGACGCATCACTAGGGGTACAAAAGGTCTGATCTTGTCAGTCGAGACATCACAATAAAGTTCAGATGAGGAACCACTTTCTACTGGAAACTTCTTAAGAACTAGATTGGATGAAGTAGGGTTTTGCAGTAGCTCACACAGTTCAGTGTCACTCAGTTGCGCTTCAGCCATTGTTTGTAGACCGATATCCAGGGATATTGCATTTATGCGGGCGAGTGCATCAGCAACACTGTTATCTTGCCCGCTGACATGTTGAATATCCGTCGAAAACTGAGCTATGAAATCAAGATGCCTAAGTTGTCGAGGAGTACATTTATTAGGTTTCTGTGCAAACGCAAAACACAGAGGTTTGTGGTCAGTGTATATAGTAAATGATCTAGCTTCAACCATGTATCTGAAGTACTTAATTGCCTCGTAAATAGCTAACAGATATCATAAGCCGAATAGCTTTGCTATGCAGGAGAAAGTTTTTTTGAAAAGAATGCAAGTGGCTGAAGACATTGTTCCGTTTTTTGGTGTAATGCTGCACCAATAGCTGTATCAGATGCATCTGCATGCAACACTAATGTAGCAGTTGGATCAGGATGACATAGCATTGTGGCCTGAGAAAGTTTTTCCTTACAAGTTTCAAAAGCTTTTGTCGTAGCATCAGTCCAAGAAATTTCTCGCTTGTCATTCTTTTGATAATTTTGCAGCAAGTGATTTAGTAGCATTTGAATGGAAGCCATCTCAGGAAGAAAAGTCTGTAAAAATTTAAGGCACCTAAGAATCTGCGGAGTTCTTTCACTACTTTTGGTTGGGGAAAGTCTATAATTGCTTTAACTTTATCTGGAAGAGGTTTACAACCATGCTCAGAGACAAGGTGTCCAAGAAACTGAATTTCATCCTGGAAAAACTCACATTTAGATGGATTGATAGTCAAATTATATTTGTCAAGACGACTTAACACTTGCTGAAGGTGTGCTTCATGCTCAGCTGGAGATTTACGGGCTATCAAAATGTCATCCAGGTATGGAAAACAGAAATCGAGATCATAGAGAACTTCATGAATGTGCCTCTGAAATGTTTGGCAGCATTCGACAGCCAAATGACATAAAAACAAATGGGGTAGTAATGGCTGTTTTGGGTATGTAAGTAGGTTTAACAGGGTGATGAAAAGCCCGCACGATATCTATTTTTGAGAAAATTTTAGCACCATGCAAATTATGAGTAAAATCTTGAATGTGGGGTATAGGATATTTATCAGGACGTGTTATCTTATTAAGTGCTCTGTAATCCCCGGTGGGACGCCAGTCACCTGAACTCTTACGAACAAGGTGCAAAGGAGATGCCCAATTAGATTTAGATGGCCGACAGATACCCTGTTCTAACATAAATTGGAACTCCCGTTTAGCTGCAGCAAGTTGTGCAGGGTGGAGCCTTCGCGGTTTGCTAAAAACAGGTGGGCCAGAAGTTTCAATGAAATGGTGAGTATTATGAGGAATTTTGCTGTTAAAAGGCCGGGGACGTGTAAGGTTAGGAAATTGGTTCAGAATTTTATGAACGGTTGAATCCTTACAGATACTTTTGACAGATGTAAATATACCCTTTATAAATTGGCCTTTGCTGGTTAATTTCGTTAGTGGATCGATAAGACAGTGGTTTTTAAGATCAATTAATAACCCGAAATGAGCTAAAAAATCTGATCCAATAATAGGACGCTTAACATCTGCCAGCGTAAATTCCCACTTGAAGCTACGTCTAAGGTTTAGCTCAACTTCAACAAGTTTTTGCCCATAAGTGGATATCTTAGTATTGTTGGCAGCAAAAAGACAAAAAGTTGATGGGTTTGATTTGGTGGCGTTGGGAATTACAGAGACATCTGCACCTGAATCAATTAAATAATTTGTCTTAGTGGCTGGATCATAAATACATAAGCGACTATTGTGTAGAGGTTGTGTGCGATCACATGCCGCTACTGTGATGCACTCGTGTCGTTTCCCGTTTGGGAAAAAGAACATGGCTTTGTACATTTTCTAGCTTGAGAGTCAAAACGTATATGATAGTAGCAAATATCGGCATTTTGTCTCCGATCTTTTGAGAAACTGCGGTTTCTATAAAAATTGCCTCCTCTGTTACGATGTGGAGAACGAGAGCGATTCTCTGACAAAGATACTGTTAATGCCTCGACCTTTTTTGACAATTCAGAAACCTGAAGACGCAGAATTTTTATCTCGTTGGACTCTGACATTGCAGCTATTACATGATCATTGTGGAGGGTGCTGATTTCGGACACTTTATCTGCCATGGCGGCAAGTTTGTCCAATTCATCACTCCCTACTGCTAAAACGGCTTGAATGTTACTTGGCAGGCGTTGTAGCCAAAGAGTTCTTAGAAAATCGTTTGTAACTTGGCCGGAGGCGAGGTCCTTCATCTTTCTGAGGAACACACTTGGTTTTTGGTCCCCAAGTGTGAGCTCTTGCAGGAGTGCCTTCGTTTTTTGGGCAGTAGAGTTTTCAAAAATTGTTAGCAACTTGTCTTTTAGAGTAGTAAAAGGGTTTACATCGGGCGGTGTGAATATAAGATCACTAACAGAGGACAGGATATCAGTATCTAAAATGTTGATTAGCTAATTATATTTAGTTTTTTCATCAGCGATTTTATTAAGTGTGAATGCCGAATCAAGTTGCGCGAAAAATAGTTTGATATTGTGCTTAGAAAACGTTGGCATTTTTGCCTGCACGGCAAGAACTCCTGTCTCTTGATCGGCAGACATATCTTTGTTTTACTTTTGAAGGCCAACAAAATAAGGAAATAAAAATTACTAGGTGTGATAAGAATGATTAAAATTAATATACATTACACAATAAAGTTGTTCCGATTACGATACGATTTGCAACACGAGAAGGGAAAAAAATAAAATAAATGTTTACATATCAAGGTGCAAGTACAAAACAAAAAATAAAAATGATCCAACAGATATTAGGTGACAATTAATTTCTTAGTAGAAGTAATACTTGCGATTGACACAAAACGGGGAACAGCCAATACGAGAAAAAAAAATTATAAAATAAAAAAAACTGTAACCATACCTGGAGACAGCGTATTTATTTACACTGTTGACGTTTTATAATTAAGCAAATACGAGGCATAATGACATGTTGCGAACTTATCATCGAATTGGAGATCTTGAAAGCACGTTGCTTGAGGTTAGGCCTAAGTAGCCATCAGGCTGATTGATCACGCTGTTTTTTTTTTCGTCGAAACACGTTCAGAGTCCGTGGTCACCACTGTACATTTTAGGTGAGATGTAACTTACTTACTTTAAATTATAAAATCAGAAGGTTAATTAACAACTAATAAATTTATTAACATCTTGGAAAATACGCGCAAACTACATACACGGAAAGGCAAGCCACAATAACACCCGTGGATTGTTGCCAAATTACAAAGAGAATTGTTCTTGTGATGAAATCAGTT
The DNA here is from genome assembly GCA_963932465.1 of Maratus speciosus. NCBI lineage: Eukaryota > Metazoa > Arthropoda > Arachnida > Araneae > Salticidae > Maratus > Maratus speciosus. Next base: position 740,003 of record CAWVRF010000734.1, on the reverse strand, counting down.
CAGTTCAGAGATTCAGCCAAAACGGCTATTGCATGTTGCCACACCATGGATTAAACATTAATAGTGTTATTACACGTAAAAATTGCAAGCAACAAAAATCGCCTGCGACTCGTTTTATTTCCTGAAACTTACGTATTATCCAAGCATTTCATTGGCTGTTCGGGAAAAGGCTTTTCCATCGTCAGATCTGACGACCAATTTTAAATGAAATTTCATTCTTAAACTTCTAAACATCCCACAATATTACTTTTTACACCGTCGTATAGAGAAAAAAATGCATTTTTAAATGCAATTTGTTTGAAAGCTGTATCTCAATTTGTTTCTGAGTTATTAATTTTTTTTCTAGTTTTTATTACTTTTTTGTCATTGTGGCAACAGAAGTATCCATCTCTGTTGAAAGTAAAGGGGAAATACAGGTTACTATAGACCAATCAGAAAACGAATAAAATGCGGATTCAACCAATAAAACGCTTCAGGTATGCTTTTGATTTCCTACCCTGACAGAGAACAATAACCATTTTTCCAAATGGTTAAAAAAATAATAACTCAGATTTTACCTCCCTCACACCCCAGTTTGAGTTTTGCGTAATTAGATTACACAAGCAAATTAAATAGAAACTTTCATAAGTAAATAGCTGACTATTTAATATTATTAAACTAAAATTCATTTGTTGAAGATAAAATTTGAAATTCAGAGTAACATATTTTATAAACACATTTCGAAAAAGTTATTTAGAATAATATTTTTATGTTGCAAAATAATAATTAATATACATGTACATCCATAAGTGAGGTAAATTAGAGTAAATTTTTGCGCGAAAGAGAGTTTAATATTTAAACAATATTTTTCCCATCCGCAAATAAAGTGCCATATTTAAATTTTATAATTATATATCTTTTCAGCTTTTTAGAATTTATTGTTTCTTTCAGGTTCCATTTCTGCATTTGATGTCATTGAATATCACACTGAAATTTTTTATAGAAGAAAAATTAAGACAAGTCGTATTTATAAAAGATATTTAAAATAAAAATAAAAACTTTAATTATTAAAATGCCTAATTCTTAAAACTCGAAGATTTATATGCTATAAAAAATTTGAATTTTAAATTCAGAGGAATATAAATATCTTCCGAAAAGGTTTATTAAAATTAATTATATTTTAATGGCGTATTATCATAAAATTATACAATAATATTTAATAACTAATGTATTTTGGGTTTTTACCCTCAGAATATATTTCAATTTTAAGCATATGATTTCATCACATGATGCGTTTTGAAGATGTATTTCAGGCGTGCGCCCCATTATTTGATATTTTATCGTGCAACCACAGTTGATTTCAGTTTTTTCCTTTTTTGGCAGCGTATCTCTCTTTTACTTCTAATGAATATACTTCGTTAAGAGACTACTTCACTCACGTGAAAACACACGCTTGCTAATGTTAAACCTATGGCAGATTTTTTTTTAATATCTCGTTTGAATTCGAATGTTTTAATATATATATATATATATATATATATATATATATATATATATATATATATATATATATATATATATATATATATATATTACCATTAATTAAACATAACCTACCACCGTCAATTGTTATGAATTAAAGCTGTAAGTATTAAAATATATATATATATATATATATTATAAGAATTATTATGGAAGAAAAAGGAAAAAAGTGGACACCGACAAAAATTGAAAAGCTTATACAATGAATTACGTTATCAAGGGCACAGAATTCAATGATATAAGCAAAATGGTTGTTTTCTGTGGGAAAAATAAGCTAAAGCTAAAATTAATTTTCCCCTGTGCCCGAACAACCACTAAAATCAAGTGAATTGATTAAAAATGAAAGCAGAATAGAAACAAATAATATGAAATGGAAGAATCAATAAAACGTATTTAAATATTTATAGGATATAAAATATAAATAATAAACACCATACCTATTAATATTTCAGTATTTTACAAAAATCCATGTGCACATGTCTACCAGTATATCAAAAAGATTAAGGTGAATAAAACAGTTAAGAAATCACAGTAAATGATACCAAAGGATGCAGTTAATACATTTTGAAATAAAATTTGAAATACCTTGTAAAACAAATTTAATCTAATATAAAATAAAGAGATATTAATTACATTATTTAAAATGCACTATTAAATTAATAGATAACAGTTTAACAATATCGTCAAAATTTAGCTAAAAATACCCCCTGGTGTATAAATTATAACTGAAATGGAGCTGGAAAAATTAAAAATTAGAGCAATCTGAAAGAGACAAATGTGGTGCTGCCATCTATTATTAATTATATTAAACATCTATCGCAAGATAAAAATTTGTAAGCTTTTGAATGTAAATAACTGTTTAAACAGCAAAACCAAACAAATCCTTATATATAGAGAATTATAAACCTAATATAAATCACACAATGTATTTAAAACTATTGTTAATAAAATTTAAAAGCATACAATATATTCTATTAGCTTACTTATTTAAACTAAACTAAGAGTTTAAATAATGCTAGAACATTGATAATATATAGCATATAGCTATATGCTATAAAACAAAATAAATTCAGTAATAATTAATATAAATAATTATTAAAAATAATATAAAAATTATTTTTCAATGAACTATATATTAGATATTTATAAAATGAACAGGAAATAAAAAACATGTGGAAGTATATAGAAGGTTAAATAATACTTAAAATCCTATTACTTAAAAAGCACAAATATAGAATGTGGATTATTATCAGACATCCATAAAAATCCATAAAGTTTGAATGTGGGACATTCAAAAACATTAAACCGATAATAAATATTAAAAAGAATAGAGGAAAAATAATAAAAATAATTACCCAATTTTAATGCATACAGTATAACTATATTTATATTAAAACTACTTATATGTATATTATTCACTATAAGAGTGGCATACTATTAGTAATTAATATGATATTGTCCTTAGTAAATTAAAATTTAATAACAAATAATTGTAAATTAGATTAATGAATAATTAAGCTAATTATAATATTAATGAAAATCTCCAATTTACATATAAAATATCAAATCAACATCCACATAAAATACATAACAAAAATATAGTAATAATACAAGAGCACCGCTTTTTTTTTTATAAATAATTAACCATTGCGTATTATCCAGACAACACCACCCTCCTCCGTACTCTAACATCTGCCCACCCAACCAACCTATAATATTTTTATATTATTTTACAATTTTTAATTTTTTATAGATATTTTTTTTTAATAATTTTTTTTGTAATTTTGTTTACGCATGTGTTAATTTGTGTTTATAGATCATGTAAGAAAAGTACTAATTGTATATTAATGAATATATGAATTTTTTTGGAAAACCATGATTTAATGCATCATAAATTAGTTTTTTAATATTATTGTTAATTAGAGGAGAAGAACATAAACATTTTGTTCTATATAAATGATTAAGTATTATATTACGATATACAGAATGATGTAGACAAGATTTAAAATTTGTAAATGTATTAACTGTGAATTTAAATTCTTTACGTTTGTCATATAAATCTGTGATTGTTTTATTGTCTTTTATTGTAATTTTAAGATCTAAGAAGTTAATTGTATTGTTAGATAAAAGGTTTTCCGTTAATTCCAAATTAGTGGGATAATCAACTGGAAATCGAGTAATTGCAGATTGATCAGTTTCAATTAAAATGATGTCATCAATATAACGATATAAATGTAGATTATTATTAGTAAAATTACGTTCATAATGAGATAAGTATAAGTCTGAGAGTAAACTGGAAGTACAACCGCCTTGTGGTATACCGACATGCTGTAAATATAAAGTATTATCTTGCAATATATAATTATTATAGATAATGAAGTTAGTTAAAGATTTAAAATATGCAATATCTATATTAGATGGTAATTCCAGTTTTTTATAATACTTTTTAAATAATGCATTTATAATTTTATGTAAATCTAATAGGTCAATATTATTAAAAAGATCTTTGAAGTCATATGTCGTTATATTACAAACAGAATGAAGATTTTTTAAAATATTAACAAGTTGATAGCTATTTTTTATACAATGTGTATTATCATTGTTTGTAGTAAGTTCATATATTTGATTAAGAATTTTTAAGAGAAGTGTATTGGCTTTATTATTATATGTATTACAACCAATAGTAACAGTCCTAAATTTAATAGGAGTTTTATGAAATTTGGGAATAAGAACTAAATATGGATGATTAAAATTAGTAGACAAAATATTTAAAAGTTTATAATAACTTCGAATTTTACGATTATTTACAATTACATTTTCATTAGTTTTTTGAAAAGACTTATTAGAAGAAATAGAATTTGTAAGAAGTTGGTGATAATGAGATTTACATATAATAGCATAATTGTTAGGAGATTTGTCTACATATGTAATAACGAAGTTTTTTTGTAATTTAGTAATTTGTTGGAAATAATGCTGTGTATTAATAGAAACCAAATCAGCAATATTATTTTTTAAAGCCATAGTTAATTTATCAATTACTAATATCTTCCATTGATTAAAATATTCAATAGGCTTATTATAAGAGATAGAAATTTTATAAATAAAAATATCAATATCATATGTAAACTGTTTGATAATAGATTTAACATTAAATTTAGATGGAAGTCTATATTTAGTACCACAACCCATTAGTTGTTTCAATGTAAAATCATGAACAATATCAAGATTTCCAGTGATTATATGTCCATGATCATTGTTTATGTATTTTTTTAGAGTGGGGTCTTTGCAGTTACACGGAAAAGTACTTGCAGCAGATGTATTTTTTGAAAATGTATTGTAGTTAAAAAATTTTCTCCCAATTGTATTCGGATATTTAAAGGTTTTTGATATATGAAGATTATTGATAGGAAAAAAACAATTTTTATTATTAATTATAGAATTGATATTAATTTTATTAAAAATGTGATTTGAAAAAGTAATTATCATTTGAGTATTCATGTTCTGAATTTTGTGTTTTTTTTGTATATTAATATTTAAAAGATTAACCCTACTCATAATAAGGTCAAAGTAAATATCAGAGAAATGTTTAGAGAAAGATTTACTTAGAAAGACATTTAAATGTTGTACCAGCTGTTTCTTTTTAATAGCAAAGATGTTTTTACGAATTAACAACCAGTTATAATTCTCTAAGTAATTTCGTTGAAGATCATTAATTTGTTTTGTGATAGATTTTTTGGAAACTACAACTGATGATGAACCCTTTCCGCGTTTATTACGTGTTGTTTTAGCATTTAAATTATGATTAAGAGTGGGATAAATTGGAGAATAATCAATATTGTTATTTATAGATGTGAAGACTTTGACAGGTCTGTTAAATACTTCACTGTTAAGTCCATAAGGATAAATTGTGTTATAATATTTCATATATGATGATTCCATATAAAGACGTTCTGATTTATTTTTTAGAATTTGAAGGATTTCAATTGTCGTATTTTTAAATAGATGTTTATGAAAATGTTGAATTTCAGCTGTAGATTGTATATTTTTTGCTTTGTTATTATTAGAGTCTGATCGATGATGATTGATTCGTTTATGAATTGGACCTGATGTTTCACCAATATATTTCATATTACATAAGTTGCACTTTATACTATAAATAACATTAAATGCTTTACAAAAACTTGAATAATTAGGATCTGAGACAATTTGTGTCTGAGCAGCGTATGGACATGTCTTGCACCGAGAATCATAGCACTTACGAAAAAATAAAGGACGAGGGGGAGAGTATAAATGGTCGCTGGATGACGATCCAGGAACAACCCAATTATTATTCCTGTACCGGGCACTACACTGCATAGATGCTAAGTGTATCTTGCCAGTATCGAGATGTTTACTAAGAACTGCCATATATATATATATATATATATATATATATATAACCATTAATTAAACATAACCTACCACCATCAAAAACCGTAATATTATGAATTAAAGCTGTAAGTATAAAAAAAATTCAATTAATTTATTATAAGATTTATTATGGAAGAAAAAGAAAAAAGTGGACACCGACAAATAATGGAAAAGCTTATATATTGAATTATGTTGTCAAGGGCACAGAATGCAATGATATAAGCAATATGGTAGTTTTCTGTGAGAAAAATAAGCTAAAGCTAAAAATTATTTTCCCCTGTGCCCAAACAACCATTAAAATCAAGTGAATTGATTAAAAATGAAAACAGAATAGAAACAAATAATATGAAATGGAAGAATCAATAAAACCTATTTAAATATTTATAGGATATAAAATAGATATTTGCATTGAATAGTCGATGTCGATCTCTACAAAGTCCGTTTTTTACTTTTCAATTTTCTTTGCAGTTTTTTATTTTTTATGAGGCTAACTTCACTTTCGAAACCGGTTCCGACAGTAAAAATTTCATGATAATAATAATAATAAAACTGGAAACAAAATAAAAAAATAAGAAAGAGCCTTTGTAGAGTTCTTCCTAAGATATCCAGTGTAACAAAAATAAAATACTGAAATGCATACGAGATATTTTTAAAAAAAATCTCCCATAAGATGCGATTTTTTGCGTGAGGGAAGTAGCCTCTTAATCTGTCTCAATCGAATGAAAGTTCTGATTTTCGCAAATGATTTTATTATATTTCTGTGCCTGTTTGGAATACCAATTTAACTTTCTTGCAAGCATTTTCAATAACATTAAATTCTTTCGAAAGTGAGCTGCCTGAATCTCATTAAGAATATTTATTAAGTTTTACATCTTCAAGGCATTTATCACATTGAAAGTATATCGATTCATCCGAAGGAATTGGTTGTAACATATTTGATTCACCTAATGAATTGTCAAACTGGCGTGCAATTTATAAAATTTCGTTTTTCTGTATAACCAGCAATATATCTAAGTTTTTGAAAAAAGGAATTTACGGAAGATATGGTGAATGAAAATTCACCATGTTCATCATGTTTCATTAACGAAATCTGAGAAATATCTACCCCGTAATATTTAGGAAAAGTGATTGGAAATCGCGCTTTTGGAGAAGCAGTTTAAGCTTCGTGTGTGGGCAAACTCTCCTGAGTGTCAAAGGAAATCACAATAAATGTTTATCCCCCCCCCCCACACACACACACACACAAACATCCATTTTCGATGATCGACTAAAGATAACAAGCAATAAAATCTCCACTTTAGCACAATAATAATAATGATAATAATAACACACAACTGTTTCATTTAAAGGGGAAAAATCCTCTATAATCGCTTTATTCTACAAAAAAAATATTTTCGCTGGTGAAAAATGTTCTGTCTTGAAATGTGCTCTCCTTTGACCAAAAAAAAAAAAAAAAGTTTTTGAGCAGAAATTCGATTTTAAATGCAAAAATAGGCTCTTTTCTGTTGCGGGAATTCTCCTTAGCACGCACAGTGGCGTCATAAATACGGAAACCTTCATACCGAAAATAGGGGGAAATGGTACCCCCCCTGCTTACACTAAGGAATAAAACACAATTATACCTATTTAGATGGAAACTTCTTTAAAACGGATTTTTTTCCGGTAACTTGAGACTCTATGTTAGCACTTTATATTTACTAAATAAACTCAATAATCTTATGCAGTACGTAACTGTGAAAGTGGAACTGAAACAAGGGGACAATGAAATTTTTAATTTTAGAAGAGAATTCCGTTATAAACTGAATCCTTTTACACAAGCACAGTACTGAACAAAGTACAGTGTACAGTAGGGCTTGACGATATCTTTATAGGGCTTTAATATCGCGATATATCAACGACTTAATATCGATATTGGTGATATATCGGGATAACTACCTTAAACTGTGTAAGAATAGAAATATTGCTAATTTCGAAAAAAATGGTGCAGTAACAGCAATTTAAGTACCAACAGATGTAGAAAGCAACGAATCAATCTTTTATACCTGTTTATATTCACACAGCATCATAAAAAAAAATATATAGATATATATGCAAAATAAAAATATTTTAGAAAAAGAAACCAATGTTTGATATCTGTTAGCACTTATACCATTTTTCTTTAAAAGTAGTATGTTTCTTTTTCTTCCTTCTTTATGGATTATTTTTATTAATAACATTTTAACTATTTAATTACTTCGCGTATAACTAAGAACATAAAAAAAAAAAAATTCCTAAATTTAGGACAGTGACGATTTTAATATAATTAAAATAAATAAAAGCAGGGAAAAAACTAAAATTAATTTAATGCTACGTCATGCTAATGTAATTGTAATTAAGTAGGTTTCAATGGATGACACATGCAGCAGAAATGTTGTTTTTCAATCTTTCTCTAAGGAATGAATGCATTATTAATCGAAGAAATTCACTGTATTTATATCTTCCTACCTATTTACTACGAATAAACAACATAGAAACCTTTTTTTTAAATATAAATATTCAAATCACATTTCGGAATAGTTTTATACTAATTTAAATTTAGTGTTTTGATAAATATTCCTTTGAAGCTAAAATATCAAGACAGGATATGTTAAATTCATTCTAGAAAACTTCGCTCTAACGAAAATACAACAAACGACACAGAAGAAAGAAAGTCAGTACACAATATGAATAAGCATTGTATTGAGTAGCATAGTAGACGTTACAGACTAGGAAGCTCTTTTTAAAAGCAACGAATCATCACAGTAAACGGGTGCTTCGATCTTGACTTTTCCCCAAATTGACGAGGAACAATAAGTGGGTAAGTGTGATCACAGATAGCCCAGAGGGGTTCGTTTAATATTCCTTTCAAAACACTTTATTATTTAATTAATAAACCCAAATTGATGATTTATAATTATTAAATCCTTAAAAAACGCACATAAAACGGTTTAAAATGATAAGGTTTAAAAAAAAAATTTGCGCCTTCACACTCCTCCCCCTCCCCGAAATTTCTAGCGCCATTCTTTTAAAACTTTTTATTATGTGTTATAAACTATCTTAAAGTTTCAAATAGATCGCCGTGTTAGATTTTCTAATTTAAATAAAATCTGTTCTTTTAGTTCCACATTCCACCACCAGGGAGCGCATTCTATTCTTACAAAACTGTATCTGAACGAAATTCCGTTAAAAATCCTATCCGTAAAGTAATTAGTCGAAAGGGTGACGGTCTTAAACAACAATTTAAGATATTTTCTGAAATTACTATTTGAAAATAGTGGTATTAACACTTATGAAATTTTTATATTGAACAAGTAGCATTTATCTCAGGACTCCGTCAATAAAACGTACATAAAACGGTAAAAAACGCTAAGGTTAAAAAAAAATTAACGCCCCCCCCCCCCCCCCCCCCTGCCCACCGAAATCTCTCGCGCCATTATTTTTAAAACTTTTTATTATATGTTGTAAACTACCTTAAAGTTTCAAACAGATTGCCTTGTTAGATTTCCTAATTTAAATAAAATAGCAGTCTGCTAGTTCCATATTCTACCACCAGGGGGCGCACTTCTATTTTTATCAAAAGTGTATCAGAACGAAACTCCTTTCTACAACTTATCCGTAGACACATTAGTCGAGGGTGTGGCGGTCTTAAACACCAATTTATGATATTTACTGAAATTACTATTCTAAAATAGTGGTATCAACACTTATAATTTTTTTTATATTGAATAAGTAATATTTATCTCATCAAGCCGTTCAAAAAACCGTACGCAAAATGGGAGAAAACGCTACTGTTTCTAAATGGTCTTAAGCAAGAACTAAGATATTTTCTGAAATTACTATTCGAAAATAGTGATATCAACAGTTTTGAAATTTTTATGTTGAATAAGTAAAATTTATGCTGCATTTTTATAAATGTGACACATTTCTGAACAATGCCTTAAAAGCGATCGGAAAAATTGCTTAAAATACACAAGTTGGAGACCGGAGGGGTAAAAATACGATTTTTTGAAATTTTTATGATTTGTCAAAACTTATGGTTATGATATGGAACGATGCTGCTGCATTATACTGATCGCAGCGACATCTGCAGGATATTTTCTACAGCTGCAAGGTATTGCTAGTCTATACAATGTAATACTAGTAATATGAAAATCCCGCAGATGTCGCTGCAATCGACACTTGGCATTTTTGCAGTATCGTCGCACATTTAAGGGATACAAATTTTTATCACTGTTTGGATAGCATATTTCCACACTGGGTATTCTAGACGCTATACCGATACTTTTATTATTTATTTTTCAACAAGTAAAGAATTTGAGGCATTATTGCCATATCAAGCGCTCGAATACGCCATCTGGTGGATAAAAGGTGTGACTTCTGGCTTCAGTATAGAGCCATGCAAGCGCATTGCATTACATGTATTTTAAATTTGTTCAGAATGATTATTGTTTTGCACAATTTCTGATTTCCTGTGACATTTGTGTTCTGTCTCATATGATAAAGTAAAAATTATCTGAATTTGATATCTAAAACTTCCAAATGAATGTACAATAAAAAATTATTTCAATGGCTCTTTAGCATTAGTTAAAGGGAAATTAAAGAGCCAATTTTCCTGTACCGAACGCTGCGAGCAGCGCCTCTATAGGCCGTTTTATTTCCCATTTTTTTTTTTTTTAAATCAGAATATCACTTTATGGAGTTAAGCTCCGCATCAATCAATCAACGTGTGGAAGACTTGCTGTCGAAAGAAAGACACGAGGAAAGACATAGGAGGAAGACACGAGGAAGACATCTCTATCATCAAAGACTAGGTGCGTTTTCACTGGTCTACCCAAGGTCTAACTTACCTAACTTTTTACCTAAACACAAGATTTTAGGTCGTTAGAACGCGATTTTGTAGGTTTGATTCGTGATCAATCCTAAGCACGGCTTACCTAAGCGCAGCCAATTAAAATAGAGCTTTTGATAATAATGGCGATGTTGTCAATTTACTAAGTGATATTTATGTTTTATATCGTTTTATTTATTTATTTTGTTTTACGTCAAAGAGGAATCTATTTTTTGTAATTGGAGCAAAACGGTAAGTTTTATTGACATGTTGGATAGATATCATCCTTTATTATTGTCTTTTAATTTAATAAATTGTGGGTAATCCATATGGATTCTTTAAATTGTTGTTATTTTTGATAATCATTCAGATACATTTTATTAATATTAGAATACTAATTATATAGTTTGTTTAAGGATTTTGTTGCGGATATAAGGATGAAGATATGTCCAGTTCTCAAAATTATTTTATTTTTATTGAACGTTAATAGTTTACAAAGATTAAAAGTATTTTTTAAGAATGTTTGTTTCTTAAGATGAATTACTTGCTTCATTGATTATACTTGGTTACTTGATAGGGTATTTCTGATCAATTTAGATTTAAATTTCCATTTACTCACTTAAAATAATTGTAATTGTTAAGAAGGATATTGTTTACTGTAGCCCATTGATTTTTAAATGGAAAATTAGTTACAGGCAAACTTTAATCCAGTTTTGCTAATAGTAGGTATTTGATTATGCATGTTTAAGCGAGCATGTAAACAAAGTTTCTATAAAATAAACAAGCCGTTGTATTTTGTATTTTCCTGTTCTCTTTTAAGCAAGAAACATCTGATTGCAAAACAGTTTGCTCTTTACTCCTTTTCAGATATTTACTTGTGAACTTTGTAATGTAAGGAAAACACTGCTAATCTATTTTTTATTTTAATTTTAATGCTTTTCACCTGCAGATGTGCTATTTTTCATTTTGTTGTTAAGATTAATGCTGAAACTTTTGTAAAGATTTATAACTTTGTATGAAATTTAGGTACAGATGTCATATTCGCCCCATATTGGCGCGATTTTTTTCTGTCGCCAAAATCATATAGGCAACGGGTACTTAACTTGCGCCAAAGGGCTTGATGTGGTAACCCGGATTATGTTGTTTATGCTGTTGATGTTTTCGCCAAATTGGCAACCGAAAAAAATCGCGCCAATATGGGGCGAATATGACATCTGTTCCGAAATTTAAATCAATTGAGAGATATTCAGACCATGTGTAGCTTTTCTATGTGCCCATTTTGAAGAATTTGTACACATTACCATTCCAATTCGATAAGCAGTTATAAATGCATATTCAATGTATTTTAAGTTAAATCTGCATGTCTTGTTAGCGATTATTTTCATTTATTAAAAAAGTATTGCTACCAAAATAATAGGAGATTCTCCATTTGAAATGCATATTTATAAAATTTTGTTTAAATTGTTATTTAGGTGCATTTCTTTTACAAGTATGGCTACAGATTTATCTTACAGCATAGGTCATCGGTTTTAAATGTACCTATTTATCTATTAAAGTAAAGAACTATATATTCATTTATTTATTTTTTTCAAAAATCATTACTTATTATTCTTACTATTTTTGAAAATGGAATTCATTATCAAAAAATAAAATGCTCTCTGCGGGAGATTCTTTGAGTCTATATGTTTGAGTGTATATTAAAGTTTTAGACGAATCATGAATTCATGATGTATATAAATTCAGTGGTCAAAATAGTATATTAGAAGTAATGAAACTATAGTAGGTCCTAGTTTTGTCATTGTTTGTTGTGTAATATGCTGTTTTTTGGAAAATATAATTTTGCGAGTAATGTAATAAAAAGAAACTTGTTTGTAAGAAGCATCAATATTTTTGATGTTACATCCAGAAATTGTATATATCAATCAATACAAAGTATACCAGTGGAGGTAAGCGTCTGGCAGATCAGCTGGTGCCGGGATAGATCTTCAAATTTGAATGCTTTCAGAAAATCACAGGTGTGTAGTTTTATTGTATAATAAGTGACTACCATTAGTGATCGTCTGCAAGCAACTGGACTTCAGACCAAGCCCTTGGACTTCAGAAAAGAAGATTTTAAAAAATCTGTGAGTACCACTTCTATGTCAAAAGAGGAGACTGTAAAGTAAGTTTATTGAAGTAACATCAAAAATAATATTTGTGCTCCCTACAAACTAGTCTTTTTTAAATTACATTACTCGTTAAATTACATTTTCCAAAAATAGCATGCTGCACTACAAACTATGAGAACACAATATATTACTCAATGAGTAAGTACAAAAATTATTTAGCTGAAAATATTTTTAAATGCCCATATTGCAAATATAATGTGAAATAAGCATTTATATGTTTCAGTCTGGGGCATAAAGTCTGCTGCTAAGTAAAAAAAAAAGTGTGGGCCAGCCTTACGTATATCTTCATTTTGTTTGTTACCAGGGCAATTGCACTATTTGGTTTTATTTTAAAAGATGAAAAAAAAAGGCGAGGGAAAGGGGAGATATGTTTTTAGATAATAAAAGTTTCTAGTGTTTTCTTTTTTAAAGTAAAAAAGTGTTCTTAAAAGATGCAAAAATGGTTTGTTGTTTATATTCATATGAGACTAAGTGTTTTTGAAAGTAAAATAATAATAATAATAATAAAGATAGAGAGTTTGTTGTTTTAAGACGACAAAGTGTCTTCTTTTTTCCTTATGTTAATTATATTTATTGTCATCAGAGCAATTACATGATACGGTTGGTATGATTTAAAATTAAGTATCGACCGAAACTGAAACTTGTTAAATTTTGATTCTTCGATTGCTTTTTAGTCTTATTGTTTTATTAATAATTATGAATGCAGAAAAAAAAGAAAAATTTAAATGAGAAATCTTTATTTTTCGTTAGGAAAATTTTAAAAATTAGATTGAAAACAGTGATTTATAAAGCATGCAACGTGCAAAAGAAAGAAAAAAAAAACCTAAATAAACAAACTTTCAACAACATTGCATACTTAAATAAATTGTCACATTGTATTAACCTAAATAAACAAACTACCCGTTGCAAATAATGTTTAAAAAATTAATGGTAAGGTAATCTTTCAAAAATTAAAGTTATGACAGAAACATTTTTATAATTAGAGGTTACCACTTTTATGTGTATAATAAACTTAATCTTTTGTAGAAAGATTTTAAAGTACACCAGAACAACTTTAAGTATATGCAGGTAAGACAAATTTCTGCAACTTTTAAAATTAATATAACTGTTTTTGTATTTAAACGTAGCTTTATTAAAGTCTTCTGACAGTTGATAGAATTTAGGCCCTAATCTAAGTGGAAGCATGTGTAATTTTATAAATCATTGCTTAGGGCTAAAATTCTTTTATGAAGTTTTTCTTAATGTTAAAAGTGATATACTATTTTAATAAATATATATATAGTCAGCTATTTTCAGTTTCCCATACTTGATTTTGAGTAGTACTTTAATAAAAAATCAACATTTACCATTTGAATCAAATATTTATTTATATTTGTATTATATTTTGCCTTTCATTTTTTAAATATTAATATGTTTAAAGTGCTTTTATTTTTTTTTTTTTTAAATATAATTATGTGTAAGATATTTTGATTTAAAATTTCTAAGGTGTTGAGATTTGCCTTTTGGGAATCTATATTATAACTTTATCCTAAAATTTGATGAAAATGTAATGTAAACAAAAAAACTGTTTTGCAGTATCATATCTTTTTTAAAATACCATGCAATAAATTTATTCCATAATTTATATAGTTATAATAAATTTATATTTATAAATATTTAAAGCATTTTAAAAGTGTTTTTTCATAATTAGCATTCTGTAATAAATACTTAGATAATACAGTAGCATAACTATTTCTGTTTTTGTCCATAAGCGTACTTAAATTTCTTAGCTAATTAATAGTTAGTTAGGCTTAGATGCCTTATATTCCCAAGTGGCCGCTATCTTGGATGTTTTGAGATTTCTTGGTGATATTATGTTGGCAATCTTTATCGATATGTGGAACCCCGTGTGAGTTCTGGCATGTCGTGTTCTGGGAACCCCCGAGAAGCTCATTTTCACTTAGGATTTTGTGGATGTGTTTTGATATCGTGTTGTATTATTCTGTCTTTTTATTTTTGTTAAATTTATTGGATGTATTTGATTGACTATGGTTTCTGTAGTCTGTTTAAACACTCTTGCTGAAGTAATTAATAAATTTGAGGAAATTTTGACGAAAAGGAGGTTTGTTTATAATGTGTCAATGCGTATTCATAAGCCTATTTTTGAAAATGATGGTGATGCTATGACAGTATTTCATGCTTGAGCTTTCAAGAAAGCAGACGTCTGTTAAGGTATGTTAATAATTTTATGTATATTTTGTTGCCTTTCAAGTTTTTTACATTTTGAGATTGCTACACAGCGAGAACTGCTGAATTTTGAGAATGCTACACAGCAAGAACTGCTGAATCCAGTGATGTTTTTTTTCAGTTAATGAGCGCGATTACTGATTGGCACTTTAATGAGTTTCGTGCATTTTTGTGGTCACGGCAGGAGTTTGCGGAATCCAGTGATTTTTTTTTCAGTTAATGAGCGCATAGCGCTCATACAACGTTTAGTGAATGCCACTTTAACGAGTTTTGTTTATTATTTACATTTTATTTTTGTTAAGCCTAACATGCGTATAAACCGGTGTTTGGCGACATTTACTACTTGGCGGAAAAGGGGTTTTCACTCCCAGAAAAATTCCAAGATGGCGGCTCCGGGAATTTATGACATCTGTTTCTATAGTTATGATGTCTTCATTATTGTTAAAGTAACAAACGAAAATTCAAGATTGAGTGAGATGAGATATAATGTATTTATGATGACTCAATATGTGGATTATGGTTTTCTGAACAAAAATTGTCTGTCTTTGTACCTATCATCAACCGCAAAAGTTTTTCCATTTTGTTAGAAACTCTTTTTTGTAAAAAAGCAAAAAACATATTATTTACTAAACAAAATTTAGAAACTTGTATTTGTACATCATTAATTCCTATGAAAATCTAAATTAATCATCATTTTAATCCTCATCATGGTTATTTTTTTTAAGTTACAGCAAACAAATAATCTAAAAACATCCTATTTTATTTAAATATGAACTTGTTTCTAATTATTTTAAATATATTTATAAGTTGACAGTTAAAGGTAGAAATTGTGAAAAGTTTTTTAAAATGTGTTTCAAAAGGTTTTTTTAAGTATTCGGTTCGGCTGAATACTTTGATATTCAGCTTAACCAGATAGTTTGATATTCGGTGCATCCCTAACCAAGAGTAGACTTGTGTTACTTAATACTCCAGAATTTTAAAAATGATGTACACCTGAGTGCTTCTTTTGGCAATAAATTTTAGTATCTTTAGGAACTTAATTATAAAGTGATAAATGAATTTTAATGCATTTTTCTGTTAGAGTCACAGGTGATAAATCTCCAAATATTCTCTATGGTTAAAATAACAGGGTTTGCATCAAATCATGTCATTAAAACATGCCAACTGGCAGTGAAACTGTAGCAACGAAATATTAGGTAAGAAATGAAATATAAATAAAAAATAAAGAGAATTTTTAATTACAATAATAAAGAAATAATTTTTTTAATCTGCTTTTATCAAATGATAATTTAATATTAAATAAATTATAATTAAACTTTGAAAAAATAATTTAAAAATTCTCAATACATAGTTTCAAAAATGTTTTTTTCGCCTTTTCTGTTATCATACTTGAAAAAACGGGAGAAAAAATAATCATTTTAATAAACTCAGTAGTTCATGCTTTCTACCAAGTCGAAGTGGTGAATTTTCCATAATTAGAGTCATGCCAAATTAATGTATTGTAACAGAAGTTTTTTGAACTAACATGAATTATAGTCCTGAAATTAGGGATGATTTTTATAAACATTCAATGTTTATAAAAAAGTGGTTAAAAAAAAACTATTTTTACTTTTATACTTATTTAGTAGTAACTCTATCATTTTTATCATAATTTAACATTTAAACTTACAGAGAGGCAACATAATGCGTTTCATTGGCATGTTATGGTTGGAGATATATTTATTAGTGAAATCATTGCTATGCCATTTGATCCAGTGAAATTTATCAAATTCACAACATTTTTGGGTAGGTACTTTATGTCAGCCAGGCACATGAAATAAACCAGGGCTGAAACTAGCCTTTTTTGCACCCAGCACAAACATAGATTTTGCCCCCTCCCCCCCCCCCCGGCCTCCGCAAAGTAAATTTACAAAGAGAATTTTAATTCTAATCGCTGACTTATTTCAAATTTAAAATATGTAATAAAAAAATATGTAATCAACTTTGTCAAATATTGATTCATTAAAACTTTGAAAACGAAATCCAAAGGAAGTTACATGAAGAAACTATGCAGATTCGCAAGCTAATGTTAAACTTATAGAAGCATTCTTTTCAAATTTCTCGCTTGCACTTTAATATTTTTAAATGATTTTTTCCGTTTGGGACAGCTGAGGTTGTTTCTAACAGGTAAATGTTTACTTTTTACATTTTGTTTGCAGTTTTTTTTTTTAATATATATATAAAATTACTTTCACTTTTTGAACCAGTTCTGAAAGTTTAAGTAGCCTCATAAAAAAACTTGAACCAAAATCGAAAACGTACAACCTAACAATGTTAAAGATCAAACTCAGCTATCTTAAGAAAAAAAAAATATTAAAATGCAAGCGAGAAATTTGAAAAGAATGCTCCCATATTTAACATTAGTTTGTGAGTTTCTTCGTGTGACTAGTGTAGCTTCTTAAGAAATCAACATTCATTCGACACCCCCTTCGTTTTCCTTATGGCAACCAGGGAACATGCCTCCTCTGCCCCGCCCCCCCCCCCTCTAGTTTCGATCCTGAGATAAACCATTAAATAATGTCATCATTTGTATTCATTTTTTTTAAATATAAACCTCTCATTCATTTTATTTGAAATACAAAATTTTCATTTAAAATACATATATTACATACATTTAAAATAGGTGCCTTTCACTTATTTCATTAAAAAAAGGGAATAAAACAATAAGGAAAAATAATACGATGAACCAAAATGGTTATTTCAACCTCAGTACATCGTTTCTAATTTATACAAGTGAACACTAAAAGGAATTATTGCTGGAAGAAAAAAAAATATCCAACATAAAAGTACCTTTTTGTGATCTATTGACAAAAACAGGGATTGCCCCGGCAAACATTTATACCCTTTTATTCTTCTTAATAAAAGAAGCCCCTTCACAAAATTATTCTCCATAAAAGCGACTTCACACAGTAAGAAAAAATTGTTGGGATTTAAAATGTGTAATTTGCAAACAAAATAAGCTCAGAAGAAAAGTATAGCAGGAAGACATTTAAAAAAAGGATGATTAAATGTTTACTTTGAATTTAAACAACTGAATTTGATTTTTCTTTACAGAAATTTATTTTTCTCAATTCTGTAACAAAGACGGGTCTCTCTCCCCCCCCCCCCCCCCAAAAAAAAAAAAAAAAAACTTTCACCCCTGATGTGAAATCATAAGGTAAAACTTACAATTTTAAGTACATTTATTTTGCATTTTACTGTTTTTTTTTTGGGGGGGGGGGGGGGGGTTGCCACAAAAAGTAGATTTAACTAAATTGGATAATTTTATACTAACTGTAATGATGATATGTATAAGAGAATCTGCCAGTGTCACATAGGCGTACGGTTCAGGGATGTATGGTGGTATACGCCGTATACCTTCTGGATTTTTTTAGGAAACACTGTATACCATCTGTTTCTCAAAAAAGCTATAGTATATACACTGTAGGGTATACTCTCTGCCTTGAGCGTATGCCTTCTGCTTTTTTTATGATTACACCACTGATCAGAGCATATTTTAAGGAATTTTCACTGGGCGACAAACGGTTTAGTCTGTTGTACCAAATAAATGTTCATAAGTCAAACTTTACCCCTGATAAAAGCAAACCAAATAATAAGAATATTGACAGGCTGACAAAATTTTACATCTTATTAGTTATGTCTATTGTACTTCTCCTGCTGCTGGTTAGTAAACTACAAAATCGTCATTGAAACATGTAAACCACCTTATTTATAGTTAGGTAAAATTAAAGAGGCTACATTTTCGTTTCATACAAGTTTTTAATTGTTATGTTATTAATGGACCAAACATAACATCTAACCTACCAAATTCGTATGCCTAATTAAAACTTTATGTAAAAAAAATTATCATTTAAATTCACGTTAAAATATTGCTTACCTTTTATTAGTTTCTACACTTTGCTTTTGTTCATAACCATAATATATCAGACTAATTAGGTAATTGGAGCAAAGAATAAATTCTGAAATTCACAAACAAATTTGACTTGAATCATTAAATAGTTCGTGAAATAGTACCTTAACTATAGTTTTAGACCCAATGTTGAACTAATCAAGAAAACATACTTTCCTCTTGATGGATGAAAATCATCAAATTTAAAAATAATATAAAATTATTATGTTAAGTTTTATAACATGTTTCCAAAATGTAAACTGAATAATAATTGTAGTGGTTAAACATATTTTGACTTTTACAAATTACTATATTTTGCAAAGACTGGAACTAAACAAGGAATCAGATTTTATTTTTTATGGTTTAAAAAATCAAACTGTACTAATAAAATATTTCCAAAATGCTACAATAACAGTTACAATGGTTTAAAATTTTAATACAAAGAACTGTCCAGAGTTGTATAATATAGACGTACGCCGTGCGCGGAAAATTTTCCGCAAAATTCGGAACTTTGCTGAACTTTTTAAAAAGGAAAACATAATTTTTGTTCTTGTAACTTTTTTTTAAATATAGAAAAATTAAAAATATTCCCCAATTTTTTGTACGATTTATTTATTCTTTGGCAGGGGTGATCAGGCATTCGGTCCCGAAAATTAAAAAAAATCAGCCATCAGCCCGAAAATTCAGACATACAAAAATATCACTGAAAAATATTGCGAATTTCAACAAATGGTTGTCGAACGAAAAAACAATTTCATCAATTGTACTCAGAAAAAATCACTAATTTCGTCAAAACTTCGAAAAAAAGCGAATTTCGCCAAAGGACCGCGGAAAAACGCGAATTTCGTCAAAAGGATCGTAAAAAAAAGGATAATTTCGTCAAAGAATAGCAAAATTTTATGTATAATTTATTTACTGTTTGCCAGGGGTGACTCTGTTCCGAAAATTTAAGGCATTCGGCTCGAAAATTTAAAAAAAAAAAAAAAAAAAAAAAATCAGCCATCAGTCCAAAAATTCAAACATAAAAAAATATCACGGAAAAATATTGCGAATTTCAACAAATAGTCGTCGAAAAAAAAAAATTTTGTCAATCGTTCGCAGGAAAAATCACCAATTTCGTCATTAAGCATCGAGAAAAAAACGCGAATTTCGTCGAAGGACCGCGGAAAAAAGCGAATTTCTTTAAAGAATCGTAAAAAAAGATAATTTCGTCAAAGAAGCTCAGAAAAAACGCAAATTTCGTGAAAGGAGCGCAGGAAAATAAAACAAATTTCGCAAAAACGTAGTGGAAAAAGGCCGAATTCTGTCAAAGGATCGCGAAAAAACGCAAATTTCTTAAAAGAACCGCGGAAAAAAACTAATTCCGACAAAGGATCGCAAAAAACAACACGAATTTCACCAAAAGGCCGCGGAAAAGTGCAAATTCCGTCAAAGGAGCGGAGGAAAAAAACGAATTTCGTAAAAGCATAGCGGAAAAAGCGCGAATTTCGTTAAAGGATTGCGGAAAAAAAAACGGATTTCGTCAAAGGGTCGCGGTAAAAACTCATCGGTCTCTTTAATGATGATATCTATGAGTGGACCGTGGACCTCTCCCTACAAAATGTGATTCAGTTGTTTCAGAAGCAATGTCACATTATTTCTGTGAACAGAGTAACTAGCATTTTGTACGAAGAGGTCACAATATTAAGGATTGGGCTGTTTCTAAAAGCATTGACAAAATAATTGATAAGAATTCACCCTTCTTACCATGGATTTTTAGGTTTATTATTTTTTAACCAAAATAATTATTCTTTAATTAATATTAATTAATTTTTAATTTAAATGGTAATTATTTTAAAACTGCTGTTTTTAATTAATATCGTCAAAATAATAAAACACGTTATTTTATTAAATGTTAAATTAATTTGCAGAAAGTTTTTGACCCAATATTTATTAGCACAGAAAGTTTTTGGCTTTATACAAGTCTGAGACTGTCTTATGCAAATAGTAGAATTAAGCAAGAAAAACGATTTTGTTCATGTATTAAAATTTTTAAATTTTATTAATTATTTATAATGTTTTCAAAATCCTACAATAATAATTATATTCGTTAAGTTATTTTACAAGTAACTGCCTTTAGCAAAGCTTTTTTTGACAAACTCGTGTTTTTCATAGGTTTCTTTATCTGGAATTGTTCTACTTTTACTTTCCTCTTTAGGAACCTTGCAATAACAGGTCTTGGATCATAAAAAGTTGTTCCAATTCCATTAAGAGAAATGAACATCCTTGAGTTTAAGACTTCTCTTTATACTAGTTCCGACTGTTTTTTGGATTTAAGCGTTGTATGTATGGACAGTGCCATCGCTAAGACTTTTTATTTGTGGAGGAGAGAACCTTAAATTGCCAAGTCAAATTTCAGTATTTACCAACTCGTTTTATAATTTTGCCAACTTACAGTTAGAAAATGTAATATAGTTCTTATTTGTTGAAAGTTTAATAATATTCCCAATTAGTTTTGTAATTTTTACCAAGTCTATCAGAAATAGAAAATACATTATAGTTTTTATTAAAGTTAAAAAAAAAATTGCCAACTAAGTTTGTAAATTTGCCAAGTGTAATAACATTCGCGAATGTTTGGGAGGGGGGGAGGTTCCCCCCCCCGTCCCCCCTTAGCGAGGCCCCTGTGTATGGACACAACTCCATGTGCCAACAACTTTGTGTGCCAACAGTGTGTGGTGTCAAAGAAACATATGACAGCACCAATTTGTTTAAAACAGGGTGATGTTGAGATGCCTTAAAGTAGAAATAGTCTTGCTGTCGATGAGAAGGACGCAGATTTTCAGCTGCGCACAAAGCCATCACATCATCATTAAAATAGGCGACTTCGTCTTTACCAAAAATGTTCTCAATATCAAGGTGGGCTGCACTAGCAACCTCTGTTGGTCTTCGTGAATTTAACAAAGCATCTATCCTATAGGAGATGCTCACTTCATCCTCTCCCAATCTTTGAGAAACAAATTACTTACAACTCAATATAGTTTCTTTTCTTACTGCAGACCCGCATTTCTTGGTAGAAACTAACGAGTTGTTTTTACATCTGAGAGGATTTTCTTGAATTCACTAATCACTTTTAGATTCCTAAGTGCCTTCATTTATTTCCATCAACTTTTCTTTGTATCCCTCAGGACTTACCCATATTTGATAAGCGTAATACCCATACTTGATAAGCGTAATACCCATCTTTGATAAGCGTCAAAGAATTTGTAAAAAATTTTCTTTGACAAATTCTATATCAATTCTTTATCAGGCAATGTAATGAAAGACCTTTGACTGTCTGTCTCCAGTTTTTTAAAGTGTATCAGAACATCTAGCATTAAGAAAGGCAGATGTTGTTCACTTTTTTAAAAATCTATTTATAATCGAATGAACCCGCGAGTAGAAGTTTATTCAGTTTTTAATGGGTAGGGTTGATGGTTCACAATGTTTTTGCGTGAGAGGGAAATTGTGCCGTACTGCTTTTGCCAAGTTTTTTAAGTGTTTCAAAAACTCTACTTCAAAATATGCAGAGAAACAACAAGCACTTTGATTTTCTGTTCCAGATATTTCTTCAAGCACTTTAACGCGTAGAGCAGAAACTCGATAAAATGTTGCTTGATGATTCAAGCGCTTTAAAACGTAAAGCAGAAACTCGATAAAATGATTCCAACTCCGACACAGTTAAGTCGGACCTGAGCAAAGCATCAAACGCAAAGTTAGTCTTTACCCAAGTACCGTTTCATAAGAACACAGAGACCGCTGTATTTTCCTTTACCCACTTATAGTTAAGCCTGTCAAATTATTTTTTTGCGATATCCTCAGTGCAAGAGTTATCTAATACAACCTTGACAAAATCCACGAGGTCTGCTGCTCCTTGCTTACTGAATTTACATTCTCCTAGAAAAACTCATTGTATGTCCTGTTCTTTTGAAAAAAAATCGTGCTCTAACAAATTTCTTGACAATTCCATATTTCTCAACAGAACCATCTACTCGGATAGCAAAACAAACAGCATTTTGTAACTGTGATAAGGTGCTTTATTTTACTGCTATGACATCTGTGGCCATCGTTATCATCTTCTGAGTCAAAGAGTCAGCTTATGTTATTCGCCAGTTTAAAAATAAGTTGCCGGCACCATACCCTGTCACTGGGCGACAATATCGCGGTACTAGGCGACACTAGTGTCGCCTACTTTATATGTTATTTTATGCTCTGCCACTGATACAGTTGTATGTGCTCATGGGTCCCAAGTTCCACCATTAATTTCTAAAATATTCTTTTTCACTCTAAAAAGGGTTTTATTTTAGATTTTATTTAAGTTTTAAAGATTTTTTTCACACATATTTTTTTCCCTTAAATTTTGTTCTTTTTCTTTTGTTACAGAGATATTATTACATTATTAGAAATTTCTATTTCTCTAAATGTGCCATTTTTTAAAAAATATAATAAAATGTTAAACGTTTAAAGTTTTATAAAAAAAAAAAAAAACTAAAATAGAAAAAAAAAATTCATATTTAAAAAAATAATAAAATAAAAATAAACATTCTTAAATGTTAACTTTTCTTGTGAAATATGAAAAACGATTCACAAAAAACAGTGAGTATATCACTTCATAAGCGGGTCGGAACATTCAAATTTTTACATTGCCTTAATGTTTTATTTAATTTGTTGATTTATTTAACAAATATAATTCTACTCAATTTCTTTAAAAGGAAATTCAAAAAGCAACATTAAATTTATAGTCGATCTCTATTACACATGTGCCACTAACGTACGTAACGTTTTTCACACGTACTTGTGTTGTAAAAATTTATTCAGTATGTTTTTAAATATACATAAATCATGGTGACCTAGTGTTTTTATAAGACCCTTTAGTGGGGAAAACAGTCAAAACTTTCGATTAATTTCCATACAAAATATTTGCTACTACTAATTAAACTGACAACAACAAACAACAATTATTTGTTTACATTTTTTTACATCTGTTCGATCTGCAGACAGTAAAGCCATAAAATAGACGCTTGCGCAGTAAAAACTTTCCTTTGATTGGTTGGCGTAAGGATTTTATATGTAACCAGTGAAAACGCTCTTAGGTTAAGGTTTTGGGTCACTACGTTTTTTAGGTCGTTAGAACGACCAGTGAAAACGCACCTTATGAAATCAAAGGGCCTGTTCAGAAGTGCAGTAAACGCCGCGCGCGCGCTCATTTTCTTGTATAAAAGTGCTTTATTGAAAGATTTTTTTTTATGTTTCCCGCTTAGACTTTTATTGAATTTAAATCTAAAGCTTTAAGCATAAATCTGATTTCCATTTTATGATGTTTTCACTCTTTATTTTTAAAACAATTGGCAATTTTCGAAGTACGTGTTAATAATCGGACAGCAATCGTGACTAAGAGATTATTATTGTGATAATCTTTCATCTACGTTGATATCATGTACTTTGAGGTGGAGCCCTACGCGCAATGGCGGATCCAAGGGGGGGGGGGGGGGGATCGCGGCGTTCCCTGAACAACAACAAAAAAAAAATGCTAAAAATCATTAAAAAAATTAAATATATATTAAATCCTTTCACCCCCCCCCCCCCCTGCTCAACAATGCGAATCTTTGTGACTCCTTAAAGCTCTAATCAAATCAAAATTAGGTAATTTCTGACACATCCGTGAAATTATTTTTAATCTCAAGAAATTTGCAAGTGCACTTATTCAGAAACTATGTGATTAAATAGTATTTTCCATTTTTCAATAAAAGCAAAGAATCTTTCAAAAACTTCTTTAAAATTTGGCGTTTAAAACTGAATTTCAGGATGCGACTGCTAATTGCTCCCTCATGACGACATTTCTGTCGCTGTTAAAAGTTCTAAAAATTACCTTAAAACACTAACTTTGACAAAATAGTCCTTGAATTTTTAAATGTTTTAAAAACATCTTTTAGCTATCAAATTTTATTTGAGACCTTATAATTTTTTCCGCTACAAAGTGAAGTAAAAAGTATGAACGGAAAATATTGAATCTTTATTTTCCTTTTAGTCTCTTAAACTGTTTGTAGATACAAAATAGTATGATGATAAATATAGTAAATGATGGTATTGCTTAATAAGGAGAAACTTGCTCTTAGCTATTTAGTAATAATTAGTAATTAATAATATTTTGAAGTAATTTTTTTGTAATCAAATTTAAATAGTGGTAAATATGCAATATCATAAAAAGACACAAATTTCATTTGAGACATTACTTCTGCTCTTATAGCGATTTGACATCTTTTTTTCCCCCTATTTTTCTCCTTAAGAAAACCCAGCTCGATTTTTTTGGGGGGTGGGGGGAGGGGTGATGTATGACATTTTTTCCCATGGTATTTACATGCCCAATCGTTGTTGACAAATGTCAGCCCTCAAAGTCTACGGAGGGATAGGAAAATGAGAATGATAAATCGCCAAGAGGTAACGCGTTCAAAGGGTTACTTGTATTGTAGAAAAAGCGATTACGCCAAACCAGATATGCTGCCAAGATGCCAAGAGGTTACTAGATGTAGTCACGTGACCCTCTGTCAGGCGCATGCGTATTAGGTGGAGCCAAGCTCATTTTAGGGTTCATTTTAGAACCTAAAATGAGCGTGGCTCCACCTAATGCGCATGCGTCGGAAGTTACCTTTTCTTGGAATTCAGGATAGGATCCAGTGAGGGATTACCTTTGTTGGCGATAACTCGCTCTCAATTTAGGAAATACTTGTGGTTCGAAAGAAAAGATGAGGATTGCAGCATTTGGCAGTTAATCGCTTTCAGTTCCAATTTTGCTTTTTACGTATATTGTTTTTATTTTGAAATGAATGTTAATGTTTACTTTCGCAGAGTTCAAAATATTTTAATGAAATTAAGTTAGTGTTTGAGTGTATTTAGCAAATATTTATTTTTCTTTTTTTCAAAGCATCTAGCGTATATTTGAAAAGTGATCAGAAAAGCACTAAAATCTGTTTAAAAGAAAATTGAATCGCTATGTTTATGTGTATAAATTGTTTCATTAAGACTGAGCGATACAATGTATACTATTGTATTCATGTATATACTTAGCACAGTATTCATAGAACTTTTCCGTAAATATTCAGTCCTGTTTACAAAACGGGTATGAATTCACAGAATATTTCGATTTAAATTTAAGCAAACAATATGACATAAAATGCAAGCTTTTCGGTTATACATTTAAAATTATTTGCTTGCAATTCTGAAGAAATTTTATATTTAATGATTAAATTCCCATAGTATTTATTGAGTTTTGTGTTGTTTATTGTGAATTCTGTATTTGCAATAGGTTTTGTTTTCATAGTAATTAATTTTTTTATATATGTTACTAGATTTTATTTTTACATACTTGGCATTTATTAATTCTTATTTGTTGATTTAAGGTAATAATGGTGAATTTTTTTTTTTAAAAAAAGCTACAATTTTTAAAATCAATGTAACACCAAGATAACGCTTTTATTTTTAATGCTTTCTATTCTCATTTTATGCATAGTAAAAATGAGCATGCAAATCATTTATATAGCATTCCAATTCCTTTTTTAGAAAATGGAGATAATTTTAATAACAGAAGATGATTAATAAAGTCTAATAATCAAGTTATGAATAGGCAGCTCATCTGTTGAGGCATAAAAACTATTTTAATTTAAAACAAACAAACAAATAACTGTTGATGTGATGTTTAAAAACATCAAATTTAGAGCAAAATTAAAAGAGAATTTAGAGCAAAATTTAGATATTTTTTTTTAAATTATGTTTCAATTTATAGGGTAAATGCTATTAGTTTTGGCCACATTTAGAGAAAAATTGAAATAGAAATTTTATAGTTATTGGCTGATTGAAGCATATTAAATCATAATAACATCATTCTTTAGTAAATTTAATTGTATTTCTGTTGATTATAGTAACTTTCTACAGAAGATTTTAGATTATGAGTAATTATTCATTAAGTAATTTATTTCAATTTGTACCAGTTTTGCCCCCCCCCCCCCCCCCCACACACACACACACCAGTTTTGGCCACTCCAATATCATGAGATTTAACAAACATTTTAATTGATAATAAGTCAAAATAAAGCATTTTCATGCCATATTTATTTTATCACATATAGGGTAGATGTGCCAGTAATGGACACCCTTCAGGAATTTCTTTAAAAATTATTTTTTTATTAATAGTTATAATTATTATATTCCAGTTTTTTCAATGTTATATTAACCTATCAACAATATTTAACCATTCTTATAGTCTCATTTCCCAATATGAATAAAAATTTAATTTTAAATAACAGAAATATATCAAACACCCAAAATCCTAGTAATGGACACCCTCTGGCCCAGTATTGGACACCCCATGTTCCAGTAATGGACACCCCATAAAAAGTAATAAATATAATTGTTTTTATGACTGTATTTAGAGCCAGAATTTAATGAATACATACTAATGAAACAAAATAGTTATATTCAAATAAATTTAACAATTAGGATACCAGTAATTAATAAAATATTTGTCATAATCATTTACTGTTTGCATCAATTATTGTAATTATCAGAAGATCGATGTTTTAATTATTTTAGATGGATAGTTTAAAATACTAAATATCAGGCAATTACAGCTATCAAAGTATTGAAATGGTGGGTGATTTAAAAGATAATTAAAAAAAAAAAATTTGGAATATTAGTGTTTAGTTTTGTCTCACTATTTTTAACAATTAATCTTCCAGAGACTACTTGATATATTATTTAGGTACTTTTCGGTTAGCCGGGCGCCAGTGTTTTATATACATATTTATATACATACATATATGTAAATATACATATATTTACATGTACAAATATTGTATATATACACACACATATATATATATGTAAATATCTATGCATATTTACATATATGTATGTATATAAATATGTATATAAAACACTGGCGCCCGGCTAACCGAAAAGTACCATTATTTATAATAATTAATGTTACAAATATGAAAGAAATGGTATTGTAAGTTAAATATTTTAAATCCTAAATAAAATAATTTCAAAATAAAACTGTAGAACTGATGCTTGAGGCCACTGATCTGCAGATTTACTAGTTTCATGAATATTACCTATAACTTTCATTAATATTACATTTTTGTTTTTTGGTCAGAGGTGAATAATGAAACATTTAAGACAGAAAGTAGATTTTTAATAGCTTCTGTAACTTAATTGTTTTTATTTAAACGGAGAGGGATTAAGCCCTATGAGCCCCTCTTTGACTATGCTCTTAAACAATATTTTCTGCTTCCTGGCTGGTTTGATTGCCAGATTATAAAATATGCAAGGTACATATACTAAATTAAAAATAAATAAATAAAATAAAATATTGAAATTTTATTAATCACATAAAATAACTTAAAAGCAGCTATTTATAAAAGTTTATGGTGTTATTACATTTTGGTAAGTATAATTTAAAAATTAAATTTGATTATTTAGGTTTGCAGTTAAGTCAAAATATTTTATGCACTATAAACATTACTGAAATTGCATTTTTAGCACTATCTACATGGGGTCCATTACTGGAAAATGACTAATTAATCATCCCAGTAATGGACACCCCCCTCTTAAAACCTTAAAAATAAATGAAATTTTGTAAATGGCCATTAGTATATAAAATTCTAAGTTTTCTATTGCTACTCAAACAAAAACATTCAAATTTTGCAAGAAAATAAATAATATATAAATTAATTAAACGAAGCCAGCTCTTAACCTCTTCATTAAGATTTCACAGGGAAACTTTGAAACATTATTTTCTGCTTCCTGACTGGCTTGATTAAAAGTGTTAGTAATAACCCAGTTTTATAAAACATACGAGGGGGTTATTATAAAAAAATAATTAAAGCTAAATATTTATTAGTTATTTTTTTATGAACCAAATATCAAGGGGCGTCCATTACTGGAAGGGTGTCCATTACTGCCACATCTACCCTATATTTGTTTGCTGTATTAAGATAATTTTGCAAATTTCTTTATGAATTGATAAAAACATCGTATAAAATATACTTAGGTTGATTTTAACTGAAAATTTCAATTAAAAAACAAAAAATATATTTAATTTGATTCATAAAAGGGACAACAGTGCCTATAGGACATAAAGATTAAATATTTAATCAGTTTGATAATTATCTATGGATTGTGGATTCTTTAAAACACTTGAATCTTCACTAAAGACTTATGTTTCTTGAAACCATTTTCTGATTTTGTTTTGATTTATATTACCTTGTGCCTTATTTATGTATTCTGCTTCTTTGCAAGTTATTTTAGGGATTTCCCAATTTTCTGGACAGAATCTTACAGTTGTTCCATTTTTATAGGAAATAGTGGTATTCTGACAATAGGTATCTAAATTCTATTTGTCTAATTGATTTTTAATTTCAATTCCTAGTACCTAGATCTACTACTTGAGATTCACCATTATTAGTAGAGAAACATTGTCCCCAAAATCTTGCAAAAATTATGGAACTTCTTCATTTTTTTAGGAAAAATACAAGAAATCATGCTGTAATTTTATTGAACTTTTTAATTTATAAAATCTTTCAAAATTTGTTTTAGTTTATTTATCACATATCACCCCCCCCCCCCCTTTGGTTTTATCAATACTAAACACAATACTATATTTTCTGTAGCAATGTCATTCTTTAGCAACTAGCACAGTGTCCTTCTTTCTAAAGTGAATTATCTATTGAGCAGAGAAAAGAAAACCTCTTTGATAGAACTGCCATTAGCCTTGCTTTTTTTATTATTATTATTGAAGCCATACTATATAAAACAAAACTAAATTGATTGTTTTATCCAGATGTTCATAAATTTATTTAATGGCTAAAATTCCCACTTTAATGAAATATGTGACCAAAAGTGGAACATATGTTGTACCCTTTATGGCCACTTCCATGTATATAACTGGTACATATAGCAAATTTAAAGCACCAGTTTTGGCCACTCCCTATTTAAAGTGTTAAAATAATTAATTTAAATGTGAAAATGCAATAGAGAGAAAGCTTACCTCTTAAAACTTAATATGTAGTAATTTGTTTCAGAACAAATAGAACCCAATAAGTGCCTAGTATTGAATGATTCTGAAAACTTGTCAGCTAAGCAAAAAATCTTAATACATGTGAGTAGGGGAGAGTGGGGAGGAATGGGACACTTTTTACAAAAATAAGAAATCAACTTTGTTTGACACAAAAACAAAAATTTCAATCATAGAATACAAAATGAAATACTTTCTAATGTCCTTGAACAATATAGAAACATAATTTGCAGGGACAATTTCATAAATAAAGAAATTAATATTTCAAAATGTGTCCCATACCTCCCCACTAACAGGGAGGTATGGGACAGCTATAAAATAATGTATGATAAGGCACAAATAGTCCAGTGTTGGCTATATATACAGTCTAACAAAGATTGTAGGTTGATAATGTCTGTTCTACAATATCAAATTCCATTACCTTCATCACTGGAAGAAAAATCCAGGATTGTCAGTCAGAGATGACATTAAAAAGTCATCAGTTTAATTTATTTACATTTTGAAGTAAATGAATATATTTATAATGTTATAATTAATATGCTACCCTCGAAAAATATTTGCATATTTTAGCAATTTACATTCATCTTATAAAAAGAAGAAATTAGACAGGTCCCATTCCTCCCTCTACCTTCTTTTATGTTAAATTTCTTGTATAAACAAAAATGCTGCTTTTAAGCATAGTTTAAATTAGGGATAATATACAGTATAATGTTCCATAAATGGGGAAACTATTACATCTACGCATAAGCAAGTCATTAATATACAAAAAAACATAAAAAGTATATGAAGCAAATTTACTTTTGATTCTTGAAATAATCTTTTTCTTTATACAATCGAAAGCTTATGCAGATCAGCTACTTTTTTCAGCTGAAGCTTAGGGTACCATTGCTTCATCTAATGTGTGATTGATGAAATGATTAAGATGATACATAAAAAGAAAAACATACTGTCCCATTCCACCCCACTCTCCCCTACACACTACAGTTTCACTCACTTATTTATTTATTTTTTTTTTTGCAAGTCACATTTTATCAAAAAATAAAAAAATGATATTGTAAATGATAAAAGAGTGTTTGCATAAGGTTTAAGAATGCATATTACTTGTTAGCATCAATTCACAGCCTAAATATTGGACAAATTGATCCAATGCGGCCAAAACTGGAGCATCTACCCTATTTTAATTATGTAATGTATAGCATTGACAATTCAGGCATTTGTCCAGCCATTCCTTCCTGTTTTTCTGAAATTGTAAACAGCTTTTTACATTTGTGACTTTAAAATTATTGTTATATTCAGATTCTTGATTATATATCTTTAAGAAGGCATGTAGAAAAAATACATACATTTTCTTTATATATGTAAAAGTAGCAGGTCAGATTTTACCTTTAAATGATTAAATTTGAGAAAGGTTCAGTTTGGAGATGGAAAAGTTTTGCGAAAGGCCTATTTTAACACAAATAATTTTATGAAGGGTCTTATTTTAAGTAAAAAGTTTTGTCAAGGGTGCTGTTTTGAGATGAAAATTTTTGTGTAGGATCCTGTTTGAAATGAAAAAGAATGTGAAATGTCCTTTAAAAGACCCAATTTCTTCCTAAACAGGGATATCCCTGTAATTTAAAGTTATTCTTTTTTTTTTTTTTTTTTTTGAAAAATTAGAAAAATATATTAAACTGTTAAAAAAAGTTTCAAAATGCTTGGAAACAAACATAATTTAATCATCATATTTTAATGTAATTAGAAAGATTCAGTATTTTTTTTTTTTTTTTTTTTTTTTTTTTTTTTTTGTAGCTAAAATATGTAGTAACATTAACAGTGAAAAAAAGTAATAATCATTTTGTCTTGTTTAAACTAAATTGAGAAGCAAAATGAGATTAGACAAATCAATAAAATTAATGTTTTGCTTTAAAATTTTTAATTTTCAGCTTGGAGCTATGTAATTTTTAGCTGAAGTACTTTTATTTCTTTTTTTAAAAAAATTAATACTGTTTAAATACAAGTGAGTTTCTTTTTTTTTTTTTTTTTTTGTTTCTTATATTTTTAAGTAATGAAAACATGCTTTTGCAAAAGAATCTAAATAAAATACATTATTCTGTTAAATATATATATATATATATATCTTGTTACCAATAGTAACACTGTACAACAGTGGTTTTGTCCTAGAACTAAAATTAGTTGATTCTAGATCAGTTTTTGGCGCTGATTCCGAATATGCTTTCCGTTTATCTCTAGGTGGTCTAGGTTTTGAGAAATTTGCATATTTAAATTTATGCAAATTTAAGCTTTTTTGTGCTATTTTATGCAAATTTTAGATACAATATATCTCACATCTAATTACATTTTCTATATAATGACTAGACTATTTGCTTCAGATAAATGTCACAATTTGCATATTCTTAACATTTATTTATCAGTTATTAAGCCTAATTTGCATATTTTTCAATAGTGTAAGGTTTGTTGTTTGGTGTTAATGTTTGTTGCACTATCAACTTTAAAATAGTTGCCACAGAATTGACATAATGTTTTTCTAGATTAGATTTTTATGCTGATTTCAAATCTGCAGTCTGTTTTCTTATGTCATGTCTAGTTTTTGAGTAATAGTCTAGGCATTTTGTGATTGAACATGGGCAAAATTGCAATAGAAGCTTTTTACTGAATTTTTTAATCAGGAACTACTGCTTAGTAGCATACTAAAAATCTGAGCATGGGAACACCCCTATATACGGATTTCAAAATGGCGGAGGGGATTTTCTGGAACTAAGGGAGAGAATATATCGCTTTATTTTCACAATTTAACTTTGAAGTATAGTCAAAAACGATAAACAGTACACAAAAGTCTACTATTTCTGACAAATTACTGCTTAAGTTCATTTTTACAGAAATGTTCCAGTGAAGAAAAAAACGTATCAATAGTTTTCATCATATTTATAATTAGAAGTTCTTGTTACATCCATTGACTTGGCACACCCCAGAAGCTGTAGAACAGGGCAATCAATTACGCTTGCATCAGCATCGTAAAGTAGCACAGTTTGTCTTTCAAGAACATGGAATTATATTAAGTAAATAATCTGTAGCTGGTAGTCACTCGCAGAGTATTGGGTAGTACGAGTGTTTTTTTACATACCAGCCCCATTCTGCTGGCTTGGTTCTTTCTTTATTTATTTGTAAGTAAGTGTGATAGCTATTATATTTTGTAGAAGAATCGGTCGGAGGCAAACGTTCAGGTTTACACCTGAACGTTTGCCTCCGACCGATTCTTTCCATCCAATAAATGATTTTACTGTAGTTACTTTCCTTACCAACATTTGGGGACATAGTTTGTCTATAGAATCCAGTGCCTTGCAGTCATAAAACAGAAGCATTGCTTTTCTTCCAGCCTCAGCCATATCTGAATGTAGGCTTGAATTTGAACAAAATATTTTTGCAATAGAACGGAGCACTGTCTTGTTTATCTGTTTGAGAAATGATGAGGATTTCCCAATCGAAAAAATTCTGGATTTTGTATCGCAGCCCGTGAAAGCATGAAGAAACAGAAGGAAGTTGCAATTTTCACGACCTAACAGAGATTGCATGTTGAGGATATGATAGACTGGTTTGGAACATGATCCTCGTCTTATGTCACTGCGATAGTATAGCTTGAAGCCATTATCCTTTGCCTGTTAAAGAAGGAGAATCAGCAAGTCGGTATCTTCACCTATTACAGTGGTATGTGCATGTGCATTTTCTGAAGATGAGACTGGAGCACGAACAATGCTTATATTGGCATCCCCATCTGTGTTGGGAACAGTACAGCCTTGTTTCTTAAGCAATTCGCCTATGAGGGAAGTCATTGCTTGCTTGTTTTTTCATTGTCCAGAAACTCTTCCTTTTTTCCAATAAATTTCACGTATGGGCTGAAATTAATATCTCTACTGTTTTTTTTTGTAGCGTCATCTGTGAGCCACATCATTGATTGTTAGATACCCAATGTAATTATCAAAAACCATGATAGGTTTTCCATATTGTTTAACAATAAAATCAGCGTAAGACGTAGCAATGTTTTCATATGTATCATTTTTTACACCAGGAAATGCGACGCAAGAAAGATCCTCCATCCAATATGTACCTTTCTGTACTTTCCACGTTGTCATATTTTTCATTGTGTAAATTTGTAATGTGTTTGACTAGTGCTTGAGCTAACTGAGATTTGTCTGAATTCCTCATCATACTTGGTGATTCAAATAATGCTGCAGGGTACGCACACGGTTCATAACGCATGACATCTCCGAGATTCATTTCACCACAAGTGCCAGTAATCATCATTCTTTGGAAGAGGAGCGCTGGATCTATTTGCATATCTAAGTCATCTTTATAACTACAAATGGCAGCAGCAGATCCTAGAGTTTTCACTTTCTTTGACCTTTTAGCCGAATACCTAAATATATCCTTCCCTATCATTTTGGAGATGATGATCATACCAAATGAGTGCAACTCATCAACATTAACTTCTTTTTTAGCTGTTACGCCTGTAACAATTTTGCGTAGAGTAGAATCAGAATGAAATGGCGATATGTGTTCCAGTACATCGCCCCCTTTTTAAATGTCATTGCTGCTCCTCTTCTGTCTGCTGTCTCTTATAGGTATTTTTGATAATTTTATAAAAGTTACACACTCCCAATGTTATTCCTGTGGGAGTTTGAAGCTAAAAGTTAGCATAGAACACAATTTTTAACTATTTTCAAAACATCATTTAGTACACTTAAAATTGATATTTTGAATTGAAACTGGCAACAGAGCAAAGTATATACACTTACGTTAATAAAAAGCACAGTATGGAGCTGTTTATAGCATTTATTATGTAAGTTAGAGGTTAGAGATTAATTAAAAAAGGTTAACATTACAATAATCTCCACAGAGATGCATTATTAAATGGCCGCCAATGGTAAAGCATGTACTTTTCAGAGGCTCATTAAAATACTAAAATTTATAAAAAGAATCTAAAACACACACACTAGTGTTGTATAAGCTTCAAATTACACAAATAATGTAGTAATCCGCTGTTAAATAATCATTTAACACCATAAATATCAGGGCTGGCTATTTGCCGGCAAAAAAGGGTTTCTGCCTTGCCAGTGGCAGAAACTGGTAATAACCGGTTTTAACCGGCAGAAACTGGCAACAACTGGCATAAACACATTTCATGACATAATCTGAGACTTTTTTATTAGTATTAAATTCCTTAAGTACATTTTATTCCGTATAAATAACAAATGAAATATTGTGGGTAGTTTTAATTAAAAAAATAAATAGATTTGTATTAGAAAAAATGAGTAATGTAACAGATAAAATTTTTGTTATAGTAAGGTTATATAATTTTATATGTAAACAATTATTAGAGTATTTTAAAATTTCAGTTTAAAAATCAAATACAAAACTATATCCAATACTTATATTAAATTAAACAATGGAAAAAAAAGAAAAATATTCAATACTTGCTCAAAATAATTTTCTGTAATTTAACGTAATAATTTAATAACACTATAAATTATCTCTCATAGAAATGTTATAGTTATATGTGGATCTTGTAATTGTAGGAATTTAAAAAACATTTAATTTAAATACAGTATTCAAAGGAACAAATCTGACTTCTTTTTTTTCAATTTAAGACATTTTTTTTTTTTTTTTTCAATTAAGGATAAGCATAGATCAAACTTTGTGCGAATTTTAGTAAAAAAGCTAAAATCTTTAACAATGATTTTACGCACAAATAACGTACAGACATGACAAAAAACGATTATATGGGATATTTTTGTCGTGTCTGTATGTTATTTGTGCATAAAATCATTGTTAAAGATTTTAGCTTTTTTATTAAGACTGTTAGTTGAAAATGTTCCAACCACATTTTGCACTTACAAAACAAACTACAAAGGTTCAAAGCAGATTTGATACAGTAATAACCGACTACCATATGCTAACTTATTTACTTCATCCTAAGTATATGGGATCAAAATTGACATATGAGCATAAAGAAAAGGCAAGGAAATTGCTTTCTGATATTAATCCCAATTTTGTGCCACATATAATATCCTTTGAAGCAAAATCGACTCCTGCCTCAGAAACATATTTCTCCAAGGAAGCCCTAGAAAATGTCTTGCCCTTACCTTCTGTGTGGTGGTCATCTTTAAAAACGAATACTGGTGAAAATGAGGATTTGTCAAATTTGCATCCTCAATAATGACATTGCCAGCAAGTAATGATAGTCTTGAAAGAATATTTTCAAACTTTTCTTTCATTCAAAACAAAGAAACAGTTTGTTCAGAAAGATTAGCAAAATTTTGCCCTATGCTATGGAATGTTCTGTGGAAAAAGTAATAATAGTATATTTGAGTGGCAATTTTGTTCTTTCAATATTGTAAAATAATTGTGCAAGATATTTCATTAAATTTTTTTTCTGTTATTTATTGTGCTTCAATTATTTACTTATATATTTTCACAAGAATCATAATCTTTAAGTTATTGCATTGTATTATTTATTTAAAAATACTCTGAAAAATACATTTGTTAAAATATCGCAGATTTTTTTGTAAATTTCTTTTTTTACTTTTAAATAAAAATTCAACGCTAAACAATAATATAAAATAGTTAAACTTGTACAGCATCAGACTACCATTGAAAATTTCTGTTTTTCAAGTGAAAAAAAATTAGTACCAATTATTATATAAACAAAGTATATTTATATGATAATTTTGAAGCTTTTTTACAACTTTGAATAACATTCATAATCTTTAATTTTTATTTTTAACTTAATTGTTTACACATCAAATACATGTATGAATTAAGAATCATCGCACATTAAAGTCCTTATTAATATTATTTCTGAGTTTCTGCCAGTTTTTGCCACTTACTGGCAGAAACTAGTTTCTGCCATGCCGGTTTTAACCGGTTATAACCGCTGGTTTTAACCACTCTGGCAGAAACTTGCCAACCCTGATAAATATAATCTTGAAAAACACTGACATGACAAACTACTCTGGTCAGATCACAATCACAGCACAGCATGTATAAAAAATATCGATATCTTTGCTTAAAGTCCCCTTAACAAAGTAAATTGGTGATGAAATGTCGTGCGTGTCCTGAAATTTTATAGCCAGGAAATTTTTCGGTACCAGTATTTTCTTATAGAAAATTACTTCTTAAATAAGGCGAAATTTCGCGCGTTTAAGCCAGATTTATTCTTCTATTAAAAAATACTGATATTTGCCCTGAAAAATTCCCTAAAGCATATTATTAAAAATGTTCCGATGCCTGGGAAAGTTATGCACAACTAGCATTTATAAGCACTGGAATCGATTCGGAGCCAGTTGCAATTGCGGAT
Source organism: Maratus speciosus (assembly GCA_963932465.1). Taxonomy (NCBI): domain Eukaryota; kingdom Metazoa; phylum Arthropoda; class Arachnida; order Araneae; family Salticidae; genus Maratus; species Maratus speciosus. Next base: position 702,467 of record CAWVRF010000734.1, on the reverse strand, counting down.
ACATGAAATAGAGGAACGGGATTAACAGAAAGTAGAGAAATTTAAAAGAACTGTATCTCGCGAACCACTGGACCGATTTTGATGCGGTAGGGCTTAAAATGTTCAGGAAGACTTAATATGTAGAAAGAAAATATAGTATAGGGCTTGCCTAAGGCCGGAGATATATCTCCCCATCGCCGGAGCTTGAAAAACTCACCGCATACCGGATGACTGTTAGGAGATCGGTCTAGTAGTAATACAGTTTAGAATGAGTTATAGATACTTTACTTTATCTGTTCCAAAAGCATTATTGGTTGTCAGTTGTACGATAAAAAATGAATATTTGCAGTCCAAATTGTTTAGTGCTGCCCTCTGTCGTCTTCCGTCTCAACTAAAAGCTATACAACAGCACAACAACGCAAAACGGCATATGATTCAATCCGTTTTTAAGGGTGTTCCCGTGATCGGATTTTGTCTGATTTTGGTTATATTTCTCAGTAATGGTTACGGATTAAAAATCAGTTAACAGAGCTTCTATTGCAATTTTGCTCGGGTTGAAGGTGTATTTACTTTAATTTGCCTGGACTATAAGATGAATTTCTGCTTTTGCACGGCATTAACACAGGTTTGATATAAGATGCTTTTTAGGGGTGTGCAATTCATTAAAAAGAAGGTGAACAGGGTCAGATTCATATCAAAGACATGAACAAAAATTTATATAATCGAAAAAAAAAATAAGTAGCAGAATCTATCCTGACTAGTTGAAGTTTATCATACAAAGTATCATAAAAAGCTATTTCTGGCTTTTTTGACCAAAAACTAAAATTTCACTTTTTTCAAAAATTAGACGTGATGGAAGAAAACAGATACAAGATTTGAAATCAGCTCAAAAAACTGGTTTAGAAACATACTAGCATACTCGTGCGGCAGTAATATTTGAACGTCAAGAAACATTATTAGAAAAACATGAAAAATATGCAAATTAGGTACAATATTTCACAATCACATGTCAGTATAATCTCAGAAACAACATTTTTGCGAAGTAAATTAGGTAGTAATCATAACATAAAACAAAATACCCTGTCTGATATTGCTTTATACCTTAAATTTGCAAATAATTGTATAAAATTTACTAAATTTGCATAAATTGAAATATGCAAAAATCTCTCAAACTTGACGTGCTGGAGTAAATCTAAAACTAGATCCAGAATCAGCACAAAAAAACGCATAAAAAACAACTAATTTCTGTTATAGGACAGAGCATAAGTTCAAATTTGTTGACCAGTGTAATTAATGTCAGTGATTTATATTTTAATTCATCTTATTTTTTAAAAATGAAATTGTTTTTACTAGTTTAGGGACTAAAAAAACAATTTAAGTTCAAATCTGATTTTCATTTTATTAGAAATAAAGATATTTCAACATCAAAGTAAGTATTGTTTCTAATTTACACACACAATACACAAAAACTGCTATTGAAAAGGGAGGAGGGGGGGATATGCTATTGGCGACATTTTCTTTTCAATATTTGCTTCCAGTTAACAAAGAAGTTCTGAAAAAAAAATTTTTTTTTTGGTTCTGTCTTAAAGCAAAGGTGCAACACAATGAAAAATTAACTTTGTTGATAAAAAATTAAATTTTTAGGAAGACAATAGTGAGTACCGATTTATTTATTTATTTTTTTAAATAAAGAGTTTTAAAGATCTTAATGGGTTTCAAAGGTTAAGAAAAAGCATATTTTCTCTGATTTTTTCTATATATATAATAAATAATGTTATTCAAAATTTTAAGCATATAAAAGAGCAACATTTGAACAATATTTTCTAAAATTTTCATTAAAAATTTTGGAAAATTCAGCTGGTGGGACCTGGTTTCCAGAGACCCCTAAAAAAATGTCCTTGTGGTGGTCAGGATAACTCATGGTCATGATAGCTTTATCTGAAATTAAAAATACAAATTTTTTCTGTTAGTAGATAAGTATAGCTCATGATTGAACGAAGAATTTAAATTGAAATTTGAATTTTTGTCAGTGTTGTATGCAAAACAGTGCAATTTACACTATGTATAGCCTTGTAAAATTGGTTCTAATTTGGAAAAAAGAGAAACACCTTCATTCAATCACTAGCCAATCCTATTTTGAAGAAGTGCGCAAAATTTCAATAAGATTGGTGCATTACTTTTTGAGAAATCGTGTCCACCAATTTCAAAAGTACAGTAGAACCTCTTTTATCTGAAACACTTTTAACCAAAACTCTCGGTTAACCGAAATCCATTTTTAAAGCTTTTTGTTTTTAACTATTGCATTCCTTGTATGCAAAATCCATTTTTAAAGCTTTGCAAGCAGTCCTTTCTGAACTACGAGTAGGGGAGAGTGGGGAGGAATGAGTACTTTTTAGAAAAATAAGAAAATCAACTTATAGAATACAAAATGAAACACTTTCTAATGTCCTTGAACAATATGGAAACATAATTTGCAGAAAAATTTTATAAATAAAGAAAATGTAAATTTCAAAATGTGTCCCATACCTCCCTACTAACAGGGAGGTACGGGACAACTATAAAACAATGTAAGGCACAAATAGTCTAGTGTTGTCTATATATACAGTCTAACGAAGATTGTAGGTTGATAATGTCTGTGCTACAATATCAAATTACAGTACCTTCATCACTGGAAGGAAAATTCAGGATTGTCAGTGAGAGATGACATTAAAAAATCATCCGTTCGTAATTTATTTACATTTTGAAGTAAATTAATATATTTATAATGTTGTAATTAACATACTACCCTTTAAAAATATTTGCATACTAGCAATTTACATTCATCTTATTAAAAAGAAGGAATTTGACGTCCCATTCCTCCTTCTACCTTCTTTTATGTTACACTTCTTGTATAAACAAAAATGCTGCTTTTAGGCATAGTTTAAATCATAGATAATATACAGTATAATGTTCCATAAATAGGGAAACTGTCACATTGACGCATAAATAAGTCATTAATATACAGAAAGTATATGAAGCAAATTTACTTTTAGTTCTTGAAATAATATTTTTCCTTATGCAATCGCAAGCTTATGCAGATCAGCTGCTTTTTTCAACTGAAGATTGGTGTATCATTTCTTCACCTAATGTGTGATTTGTGAAATGTTTATAATGATACATAAAGAGAAAAACCTGCTGTCCTATTCCTCCCACTGTCCCATTCCACCCCACTCTCCCCTACATATAAATATTTTCGATCCCCTTTCCTAGAGTTCCTTTGAATTTAACTTGAGCTCCCGTAAGCTGTGGATTGGGATGAAGAAAACGAACGAATTAGCAATTCTGAAACTTTTGAATGTTTTGCAAACTGTTTGGGATGGCTAGAGCAGCAGAAAGACTGTGATATTGGTGAACTAATAATATTAAAAACTCCGTGATAGAGTTTCAAAGCAAAGGCAATCGAAACTGCGACAAACAAAACATTTTTTTCATACCCTTGCGATATATGTAAAAGGTACTTAATTTCAAAGTTAAAATTCAGGTAATTAATTCTTGTTTCTATTTTGGTATTGCTTTATTTTTAATATGAAATATTGCATATATTTCTCCTTAATCTTAAAACTGAAGCATTCTCGATTATCAGAAAATTTCGATTTTCCGAAAGATGGTCAATCCCAATTACTTCGGATAATCGTGGTTCTACAGTAGTGTTTTTAGATAAATACACCTGCATCGCTTCCAGCCGGTCTTGCCTAATGAGGGGAATTTCCAAAAGCTCTCTGTCCTAGAGTTTTACTTCAATTGAATTGAAACTTTGGAAATATATTCTAGACGTATTGTACTATTAGATAAAAGAAAATAAAAAATAAATGGATTTTTTGAAATTTTCAAACTCATGTAACTCTCTAAGCTGAGGGGGGGGGGGGGGGGATAAAATTTCACTGGGTAGGGCTAGCTATGAAGCTAGTAGGCTTATATATGACAGATTTATTTATTTTTTCCTATTGAGGCACAAATAGGGGAGGAGATTTTTTTTAATGAAAATTTTAAACTTTCTGCTCTGGAAGAGTGGGGCATAAATTTGAGGAGAGAGACATGACTAAGTCAATGCTAACTGCACCGCCACCCCCTTTCTATTTTTAGTATCAAAATTTGAAGTATGTCAATACTTAGCTCTAATTTGCTCCCTAATATTATAATTTGATCCTGTTGCAATGTCAAGATATCTCACTTAAAAGTCTAGGGGTGACGGGAAGGGGGGGTGCTGCTGAGATTTTGAATATTGAAATTTCAAATATAGAAATATCACTCATTTTGCTCTATCTGTTATTTCAATTCTGATATCCAGAATTTCAATTAGAATGGTGAAAGGAATATGAAGTGGAAAGGGGGGGGGGGGGGTTGGGACTTTTGGAATGACAAACATTCACCACTCTTTTCCAATAGTAATTTTTACCTTCTTTATGGCAGAAATTCTGCATTTAAATTAAACAACAATTTTTATTCAGAAGCAGGGCCGAAATTAGGGTGTGCAGAGGGAGCATGTGCCCCGGGTGCCAGAACGAAAGCCAAAGGGGCTTCACGAAGTTAAATGAAAGCCAAATGAAGTTTTTGTTTGTCGTTTCATACAAAAATGTATATGAAATACAAAGAAACTCGCAAGCTAATGTTAAACCTATGGGAGCATACTTTTCAAATTTGTGAAAGTGAAAGTAATTGTATATATATATATATATCTGCAACCAAAATCGAAAAAGTAAACACTAACCTGGTTAGAATTCAATCTCTGCTATTCGAAGCAAGAAAAAAAAATCATTTAAAACTATCAATACAATATGCAAGGAAGAGATTTTAAAAAGAACGCTGCCATAGGATTAACATTAGCGATCCAGTTTCTTCACGTGATAAGTGTAGGCTCTTAACACTCATGCTAATGTTAATCCTATGGGAGCGTTGTTTACATATTTCTTGCTAGCATTTTAATTACTATTAAAGGATTTTTTAAGGGTATTTTCTTTTTTTGCATAGGGTACCTGCCATCGATAACTTTTATTGTGCGTGAGGAGGTGGGGGGCACCAAAATTCATGTTATTACGAGGTATTAATTAATAACTCCTCAAACGCCTCAGTAAAAAAGAGCAATTTTTCCGAAAACCGTAAACTGTTTTTGATTTGGGCCCTTGCAGCGAGGCTAGATTTGAAGAATAGCAATACAAATAACACCAACTTTAATTTCAAATTGCAGACAACTGATTTTTCTATTTTCCACTAATCACCAAATATCAAAATAACTATTTGAGATATTGATTTGAAATTCATAATAAGTGTGTTGAAAAATTTTGTGCATCCGAAAATCTAACTTTTTTTTATAATCGGCTGGTATTTTTTCTTAATTTTTGCAGAAAACTTAATCTGACATGAAAGGAATTATGCAGACGAGGGATCATCTTTCAATTTCAATAAAATTTGTTTTGCTGGCCCATCCATTCATTTACTTTCTGAAGGGAAGCAAATTGACAATGGGTGAAATTAATAATAAAAGGAAATAATTTTTTTTTGGTAATGACCGATAATTAAGAGAACTGATTAAGATTCAGATTTGAATTTAAAGTTCAGAAGAAAAAACATCTGTCAGCCATTATTGTGTTGTGCTTTTAATAACTTCTAATTATCAGAAAACTATAGTTCTTTATTAATAATTGCATTAATGTAAAGGGGGTTCAATTTCAGTCATAAATTAAAAATTGCGTTAATGATAAACTATCAACATTTTTGAACAATTTCGACGCATTCTTTTACACTCTAATTAAGATATAGAATTGGTAAGCATCAGTAGAAAAATATCTTACATAGGTGAAATATATTTAAAAGTATGCTTTCCTAAATATACACTTCAGTTACTGTTTTCAAACAGTAACGACACATTCTTTTCTCGGGTTTTATGGGCCTGAATTCAATGAAAATTGTTTCATTCGACCTTTAGTTACATTTAAAAGTGTTTTCCTAAATTTAGAATTCAGTTACCACCATTTTTGAACAGTAATATCATCTTCTTTTCTGGAGTTCTATGGGACAGATTTCAACTGGAATTGATTCTTTCAATTTAGAATACATTCACTTATAGTTTTTAGTTCCACCTTCCACCACCAAGGGATACATTCTGATATCGGGTTCTATAGGCCCGATTTCAATGAGATATGGCTCATTAAACTTGGTTTTCATTTGATTCATTTCATTTCAGTTTTTAGTTCCACTGCCAAGGGGTGCATTCTTATCTCAGGTTTTGTGGCCGCGATTTCAACATTGTTTGGCTCATAATTTGAAAAAAATGCTCCCATAGGTTTAACATTAGCTTGCAAGTTTCTTTGTATTTCATATAGATATATATATGTATGAAACGACCAACAAAATCTTCATTTGACACCTCTTTCGTCATTTGTTCTGGCAATTGTTTTGATTGTCCTACAATTTTTAGTTCCCCATTTCACCACCAGAGGAACACATTCTTATTTTGGGTACTATGGGCCCATGGTCGAAACTAGGAAGGGCAAAGGTGACATGTTGCCTGGGCGCCAGAGCAAAAGGCACCAAATGAAGATTTTGTTTGTAGTTTCATACAAAAATGCATATACAGTGAAACTTCCATTTAACGAAGTCTCGTCGTTACACTTAAATACTTCGTTATGAGGAAAATTCATTAAATAGAAATCAACTAAAATTCATGAAATTTGTATAATAAAATGCATATGCATTACATGAAAAATACACATAAAATGGAAATATTGGGAAAATGTATTTTAATTCAAGCAGTATTTGTTTTTCTTTTTTTTATGCAATGTAGACACATGAGAAAAATTTTATTAGAATAATATCTAAAAAATCACATAATAAAGAGAAGTAAACAAAAACTGAAGCGTTGCGTAACTTTTCTCTTTTTCTCAGTATTTCAAATCCTTAACTTTTAAAATGTCTTTAATATTTCTTTGTTACAGGTTTCTTATATAAAATACACTTTTCCTAAAAATGTTCCCGCTTTTTTAAGTATCCGAACAATTTATCTGTAACATTTTCGTAAAACTGGAATCCCCTTCTTCTTGTATCGAAGACTTTTTAAATTTCTTCTTTTGAATGGAAATGATTAAATAAATAATTTCATTTTCATACAATCTGCTGAAATAAATTCATACATCCGTCGCAACAACAACCTCCCCGTTTGATTGCTGTACACGCACAAAAGTAGAATAAACTTCGTTATATAGAATATATTTTTTGTAATATAGAGATTGATTTACATGTTAATTGTGTTTAAGGGTGCTGATCACTTACAATCCCGTTTTTCGTTCTCCATGTAAACCTATGGGAATATTTTCTCTCACTTTTCTAAGGATATCTCATGAAAAAATTGAGATTTTTGAATTTTGTTTTCTGTATGTAATTCTTAAAACTTGTCACTTTTCATCCTAGTTTTCATTTTATATTAAAAATAATTTTAAATATTTGATTTTACATGAAATATTCGGAGCATGACCAAAATAATTTCTACCTCTCATTAAACTGTAAATTCTGGCACTTCTATTAGGTCGTTTGGAAATTTAAAAAAATACGAAAAAATGTACAGTTTCTAATTTATCCATTGACATAAAAATATTTCATTTCAATTAATTAGGGAGGGAGTTATAATTAAAACAAAACGCATATATTTCTATTCTGATGATTTCAGTGTCTACCCCCACGAAGCAATCCATCATTCTACGTGAAAGGACACCCCGTCGCGTCTGCTCCGACTCCTGACACTAGGGGGGGAGTAGGTAGGGGAAGTAGACAGAAGGTTTCAACCAACGCAAGAAGCATTTTGCTTCCCTTAGAAAATTTTGAAGAGACACGAAATTGAGAAAGCAGCGGACCCCAAATTTTATATTGAATTAATTCCATTAATATATATATATATATGTGTGTGTTTCATAAAAATATCTTTCATAGCAAATTAATTTTTCATGTAATACACCAGTAGTTTAAACCACATGATCACAATTTTTCAGTTTTTTGTCCATTATTTTAAATGTATGTTTATTATTTTACATATTGAATTTGAATAATATTTAATTTGAGTTGAATATGCACAACATTAAAATATTAGTAATTTAAACCATTGGCAAAATTCAAAGAAGTATTTCAAAATATTGATATTTTATACTGAGCATTACATATACCTTTTATGGAAGAAACGCCGCGGCGTTTACGAGTTTGAAAGTTATTTTTTTTGTCAATTGCGGCAGTTACGATTTTTTTTTTTTTTTTTTCGCGAGGATAAAATTGGGATAAAATACAAATTCATTAATCCCATGAATAATAATATATATATTGTTATAAGACTGTTCTCAAGCCCCCTGCTCAACAACGCGAAACCTTCTGACTTCACCGATTATGAAAACTGTGACATTTCGGATGATGATACTGAACCATACAGGTGGACAAAGAAAATTTTACTCTTCCTCTCAGATATTGACAACTCAGAATTTGAGGGTTTCAAGTTGAAGCTAAAAAGGGTAAAGTGCATGCGACGTAAAAAGCGTGCTAAGTTGCGACGGCCACTTAAAAAAATGTGGAGCGCCTAAGAAGAGGATCCGCGTCCCGTGCTCTGGATGGTTTTAATGCCAATTGACGTCTTCTTAATTAAAAAAAATTACATAAAAATGTTTAAAACCTGATTTAAATATTTTAAATAAAATTTTTAAATCCTAAATTATTAAAAATGAGTCACTCTACACTGTTCAGAAAACTTTGATTAAAGCTAGGTCAATGAGACACTGTCGACAAAAGTAGTGTTCCCACAGGTGCGGCGTTTACGATGTTTTTAATGTTATTTAGACCAATTTTGAAGGGTGCGGCGCTTACGACGGGTGCGGCGTTTCTTCCATAAAATACGGTACATGCTGAATTCAACATTTTTATGTTGATACTATGCAAAATCATTTTTGCATATTGTTCTTTATTGTGTCCAATTTTCTTGTTCATAGTATATATAAGGGAACATTAAAAAAAAGCTATATTAGCTATATAGCTATTTTATTAGCTATATGTGGACTCGAATGAGGCACTCTTTGGAATAATATTTATAGCATTGGTGAGTTTCCAAGTATATTGAATTTTGAAAACTGTTCTTGGGTGAAAGGTGGTACCGTAATGAAGCTGTGCTTCCCATAGCTTCGGAGGTCGGGCCCTGCCTAAGTGCATTTAATTTTCAGAAATCGTAATTTTATAACCAAAATTCTTTCCATGCTTTTAAATTGATTACTTTAAATCTTTATATAGTTCATTTCAATAATTTTCCAATATATTTTTAATAATTTCTATTATAGTTTTTCATAGTTTACGTTGTAAGTACTTATATTCAATTTTAGATTATTTATATTAGCTATGTAGATTAGTTATTATAACGGAAAAATACATCAAATTGCATTTAACTTTAAAAAAAAAAAATCTTAATTCTCATTGCTCTTATTTTTAAAGTAATAATTTTAATTTGAACCTTTTATGTTTTTTCACAAAATATTTTTTTAATCCATTTCTTTAAATATAAATCAAGGAGTTTCAAGGATCAAAACAAAAAAATATTTAAAGATCTATAAACTATTGAATTATAATAGGGGGGGGGGGGTCGGCATGTGGAAGTAGATGTTTAGTACTACTTACAAATAGTTATTTCAAAATAATATAGTATTGTAAACTTAGTGTTCAGGAAGAAAATGAAAGGAAGGGAGGGGGGGGGTGTAAACATTTTGGAAGAGGTAAGGAGGTTGTGGCAGAGTAGCAAAATAAATAAATAAATAATGAGGAGTGGACAAAGCTGTTTTTGCCTGAATTAAATTTCAACTTAATATATTACATGCATAAAAATGTATAGGTAATGTGCTAAAATAGGCTGTACAAAAGAATGTAAGTACGTTTCCGTATATTGATAGTGAATTTTTAACTGTGTCATGCATTTTCTTATTATACTAAATTTTAGCAGACTATGTAGAATATATACAAATAACATGAACATGTACAAAAATGTACAAATGTATCATATACAGAGCTCCACAGATGAATTCAAGTACCTTTCCGACCGTGGACGGTAATTACTGATATCCGATTTTCAAATGTGCTATGTGCTTTCTAAAATGCTTCTTGGCTATCTTATTTACATTATTAAATGGCGAAGTCTTGATAAAGCATTTTGGAAGTGTTGGAATGTCTTTTATAATCTATGCTTGAAGCATGATTTTTCTTTATTATTTAATGAATTTTTAATTTTACGTATTAAAAATATACTCTTTTATTTATTTTTTAATTGAATATATACACTGATGTCCAAAATTAAGGACCAGTCACAAAATGCTAATTTTCAAGTAAGCGAATACTCAAAAGGAAATAATATAATTCAAATAATTACTATCCTTACAGCACAGCTAGTCCATATAGCATCTCATTCATATCACACATGGTCACAAGTGTCACAGTCACTACGATGAAACAAAAAATAGGAAATTCCACACATCTCATTATGAGTCTCAAATGATCACTATATGTGACTCCATTGAGATCACTTTGTGACTGATCCTTTGTCACGAGTCACCAGGAGACTTTGAAATGTAGTTACATTGTGACTTTCATGTGACTGTCATTTTTAGACTCAATTTCAAAGTCATCATGAACGTTGCATTAGGATAAGTCACCAAATAATATCACATTATAGACACATGGTGACTTTTCACAAAGGGCACAATGGTGACTTCACAGTAGTCTCTCTGTCACCTGAAAGTTATCATGTGACTTTAATGTGACATTATTTGATAACTTATCACAATGCAGCGTTCACGATGACTTTGAAATTAAGTCTACAGATGCCAGTCACATGAGAGTCGCAATGTAACTACATTGTAAAGTCACTTTGTGGCTCGTCACAAAGCAGTAGTCACAGTGACGACTCAGTGGAGTCACATATAGTGATCATTTAAGACTCATAATGAGATGTATGGAATTTCCTATTTTTTTTTTGCTTCACAGTATTGACTGTAACACTTGTGACCATGTGTGACATGAATGAGATGTTATATGGACTATCTGTGCAGTAAAGATAGTAATTATTCGAATAATATTATTTCCTTTTTCAGTATTCGCATAATTGAAAATTAGAATTTTGTGATTGGTCCTTAATTTTGGACACCAGTGTGTATATATATCTATATAAGATAGAGTCAATTATCAAAAGCTAAGAAACATAACACAACTCAAATTTTGCAACCTAATAGCATTTTATATGTATAATTTTGTAAAGAAATGAGGCTATTGCTGTTCATCATCTTATTTAACAAAAATTCAGTTACTTTTCCCCTCTTATTTGTTTAGTACAAATTGTATATTTTGCATTAATATGTCGGAATGATTATAAATTTCAAATTTATATTGCAATTTTAATCTCAACTATTTTTTTAATACAGCTGACGATATTTCTACTAAATTTGTGAATGACCGCTATTTCGCAGCAAAAAACATGCTCCAACTTTAAACAGCTATTATTTGGTCAGTTTTAATCGTGGAATAATGGCTCTTTTTTTTTTTTGTCTTACTTGTCAGTGTAATATAGAAAAAATTTACTAAATATTACTTATAGGACCCGGGGCGGGGGACCGCATTAAAAATAAATTTTCACATTAAAAAAATCTTTTTATTGACCGAAATCGCTTTTAAAATACTTCTTTACTTCATTTAAAACATTTTTGTAATTGGAACTATATGTCTATGTCTAACGGTTTAGGAATCAGCTATTGAACATCATCGAGAGTGAACCCCCTGTACACGGTGCATCACGCTATCACAGTCAACTTTTTCTTTTTTGTTTCCTTTTTGAGCATTTTAAACACACACACATTTTTAAACATACACATTTTACAATCACATAATTAAAAAAAGTGAATATTAATTGAGAATTTAAATATGCAGCGCAAACATATTATGTTTCTTGTTTTCACTTTCATTTAACATTGTTATGGATATTTTTGGTGGAAGTAAGTCGAGGGATGGGTGGGAACTCAGCATTCCCATTACAAATTTTCATTCAATGATTTTTTTTTGTCTCACTTGTACAAAGTATTAATATTATACTCTGACATTTTATTTTTGTGAATCATATATATGTTGCTGCAGCTTTGTTGCATTTATATTGAACATTGTATCCTTTAATTGAATAGATGACAATGCCAGAATTAACTGAAAATTAATTATATGTATTGCGCTTAGCAATTTTGGATATTTGTTAATAATGTCAATTTTATTGAAAAATGATCAGAAAAAGAAAAGAAAAGAATTTGTTAAAATGTGTGGAAAATAGCTGTGAACCTTCCTAATGTATGAGAAAAACTACTATGGTATATTTTGGGTAATTAATGTTTTTAAAATAATTTTTAGTGTTAAGTTTTAATCTACATAAAAAAAAAAATGTGCTTTATTTAAATACTCTGTGAGAAAAAAGAAAGTTCGGGTAATATTTACATTCGGATGTAACTATATACATACAGAAATAATACAGAAAATATAGTACTTTCTTTGTTTAATATAACAAAATTCTTATAAACTCAAGGCAAGGTTAACAAAGCTTTGGGGGAAAATATAATAATAATAATTTTTTGAGGAAGCATCCCACATCTTTAATTAAAATTTACAATCACGTAATTAAATAAAATGAATATTATTTGAAAATTTAAATATGCAGAGCAAACATATTATGTTTTTACTTTCCTTTCAGTTAATATTATTATGGATATTTTTGGTGGGAGCAAGGTTGAGTAGGAGGGGGGGGGGTACTTAGCATGCGCAATACTAATATTGATTTAATCATTTTTTTTCCTCATTTCTATACAAATTAATATTATACTTTGATATTTTGTCTTTGTGAATCGTATATGCATTGCTACATGCATGTTGTATCTATATTTAATATTGTATCCTTTGATTGAATAGAGAATTAATGAAGATATCGTTACATGTATTGAAATTCGCAATTTTCAATATTTCTTAATAATGTTAATTTTATTAAAAGATGATCAAAATTAAATGAAATAACTTTCAAATTTCGAATTTATGACCGCTAATTTGAGTTATTAGAAATCATATTATGATTTTGTCAAATAAAGCTGTATTGAAAACCTTACTTAAAGTATTTTTTGTATTGTTTATGTTCATTTTGCACTGTAGTTTAATTTCATTATATAAATACTTAAATACGTGCCAATATATTGAATAACTTCAGTAATCGGAGATATTTTGATAAAATTCTCTTACAACCTTTTTTTTTTTTTTTTTTTTTTTTTTTTTTTTTTTTTTTTTGAGAGGGGGGGGGGGGTACTACATTCAGAATTCAACAGATTTTCTTTGTCTTACCCAGTGAGAAATACCGATGGCTGTATCTGTTATCGTTCATAAAAATAGGTCCAAAATCTCAACGAAATATCGAATTTTAAGTGTTCAATAAATTTGTGGAATATTTTTAAATATATTATAGAAAAAATGAATGTGTAACTCAGACTAAAATCTTCACTCTGTCCATATTTTCTTTACCTGATGATTTATAACAATATTTTTATCTATAAACAAACTTTAAAAAAAATACATATTGCAGTAATTAATTATAATCAATTGTGCTTTGATTTTCCAGTAGTAAATTAATGTTGCTTTACATAAACAACAACAACAAAAAAAAATCACAAACACTGAATATTACGTAATAAATTATGAAAACGAGTCATAGACAAGTTGATTTAATAATTATTTGTTTAAAATTTAGGATGGTTAAATTTGAAGGTAAACATGAACATATAATAAACATAATATAAAGCAAGGTGAAACATCAAAATCATTTTAGACAGCAAAATGACATTGAATCACTTTTTATTGTCATATTTAAATTTTTGTCAAACATTTTCTAAAATTTAGGCATTTATAAAAGTCGAAATTATTCAATTGAAACTTGTTCCTTGATGGAATTCCTGGTTGCGTCGCTGTAATAATAATAATAATAATAATAATAACAGTAAAATTGTTCAATGTGATCTCGTGTATTTTAAAAACTGCAAAAGAAATTGAAGTACTAATATTTCCCTACTAACAAAAATAGCTGCTGTAGGAGAACTTTCCGTTCCTACTGGCTCATAAATTTTGTCAACAGACAACCGATAAGATCTCTTGGACTTCACGCAAATTAAAGGTACACGCCTCTCTGACAGCTGGCAGGGGGGTAGGAAAGGTCTAGTATATGAGCTGAACGCGATATTTCTCGCCAGTGACCAGCGCCCTTAAAGCCAAGGTTCAGCAGAGAATTTCGTTAAGTAGAATACTTCGTTAAATAGGGACTTCGGTAAAGTTCGACTGTATATGAAATACAAAGAAACTTGCTAGCTAATGTTAAACCTATGGGAGCTAAGTTGGAGACTTGAAATTTTGCATACTTATAGTTGAACACCTGAGATCACAAGACAAATCATAAAATTTTGAAAAGTATTATATTATTAGGGCATTTTAGGAATTCGACCATTTCTGCAACATTACATAATATTAATTTCAGCTTTTCATTCGTAGAAGTTATAGCGCAGTTGGTTAGAGTTTCGTACACAGAAGGTTGTAAGTTCAAATAACGCCGGTTAAAGTTGAACATTTTCAAAACTTAAATTTGTAAAAAAATTTTGTGAAATTCCTATTTTAAAATAAATTTGTGAAGTATTGCGTGTTCCACCTCCTCCCTCACCCTAAAAAAAAATAAATAAATAAATAAAATAAACATTTTAAAAAACGGAGTTTCATTGAATTTTTTTAAAACTAAAATATGTAATTATTTTAGGAGAATTTCTTTTTAAACATAAGTTTGTGTAGTATCGTGACTCCCCACCCCCTACCACGAAAGAAATTAAATAAGAAGCAAAAACCTTAAAAAAGAATTAACCTTTTAAATACTAACATTCTGACATATGCTATAAATCTTCTTAATTTTTTTGTTTGATGCTGCCATCTACATGCATTTTTATGAATTAACAAAATTCAAATGATTTGTAATGTCACATTATTTAATTTTAATCATTTCACCCAGTAATTATCATTATTTTATGTCTGATT
Organism: Maratus speciosus; assembly: GCA_963932465.1. Taxonomy (NCBI): domain Eukaryota; kingdom Metazoa; phylum Arthropoda; class Arachnida; order Araneae; family Salticidae; genus Maratus; species Maratus speciosus. The sequence goes on along the minus strand of CAWVRF010000734.1, from coordinate 687,362 downwards.
TTTTTTTATCAATTTTAAAATTTCATATTATTTGAAACACCTAAAATTTTTAAAAAAGGAATTCCAGAAATTTTCCAGATTTTGAATTCCAGAGGGAGCGGTGACAGCATTTTTTTTAAATTGTAGCAATAAATTAAGTTGTAGGCTTGAAATTTTGCTTACTTATAGCTGAACACTTGCGATCACATGACAAATCATTAAATTTTCATAAAGTTTTATATTATTAACCTTTCTGGGCTCTAACTTGTATATTATTTTAAGCATTAACCTATTACTATTATTAAACCTATTTTAAGCAAGTTTTCTTATTCAGCCCCTAATTAAGTAGGAGCCTTGAAATTTTGCATACTTATAGCTGAACATTTGCGATCCCACGACAACTCATAAAAATTTTCAATCATATTATTGACCCTTCCATTCTCTAAGATGTATATTTTAACCAGTTTTTTTTTTTAGTTCAACCCCTAATTAAGTTGGAGACTTGAAATTTTGCATACTTATAACTGAACACTTGCAGTCACTTGACAAATCATAAAATTTTCAAAAAGTCTTATATCATTGACTCCTCTGGACTCTAACTTGTGTATTTTGAAGCGATTTTTCTCACTCAGCCCCTTATTAAGCTACAGCAAGATTCGTCCTCATTTGAAGTCTTGACCAAAGAGTCATCTCATCAAGGCCTTTCGATTGGTGTAGTGTATGTTAACACCAGACAATTAAGGCTGTTCTTAACTGCTCTGCTCAACAAGCAAAAAACGTTTTGACATATTTACAAATTCATTTCCTAACGGAAAGATATAAAATTGGAAAGCCCTGCCATAGAAGCGATTTGGAATCGAACTGTTTTTCCATTTTTTGATCATTGAGTTATAAGCAAATTCGATCACGTGACAAACCCGTTTTTCGTCCGCTTTTGAGTGCTCTTTCTCCCTTCGCGCGGAAATTCTGTTCAAAACGCCTACTTTGACATTATTTTCTGAAAGATCTATTGCGTTTGCAAAAAAAAATGGAAAAAACAGCTCAATTACATAGTTTCTGAACAACAACACCAGCAAGGTTCATGCATTTTCGAACAAAAATAAATTAAAACTTATGTCAGAAAGTTGCCCTTTTTGATTTGAGAACACCCTTAAGGGAAATAATCCCCATCGGAGGGGGGGGGGGGGGTCAGGAAATGTATTTTTTCATGAAACATATCGTTTTAAGGCTCTTGGCCTATACATTACTAAGCACCCACCTCCTTAACTCATATTTTTTTTCCGCTAGTACCTTTTTTTGTCATGATATGAGTCCGGTTTTCTGGGCCATGGAAAAGGGGGGGGGGGGGGCACAAACAAAGTTTTAAAATTGTAGCATTTTCTACACTAAATATCATTTTAGAATTTTTTTTTTTTTTACGAAGCCCTGTGATAAATATTATTTATAAAATATAAAAATTTCAAAGACAGGGGGTGTATTCCGGGGACGGGATAGTAAGGCTCGAAGAGGGGGAGGGTATTTTAAACTTTTTCCGAACCTCTCATGTGATTGTATATCAGTGGAAAGCCCTGTGACCACTCTTCCATACTATGCATCTTCCGGTTCCTCTCCAATACCCCCCACCCCCCGAAGGAGCGACTTTTCTAACTTTTACCGACACCCCTCATGTGATTATGTGTGTACATTACTAAGCACACTATATATCATTGGACAGCCATTTGACCACTCTCATATTATGCAGCATAGCCTTATACAGGGTTTCAAGTGCTGCGCAGAAATAGCGTTTTTCCTTAAATTTGCGCCAAAACGTACTTAGTACCAAAATGAAATTTAGCTCAGAGATCGTATTTAGCAGATCGTTTTAGCAAAACGATCCGAGAAACAAAGAAAAATTCCATTTTTAACTTTTCTCAGACCGCCAATTTCGTCAAAAAAGGAAAAAAGCGCTATCAAAAGATTGCGAATTTCGTCAAAAAATCGCAAAAAGCACGTGAATTTTGTCAAAAAATTGCGAAAAACGAGCGAATTTTATCAAAAGATCGCGAAAAACGCGCCATATTAGTCAAAGGATCGCGAAAAATGGGAATTTTGTCAAAAAACAGACAAAACGCGGTCAAAAGATCGCGAAAAACGCGGATTTCGTCAAAAGATCGCGATAAAACGCGAATTTCGTCAAAAGATCGCGAAACAAATGGCAAATTTCGTCGAAAGATCAGGAAAAGTACACGAATTCCGTCAAAAAATTGCAAAAAAACGTGAATTTTGTCAAAGGATCGCTAGTTTCGTGAAAAAACGAACAAAACGCGGTCAAAAGATAGCAAAAAATCCTGTAAATTTCTTCAAAAGATCGCAAAAAAGCGCAAGTTTTGCCAAAAGTTCGCAGAATAGCGCGAAAAATGCAAATTTCATCAAAAGGTCGCGAAAAATAAGCGAATTTCGCCCAAAGGTCGCGAAAAACTTGCGAATTTCGCCAAAAGATCCCGAAAAATATGCAAATTTAGTCAAAAGATCGTGAAAAACACGTGAATTTTGTCAAAAAATCGCGAAAAACGTGCGAATTTTATCTAAAGATCGCGAAAAACGCGCCATAATTGTCAAAGGATCACGAAAAATGGGAATTTTGTCAAAAAAAACAGACAAAACGCGGTCAAAAAATCGCGAATTTCGTCAAAAAATCGCGAAACAAATAGCAAATTTCGTCAAAATACCGGGAGAAACACGCAAATTTCGTCGAAAGACCGCAAAAAATAGACGAATTCCGTCAAAAGATCGCAAAAAAACGTGAATTTTTTCAAAGGATTGCTAGTTTCGTGAAAAGAGGAACAAAACGTGAAGTTTTGTCAAAAGTTCGCAAAAAAGCGCAAGTTTTGTCTATAGATCGCAAAAAAGAGCAAGTTTTCGCAGAATATCACGAAAAATGCAAATTTCGTCGAAAGATTGTGAAAAATAAGAGAAATCGTACAAAGGTCGTGAAAAACTTGCGATTTTCTCCAAAAGATCCCGAAAAATATGCGAATTTACTCAAAAGATCGCCAAAAAATGCTAATTTCGTCAAAAAATCGCAAAAATATGCGAATTTCTTCAAAAGATCTCAAAAAAACACTCAAATTTTGGTAAGGGATCGTGAATTTCGTCAAAGGATCGCGAAAAACGCGCTAATTTCGTGAAATGATTGCGGAGATTTTGTGTTTATTTTATTTTGTGATTTGCTGAATTTAGGTACCTAAACGTTCCTTTTTATGCGAAATATATGGTCTTTTTTGGTCCCTTTTTTTGAAAAAAATAGTCCCCTTTTACCATTTTTTACTACAAAAGTTGAGTGGGAGTCCTGTTTGTTGTATTCATGGGCTTTTTATCGATTAGTTAAATTTACTGCTCTAAAATAATATTTTTTAAAGCCAAATAAACTGATTTTTTTTCTTCCTGCTGCTAATTTTTAGGGTTTCGTTCATCTGACGAAACCCTATTCGTCTCGCTCCTCTGTCTGTTCGTCACAGAGCCCTTTCTCAGAAACTATACATGTTGGAGGCTTGAAATTTTGCATACTTATAGATGAACACCACACATCATATGACAAATCATAAAATTTTGAAAAAATCGTACATTTAACCCTTTGGTCTCCCACATGTGTATTTTAAACAATTCTTTCTAAGTGAGTCCCTAATTAGGTTGCAGGCGTGAAATTTCACGTACTTGTAGACGGACACCTCAGATCAAACGACAAATCATAAAATTTTGAAAAAGTCGCACATTTAACCTTTTGGGCTCCTACATATGTATTTTAAACAATTCTTTCTAAGTTAGCCCCTAATTAGGTTGGAGGCGTGAACTTTCGCATACTTATAGCTGCATACCTCACATCAAACGACAAATCATAAAATTTTGAAAAAATCGTACACTTAACCCTTTGGGTTCCCACATGTGTATTTTAAACAATTCTTTCTAAGTGAACCCTAATTAGGTTGGAGGGGGGAAATTTTGCATACTTATAGCTGAGCACCTCGCATCAAACGACAAATCATAAAATTTTCAAAAAGTCGTACATTTAACCCTTTCGGCTCCCACATGTGTATTTTAAACAATTCTTTCTAAGTGAGCGCCTAATTAGGTTGGAGGCGTGAAATTTTGCATACATATAGCTGAGCACCTCACATCAAACGGCAAATCATAACATTTTGAAAAAGTCGTACATTTAACCTTTTGGGCTCCTACATGTATATTTTAAACAATTCTTTCTAAGTGACACCCTATTTAGGTTGGAGGCGTGAAATTTTGCATACTTATAGCTGAATACCATCATGCGACAAATCATAAAAAATTTGAAAAAGTCGTACATTTAACCCTTTGGGATCCCACATGCGTATTTTAAGCAATTCTTTCTAACTGAGCTATTCTAATTGAACTATTAATATGGAGATTTGAAATTTTGCATACTTATAGCAGAACACCTGAGGTCAGGCGATAAATCAAAAAATATTGAAAAAGTCTTACGTTTAACCCTTTGGGCTACCACATATACCGGGTGCCCCAAAAAGGACTGACTGATTTTAAAATTCAATAACTTGCAAACGGTGACAGATATTTAAAAAATTCTTGGAGGAGGGTTATGCATAAGGTCAAAAGTTTTTTTACATTGATTTTCAATTTTAGTTCGAATTACAAACAATAGATGGCGCTGCGATCAATAGATACTGAATTCAGGCTCGATTTTTGGTACTTCGTGGCCCGGATAATACATTTCCATCTCCTTTTTCAGCATGGAACAAGAGAAAGGACCAGAAATCGAGCCTGTATTTAGCGACTATTGCTTACAGCGCCATCTATTGTTTGTAATTCGAACCAAAATCGAAAATCACTGTAATAAAACTTTTGACCTTATGCATAACCCTCCTGCAAGAATTTTTTAAATATCTGTCACCGTTTGCAAGTTATTGAATTTTAAAATCAGTCAGTCCTTTTTGGGACACCCGGTATATTTTAAGCAATTATTTCTAAGAGAGCCCCTAATTAAGTTGGAGACATGAATTTTTGCATACGTATAGCTGAATACCTCAGACCACACGACAAATCATAAATTTTTCAAAAAGTCTTATATTACTTACTCCTCCGTGCTTTAACTTGTATATTTTAAGCAATTTTTCTAACCTCCGGCCTTTTCACCCGGGGAGCACTTTTCCAACTTCTGCCGACACCCCTTTGACCATTCTTTTATATTATGCACCATAGCCTTACATATTTTAGTTCCACTTTTTACCGCCAGGTGCCCTACTTATCTCGGGTGCTATGGGCCCAATCCCTTCGACTAATATGTATACGGATAGTATGTAAAACGGAGTTTCGTTCGGATAGAGGTTTGTTTAGAATAGAGTGCGCCCCTGGTTGCGAAATTTAGAACTAACAGATTTTCAAAAGGATGAAGTGTTTTGAAAGGAATATTAAACGAAACCCTCTGTGCGATCTGTGATCACACATACCCACTTGTTCATTATTGCAAACTGTACCCAATTGTCATTTAGAATGGCCATAGTTAGCAAAATGTGGGGAGAAATTTTATCTGAGTAATTATTCTTTCAAATGTCAAAATATTTTCGAGATAGCAATAATTTTAATTTTTACTTTCTTCTACCTTTACAAGAAGAAAGTATTGGATTCGTGAAAATGTTCGGTTTTCGACGGATTTACACGTTTTAGGGGTCAGAGATTCCGAAAAACATGTTTTTACAAAATGTCTGTATGTGTGTATGTATGTGACACAAATTTTGTGGGCGCTCTATCTCAAGAACTAATGCACGGAATTTAATAAAAATTTATATTGTTAGTCCCGTCCCTGATATAAATTGGTGCTTATTTGTTTTTGGTGTAAATCGCTCAACAGGTGGCGCTGCTATGCAGCATTTTTTACGATTTCCGCAATACCCCAATCCAGAACTAATGCACGGATTTTCATCAAACTGCAGATTCAGGTATACCTTGATATGAATTAGAGCTGTTTATGTTTTGGTTCAAAACGCTCAACAGCTGGCGCTGCTATGCTGCTTTTTTCAGAATTTCCACTATAGCTCTCAAGAACTAATGCACGAATTTTTATCAAACTTCAGATTCAGGTATACCTTGATATCAATTAGTGCTGTTTATGTGATTTATATAGAAGAAAGTTTTGTGATGGCCATAACATACTAGTTAGGAGTTTATTAGCATTAGAATTTCAGTCTGCACCAAAAACAGAATTTTAGTTTTATTGCTACAAAATTAGATTTTTGCTGCTCCAAAAATGGATTTTTTTTCTGCTACAAAGGGGCTCCAAAATGGCTTTAGTGTACTTTCATCCCTGCTTATATGTTTACATTAATAGTAGTGAAGTTCCTCTTTTTACCACCAGGGGTGCTTTCTAATCTCTGGTTCTATAGGCCTGATCTCCTGGACTAATACATCTACCCATGAGGTTTTTTTAGACTAGAATGCGTCCCCTATTGGTGAATGGGGAACTAGCAGATTTTGCAACAGGATTAAGTGTTGAAAGAAATATTAAACGAAACCCTATGTGTGATCTGTGATCTCACTTGCCCAAATTTCGTGGGGTATTTTCTTAGTTCGCAGATGATTTTGAGTCAGTCGTACAAACAATCTGTAGAAAATCTTTTAGCCCTATATAATACATTTTGATCTTCTTTTCAATGAAATTTATTCTAAATTCGTATAGCGATTTTTCCATTTTGCACAATTTCTTTTTAATCACTTTAGAGTAAATTGAAGTTTCTGCTTTTATTAAAGAATCTGATATCTAATCTTTGCCACCCAAAGTTAAATCTCACAACCTTGTATGGAAAAAAAATTTTGTTTGGAAATTATATTAATATTAATATCAAAATTTTAAGTTTCTCTACCTACCTGCGGTCGTTGTAAGGGGCCTGGTGGAAAAAATATTTGTTTTGAAAGTACTCTTTTTATTTTCACGTATTTTTGACGACTACATATTGTTGATTTTATTTTCGAATAGGTAATTTTCAAAAGGAAAAATGTGACTGCAGTTCAGCGCTCTTAGTTTGTGGTATGATTACAATTCTTCAGAAACATTCATGTTATTAATAATGCCTTTTTCTTAATTTATTTATTGCATGCCACTTGGCGTACTTTTCAAGTGGAATATTGCAAAGCACAGTTTATGACAATTATATGCACATTCAATATAATCTACGTTGCTGCGAAAGGACTGCCTTTATACATAAAAACATAAAGACGTATCACATGCTGAGATTGAAACTTTGTTCAAACTATGACAATCAAGTTTCTAGCGATGCTAACAAAAAAGATAGACTACCGCGGTGCGTTACACTCGTCTCTTTTTTAGACCACCTGAGTCAGTTGATGCTCGAATCCACCAGTGCAGGTGCACGAAAAGAGCATCACATGACTCTAGCGGTCTAAGGCGTCAGGTACCGCGGCAGCCTATCCTTTTTTTCTAGCCTCGGTTTCTAGAACATAACAAAACTTACCTAATTTCTCGTTTCTCGTCCACAGATCTTTTAAATTAAATATTTTTGCCTATGCCAGCAAAAGGGCTTGAATTTGAAATGATAACGTTTAGAAACGGAATTTCAAGACGGAGACATTATGAGAGTGGCGACACACGCACAGCGCAGAAGTACGGTACGGCGCACCACACACCAGAGAGACATGCGACAATAGTTGTGAGACAGGAGACAAATTCTGCTGTTCAAACAGGTTTTTTCTTTGTTAACAGAATGAAATTGTCGCATGCCTCACGCTTTTTTGTTGCATGTCTCCCTGGTGTGTGGCGCGCCTAACCTGCATTCCAAAATTTGGCGATACGTACCTGAATGAATAAGACATGGGTACCTCTATATGAGAGGTGCGACGTATGGACACAAAATGGACTTTACCCATGTGACGTCAGCCGCGGGTAAACAGAAGAAAAACACCAATAGGCGTGAAGAACATTTTAACAGTGCTTCCTCTTCGTCCAATAAACAGTCTTTTTCGGAGGGAAAATTCCCGCAAAGGCCATTCGTGGGTAAAGTCCATTGGATTGGTTTGGACAATCTTAATTAAAGATGAATCGTCAAATTAATTTTGTCAGCTTGTCCCACTTTTCTAGAGAACTCATCCAGTGGATTTTACCCATGTCACATCAGCTGCAGATACACAGAAGAAAAAGACCAATAGGCGTGAAAAACATTTTATCACTGTTCCCCGTTCGCCCAATAAGCAATCCTTTTCGGAGAGTATATACCCGCAAGCGCATGGCTGTTGCCAGACGTGGGTGAAATATAGTTTTGTTTCACGATAATTTAGACAAAACATCTGTCTAGGTGTGTTTCTTCTGCTTATGTCGGAAATCTCATACAGGGTAATTTCAGATGACGTCACAAATTGACCATTGGAGATCAAACAACGATTGGAGGGAAGTTGTGATTGGTAGATAAGAGCATTGTGGGCGCGGTTGAACGTCAACCAAGCTGTTGTGATTGGCGGATAAAAATCTCAACAGCTGATTGCAACTTCCTTATAGGAGCATCCTAGTAAGACATGTTCACAAGCATTAGTTTGGCGATAATGGCAGACTCGCGAAGATGTTTGGCGAGAAAATCGTCTCAATCGATCAAATTTCATTTTAGCAAGGAAATCGTCTCAATCAATCACATTTTATATCCAATGGACTTTACCTATGAATGGCAACAGCCACGCCTCTGCGGGAAAAACCCTCCGAAAAAGACTGTTTATTGGACAAATGGAGAGCAGTGTTAAAATGCCCTTCACGCATGTTGATGTTTTTCTTCTGTTTACCCACGGCTGGCGTCCCATGAGTAAAGTCTATTTTATTTTATGTCGCCAGTTTCATATGGTGCCATCGTACTTTCACTCGAATTCGCACAGAAGTTTATTATTATGTTCTGATTTATTGGTTACCATAATTGGAATAAAACTTATTCTGAGCACGCGCTCAGTCAACGGGCCCTACAGACTAAGGCTCCTATAATACGGGCTGACTCACGCCGCCATTTAATTGCCGGTAGGAGAAGAACGATTGGCGATGCCGCGTGGGCAACGATCACTGATTGGTCTAAATGGGAAACAAAATGCTTGACGATTCAGCCTGTGTTATAGGAGCCCTACTACAGACAATGCCGATGAGCTCGATTACCACGTCACGGCAAATCGGCCATTAGCTGATCATTCATTGGACCCTATTCTTGTGACATAAAAGTCGAAATCGAGATCGTCGTCATTGTCTATAAGGAAAGGGCATGTTTACAAACAAACACTTCCGTCAACCAATCTACTACTACAATTTTATCTTAACGATCATTGCAGGAATCGCACTTGGCGACGTAGGCCAGTCATATCATAGATCTGTTAAAGACCAATCAAATTCCCGGAGTTTATGTGTATAGTAGGAGTAATAATGACTGAACAGGTTTTTCTTGCTGGCCAACAGTAATTCGACCAACAGTGACGCCAGCTGCCCTTTCCTTATAGGTGCTAAGGCTCCTATAATACGGGCTGACTCACGCCGCCATTTAATTGCCGGTAGGAGAAGAACGATTGGGCACGCCGCGTGGGCAACAATCGTTCATTGGTCAAAGTGGGAAACAAACTGTTTGACGATTCAGCCTGTATTATAGGAGCCCTAATAGGTGCTGTAGGCTCAGTGCGTATGTCACCACTCTCTAATAGAAGCACCCTAGAGTAGAGCAATGAGATTGGCGACATATGCGTGTACAGGGCACATGCTCAGTCTGTGCTTAGAACACTATGTTTTATAATTATGAAGTTGCTTGCCGATTCATTTTTACTCAAAATCATCTCAATCAGTCAAATTTTATATTTCGTATGTAGCCATTCTCATTTCGAGGCACCCTAGACTCATTGGACATTACCAACGAATAGTAACAGCCTTGAAAAAGCCCTTTACTGTACCTAAGGCTCCTATAATCTGGGCTGACCCACGACGCCATTTAATTGCCGGTAGGAAAAGAACGATTGGCCACACCACGTGGACAGCAATCGCTCATTGGTCTAAGTGGGAAACAAAATGCTTGACGATTCAGCCTGTATTATAGGAGCCCTAGCTGTACCCGTCCACACACGGCTAAAAGATAAGTGTCGCCGACCGGTGTTTAACCTCTTCAGTTCCGAAGCTAAAATAATAACACAAATGCTTATTCATTGGTTTTTTCCAAACAAAATGACAGAAAAAATATCTTTTCTGAAATGGGTCCTTTAAGGGCTTAGTAACTTAGGTTAAAAAATGTGGATCTAAAACTACAAAATCCCTTAAAAACGTCAATTTAATAACCATTAACCTAAATTAACGCAATCACAAATTTAAGAGCTTTAAACAAGTAAATAATCTACAAATCCTCAAAATTTTGTATTGAAAAAGATTTAAGTTCCTTAAACACTTATGAAAATTTCTCACTTTCTTGGTCATACTGTCTTTTGGGAATTTTTAGGCATTTTGCAAACTCAGATGAAAATAACATTTATTTTATGTGGTAATCAGCTTAGATGCTGCCATTTATTCGTTTGCTTTGAACGCAAAAAACATTCAGCTATTAAGATGTGATGTGAAAATGTAAAAAAATCGGACATTTTAGTTTTTAATAGGTAAAAAACAGAGGTCCCCGTATGGGGACCCAGAGACCGAAGAGATCAAAATGGTAGATTAAATGAAATCCTAAAAATGCTGAGAGATCTAAATTATGTCTCCGGCCATTACCGGCAGCGTTCCGCCTACTGTGGTTTCCTCTAGCGAGCAGAGAGGTGACATACCAGGGTTGTAGTTGTAGATATAACCAGTGTTGTAGTTGTAGTCATAAAAAGACCAAATGGACTTTACCGAGGCTAACGAGAAAGACAGGCTACCGCGGTGGGTCCGATTCTTCTTTTTTTACAGACCGCTGGAGTCACGTGATGCTCTTTTTGCACACCTTCATTGGTGCATTCGAGCATCACGTGATTCCAGCGGTCTGTAAAAAAAGAATAATCGGACCCACCGCGGTAGCCTGTCTTTTTCGTTAGCCTCGACTTTACCCACGTGACGTCAGCCACGGGTAAACAGAAGAAAAACACCAATAGGCGTGAAGAACATTTTAACACTCCTTCGCCTTCATTTAATAAACAGTCATTTTCGGAGGGTATCTGCCCTCAGAAGATTGGTTGTTGCCATTCGTGGGTAAAGTTCATTGGTTAGAATAACTGTGGACAAAAGCGAATCGTCAACCATATCGGCAAGCCCGCCATTATCGCCAAACTAATGCTTGTTAACTTGTCTTACTAGCATAATCGAATTCGTCCGAGTATTGTCAAGTTATGGAATAAAAATTACTTAGAGAGCTCAACAATAGAACGGAGGGCTAACTCCCTATTCTGATAAATTGAATCCAGAGGTCCGCCCATGATATACCGAGGAAAATTTTTGGCAATACATAGATTCCTCCCATAGAGTTAGTAAGGGGTGGATATTTTCAAATTGGATTTTCTTTTAAAAAATTGACGAAGTTACTACAATTTTCACTGATATATATTTTTTATTAAAAAAACTATAGATTTTATTTAAATTAAACGCAATTTTTTAGTTTGATATTAGTTAAAAATAAAATTTTATGTAAGCTCAAAGAGAAAAAAATGAAAAATTTGTTAAGCATTACTCATAAAAATATCAAAAAGATATAGAAAGAACCAAAATGGATAAAAAGTATGCGGAAAAGTTTGAAAAAATTCTTGTAAGAAAAGTGCAGGACTCATTACTTGCACGCATTGAAAGTGTGATGCAGTCGCGGCAGAAAGTGGATCTGTGAGTTAGCTCTCCGTATTATTGTAGAGCGCAGTGGGTTTGCCATAGTTAGGTCAAACGCGTCTGTCAAAGTACAGTTTGAACACAATATGTTTCTACTTTCATATTTAGACTGAGCATCGCATGTCGCCACTTTCATATAGACGGCTTGCACATGACGTCACATTTCAGAAGAATCTGGCATCGCTTCATATGGCTCCCAAATATAAGGCGAATGTGGTGTCTCCATTTGACTTATTTGCACTATAATAATAAAAATAATAAAAATCTAAATTAAACAGAAAGACAACACGTGCTTTTAACGGCAAACGGGGAGTTCTGACGTTCCGTGTGGGCTCCAGATGCAATTGTACCAGTCGTTGCTAATAGAAACGTGACGTCAATGCAAGCCGTCTATAAAGGCGTACTAGTTTCACCTGGTAAGCTCGGAACGCACTGCTCTAACAACGACCAGCGACATAGTACACTGTTAAAAATATCGTGAAAAATTACTTCTGTTTATAAAGACTATATATGATCTTTTGTCAGAAAATAGATAGTATTTAAAAACAGATGCCATCTTTCACTATATTTTTAACAGTGTAGGTACAGCGTCTTGCGTAGGGCCACTGCCTCCTACACTAGATGTCACTAGATAGACACCTAACGTATGGACGTTTCCTAAATTTCCACACCAGTAGATTTCTTTGATTTCTTAAATCTCAGAAAATTAAGGCGGAAAGCACTTTCAAAAAATATTAGTACCAAAATTCAAAAGACCGTACACCTGCTGAAAAAAGTCCGCATTCAGCAGCTGCCATTTTTGTGTCAGCGCTCAAGCCTAATATTCAGGAGGCGGTGCAAGGCCAGCTCATGAATTTTAAAACCTCATATGGAGTGGATCATCTTTACACAGTGATTGGTACAAAGCGGCGCGCCCATAGTTTTTCGCCAATCGCCGTTTAAAGATGATCCACTACGTATGACATTTTAAATGTAATAGACTGGCCTTGTACTGCTCCGTATATCCTTTGTTTCTCAAATAAATCTATAGCGTATATTCTAGGCGTGACGTTCATGAATTTAGCGTATACCTTCTGTTTTTTTACGACTATAACACTGGTCTTGCATGTCGTTGGTCGCGCTCTAACAAACCCCATTTACAAGTTGTTCGAATTTATTTCTTTGTTTTGCCTGCTTTGCGTGATATTTCGTGACGCCACAGCAAGCGTCTCCAACGGCTATCTCCAATCATGGGGGCGTTGGATTCACACACGATAGACGAGCTAAAAAAGCTGAAAACAGGTCTTAAATAGATTTTTCTATGAATTCCGTGCGCAAGTTTCCACAGCCAATGAAATTTTGAAAAAGGCAGAACCCGACCAACCTAGAAAGCCTACGAGGCTAATGAAAAAGACAGGCTACCGCGGTGGGTCCGATCTGTCTTTTTTTTACAAACCGCTGGAGTCACGTGATGCTCGAATGCACCAATGAAGATGTGCGAAAAGAGCATCACGTCACTCTAGTGGTCTGTAAAAAAAGACAGATCGGTCCCACCGCGGTAGCCTGTCTTTCTCGTTAGCCTCGGGAGTTTAGAGAATACTTTGTGTTGATGTCTATGTTTGTGAAGCATGGGCAATGTTTTCGCAAAAATTTCTAAATAGAAGTTAAGCTTTTTAGGGAAACAGAAGCTTTCAGTGTGACGTCAATCATGACGTTTTGCTTGGAAACTGACTCCAAACAAACGGTTGCTATGTTTCATATCTTATTAAATATAAATTGTAGAAAATGTTACCACTGCATATAAAGTATTAAAACATATATCTATGAGACATAGCTGCAAAATATAGCTATAAAATGTAGTAAAAATAGAAAACACAGCATAGCAACGGTTTGCTTGGAGTCAGTATCCAAGCAAAACGTCATAACTGACGTCACGACTGAAAGCGTCTATTGTGTTAAAGCTTATAAGGAAAGGGCAGCTGACGTCACTGTTGGTCGTATTACTGTTGGTTAAGCAAGAAAATCTGTCCGTTCTTTATGACTCCTACCTTTACGCATGAGCTAGGGAAATTTGATTGGTCTACGTTTAACACGTCTCTGATATGATTGGCCTACGTCACCAAGACTATTCCTGCAATGATCTTTATGGCAAAAATATAGTTGGTAGATTGGTTGACGGAAGTGTTTGTTTGTAAACATGCCCTTTCCTTATGGACTGACTTTACCCACGTCACGTCAGCTGCGGGTATATAGTATAAAACACCAATAGACGTGAAGAACATTTTAAAACTGCTTCCCCTTCGTCCAATAAACAGTCTTTGTCTGAGGGTATATACCCGCAGAGGCGTGACTGTTGCCGTTCGTGAGTAAAGTCCATTGAAGTTCCAACAAATTTTTGGTGAATTCGGTGGCGTAAAAAGAATCCTGAACTGGGACCGAATTATTGCAATTTTAAGAGCAAAGAAGGGGAGTTGGGGCTAGAACTTTACGTCCGCTTATATATCTAGGATGGGCCAATCCATGGACTTCTCATATAACTGGACTCAGAAATAGCAACCCTTTCTTGAAGCCGAGATCACTGCCCACCGTCACGTGATGGTGGGTAGAGAAAACGCGCCAAACCGGTTTTTCTCCTCCGGTTCCCGCTGAAACTTTCTTGTGTCGGCGTTTCTCTCGCATCAATCAAATCCAACAGTTGGCAATAAGGTGATCACCGCCAAAAGAGACAATCTTTTGGCGATGAAAGCGCAAGCATGTTAGCTTCAAGTTCTGACCGAAAGAACAATGGGATTCGGTCTCTACTTCTTATCTTTACTCTGAGGGCCAATCTTTCTAGGGGAGAGTGTCCAGTTAGAATTCATATTGATTATTCCTTTAGAGTTATTACCTTTAATTTTAGGATTTCTGTCTTTAGTAGGTAGGGGATTTGTTTTGTGGAAACTTTGAGCAAAGAAATATTTCGCCGGTTGATCACTTCCTCGCTCCAGGCACCGACACGGTCTTTACTTGACATCATCACAAAGTCTTTTACATATCTTTTGGTCTTGAGTTCACTTTACACATCTGGTGTGTAAATTGCAAGTCATGTCAGAATGAACAAAAGCCTAATTAAGGTAATCAGTGTTGAATTCAGGGGGTGGCCTGGAGAAGACATCCCCCCCCCCGAAAAATTTGAGGTTTTGTGTTTTCAATGGTAAAAAAATGCAATTTCCCCCACTGGAACTACAGAAATCCCTCCCGGCGAAAAATGTCTGAATTCAACACTGAAGGTAATACTGCGAGGTGCCCTTTTTATCCCGGTAATCTTCAAAACTGACCTCAGTTTCCATAATTTCTGTAAGTTAGAAGCTGCGGTCAAATTCTGGTTGTTTTGGTATCGAAACAAAGAAAAAGGAGATGTATTTTTAGTTTGACATGGGCCTCTTATACATTTGGAAAACACGCCAAAGAAAGCTGATTCAATTTCTATTGCATCCTTCATGTCTTGGTCGCCAGTGTTGAGAGGAAGTTCCCTAAAAATCAATTGCATCTTCCAACACGTATGATTGAAATTGGACATTCTCCCGAAGCAAAATTTTCTGAACTTAACGATAATCTCCAACAGTATCAAATTTTATGTTAAATTACCTGCCCTTCTCTGGGAAATGGCAATTCTAGCATTTTTCTTGATTGCGATATTAAGGAATTGCCATTTGTCTTCCGGAATAATTTTGAATGACTGAATTCTGCTTTTTTTTAGTTTATTAGCAGTACTAACTTTATCATTTGCAGTGGACTTTACCCATGTGACGTCAGCCGCGGGTATACAGAAGAAAAACACCAATAGGCGCGAAGAACATTTTAACATTGCTTCCCCTTCGTCCAATAAGCAGTCTCTATCGGAGGGTATCTACCCGCAGAAGCGTTGCTGTTGCCATTCGTGGGTAAAGTCCGTTAGCGAATGCGATTCCATCAAAATTAATGGCAACTTTGCTTTTTTGTAAAAAAATTAACAAAAATTGCCATATCAATAGGGGGTGAATTTATGCAGTCGAAGTCCTCCTAAAGTCTTTTTATATTCTAGAAATTTGGTTGACACCTGTGACGAGAGAGGGCATCACTTCCGTCCCTGAGTCTCGACCCGGCTTTCGGTTCTCCCGACTAGTAATTATCCGAAATGGGGAGGATTTTTGCTTGTTAAATGGCAGACGGACGGCTGTAACAAAAAGTCTAGTCTTACAAACCTCGCTCACAATAGAGCTGTATGCTGTATCGCAAGGCATTCGAATCACCCACGCAGGTTCAATTTCTCTAATTTGCAGAGTCTATTCTTAAGCACTGAAGAAGTCAGCCAAAAACTTGTCGTTCAGTTTCCAACTGCCGAGTCGTCCATTTTTTCAATACGAGTGCAAGATTTAAGTTCATAATCACCAGTCCTCCAGAACAATCTGAGATTTACTTCCAGGGTCATGGCATAAACACGCCGTAAGTCCGCATTTGGATCGCTAAAAGCAGCAACATTCGCAATGTCCGGAAAGAAAAACGGCTGGAGATTAATACAAGAGGTCGGGTTTAACACGACCTTGTATTTCCGTCCTTCCAATGTACGACCTGGAACCAGCTAGTGTTCGAGCTTGTTTTATTCGATCAGTTGAGTATCAGCAAGTTCTGGAATGTACACTGAGCTCCACATGTAACAGAAGTTCTGAGTCGGCGGTCAAAAACTTGCAAGGCAAAGGTAAAACATACTTCACGTTAAAAATAGCAAATAAAGCTGGCTTGGCTCAATATAATTCAATAAAATAATCAATATAATTTTTGACTCAAGCAAATATAATTGGCTCAGCCTTGCTTTTTCTAGCATGCTGTTCCTTATTCCCTATCTTGCACTGAAGAAGAATCTCGCTAGTTAGATTCGAAACAGCTGTTTGCTGCTTTTCATATATTATTTGTGCATTTTAAACGTTGTTTTTTCTGCTTTTTCATACTTCACGTTGTCAATGTTAGATATTAGTGTTCGCATTTGCTATTATCCTAATATCGGATTCTCCAATCATGTAGAGGGAATGCGATAAACAACGTTTTAGGCCATGAATACGAACTAAAATTATCGTGACTGTATTCTTCCACGTTGGCCACTGGAAATCATGTTAGGAAATTTAAAAAAATCTCCTGTTATATATGGAGCTTAGTGGGAATGCAGGTTTCTCATAGTTTGGACAAAAACGCCTGCCTAAGCACAGTCTGAGCATGTGTCCTGTGAGTAAGTAAATCGCCGTTCTCATGAAGACATCCTAATAAAGAAAGACCTTTTAGAATGAAACGATGTTTTGTGGACCTGGTGCTTGTTTCCAATATGAACGTTTTTTCCCAACCACAGCTGGGATGTCTCTATAAAAAAGAGGTTCTGTTCTTAAAACTGATTGACATGAGGTACTAAGTTCGCTCGCTAATCACTCTCAGTTTTCCGTGATTTTCTTCGAACCTTGCATAAATGTGGTTAGATTCCCTTAGAAAGACTTCAAGGAAGGCACTCTTCCTTTGGGTCTATATACATTGTATAGATAATCGTAAACAACATCAACACCTATAATAAACCAGCGGCGATATAAGTACAAGGCGGATGCTCACGCTAAATGTTTTGTCCAAACTATGGTAAACAGTATTTCAGAACTTGGTGAAACTCGCCAGTACGAGTTTGACAAGCCAATAAACATTAGCTTGGCGATATTGGCACGCGCACTAAGAAATGGACCTTATGCACGCGACCTGAGGTTGAGGCTAAAATTCGTCTGCTGGCGGTATTTACTGGCGGTGTTTAGCATAGCAGTCTATGGAGTGTGAGTTATTAATGCTTGTTTGTTAAAAATACCGCAAAAGAATTCTTTGATGCAGCAGCATATACTTAATATATTGTCATCTAAATTCAAAATTTTGTTCTGTAAGCGAGAAAATTCCCTAAGTTTGCAAATTTTCAGTTAAAACGTATGCATTCAACCTGGGTCAAGGCTAAAGTCGTCTGCTAGCGATGTTTGCGCAGCGCATACTGGTATTCTGCCGGTGCAGTAACTAGAATAACAGATCATCATACCACCAGCTCTGGCGTCTGACGTCACTTGAATAGAGTCCATTGGGAATTTGTTTTTGTCCAAAATCTTGACTCATCAAATTTTATTTTTTTTAATGACCATCATGTTGCAGAGGCACCCTAACTAAAATTGGCCAAAAGTTGCGAGTGGTGAAGATAAAATGCCTCTACAAAATAGTGGTGCCCTGATCACATGATCAGACTGAATATTTTGTCCAAATTATGGCAGCCAACAATCCAGAACTTGGAGGTGGAGATAATCTTTGTACGAGTTCGATAGACAAGCGAGTTATCAACAAAAATATGCTTGGCAATTTGTTTTGTCCAAAATCGTCTAGACCAATCACGTTTTAATTCTCGAATGTCACCAGTCCATAAAGAACCCTAGTGGAGGGGATCTTATCAATTTTGTCTTTCCTTATTGCAGTTAGACCATCGGTCTAATCAAGTTGCACTTGTATTCACTATCGACCTCAACCTCAAGTACCGGTTAGCGCGAACATATGGATCAAACAGTCACATGTTATTCACCATTAATCTCATTAGACATAACCACGGCTGAAATCCAATAAAATTAATCGTGAATAATTGAATTTTATATTTCATATATTACATACTCTTTTAGAAGTATCCTAGGCTCATTGTACAACACCCATGAATAAATAGTCAGAGGAACTTGGTCATCAGGAAAACAGAATTCAAATGCCTTTCACTCCTATTGATATTTATTTCTACATACTCTCAGCTGTCTTGGCATGGTAAAGTCTCTTGTTTAATCATACTTGTCTAGGCAAGTACTATGAAATTCTGGAATTTGTCGTATTTTTAAGAAAAAACATCCATTCTGGGTATAAGGAAAGGGCATGTTTACAAACAAACACTTCCGTCAACCAATCTACCAACTACATTTTTGTCATAACGATCATTGCAGGAATAGTCTTGGCGCCGTAGGCCAATCATATCAGAGATCTGTTAAACGTAGACCAATCAAATTTCGATAGCTCATGTGTACAGTAGGAGTTATAAAGAACGGCCAGGTTTTTCTTGCTAATCCACAGTAATTCGACCAACAATGACGTCAGCTGCCCTTTCCTCGAGGCTAACGAAAAAGATAGGCTACCGCGGTGTGTCCGATCTGTCTTTTTTACAGACCGCTGGAGTCATGTGATGTCGAATGCACCAATGAAGGTGTGCGAAAAGAGCATCACGTCACCCTAGCGGTCTGTAAAAAAAGACAGATCGGTCCCACCACGATAGCCTGTCTTTCTCGTTAGCCTCGCCCTTTCCTTATACGCTCTGTGCGTATGTCGCCACTACTTATTTATTAAGGCACTCTATTACCGAGAACGTAAAATATAAAGTATATGAATAACAATAAAATTTGTCACAAAAGAGCACTCTTTTGTGCCTATCCACCCTTACTAAAATACACCAATTGACGCTCTCTGACATAGTTATAAAATATTTTTATCCGTACCTACATTTCAATTAAAGTAACTTAATACCATGGAGCTATGAAAGAGAGGAGTAGACATAAATGTCGTTATTTGAAGCTGTTCCTAAACCCCTACTGCATCCGCCATATTTAGCCGAGTCTTGCCGGCCAAAATCTAATATGGCAGACGTAGTAGAGGGAGAAAGAACTGGTTTTTCGGCATCAGCGGGTCGCCCAGTGACGTGGTCAGTAAGCGGAGGCTGCTGTCACGCTGGAAATTTTCCTTTGTATTTTCAAGAGTACCCCCACATGTTCTACTGGCTCACTCGCCTACCAAAAGGTCATCACAAGAGATTATCTTTTGTTCACAACTCTCCTTTTCACCTATAAATACCTGGCTATTGTACTATTTTTGTTATACTGGACAATAATAGCCCCTCTTTTGGAATAATCTTCTTTTATATACTTCACTCATTTTAATCCCATAAGAGAATGTGTCCATAACTCAAATACGTAGATAATGATGCACAGATAAATAGAATACATAAAGAAAATAAAATTCATTTAATAATAATTTACATTAAGCTTATATCTCATTAACGTCAGAGACCTGCAGCTGCTATGTTGGTGGTTGCATATTCCAATTTCACACCTAATTTAAAAGAATAGAGTTACGTCACAGAATGTGCTAGTGTAAATTACCATCCTAGGATGATGGGTAGAAATCATGGTTTTCACTTACAATTTGAAATAACTGATATGGCACATTTTTTGAGTAAGACGGTTACGCACGCTACACAACGGAGTGGCACAAAGGATGAGACAAGAGAACTGTTTCAGTCCTAATCCGGGATTGCACTTATACTTTAAAGCAAAAGCTAAGTTCCCGAGGCAGTCATCCCCTGCTAACAAATGAGAAACAGATTTGAATTTCAATGTCTCCCCAAAAGAATATATACAAAATAATGTTACTTCAAAGGGATGAGAGGTAAAACCATACCTCAGAATCAGTCAGGACATTAGAGGTCGATCTTTTGACCAAAGAATGATTGAGAGTTAACATAAGGGTTTTTCGGAAACCCGGGAATGTCTAGATGAATAAAGCTTGTGTCTACTTTGTGGACCCATATAAGTAGATAGGTACCAAACAGTATCTTCGTTCAGAACCACCCAGCGCACAAACACCTGCAAAACAAAATCCAGGGATAGGTACAATTTTGGAAAATATGTACCTTCAGCCACTACCAACTTAGCAATTTGATTTATAGTGAAGAATATAAATGTGAAATAAATTTAACTAGAATTGTTTGCCAGAACTCCATGTGCAAAACAATTTTTTAGCATATGATCATAATCAGAAGAGTAAGGCGTGCCACACACCAGCGAACATGCAACAGAAAAAGGAATGTGTCAGAAGACAATTTCACCCTGTTAACAAAGCAGAAACTTGTTCAAATATCAGAATTTGTCTCAGGCTTTTTGTAGCATGTCTCCCTGGTGTGTGGCGCACTTAACAGATAATACATTAAAAATCCAACAAACTTGTACGGCCTTTATTTAAAATGAAGAACTGAAATAGTTTATTATTTTTTTCATAAGATTAGGGACTCTGAACTTTCATTTAAGATAATTTACAAACACATATAAAGGAAATCAAAACTAATAAGTGGGTAAGTGTGATCGCAGATAGAACGGAGGGTTTCATTTAATATCTCTTTTAAAACACTTTATCCTTAAATTAATAAATTGTTAATTTATAATTATTAAATCCTTACATAAATGGCAGCACCATTGTATTTAATTTAAAAATAATGAGAAAAAATATTTTTAAAACAAATTAAAAATATTCAAGAAAAATTATTTAAATAAAACAGTGATGGAACAGTGTAGCAGCAGAGAATCTATTGACACCGCTAAATTTTAACTGTATTCTTTGTCTTATTTCAGGACAGAATTTCTGAATTTTTTTTAACCCGATGAACACTATTAAAATTTAGTGGTGGCAATCGCACAACTGCTGCGCCACTGTTTCATGACTGATAAAATTAAAAAGTCCGAATATATTTAAATTCAGCAATTTAAAAAATTTAGCACAGGTATAAATAAAATATAAAAATTTTAAAAGCAAAAAATTGTTTAAAACATATTTTAAACGTTCAAATAATTCAGAAAAAATCCATATTAACTGTTTGCCCTTTCCAAACACTCACTAGATGGCACCCAAAAAGAAGATGTAAACGTTTATTAAAATTTGAAATAAAAAAGAAAAAACCTTTCAATTCCTGAATAATTCTTCTAATGGTTTGGTTTGTGTTTACGACGGCCAATTATCAACACGTGGGATATAGGCCCTGGGGGCGGGGGGGGGGAGGAATGCCCTTCGTGGGGGTCTTTTTAAGGGAACCTAACCCGTATTTACGCATGGGAATCCACGGTTTCGAAGAAAACCACGAAAACTCCGAAACGGTTAGACCGACGGACGCGATTGGGTTCGAACCCAGCACGTCCCGTGTACCAGCTTCGAGAGCAGAACCTCTCAGCCACTGGCGGGGTAATTCTTCTGATGATAAGATGAAAAAAGTTCCCTATTATTTAAAAAAATGGCCAGTAGATGTCAGCAATAAACAAAAAAATATTGGTTCTATATTGAAATTCCATATTTTCTGTGTCTTAAAAAAATATACTCTAAAAATTACCACTGCGCCAAAAAATAAAATAAGCCTAAAAATGGCCAAAAAAAAGGAATTTTCTTTTAATTAAATGCATATGAAAAAAAAAGTTTAATAATAAAAATATTAAAGTTCCGCCAGAGAGATTCGAACCCACAATCTTTTGCATAGAAGACGAATCTAAACTATGGACACTCAGCGATATATGCTGATATTAAGATTATATTTTGAAATAAAAAAAGAATGAACTCGTTTAATCAAAAATATATATAAGACTTTTTCAAAATTTTATGAATTTGGGTATGTCAGGGGGTATTCAGCGCTATGTAAAAAAAAAAAAAAAAAATCACGTCATAACTTAGGTATTTTCCGAGTACGAGGCTGTGACGGACGAACAGACAGAGAAGTGAGACTATAAGGGTTTCGTGAGATGCACGAAACACTAAAAATCGTCTTCCACATGGGATTCAGGAAAAATCCTTAGTTCCTCATTGACTTGGGTTAATTATTTTAAATCCCTCAAAAAAAAAAAAAAGAAAAAAAAGTTTTGTATTTTTTTTTTTAAATCATGAGAGAATAAGAAAACCTGGGTAATTAAATTTGATAATCCAGGGCAGGGGACTCATGACCCATCTATACTCCGTATAGTTTCAATTGCATTCTCAAAGGCAACGATACCCTCTCCAAAAGGGCCGGATCCAGAAATCGTTTTTTTTTTTGGGGGGGGGGGGGGGAGGGAGGGAGAGACCGAGTGACATATAATCAAAGAAAGGGTGAATCCGAGTAAAAAAAATACTGAAACTCACAGCATATTTTATGAAAGGTTACAACAGAGGGTTGACCGGGGGATCCTCTACCAGCTCTAATTATGCTGTTTTTCGAGGCCTTTGGCGAATTTTGCGCTTTTAACCAATCCTTTGACGAAATTCCCGTTTTTCCGTGGTCATTTGACAAAATAGGCGTCATTCCGCGATCCTGTGATGCAATTCGCGTTTTTTCACAATCCTTTGACGAAATTCACGTTTATTTCGTGATCCTTTGACGAAATTAGTGTTTTATCCGCGATCCTGTGGCAAAATTCGAGCTTTTTCCGGGATCCTGTGACAAATTTCGCGTTTTTTCGTAATTATTTGACGAAATTCGCGTTTTTTCGCGATCCTTTGACGAAATTCGCATTTTTCGGTATCCTTTGGCGAAATTCGCATTTTTTCCGCGATACTGTGACAAAATTTGCTTTTTTTCCGCGATCCTCCGACAAAATTCACGTTTTTTCCACAATCCTGCGACAAAATTCACATTTTTTTTTGCAGTCCTTTGACGAAATTCGGGTCTTTTTAGTGATTCTTTTGCGACATTCGCGTTTTTCCGAGCTTCTTTGACGAAATTCGTGTTTTCCCTGCAATTCTTTGACGAAATTTGCGTTTTTTCCGCGATCCTGCGACAAAATTAGTGTCTTTTCCGCGATCTTGTGACAAAATTCACGTTTTTTTGTCCTTTGACGAGATTCGCGTTTTTTTTCGTGATCCTTTGACAAAATTCGCTTTTTACGACCCATTAGCGAATTTAGTGTTTTATCCGCGATCCTGTGCGAAAATTCGCACTTTTTCGCAATTATCTGACGAAATTCGCATTTTTTACGAGATCCTTTGACGAAATTTGCATTGTATCTTTTGGCGAAATTCGCGTTTTCCGCAATTATCTGACGAAATTTGCGTTTTCTCCGCAATACTTTAACAAAATTTGGGTTTTTTCGCGATCCTGACAAAACGCGCGTCTCTTCCGCGATCCTGTGACAAAATTTACCTTTTTCGCGGTCCTTTGACGCAATTCGCCTTTTCCCGAAATCATGTAACGAAATTCGCGTTTTTTCCGCGATCCTGTTACAAAATTCGCATTTTTCAGCGATCCTGTGATAAAATTCGCGTTTTTCCTCAAACCTGTGACAAAATTCGTGGTTTTTCGCGGTCCTTTGACAAAATTCGCATTTTTTTCGTGATCTTTGGCAAAATTTCCGCTTTTCCGATCTCCTTTGACGAAATTCACATTTTCCGAGATTTTTTGACGAAATTCGCGTTTATCCCACGATCCTGTGACAAAATTCATGTTTTTTCGCGGTCCTTTGACGAAATTCGCGTTCTTTTCGCGATCCTTTGACAAAATTTGCGTTTATTTCCTAATCATTTGGCGAAATTAGCTTTTTTACGATTTTTAAACGAAATTAGTGTTTAATCCGCGATCCCGTTGCAAAATTTGCATTTTTTTCGCGATCCTTCGACGAAATTCGCGTTTTTGGGGTATCCTTTGGCGAAATTCACGTTTTTTCTTGCGACCATTTAACGAAATTCCCTTTTTGCGATCCTTTGACGAAATTCGCGTTTTTTCCGCGATCCTGTGACAAAATTCGCGGTCTTTTGACGAAATTCGCATTTTTTCGTGATCCTTTGAAGAAATTCACTTATTTACGAGATGTTTTCTTTGGGGGGAGGGGGATGATCCTCTCCCCTCCGTAGGTGACAGGACAAAATCCTTTTTTGTTCATAAATTACTGGAGCATCAGTGAGGCTTTCTGTTGACACCCGAAAACTTTCGGGCTTCCGTAAAAACTGCTATAAAAAAATTGGAGTTACATTTTTTTTGCCCCCCCCCCTCTCCCGTGGATCCGTGCCTGCTCTCCACTTCATCCTTTCAATGTCATGAAAACTAGTACAGCAGTCTGTCAGTCAAATGCATTGTTACCAAAATTATTGATCTAAGCCTCTGTTCAGAAGGAAAATGTGCTCCCTCTCCTTTAACTCCTTGAGGACGAGCGACCCGTAAGGTGCCCAGAATCCGTGATTATTCTCACCAGTAAATTTTTATTGTAAATTTTGCCTTGTTTAATCCGAGCATTTTTCAAATTCAATTAGGTAAAAATTTGTTTTGAAAAACCGGTGATAAAAGATTAAAAATTCTGTAAAAGACGCTCGTCCCGAAGGAGTTAAAAGCAATAACTGGCCGTTCTTTTCCAACTGTTCTGTGGTTATGGATGGACAAAAGAAAGGGGAGTCTCAACAATAGAAAGACACAGAGGTGGGTTTGACGGAAAAATTTCTGACTAGTTCGGATCATTCAAAAGCAAAAAAAAAAAAATTGAACAGCACTGCCTAATCGCAGAAAAGACAATGACAGTTGAAGAATATGTCTATTTGGACCTTAAGACAAGGAACAGGAAAATAATCTTGTGAAGGCAATTTAAAATATATATAGTACAATTAGGTAATAAATAAAATCACAGTATTAGTTTTAGGAACAGTTAATTAACAATTCACTTTATGAGACACAACACAGAGTTGTAATTCTAGCAAAGATAAAAGCAGTTCTGTCCACATTGCAGCAACTTTTTAACTTACATGGTGTGAAAAGTTTTGTTTGGTCCATTACTGATTGCTATGCATTTGCCCAACAGTACAATTTTCCATGCAATTTGCAGTAAACAAAAATTATTGGTGATATTAATAATGTCAGCTTAATCTTATTATTATAATAACCTATTATTTAACATTATTTCAACCAGCATCAAATAACACCTTTTAAAATTTTGATTTATGGTTATTTTATAAGTTACTTTTTAAATTAAAATAATCACAAATCCTTTTTAATACTCTGAATGCTTGACTAATGATTGTCTTAGTTTAAGAATTACAAATAATACAACCACAAATCAAAATCTCAGAAGGTGTCATTTGACACTGGTATAAATAGTGTTGACATTTTGCATTAATAAAGAAAATACAATATGTACAATAATTTAAAGACAAAGTAAATTATAGCAATTTCTTAAAAGCAGCATTTCTATTTTATGCTGTTAGATTAATCTGCAAGCTTTTGTGTCAATTGATTGTACCCCACCCCACATTATGAACCTTTTTCCAACCACAGAATAGCAGTGCATGCTGTTGAGTGAACGAAGTCAAAACTAAGTTGTCATCAGGGCTTAATTTGCGCCGAAGCCCAGCTCCTGAACTTCTCTGTCTTTATTAAATATTGGTCGGAATTCACTGGAGCTCAAATACAGGGCTCCGGAGCCCAGTGCAAAAGCACTTCCGAAAAAACAAAGCCAAAATTACCCTTTCCTTTCATTCCCATCTCCAAACTTTTGCATTCTTTTTCACCAAAACTCTTATATGTGACGTAACACACATAGGAAATGGAGATAAAACAGACTCAATTTTTATAACAGTTTTTAGGCTTGAACTCAATCAAGCTCAATCTGTCTTACATTCAAAATTTTATTTATTCATGTATAGGAAAAAAAAAACCTTTTTCTCCTTCAAAACTATGTATTTAAACTACTATTTCAAATAATTTTAATGCTATTTTGATCAAAATAAAGGGAAAACAGAAATAGTGTTTTTCCATTTTAGCGATATTTGCAAATTTATGTTGGCGATGTGTTGATACAGCGCTACTCAAGAGACTAACAATGAATTTCTTTCAGTTCGATTTTCTTTTGTGACAGTAGGATAATTTTTAATTGGTGGCTTTTATTTAGATATGTAACCTGAAAAGAATATTTTCTGTTTTTAGCCAACGAGAATCAGCTTGAGGTTTTATTTATTTGAGATTTTTGTCTTCTATTGCGCACGAGTACAAAAATCACATTAGTGATTTTTCTATTTATTTCGTATCATGAACGCTGCCCATGTTAAGTTAAGGTTTTGCTCCGCACATTTACGAAGTCACTTTCATTTGTACGTAGATATAATTGCCATGTATTGTTATTCTGATAGAAAGCAACCAAGCAGTGTTTTGCCTTTTAAAAAAAAGCATAGAATCTTTCAGATAACGGTGTCAAATTTTTAATTTAATCTGATTTTCGGGGACTTACCACAAAAGACTGTTATGCGGAAGGAATCGATTATAGTTTAAGATATGCAACTTTTATAGGAAATTGAAAAACATTGTTCCATTCTTCAGCATATAGATGTTAATTTCAGTAAATTTCATTAAAATGCATAACTGCAAACTATCTCCCTTTTTTTTGTTAACACTATATCCGAATCATAATCCTTACCATATTTAATTGCAGAATTCTGAAATTAATTACCAATAAAGTTAGGCAAAGATTACTATTCGGAAGGAGTGATAACTAAAAAATGGAATAGTTGACAGCTAAGTACATGTTGATAGATATATTTAAAATTTTTATTTTGCTAAAAAAATAAAATGCTTTAAATTTTGCAACTAAATATACGAAATATAAATATGCAGATTGGAGTGACAAGGGGGAGGGACAGTACAGTTGTTAGTACTGGTACCGCAGAATATTAGGGCTCCGGTACTTTTTTTTTGTTAGATATTAAGCCCTGGATGTCGTCCATTTATACCAAGGTACAACAGAATATGCAGTTTTAGGCATTTGATGCCTTCATATATTTAAAATATCTCCACTTGAAATTAATATTTTTAACTTCTTTTTTTCATTGTTCTTAAAGGTTGTCTCTTTTTTCCATAGTTCTCAAAATATTTCTAAAATATATACTTAATTTTATATAAAGTGTTCATAAAATATTAAATTAAGCATAGATTTTAGAAATTTTTTGAAAATTAAGGAAAAAAGAAATATTTTTTAAGAAGAGTACAAAGAAAAAAGCAATTAAAAACCAGGGATGTGTTTAGGAAAATTTTAGGTCCTTTAAAGGACCCTTCACAAAATAATTTATCTTAAAACAGGACCCTTCACAAAATTTTTTATCCACAAACAGGACCCTTCACAAAACATTTTATTCCAAAACAGGACCCTTCACAAAATTATTTGTCTCTTAAATAGACCTTTCTCAGAATGTTTTCACCTTTAAATTGAACTTTTCACAAATTTAGTCATTTAAAAATAAAATCTGGCCTGTAAGTAAGCAGTTTAACTCACCAAAAAGCATATTACTTAGCTTTTTATATATGAATGATAGAACATGAAGACATCGATAATTTAAAATTCACAAAATTATGACTAGAATTTTCACAAAATAAAAAAAGACTTCACAATTTCACAAAAACAGGGCCCTGTGAGAAAAGTCTGGACAGACCCCTGAAAACATTAATTTCCTGAGGAGATATTTTAAATATACGAATGCATTCCATCCCCATAGACTTAGCATTAGTGAGTGGAATTCAGAAGCTGAGTGACTATCAGCCCTAAGCACAAGTTAACTGAATGCTTAGATGTATCAAGATATCATATTAGGTATGTGTTAATTATCTGAAAAAGTAATCAAATTTAATTGATGCTCTTTTTTTATTTTAAGAAAACTATTTTACATTTTATAGATTATATTAAGGATGGAAGGGATAATATGGCATACTTCCCAACATTCAACTAAACTTCTATAAAATGTGAGTTAAATTGACCCAGGTTCTACGCCAGAAAACTTATTTGATGTATCATTATACATTTAAAATCATATTTCTCTATGAAATCTATTTGAATTAATTTCTTTAGTAAATTTCTGGTACGAAACCAGTTTAACCTGGGTCAATTTAACTCGCATTTTACGGAAGTTTAAGGGAAAGTTGGCAAGTATGATATGGTGAAATGTATCATTATATATTATCATGGAATATTTTTAATTACACTCTTTCTGGAAAGAAGAAAAAAAAATTGCATGCATCAGATTTGAAGTTTTATCTTATCTATAACAGTATTTTATGATTCATTACTAATTTTTGTACTAAACCATAAATTTTATTGTTCACCCGTACAAGGTACAACCACACATTGTACAGCTAAACTATACAAGTTGGCAGTTATGCAAACTTAATCAGCACTAATTTATGTCAAGGTCTAACTGAATTTGAAGTTTGATGAAATTCTAAGTCTCGAAATGTAGTTATCGTGGAGAAATGCATCATAGCAGTGCCATTTTAAACTCAAGTGTTGTAATAAGCAACAATTTATGTCAATGTCTAACTGAATCTGAAGTTTAATTAAATTTCGAACATTAGTTATTGAGACAGAGCTTAGATAAAATTTGTCAGATGCAGCCTATCATTAAAAAAAATGTATAGGGTATTGTTGATCAAGTTGGTAGCTATGCAAACCTAATCAGTACCAATTTATGTCAAGATCTAACTGAAATTGAAGTTTGATGAAATTTTATGTATTAACTCTTGCAGTACTAAGATCAAAACGTTATTTAAATGCATACGATGGGGTCATTTTCACCACATATGTAATTTCAATGTTTAGGCCAGAAAACTGATCAAAAGATAAAATATTGACATAATACTGTACTGGCAATCAAGATTTATTAGAAAGGAGAAAATATAATCTCCACAATACAGTAGACTCTAAAATCCACACATCACCACAGATTCAAATGTAGGGGCAAAATTACAAATTTTTTAGTTTTATATCATTCTGTATGTATTTTAATACCTATGCAATTCTCAATAATACGACTGAATGTGTTTTTCATGGAGGAAGTATAAATTTATTTGTGAAAAAAGTCAAGATATCACTGGTAATCACAATCTCTTTACCGATATATATATATGTATTAATCAAGCTTTTTTGGTTATTAAGACTGGCTAAACCTGAAATAAAACTTCCTTACTTTATGATTTTGATGTGAAATAACAGGTTACCTTTACGAGGAAAGTTTCATCGAATAATTCAAGGAAAATGTATCTCATCTTTATTATGCATATTTAATTATACATTATTTTTTACTTGACCCCTTACTTTTTATCATTTTAATTTATTACTTTACTTAATTATTTTAATATTTTACTATATTGCAAGCATTCATTAAAACTTTGATTGCATTATTACATTCAAAATTACTGTTTAAAAAATGTAAACAAAGCAATGACCAGAATCTGCAAAATTCTAAAATCCACACAACCTCTAGTCCCAAGCTGTGCAGATTTGAGGAAGTCTACTGTATTACAAATATTTAAAGTAGCACAAAAACTCAAGTAGAGAAAAGTTTAAAAAACAATAACGTTTTATAAGAAGTTCAAATTGGCACCATCTTAGTACTGTGAGGGTTAAGTCTTAAAATATAGTTATCATGGAAGAATGCATCATAAGCAGTGCCACCTTACACTCAAACCTAATTTATGTTAAATCTAACTGAATTTGAACTGTAATTAAATTTTGTACATTAGTTATTGAGATAGAGATAAGGTAAAATTTGTCAGATGCAGGCTAACATTTAAAAATAAATAGTGTATGGTACCTTGTATGGTTGAACAAGACTATAGATTTTGTGCAGAAATTATTAATGAATCATAAATTAATCATATATATATCATATTCAGACAGACCAAAACATTATATAAAAAAAAAAAAATAAACTCATGTCAAAAATTTTCACAATTCCAGTACTTTTACTTATTAGTACTTATTTTTTGTATGTATATATATATATATATATATATATATATATATATAAAAAAAAAATCCTAACCAAATTATTTTGTAAAAATCAAGTTATATATTTTTTTTATAAATACTTGGTCATGATATAGGATGTTATTTATATGGAAGTTTTATAAATCATTGACATCACATAGGCAATTACTCATTAAATATGGAGATTTTCCCTCTCTAACAGAAGGGAACATACACAATATGTATAAAAAATTAAAGGCATACTAAAAGCAACCAATGAAAAAAAGGGGCAGGATACTTGTTCATGTTCAGCAATTATTTTATGGGGAAATATATTAGTAATAAGTTTAATAACAATTTAAGGGAGAAAAAAAGCATAAAATTTCTTAATATGATAAATAGTCACATTAATTTTTAATGATTTTATGAACTGCCAATCGTAAAAACACAATTAAATGACAACATGATTTAATAATCTTCTGTTTTATATCTAAAGTAATAAAGTTGACTTTTTGCAAGATCTTGGATATTTGATTTGGACGGTGACTGTGGTAAGGAGAAGTTTTTTTTCAAGAAATCTTCTGGGTACAACTAAATGCAAATGTCTTCTTTTTTCAAGCAAGGTGCATTTTGCCAATTTAAAAAGGACAGGACATTGTGCCTTTAAAAAATGACAAACTGAAAATAAGTAATTTGTTAAACATCTAAATGTAAACTTACACACATGTATGTGCATGCTAATCAAACCTATTATGAGAATGAATTACACCCATTCATTCATACAGAGTAAATAATAGCCTGTTAAATCTGAAATCCTCAAAATTTTAAATAGAAGCATTATTATCACTTGGTAGGGATTTTTAGCATTTAAATTTCAACTTTAAAAAAAAAAAAAAAAAAAAAAAAAAAAAAAAATTGCCGCCCATTCAATCTTTAGCCGATTTCTCTATTTGAAATTTGGTAAGTTCAAAAGCAAAAGAAACAGTTATTCCACTTCTGCTGAAGAAGTTCTTGCTGAGCTTATTTTAAAACAATAGTTCTTTTTCTCTTACACATTTTTTTTTACAATACCTCTTAAGTAGATGTCATTCTTTCATTGTTCTTTAGCTCGAATTTGATAAATTTATTATTGCAAAAATATAACAAAATAAACAGTATTCTTTTAATTGCAGAAAATTATTATATTTGAATGTTTATTTTATGTAAAAGAATGAATAATTTGATTATTTAAAGGAAATTATGACATTTAAATTAGACTTAAACTTAATTTTAAAATTAAATGCTCTTTATGCCAGATAAAAACATGCTTTTTAAAAACTTACAATAGTACTTAATTTTTTACAAGCATAAATTTTATGATTTTAATCAATGTTTTTTTTTTTCAGTGATCTGATGAAAGTCATTGAGACCCTACCTGTGACGTCACATGAATCTTGTACATAAGAAAATAAGTTTTAAAATATGATGTAATTTTTACAATTAAATAAATTTTACACAAAAAAATTTAGTTTTAAGTTTTCTTTTTCAAAATTTACATGTAAACATATTCAATTAATAGTGTTTAAAAACACTAAGAAAATGGTTTTAAATGTGACGTTTATAATTTTCACCATTTATTGCTTTTTGTATGCAATAACTTACTTTAAAGTTTCTTTTCTATTTTAATATTCACGTGTAACTGTATTTTTCAATTGAAAATTTTTTGTAAATATTATTTGTGCTTTTTTAATAAGTGACAACAGTAGGTGAAAAGATGATTTTTCAAAATATGAAATCTATTGAAATAGTGCAATTTTGAGTAAAAAATTTAAAAACAAAAAAATTAGATAAATTAAAAAATGATCGCACACTGTCCACTATAAAATAGTCAAGTACAGTGTTGAATTCAGACACTTTTCTCAAGGAGGGATATTTTATAGATCCGGTGGAGAAATTGCGCTTTTGCCCATTAAAAAACATAAAATTTGAAACTCACCGGCGAGGGTACATCTCAATGTTCCAGGGAGGAACGTCCTTCCCTTTCATTCAACAGTGGTCAAGTACTAAGCTTGTGAAAGATGGTTAAATTTGTTATGCATAGATTTTGATCCTATAAAACTTCTTTAACAGATCAATTTTGATATTAAATAGCGTTCTTTGATTTAAGAACTAACATTTCACTATAAAACTACGAGTTTTCATATTTTTATATGCAATAATTTCTATAATTATGTGGTGAGAAAGTCAAACGCCTACAATAAATCCAACTATGATAATAGTGCTGGGATAATATGCAAGATATTATTATCATAATAATTATAAAGATTATTATGCAAGATATGCTATGATAATAGTGCAAGGATTATTATAATTTTTTTTTTTTCTTTTAGAATTGAAGATAGCTATTTCATCCAACAATACACGAATCTACTTACCTATATACGCATATGAAATGCAAGATTTACCACACCATCCTCTGATACAATCCAATTTTTTAATTTGATTCCCCACTGGAGGAATTTCTGCAACCCAACAATGCTGAACAAAGCTTACTATCAAAATAAAAGCAAAATTGCATTCTCAAAGAAAATCTAGAGTCAAGAAAGAAAATTTTATCTTCTTTTTAAAGTTATCATATAAGATTATTCAGCTAGGGCTAAATTAATCTCTGCAGTACCCACTGCTGTGCTGCACTGTCTTTGACCCTAATCCTATCAGTGATTGCTTTACCATCTATAATAGTTATTCCTGCCTTAAGTTATAAATTTTTCATAAAAGGTCAAAAAGATTTAATAAAATAAAGCTTGAAAACTACATTGAAACAATGCATAAAATCAAGAGAAGAGCATTTTCAGGTGTAAAAAAAAAAGGGGCAGGTAATTATTTTACTTTGAAAAAAAAAATGGTTTTTTTAAAGGACACACTGAAAACAAAATACTCAGAATTTTTGAAATGTGTATTTATATTTGAACTATTTAATTATTCACATTCATTCATTAAGAATCAATAATAAATGCATTTTTTGTCTGATGTTACCTTTGTAAAGATTATTAGCAGAGCAACTCATAATTAGCTAAATACGAAGCATTTCATTAATATATTAAATGGTTTAACACAAAAATAGGGTAGATGTACCAGTTTTGGCAACATTTAGAGAAAATTTGAAATAGAAATTTTACATTTCTTGATTGATTGAAGCATATTAAATCATAATAACATCATTCTTTAGTAAATTTAATTGTCTTTCTGTTAACTATAATGACTTTCTACAGAATATTTTAGATTGTGAGTAATAACTCATCAAGTAATTTATTCCAATTTGTACCAGTTTTGGCCACCCCTACACCAGTTTTGGCCACTCCAATATCATGTAGTTTAACAAACATTTTAATTGATAATAAGTAAAAATAAAGCATTTTTATGCAACATCTATTTTACCACACATATATTTGTTTGCTGTATTAAGAGAATTTTGCAAATTTCTTTATGAATTGATAAAAACATCAAATAAAATATACTTATGTTGATTTTAACTGAAAATTTCAATTAAAAAACAAAAAATATATTTAAATTTGATTAATAAAAGGGACAACAGTGCCTATAGGACATAAAGATTAACTATTGAATCAGTTTTATAATTATTCATGGATTGTGGCTTGTTTAGAACACTTGAATCTTCATCAAAGAGTTATATTTCTTGAAAGCATTTTCTGATTTTTGTTTGATTTTCATCAAAAAGTTATGAAATCATCTTTTGGTTTATATTAGCTTGTGCCTTATTTAAATACCTTGCTTCTTTGCAAGTTATTTTAGGGTGTGATTTCAGAAGCAAATCATACCATTTCATACCTGGTCTTCCATCTTGAAATGGAGTTTCTATCTTGCCGGCTACAATTTTCTGGGCAGAATCTTAAAAGTTATTCCATTTTTATAGGAAATAGTATTCTGACAATATCTAAAATCCACTTATCTAATTGATTTTTAACTTCAATTCCTAGTACCTAGATCTACTACTTGAGATTCAACATTATTAGAGAAAAGTGGTGTCCGTCCTGCAAACTTGTGATGCAAGGCAAGAACGGGTTACTCCAAAACTTTGCTAGCTTGTAGTGCTGGCATTACATTTTGAATGGCCTTAATTTTACTTCCTATCTTAGAGCAGTGTTCCCTCTAGGCCATTTTTTAATAGCACAGAATCTCTTTTAAACTTGGTAAAAGGAATCCTGTTTTTTTTTTTTTTTAATAATGTGAAATACATTCTTACTATATTTAGATATCTCTAGTAAAGATTTTCACAATATTTAGTATTTCTAAATCCGTGTGCCTGAAATATTGCAAAAATTATGGAACTTCTTCATTTCTTTAGGAAAAATACAAGCGATTAAATCATGTTATAATTTTATTGAACTTTTTAATTTATAAGTTGTAAAATCTTTCAAAATTTATGTTTTAGTTTATTTATCATAACTAAACATTACATATCGCCTCCCCTTTTGTTTTATCAATACTATATTTTCTTTAGCAATGTCATTCTTTAGTGACTAGCACAATGTCTTTCTTTCTAAACTGAATTATCTATTGGACAGAGAATAACAAAATCTCTTTTATAAGAACTGCCGTTAGCCTTGCTTTTATTATTATTATTATTGAAGCCATTACTATATAAAACAAAATTAAATTGATTTTTCCAGATGTTCTTAAATTTATTAAATGGCTAAAATTCCCTCTATAATGAATCATGTGGCCAAAAGTGGAACATAATGTTGTACCCTTTTTGGCCACCCCCATGGCCATAACTGGTACATATAGCAAATTTAATGCACCAGTTTTGGCCACCCCCCATTAAACTGTTAAAATAATTAAATTAAATGTAAAATTGCAGTAGAGAGAAAGCTTACCTCATAAAACCTAATAGCAATTTGTTTCAGAACAAATAGAACCCAATAAGTGCCTAATGTTGAAAGATTCTGAAAACTTGTCAGCTAAGCAAAAATCTTAGTACATGTAAGCACACACTACAGTTTCACACATTTTTTTTGCAAGTCATATTTTATCAAAAAATAAACAAATGATATTGTAAATGATAAAAGAGTTTGCTTAAAATGTAAGAATGCCTATTATTTGTTAGCATTAATTCACAAGCTAAATATTGGATAAATTGATCCAATGTGGCCAAAACTGGTGCATCTACCCTACTTAATTTACATGTATTATAATGAAATCTCCGAAAAAAAAAAGCTTGTGTTCTACCAGAATTCTGCATTATAACTCTTCAGGTATTTTTATTATTATAAATATTGTTTATAAACAGGACAAAACAAAAAAAATTACTTAATGAAGTATTAAAAATGAAATGCTAGGGTGGGTTTTTTTAAGGAAACATTTCTCTCAGGATTTTTTTTTTTTTTTTTTTTTTTAAGAGAAGAGCAATAGAACATACCATGACAATAGCCAATATACCTACTAAAAACCACAATATCATGAAATAAAATTATACCTTGAGATAATGCTGAAGTAGGATGTTGGATTAGAATAAAGTCGCCTATTCCAATCTCTGCACGAAATTCCATCTTTTTCCGTTTCACAGCTAACATCTATAGAATCAAGTGTAATCGAGAAAGTATTGTCAGTGATATGATGTGAAATATCAAACCATATAGCAAAGACAATACACATTCAATCAATATGCTGCGAGTTACTGGTGCTGATAATGGTAATGGTGGTTGGCAAGAAGTGTCACTGTAAAGAGAAAAGAAAAACATTAAAAGATCATAGATTTCATAAATTACAGTCTATTAAAAATACAGTCCATGAATATTTAAAAAGTGACGTTGCGATAGCATTATATTATATTAATAATACAAATTATTTTCTTACATGTAAGAAAAGTGCTTTAAAAAAGGTGTACAAACTTTGCACACTACTAAATGATCAGGGTAACATAATAATTACATTTTTAATAGAAGAAAAAGCAGCATTTATGAATACCGCATTTTCTGTCGTGTTTGCCATTTTTTTTTCTTTTGCTACGATCATTTCGACCGATGTATAAGTTTGCGAAAAGCACTTTTCGAACTGCGTTTTATATACTACAATCGTAAATAATAAATATTTTAAAACTTACTTTATTCAAATTACTACAATCTCTAAGCTAATCAGCAGACGCAGAGTGAGATGAAATGCACAGAGGAACGCTACATACGGAGGGATAGGAAAATGAGAATGATAAATCGCCAAGAGGTAACGCGTTCAAAGGGTTACTTGTATTGTAGAAAAAGCAATTACGCCAAACCAGATATGCTGCCAAGATGCCAAGAGGTTACTAGATGTAGTCACGTGACCCTCTGTCAGGCGCATGCGTATTAGGTGGAGCCAAGCTCTTTTTAGGGTTAACTCTACCTATGTACACGGTTGTTGTCATAGATGTAGCTTGTGAAAGAAGAAAACGTGATTAAACTTACACTGCTTGCAGCCCTTTGATTTCTTATTGATTTGCATGTAGCTTTTTGTTTCAGCCCAGAAAGAGAATCTGTTGGTAATTATAACAAAGTCTCCATAGGTTTGAGATATCCGCTTCTTTTACAAACATTGATGTTACTGTCATCGCCAAGTTTTCGGATGAATATGGCTTTTCACATGGTGCTTTTCCCATTAATGTCCATCCAAGATATGTTTCCACTGCAACTAAACCAGAAGACAATATTTTTCTTTTACCAGTTAACATTTTCCCCATAACATCAGCTCCAATTAAAACTTCTATACTACCACAACATTGACTCACATCACTTAACATGATGCCACTTTCCTTTAATTCTTGTAACCATGTCCCCTGTGTAACGGGTTGAATATCTCCACATATGCTAACTTGATCTCGTACTTCGAAATTACACCTGAATTCTTCGCTCAAATCTCTAACTCTTATTTTGTAACAGTTGTGTTGGCATTCTTGAGTAGTAATGTCGCCAAACAGAGAATGTATTATCTTTTCTTGCCGAATAGGCTTGCAATTCATTTCTTCCGCCACACTTTTTAATATATACGATTTCTGTGATGCTGAATCTAACAATAAACGAACAATCTTCTGTTTACTTTCAGAAACTAGCTTCACCTTCAAGGTCTGCAAGAACACTTTGGCGCTCTTCTTACTAATATTTGTCATATTCACTTCATCTCTTTTAGACTTCTCCTCAGCTCCCTCTTGAGTATCTTTACCGGATGACTTACGTTGATCGCATAGTAATGGCACATGCCGCTTATTACAAATAATACATTTCACCATCGCTCGGCATCTTTTAGCGGTATGTTCTGGTACTAAACATATGAAGCAGCATCTTTTCTCCTTGGCGATTTTTTGTATTTCCGCTAAGTTTAATTTTCTCGCAGAAAAGCATTCCGAACTTGCATGTCTTCCCTGGCAAAAAATGCAGACTCCTTTTTTCTCT
Source organism: Maratus speciosus (assembly GCA_963932465.1). Classification (NCBI taxonomy): domain Eukaryota; kingdom Metazoa; phylum Arthropoda; class Arachnida; order Araneae; family Salticidae; genus Maratus; species Maratus speciosus. The sequence goes on along the minus strand of CAWVRF010000734.1, from coordinate 649,620 downwards.
GTTACAGAAGAGGTAGTCAACAGACCTGCCGCTGTCAAAGTTTTACCGGTTTTATGTTCAAAATTATGGTGATTCCTTTTTGCGACATATTTACGGTCTTCACTTTTAGCTAATCCAAAACCAGCTACGGCAAGTGACACCCTTTCTTCACCTTCTACTTCAGTTCGCAAAAACTGCATCAGACTATTTAATCTGTCCTGTGCCTCGGTTTTCTCAGACGATATGTTCGTGCGATTCCACGCTTTTAGAAATTCTGCTGGAAAACAGGACTCAACTAATGGATATAAAATTGATGCACATTTGTCAGTTGTGACACCTAATGTATCTTATCTAAGGCTCGTAAATATAATTCCAATTTATCATATAACGATGTCAACGAGAATTTTCCCTTCGTTTGTACTGATATTATTAATTTGAGTAGTTCTCTCACGTAGACTTCTACCAATATATCTTCTCTACCAAAATGGATTTTTAAACTCTCAATTGCCTTGGCGTAATTAGTGCCACTTGGCGGGAAACTCTCTACCACTTCTCTTGCTCGGGAGCCGGCAACTGTTGCTTGTACCAAGTACTGAAATTTATCTTCTGGTGCTATTTCTGTATCTTCATCAATTTGTCTAAATTGACACCAAAACGGTAACCAGTCTATTATTTCACCGCCAAACTTTCTGAATTCTAATTTGGGCAGCGTAAACTTTTTTCTCATTGCATAACTATCGTTAATTGGATTAAGAGCTCCACCTTGGCTGTTTACTGCTGACTGAAGTTTCGCCAATTCTAACTCTTGCGCCAATTTTAACTTTTCGCCTTCAATCTTTGCTTGTAATTCCATATTCAATGCTTCATCTTTTTCCTTTGACTGTCTCTCTAATTTTTCCTTTTCCTTTCTTTCTGAAACGGCATTTTCTAAAATGCTCTATACAAATTCAGGATCATCTTTATATGCCTTACAATTCAAAATTAAATCTTTAAGTGCCACAAGTGAAGCCGTTGGTGCTGCTATTTCACCTAATTGCTCGGCTACGAAGATCAAATCTTCCTTTTTAAAACCTTTAACCAACTTAAACATCATGGAAAATCTTTATTTCATTTAATTTTTTTTATTAACACCTTTTAAACTACGTGTGATATAGATAACCTTGTTTAAACTCAGGTCCTGTACCGGCGGACGCCACTAATGTAAAAAATCCACAAAACGTACCACGCAAAGCAGATTTTTGTTTACTTTTAAATTCTACGAATGAAAGACTTTTAATAAACTTTATATTTTAAACTTAAACCATACTCACATTAGCACCTTTGTGCTCGTATAGTTGTACTATTTATGGAACAACTCCTACGGTGAGATAACTTCAAAACTTAGTAATAATAACTCATAAAAAACAAGCTACCAGCATTTATTTTCTTTCTTACTTGAATCTACAAAAATACAAGAAGTTGCCACAGAATACATCAAAACTTGTCCCTTTTTCTTTTTTAACCAGCGACAATAACATGTGAATGCGCAAAAACAAAATAATAAATGTCATTTCAAGTCAATTGTTTTTTCTTTACATTTTTCATCTCTGATCGCGTGATTTTGAACAAAAATAAATAATGCCGATCCCGTAACAATGTGTAACTCAAATGAGCCACTGGTTTTGAATAATATTCGTAGCATTGGTGAGTTTTCGGGTTTGCCGAATTTGGAAAACTCTTCTTGAATGAAAGGGGGCCCCTGAAATGATACTGTGCTTCCCATGGCTTCAGATGTTAATCGGGCCCTGGATACTCCTGTAAGTCATCAAATGACTGGCAGTGAGATTTGTGACATAATGAGAAATGATATGTCTAATGGAAGTGATGATGATGACCAACAGAATGAGGTGGGTAAAGAAGATTTCAAATGAGCTCCTGATATTTTTCAAGTGAACAACTGACTTGTGGAATGCAACAAAGAAGCTACTTCCATGAACAGTAAATCATGTCAAGATATAGGAGCAATTAGTGCAAGTGACACACTATAAGCAACCAATCTTAATAAAAATGTTCTAAAAATCCAAATCAAAGGATTCTGCTCTCAAGTCTTATATGCAGCGTTCTCGCTGTCGCTTGCCATTGCGCCAAAATTCTTCATTTGGCGAGTAAACCAACAGTCAAATTCGCCAAATTGCGAGTGCTCAGTTTGTGTGGGTGGTTTGTCAATACAGTCGAGATTCTTAGACGCGTTACTGAATGATTGATGTCACTGTACATGTTCAATCGCACCGTGCCATTTACATTGCTCTATTTATAAATACCGACTCAACACCAATTTAGTTTAACAACAGGGAAATACACATTATTATGCGATAGGTATTTCTCTATTGTCTATTAATCATTATCTATGCTCCAGCGTCACGGCAGTAAAAACTCAAACAAAATTACTTGCATTAAGTGCCAAACAGAGAAAATTTTTGCTCGAATGTGGTGCTGAAATTAGCCATTTACCATACTAATTATTAAATATATGCAAAGTGTCAATGGCCGGTCAAATTTTTTCAATCGGTTAAGAGTCGAAATCTCACAGATACTTTTTAGTGTATATTTTCACAACGGTAAATCAAAAATTGCTGTATTTAATTTTTATTTTGACAGTTAAACGAATGTCTGAAACATTTACACATTTAGGAGACATTTAGAATTTACTTATTTTTAATAGTTTCCGCAGTGGATACTCAAATTTCTATTGTATAAACAATTACAAAAACTTAGGTTATTTTAGAACGTATTGAAAAAAAAAAGGATACAATAAAGGGTTAAAGATAGATTTTTCAGTATTTCAAGCCAAATCAATTTTGCTACCATTTCTGTACATTTGGCTACTGTTTTTTATATCTTATTTGCCAAATCGCTAATGCTGCTCAAAAGCCAGCGAGAACACTGCTTATATGTTAATGTAATTTATTTCTAATTTAGATTTTAATTTAGAATCTCTTTTTTTATTTTGTGCAAGTAAGTTATTAAATTAACAAATTTGTAATTACAGTCGAACTTCCCTTTAACGAAGTCCCTATTTAACAAAGTTTTCTACTTAGCAAAATTTTCTGCTAAACATTGACTTTGAACACCATTAACATGTAAATTAATCTCCATATTACAAAAAATATATTCTATAAAACAAAGTTTATTCCACTTTCGTGCGTGTACAACATTCAAACCAAGAGGTTGGTGTTGCGATATATGTACGAATTTATTTCAGTGGATTGTATGAAAATGAAATTATTTATTTATTTAATCATTTCCATTCAAAAGAAGAAATTTTAAAAGTTTTCGATACAATAAGAAGGGGATTCTAGTTTCACAAAAATATTACAGATGAATTGTTCAGCTGCTTTACAAAAGTGCGAAAATTTTTATGAACAGTGTATTTTTTATAAGAAATCTGTACAAAGAAATATTACAAACTTTTTTAAAGTTAAGGATTTGGAATACTGAGAAAAAAGAGAAAAGATACGCTAAACTTCAGTTTTTGTTTAACTCTCTTTATTATGTGATTTTTTAGACATTATTCAATTAAAATTTTCTCATGTGTCTACATTGCATAAAAAAAGTACTTCCCGGATTAAAATACATTTTTTCCAATATTTCCATTTTATGCATGAGTAATTTATTATACAAATTTCATGCATTTGAGTTGATTTCTGTTTAATGAATTTTCTTCATGACGAAGTGTTTAAGTGTAACGATGAGATTTCGTTAAATGGAAGTTTCACTGTATGTCTGTACATATATTATTCACGTTTTACATATTTCATACCGTTATATTTTTAATAATTAAAGTGTTCCGAATTATGGGAAAAACACCTTATCCAGAATATCTCAGGTCCCAAGCATTCTGGATAATATATCCTATACTGTATCTGTTTTTATACTTACTTTATTTATGTTTGTTATATGTTGAAAGTTTTTTTTTTTACTTTATTAGGTTGAGATTGGGGTTTTTTGTAGAATTAAATATACCGTAAAATCCCGTTAATCCGCCCTTCCCGATTAAGCGCCCCCCTCCCACTTTGTAAACAAATTGGAAAATTCAAGAAATCCCGAGAAAGCGCCCTCCCAGCAAAAAAAATTCGGTGCACGCTTCAAGATCAATACCAAAAATTTTATTTCGCAAGTGATTTTTTTTCCCGACGGATCAGAAATGCGTAACGATTCTTTAATATATCACAAACGTAAATAGTTTCGGCGTTTGCACTTGCCTTTTGTTTTCATATCGTCGTAAACCTCAGAGGAAGCCATACATGCAGTTCAGTTATTTGTTTTACGACTCGATTAAGATTCGATTCAGGTCATCGAACTTTTCAAACCGATCGGTACTTCCATTCTGTACAGCTACATTACTTCATATTTATACGTATAATAAATATATTTCATAATACCATTAGCCTTGTATATTATTATTACCAAATATATAAAATAATAGTGATAATAGCAATTTACTGTCATTTTTTTTAGTAACTTTCGGAATTTTATATCGTGTTGGTTTTCTTTGTTCTAAATTATGGTAGATGGCACCAAAATAACGCAAAATCAGATTTATTGGTATTATTTATTTTATTATTATTATTATTAAGTATTGAATTGGTGATTTAATTTGATATTTGAAGTTGATATACATAATATTTACTTTATATATCACTATTTAAAATGAGTTAATGTAGTGATAAAGTTATTTTTTTAAATCAATTCTATGTCAGTCTGATTTAAATTTCCCATTATAACACATTTCTTCTTTTTTTTTTTTTTAAATTAGTTTCATTTGCAATATTTTTTCATGTTATTATTGTAATTTGTATTATTTATTTAGCCTTTATAGATAAGAAATGATTATTAAAAAAAAAATACGGTTATTTAATCTCCCTAATTTACAACAGATGGCGACACCACATAAAATGTTACTAGTTTTAGAAAGAATTTTAGGACATTTTCAAACGCAATTTCTTACTGTTTTTTAATTATTTTAAATTATTAAGTTCCTTTTATTTTTCTGTTATCATATTAATGACAAATATTAGTGTTGTTATTTATCTTATTACAGATATTAGTGTTATTATTTATCTAAATGCATTCCAGTTTCGAAGCTTTTGAAATCCAGAATTTTCTATAATTTTAAATCGCCGTTAATCGCCAAGTTATACTTTTTTTCTATTTTGTATATAAAATTTTTTTCAAAATGTTTTTCTTTTCTCACTTTATCAAAATAATGCATATTTTGCGACAATTGGCCATTACCATCCTCCACCCATAGATATTATTACTACAATTTTAATACCGTGTAAGCGGGCCCTCCGATTTTTTTACGATTTTCCTTCGTCTTTTGGTGGGGGGGGGGGGGAATTAACGGTATTTTACGGTAATTAAATATAGCACTTTTTTTTTATTATCTTTATTTCGGAAAGTTCAAGGGGTTCCTAGTCTAGCTTTATCCTCCCTTACCCGAATTATTGATAATTTTATTTATGTTTATATAAAGTTAATTAGTTTGTTTTTGCCATTTGTGGTTAATGATTTGAAATGCAGAGTGTTTGCAAATGTTTCTTGATTGGTTTCTAACTCTGATTGTCCTATTTTTGACTTTGAAATGGTCAAGTTTTATTTGTTTTTAAATTTAAGGTATGACCTTTTATGAAATTAATTGGTTAGAATTTTGAATATTTTTTTATTATGATCTTTACTTTAATGAATTTTTTAATCAAATTTTAGGCTTTAAAAGTTTTATTGAAATTAAATGTCTTAGATTGCCTTGTTAGAAGTTTGTTTTTAGCCTGGTTGGCAGTCACCTAAAAGTTAGTCGTGGGAGATATTTATTGGAACTTAGAATAAAGATAATTGAATTTTTTTTTGTTGTTGTTGAGTTTGTGGGAGCAGTGCTGGTGCCTTTTGAAGTTTTTTTACCAGCTGTTATCTTTCTGTCATCTTCCTAATTTATCCCCCTTTTAAGGGGGTATTTTTTGTTAAATTGAAGTTTCTTGGCATTTGGAATTTCATGCAAATTTCCTTTTCCAGAACATGATCTTCAAAATTTTATTTAAGCTGTTTATCTTATCTAAATTGTATTGCTAGTCATTTTTATGCTTACCTTTTTAAATCTTTTCTTGTTATATTGTTGTTTTTTTTAAAGACTTGTTAGCACATTGTTTTATTTGTCATGTCAAGTTTTGAAGTTCTTGTGAAGGTTTAAAATTCTACTTGTTAATATTTGTAAGTGACATGAACATGTATAGTGCTGTCCTCTAAAAAAAACCCACAGGAAAATGTATCCTAAAAAAAACCCACCCTAGAATTTCATAAAAAAAATCACTGAAGTAAAATTTTCTTTTTGTCCTGTTTCTATATGCCATTTACAATAATAAAATTATTTAAAATTACTTTAGAAGTGTTTATTTAGTTTTTTTTAAAAATAAGCTAATAATACAGAATTCTAGCAAAAAAAAAGAGCTTATTTTCAATGTTTTTCTTGTTATAATACGACATGTTACAATGATGTACATCAGTTTTTAGATGCTTTTCTGTTAAACCATTAATATGTGAATAAAATGCACCATTTTCAGCTGATTATATTATGTTTGGCTCAGTTTGTGACCTTTTGAAAACAGAGGTAAAAAAAACCCATGTGGGAACTAAAAATAACCCACTTTTTTATATATAAATAAATGGTGGAGCATACATTTTTTCTTTAAAATATTAATTTTAAAGGGAAAAAAGAATAAATTATGCAAATTTAATGCATATTTTGCATTTCTAAGAATTTGTACAAGTTATGTCATACCTCCCCACCCCCCTTCGTTTTTGCAAAAATAAAACCCATCCACTTTTTTTGTGTGTGTGTGCACAAAGATATCCTTTTACTTTTATATCATACATTGTTTTATTCTTTACAAGCTTATTTTATTTTAATCATTATTTTACTTTTTTATGCAAATTTTATTAGGCGATTCTCAAGTTCACTGTTCAACAAGCATGAAACTTTCTGACGCATTTACTCATTTTTAAACATAAAGGTACAAAATTGACAGGGCTGACTAAGCGATTTGGAATCGAAATGAGTTTTACGTTTTTGATAAATTACTTATCGAGTTACAAGTGATTTTTGGTCCCATGAGGACAGGTTTTTTGCCTCTCTTTGGGTGGTTTTTCTCCTTGTCTGGAAAATTTGGTTCAAAACGACAACTTTGGCATTATTTTCTGACAGTTCTTTTATGTTTACCAAAAAATGGAACATTCTGTAGTTTCTGAATAACACAGTGCCAATTTCAGGCATTTCTACTTTCTGAACAAAGATTAATTAAAACTTGTGTAATTAAGTTGCCCCTTTGGATTTGATTGCAAAAAAAAAAAAAAAAAAAAAAGAAAGAAAAAAAAAACTTTTTTTTTTGCAGAATTGTGTTGTAAAAATAGTTAATAATGGAAGAAATACTTTGCTGTCTAATATTTTGGTTTCTAGAAGTGTTTTTGCATGTGGGTTTTTTTTAGGTAACATGGGTTATTTTTAGGAAAAAGTGGGTTTTTTTCAAATTCTTCTTTAATTGACTGCCATTTTGTAATATATTGACAGAATCAAAAATACTATACATTAAAATCTTAGTCAGAACAAGCTGTGAAAATGTAGCTACTCCAAATTGTTTTGTATTTTTTATTAAATTTTATATAGAGAAAAATTCAAAAAGTGGTTTTTTTTTAGAGGACAGCACAATACTTGTTTATCTTTCTTGTTATGCCAATAATTTACTTTTTCCTATGAGCCTTGACCATTTTTTTTATATATATTCCTAGATGATGAGCATTTAATTTCCGTTTGATTACAGAAACGGTGCTTTTTGGAGACTATTTCTGGGCGGATCAATCAGCTTACAGTACCGATTCGGGTATGTGAACTTTGTCGGTAAATTGACAGAAAGTCACTTTGGGGTAGTCCTCCGGGCATTACCATCGTATGAAGTCCTGTGCACAGGCACTTTTAATTTTTCTTTAGTTTAGTAAGTCTTCTTTTTTTTTTTTTTTAATTTGGCAGTGTCTATAGTCCCCGCTCATTATCAGAAATTTTAAGCCTTTAAAATTTAACTAGATTTGTGAATTTTAACTTTAAACTTTAACTTTAGATAAATACTTGAAGTTTAAACCTTAAGTAGTTGTATTTTTTAAATATTTATTTGTAGACTTTTTGTTAATTTTTTTTTTTTAAATTTTTGAAATAGTTTTTTCAAAGCAGCATTAATGGTAAAATAATAGTTTTTTTGTTGTTGTTGTTCTATTATGTTTGAACTTTATTTCTGTATCTGTGTATTTTTAACATAATTTCTCTTTACTTCTAGGCATCTAAAAACACCAGTTCCTCTTGAGCAAATGTTTCTGTAAATCAGAAGACTATTTAGTAATGGATAAGTGTGTACTATATCTATTTTAAGATGAATATGTGTGATAGTTGACGGACAATAATTTTTGTCCTATTTCTGGATGCCATCCTTAGAAGTATTTGAGGATTAGTTTTCAACTTTAAATAGTTTTTAAAGTTTAACCTTCTACTGCTATGGCAGTTGTTTTTGAATAAAGAACTTCTCAGGGGTTTTTTTTTTTTTTTGTGGTCAAGCATGTTTCATTGATGGAAAAAGTTAAATCATTGTTATGTAATTTGTCCAAATTGAATATATTGGTATTTTTTATACATATATTTAAAAGTTATTGTATTTATTCAATATGTATTAATGTTCTAATGTAAAATTTCATGTACTGAGTGAAAGAAAGTAATTGTGATTCTTAAAGACTTTTTGACTTAGTCAACATCTTTTTTTTTTTTTTTTTTTTTTTTTTTTGAGGATGTAGTTCTGGATTTTGATAGTTTATACTTTTCGTTCGTCAGTTAAATATTAATTTGAACTTAATAAGTTTCGTTTTTGCTTTTAAAAAAATTATATATATATATATTTTTTATAGTAACTTTAAAATTTTTGGACTTTCGGGTAGTGGTTTTTTTGAGCCTTTGATCTGTTTTTACAGACAGCTTTTATTCTATGAGGTAATGAGAGGGAAGGCATTGATGGCAGTATCAACACTGTTCTCATTGCCTCTTTACCCATTTCTTATACATTACCAGTTTAAAGTACCGGTCTTTAGTTTATCTTACACATACCATATTTAATACTGCAGCATTAATAGTTCACTTTTATTTATCTTTATTTATTTATATATGTAGGTTACTTACCTGTTTCTTAGCAGACTTTAACTTTAAATATTTTTTATTTAATTTACTTCCAGGATGTTTACTTTGTAAACAACGTTAAGCCTTGCTGTTCTTCGTATCTAAAACTATCCACATAATGCTTAAAGCGAATAGTGATGTATCCATGTAACGATCGCTTTCCCACTAGATGGCGGCATAGGATAATTAGAATTGAATTGAATCGATTTCATCGTTTCAATATTTGCGTATTTATAATGATATCAGTAGCTCATTGGATCCTGTGATAATGATCGGTCACATGTTGATCCCAGGGGCGTCGCCATGGGGGGGGGGGCCTCCCCCCCCAATATATGTGAAGTTGGGAAATTTGAGCTTAGAGTTGGGAAATTCTAGATTTTTGAGGCATTTTCTTTTTTAAAAGTAATAGTAAAAAAATTACGAAATTTTTATTGTTTTGGTGATTATTTTGAGTACTGCAACAGTAAACAAGTTAAATTATGAAAAGAAATACAAAAAGAAATCAGCCACACTCATTCTATCATTGTATTTTTCAGTTCTACAAAAATATTGTAACATCTACCAGACTTAAATTTTTCTACTCTTGTTCATCAATAACTGACTAACCAGTTCCTTTATTTCCTCCAAAACTTTGTTCCTTTCTCAAAAATTTCACCCTACCTCCCCTTCTCCTCCCAAAAGAGAATCCAGCTATTTTAATCGAAAGGGATTGCAGCTTCTTTTGAAAATTGGAGATCACTTGTAGCAAAACAGAAAGGAATGTAGTCACCTGCTTGAAACACAGCTATGGGCAAGAAGATTTGATGAGTTTTCACAACTTTTTTGACTAATTTTGCGATTTTTGGACAATATTTTACTCATTCTCGTGATTTTTTTGCCGCAAAAATTAGTTAACCCTTCGCTATCAAGTAAAAAGCGTTATATGAGCAAATGCGGATATAAGAAGTCGTTAGTTCAGATAAATTTGTCACATTTTACTTTTATTTGTGTGCGGAAATATATATCAGTCCTGTTCATTTATAAAATTTTAAACCAAAAGTCCAGTGTTCTGTGTTTAAAGCTGTTCTAAAAAGTTACTATAAATCTCAGCACGAAGAAACCCTTCATAATAGGAAAAGAGTTTTCGTGCAAGATTTTGGAGCATCTAAAAATCCATTCGAGGATGAAAAAGGTAAAAAATGGACGATTTTAATTTGGAACAGAAATATGACCATGGAAGCAGTCCATCAACTGAAGAAAAAATCGACATAGCACTGACACGTTGCACTTGAATAAAATTTCGAAGAAATAAAGATTTCCTTACAACCAAGCTCACAAACAATTAATATTAGGATGTGACTGGAGAAGCTGAGTTCTGAAAGCACCGTAGGAAAACGGTTTCACCAAAGGCAATAGATAAAAATAATAGCACAGCATTGGACATTGATTCACATAAGTTTTACAGTAAAGAATTATAAGAAATACAAGAAAATTTCGGGAATTTAGTAATGGGCTTAAATGACAATGTTCCCTATATCAAGAGAATATTGCAGCAATGCATTCCATATTTAAATTACAATTGTGCACGGGAAAAATTAATAATGTTTCCACCTGGATATGAGAAACCGGATGTATATGACTTGCAGAGTCAAATGGAAATAAACCAAATCCCAACTCACTTAACAAACCTTTTACTCATGCCATGAAATTCAAAGACTATTTGGGTCACGCCGTCAAACTATATACTCGTACCTTAACATTCACAGCAGCTTATCTTTATGGCGTTGCATCTAATGAAAGAATCTTTAGTCAAATAAAAATTTAAAATATATATATTGCAAGCTACAATGAGGGATGACAGACTTGACAGCTTAATGCTTTTAAAATATGAAAGTGAAATAGGGGAATTTTATAAAACTAAGCGATGTTATTAACAGGTGGGCTTCTTTGAAGACCACAAGAATTAATATTAAGTGAAAACTAGTCGGATGTGCCAATCCCAAAATTTTCTTCTACTCCATACATGTTAATTCCTCAAAATTTGCAATCACAGTGCCAAAATTAAATGACAATTCTTTGCCTATAATAAAAAACTCTAAAGGTATAGATTTGTTGAATTGTGTGCATTTAAAAAGGAGATATAAGCATAGCATTTTTCAAACAAATCATTGAATTTTGGCACCCAGTCTCTTAGATGTCTGCAACAAAAATTCCTTACTCAAAGTGCACAAAAGTGATAGCTTTGGACAGTATAGACCCAAGCCTAATGAGGATCTATTTATGTGGAAGTGCTACTTATGTGGAATTTGAAGTTTGACTAAATTCCGTGCATTAGTTTTTGAGATACAGCTATCGCAAAATCGTGGAAAATGCTGCATAGCAGCGCCACCTGCTATATGATATACATAAAAAGCTAATCTGCATCAAATTATGTCAAGGTTTAACAGAATATGACATTTGATCAAATTCCGTGCAATAGTTTTTGAGATATATTTATCGCTAAAATCATGTAAATCGTGAAAAATGCCGCATAGCAGTGCCACCTGTTGGACAATTTACACCAAAATCAAATCAGCACCGATTTTTATAAAGGTACAGTCAAACCCCGTTAACACGAACTGTTTCCGATTGCCTCGTCCAGTTGTATGTAATGTAGTTGAGTTCCGATAACACGAACTACTTTTAATACGAACAAAAAAGTTTTCCCTTGAGTGTTCGCGTTAACGAGGTTCGACTGTATAAGTGAGTCTCTAAAGTTTTATTAAATTTTGTGCATTAGTTCTTGTGTTAGAGCGCCCACAAAATTTGTATCATAGATAGACAGACAGATATTTTCTAAAAATAGTCGAATCGTGTTCAGGACTTACTAAAACGTATAAATCAGTCTAAAACCGGAAGTCGAATTTTTTCACGAATCCAATACTTTCTTCTTGTAAAGATAGAAGAAAGTAAAAAGTGTATTTATTTTTTTAGTAAACAAACCCATAATTAGAATTTTTATGTTTTCAGCTTCAGAATTTTCTTTGGAAAGGAATTTTTTATGTCATTATATTTTTATGTCATTTAGTATCATTATAATTATTACACACGTTGTGCTTATCATTTTAGTCGAAAATTGGAGCAATTTGTTTCAAGTTGGGAAATTTTCGAATTCTCCCCCCCGAAAAAATATCTGTGGCTACGCCCCTGGTTGATCCAACTACTGTATATATCCTCCATAGTTTGTTGGAAGTTGGAATCTTCGCTTCATTTTGCTTCTCCATTGTGGAAAGTATGTCAAGATACTTGAGCAACCAAACAGCTCTTGGCGTTCATGGATGTTTAGTTTGTTTTTAAATGAGTTTCAAATGTACAAAAGTTATCTGTGATATTTTATTGTTTCTCAAAATGTCAGTTTATTGTGCCTTGAATGTTCATCATTCTTATACAGCTCATATTCAAAATATTAGAATAATTGAGGAAAAGTAATAAGAAAAAATTATATTTCATTTATTTATTTTTGATACAGAGTAAATGTAATTAAATTTCTTATAAATTAAATGTGGAATGTTTAGATAAGATTTTAACATTTACAAAATATAAATACAGTACAGTACATTAGGTATACAGCTTTCTGAAACGCATCAAAACATTAGAATTAAATTTAGGTTGGTTCAAAATATTAGAATATTTTATTTTACGTAACAATATTACCTTATGAATATGAAGTAAATGGTAGTTAATATTTTGTAGCATCCCTTTTTTCATAAAAGCATACAATAGATCTTGCATGCTATATATAATGTGTTTACAAACATTTCTATCAATATTAGCCAAATAGACTTTATATGTGTCACTAACTCAGTTTTACTTGAAGGAGGATTTTCTTGGAGTTTTTTCTTCATTATACACCATAAGTTTTGGATTTAAGATGGGATTAAGGTCTGGTGAGTTTGGTGGCCAAGGAAGTATCTTAAAGTTGCATTGGCAGAACCAATTCTTAGTTGACACCGCGGTATGTAGTGATGCTAAATCTTGTTGAAAGATGAAATCATCTTCAAATAAATCTTCTGATGATGGAATCATGTAATATTCCAAATTTCTTGATATATCTGAGAGTTAACCTTTTCATAGACGATGCATAACTTTTCAGGTCTTTCTGCACTCATGCAACCCCAAACCATGACACTAGCAGCAAATTTTACGGAATGTTTAAGTCATTCTTTATCAGATGCTCCTTGCTTCATTCTCCAAACTCAAATACCTTGATTACCATATGAAACACAAAACATACTTTCATCACTAAATAATATATTTCTCCAATCTTCTTCGCTCCATAAACGTCTTGATTTACACCAATTCAATCTTATACGCTTTTGTTTTGTAGTCATGAGAGGTTTTGTTTTCGGTACACGAGACTCAAACTTAAATTTATGAAGATGTCTTAATGTTGTCGATGTAGAAACTTCAACTCCTTCTTCTTTCCATTTTCAGTGCAAGAATCGCAAACTTTTAAAACTGTTTTTCTTAACTATACGCTTCAATTTCCTGTCATCTCTAGCAGATGTTGTTGGTTTTCGGCCGCCATTTAGGCAATTATTTTGAAATTTTCCATTTTTTTAATATTGTGAATTTTACTAACGCTTTATTGCGAACAATGTAAAATAATTCGCTATATAACATTGGTTTTTACCGTGCTGATACAAATCAACCATACGAAGTTTAATAGATTCAGGAATATCACTCACACGACCCATTTTAAGACGAAAAAGCAAACTTCAAAAAGAATACTGATTTTAAATAAAATCATCTGAATTTAATCAGTTATGCCACCAGTTATGAATTGGTGATGTTTAAAGGGGAATTAATGTGAAATATTCTAATATTTTGAACTACTTGAATAAATATTCTATTATTTTGACTTTTCAAAATATTTTTTTTTCAAATAATCTTTTCAAAACTTATATTAATTTTAAGATAATAAATAAGTTTAATCAACAAAAAGTTCTTAATAAAAATATCGTTTGCATATTTGCATTAAAAGACATTAAATTACCAAACGATATTTTCAGTTTGTAAAAAAAGTAATTATTCTAATATTTTGAATGTGAGTTGTACATCAGCTGTTAAAATAAGTCATTTGTATCCTTGCTTGTGAGTATAATAATTGAGTCAAGTTATCTGTATTTGATCTACTATTATGATATTTAATAAATGTTCAGCCTTAAAGTTCAGTTCAAGTCTCTTCGATTCTTCATTGTAGTTTAAGAAAATCTTCACACGTATTGACATTTTTCAGTTATCTCTTCAGTTTCACACTCCTTCCAGCAAATACTTACACTGTGCTATTCTCTGTAATTGATTAAGTATGACTTTTTAAGACATACCGACTTAAAGTTGCATTTTGTAAACTATTAAAAACTACGAAAGAAAAAAAAGTGAGTACCTGTGGTTGAATGACTCAGCAACTTCTTCCGTGTTTAGTGAGTGAATTAACATTCACCGTGCTTTTATTTTTATTTTTTATCTGTGTGTCTTTATCTACTGTGAATTATTACATTGTGTGATCTTGAGTTTATCTCAAAATAATGCTGTGAAGATTTTTCCTTTTTGTATTTTGTTTGTACCCAAGACCAATTAGTTGAATATTTATTTTTTGTATGTGTCACGATTTATTCCTCTGTTTTCAAGAACACACAGGGTAGTGTGACAATTTTTTTAATGTAAAAGTGTATGGTTTCCTTCAATTTATTAGTACATATGTTATTTTGATTCAAGAAACTATTATATTATTTTATTTTTCTGCTTCGGAAATATATTCTTTTAAACCTCCGATAGTGCGCAAACTTCAAACAGATGGTATATAACAGGGACGGTGAACCTATGGCACGCATGCCACTTTTGGCATGTGAAAAAATAATTTTGGCACGGCATAGCTTGTGGCTCTAAACCAAAATAAAGTGAAATTTCACAAAATCGCAAATGATTTTTCCTGAATTCGATTAAATGGAAATTGAAAAATTTTATTGCGGCATATTACATTCCAATCTAATTAATTATGGTCTCAAAAATGTTTAAAAAACAAAGACGATATATGAAAACTATCGGCAAGAATTGGTTGTTAGACATTACTAAAGTCCGAAGGTAAAGTTATGGCAACTTTGAATTTATTTCAGAGCTATTCAGAGAAACTGGTGTTTGACATTTTAACTTTTTTTTTTTTGCCTATCTATGCTTTCAAGTCGCTGTTTTCACAAATGAATAATATCAAAACTCAAACTGAAAGCATTTGTCAGAAATATCTGGATCAGTTTGCTTTAAAATTAATCTGATCTTAAAATGCAACAACAGAAATCAAATTACATTGCATTCATTTTTTTAAAATTAATTTCTACAATATATTTGTTTCCATAATTATTATAGTGTAGCAACTACATGTATGTTTCTAATATTTTTAAAATCTTAATATAAAATTTCAAATAATTTTAATCCATTATTTCTTCTTCTACTAAATTAATTTTTTAGTTGGCACGTCATGGTCACGTAAAATATTTTTTTACCAAATTTGGCACGCGGCAACAAAAAGGTTTGCCAAACCTGGTATATAACAATAAAGTTTTGTTTAATTAACCTTTAAAACCTTTTTAAGACTTAGCAGTATTCTAATTTTTTAAATGTTGTTATGCTTTTTAAGTATGCAGTAGAGAGCCAGAAATCCGCATTGTTTGGGAGAATGCATTGTGCGGATTTCAGGTCATAAAAAGAACAATAATTAATAAAGGTTTAAAAAAACAAATAGGATAAATAAAATAAAACAACATTAATAGCAACATGCTTTTATATTAGATTATTAAATTATTTAATTATAAATGAACATTTTAATAAACAGAAAAAAAACAATATATGAAAACAATATAAACAAAACAACTTATTTTTTAAACTTTGAAAACGTTTGTTCAATTGTGTTCAAAACTTTAGTTTGTTCTAGTTTTTTTTTCTGCAGTTTATAGATAGTCATTAGTTCCTGCTCAGCTACACAATTTTTTTGCTTTAAGAATTCAAGGTTTTCTCTGCCAAATTTAAACCCTAATCAAACTGAATTTTCTCAGTATTTCCAGGCATAATCATCATCAGAATTGCTTTTGGCTGGATTCAAAACGATACTTCACCAGAAAAAAATATTGTAAAACAACTTAAATGATGAATAAAAACCTCTCGCATGTGATTAGATACAGAAACAGATAGAAGAGTCAATATCACTGAAATACCCAAATATATTTCTCAAATCTATCAACACACATGTGCATACTAAGTCTTCTCTTCGCTTCAGTCCCAATTTTTGCTGCATTCATTGTAAACGGAGATGAAAACGTCCTGAATCTATCATTTGTTTTGGAATGACATCATCATATTCTCCCTCATTCTTTTAGTGCCATGCAGGAAAGATGTTTACATCTGCAAACCTGTGTGGATTTCGGACGCTGGTGGATTTTAAGTTTGCGGATTTGTGGTGCTCTACTGCATCAAATTGTTGGAAACTACAACAAAAGTTTTTTTTTTTTTTTCCAAGATGATTTTTTTATGTTTAATGATATTTCCCACTTAAGACATATGAGTGAAAAGACGTATAACAATAATTTTTTCTTTTCTCTTTTTTGAAGTCGAGTGACAATGAGTTTTAAGATGTAATTTTTTTAAATTAACTATTTTTTAATGAAATGTGACCAATGAGGTTTACTGAACTATTAAAATATTTTAACGCTAATATCTCATTTAGTATTAATGTATTAGTTTTATTTTTATTTCCGTTACTACACAAGTTGCCAGCAATGTTATTGTTTTTCCTATTATTATGCACACAGTCTTTAGATATTTGAAATTTTTTTCCTGTGTTTTTATATTTTGAAATGTTATATGTATAAGTATATTATTATTATTATGTGCCCCCTTCCTATATTGGCATCCTGTCTCTCCGGGCTGGATCCGGCTATAGTTACTGCACAAAACGAAAATATTTTCTAGAATGATTTTTTTCTCTTTTCTTTTTCTCTTCCTTTTCTAGAATGATTTTTTTCTCTTTTCTTTTTCTCTTCCTGCTACACGAATCAAAATTATGCTCAAATGGTGTAAATTTTGAATTCTTTTTTCTGTTTTTCCTTGTAGATGGTTTAAAATTCTGCTCAAATGGTACAAATTTTTAAATTTTTTTTTGTATTTTTTGACGAGGCAAAATTATGCTCAGACGGGACAAATTTTGAATGTTTTTGTTTTAGACAAATCAAAATTTTGTTCAGAGGGGACAAATTAATTTTTTGTGTATGTGTTAAATACGAATCAAAATTTTGTTCAGACAGGACAAATTTTGTAATTAAAAAAAAAATCTCTACAAGGCAAAAAGTGGCGTAGTTGTTTTTTTGTTGTTGTTGTTGTTGTTTTTTCTTTTTCTTTTCCTTTTCTTTTAAATGACACAAAATTATTCTAGAGAAGCAAATTTTGGCAGTATTTTATTCATTTTAGATGTTTGCTAAGATGACGATTTTTCTTAGTTTTTTTTTGTTGTTGTTGTTTATTTACAAATTAGAGCATTTTGTTAGGACAATGCAAAATTTACCTAGACGAGGAAATTTTTGACAAGTGCATGAAGTAGACGTCTTCATGCCAACATACGATTTTTTTATTTAAAAAAATTGAATTTTTTTTAGTTTTGTTTGTTTGCATTCTTGTTGCCTTTGGGTCAGATGTGAAACGATGTCGTTCACATGTTGAATGACCGAGTGTGAGTTGTGGTTTTTAGGTTCTCAAAACAGACTCATGCTAGCAACAGGATGTATTAGCAAAGTTCCTACAGGAAATCTAATGGTGTAAAGCCCAACCCAACAAATATGCTGAGGCGTAATTCTTTGTAACTCTGACCTGGGAATGACTGAGATTTCAGAGTTACAGATACTTCGCTTTTAAACAGGATAAGACGTCCCTTTTCCAACCCTAATGACAATTACGGCTATAGTATCAGCTGATGCCTTTTATTTCCCCGAATCCCCCTTAATTTTAAAGTGTAAATAGTGTAATTATTCTGCATAACCTAGATTCATTAAACTATTCTTGACCATAAGCCCTAGAATTATTATATAACATATATATATTAAAGTCAATTGCCAACACGTTCCAGTAAAATCGAATTATATGATTCAATGTTGTTACTATATATGTAGTTGTTCAAAATATACATCTTCTTGCAATTTACAATAATTTATGTACATACGTAATTATTTTCTTATTCATAACTTCCAATTCTCATCTGTATATTAAATATATTATTGTAAAATAAAATTCTACTCTATGTTGAAATTAATAAACAAAGAAGTAATTTTTAGTTTGATGCTAATTTAATTTGAATAATAATAAAACCTCTTTATATACTCATGCATTTATAAAAATCCACAAACACTTTGTAATAAGACGATCAGTGTGGCATATGGATTTTTACACTCCCTGTCAGTTCTTGAACTTTTTTCTTAAAAGTGTCTGTTTGCGGTCAATCGAATGAATTTTGAATAGGAGTGTGTATGAGTTCTAGGCAAAATATAAGGTATTCAGTAATATCCGGCCATTGTGATGACTAGATGTAACCAAAATGTGGTTGAATTTTAGTGATGGGCGATTCTTGGGATTTTAACAATTAAAAAAATCCACATCGTAAAAAACACAATCGATAGAATCATCGATTACTTCTCAGAATCTATAATCGAGGTGTTCTACAATCGATTTTTAAAATCATTTCTTTTACATGCTTATTAAGTAGTTTATAAAAGGGAGGGAAGGATTGTACTTTGTGCCAATATATTAAAAAAGAGAAACAACATAAATATAAAAATTTATGAGAAAGACACAAATATAAATATGTATAAAAAGCATACAGTTGCTTCGAAATCTCTAAGGTTTCATCATCAGTGCTTAAAAATCAAAGATAAAATTAAACTCTGGGTTAAAAGGGGGGGGGGGGGGCAGAGAGCCAGAAAGGGGTACCTTACAGCTCGACTGTCAACTGCGAAATGCAACATACGGCTGACAAACAGCCACAGATTACTATCTATTTCTCTGTGGCGAGGTCGATCTCACGCGCTCGCGATTTTACAACCATCACGTATAGTGTGATTACGTACAATAGCATGGTGATTGGCTGAAAGATGGTTACATACTTGTTGGAGGAGGAGTTAAATGATAACAATTCAATAAACAAGTACATGAGCGACTTTGTTTAATGGTTTAAGCACAGTCGATTACTGAACTATACAGTGTGGTGGTTCAAGAACAAAATTAGTAATCTGAAGGTGTCAAGTTGTGTCCTTCGTTGTAAACGTATTGTGTGTTTTTTAGTTTTGTTGATCTTTATTGAATTAGTTAAGTTAATAAATAGTATATATTTACTATTTACAAATAATATTTTATTAACTGATAATAAAGATTACTTATTGTCAGTTGCTTTGTAATTTTTAATTGTTAATTAGAAAATTAAATTATAATTGCAATTAAGTTAAATAAAATTTAATTTTAAATTACAATAATATAATACATTTTTTAAATATTTTTTTATTCATATGAGTTATTTTTTAATAATCAAATGGACATTTATTAAAATGCAATAACTCCTAAACTTACATTAATAATATTTTTATGTTAGAATTTTAGTAGCAGATAAATATCAAAGTGATAGAAATAATTTATTTATTTTCATCTTTTAAATAAATTTCATTTAAATGTATAATTAATGTATTTAAATGCCAATATTGATATTTAAATATATATAAATAATATTAATTAATATTTTTATTTAAATATATAATTAATATTAATAAATGTCATTATTTTAATATATAATTACTATTAATAAATATTACTGTGTAAACATATAATTATTTTCGTTTAGTTGTTTGTTTAAATTACAATTGTTATATTGTTACATTCTCTTCAGTTTTCAGTGATTAGTTAGCAATACATAAATTATGAAAAAATAAATCAATCTATGTTAAAGGAAAACTTCAGACATAGCTCGAAGAATGATCTTTTGTTTTGGATGATACACTTCGTACAAGCCCAAACATTACATGTGTTGTATATAAAATCAAACTAAATGAATACAAATGAAATAAAGAAAACCTACAATAGCATCAAATCACAGCTGTGCATAAATAATAAAAGAAAAGATATATAAATACACTCAAACACATAGAAATAACAATAAATATAGTTATCATTATTTGAGTTTGAAAATAAAAAATTGGATGGGGGAGGGAGTGTAATTAGTTGCTTATTTTAAAATCACAGCATACATATATATGCTTAATATAACAATTAACTTCTCTTTAGCTTAAGCTTTGCTGGACTAAATATTCAGGACTATTACTTAATATGTATTCATTTTGTAATTTGGGTCTTCATCAATACCAGGGTTTAAAACTATATTGACAATTTTGCTATTATCTGAAGTTGATATCCAATTTACAATGTTATTTTTTATCAAAGAGCATGTGAGAGAAATAAAAACTTATTGGAAAGGGTTATACGTTTTACTAAAACATAAATGCATAAAGTTCATCAAGCTCTCATTTTTTTATATAAAGTATTTTAATTCTATGCAATTTCATATTTCCTATTCACTTTTTATGTTACATTTGGCTGGTAGATGGCGCCATCATAAATCAAAGGACTGTCATTACAAATACATAACTCTTATTTTATTTATTTATTAATAAAGTAAAATGTTGAAGTCGCCTAAAAAAACTGGTTTTAAACAAATATTATTAAAATGTCAAATTTAAATATTGAATAATAAAAAAACAAAATCAATTCTCAAATCGTATTTATTTTAATTATTCGATTTAATGTTGAATTTTCCAGACAGAGGGCGACACTACACTATTATGGAGTATTTATTATATTAATTACTGTAAAAGCACTTATTTTCGCGAGCCGGTCGTAATCGTGAAAATTTAAGCCTCGCGAAATATTTTTTTTTTACCTCAATAATAAAAAATCAGAAAATTTTCATTTATCCAAAATTTAATGAATACAATTACTTAAATAACAAATACAGTAGAACGCCGATTATCGGAACTCCAATTAACTGAACTTCCAATTATCCGAACAGTCTATTTCTCTCAACAAAAAAAATTAACCGAACTTCTATTTATCCAAACAGCCGATTTCTCTCATTTTTTTTTTTTTTTCCCTTAATGATGATGGGATTGTAGATGAGATTTAAGATGAAAAAGAACTTTAAGAAATTAAAGAAATGAAAACGAATGCTCTAAAAATGACCCGGGTCTATCACATAACGAAGATTTTGAATGTTTGGAAAAAGTTTTGAAATAGCTGGTACTGCAGAAGAACACAGCCTACTCAACTAACTTATTTAAGAAGAATTCGAGATATGGCAGCATTGGAAAGAACGTCTTCTTTGAAGCAAGCAGCAATCGAAAGCTCTTTTGCTTAAGAGGCTACTTCAGTCAAGTGAAAAGACCCGTTCGCTAATGCTAATCCTATGGAAGAAATTTATAAAGATATCTCGGTTGCATTTTAATATTTTTAAATGATTTTGTTTGCATTGGATAGCTAAGATCGGTCTGTACAAAGGCTGTTTTTTACTTTTTCGATTTTATTTACAGATATTTTTCATGAGCACACTTTCATTTTCGGAACCGGTTTTGAAACTGAAAGCATCCCCATAAAAAAAAATCTGCAATTGAAATCGAAAAAGTAAAAAACGGCCTGCATACAGACCGATCTCAGCTATCCAATGCAAAAAAAAAAAAAAAATCATTTAAAAATATTGAAATGCAACCAAGATATCTTTATAAATTTCTTCCATAGGATTAGCATTAGCGAACGGGCCTTTTCCCTTGACTGAAGTAGCCTCTTAAATTAAAATCTCAGGAGTTAAGAAAATGATAAAAAGAGAAAAAGAAAATTTTAAATGATAAAAAAGTAAACAAAAATAACAGTTTTTAAACACGCTAGCACTAACTGGTTCTGCCAGTCCTAAGCCTGGATAAAGTGTGAAGGTTTTAGTATAGTCAGGAACATCCCTTAAATTGTCTGTCCATTTATCCGAACTTTTGCTTATCCGAACTAGGGTCGGTCCCGACTTGTTCGGATAATCGGCGCTCTACTGTAAGTACAAAAATTTCTTGAATACTTACAACTATTTCTTGAATACTATACAACTATTTCTTGAATAAAAACAACAATACAATTAATTGAACGAACTTTGCGGACAAAAGAAAGTTTCTTAAAATGCCTTATGTAAAAGGGGTTCTATTTAGGTAGTTTCGGGATGTTTCAACTTTCAGTTCTGTTCATGTAAAATTCGCGAAATCTATCTTCATTTTCGCGAAAATTACGGCTCGCGAAAATAAGTGCTTTTACAGTAAATATTCCTGGTTTCCTGTCTCGTATTAAACCTATTTAATTATTTAAATTATATACGTGTGTGCGTATATGTATTTTTAACGGTTTAGTTGTTGCTCGGATTTTAGCCACTCGACTTTAATGTATATAGCTTTTTACATTATTTAATTGCTGAATAAGTTTTATTTCAGTTGTATTTTGCTCTGGATTCATGCAATGTTTGCAAAGTTTTAATAGTGAAAAAAAATACTAATAATTAAAAAATATTTAAAAAATTAGATATTTGTATGACAAATTTTGTATTTTATGTCCTTTTTATTTAAAGTGATGAAGCAAATAACAGGGCCGAAACTAAGGGGGTGGGGGGGGGAAGAGGAGCATGTGCCCCGGGCACCAGAACAAAGGGGCGCCAAATGAAGGATTATACCTTTGGAAAGGATCATTTTCTTCTGATGGACTGATGGCTTCCATTATTATGAAACAGCCATTATAAATGAAGTGTTAGGTGAAGATGAAAGAGCAGTCGTAAAAAGTTAGAACTCTGATTTTCTGGTCCGAATGGGAAAAAAAAATGGCCATATTTTTATTTATTTATTTATTTGCAAAAAAAAAAAAAAAAAAAAAAAAGGCTTTTTTTCCCCATTCGGACCAGAAAATCAGAGTTCTAACTTTTTACGACTGCTCTTTCATCTTCATCTAACACTTCATTTATAATGGTTGTTTCATAATAATGGAAGCCATCAGTCCATCAAAAGAAAATAACTCGGTGAAAGCGGAAACTCGTTTAGGCGGGACTCGGATAATCGGGACTCTACTGAATATGTCATTTTAAAAATGATCTTTAGAATATTTTTGTTGATGTTCAGAGGGACCTCCCCTTGGATCCGCCACTGTAGATTACGTAGTTCAGTATTTTATGATTACATATTTTAAATTTTAAAATGAGTCATCTATTATAAAATTAGTAAAATTCTCTTTGTAAATATACTTTGTAGAAGGGGGGTGGGGGGCGCCAAAAAGGCTAGTTTCGGTCCTGGCAAATAGTTTGATAAACCTTAATTTAAATTAAAAAAAATAAAACTGTATATAAATTTAAAAATTGCATTGCTTAAGTATATATGTATTGATTTCATGCCATGAATTTTTGCAATAATTTTATCCACAGTTGAAAACTTTTTTAATAGCCTAGTAATTTTATTTTTGTTTATCATGTCAGTTATGATGATAAGAAAACAAACATTTAGAAAGCCAGCATTAATTTGTTGTGGTTTCATGTTTAATTCTAGCTAATTCTCATAAGTAATATAGATAAAGTTTAAATTAAAAAAATAAGAAAAAAAAGGAAGTATGTTAATTTTATTTATAAGTTGGAAGTAATAAATGTAAAAAAAAAAAAAAAAAAAATAAGTTATAAATAAAATAGGTAATGAAAATATTATTTATTTTTTAACTTGCTACAAATTGAAATTCACCTCCTCCTCCTCCCCCCCCCCCCGCCTCTTTTAAGCTTTAATACTTTATTGTTTAATTTATATGTTTGTAATCATTTGACTGACAACATCGTAATTTATGCTATATTAAATTTACAAAGAATAAATAATAATTGTACATAAATAATTGCGCTACATTATTTACAGTGATAGCATTTAATTCTGTAGCATACAATGGTAGCATTACATTTAATTATACTTATTAATCATAGGATTAAATGCTTTATTATTAAAGAATGTTAAATTAATGTATTATTAACCATTTGGAAAAATGATTATTATCCTCGTCAGGGTAGGAAATCAAAAGCACATCTGAAGCTTTTTCTTGGTTTAATCCGCATTTTATTCGTTTTCTGATTGGTCTATACAGTAATCTGTATTTCCTTTTACTTTCAACAGAGATGGATACTTATGTTGCCACTATGACAAAAAAGTAATAAAAGCTACAAAAGAAAAAAAAAATAATAACTCAGAAAAAAATTGAGATACAGCTTTCAAACAAATTGTATTTAAAAACGTAAGTTTCAGGTGAATAATACGTACGAGTCGCAGGCGATTTTTGTCGCTTGCAATTTTTACGTGTAATAACACTATTAATGTTTAATTCATGGCGTACGTAATGTATGATCAACTCCGTAAGATTTTTTATGTCTTAAATTTTAGTCTTTGAAAAAATCATTTTCCAAATGGTCGTTGTAATTTGCTAAATTGCATTATTTATTTTTTTATTATTTTCTAATGATGTAAATTAATTGCTTTTATCATATTGAAGTAAGAGTAATTAAAAATAATATCAAGATTGGATTTTATTCGAGAGGGGGGGGGGGGAGGGGGTCATAAAATTAAAACATTTATAAAAGTCTTTTAAATATCAAACGCATTTAGCAACCTTTGGGTTTCATTCTTATTAGATTTAATTTGCTTTTTCAATTCCTACTATTAGTTCACACTCTCCCTATATTTATATATCTTGTTTAAATTTTCAATCGTTGATAAAATACGTATTATTTATCCTATCAAGTTGAAATAAAATTTTTTAAACTTGTATTGGATGACACTTGACGTTAGTATAGTTTTTTCAAATATTAATTCGTTAATTAAATTTTAATTAATTAATTTTAGTTTTATGTGGGAGACAAAATGGTGGCCATTGGTTACTGAACAGCATTTAATGCATCCTCATACCTATAAGGGGTTACCATAGGGGGGACCCTGTTCTGTCGCCAACTTGGCGATATATCGCCAAATTTGGACTTCGTGATATCTCTAATATTTCGCAAAATTCCCATAGACTTCCATTGTAAACCTACTTGCTTATAGAAAATGAACAAATTGAGATATTTTACAACAACAAAAAGTAATATTAGCTTAAGGGATTATATTAAATTTTTCTTTGACTTAAGTAGGCATTGACTTTAAAAACAAAAACTTTTATATTACTTATTATACAAATAAACTCATTCTTATTAGACTTAATAAACTCATGATCTTCGTCCTCATTAGATACAGTTGATCTTTAAGTGTTTTATACTCATTTTCATTTGAAATTTCAACTATAGGAAAAAGCTTTTCTATTATATCAAGAATTTCAGTAGTTTTATGCCGCAAATTTATTCATGTCTTTGTTCATTTCATTTTCACTGTTTTCGGAACGAAAAATACGACAGATATGAAAAAGAGCAGAACTGATAAATGTTGCTGTTTAAGCGAATTAAACCCATAGATATAGTAAAAATAACTTATTTTACTATATCTATGTTCTGCGGCTGTTGTCAGCTGTATGTCGCATTTCGCTGTTGACAGTCGAGCTGTAAGGTACGCCTTTCAGCGTCTCTGCCCCCCCCCCCTCTTTTAACTCAGAGTTTTAATTTTATCTTTGGTTTTTAAGCTCTGATGATAAAACCTTAGGGGTTTCGAAACAGGTTTTCAAACACTTTTTATACATATTTATATTTGTGTCTTTCTACGTTGTTTCTCTTTCTTAATATTAAGTAGTTTTTAATAAATACATGGCAACTAAAAACATATAAAATTAAAAATATACTAAGCAATGTAAATTTAACATTGAGATGTTCGATGGCTTTATTAAAAAAAAAAAAAAAAAAAAAAAAAAAAAAAAAAAAACCCTTCTACAATTTTCATTTGAAGATGAACGAAAGGTGGTGATAAAGGCAGAAGCAATAATGTAGTTTTCTGCTATTGTTTTCATTCTCTCTTTCATCCAATAGGAAGCCTTCAAAAAGTTGTATTCTAAAATCTATATGTATATTACGCTATTGTACGTGGCACAGAAATCGTGATTATTTGTTAATTGTTTAATGGCAATGCCCAAATGAAACGCATCGCATTGGTTATTGAACAGCATTTAATGCATCCATACCTATATCGGGAGGGGGGGGGGGGTACCGTATGGGGACCCTCTTCTGTCGCCAAATGCCGCCAGCCGTATTTGCGACCAAAATTAGTCGTCAAAAGTGACGCCAAATTGGCGATATCTCTATTATTTCGCCAAATTCCCATAGACTTCCATTGTTAACCAATAGTGTTTACTTGCTTACAGAAAATCAACAAATTGGGATATTTTTAATTATATTTAAGGGAGTCCAAGTAAATAAAATTATGAATAAAAGTAACATGATACAATGCTTAGCATGCTTTCCTAAACATAAATTTTAAGGGAGACCAAACTGGTCGCCAAGGGCGGCTAGTTTGTTAATAATCTTAATGCAGCTTGTTTTGTATACACCTTACCAGTTTTTAAGTCTTTTAAAAGAGATACTAATATTTAAACCTACCTCTTTTTCTGCAATTGTGGTTTTTTACATTAAATATGTTAAACATAGTAACAAATATATTAAACATAGCAAATATGTTATTTCATGAAATCAACTTTAATGTTACACCATCTCCGCTGCAGTATTTATTCTTCCAATATTATATGTCATACTAAATTTAAAAAAAAGCCAGTAAACTCTAAATGATTCATATCTTTAAATTATGTTCAATATAAATTTATTTAATGAAGTCTGCATACTAATGTTTCTGTAAAACGCTGTAAATTTCACGTTGTATGAGCATAGTAATAATAAAGTATCATGGATTTTGCATAACTTATCAAATTTAATTCTATTTATGTGTTGATCCAGTAAATTAATTGTACTACAGATGCCAGCAAAATTAGTTGAATAATGGCGCCAACTTTTGAAAAATATTGGGTGGGCTCAAATATTTTTGAGTAAAATAACATACAATTTTTTCCCGTAGTGCGGGTGGAGAGAAAGTCGAGGGAGGCGCGAATGACTAAAGATGATAATTTGAAGTTAAATTATGCTTTTTCTAAGAAAGATATAAAATCATTAATTTTATAAATTATTTTATTAAATTATAGTCTTGTAAGTTCTTCCTTATAAATACATTAATATTTATTACAAACTAGTATATAACCCCATCAAAATTGACGGAATGTAAATGAAAAATCTTCAAAACAGTGTTTTAGATCATGAAGATAGAATATAGATGAGAAGAATGAAGATAAGCTTTCAATCACAGGACTTGTATCCAAAAATAGTACTCGGTTCGTTGCGCTGGTGATTCCAACTTAAGCATCACATGATTTAGATGTAGTTTCAGTTTTTCATTATAGATGGCAGCATCAAATGTCATTGGGTATTTCATTATTAGGGTTTCGTTCATCTGACGAAACCCTATTCGTCTCGCTCCTCTGTCTGTCTGTCCGTCTGTCTGTCCGTCACAGAGCCCGTTCTCAGAAACTATACATGTTAGAGATATGAAATTTTGGGTACTTATAGCTGAACACCTCACATCATACGACAAATCATAAAATTTTGAAAAAGTCGTAAGTTTAACCCTTTGGGGTCCCACATGTGCATTTTAAACAATTCTTTCTAAGTGAGCCCCTAATTATGTTGGAGACATGAAATTTTGGGTACTTATAGCTGAACACCTCACATCATACAACAAATGATAAAATTTTGAAAGGGTCGTACTTTTAACCCTTTGGGCTCCCGCATGTGTATTTTAAACAATTATTTCTAAGTGACTTCCTAATTAGTTTGGAGACGTGAAATTTTGCATGCTTATAGCTGAACACCTCACATCAAACGACTAATCATAAAATTTTGAAAAAGTCGTACATTTAACCCATTGGGCTTCCGCATGTGTATTTCAAACAATTCTTTCTAAGTGAGCTCCTAATTAGTTTGGAGGTGTGAAATTTTGCATACTTATAGCTGAACATCTCACATCAAACGACAAATCATAAAATTTTGAAAAAGTCGTACATTTAACCCTTTGGGCTCCCACATGTGTATTTAAAAAAATTCTTTCTAAGTGAGCCCCTAATTAGGTTGGAGGCGTGAAATTTTGCATACTTATAGCTGAACACCCCACATCCAACGACAAATCATAAAATTTTGAAAAAGTCGTGCATTTAACCCTTTGGGGTCCCACATGTGCATTTTAAACAATTCTTTCTAAGTGAGCCCCTAATTATGTTGGAGACATGAAATTTTGGGTACATATAGCTGAACACCTCACATCATACGACAAATAATAAAATTTTGAAAAAGTCATACATTTAACCCTTTGGGCTAAAGTTTTATGTTTAACCCTTTTAACTCCAGCTTGTGTATTTTAACCCATTCTTTCTAACTGAGCCCCTAATTAAATTGGAGATTTGAAATTTTTCATACTTATTGCAGAACACCTGAGGCCTGGCGACAATTCATAAAATCTTACGTTTAACTCTTTGAGCTACCACATATGTATTTGAACAATTCTTTCTAAGAGAGCCCCTAATTAAGTTGGTGACATGAAATTTTGCATACGTATAGCTGAATGCCTCAGACCACACGACAAATCATAAAATTTTCAAAAAGTCTTTTATTATTTACCCCTCTCGGCTCTAACTTGTGTATTTTAAGCAATTTTTCTAACCTCCGCTCTTTTAACCCGGGGAGAAATTTTCGAACTTTTACCGACACCTCTTTGACCATTCTTTCATATTATGCACCATAACCTTACATATTTTAGTTCCATTTTTTTCCGCCAGGTGCGCCTACTTATCTCGGGTGCTATGGGCCCAATCCCCTCGACTAATATATCTACGGATAGTATGTAAAACGGATTTTGGTTCGGATACAGGTTTGTTTAGAATCAAGTGCGCCCCCTGGTTGTGAGATGTGGAACTAACAGATTTTTCAAAAGGATAAAGTGTTTTGAAAGGAATATTAAACCAAACCCTCTGTGCGATCTGTGATCACACTTACCCACTTGTTTTATTTTTGAGATTTGAAAAATTCCACATGATCAATAAATATGAATCAAAATAAGAAAAAATGCTCGTTGAAAAAGGTATAGGCCCTATTTTTTCTTTTTAATTTTAAGTTAATAGCAAAAAGACTTCTATCAAAGTAGCTACATTTTCTGGTAACACGTAATCATGAAAATTGTACATTAAAAAAATATTTTTCTGACTTAAAAAAAAAGATTCATCATTTTATTAATAAAAAATTATTATCCTTTGTTCTTGTATGACTACAACAAAGATATTATGTAAACTACAGTTTAAAATAATATTTAAAATACCAAAATTTGAAACGAAAAATGTCTCATTTGAAAATATCAGAATTACATCCCAAAATTTAAATATTATAGCATGAAAATTGCATTGCATTTGTAACTAATATATATATTATAGGAAAACGTACGTTTAATTCTATAAAACTTGTTATAAAGTATATTTACATATTCATATTAATTACCGAGTAGAAGACCAATTGCAAAAGTAATGCAAAATTGTAACTATTAATTGCATTAATATGATTATTTTATTTTCCTCTACAAACTTTCATGTAAAAACGATATTATAGATATCCCTAATATTTTAATTACAATAAGAATTGATAAGAAATATTCATTTTATTTGCCATGCCTTCAAAGCTGATAAAATGCATAAAAAAGTACAATTTCAACAGACAGTTTCTTTGTTTAGATTGAATGCTGGTAGATGGCGCCAAAACAATTTTTATCAAGGAATCCTTAATCCAGTACAAAATAACTCGCAGGAATGATTCACAGAGTTCAGCTTACATACTGAATTCAAACTTACTGCTTATAAATGTAAACAAAGGGGAAAAACGCATTTCAAAATATTTAAAGGCTTTAATATGCTTTTAAAATATTTTAAGAGCAGAATCGAATGTCAACCGTATTTTTTTTTATTATTATTGAATTGGGTAAAGAGTTATTCATTTGTTTCTGGATTTGGAATTTGTGCTTCTGAATGGCAATCTGTTGTTGGTATTAGCTGGTAATTTTTAATTTAGAACTTAAAACATTATAATTGTATACGTTTTAGAGAAAATAAAGAAGTAATGATGTAATATATGATGCAACGAACGTATACTATCATAAGTCGAACAATTACCTTATTTACGGAATCAGAATGCTTAAGCCTAACGTGGCCGCGATATGTTTTTCTTACGAAAGATTATCGGAATCCGGATGAGTTCACCCGGAAGTGTTATACAGTTAGCGCTATTATATATATAATAATGCAAAAATTGGGTAAATAAAAACTATTGAAAGTGGAAAAAAAAAAAAAAACATATATTTTAATCACCTTAAGTACTTATTAATTTAAGACATTAAAACAGATGGCAAAATATACAGGAAATTTGTTTTGAGATAAATTTAATTATACATCCTCTGAAGAGGCTTTCAGTACATTTGTAAGTCTAATATTGATGTACTGATTATTTTTCAAACAAAATTATTTTGAGAAGTCGATAAAACCAAATTTTATTTCAGTGATAAAATAAATAAATAACGAAATTAGTCAATTGAATTTGGGTGTGCGGAAAGATCAAATTATTGGGTGGACTCATGCCCGACGGGCCTATATAAGTTGGCGCTAGTGTAGTTGAACACCGATACCTCTAACTCGTTACCGCTCGAATACCGTTGAACACAGCCCCGGTTCCTCTGAGAAATTTTCAAAACCTCTTTTCAAACAAGTTTTTTCAAATATAAGATTCAATATGCTATCAAGAAATATGCTCAAAGGTAAAGATCAAAACGCAACGCTATTTTGGAACGCTAAATACGTTAAGAAAGTACTTCCAACTCATTATCTATCTTTAAAAACATTATTTAAATGTTTTCAAGGATTTTGCTAACTTTATTTTAGAAAAAATTCCCTTTTCTTTTTTATGAAAATGCGATGTCCAAATCGCGTAACTACAGCACATTTAGATAGAATCGAATAGCTTTTTCATTTTTCGATAACGGCAAAAAGTTTGATATAGTCTAAAGTTCCCCTAAATGTCTAATGCTGTGAAATTTCCTTGCTGATAGAAAACAAAATAGCTTTATCGAGAAACGGAAGAATAACCATAAAAATATAGCTGGTAAGAAGGAACCTGTCTAACACGGGAACTGGTTTTCTATTCCTAGAGATTCCAACATGAGTCAGTATCCAAATCCAGTGTATCTAAGCCACTTTCTGACGCATTTGCGAACTCATTTTTTAATTTTAGTCGCATTAGCTGCAATCTATTAGCATTTCCCCCTTTCGATAAAGGCAAATCGTTTGATACATGTTAAAGTTCCCTAACTGTCTATCGTGTCTAATGCTGCGAAATTCCCCGTTGGTCGAAAACAAAAGAGAATAGAATGGTTGAAAAATGGAAGGAGAACCAGACAAATATATCCGCTAAGAGGTAATTTTATAACTAAAATAAAACTTCAATGGACCTTACTTGTAAGTAATTTCGATCATTGTCATTAAATCTTGCTTTAGTTTTTTGCTAGGGGCCATGGTTTTCGAGATTTAGTTGCGCTTTTGCCCCATCTCTCAGCTGAAAAGACACCTGAAGGGAAGCTATAATGGATAGTGGAAAATTCATGAAACGGTGTCCGCTGATGGCAAAAAGTTGAAAAGCGCTAATAGGAAGAAAAAGGTAAGGAAAGTTTACGTATCAAAAATTAGAATCTTTCCGCAATTAGCAACAAAATGGCCAAAAATAAAATAAAATAAAATAAAATAAGAATTAAAAACATTCCTGGCTGTGAAAACAGGAACTAAAAAGATGGTAAATGGGATCAATGTTTTTTATTGATTTTTCTACGTCATTTGAGATCAATGCCATAATTTTCCCATTATTAGAATGTACTTGAGGAGCTGTTAAATGACACCAATAATATTGACCGAGTCACAGGTGAAGAGGAGCAGGGAGAAAATAGACGACGGGACTAAGTCCTTTCCAACGAGATATTACATGATGGCTCTGGAGAAGATAGAAGAAATGCTCTCGCAAAGGGAGCCATTAGGTCCTAAATTGATGATGGGGTAGATCAAGGATGAAAATGAACTTGATTAAAGAGAGGACTTGGGGAAGTTGAGCAGAATGGTAAAAGAACAAAGTGAAGCTTGTACTTAGGGCCAGAGAAAGGAAGAGGGGCCCAATGAGTCCAAACTGGGTCCTAATGGTCAGAATGAGTTAAGAACTTGGAGAATAGTAGTTATAATGGAGAGGAATAATGAGAGAAAAATTTATTAAAAACGGATGAAAACTAACAATAACATGAGTCTAAAAGTGAAAGGTTTCAATGGGAGGCGCCACCTGGTGGTAGAAAAATCAAATAGATATGAAAGATAGGGGAGAGTAAGAAGATTTTATTTTGTGAATTTCATAATTTTTGGACAAAAAATAGGCTAAATGTTTGAAGAAACAAAACTTTAAAGCGCTGTCTTGCGGCGAAAAGGGAAGTTAAGAAAAATATGCCACTATTTTTTATTCGATTTTAGACACAATGGGATGTTAGTCTTATAATTTCCCTACAAGTTGAAGGTACCGTACCGGAATACGTAAAAACCGCCGCTAGGTGCTCCCTTTAGAGCATTTTAAGCCCTGGGTCCTAAAACTAACGGTGGATTGACAAAAGAATGATTTAGAAAGGTTATGAGATGACTATTTTTTAAGGTATTACATGAGTGGGGTAAAATAATTTTGAAAAATTCCCTTCCATGGGGTGGCACTCAAAATCTTGAAAACACATAATTTGCAGTGCAATTTAATTATTAACAATAATATTCTAATATTAAGAAAGAGGTATGGGACAGCTTAGGAGGGCTAAAATAAAAGAAAAATTGAAAATTAGGGGCAAACTGGAGCTAAATTCGATAGAAATCTTCTGTATTAACAATTGAAACCAGAACTTTACATAACTGATAACATAAACCACTGTGCATTTTAACCCATATCGGTTAATAACAAAAGGGATTGGGAAAGCAGATGTACTCCTTCGGGGAATAATGACTTACACCAGAAGGTAAGTTTGACTCTTCTGAAAGCTTCATTTCTCTCTCTTTCTCTCTCATTTCGAGATATGTTTTCTCGATTCTCTTCATTTCTCTCTCTCGTGCCTCCAGATATGTCTTCCCGATTCTACGAGTAGCTGCTTTAGAAGTCTGCACGAGCAGAAATTTCCAGGCCCGGGCCCGGCCCAACTCATAGAAATAAAAATTCGGCCCGGCACGGTATAACAGCTGAAATTTCGGCCCGAGACCGGCCTGACCCGGAAAAATGTTAAAATCTCGTCCCGAGCTAATTTCTACAAAACATTGATTTTTACGTCGATTTGGTTAAAATTTTGTCTCGTACGAGAAGTTCTGACCGTTAAAACAACATTCTGTTATAGGCAGGTTCTTTTTCACACATTTTATTATATTTCCATTAGGTACAGGGCTTAATTTCTAACAAAAAAAGTGCCGGAGCCCTAATATTCTGTGGTACCGGGACAACAACAGTACCGTTCCCCCTCCCCCCCCCCCCTCCAGTCTCTCCAATCTGCATATTTATATTCCGTACATTATTTGAAAATTTTAAAGCATTTTTTTTTAGCAAAATAAAAATTTTAAATATATCTATCAGCATATGCTTAGCTGTCAACTATTCCACTATTTAGTTATCTCTCCTTCTGAATAGTAAATTTTTGCCTAATTTTAAAGTTAATCCCTTGTAGAATTCTGCGATTAAATATCGTAAGGATTATGATTAGGAAATAGTGTTAACACAAAAAAAGGATAATTCGCAGCTATGCATTTTTAAGTAAAAATGAAGGAAATTTACAGAAATTAATATTTATATGCTGAAGAATGGAATAATGTTTTACAATTTCCTATAAAAGGTGCATATCTTAAACTATAATCGATTCTTTTCGCATAACGATCTTTTGTGGTGAGTCCCTGAAAATCAGATTAAATTAAAAATTTGACACCGTTATCGGAAAGAATCTATGCTTTTATACAAAAAGTGTCGTCGCCGACATAAATTTGAAATAGAAGTACACGATTTCTGTTTCCCCTTCATTTTGATCAAAATAGCATTAAAATGATTTGAAATAGAACATAATACGCATTTTTAAAGAAGGAAAAGTTTTTTTTTTTCTGTACATGAATAAATAAAATTTTGCTTGTAATACAGGTTGAGCTCGAGTCAGTCCAAGCCCAAAAACTGATATAAAAATTGAGTCCGTTTATCTCCATCTCCTACGCGTGCGACACATTACGTCATGTATAATTGTTTGGGTGAAAAAGAATGCAAAAGCTTGGAGATGGGAAGGAAAGGAAAAAGTAATTTAAACTTCGTTTTTTCGGAAGCGCTATTGAATTGGGCTCCGGAGCCCTGTATTTATGAGCTCCGGTGAATTCCGACGAATATTTAAATATTTACTAAAAACAGAGAAGTACCGGAGCCGGGCTCCGGCGCAAATTAAGCCCTGATTAGGTACATTTTAATAAGCGTAGAAATCTACTATTGTTTAAAAAGAATATATTTGAATGTTTAATTGTAGAATAATGCCGATTTCAAAATGTGTGCATTTTTTGCAAAAAACTTTTGGTACAGGCCTAATTTTACTGACATTTGAACTGATCAGGCCACGCCAAGACAATGATTTTCATACGGGCTGGGTCAAAACTAGGATTAAAAATTTTGGACAGTGAAGATTAGAAATGAAAATCCTAAGCCCGGCTCGACCCGAGCCTTCAGAAAAAAGTATGCCCCGGCCTGAAAAGAGTGGAAACCAGGCGATACCCGAGCCGAGTGCTGTGAATGAAAATAAGCCGGGCGCAGGCGGCGGGCCGGTCCTTGCAGATATCTAGCTGCTTGCTTCCCGTTTCTCGACTTTTTTCAACATTTTATATATCATTGGCCGAGAATGATAAATCAATTTTCTTCCCTTTTTGGTGTGTTACTGTTGACCATTGTCATTTCTCGAGGAATCAATTTTATTAAGAAAACTGATTTCTCGTTCTCGGCCAAGAAGGGCCGAGAAGAGATATCAATGGGCGAGCTGGAGAAAGAGATAGCCTTGGCAATGCTCTGTGAAACGAAGCCCTAATTTTCAATGTTTCTCTTATTTTAGCCGTACCAAGCTGTCCCATACTTGGAGCCCTCCAATAAATATCAGTTATTAAATATAAAAATTTCAAAGAGAGAGATTGGTGAATTCCGGGGATGCAAGAGGGGCACAACGTTCAAACTTTTAGCGAACACGTCATATGATATATCATCGGAAAGCCCTTTGACCACTCTTTCATAATATGAACATTTCTCTCACCCGGAGTTGAATTTCAGGGTGCGGGGGAGGAGGGTGGTGTGCGCGAACAAATTTTTAAAACTGTAACGATTTCTATAATAATTATCATTTAAATGTGTTTTTTTTTAGGAACCCTCCGATAATCCGATAAATGTTATTATCTGTACTAACAAAACAAAAGATCGCTCTGTCTGTCTGTGTGCGATGGCTAGCGAAATCTACCACACGTAGAAGTCTGAAATTTTAGAAGAGGAAAGTCCAAGACGGTTCTGATGCACCTGAGGCTGAGATTTTTAATTTTCCAAGGGCCGAGGCCTCTGGGCCCCTTAAGTTTTTACGCACTAAATTGTTAATAACTTTCCCCCTTTTCATCCAATCGTTTTCGTTTTGGGGTACCTTTCACCATTTAATTATTCTCGCCTTCCTACTCTCCAGTTAAGACCCTGGCCCCTTGGGGCCCGATACAGGGTCCCTTGAAGTTTTTGTGCAAATAAATTGCTTCCTTTTAATCCGATCTTCATTTTTGGTATCCCTTTTCCATTTAGTTATTCTCATGTTTTTACATTCCAGTTAAGACCCTGGAGTACCCGATCCAGGTCCCCTTGGACTTTTTGTGTGCCAAGCATTTTTAATCCCCTAATTTTCTCATCTTCTCAGTGCATAATTTTAAAGTTGAGTCTTGGACTCTTCTTTCCATATCAATACTCTCATATTTTTATTGGGGCCCTAGGTCCTTTTTACCCACTTTTTTGTGCATTTCTTTAAAATATTATTTTAACGAACAATTCATATTAATCCCTATGCTTAATTTTGACTAATTGAAGATCTATAGCGCTAAGTATGCAGGCATTTTAACATGTTTTCATGTTAGGGCCCTGTTTTTAATTATCACTTGGTCCCTTTTGGACCCCCTATTATAGCTCTCTTAAAAATTATCTTGTTCACTAGCTTTTTTTTCTAACAACTTCTTAGGTCCACCAGCTACTATATGAACGACAAAAAAATTTCTCAGGCTTCAGCTACCACCAATTTTTAATATTAATCGCCTTCTTGAGACCCTTGGTGCAGCTTTTTAAAAAATTATCCGAATTGCTTGCAATTTTCTTAAGTTTTTATACACTAAATTGTTAATAACTTGCCCCCTTTTTATCCAATCTTCTTCGTTTTGGGGGGACATTTCTCTATTTAGGGATTTTCGCCTTTCTACTTCTCAATTAAGACTTTGATCCCTTCTCTCGATTGAGACTCTGCACCGATACAAGGCCCTTTGAAGTTTTTGTGCAAATAAATTGTTAATAAATTGCTTCCTTTCAATGCGCTAATTACTAAGGCAGTTTAACATGTTTTCATGCTAGGGCCCTGTTTTTAACTATCAGTTGGCCTCTTTTGGGCCCCTTATTATAGCTCCCTTAAAAAGTATCCGATTCACTTGTTTTTTTTTTTCTAACAACTTCTTAGGTCTACAACTTTTTAGCTACTACATGAACGACAGAAAAAATTCTACCACCAATTTTTAATATTAATCGCCATCTTGAGACCCTTGGTGCAGCTTTAAAAAAATGATGCGAATTTCTTGCAATTTTCTTTAATATAATTCCAGCGTCCTCAGATTATTTTAAAAACTACTAAAAATACCTTTATTCCCAACTACATGCCAGTTAAGTCCCTGGTACCTTGGGGCCGAATACCGTGCCCCTTGAAGTTTTTGCACCATAAATTGTTAATAAATTTCTCCCTTTTAATCCAATCTTCGTTTGTGGAATCCCTTTTCCATTTAGTTATTTCCCGTTTCTAGATTCCAGTTAAAATCCTGGGGCACCCTAGGGTCACGTAGGGCCCGATCCGTGGCTCTTTAAACGTTTTGTGTGGCATGCATTTTTCACCTCCTAATTTATCGCATTCTCAATGCAAAATTTTAAAGTTGAGTCTTGGACCCCCCACACCGGACCAAAACCCTCATATTTTTACTGGGACCCCAGTGCCCTATTTTAAGCATTTCCCCATTTTTTGTGCATATCTTCAAAATTTTGTTATAATGATTAATTCATACCTATGCTTAATTTTGACTGATTGAAGATCTAAAGTGCTAAGAACTAAGTTCATTTAACATGTTTTCATGTTAGGGCCCGGCTGTTAGCTATCAGTTGGCCCCCTTTGGGCCCTTTGCTATAGCTCCCTTAAAAATGGCGCGATTCACTAGCTTTTTTTCTAACAACTTCTTGGGTCCTACAGTTGCTACATGAACGACAAGAATTTTTCTCAGGCTTCAGTTACCACCAATTTTGAATATTAACCTCCTTCTTGGCAGCTTTGTTGCAGCTTCTTTAAAAACGATCCAATTTTATTAAAATTTTCGGCTACATAATTTTAGCGTCCTCCATCTACTGTAACGCGGGAGGACGCGCACCGGGCCTGATAGACCCGGAGTGCGTACGGTTTTTACAATTGTCACCACTATCTTTTTAAAAGTAATCTTCAACTTCTTTTATCGCAACATTCTCTCCGATTAAATAAGGTGACGATTATTATTTGTTTTTATTGGTGGCAAAGTAAAAAACATTCATACCCTGGGTATGCGCGCGTCCTCCCGGGTTAAAACAACTAAAAAAAATTCCTTATACCCAACTGCATTTCAGTTAAGATCCTGCCCCCAGGGCCCCGTCATTCTTTTTATCTCAGCTACCACCTTTTTCGAACATAATCCTTTTTTTTTTTTTTTTTTTGGCAAAAACTTACGTTTTCTCACTTCAGCCGCAAATTAAAAATCGCATTACTTTAAAGGCAACTATAGATAAGGGATTTCATCCGTTTATTAAATATCGTGTTAATTTTAAAGGTAATTTGCGAAATTTACAGAGGAGGGAGCACCTTCCTCCGCTTGGGGGCGCATTCTTTTCTCGTATTCTAAGGGCCCTATTTCAACGGGATTTGGTTCATTCAACTTAGATTACAATTCGGCTACTTTCCATTTAATGAAATTTTATCTTACACTTCAGTTACCAACATTTTCGAACATCAATGATGCATTCTTTTTTCGGGTTCTGTGGGTTTGATTACTACAAGGTTTGGCTCACTGAATTTGGTTTTTGATTGTCTTCAGCACGTACGGAGCACTTCTGGTACATGCTGCTTTAGGTAGCGGGGGACTCATGTCCCAGATTGGTTCAGAAAGAGGTTTGTTGGGAGCACACTAGACACTGCGGAAGACAATGGGGCCCCCGAAACTAGGTTCATTTAAAAGATTTTCAAAAGATATAACTTGAGATAAAGAACTTGAGTTTTGTATAAGGTTATTATAACGGGCCACGGGCAACGCCGGGCGGGTCAGCTAGTTAAATATAAAAATATCAAAGAGGTTGGCGAATTCCGAGTGTATTCAGTGGACCCACGGTTTGCACTTTTCAAACTTTTTTCGAACCCCTCGTGTTATATATCATCGGAAAGCCCTTTGACCACGCTTTCATATTATGAACATTTTTCTCACCCGGAATTGAGTTTCAGGTTGCGGGGGGGGGGGGGTTGGTGTGCGCGAACAAGTTTTTAAAACAGTAGCGATTTCTACAATAATTATCATTTTAGATGTGGTTTTTTGACGGAGCCCTCCGATAAATATTACTCATTAATCCTCCGTCGGTCGCAATACGCTGACAGGGCCTGTTCGAAAATCGTCATTAGCAACTAATTGACGCAATTCTAACGTTCTTAAAGTGATCAGTGACCTTCTTTAGACTGTAAAAAGAGAGAATATTAGAAATTTGAATGAAAAATCTTCGTTTATTACACCCAAAGTAAGTAATCCTGCGCGCTGTAGTGGCGGAAATAATTGTACTGTGCCTGTCAGGACTATTGCGACCCAAATTATAAAAATATCAAAGAAAGAGGATGGTGAATTACGGATGTATTCAGGGGGCGCGAGAGTGGACACACGGGGGTGCAATGTCATCCAATCATCTTAGCATTAAAAGAATAGAAGCACTTGGTCCTGAAAAGGTTAATACAGATTTGTTTATCTGAAATTCTTGATGAATGATGTGAAAGGTATTTAAAATATCCACAAACTTGGTCGTTCCGACGTATTTTCTTGGGAAAACATTTATGACAATAAAACGTTTCAAAACATATGCAAAAAATTTCAAACATGAGCTTGATTGGCACTAACGTCAATACGTCACTCAAGAAGTATTTAAATGAGATTAATAATTTTATTTGCAAGGAAAAAGGTTTAAATTTTCTTTTGTAATTATATAAAATTGGATTATTTGAATTCGAAATAATGCCTCATAAAAACTCTTAACACTTGCCTCTAGTCAATTGGTAAAAAACGGATCTAAAATAAGAGGAGAATAAAATTCTGGATCCCAAATCCGAAATATTTTTTTGGCTACGGTCTTGCACATGTCTAAATTCATTTTTATTCGCAAACGCATGGAATTGGCGGACACTCTTATTCCGAAACTATGTAATTGAACAGGTTTTCCATTTTTCGATAAACGCAGAAGATTTTTCAAAAAATGCTATCAAAATTGTCGTTTTGAATAGAATTTACGGACGCCAGAGCGCGGAAAACCTCCTGTTTGTGTTTTCAGAAGATTATTATTTCGAAATCTGTAGGATTTTTTTCGAAAATATATTTTTTTAAAATTAGTTTTGGAATAAAATGTGAATTGTAACCTATATAAAAACTAGTATGTTCTGGCCATCACAAAACTTTCTTCTACTTATATAAATCACGTCAATTAAATCATTTAAATGGTACAAGAAATTACATCAATTTAGCGCCAATCCATATCAAAGTATATCTGAATTTGAAGTTTGATGAAAATTCGTGCATTAGTTATTGAGATAGAGCTATTGCGGAAATCGAGAAAAATGCAGCACAGCAGCGCCACCTGTTGGGCGATTTACACCAACACGTAATCAGCATGAATTCATAATCAAGGATTAATAGAATCTGAAATTTGATGAAAATCCGTGTATTAGATCTTGAGATAGAGCTATTGCGGAAATCGTGTAAATCCAGCAAAATGCATCATAGCAGCGCCACCTGTTGAGAGATTTACACCGATAGATAAACAGCACTAATTGATATCAAGGTATACTTGAATCTGAAGTTTTTTGAAAATCCAATCATTAGTTCTTGAGATAGAGCTATTGCGGAAATCACAAAAAACGCAGCATAGCAGCGCCACCTGTTGAGCGATTTACACCAAAATGTATAAAACGTCAATTTTGCAACGATTACAAATCAATTTAACATCAGGAGATTAAAGCATTAAACCGTCATAATTCCTAAACTACTAGACTGGCTTACCATTTGGTATCCTAAAGTATCCTGTGTTGCTGAAAAAGCCAAATATGAGGACAAGTTAAGCATTCTAATTGAAAATTGGTATACAATTTCTCTATGATGACGAGCTCTTAAGCTTAATTTTAAACATAACTTTTATATCAAGGACTAACAGAATCTGAAATTTGATGAAAATCCGTGTATCAGATCTTGAGATAGAGCTATTGCGGAAATCGTGTAAATCCAGCAAAATACATCATAGCAGCGCCATTTTTATTTATAATTAAGTAGTAAAAATGTTAAATTGATGTGATGCAATCGGAAATATCACTGTGTACATAATTTTTATAATTTTATCTGAAAGTGTGTAAAATATCAATTAAAAAATTCCGTCTTTACATAGAAAATACTAGATAAGTTAAACTAAAAGGTTGTAATTATGAAAAAAATTACTTTGTAAAAAGTAAAATTATATATACAGCTCCTTGTAAAAACAAATGGCTTATTTCAAACATTTAGTTGATTTCTGTAACCTTTTGCAACTGGAAATATGTTTCTATAATCAGTGGCTTAAGAGATAATCTTCGAAATATTTATTTTGAGTCCCCCATCACATTTGTGTAGTTGTGAAAAAAATTCTCCGTGAATCCATACTTCAAAGTCTGTGGTAATACACTAGAGGTCTGCACGGGCCGGAATTTCCAGGCCCGGGCCCGGCCCGGCCCGAAGGAAAGCTATTTTGGCCCGGCCCGGCCCGGTGTAAAAATTGAAAGTTCGGCCCGAGCCCGGCCCGGCCCGTTTACATTTTTACCGTTCTCGGCCCGGCCCGGCCCGGCCCGTACAAAAATCAGTGAAAACAGGCCCGGCCCGGCCCGGCCCGACTAAATGTCTACAAAAAATTCCGTTTTTTCTCGACATACAATTAAGAATCTTTTAATGAATACTACATGCATATTTATGGGAACATTTTACAGAATATTTTAAATTACTATGTGTTCGCAAAATAGAAAACACACAATAGTAAACGTTAACAATTACTTACAGTGTTTTAGTCAACGTCTCTACAGACATTTCAAAATTTAAATAAGGGTTCATTAAAAGATTATTGTAGTTTAGAATAAAGGGTTAAAAAACATGATAACTTTTGAAGCTTATAATGAAAGGTAGATTTCTGAAAATATTTCTGTCATTTTTAAGGCTTTTCTCAAATCCAAAGGAGATACATTTTGATACATTTATGAATTCATTTCTTTTCGGAAACGCATGAGATTGGCAGGTATTCTTATTCAGAAACCATGTAAATGCCGTTTTTTTTTTAGATAAAAGTAATATATCTTTCAGAAAATACTGCCAAAGTTAGCGTTTTGAATCGAATTTCCGGAAGCGATAGCACAGGAAAGGAGAAAACGTATAGTCACGTGACAAGAGTCTCTGTTATCTCTGTACGTAATTTATGGAAAATGGAAACGCTATTTGATCCCAATTGCCTTCAATACTCACCCTGTCAATTTTATGCCTTTATAGTTAAAAATGAGTCAGAAAATGTGTCTGAGAGTTTCGCATTGTTGAGCAGTAAATATGAGAACCACCTTAAGGTACATTTCCAAAGATACTGTTAACAAAAGTTCATTATCGCTATTAATACTTTTACAAAACATAATGTCTGTCCTACACGTCCTGAGAACGATTAAGACCAGTTCCGTACCGGCACAAGTCTGCCGAAAAAAATTAAACCCGGGATCAGGCATCATGTAACTGTACGATGCCGATCTCTACGATGGATATGTTACATTTCTGTATTGATGTTGTTAAACTCGCATCGGCTCGTAACGCACATTTATACTTCTCGAAAAAGTCATATTCATTGGAAATGACCTCGTATTTTATCTGCTCCTCTCAAATTCTTATATCGGGCCGATAGGCCCGATTAATTTTTTTTATGGGCCGGGCCCGGCCCTTCAGGCCCGTTCAATTTTTTCCGGCCCGGCCCGGCCCGTTTATTTTGTCTGTCGGCCCGGCCCGTTGAAAAAATTGTCCTAATTCTGCCGGCCCGGCCCGGCCCGTTTGAAAATTCTCCTCCATTCCGCCGGCCCGGCCCGGCCCGCGGGCCGGGCCGGGTACGGGCCTCGGGCCAAGCCCGGGCCCATGCAGACCTCTATAATACACATCTGAAAAAATCAATTACATACAACTTGAAACAAGTAATATGAAAAAAATAATTAAGTCAATTCCTATTTAGGTCAATAAGAGAAATTTTTTTCTCCCATTCTTCAATGACTGCTTGAATGGCGCTTAAAATGCCTTGATCAAGAAACGGGCTCTCTCGGTCAACAATCGAGTACGGAATTGATTATTGAAAATTAATTAAATTAATGAATTAATATTTGAAAAAAACTGTATTAACATCAAGTGTCATCCTCTACAAGTTAAAAAAAAAATGTATTTGAACTTTATTGGATGAATAATAAGTATTTTATTAACAATTGAAAATTTGAACAAGATATATATAGGGATAGTGTGAACTAATAGTAGGAATTGAAAAAAAGACATAATTTCCGGTCGAATAACTATTTCTGTTTTTTTCCCCCCTGAGACAATTTTGGGATTAAAATGTTATAGTGTGTTTCTCTCTCTCTCTCTTTTTATTTATTTTTTTCCCTATGCGGATAGTACATTTGCAGTAAAGTAAAAATGCTTCTTATCTTTACTGTTGCCATATCTTAAAAAGAAATTGAGCAAAAATTGCGTTTTTTAAAAATAAATTCACTAGATCACACTCTCTACCAGGCAAGTATAAGAAATTTTCTGTAATCGAAATTCACAAATTGTAACGAAAATGTTTTGGAACAGCATGAATTCTATTACGATTTCATTCGCAAATTGCGTGTGTTTATGCATTTGATGATTTATGAGAAGTTAATCAAACAGTAATTTAAACTTACCCTTACAGCAGAATATTTTCAAATTCAAGGAAAAATTGCTGGCCACAGCCAAATTCATACACAAAAAATTTGGTTCAATTCTATGCATAACTTCATATGCTTTTCGATAGTACAATAATGAAAATGGCACAGACGCCGCTATTACAGCTCCCTCTACAGCGGAATTTTTTAAAATTCAGGATGGACCTACTGGCTATAGCCAAACACATACACAAAAAATTTGGTTCAATTCTATGCATAACTTCATTCACTTTTCGATGGTACAATAATGAAACTGTCACAAAAATTACTATTACAGCGCCTCCTTCCGGCAAAATATTTCTAAATTGAAGGAGGACCTGCTTGCCACAACCATATACATACACAAAAAAATTGATTCAATTCTATGCATAACTTCCTACGCTTTTCGATGGTACGATGGAGACACACGGACGGACAGACAGACATTTTGTATGAACACGTTTTTTGGGATCTCTGACCCCTACAACGTGTAAATCCGTCGAAAACAGGAAGTAAAAAAAAAATTCGATTACAATACTTTCTTCTATTGAAGATAGAAGAAAGTAAAAATGAATAAAAATATATAAGACTGTAAAATGTAGTCTCATGCTTGTTTGTGAATTGCAGTCAGACATGTAGGTCGTGAAAAAAAAAAAAAAAAAAAAAAAAAAAAAAAAAAAAAAAAAAAAAAATTTCGTAGATATTTATTGAGTTTATAGTTGAAAGATATATCTTGAGCAGTGGTTAGGCATGTATAATATTTACATATAACGTCAGTAAGTTTTTTAGGAAACAGATTTTGTTTAACTGTATCATAGCTTTCAATTCCCATCAAAAACTAATTTTTGTTAATACGCGTGCTTCAAGATGCATTCAAGATGCTTCAAGATGCTCGCATAAACACCTTTTGAA
This sequence comes from Maratus speciosus, assembly GCA_963932465.1. Classification (NCBI taxonomy): domain Eukaryota; kingdom Metazoa; phylum Arthropoda; class Arachnida; order Araneae; family Salticidae; genus Maratus; species Maratus speciosus. The sequence continues at coordinate 604,782 of CAWVRF010000734.1, read as the reverse complement.
AAAGGCCACTTATTACAGTTATTATTAACAAGTTGAGAAATTATTCACCGACAACAAGCATTAAAAGATGAGATGCTATATGATAAACTTTAAAAGGTGTCGTAACAATAGTTGTTTATTTTAGCTGTTTCAACAAAGAAATTCATTTGAACAATGAACAACAATGAAGGAAGATATATAAACACTGTCTCGAGCATATTTGTAGATTCCCATTCATACATCTAGGTCAGTGTTTCTCAACCTGTGTGTCGCGGCACACCAGTGTGCCACAAGAGACTATCAAATGTGCCGAGAGGTTTTTAGATAAATAATTAAAATTATATGGTATCGTAACAATGATACGACATTTTCTATTTATCATATGCTTAACACTTAAAAACTGCTTTTCTCCGCTTTCAGTTGACGAATATGAATGATTAACGAACCCATTTGTAATTTGCAATACACCAAATTTGACAACAACAGAAAAAAAAAAAAAAAAAAAAAAACAGCTCATTGATTTGAGAAACGATATGTTTGACTATTCAACAATCTCCGAGAAAAATTTGGATAAGTTTCGGCTTTCTGTCAAAAATGTGTACTCCGCAATCAGCTTGAAAGCTATTGAAATTCTTCTGCCTTTTGCATCTTTATGGTTCTGTGAATTTTGATTTTCAACATTGACAGAAATCCAAGTTCAAAAAGCTAGTAAGTCTTTTAAAATTTGACGATGAAATGTGAAATTGTCTGCCGACTTTTGAACTTCGTTTTCATTTAATTTGTTCAAGAAAACACGCTGAGCCCTCTCATTAAATATATTTTGCAAATAAATATATTCTTTTTTGTATCATACAACTTTTGCATTTTTTTTATTCAGGTGTGTCGCAAATAATTCATTATATTTTTAGTGTGCCGTCAACCAAAAAAGGTTGAGAAACACTGTTCTAGGTTGTGAAAAACAGAAGCTCCTAGGCGATTTATTTATCTGCTTCATACTTGACAAAATAAGACTTGTTCATTCGCTAGGCATGTGTAATATTTATGTATGATTACAATTTCCATCTGTCTTCACATCCTCAAAAATGAAATGAATCATTTGACCAATATTACTCGTTTAATAAAAATGTGGATTCCCAAAATTTTTTGGTGGCTAATTTCGTTTCATCGTATCGCACATCTTCCAACTCTTATCAAAAACGAAACTTTTGTTAAGAAGCATACTGCCAAAATATTACTCTCATTAAATCATATTATTCTTAGAAGTCTGAGAATTATTTTCTTAGACAACAAACTTTCAAAGATGCAAAGTTATAAGGGGAATATTGAAAGATGACATAACAATAGTTATTTATTTCAGCTGTTACATCAATGGAATTCAGCTAAAAAATGAACAAATACTACTATAAAGAAAAATTAATTGGATGTGCCAATCCCAAAACTTTCTCCTATTTGATATATTTTAATGGTACTTTTCGGTTAGCCGGGCTCCAGTGTTATATATATAAATATACATATAATATGCACATATTGTATATATGCACACATATATATATGTAAATATATATGCATATATACATAATACATACATATATATGTATATATAACACTTGGCGCCCGGCTAACCAAAAAGTACCATTTTAATATTTCAAAATGTTACAAATGTCAATATTTCATTAATTAGTTCAATGCTATATAAATTTTGACTTTCATCTTAAATTTATGCTTCAGTCAATTAATCGAAGTAAAAACGAATCTCCATCATGATATTTATTAAAATCAATAGTTTTCGGGTATTCTGTTGTACTATATCAGCTGTTCGCGAATGGCCGGCTTATCAGGATGGAAAGTTCCCGTCACTTCACAAGCAGCCGGTGTATAATAGAACTACGAAAAATCAAGAAAATCACACAAGAATCGCTATTGTAGTGCCCTCTTTCGGCGGAATATTTCCTAATTCATGGAGGATCTAAAAATTTGGTTCAATTCTATGCATAACTTCAGACACATTTCGATGGTACAATATTGAAAATGGCACCAAAATAACTATTAAATCGCCCCTTTTCGGCGGAATTTTTCCAAATGCAGGGAGGACTTTCTTGCCTTGGCCAAAAACATGCACAAAAAATTTGGTTCAATTCTATGCATAACTTCGTACACTTTTCGATGGTACAATATTCCAAATGGCACAAAAATCGCTATTACAGCGCCCTCTTTCGGCGGAATTTTTCCAAATGCAGGGAGGACTTTCTTGCCTAGGCAAAAAACATACACAAAAAATTTGGTTCAATTCCATGCACAACTTCATACACTTTTCGATGGTACAATATTCAAAGTCGCGCAAAAATCACTATTACAGCGCCCCCTTATGGCGAATATTTTCAAAATTAAGGAAGGACCTGCTTGCCATAGCCAAAAACTTTTTAAAAAGTTTGGTTTGATTCTATGCATAACTTCATACACTTTTTGATGGTACAATGGCGACAGACACACGGACAGACAGACATTTTCTATAAACATGTTTTTTTTTTTTTTTTTTTTTTTACCTCTGACCCCTAAAACGTGTAAATCCGTCAAAAACCGGAAGTCGAAAAAAATTTCGATTACAATACTTTCTTCTATTGAAGATAGAAGAAAGTAATATATATCTATCTGACTATGAAATGTCATCACATGCTTATTTGTAGATTTTAAGTCAGATATATCGGTTGTGAAAAATTGAAGTTCCTAGAAATATATCGGCTTTATAGCTGACAAGATATGTCTTGAGCAAAGGCTAGCTATGTATAATATACCGGGTGTCCTAAAAAGGACTGATTGATTTTAAAATTCAATAACTTGCAACCGGTGACAGATATTTAAAAAATTCTTGCAGGAGGCTTATGCATGAGGTCAAAAGTTTTTTTACAGTGATTTTCGATTTTAGTTCGAATTACAAACAATAGATGGCGCTGCGATCAATAGATGATAAATTCAGGCTCGATTTTTGGCACTTCTGGATAAACTCAATACATTTGAATCTCCCTTTTCCGCATGGAAGAAGAGAAAGGCCAAAAAATCGAGCCTGTATTTAGCGCCTATTGCTTACAGTGCCATCTATTATTTGTAATTCGAACTAAAATAGAAAATCACTGTAAAAAAAACTTTTGATCTCATGCATAACCCTACTGCAAGAATATTTTAAATATTTGTCACCGTTTGCAAGTTATTGAATTTTAAAATCAGTCAGTCCTTTTTAGGACACCCGGTATATGCATGACTGTAGTTTTCATCTATTTTCACATACTTAAAACACTGAACAAATCTTAGACCAGCATAATGAATTTAATAAAAAAATGTCAATCTCAAAAATTTTTGGCGACTAATTTTGTTTCATCGTAGCACAGCTTTGAAACTAAACTTTTGTTAATACGCGTGCTACCAAAATATTACTACTCGCATGAACATCTTTTGAAAAGAACCACCTATTAAAGCTTTTATTAGTAACGCGAGAAAAATTCTCAGGCGACAAACATTTTTTTTTTTACTGCAGTTACAAAAAATAACAACCTTCGATTTATTCTGTCCAGCTGATTCAGAAATCGGACCAGATGCTGTGATCGTTAAAGGCTAGTTGGGTGAATTAGTCTTCAGATTCGTTCGGGATGACTCAGTTGGTAGAACATTAGTGGCTTCATCCAAGACATCCCCATTTCAAATCCTAAACCGGATTTTCTTCACCCACTTGTAAATTTACTACTGTAATGAAAAATATATTTGACTGTGAAATGTCGTCTCATGTGAAACATGAGACGATATAAATTTAAATTTAAAAGCAACGTTAAAAACGCCAGAATATGCAAGATTTTCGCAGGCTAGTTCCAGTAGCGTTTAGCGTACCGTTCTCAGTATTTAAATTTTAAAGCAACGTTAAAAACGCCAAAAAATGCAAACTTTTCGCAGACTAGTTTCTGTAGCGTTTAGCGTACCGTCCTCAGGTCCTCAGGGCCAATTGGAGAACGGTACGGTAAACGCTACAGAAACTAGTCTGCGAAAAGTTTGCATATTCTGGCGTTTTTAACGTTGCTTTTAAATTTAAATTTATATCATTCTGCGCCAATGAGACGATATTCCATCAGTCACGCATGTCGGTTGAAAGAACTGTCAAATTTGACAAAATGTGTTATGCATCAGTTAGGCATTTATTATATTTATGCATGATTGCAGTTTTTAGCTCTCTTTGCATTCTAAAAAAAAAAAAAAAAACACGAATCATTTGACCAACGAAACTTATCCCATAAAATTGTGGTGTTCTCTAATTATTTTGGTGGCTGATTTCGTTTCACCGTGGCGCACAGCTTTAAGTTCCTAGCAAAAACTAAACTTTATTTGACAAGCATACTTCCAAAATATTACTCTCATTACTTTTATTAAAAACAGCAATCTCTTAAAGCTGATTTTAGATCCGGCAGAGTAATTTTTTCATGCGACAAAACTTTTAAAGATGACAATTTATACAGCAAAGTTTAAAAGTCGTCGTAACAATAGTTTTTATTTTTGGTTGTTACAACAATGGGAATCGGCTAAACAATGAAAAGTATATTTGATAATGATATGTCGTGTCATGTTTATTTGTAGATTCGAAGTCGCACATGTCGGTTGGAAAATTGAAGTTCCAAGAAATGTATCTATGTTTTATTTGACAAGACATGTCTTAAGCAATCGCTTTTTATGTATAATAGCTATGCATGAGTGCAGTAACCTTTTTTTAAGACTGATTTTCTTTTACTGTATCACAGATTTGAGTTCCCATCGGAAACAAAACTTTTGTTAATACGCGTGCTTCCAAAATATTACTCCCATAAGCACCTTTTAAAAAAGGCCATCTATTAAACCTATTCATAGAAACCTGAGAATATTTTTTTTATCGACAAACTTACAAAGATGACAAATTGACAACTGATTTTGTTTCAGCGTAGTATAGTTTGAAAGAAAACTTTAGTTAATATGCGTGCTACTCTCATAAACAACTTTTGGAAAGGGCCACCTATTAAAGCTATTCTTAGCAACATGAGAAAATTTTATGAAACTAAAAACTTTAAAAGATGACGTACATTGGTAAACTTTAAAAGACGACGTAACAGTAGTTGTTTATTTCAACAATTACAATCAAGAAATTCAGTTGAACAATGAACAAAAATGCAGAAAGATATATCTGACTGAATTGTTGTCTCTAATATTTTTGTAGATTTGCATTCATACATCGAGGCTGTTAAAAATAGAAGCTCCTAGACATTTATCAACTTGAAACGACAAAATATAGGGGCTCTGCGGCTGAGTGGTCAAAGCACCAGTCAGCTAATCGCTTGTGCGTAAGAGTTTATGGGTTCGATTCCCGCTGGTTTCATTGCACACACACTTTGTGTGGAACTCTCAGGGTGTATTTCTCTTGTGTTGTAATATTTCCTTGTGCTATCTTGTCTCCGACTTATAAGCGGGCTTTATGTCAAGCACACAAGTCGTATGTTTGTTATTCAGTTAAATAAATAAATAAACAACAAAATATAGCATTGGCTAGGTGTGTATAATATTTACGCATAATTGCAAGTTTTATATGATCTCTTTTTGTACCCATAGAAACTAAACAAATCATTTGACCCTTTCCCGGGCGGTGTACTTAAAAAAGGACGTCTAGTTTTTATTTTATTGGTAAATTGTTGACTGAATAGCTTCAAGTTACTATCAAAAACTAAACTTTAGTTAAACTTTTTAAACTGCCAAAATATTACTCTCATTAAATCTTATTAAAAACATTCTATCCCTTAATCAGTAATCTTCTTGATCATTTTATTTAAAATATGCTGTAGGAAGGTACGATGAAGATATTCTTTTCAAAATAGTGGTAGGAACAATAAAAATTTCCCCTATAGAATGCGACCCTAGAACATCAGAGTAATTTTCTTATGCGACAAAGTTTTAAAGATGGTAATTTATATCGCAAACTTTAAAAGTAGACGTAACAATAGTTTTCTTTTCTATTTTAGCTGTTACAACAATGGAAATCAACTGAACAATGTAAAATAATGTAAAATATATTTGATTATGAAATGTCGTTTAATGTTTATTTGTAGATTCGAAGTCACACATGTCGGTTGAAAAAATTGAAGTTCCGAGAAATGTATCTGTTTTTCATTTGAAAAGATATGTTTTAATCAATCAAATAATATCTATGCACGTGTGCAGTCACTTTTTTGCAACACATTTTCTTTTACTGTCTCGCAGATTTGAGTTCCCATCCGAACGTTTGTTAATACGCGTGCTTCCAAAATATTACTCCCATAAATACCTTTTAAAAAGGGCCACCTATTTGAAATATTCTTAAAAACCTGTGAATATTGCTTTAGGCGACAAACTTTCAAAGATGACAAGTGGACAACTGATTTTGCTTCACCGTACCACAGCTTTGAAACAAAACTTACGCGTGCTACCAAAATAATACTCGCATAAAAAGCTTTTTGAAAGGGCCAATTCTTAAAGCTATTATTAGCAACGTGAGAAAACTTTCTCAAACGACAAACTCAAAAAGATGACGTAACAAAAGTTTTTATTTTAACTATTACAGCAAAGAAATTCAGTTGAACAATGAACAAGAGCGAAGGAAGATATCTGACTGTGAATTGTTGTCTCCAGTATTTTTTGTAGATTAGAATTTATACATCTAGGTTGCGAAAAGTAGAAGCTCCTAGACATTTATCAACTTGAAACTTGACAAAATATGTCTTGAGCATTGGCTAGGCGTGTATAATATTTATGCGTGATTGCAATTTTTACAGGATCTCTTTTTGTACCCTTAAGGGGACCAGGAAAGCAAAATTCAACCAAAAAATCGATTTTTACTTTTTTATATCATTAAATAGTTTAAACTTTTACCTTTCCAACGATGTGTAACACATGTTTATATATAAAAAAATAAATATTGAAATTATTAATTCAATTCATTCATTTAATTTGTACCCTTAAAGGAACCGGGAAAGCAAAATTCAACCAAAAAATCGATTTTTACTTTTTCATATCATTAAATAGTTTAAGCTTTTACCTTTCCAACGATGTGTCACACATGTTTATATATATAAAAAATAAATGTTGGAATTATTCATTCTTTCTAAGAGTACTTCACAGCTTAATAGTCATTTAAATCTTTAATTGACTTTTTCTCAAAACTTAGATTTTTCATGTTTATGTTCCTTTTTTTCAATATCTATTAAACTTAAGAACTCGTTTTTTTTTAATACTTATGTTATATTGTATACTTTAACACCGGGATTTAATGAATTGTTGAGAATTATTTATTTTAGGCTGTGAAATCTTACCAAAAAAGCTAATTTAAAAAAGACTTTCAATAAATAATTAATAATTAATTTTGAATTTCACAAAGAAAATGGGTCTGTTAAAATACGTAAATCATGTTATTCTAACTACTCTAAAAAATCCAGACCTCTATCTTTCACCATTTCTGAGAAAAAGGTACATAAAGTTGGTGAACTTAACATGGCGGAGATAGGGCTTTCCCGGTCCCCTTAAAAACTAAACAAATCATTTGACCAATATAACTCATTTCAGAAAATTTTTGTGTTCTCTAATTTTTTGGTGGCTGATTTCGTTTCACTGTAGAAGGCACTAAAACTAAAAAACTAAACCTTTGTTGACAAGCATACTTCCGAAATATTGCTCTCATTAGATTTTATTAAAAACAGCAATCTCTTAAAGCTGCTATCAGATTCACCAACTTTTCGAGCAATTTTTGAGCCAACTCTTGATTTCCTCCAACTTTTCGCGAAATGTTGTCTCCACACCCAGTGTGATAGCAAACAGCAATATCCCCAACTTTTTATCCGCATCTCAAAAAAGTCTGTCCTAGCCGCAACTTTTCCTCTCACCTTTCAACATTTCAGCGAATCAGAGGTAAGCGATTGATACGAAAAGGCGATAAATATTGACGGCTGGTACTAGTAGTACTGGTTTTCCTCCAACTTTAGCAACGACAATTGTAACCTTTTTCTCCCTTTCAACTGGAAAAAGTTGGGGTTAAAATCGGCTGTAAAGTTGGTTGCTCGAAAAGTTGGTGAATCTGATAGCAGCTTAAAGCTGATTTTAGAAACGTGTTCCTTTCAGTGTTCCTCTAAGTCCGTACACGTGTATCGACTTCATAATTGACAATATATGTCTTGAACAGTGTCTAGACATGCATAATGTGTATGCATAGAATACAGTTTTATCTGTTTTCGCACTACTACTTATATTCTACTTATATACTAAACGAATCATTTGACCAGTATATCCTCCTAAAAACCAAGCAAAATATAATGCATATATATTTTTAATGAGTTTTTTTCAACAAATAGGCATCAAAAATGATGTTTTTAAAGAAATTAATAAATTTCGATTTTTTAATTTTGTTTTACAGCACATCCATCTAAATGGATGTTCAGGCCATAACTCGCTTTAAAATAATAAAAAAAAATGCTAAAAGTATGGGAAAGAATAGAATTTATTATAAATAACATAAGGCAAGTATTAACATCTACTATTAAAATTGCAAAAAAAAAAAAAAAAAAAAAAAAGTTTAAATAATGTTCGATGAACTGTGTGTGTTTATGGAACTAATAGAATGACACGAGATGTAAATAACACTATATTGAAACAAATGTAGATTGACATCGTCCAGATACAGACATGCGGTTTGTTAATTTTAACAAGAGCCAGGCTTTGTGGCTGCCCGGTTGCGTTATTAAAAAATATCGCAGCTAAAGAGTTAAATGCTGCGTGCGTTTAATCTGAAGGTTGCACTTCAACTCCTTCTTCAAATGTAGAATCACTGAAACCAGGAAGTGTCCTTGACCACCAAATATAAATCATAATAATAATTTTTAAACAACTGGGCAAATGTCTAAATAGAAGATTATCTTGATATGATAAACAAAGTTATTTCAATAAGGAAATGTTTATAAGTATAACACCATTTCAGATGATTCATGGTAGAAATGAAATGTTGATTTATGATGTATAAATGTTTTAGATTATTATTTCAAAAAATATCAATAAGGGTTTTCTTAAATAACAGTCATAGCAATAAATAACTCTAAAGTGATTTTAGTTGAAGTGATTATTCAGTAAATGGGTTCTCATAAATCATAATTGCGAAAAATGTATGTTCACTGAACATGCTCCCCCCCTATCAGGGCCTTAGTCTTGATACTGAGGGAGTAATGCTATTTTGTGCACCGGGCGTTTGAAGAATGAAGACCCGCGTTGCACAGTCACCACTCTGTTTAGTCCATCACTGCCTGGGTGGACCTCCGTAATACGGCCCAACGGCCAAGTTCCAGGCGGTTGATTTGCGTCCATGAGTAACACTATCTGACCCAGCTCGATGTTAGGCGTGGCGATCTTCCACTTAACTCTGGGTTGCAGCGAGGCCAGGTATTCTCTGGTCCACCGTCTGGCAAATCCAGCTTTCATGTTTTGGAGCAGTTCCCATCGTTTCTTCAGATTCGTTGTCGGGGTTGCTGACTCATCGGGTATGGAATGCAAAACATCCCCTGTATGAAAATGTGAGGGAGTGAGAACATTTATTGAGTCAGTATCATTATTGTTTAAATGTATAAGCGGCCGCGAGTTGAGCAAGCCTTCTATCTGGACGAGCAACGTGGCTAGCTCCTCGAAAGTGAGCAATGTCTCTCCTATGACTCGCTTGATATGATACTTTGCCGCTTTTATGGCAGCTTCCCAAATCCCGCCAAAATGAGGGGCAGAAGGAGGGATGAAATGCCATTCTAGAGAGTTTTCAGCTTGATAGTGGGACATTATTTCATTATCTGTAAATGAACGCCATAGTTCATAGATTTTATCCAGCTTTCTGGATGCACCGACAAAATTGGTGCTATTGTCGCTATAAAGATGCCGTGGGGCGCCTCGCCTTGCACTAAAACGTCGAAGGGCGGCGATAAATGCCTCAGCTGTCATATCACTCACAGCTTCAATATGCACCGCTTTTGTAGCCAAACAAATAAACAAAGCTATATAGCCCTTAGTTGTTTTTGCACCCCGACCCTTACTAAATTTAATAGATATAGGGCCTGCGCAATCAACACCGCTGGAGAAAAATGGACGTTCCAGGGTTACTCGATGCTGTGGCAAATTCCCCATTAGTTGAGGGGTTGCAATGGACCTTTTATATCTGTAGCATTTTAAACATCTATTGATGCATTTGTTAAATGATCTTTTTTCCACCAACTATCCAATAAGATTGTCTGATGATGTGGGATAGCAGTGAAGGCCCAGCATGTAAATGGGCAATGTGTTGTTGCTGTATTAATAACTCAGCCATTTTATGCTGTGAGGGCAAGATTAAAGGATGTTTGTGATTAAAGGATTATTGTGAATTTTGTAAGCTTCCTCCCACCCGTAACAGACCCTTATCATCAATAAACGGGTGGAGGGATTGTAACATACTTTTCTTTGGCAAAGCTTTCTGTTCTTGGATACATTTAAATTCTTCCTGAAAGTAAGAATTCTGAATCCAATAAACAATATTCTCTTCGGCTGCTTTTGTTTCTTTGTAAGTAAGATGTGGTGAAAAAATTTCTGTTTTGTTAGACTTCTTGCATTTTTTGATAAATCTTTGGCAATATGCCAAAATGCGAATAATTTTTGCAAGCGAAGAGTGCCTTTGAAACAAATTATCAAATAGATCATTTGATGTGTGGGTGTGAAAGGAAAAAATTGGATCAGACCTTTGATTTGATCATCAAATTCCTCAATATTTGAGTCGTCTTTGGGCCAATTGGATGGGTCCAAAGTCAGCCAACTTGGCCCCTTCCACCACAAATCGCAACCTGGAAGGCATTTTAGATCAATACCGCGTGAAGCGATATCTGCGGGGTTCTCTTTGGATGGGACATGTCTCCAGTGCTTTGTAGGTAGAATTTCGGTAATTTGAGCTGTCCTATTCGCGACAAAAGTCTTCCATTTACGCGGATGTGCAGATAACCAAGAAAGGACGACTTTTGAGTCCGTCCAGGCGAAAATATCGAACTTGTAACTCTTTAATGTTTCCATGACGGAACGGAACAGCTTAGCTAGTAGGTGCGCACCGCAAAGCTCTAATTTTGGCACTGAAATCTGTTTGATTGGAGCAACTTTAGTTTTAGAAACTAAGAGAAAAGAGTTTATTTTCCCCTTATAACTTTGTCGGTAATAAATTGCGGCAGCATATGCCAATGTTGAGGCATCAGAAAAACCGTGTAATTCAAACGGGTTACCGGATGAAAGCGTGACACATCTAGGAACAGACAATTGATTTAGTCCGTTAAAGGAAATTTGAAATTGTAGCAATTCGTCTGCAAGATGTTGCGGTATAACAGAGTCCCAGTCCCCTTTTGTAAGCCAAAGTTTCTGATAAAATACCTTTAAAGTTACAGTACAGGGCGAAATCAGACATAGCGGGTCGAAAATCCGTGCAGACTCAGCTAAAATGTGTCTCTTTGGAGTGAGTGTTAAATGCAGTTATGAAAATAAAACTATCTGATGAAGAGTTCCAGCTTAAGCCTAGAACTTTGGAGCTTCCGTTGTTACTAGGAATGATTTCAAAATTTGATTCAGTGCTAGAAGAATCTATAAATTCATTAAGAAATGCCTGTGAATTCCACTTCCTCAAGTGGAAACCATGCGCGTCTAAACAATCTGTAATTTCTTTGCAAGTTTCTATTGCTTCCCTAACAGTATTCGTACCGGATAATAAGTCATCCATGTACATATCCTCTTCTAACATGCTCGAAATGCAAGGATTTTTTGTATAATCCTGAGCGATTTGTTTTATACATCTAGTTGACAGAGAAGATGCTGGCGCTAAACCATATGTGACAGTTTTCAATTTGTAATTTTTTATTTCCTCATTAGGATTAGACCTCCAAACTATTTGCTGATAAATCTGATCCTCTTCGGCAACCAAAATCTGGCGGTACATTTTTTCTATGTCCGCAGAAAAAACTATTTTCGGAAATCGAAAATTAAGTAAGATTTCGAAAATGTCCCGTTGTAACTTAGTGCCTACACTACACCCAAAATAGAATTCAAGGAAACACCACTTGAAGTTTTGCATGAAGCGTCAAAAACTACCCTTAATTTAGTAGTGATACTAGAAGATTTAATAACCGCATGATGAGGAAGAAAGTAGTGTTTGTTTTCATAATTATTAATGTCGCAAATAATTCCATGTGATCTAATTCTTCATATTCGTACATAAACTCTTTGTACTGATTTTCAAATTCTGGTTTTTCTCTAAATTTCTTTTCCATAGCAAGCAAGCGAGAAATTGCGGCAGGTTTAGAATTACCTAATTCTGATTTAGATTGAATAAAAGGTAACTTAACCGCAAAACGACCCTCGGAATTAATTGAATAATTTTCCTGAAAATGTGATTCAACAATTGCTCTTCAGGTGACAACATTCGAGTATTCTTATTAAATACTTCTTCTACTTCTCAAAAACGCTTTAACTCTTTATCAATATTAATTTCATAAATATGTAAATTATGTATCGAATTTGGAGATGTACTAGAATGTGGCATTTTCCCTGATACCAGAAAGCCAAAAATTGAATTTTGAGCAATTAAATTGCTCTGCGTATCTGTTACTTGACCAGGAAGCAAAATAGAAAAGAACCAGATCCTAGAATAATGTCTATTTTATTTGGTGTCTCGAAATGTGGATCCGCTAAGTTTATATTCTTTAAATGCGAAAAATGCTTCTAATGTATTTTTTCCGCAGGTAACGGAGCAGTTAAATCATCTAAAATAAATGCCTTAACAGACAACTTGGTGTCAGCATTATAAATTGATGTAAGATCAAACATTACGTAACCCTTAGTTCCTGCGATCTTTGAGTTAGACAGACCTTTTACGGGGAACCTAGCATTTTTCCTTTTAATTCCTAACATTTTCATGCAGGATTCAGAAAAAAATGTAGACTCTGATCCACTATCACACATGATTCTTAAAGTGTGCTTTTGACCCATGCAATCATTAATATATACACTAGCAGTGGGCAAAAGTGCGAAAGATGTTTGAACTGCATTTATGGAAGGAGAAATTTCCTTTTTATTCTCATCCGGAATCGAACCGGCCTCTGCATCAGGTTTGTTTTTGCGGCTCTGTTTTTCATTTGAACGAGAAGTTGATATTGCGTAATTTTGCAGCTTATTTTCGCATAAACTAGTATGATGTTTCAGCTGGCAATTATGACAAGAGTAAGAGGAATTGCATTGACAGGTAGTGTGCTTGTTAGACAAGCAATTACTGCATAACTTGTTTTTCTTAACAAACTGTCTCCTATCCCTGATGCTTAATTCTTTAAATTTAACACACTTGTAAAGTGAGTGATTAAATTTACATAGTAAACATTTGCTAATGACACTGGAAAAAGATCTATTGACGTTATACTGTTTCTCTTGTTTATGCGAACCTTCATTTTCACTTTTATACAATTCTAAAGATGAACATCTATCATTTATAAACTGAATAAATTGATCAAAAGACGGAAAGTCTTCGCTTGAGGTCAATTTTGCCCATTCCTCCCTTGTTTTAGAATCGACCTTTTGTAATAAAATATGAATTAGCCATAAGTCACGGCCAGATGCCTTTTCATCGATTGATTTAAGGCCTCTAATTACTGCATCTGATACATCTGATAAACAGCCTAAGCTAAATGCATTCACTTGACTAATGGGGGGAATGTCCAAGAATGTTTTAATTAAAGTGGAAACAATTTGTTTTTTCTTATCATATCTCGACAGCAATTTTTCCCATGCTTCTGAATAACTGTTTTCAGAAATAGGTATGTGTATTATTATAGAGGCTGGCTCTTCCCTTAGTAACCCTCTTAAATACTGAAACTTCTGTATATTAGTTATGCTGTCATTGTTATGAACTAATGATAAATATAAATCTTTAAATGACAGCCAGTTTTTAAAATCACCATTAAATTGCTCTATATTGAGCCTAGGCAATTTAAAATTGTTAGAAATAGTAGAACTAACAACTGGAATCTGATCATTTATCATTTGAGGTACATGCACATTTACGGTAACTTTTTCAAGTTCCGTTTGCAGTTTGGCTTTGGTTTCATAATATTTTTTTTCAAATTCCTCAATATCAGATGCTTCAACTCGTGTAATTGAGCATCATATTTATCAAAATCGGAATAAACTGTCTCTAATTTTTCTAATTTATTGAACAAATCCTTCTTTTGAAACGTTTGCTCAGAGTTAATGAAGTTGTTTATCCTTGTTAGAGCAGATTTAGCTCTGCCACGTAAATTTATAGCTACTTTTTCCAATTCTCCAGCCAAACCGATAATAATAATAAGATAAAATGTACTTATCTGTAATAACTGTGATGCGAGGTGCTCCGTCGTCTGTTGCAATTCCACATAAGACTGTATTTAGAAAACTGAAGTAAGCGTAAACTGAGCGTACACACTCATTCCAAGCTTGAAAAAAGTATCCAATATCTCGCCGGTGCCTCCAACTTTTAATGTTCGATGAACTGTGTGTGTTTATGGAACTAATAGAATGACACGAGATGTAAATAACACTATATTGAAACAAATGTAGATTGACATCGTCCAGATACAGACATGCGGTTTGTTAATTTTAACAAGAGCCAGGCTTTGTGGCTGCCCGGTTGCGTTATTAAAAAATATCGCAGCTAAAGAGTTAAATGCTGCGTGCGTTTAATCTGAAGGTTGCACTTCAACTCCTTCTTCAAATGTAGAATCACTGAAACCAGGAAGTGTCCTTGACCATCAAATATAAATCACAATAATAATTTTTAAACAACTGGGAAAATGTCTAAATAGAAGAATATCTTGATATGATAAACAAAGTTATTTCAATAAGGAAATGTTTATAACACCATTTCAGATGATTCATGGTAGAAATGAAATGTTGATTTATGATGTATAAATGTTTTAGATTATTATTTCAAGAAATATCAATAAGGGTTTTCTTAAATAACAGTCATAGCAATAAATAACTCTAAAGTGATTTTAGTTGAAGTGATTATTCAGTAAATGGGTTCTCGTAAATCATAATTGCGAAAAATGTATGTTCACTGAACAAACAAATTAAAATAACATAAAAACGAAACTTACCAGAAGAACGTAGAACTCCAACTTGACTCATTTATTACGCCATTTTGTAAACGAAGTAGTTACCGTTGCCTAAATCCAAAAGCTGAATGTTGATTTTTGATTCAGACATTACCATGTCAAACTGGTTTTAGATTTCTACAATGAAATTTAACGCAATAGAAGGAGAAAGCAAAACATCCATTTAAATGGATGCCAGATCTCAGGAGGATATAACTTATTTTAAAAAAAAGTGAGACATTTGTAAAATATTCGAATATATTAGGTAAAGCATGTCATGATAATATACACTAAATTTTATCTCCGTAAATAACCTCTCCTTAAATATGGCGAAATTTATCGCGTTTAACCTACACTGGTTTCTAAAAATTAAGGAAAAATCGCAAAAAGAGCGAAAACTCATTCAAAAATTAACGTATCCGTATGAAATTTGGATATGTTGTTAAATAAAAGATGCTGATTAAAATAAGAAAATGGAAATTAATGGCGCTGCAACCGGATTGCGTTATCTGTGCGGAGCAAAAATGCATGCTAAAGACTACGGTTGCTGGTGTAGCTGTGATTATGAGATAAGAAGACTGAGATAGCCAATTCATTAGTATAACCTCGAGGTATCATTTGTCCGCATAACTGTTATATCGAGCTATTGGAAGATTGGATGTAGGCCAAAGTCAGACAGAGGTGGCCAGATGGCTAAATATCAATCCTTCTGTTGCTCATAGGCTTTGACAACACTTTGAAACCACTGGTTCGGCCTCCAGAAGGTTCAGCGAAGGACGAGCAAGAGCTAAGACAAGCACCGGTGACCGATATTTCTGGTTATGTGTACGCAGGAATAGAACAGAAACCCCTCTCATCTTATATCCGTCCTTGCTGCAGTCACTGGAAGGTTGGTATCAACGTCTACTGTGCGTAGAAAGCTTCATGAAGGTGGTCTTTATGCGATGCGACCAGCCATTTGTGTGCCGCTCACCTCATGTCTCCGTAGGGAACGTTTAAGGTGGGCACGTCAACATGTTCACGGGACACCTGATCAATGGAGGCGCGTTCTCGTTACAAATGAGTTCCAGTTTAGCCTCCAAAGAGATAGTAGGCATTGTTTGATTTTAAGAGAACAGGGAACACGCTATCATCCATCAAACATTCGTAAAAGAGATTCGTATGGAGGAGGCAGTGTCTGTGTTTGGGATGTTATCTCTTTGGGCGAACGTACAGACCCCCATGTCTTTCCACGTGGAACCGTGAATGCTGACGTCTATAGAGATGACATTCTTGATGCTTATGTGTACCCTTATGCCGGTGCAATAGGTAAAGATTTCCTGTTACAGGCAGGCTCGGACTGGCCCGCCGGCCCATCGGCCCGAGGGCCGGTGCGCCCTCGTTCACGGGAAACTTTGCGCCCCTAAGTGTGTAAGCCGCTCCAATGTTTTTTCGCTCATTGTACATACATATTCTGACTAGCGTACTAAATTTCGAAAATTCGTTTAGGAATAATTATCAGTTAATAGATAGACAGCACAAGAAAGGCATTGTTTATTATCAAAAAGAAATTAAAGATAAATCGAAACAATTTCAGGATCGGGAATCTTTGCATGCGATTGAGACAGAAAACTTGCACCCAAGGGAAAACTTTAATAGTCACAGCGCCCTGGGCCGGATTTCTTTTCATCACTTCTTTGAATAATATCTTTTACATTTTAACTATTTCAGTCCTTTAGCTTTTTTCATTTTGCCTCTCTCCTATTGAAGCTGGCCTTGAATGCACCGATAATTAAATTCGTACTTTCTGAAAACAACTTGAGAAAAGACAGAATTAAATATCAGAAGGAAAAAAACTTCATTTTGTGTGGATTCTTTGTTGATTGGAAATAGCCTGGGAGGCGGCTGAATAGACCATCACCTCATTGAGTTGGCGGCTGAAACTTTAGGATTAGTTCAAGCGCGATTCGCATATTAAAATGCAACTGGTCGGCCAAGTCATATGTTGGTGAAAAACACCTGGAAACCCGAATTCAGTGGTTGACTGGTAGGTTTACCATTGTGTTTTCCTGCTCCCCATAATCCATGTTTTCATACCTTAGGGAGCAGGTTTTGCTTGCGGGTTTTTTCCTTCACAAAATCTGCTTCATAATTTTCGGTTAGTAACCTTCGCTTTATTTAAGGATATATTTTCCGTGGTTTTCAATTAGTTATTCAATAACTATTAGGAAATTCCAGTATGCATTTTAAATATGTATCATTAAATAAAGCGATGATTACTTTTCATAAATTATGATAGGTTTTTTTTAATGAAAGAACGCTGGCCACATGATCCTGCAACTTGCATAAATACAACCCATTTCTCTCAATTATGGAAATTTAAATATTTCTCTTGATCTCTAATTATGCAAAGAACTTTGCTAATCATAGGAAAAGTGTGCTGAGAAAAGTGAGTTTACGTAATTATTTTAGTGATTTTAGACTAACAAAGAGGCTTTTTTGGTATGCTTTTCCTGTAGAAACCTTTTCCTAGTGTAATATCAATTTAGCATTTTATGGAAAGACAAAGCCTTTTTTTACAGGATACAAAATGTACTTCAGTACAAAGTGCTTGACTGGACGTGTATCAAGTGTTGCAAATGTAATAAGTATTATTTTTACAAGCAATTTTTATTTTCGCATTCCTTAATGTGGTGTTGATTTGAAGTACAATTTTGTTCTAGATATAAAAAAAAAATAAACGTTTGCATGCTGATTTTTTTTTGTGTGTGTACGGTGAGGAAGATACCAGTAGATACTACATTTAAAAATGATACTTTGTTTAAAAAAAAT
Source organism: Maratus speciosus (assembly GCA_963932465.1). Classification (NCBI taxonomy): domain Eukaryota; kingdom Metazoa; phylum Arthropoda; class Arachnida; order Araneae; family Salticidae; genus Maratus; species Maratus speciosus. Next base: position 586,810 of record CAWVRF010000734.1, on the reverse strand, counting down.
AAATAAATAAAAAGTAACTGTTGTCAGGTTGGAATAGAAATTTATCACTTTTAACTTACTGATAACTAATTCATATAATAAGGGATTATACTTTATAAAAAAGGTTGAAGCACTTAGCAGGACCGCAGCAACATTTTTTGGAGACTGGTGCAGAAAACCTTGTTAGTGTTTCTACCGATTTTCAGTGCACCTATGGCGATAAATGGAATAAAAGTGGTTACCGCTAAAAATCATCATAAAAAAATCTATAGATACCAACTAGAAATAATGTCTACTAATTATTGCTATACATAAATTATCCTTCCGAAGTCGTATACATATTAAAAAATGTACCAACTCTGAATTCTTAAACAATAACACATATTTGACGCATTTTAGTTTGTTTAATTTATTAATTTTTTGCATACAACAAAGCACAATCGTTAAAAACATCGATGTGTATAAGTTTACAAATAATTTGAATAATTAGATTTCAAGATACAGAGAAATTTTGTTTCTCCATAATTTAAAGGGACCATATTCTTTATCTATCAAAAGAAAAAAAAAACGTATAAGTCATCTACAATAGGCAAATTTTTGTTCAACTTACTGGAACTTATAGATATTACTAGATTCGTTTTAGAAAATTGAGTGGCATTGTGTAGATTTGATGGAACTTTAAATATGCACGGGGAATATAGCGAAGTTTTCTATCTAAATTCAGAGATATAACATTAAGCCATTTTCATATTTGGTGCTGTGCAAATGTGTTAAACGTTGTGAAGACAAGAAAAAATGACACGAGTTCGCTAAAATTTTTGCGCCCCCTGAAAATCCAAGGTCTGCGCCCTCTTCCCTCGCCCAGTCCGACCCTGGTTACAGGACGATAACGCTAGACCGCACAGGGTTCACATCGTCGAAGATTATCTTTAGCGCCAAACAATTCAGCGCATGGAATGGCCAGCGAGATCACTGAACTTGAATCCCATTGAGCATTTTTGGGATGCTTTAGGAAGATGTGTCTCTGCTTTAAATCCCCCTCCTCAGACCCTTGCCACGCTTACAACTGCTTTACAAGAGAAATGGTTCGCACTTCCCAGCAAACCTATCGATCGCATAATTGACAGTATCACACTTTGCTGTATGTGCTGTATTGCTTCTAGAGGTGATCATACTCCATATTAAAGGTACTTTTCCTATACCAAACTGAGACATTTATTTTGTTTATTTTATAATTGTATTAATTTCTGAAACACCACAATCGTCTGGTAATTTTTTTAAATGTTATTTTATACCTTACTATGTGTTGTAAATTATGTCCCAGTTTTATTAAAATCTACTTGTAACATTTTGAGTAATCGCTACTTTTGTTGTTTTTCCTTAATTTTTGGAAACCAGTGTAGATTTATTTTTCTATAAAGAATGACCCATATACTACTTATATACTAAACGAATCATCTGACCAGTATATAACTGATTTAAAAAGTAAGTGAGACATTTGCAAAATATTTTGGCGAAACATGTCGTTTTACCGCAGCACAGCCGTAACAGGGTTCGAATGGTCCCAATTCTTTGCTATCAGTATTGTCTTATAGAAAACCTCTCCTTATACTACTTATATACTAAATGAATCATTTGACCAGTATATAACTGATTTAAAAAATAAGTGAGACATTTGTAAAATATTTTGCGAAACATGTTATTGTCTTATAGAAAACTTCTCCTTATACTACTTATATACTAAACGAATCATCTGACCAGTATATAACTGATTTTAAAAATAAGTGAGACACCTGCAAAATATTTTGGCGAAACATGTCGTTTTACCGCAGCACAGCCGTAACAGGGTTCGAATGGTCCCAATTCTTTGCTATCAGTATTGTCTTATAGAAAACCTCTCATTATACTACTTATATACTAAATGAATCATTTGACCAGTATATAACTGATTTAAAAAATAAGTGAGACATTTGTAAAATATTTCTTTGCTATCAGTATTGTCTTATAGAAAACCTCTCCTTATACTACTTATATATTAAACGAATCATTTGACCAGTATATAACTGATTAAAAAAATAAGTGAGACATTTGTAAAATATTTTGCGAAACATGTCGTTTTACCGCAACACAGCCGTAACAGGGTTCGAATGGGTCCTGGAATTTCCAGACCAGGAAATTCTTTACTACCAGTATTGTCTTATAGAAAACTCCTCCTTATACTACTTATATACTAAACGAATCATCTGACCAGTATATAACTGATTTTAAAAATAAGTGAGACATTTGCAAAATATTTTGGCGAAACATGTCGTTTTACCGCAGCACAGCCGTAACAGGGTTCGAATGGGTCCTAATTCTTTGCTATCAGTATTGTCTTATAGAAAACCTCTCCTTATACTACTTATATACTAAATGAATCATTTGACCACTATATAACTGATTTAAAAAATAAGAGACATTTGTAAAATATTTCTTTGCTATCAGTATTGTCTTATAGAAAACCTCTCCTTATACTACTTATATATTAAACGAATCATTTGACCAGCATATAACTGATTTAAAAAATAAGTGAGACATTTGTAAAATATTTTGCGAAACATGTCGTCTTACCGCAACACAGCCGTAACAGGGTTCGAATGAGTCCCGGAATTTCCAGACCAGGAAATTCTTTGCTACCAGTATTGACTTATAGAAAACTTCTCCTTATACTACTTATATACTAAACGAATCATCTGACCAGTATATAACTGATTTTAAAAATAAATGAGACATTTGCAAAATATTTTGGCGAAACATGTCGTTTTACCGCAGCACAGCCGTAACAGGGTTCGAATGGGTCCTAATTCTTTGCTTTGAGTATTGTCTTATAGAAAACCTCTCCTTATACTACTTATATATTAAACGAATAATTTGACCAGTATATAACTGATTTAAAAAATAAGTGAGACATTTGTAAAATATTTTGCGAAACATGTCGTTTTACCGCAACACAGCCGTAACAGGGTTCGAATGGGTCCTGGAACTTCCAGGTTTCCAGAAATTCTTTGCTACCAGTATTGTCTTATAGAAAACTTCTCCTTATACTACTTATATACTAAACGAATCATTTGACCAGTATATAACTGATTTAAAAAATAAATGAGACATTTGCAAAATATTTTGGCGAAACATATCGTTTTACCGCAGCACAGCCGTAACAGGGTTCGAATGGGACCTGGAATTTCCAGACCAGGAAATTCTTTGCTACCAGTATTGTGTTATAGAAAACCTCTCCTTAAATATGGCGAAACTTATCGCGCGTTTAACCTATATTTATTTTCCTATAAAAAAATTCTGATATTTCACCTGGAAAATTCCCTAAAGCGTATGAACCCTGCATAAGTTCCTGTCAAAATATAAAAAAATTTAGAGATTTAAATTCACCTTAAAAATTAAACTTTTTTTAACACGAGTGCTTCAGTAATATTATTCGCATGGACATCTGTTAAAAAAAAGGTACCTATTAAGGCTCAACCTATTATTTCTCAACTGCTCTGCTCAACAAGCGCAAAACGTTTTGACACATTTACAAATTCATTTTTTAACGGAAAGATAGAAAATTGGAAGGCTTGACTATGGAAGAGGTTTGGAATCGAACTGTGTTTTCCATTTTTTGATCAATAAATTACCTATTGAGTTATAAGCGATTTAGATCACGTGACAAACACGTTTTTCACCCTTTCTTGAGTGGTTATTCTTCTTTCGCACGGAAATTCGGTTCAAAACACCCACTTTGCCACTTTTCTCAGAAAGATCTATTGCGTTTGCTAAAAAAACGAAAAAAAAACAGTTCTATTACATAGTTTCTGAACAACAACACTTTCTAGTTTCCTGCATTTCCGAACAAAAATAAATTACAACTTATGTCAAAAAGTTGCACTTTTGGATTTGAGGACAGCTTTAACTCTGTGACTGGATTTTTTTTTCAACCCAGTATTGTGCTTAATCATAGTAAATGGTGTAAAATGAACGTTAAAAAAATCTAAACGTCCCAATTTTGGGACACTAGGCACGAAAGGGTTGGGCAGAGTTGGGCAAATTTGTAATCCCAATTATTCCCATTGAAATTACAAGTTAATTGCATGTAATTGATTATAGTTAGACACATTCAAACACAGAAATTTTGCACACATAATGGAGTTGGGGCAGTCTGCGACTACAGTGACTGCTGACTACAGTGCTGTAAGAACTTTTTAGGGCACGTAATTTTAACTGTAATTAGTTACACACAATTAAATTGTAATTACATTGAAGATAATTGCAATTACGAATTTGCCCAACTCTGGGATAGGGGTTTTCTCAGTTACTGTGTTAAATTTATGTTTTATGCCATTTATTTTGTTACAAAAATGTTATATATCATTCGGGTTATTATTTGACTAAAATTTATTTATCATTACTATAAAGGGGGGGGGGGGCTCAGCTCGGCTCAAGAAGAAGACTCCCTTACTCCCTACCCTTAACCATTTACATAGTAAAAATTTATATTGTAAAAATTTATAATAATCAATAATTACTAATAGAGTATATATAGGGTAAAGTGCCCGTATTTCGTCCCCCCCCCCCAGTCACTTTTAGCCCTAAATGTTGTAATTTTCAATGAAAATCTACCAAATTTGGATTTCATATAGACTACCTACCCACGCACATAGAAACATAGTCAAATATCGTACAAAAAAATTTTAACAATGCGAAAAATTGTTTTTTCAAAAGTATTTAAAAAATGCAAAAGAAAAAATGGTCCCAATTTCATCCCCCCAAAAAACCCAACACGCCGAGGCTTAACTTATAAATAAGTAATTTAATTTACATTAAAGTAAGGCACAAAGAAAAGGTACTAATTATCAGTGGAAGAATAACATAACGAACCGTTAGCTATCCAAACATGAGGAAAAAATTGAAAAAATTGTCATGAAAAAGCATTCCTAATTTCGTCCCCGAGACGAAAATAAGAACTGCAAGGGGGACGATATTGGGACCACGCTACTTCCCAATATGGCGGAGCTTCAGTTCTCGTAAGATGAACTGAGCGTCCTAAAATTCACTGTATGCTACTGTCAGCATCTTACCTACGTAAAATACATGCAATGAATAAGAAATACATACTTACAGTACAGTAAATAACGTTCTACAAATGACGTAATAAGAACTCTGATCTCCTACAAATATGAAATCCGGCATCTTTAATTTATGTATGCGTCTTGGCGAACGAAACTTTCAATACTGACCCCTTTTACCTTCCGCCCCCCAATGCCTTGCGTGATAAGTTGCGCCACTTTCGCAGAAGCGGAGAAGTTAAGGGGGATGAAATTAGGAAAGGGGACGAAATATGGACACTTTACCCTACCGTATATACTCGCATATACGCCGAGCCCCCTAACTTTCGAATGCAAACTCTGCAAAAACTCGCGTATAAGTCGACCCCGTAACTTTTTACTTCAATTTTGCACAAAATGAAACCAAAGATTTCACTTATTGATGCGAATAATTAGTAAGTAAACAGAAACAAATCATTGAATTTTTTAATAATAAATTATTATTATTTGTATATTTTATATTTTATTTCTTATTTATACACATAAAAAATCAGACTTTTGCAGTATTCGAAGGTTTTATTTATTTTTTGAGGTCTTTTGTAATTGACTCGCGTATAAGTCTACCCCCCCCCCCCCCCATTTATTGTCAGAAATTCATTGTTTTACACATGAGAATATATGGTTCCTCGATTATCTGACCCTCGTTTGAACGGAACTCCCTGTAAACCGATATCGATTTCCTGAATTTTTTCGGGCGGTTTTTTTTTACTTTCACATTCCTTGTGTATGCAAGCGTTCCTTTCCAAACCACGAGTAGAGATAAGTATTTTGGTTCCCCTTTCTTCAAATTCCATTGAAATTAGCTTGAGCTCCCGCAAGATCCGATCCTGGTATAATTCTACTTTTGACCCCCCCGCCCCCCTGTGTACACGTTCCTGTTCTAAACAAATAAAATTATTTTCATGTATAATTTGAATTTAGATATCTATTAAGCTGTTTAAATAGTCATAATAGCAGTTCGATGACGATGTTATATATTAAACTAAATGATTATTGATAAATTCTCGATTATCCGGAAATTTCGATTATCCGATGTAGGTTCGATCCCAATTACGTCGCATAATCGAGGTTCTACTGTATATATATATTAGTAAACATATTAGTAACCTCAGGATGTCAAATACTAAACTAGTACAAAACATAACGGTATGATATAAATTTTTACTAAGCCAATAGCTAAGGGTGGGGAGGGCTGGGTTTCTTGTTCTTGAGCCGAGCCCAGCACCTCCCCCTTCCTATAACAAATAATAGCCAAATAATACTCCTAATGATATTAAACCATTTTGTAACAAAATAAATGGCATAAAACATAGATTTAATGCATAGACAGTAACGGAGAAAACCCCTACCCTTTCGTACCTAGCGCCCCCAAAAATGGGACGATAAATAAAGGTTCAAATTTATAGAAATCTGAAAAAATGCAAGAATACGTATTCTAAAATAATGTTTCGTCTTATAAATAATACTACTTAGAAAATGATTAATAAAAAAATAAAAGAAATAGCTTACGCGCCATTTTCTTACGCCAATTTTCTTACGCACCAATTTATTTCAAGAAAATTCAACTTTGTGCTACAACAAACATTTATTTTACCTTTTTATTCTTAACAAGTAATATAAAAATTTTGTTTTTAAAGTCAATTCCTACTTAGGCCATCAAAGAAAAATTTAATAAAATCCCTTAAGCTAATATTAGTTTTTGTTGCATTAAAATATCTGAATTTGTTGATTTTCTATAAGCAAGTAAGCTTACAATGGAACTCTATGGGAATTTGGCGAAATATTAGAGATATCGCCAAGTTGGTGTCACTTTTGGCGACTCGTTTTGGCCGCCAAATTTGGCGATATATCGCGAAGTTGGCGACAAACTTGGCGGTATTTGGCGACAGAACAGGGTCCCCCCTATGGTAACCCCTTATTGAAAATACTTTAATTGATCTTCAATAACCAATGGCCGCCGTTTTGTTTCCCATGCAAAACTAAAATTAATTAATTAAAATTTAATTAACCCTAGAACTACCGGAAATTTTACTCAAGTTTTATAAAAACATTCTACACCAGAATTTTTACTTAAAACTATTTAATTTGTTTATTTAACCTATTATTGTCTGATTTATACATTTAGTTTGTTCTGAAGAAATTTCTGGTTTGAATAAATATTTTGAATGTACATGTCGGGTCCAATGGACCCGTCTGGTAGACGGAAGGTTAATTAATTAATATTTGAAAAAACTGTATTGACATCAATTGTCATCCAGTACAAGTTTTAAAAAAATATTTCAACCTGATAGGATGAATAATGAGTATTTTAGTAACGATTGAAAATTTGAACAAGATATATAAATATATAAATGAATAAATATAGGGAGAGTGTGAACTAATAGTAGGAATTGAAAAATGCACTGCCATTTATGAATAAATAGTGAAAACAAATACTAAGGAATGAACTGTTTGGCAAATTTTAAAAGGTAAGGTATTAGTAGTTCTTTTATTAACCCATATAGTAGTGATGGGCGATTCTGGAAAATTCAGGAATCGATTAAAATCGACATCGTATAAAACTGAATCGATCACAATAAGAATCGATTCGCAATTTCTAGAATCGATACTTGAATCGATATTTCGATAGTCACAGACTCTCACAGGTAAGCTCAAAAATATTAATTTCAAAACTTAGCGAATCAGCAGAGCCGTAGCGACCACCTCCCATACCTCACATTTAGAGGGTAGACAAAGTCAGGGGCCCAGTCGTAAGCTATTACAGACCTTTGAGTCAAATAATAAAGTTTTTAACTTTTAAAATATTAGTTTTAAGATGTAATTTTACTAATATTGTAATTTAGATTTTATTTAAATTTATTTTTTAAGAAAGATCTCGGTTAAATGCAAGTTGGAAATTGCGCGTCAAACGTGGCAAATGTGGTGCGCTCGTACTATAACAGTGCACTTCATAAGTGCATATCAATTTCATTCTGTTCGAAAGTCCGTAACATCCTTAAAATGCACTTGAAATAATTGTTTCCATTGGCCGTAATGTAACGGAAAACTTTTGACTGTCCCTGTAATTAAATCATTGTGATTTTCTTCCAGCCTGAATTAAAATTTAAATTTTCAGGGACATATTTCACGTTGCCATAAGAACCGATTTAGTATTCTTACAATTTGAGTTTAATAATGTAACTAGCAAAGTTTATTAAAGTTCTTTTATTAAAAAAAAAAAAAAAAAAAAATCATCGCTGCAAGACGTGAAAATTTAGTTTTCTCAGAAGAAATAAAAATCAATTAATTTTACTGTCTTAGAAGGATAGTGGACGCACATGTATATTGTTTGGACATCTTTAACATTATAGCTAGTAACTAGCGGGTTCCCCCTAATATGAAATGTCGAAGCGAACGAACCGCGAACCGGGTTCCCGCTGCCTACAGCACCGTATAGGTGTACCCCCCCCCCACTTTGCCCACCGGGTCGGAAAAACGCGCTCACCTCCCCCCCCCCCCCCAATTTTTGACATTCATCATTTAAAATTTTTTTATTATGTGTTATAAACTATCTTAAAATTTCAAACAAATCGCCCTGTTTTATTTTCTAATTTTGTTCTGCCCCTCCCCTCTATCCCCCCCCTCCCCGAAATGTGACGCGCCATTCTTTTTTATAATTTTTTATCATGTGTTATAAACAATCTTAAAGTTTAAAACAGATCGCATTGTTAGATTTCCTAATTTTAACAAAATCGCGTTATGTTAGTTCCAGATTCCACCACCAGGGTGCGCACTCTATTCCTAACAAAACTGCGAACAAAACTCCGTTAAACAACCTATCAGTAGATATATTACTCAAGAGTGTGGCAATCTTGATCAAAAATATAAGCTATTTGCCGAAATTACTATTCGGAAATAGTGGTAACTAAACTTTTGACTTTTTTATATTTAATAAGTAGCATTTATCTCAGGACTCCGTCTAAAAACCCCACCTAAAACGGTAAGGAACGCTAAGGTTTAAAAAAAATTCTAGCGGCCTCCTCCCCCCCCTCCTCCTGAAATTTTCGCACCATTCTTTTTTAAACTTTTTCTTACGTGTTATAAACGATCTTAAAGTTTCGAACAGATCACCTTGTTAGATTTTCTACTTTAAATGAAATCGCGGTCTGTTAGTTCTATATTCCACCACCAGGTAGCGCAGTCTATTCAAAACAAAAGTGTATCTAAACGAAACTCCTTTATACAACCTATCCGAAGATACATCAGTCTAGGGGGTGGTAGCCTTAAGCAAGAATTCAAGATATTTGTGAAATTACTATTCGAAAATAGTGGTATGAACACTTATAAAATTTTTTATATTGAAAAGGTAGTAATTATCTCAGCCCGCCGTCAAAAAACCGCACGCTAAACAGTAGAAAACGTTAAAGCTGCTATAAAAAATCACGTGACTGCCTTTAAAAAAAAAGCATTTAATAGAAATAAACCAATTAGTGAACTAATAATTAATATCTCAGCTTGTAATTAAGATAATATTTTTTCAAATTTCTGAAAGGAGAATTTTTTTTTTTTTTTTTTTTTTGCATCGCCCTGTCCAAGTTTCGAATTTTTACGCCCCTTACATTCTAAAATGTGGTCCCCTTTTAAAACAGTACATAATTCTCGGGAATCACTTTGTTTAAATTGTTAAATATATTATTTGAAAAAAAAAAAAAGGTTTTAAAGCATTTTAGCACGTATTTTCATACCTACACCCTTGAAAAAAATTAATAACATACAAGAGATCCTTTAGTTTCGGAAAGCTCCGAAGTTTCATAAAATTCAAAGTATCATAAATCAGTAAGTTTGGTTGTAAACGACTGGAATTTTTATAATACAACTTACACAAACACTTTGACAAACTTGTGAAATACCGCTTAACTAACGAGAACCTTGAGTCACGTGGCTTTAAACCAAGAATGATAAGTTTAAAATGGAAAAGAGACGAAATTTGTTATTACCATTCATAAATAGTGCTCACCAAGAGCTGCAGATATAATATCAGTGTTTAGTTGGTAAACAAATGACTCGGGAAGAATGTCAGAAAAGGTCCCATTGAAACTGGACCATAATTAAGAAAATTGGGATTGGGGGGGGGGGGGGGATGTATTGGTGACGAACTGGAAAAGTACAGCTTAATAAACTAGTAACCCAAATAACTTGGCTCCTAAACTAAAAATATAACAATTTAACCTAGAAAGAAAAAGGCTCTTATGCGAAATTTGACAGCAGTTCTGCCTTTAAAACAGTAAATCCGAAAGAATAAATATATATTCCTTTGAAATTACTGTCAAAAATATCAATACAAAAGTTGGAGCACGATTGACCCTTACCAAAAAGAAGGAAGGCTAGAGACAGAAAATAAAAGATCACATTAAAAGCTTTCCAACGATATGGTTTGGAAGAAACAAAAAATATCCCCCCCCCCCCCCGAGGGAGCAGGTAAGCCCCAAACGGTCGGAGGGGCGACCTCAAAAGTATCTTTGGTCAAGGTTTCAAAATGTGGCTTTATAATAAAATAGAACAAGAATTGGACATTTTAAAAATTGCATGCAAATTTTGAACGGCCCTGTAAATTAAGATTAGCGAGGAAAAGGGGAGAGGGGGGTGGAGAGATTAGAAGGGACGAACTTGAAAAATACAATATAATAAATTAGTAACCTGAATAACTAGGCTTCTAAACAAAAGTATAACGATTTAACCTAGTGTTGAATTCAGGGGGTAGCCCGAGAGGACATCCCTCCCGGGACATTGAAATGTCCCTCCCGTAAGTTTTGAGATTTTATGCTTTTTAATGGACAAATGTGCACCCCCCCCCCCCAATTACGGAACTCTGAAATACCCCCCCCCCCCCAATCCCGACCGGAGTCGCATAAAACCCTCCCTGAGAAAAATACCTGCATTCAACACTGATTTAACCTAGAAAGTAAAAAAAGGCTCTTATACAAAATTTTACAGCAATTCTGGCACTAAAACAGCAAAATTGGAAGAATTGATTCAACCCGAATCGTGGATCGACCGCGATGCGATTTGAATTTGAAGTAAATCAAAACATAACGATTCGACATTGCATCTAAAGAATTGAAGTACATCAAAATATAACGATTCGACATCGCATCTAAAGAATTGAAGTAAATCAAAAAAATAACGATTCTAAAGATCGCATCTGAAGATCGACATCGGCATCGAATCTGAACTGAATCGATTCACCGTTTCTGATCCAAGGGCAGAATCGATGCGTTCATCTTTTCTTGCTTTCTTTTGTCTTTAGAAAAATAAAGTGTTGTTTTCGTGAAAATTTTCGACTTCCGGTTTCTAAGGATTTATAGTTTTAGAACTTCTTGTCTGGAATACGATTTGACTATTTTTATAATTTTTTTGTCTGTCAGTCTGTCTATTTGTTTGTCTCTGACAAAAAAATTGTGAGCGGTCTATTTCAAGAACTAATGCATGGAATCTGTTGAAACTTTAGATTCAGTTAGACCTTCATATAAATTGGTGCTGATTACTTTTTGGTGAAAATCGCTCAACAGGTGGCGCTGCTATGCTGCATTTTTCATGATTTCCGCAAGATTGCTATCTCAAGAACTAATGCACGAATATTCACCAAACTTCAGATTCAGTTTGACGTTGACATAAGTTATTGAGGATTAGGTTTTGATGTAAATCTACCGGCAGGTGGCGCTGCTATGCTGCATTTTTCCCGATTTTCGCAATAGCTCTATCTCAAGAACTAATACACGGATTTTCAGAAAACCACATTCAGTTAGACGTTGGCATAAATTGCTGCTTATTAGGTTTCGGTGTAAATCGCCCAACAGGGAGCGTTGCTATGCTGATTTTATCAGCAGAGTTGAATTCAGACATTTTTCTCCGGGAGGGACAGTTCAGAGGGGGAGGGGATTGGACTTTTGTACATTTTAATGTACAAAAAGCATAAAATCTCAAGCTTTCTGGGGGACATTTGAATGTTGCGATGGGGGGGGGAATATTACCCTCCCGGGCCATCCCCTGAATTCAACACGTTTTTCAGGATTTAAATAATTTTAGGGATAATATCTCAAGAACTAATGAACGAAATTTCATCAATTTTTAATGCACAAAAACGTATTGAATTCAGGGGGTGGCCGGGGGGGTGACATTCTCCTTCCCCCGAAACACTCAAAGGCCCCTCAGAAAGTTTGAGATTTTATGCTTTGTTGCGGGGGGAGGAATGTCCCCCCCCCGGGCCACCCCCTGAATTCAACACGTTTTTCAGGATTTAAACAATTTTAGGGATAATATCTCAAGAACTAATGAACGAAATTTCATCAAATTTAATATTCTGTTAGACAATGCCATAAGTTATACATGATTAGGTTTTTGTGTAAATGATATGACAAATTGTGCTGCCATGCTGCTTTTATCAACAGTGTTGAATTCAGACATTTTTCTCCGGGAGGGGGGGGGGAGGGATTTCTATGGCTCTGGCGAGGAACATTCTAGAGTTACGAGGGGAGGGGGGTTGGACTTTCGTCCATTAAGCATAAAATCTCAAATCTCCCTAGGGGACATTTCAATGTTCCGGGGAGGGGGGTGCACCCGTACCAGCCCCTGAATTCAACACTGTTTTTCAGGGTTTGCACAATGTTTGCGATAACATCTCAAGAAGTAATGAACGGAATTTCATCAAACTTAATATTCTGTTAGTCATTGACGTAAGTTGTTTCTGAGTCTTTCGTGTTAATCATGTAATAGGCTGCATTGCTATACTGCTTTTTTCATGATATTCATGATAGCCATATCTCAAAACTAATGCACGGAATTTAATCAAACTTCATATTCTGCTACACTGTCGTATAAATAGATCCTTATTAGGCTTGGGTGTATACTACCCAACATGTGTCGCTTTTATGCCCTTTGAACTGGGATTTTCCGTTGCGGACATCTAAGAGGGTGTGGGCCGAAATTCAATGATTTGTTAGGAAAATGGGATTCTTATATATATTTTTTAAATACACATATTTCAACGAACCTATACTTTTGGATCCTCATGATGGGTATAGGTTATTTAAATTTGACACTGTGATAGCGAATTTTGAAGTTTTAACATTTATGAGACAGAAGAAAGTTTTGGGATTGGACATCCAACTACTTGACCTTAAATTTTTGAAGGAAAATAAAAATGATATGACCTTTAGAGACATCGATTAAAAAATTTATAGTATCGATTAAATCGAGTTGGCCATAGTATCGATTAAATCGATTAAAAAAATCGAAATCGCCCATCACTACCATATAGGGAGAGTGTGAACTAATAGTAGGAATTGAAAAATGCACTGCCATTTATGAATAAATAGTGAAAACAAATACTAAGGAACTGTTTGGCAAATTTTAAAAGGTAAGGTATTAGTAGTTCTTTTATTAACCCATTAACCGCCAAAATTAAAAGGTTGAATTTTTCAACTTATTAGCTGAATGTCGTTTGCCACCAGAAACTGTGAAAAGTAATTTTCACTTTATTTGATCGTAAAATTTTGTGTCATTCCGTACGGCCAATTTTGTAGTGGAAAATAGTGGTGGGTATGTAAGTAATTTAAATATGTGCATTTATTTTGACCGTTGCGTGAACGCAACACCAGCGGGTAATGGGTTAAATTAGTTGAAGAGATTGAAATTCCTTTGAAAAATAAAGAACAGTGAGAAAATGCGACTGTTAAAATTAGTTTCAATATTTATTTGAAGATTTGAAGTCTGAAAAACACTAAACGAACCATTTGAACAATATTACTTTACTTGCTTAATGAAAAAGTCTGGATTTATAAACTTTTTTTTGGCGGCAAATTTTGTTTCAACATAGCACAGATTTAAATTACCATTAAAAAATAAATTTTTGTTAACACGAGTGTTTTAAAACTATTAGTCGAATTAACACCTGTTAAAAGTAGCGACTTATTAAAGTTGTTTTTAGAAACGTGTTATTCACGACATTTCAAAGAATTATTTGGCAATTTTTTAAAAGATGACGTAACAATAGCTGTTTATTTTATTTGTTGCAGCAATAAAATTCATCTAAACAAACAAACAACAAAGAAAAAGAATAGTCTCATTCTTAAAATTTGGCTGTATGCTTATCTGTGGATTAGAAGTCAGACATATAGGTTAAAATAGAAGTTCTAAGAATTTTGCAGACATCATATTTGCCAAGGTATGTTTTGAGAATTTGCTAGATGTGTAAAATATTTATTTATGCATGATTGCAATTTCGATCAGTTTTAGCACAAATACACACTAAAATGATAATTCTATCAATATAAATTGCTTAATAAAAAAGTGGGGATTTATAAAAATTTTTTGGCGACAGATTTTGTTTCAACATAGCGCAGCTTTAAATTACCATAAAAAAAATAAACTTTAGTTAATACGATTATTTTAAAATTATTATCCGAATTAACACCTGTTAAAAGTAGCGACTTATTAAAGTTGTTTTTAGAAACTTGTTGCTCACGAAAACAAACTTTCAAAGAATTATTTGGCAAATTTTAAAAGATGACGTAACAATAGCTGTTTATTTTATTTGTTACAGCAATAAAATTCAGGTAAACAATAAACAACAATGAAAAAGAAATTTCTGATTCTTAAAATTTGTCTGTATGCTTATTTGTACGTTAGAAGTCAAACATATAGGTTGGGAAAAATTGAAGTTCTAAGAATTTTGCAGACATCATACTTGCCAAGGTATGTTTTGAGAATTTGCTAGATATGTAAAATATTTATTTATCCATGATTGCAATTTCGATCAGTTTTAGCACAAATACACACTAAAATGATAATTCTATCAATATAAATTGCTTAATAAAAATGTGTGGATTTATAAAATTGTTTTGGCGACAAATTTTGTTTTACCATAGGGCAGCTTTAAATTACACTTAAAAAATAAACCTTTGTTAACACGAGTGTTTTAAAACTATTATTCGAATTAACTCCTTTTAAAAGTAGCGACTTATTGAAGTTGTTTTTAGAAATTTGTTACTCACGACAACAAACATTTAAAGAATTATCTGGCAAATTTTAAATGGTGACGTAACAATAGCCGCTCATTTTATTTGTTACAGCAATAAAATTCAGGTAAACAACAAACAACGATGAAAAGGACGTCTTTTTTTGAAAAAGACGTTCAAAATTTGTCTGTATGCTTATTTGTACGTTAGAAGTCCGACATATAGGTTGGGAAAAATTGAAGTTCTAAGAATTTTGCAGACATCATACTTGCCAAGGTATGTTTTGAGCATTTGCTAGATGTGTAAAATATTTATCCATGATTGCAATTTCGATCAGTTTTAGAAAACATATACCTTAAAATGGTAATTCTATCAATATAACTTTCTTAATAAAAAAGTGTGGATTTATAAAAAATGTTTGCCGACAGATTTTGTTTCACCATAGCACAGCTTTAAATTACCATTAAAAAATAAACTTTTGTTAATACGATTGTTTTAAAACTATTATTCGAATTAACATCTGTTAAAAGTAGCGACTTATTAAAGTGTTTTTAGAAACGTGTTACTCACGACAACAAACTTTCAAAGAATTATTTGGCAATTTTAAAAGATGGCGTAACAATATCTGTTTATTTTATTTGTTACAGCAATAAAATCCAGGTAAACAAAAAACAACAATGAAAAAGAATTTTCTGATTCTGCTGTTTATTTTATTTTTTACAGCAATAAAATACAGGTAAACAACAAACAACAATGAAAAAGAACTTTCTGATTCTTAAAATTTGTCTGTATGCTTATTTGTGCATTAGAAGTCAGACATCTAGGTTAAAATAGAAGCTCTAAGAATTTTGCAAATATCATACTTACAAAGGTACGTTTTGAGCATTTGCTAATGTGTAAAATATTTATCCATAATTGCAATTTCGATTAGTTTTTACAAACATAAACACTAAAATGATAATTCTATCAAACTTGTTTAATAAAAAGTAATAAAAGTAAGCTTATAAAACTAATAAAATAATAAAAGTAAGTAGTAAAGTAAGTATTAAATTAACTTTAAAAAATAAACTTTCGTTAATACGAGTGTTTTGAAACTATTATTCGAATTAACACCTGTTAAAGTAGTGACTTATTAAAGTTGTTTTTAGAAACGTGTTACTCACGACAACAGACTTTCAAAGAATTATTTGGCAAATTTTAAAAGATGACGTAACAATAGCTGTTTATTTTATTTGTTGCAGCAATAAAATTTAGGTAAACAGCAAACAACAATGAAAAATATTTTTCTCATTCTTAAAATATGTCTCAATGCTTATTTGTGGATTAGAAGTCAGACATATAGGTTGGAAAATATAAATGTTCTAAGAAATTTGCAGACATTATACTTGCGAAGTTACGTTTTAAGCATTTGCTAGATGTGTATGTAAAATATTAATCCATGATTGCAGTTTCGATTAGTTTTTAGCAAACATAAATACGAAAATGATAATTCTATCAATAAATTAATATTAACACAATTATTCTAATTGGTAAACAAATCATATTAGATGTACATTTCCAACTGGGCGAAAAATGTCCGGACCAGGATTCGAACCCGGGACCTCCCTGGCTGAAGCCGCCAGTGCTCTGCCATCTGAGCTATCCCGGACGATTCTGGTCGAACTTTTTCACCCAGCTAACCTTGATGATTACAGCATCTGGTCTGAAACCTGGTTCAGCTCAACAGAATAAATCTCAGGTATTGGAACTCCAGAAATCGCTGGATACGATAATAATTGTGTTAATATTAATCTAGTGTAATTTCGTATCCAGCGATTTCTGGAGTTCCATTACCTGAGATTTATTCTGTTGAGCTGAACCAGATTTCAGACCAGATGCTGTAATCATCAAGGTTAGCTGGGTGAAAAAGTTCGACCAGAATCGTCCGGGATAGCTCAGATGGCAGAGCACTGGCGGCTTCAGCCAGGGAGGTCCCGGGTTCGAATCCTGGTCCGGACATTTTTCGCCCAGTTGGAAATTTACATCTAATATGATTTGTTTACCAATTAGAATAATTGTGTTAATATTAATCTAGTGTAATTTCGTATCCAGCGATTTCTGGAGTTCCATTACCTGAGATTTATTCTGTTGAGCTGAACCAGGTTTCAGACCAGATGCTGTAATCATCAAGGTTAGCTGGGTGAAAAAGTTCGACCAGAATCGTCCGGGATAGCTCAGATGGCAGAGCACTGGCGGCTTCAGCCAGGGAGGTCCCGGGTTCGAATCCTGGTCCGGACATTTTTCGCCCAGTTGGAAATTTACATCTAATAATTCTATCAATATTACTTGTTTAATAACATAAACACTAAAATGATAATTCTATCAATATTACTTGTTTAATAAAAAAGTAATAAAAGTAAGCTTATAAAAATAACAAAAGTAAGCTTATAAAAGTAATAAAATAATAAATGTAAGTAGTAATGTAAGAATTAAATTAACTTTAAAAAATAAACTTTTGTTAATACGAGTGTTTTAAAATTATTATTCAAATTAACACCTGTTAAAGTGCGACTTATTAAAGTTTTTAGAAACGTGTTACTCACGACAACAGACTTTCAAAGAATTATTTGGCAAATTTTAAAAGATGACGTAACAATAGCTGTTTATTTTATTTGTTGCAGCAATAAAATTTAGGTAAACAGCAAATAACAATGAAAAATATTTTTCTCATTCTTAAAATATGTCTCAATGCTTATTTGTGGATTAGAAGTCAGACATATAGGTTGGAAAATATAAAAGTTCTAAGAAATTTGCAGACATTATACTTGCGAAGTTACGTTTTAAGCATTTGCTAGATGTGTATGTAAAATATTAATCCATGATTGCAGTTTCGATTAGTTTTTAGCAAACATAAATACGAAAATGATAATTCTATCAATAGATTAATATTAACACAATTATTCTAATTGGTAAACAAATCATATTAGATGTACATTTCCAACTGGGCGAAAAATGTCCGGACCAGGATTCGAACCCGGGACCTCCCTGGCTGAAGCCGCCAGTGCTCTGCCATCTGAGCTATCCCGGACGATTCTGGTCGAACTTTTTCACCCAGCTAACCTTGATGATTACAGCATCTGGTCTGAAACCTGGTTCAGCTCAACAGAATAAATCTCAGGTATTGGAACTCCAGAAATCGCTGGATACGATAATAATTGTGTTAATATTAATCTAGTGTAATTTCGTATCCAGCGATTTCTGGAGTTCCATTACCTGAGATTTATTCTGTTGAGCTGAACCAGATTTCAGACCAGATGCTGTAATCATCAAGGTTAGCTGGGTGAAAAAGTTCGACCAGAATCGTCCGGGATAGCTCAGATGGCAGAGCACTGGCGGCTTCAGCCAGGGAGGTCCCGGGTTCGAATCCTGGTCCGGACATTTTTCGCCCAGTTGGAAATTTACATCTAATATGATTTGTTTACCAATTAGAATAATTGTGTTAATATTAATCTAGTGTAATTTCGTATCCAGCGATTTCTGCAGTTCCATTACCTGAGATTTATTCTGTTGAGCTGAACCAGGTTTCAGACCAGATGCTGTAATCATCAAGGTTAGCTGGGTGAAAAAGTTCGACCAGAATCGTCCGGGATAGCTCAGATGGCAGAGCACTGGCGGCTTCAGCCAGGGAGGTCCCGGGTTCGAATCCTGGTCCGGACATTTTTCGCCCAGTTGGAAATTTACATCTAATAATTCTATCAATATTACTTGTTTAATAACATAAACACTAAAATGATAATTCTATCAATATTACTTGTTTAATAAAAAAGTAATAAAAGTAAGCTTATAAAAATAACAAAAGTAAGCTTATAAAAGTAATAAAATAATAAATGTAAGTAGTAATGTAAGAATTAAATTAACTTTAAAAAATAAACTTTTGTTAATACGAGTGTTTTAAAATTATTATTCGAATTAACACCTGTTAAAGTGCGACTTATTAAAGTTTTTAGAAACGTGTTACTCACGACAACAGACTTTCAAAGAATTATTTGGCAAATTTTAAAAGATGACGTAACAATAGCTGTTTATTTTATTTGTTGCAGCAATAAAATTTAGGTAAACAGCAAACAACAATGAAAAATATTTTTCTCATTCTTAAAATATGTCTCAATGCTTATTTGTGGATTAGAAGTCAGACACATAGGTTGGAAAATATAAAAGTTCTAAGAAATTTGCAGACATTATACTTGCGAAGTTACGTTTTAAGCATTTGCTAGATGTGTATGTAAAATATTAATCCATGATCGCAGTTTCGATTAGTTTTTAGCAAACATAAATACGAAAATGATAATTCTATCAATATTACTTGTTTAATAAAAAAGTAATAAAAGTAAGCTTATAAAAATAATAAAAGTAAGCTTATAAAAGTAATAAAATAATAAATGTAAGTAGTAATGTAAGAATTAAATTAACTTTAAAAAATAAACTTTTGTTAATACGAGTGTTTTAAAATTATTATTCGAATTAACACCTGTTAAAGTGCGACTTATTAAAGTTTTTAGAAACGTGTTACTCACGACAACAGACTTTCAAAGAATTATTTGGCAAATTTTAAAAGATGACGTAACAATAGCTGTTTATTTTATTTGATGCAGCAATAAAATTTAGGTAAACAGCAAACAACAATGAAAAATATTTTTCTCATTCTTAAAATATGTCTCAATGCTTATTTGTGGATTAGAAGTCAGACATATAGGTTGGAAAATATAAAAGTTCTAAGAAATTTGCAGACATTATACTTGCGAAGTTACGTTTTAAGCATTTGCTAGATGTGTATGTAAAATATTAATCCATGATTGCAGTTTCGATTAGTTTTTAGCAAACATAAATACGAAAATGATAATTCTATCAATATTACTTGTTTAATAACATAAACACTAAAATGATAATTCTAGCAATATTACTTGTTTAATAAAAAAGTAATAAAAGTAAGCTTATAAAAATAATAAAAGT
This sequence comes from Maratus speciosus, assembly GCA_963932465.1. Classification (NCBI taxonomy): domain Eukaryota; kingdom Metazoa; phylum Arthropoda; class Arachnida; order Araneae; family Salticidae; genus Maratus; species Maratus speciosus. The sequence continues at coordinate 566,712 of CAWVRF010000734.1, read as the reverse complement.
AAGCTTATAAAAGTAATAAAATAATAAATGTAAGTAGTAATGTAAGAATTAAATTAACTTTAAAAAATAAACTTTTGTTAATACGAGTGTTTTAAAATTATTATTCGAATTAACACCTGTTAAAGTGCGACTTATTAAAGTTTTTAGAAACGTGTTACTCACGACAACAGACCTTCAAAGAATAATTGGCAAATTTTAAAAGATGACGTAACAATAGCTGTTTATTTTATTTGTTGCAGCAATAAAATTTAGGTAAACAGCAAACAACAATGAAAAATATTTTTCTCATTCTTAAAATATGTCTCAATGCTTATTTGTGGATTAGAAGTCAGACATATAGGTTGGAAAATATAAAAGTTCTTAGAAATTTGCAGACATTATACTTGCGAAGTTACGTTTTAAGCATTTGCTAGATGTGTATGTAAAATATTAATCCATGATTGCAGTTTCGATTAGTTTTTAGCAAACATAAATACGAAAATGATAATTCTATCAATATTACTTGTTTAATAACATAAACACTAAAATGATAATTCTATCAATATTACTTGTTTAATAAAAAAGTAATAAAAGTAAGCTTATAAAAGTAATAAAATAATAAATGTAAGTAGTAATGTAAGAATTAAATTAACTTTAAAAAATAAACTTTTGTTAATACGAGTGTTTTAAAATTATTATTCGAATTAACACCTGTTAAAGTGCGACTTATTAAAGTTTTTAGAAACGTGTTACTCACGACAACAGACTTTCAAAGAATTATTTGGCAAATTTTAAAAGATGACGTAACAATAGCTGTTTATTTTATTTGTTGCAGGAATAAAATTTAGGTAAACAGCTAACAACAATGAAAAATATTTTTCTCATTCTTAAAATATGTCTCAATGCTTATTTGTGGATTAGAAGTCAGACATATAGGTTGGAAAATATAAAAGTTCTAAGAAATTTGCAGACATTATACTTGCGAAGTTACGTTTTAAGCATTTGCTAGATGTGTATGTAAAATATTAATCCATGATTGCAGTTTCGATTAGTTTTTAGCAAACATAAATACGAAAATGATAATTCTATCAATATTACTTGTTTAATAACATAAACACTAAAATGATAATTCTATGAATATTACTTGTTTAATAAAAAAGTAATAAAAGTAAGCTTATAAAAATAACAAAAGTAAGCTTATAAAAGTAATAAAATAATAAATGTAAGTAGTAATGTAAGAATTAAATTAACTTTAAAAAATAAACTTTTGTTAATACGAGTGTTTTAAAATTATTATTCAAATTAACACCTGTTAAAGTGCGACTTATTAAAGTTTTTAGAAACGTGTTACTCACGACAACAGACTTTCAAAGAATTATTTGGCAAATTTTAAAAGATGACGTAACAATAGCTGTTTATTTTATTTGTTGCAGGAATAAAATTTAGGTAAACAGCTAACAACAATGAAAAATATTTTTCTCATTCTTAAAATATGTCTCAATGCTTATTTGTGGATTAGAAGTCAGACATATAGGTTGGAAAATATAAAAGTTCTAAGAAATTTGCAGACATTATACTTGCGAAGTTACGTTTTAAGCATTTGCTAGATGTGTATGTAAAATATTAATCCATGATTGCAGTTTCGATTAGTTTTTAGCAAACATAAATACGAAAATGATAATTCTATCAATATTACTTGTTTAATAACATAAACACTAAAATGATAATTCTATCAATATTACTTGTTTAATAAAAAAGTAATAAAAGTAAGCTTATAAAAATAATAAAAGTAAGCTTATAAAAGTAATAAAATAATAAATGTAAGTAGTAATGTAAGAATTAAATTAACTTTAAAAAATAAACTTTTGTTAATACGAGTGTTTTAAAATTATTATTCGAATTAACACCTGTTAAAGTGCGACTTATTAAAGTTTTTAGAAACGTGTTACTCACGACAACAGACTTTCAAAGAATTATTTGGCAAATTTTAAAAGATGACGTAACAATAGCTGTTTATTTTATTTGTTGCAGCAATAAAATTTAGGTAAACAGCAAACAACAATGAAAAATATTTTTCTCATTCTTAAAATATGTCTCAATGCTTATTTGTGGATTAGAAGTCAGACATATAGGTTGGAAAATATAAAAGTTCTTAGAAATTTGCAGACATTATACTTGCGAAGTTACGTTTTAAGCATTTGCTAGATGTGTATGTAAAATATTAATCCATGATTGCAGTTTCGATTAGTTTTTAGCAAACATAAATACGAAAATGATAATTCTATCAATATTACTTGTTTAATAAAAAAGTAATAAAAGTAAGCTTATAAAAATAATAAAAGTAAGCTTATAAAAGTAATAAAATAATAAATGTAAGTAGTAATGTAAGAATTAAATTAACTTTAAAAAATAAACTTTTGTTAATACGAGTGTTTTAAAATTATTATTCGAATTAACACCTGTTAAAGTGCGACTTATTAAAGTTTTTAGAAACGTGTTACTCACGACAACAGACTTTCAAAGAATTATTTGGCAAATTTTAAAAGATGACGTAACAATAGCTGTTTATTTTATTTGATGCAGCAATAAAATTTAGGTAAACAGCAAACAACAATGAAAAATATTTTTCTCATTCTTAAAATATGTCTCAATGCTTATTTGTGGATTAGAAGTCAGACATATAGGTTGGAAAATATAAAAGTTCTAAGAAATTTGCAGACATTATACTTGCGAAGTTACGTTTTAAGCATTTGCTAGATGTGTATGTAAAATATTAATCCATGATTGCAGTTTCGATTAGTTTTTAGCAAACATAAATACGAAAATGATAATTCTATCAATATTACTTGTTTAATAACATAAACACTAAAATGATAATTCTAGCAATATTACTTGTTTAATTAAAAAGTAATAAAAGTAAGCTTATAAAAATAATAAAAGTAAGCTTATAAAAGTAATAAAATAATAAATGTAAGTAGTAATGTAAGAATTAAATTAACTTTAAAAAATAAACTTTTGTTAATACGAGTGTTTTAAAATTATTATTCGAATTAACACCTGTTAAAGTGCGACTTATTAAAGTTTTTAGAAACGTGTTACTCACGACAACAGACCTTCAAAGAATAATTGGCAAATTTTAAAAGATGACGTAACAATAGCTGTTTATTTTATTTGTTGCAGCAATAAAATTTAGGTAAACAGCAAACAACAATGAAAAATATTTTTCTCATTCTTAAAATATGTCTCAATGCTTATTTGTGGATTAGAAGTCAGACATATAGGTTGGAAAATATAAAAGTTCTTAGAAATTTGCAGACATTATACTTGCGAAGTTACGTTTTAAGCATTTGCTAGATGTGTATGTAAAATATTAATCCATGATTGCAGTTTCGATTAGTTTTTAGCAAACATAAATACGAAAATGATAATTCTATCAATATTACTTGTTTAATAACATAAACACTAAAATGATAATTCTATCAATATTACTTGTTTAATAAAAAAGTAATAAAAGTAAGCTTATAAAAGTAATAAAATAATAAATGTAAGTAGTAATGTAAGAATTAAATTAACTTTAAAAAATAAACTTTTGTTAATACGAGTGTTTTAAAATTATTATTCGAATTAACACCTGTTAAAGTGCGACTTATTAAAGTTTTTAGAAACGTGTTACTCACGACAACAGACTTTCAAAGAATTATTTGGCAAATTTTAAAAGATGACGTAACAATAGCTGTTTATTTTATTTGTTGCAGGAATAAAATTTAGGTAAACAGCTAACAACAATGAAAAATATTTTTCTCATTCTTAAAATATGTCTCAATGCTTATTTGTGGATTAGAAGTCAGACATATAGGTTGGAAAATATAAAAGTTCTAAGAAATTTGCAGACATTATACTTGCGAAGTTACGTTTTAAGCATTTGCTAGATGTGTATGTAAAATATTAATCCATGATTGCAGTTTCGATTAGTTTTTAGCAAACATAAATACGAAAATGATAATTCTATCAATATTACTTGTTTAATAACATAAACACTAAAATGATAATTCTATCAATATTACTTGTTTAATAAAAAAGTAATAAAAGTAAGCTTATAAAAGTAATAAAATAATAAATGCAAGTAGTAATGTAAGAATTAAATTAACTTTAAAAAATAAACTTTTGTTAATACGAGTGTTTTAAAATTATTATTCGAATTAACACCTGTTAAAGTGCGACTTATAAAGTTTTTAGAAACGTGTTACTCACGACAACAGACTTTCAAAGAATTATTTGGGAAATTCTAAAAGATGACGTAACAATAGCTGTTTATTTTATTTGTTGCAGCAATAAAATTTAGGTAAACAGCAAACAACAATGAAAAATATTTTTCTCATTCTTAAAATATGTCTCAATGTTTATTTGTGGATTAGAAGTCAGACATATAGGTTGGAAAGTATAAAAGTTCTAAGAAATTTGCAGACATTATACTTGCGAAGTTACGTTTTAAGCATTTGCTAGATGTGTATGTAAAATATTAATCCATGATTGCAGTTTCGATTAGTTTTTAGCAAACATAAATACAAAAATGATAATTCTATCAATATTACTTGTTTAATAACATAAACACTAAAATGATAATTCTATCAATATTACTTGTTTAATAAAAAAGTAATAAAAGTAAGCTTTTAAAAATAATAAAAGTAAGCTTATAAAAGTAATAAAATAATAAATGTAAGTAGTAATGTAAGAATTAAATTAACTTTAAAAAATAAACTTTTGTTAATACGACTGTTTTAAAATTATTATTCGAATTAACACCTGTTAAAGTGCGACTTATTAAAGTTTTTAGAAACGTGTTACTCACGACAACAGACCTTCAAAGAATAATTGGAAAATTTTGAAAGATTACGTAACAATAGCTGTTTATTTGAGATTATACATGAATATCTTCCAAGAAATCTGAAATTTTCAGTCACATCATGAATATTTTTCGTTCATCTAGCATCTTTGTTTCCGTTGTCATCCTTTGCTTAGAACCGACTTAAGAGATTTTAGGATTGTTTTTTCATGGCTTTGGTTTTCTGTAAATGAAAATAAAAAGTGAAATGTAAGCTTGGTCTTACATTTACGGAATACTTTTCTATTCCCTTGATGGCGGGAGGGTGGGATTTTAAATATATTATAATTCAGCACATATTCTCTATGTACTGGCTGCCACAGCCGAAACGTACGATTGATAACACCGAAAAATCTTCTGAAGGTCCCTATTTGCAAGGTCTAATGGCGGTTTGCAGGAGGTCCTTGTGCAGTCGTGGAAAAAAAAATCATACCCTATCCGTTCTACAAATTTTCTGAAATTTGTTTATAAAAATGTGGTATTTTGATTATAATAAAATCTATTAAGCTATACTATTCCTAATCGCGGCAGAGGGATATATGGGGATACGCATTTTTTTTACATGGCTGCACTTATTAGGACGGTAATGATTGGAATTCAGATTTGTCCAACCTCGATTTTAACACGCCAAATCTTAAATATCTTTAATACTTAAATGGTTTGAGCAGGATATCTCATGGTTCACAAAGGATATATAGGACTTTTTAAATGAAATTTTGCTTTATTTTAACTTAACAGTTAATTTTTATGTGACTATAAGCTAAAAATCTTCCATGAACAATTTCATAAACTTGCAGTACATTCCTATAATTAAGGTAAGGATAAAGTATACATCAATAAAAATATGGGTGTTTTATTTTAATAAAAAATTGCGTGAGGAAAAGATTATACCTTTTACATGATTTGAATGATATTTTTTAAATACTACTCTGCCCATATATTGACATAGAACGAAATTGAAAGAATTTTTGAAAATAGGAAGAGCTTTTAAAATATCGATATTGGCATATGAAGTATAATTTTTGTTAAAAGCTAATATAGATTATACATGAATATCTTCCAAGAAATCTGCAATTTTCAGTCACATCATGAATATTTTGTGTTCATGTAGCATCTTTGTTTCCGTAACATTAAGACTTTGCTTAGAACCGACTTAAGAGATTTTAGGATTGTTTTTTCATGGCTTTGGTTTTCTGTAAATGAAAATAAAAAGTGAAATGTAAGCTTGGTCTTACATTTACGGAATACTTTTCTATTCCCTAGATGGCGGGAGGGTGGGATTTTAAATATATTATAATTCAGCACATATTCTCTATGTACTGGCTGCCACAGCCGAAACGTACGATTGATAACACCGAAAAATCTTCTGAAGGTCCCTATTTGCAAGGTCTAATGGCGGTTTGCAGGAGGTCCTTGTGCAGTCGTGGAAAAAAAATCATACCCTATCCGTTCTACAAATTTTCTGAAATTTGTTTATAAAAATGTGGTATTTTGATTATAATAAAATCTATTAAACTATACTATTATAAAAATAATAAAAGTAAGCTTATAAAAGTAATAAAATAATAAATGTAAGTAGTAATGTAAGAATTAAATTAACTTTAAAAAATAAACTTTTGTTAATACGAGTGTTTTAAAATTATTATTCGAATTAACACCTGTTAAAGTGCGACTTATTAAAGTTTTTAGAAACGTGTTACTCACGACAACAGACCTTCAAAGAATAATTGGCAAATTTTAAAAGATGACGTAACAATAGCTGTTTATTTTATTTGTTGCAGCAATAAAATTTAGGTAAACAGCAAACAACAATGAAAAATATTTTTCTCATTCTTAAAATATGTCTCAATGCTTATTTGTGGATTAGAAGTCAGACATATAGGTTGGAAAATATAAAAGTTCTTAGAAATTTGCAGACATTATACTTGCGGAGTTACGTTTTAAGCATTTGCTAGATGTGTATGTAAAATATTAATCCATGATTGCAGTTTCGATTAGTTTTTAGCAAACATAAATACGAAAATGATAATTCTATCAATATTACTTGTTTAATAACATAAACACTAAAATGATAATTCTCTCAATATTACTTGTTTAATAAAAAAGTAATAAAAGTAAGCTTATAAAAGTAATAAAATAATAAATGTAAGTAGTAATGTAAGAATTAAATTAACTTTAAAAAATAAACTTTTGTTAATACGAGTGTTTTAAAATTATTATTCGAATTAACACCTGTTAAAGTGCGACTTATTAAAGTTTTTAGAAACGTGTTACTCACGACAACAGACTTTCAAAGAATTATTTGACAAATTTTAAAAGGTGACGTAACAATAGCTGTTTATTTTATTTGTTGCAGGAATAAAATTTAGGTAAACAGCTAACAACAATGAAAAATATTTTTCTCATTCTTAAAATATGTCTCAATGCTTATTTGTGGATTAGAAGTCAGACATATAGGTTGGAAAATATAAAAGTTCTAAGAAATTTGCAGACATTATACTTGCGAAGTTACGTTTTAAGCATTTGCTAGATGTGTATGTAAAATATTAATCCATGATTGCAGTTTCGATTAGTTTTTAGCAAACATAAATACGAAAATGATAATTCTATCAATATTACTTGTTTAATAACATAAACACTAAAATGATAATTCTATCAATATTACTTGTTTAATAAAAAAGTAATAAAAGTAAGCTTTTAAAAATAATAAAAGTAAGCTTATAAAAGTAATAAAATAATAAATGTAAGTAGTAATGTAAGAATTAAATTAACTTTAAAAAATAAACTTTTGTTAATACGACTGTTTTAAAATTATTATTCGAATTAACACCTGTTAAAGTGCGACTTATTAAAGTTTTTAGAAACGTGTTACTCACGACAACAGACCTTCAAAGAATAATTGGAAAATTTTGAAAGATTACGTAACAATAGCTGTTTATTTGAGATTATACATGAATATCTTCCAAGAAATCTGAAATTTTCAGTCACATCATGAATATTTTTCGTTCATCTAGCATCTTTGTTTCCGTTGTCATCCTTTGCTGAGAACCGACTTAAGAGATTTTAGGATTGATTTTCATGGCTTTGGTTTTCTGTAAATGAAAATAAAAAGTGAAATGTAAGCTTGGTCTTACATTTACGGAATACTTTTCTATTCCCTTGATGGCGGGAGGGTGGGATTTTAAATATATTATAATTCAGCACATATTCTCTATGTACTGGCTGCCACAGCCGAAACGTACGATTGATAACACCGAAAAATCTTCTGAAGGTCCCTATTTGCAAGGTCTAATGGCGGTTTGCAGGAGGTCCTTGTGCAGTCGTGGAAAAAAAAATCATACCCTATCCGTTCTACAAATTTTCTGAAATTTGTTTATAAAAATGTGGTATTTTGATTATAATAAAATCTATTAAGCTATACTATTCCTAATCGCGGCAGAGGGATATATGGGGATACGCATTTTTTTTACATGGCTGCACTTATTAGGACGGTAATGATTACCTCGATTTTAACACGCCAAATCTTAAATATCTTTAATACTTAAATGGTTTGAGCAAGATATCTCATGGTTCACAAAGGATATATATGGTTTTTTAAATTAAATTTTGCTTTATTTTAACTTAACAGAGTTAATTCTTGTGTGACTATAAGCTAAAAATCTTCCATGAACAATTTCATAAACTTGCAGTATATTCCTATAATTAAGGTAAGGATAAAGTATACATCAATAAAAATATGAGTGTTTTATTTTAATAAAAAATTGCGTGAGGAAAAGATTATACCTTTTACATGATTTGAATGATATTTTTTAAATACTACTCTGCCCATATATTGACATAGAACGAAATTGAAAGAATTTTTGAAAATAGGAAGAGCTTTTAAAATATCGATATTGGCATATGAAGTATAATTTTTGTTAAAAGCTAATATAGATTATACATGAATATCTTCCAAGAAATCTGCAATTTTCAGTCACATCATGAATATTTTGTGTTCATGTAGCATCTTTGTTTCCGTAACATTAAGACTTTGCTTAGAACCGACTTAAGAGATTGTAGGATTGTTTTTTCATGGCTTTGGTTTTCTGTAAATGAAAATAAAAAGTGAAATGTAAGCTTGGTCTTACATTTACGGAATACTTTTCTATTCCCTTGATGGCGGGAGGGTGGGATTTTAAATATATTATAATTCAGCACATATTCTCTATGTACTGGCTGCCACAGCCAAAACGTACGATTGATAACACCGAATAATCTTCTGAAGGTCCCTATTTGCAAGGTCTAATGGCGGTTTGCAGGAGGTCCTTGTGCAGTCGTGGAAAAAAAAATCATACCCTATCCGTTCTACAAATTTTCTGAAATTTGTTTATAAAAATGTGGTATTTTGATTATAATAAAATCTATTAAGCTATACAATTCCTAATCGCGGCAGAGGGATATATGGGGATACGCATTTTTTTTACATGGCTGCACTTATTAGGACGGTAATGATTGGAATTCAGATTTGTCCAACCTCGATTTTAACACGCCAAATCTTAAATATCTTTAATACTTAAATGGTTTGAGCAGGATATCTCATGGTTCACAAAGGATATATAGGGTTTTTTAAATGAAATTTTGCTTTATTTTAACTTAACAGAGTTAATTCTTATGTGACTATAAGCTAAAAATCTTCCATGAACAATTTCATAAACTTGCAGTATATTCCTATAATTAAGGTAAGGATAAAGTATACATCAATAAAAATATGGGTGTTTTATTTTAATAAAAAATTGCGTGAGGAAAAGATTATACCTTTTACATGATTTGAATGATATTTTTTAAATACTACTCTGCCCATATATTGACATAGAACGAAATTGAAAGAATTTTTGAAAATAGGAAGAGCTTTTAAAATATCGATATTGGCATATGAAGTATAATTTTTGTTAAAAGCTAATATAGATTATACATGAATATCTTCCAAGAAATCTGCAATTTTCAGTCACATCATGAATATTTTGTGTTCATGTAGCATCTTTGTTTCCGTAACATTAAGACTTTGCTTAGAACCGACTTAAGAGATTTTAGGATTGTTTTTTCATGGCTTTGGTTTTCTGTAAATGAAAATAAAAAGTGAAATGTAAGCTTGGTCTTACATTTACGGAATACTTTTCTATTCCCTTGATGGCGGGAGGGTGGGATTTTAAATATATTATAATTCAGCACATATTCTCTATGTACTGGCTGCCACAGCCGAAACGTACGATTGATAACACCGAAAAATCTTCTGAAGGTCCCTATTTGCAAGGTCTAATGGCGGTTTGCAGGAGGTCCTTGTGCAGTCGTGGAAAAAAAAATCATACCCTATCCGTTCTACAAATTTTCTGAAATTTGTTTATAAAAATGTGGTATTTTGATTATAATAAAATCTATTAAGCTATACTATTCCTAATCGCGGCAGAGGGATATATGGGGATACGCATTTTTTTTACATGGCTGCACTTATTAGGACGGTAATGATTGGAATTCAGATTTGTCCAACCTCGATTTTAACACGCCAAATCTTAAATATCTTTAATACTTAAATGGTTTGAGCAGGATATATCATGGTTCACAAAGGATATATAGGACTTTTTAAATGAAATTTTGCTTTATTTTAACTTAACAGAGTTAATTCTTATGTGACTATAAGCTAAAAATCTTCCATGAACAATTTCATAAACTTGCAGTATATTCCTATAATTAAGGTAAGGATAAAGTATACATCAATAAAAATATGGGTGTTTTATTTTAATAAAAAATTGCGTGAGGAAAAGATTATACCTTTTACATGATTTGAATGATATTTTTTAAATACTACTCTGCCCATATATTGACATAGAACGAAATTGAAAGAATTTTTGAAAATAGGAAGAGCTTTTAAAATATCGATATTGGCATATGAAGTATAATTTTTGTTAAAAGCTAATATAGATTATACATGAATATCTTCCAAGAAATCTGCAATTTTCAGTCACATCATGAATATTTTGTGTTCATGTAGCATCTTTGTTTCCGTAACATTAAGACTTTGCTTAGAACCGACTTAAGAGATTTTAGGATTGTTTTTTCATGGCTTTGGTTTTCTGTAAAGAAAATAAAAAGTGAAATGTAAGCTTGGTCTTACATTTACGGAATACTTTTCTATTCCATTGATGGCGGGAGGGTGGGATTTTAAATATATTATAATTCAGCACATATTCTCTATGTACTGGCTGCCACAGCCGAAACGTACGATTGATAACACCGAAAAATCTTCTGAAGGTCCCTATTTGAGAGGTCTAATGGCGGTTTGCAGGAGGTCCTTGTGCAGTCGTGGAAAAAGAAATCATACCCTATCCGTTCTACAAATTTTCTGAAATTTGTTTATAAAAATGTGGTATTTTGATTATAATAATATCTATTAAGCTATACTATTCCTAATCGCGGCAGTGGGATATATGGGGATACGCATTTTTTTTTACATGGCTGCACTTATTAGGACGGTAATGATTGGAGTTCAGATTTGTCCAACCTCGATTTTAACACGCCAAATCTTAAATATCTTTAATACTTAAATGGTTTGAGCAGGATATCTCATGGTTCACAAAGGATATATAGGACTTTTTAAATGAAATTTTGCTTTATTTTAACTTAACAGAGTTAATTCTTATGTGACTATAAGCTAAAAATTTTCCATGAACAATTTCATAAACTTGCAGTATATTCCTATAATTAAGGTAAGGATAAAGTATACATCAATAAAAATATGGGTGTTTTATTTTAATAAAAAATTGCGTGAGGAAAAGATTATACCTTTTACATAATTTGAATGATATTTTTTAAATACTACTCTGCCCATATATTGACATAGAACGAAATTGAAAGAATTTTTGAAAATAGGAAGAGCTTTTAAAATATCGATATTGGCATATGAAGTATAATTTTTGTTAAAAGCTAATATAGATTATACATGAATATCTTCCAAGAAATCTGCAATTTTCAGTCACATCATGAATATTTTGTGTTCATGTAGCATCTTTGTTTCCGTAACATTAAGACTTTGCTTAGAACCGACTTAAGAGATTTTAGGATTGTTTTTTCATGGCTTTGGTTTTCTGTAAATGAAAATAAAAAGTGAAATGTAAGCTTGGTCTTACATTTACGGAATACTTTTCTATTCCCTTGATGGCGGGAGGGTGGGATTTTAAATATATTATAATTCAGCGCATATTCTCTATGTACTGGCTGCCACAGCCGAAACGTACGATTGATAACACCGAAAAATCTTCTGAAGGTCCCTATTTGCAAGGTCTAATGGCGGTTTGCAGGAGGTCCTTGTGCAGTCGTGGAAAAAAAAAATCATACCCTATCCGTTCTACAAATTTTCTGAAATTTGTTTATAAAAATGTGGTATTTTGATTATAATAAAATCTATTAAGCTATACTATTCCTAATCGCGGCAGAGGGATATATGGGGATACGCATTTTTTTTACATGGCTGCACTTATTAGGACGGTAATGATTGGAATTCAGATTTGTCCAACCTCGATTTTAACACGCCAAATCTTAAATATCTTTAATACTTAAATGGTTTGAGCAGGATATCTCATGGTTCACAAAGGATATATAGGACTTTTTAAATGAAATTTTGCTTTATTTTAACTTAACAGTTAATTTTTATGTGACTATAAGCTAAAAATCTTCCATGAACAATTTCATAAACTTGCAGTATATTCCTATAATTAAGGTAAGGATAAAGTATACATCAATAAAAATATGGGTGTTTTATTTTAATAAAAAATTGCGTGAGGAAAAGATTATACCTTTTACATGATTTGAATGATATTTTTTAAATACTACTCTGCCCATATATTGACATAGAACGAAATTGAAAGAATTTTTGAAAATAGGAAGAGCTTTTAAAATATCGATATTGGCATATGAAGTATAATTTTTGTTAAAAGGTAATATAGATTATACATGAATATCTTCCAAGAAATCTGCAATTTTCAGTCACATCATGAATATTTTGTGTTCATGTAGCATCTTTGTTTCCGTAACATTAAGACTTTGCTTAGAACCGACTTAAGAGATTTTAGGATTGTTTTTTCATGGCTTTGGTTTTCTGTAAATGAAAATAAAAAGTGAAATGTAAGCTTGGTCTTACATTTACGGAATACTTTTCTATTCCATTGATGGCGGGAGGGTGGGATTTTAAATATATTATAATTCAGCACATATTCTCTATGTACTGGCTGCCACAGCCAAAACGTACGATTGATAACACCGAAAAATCTTCTGAAGGTCCCTATTTGCAAGGTCTAATGGCGGTTTGCAGGAGGTCCTTGTGCAGTCGTGGAAAAAAAAATCATACCCTATCCGTTCTACAAATTTTCTGAAATTTGTTTATAAAAATGTGGTATTTTGATTATAATAAAATCTATTAAGCTATACTATTCCTAATCGCGGCAGAGGGATATATGGGGATACGCATTTTTTTACATGGCTGCACTTATTAGGACGGTAATGATTGGAGTTCAGATTTGTCCAACCTCGATTTTAACACGCCAAATCTTAAATATCTTTAATACTTAAATGGTTTGAGCAGGATATCTCATGGTTCACAAAGGATATATAGGACTTTTTAAATTTAATTTTGCTTTATTTTAACTTAACAGAGTTAATTCTTATGAGACTATAAGCTAAAAATCTTCCATGAACAATTTCATAAACTTGCAGTATATTCCTATAATTAAGGTAAGGATAAAGTATACATCAATAAAAATATGGGTGTTTTATTTTAATAAAAAATTGCGTGAGGAAAAGATTATACCTTTTACATAATTTGAATGATATTTTTTAAATACTACTCTGCCCATATATTGACATAGAACGAAATTGAAAGAATTTTTGAAAATAGGAAGAGCTTTTAAAATATCGATATTGGCATATGAAGTATAATTTTTCTTAAAAGCTAATATAGATTATACATGAATATCTTCCAAGAAATCTGCAATTTTCAGTCACATCATGAATATTTTGTGTTCATGTAGCATCTTTGTTTCCGTAACATTAAGACTTTGCTTAGAACCGACTTAAGAGATTTTAGGATTGTTTTTTCATGGCTTTGGTTTTCTGTAAATGAAAATAAAAAGTGAAATGTAAGCTTGGTCTTACATTTACGGAATACTTTTCTATTCCCTTGATGGCGGGAGGGTGGGATTTTAAATATATTATAATTCAGCTCATATTCTCTATGTACTGGCTGCCACAGCCGAAACGTACGATTGATAACACCGAAAAATCTTCTGAAGGTCCCTATTTGCAAGGTCTAATGGCGGTTTGCAGGAGGTCCTTGTGCAGTCGTGGAAAAAAAAATCATACCCTATCCGTTCTACAAATTTTCTGAAATTTGTTTATAAAAATGTGGTATTTTGATTATAATAAAATCTATTAAGCTATACTATTCCTAATCGCGGCAGAGGGATATATGGGGATACGCATTTTTTTTACATGGCTGCACTTATTAGGACGGTAATGATTGGAATTCAGATTTGTCCAACCTCGATTTTAACACGCCAAATCTTAAATATCTTTAATACTTAAATGGTTTGAGCAGGATATCTCATGGTTCACAAAGGATATATATGGTTTTTTAAATTAAATTTTGCTTTATTTTAACTTAACAGAGTTAATTCTTATGTGACTATAAGCTAAAAATCTTCCATGAACAATTTCATAAACTTGCAGTATATTCCTATAATTAAGGTAAGGATAAAGTATACATCAATAAAAATATGGGTGTTTTATTTTAATAAAAAATTGCGTGAGGAAAAGATTATACCTTTTACATGATTTGAATGATATTTTTTAAATACTACTCTGCCCATATATTGACATAGAACGAAATTGAAAGAATTTTTGAAAATAGGAAGAGCTTTTAAAATATCGATATTGGCATATGAAGTATAATTTTTGTTAAAAGCTAACATAGATTATACATGAATATCTTCCAAGAAATCTGCAATTTTCAGTCACATCATGAATATTTTGTGTTCATGTTGCATCTTTGTTTCCGTAACATTAAGACTTTGCTTAGAACCGACTTAAGAGATTTTAGGATTGTTTTTTCATGGCTTTGGTTTTCTGTAAATGAAAATAAAAAGTGAAATGTAAGCTTGGTCTTACATTTACGGAATACTTTTCTATTCCCTAGATGGCGGGAGGGTGGGATTTTAAATATATTATAATTCAGCACATATTCTCTATGTACTGGCTGCCACAGCCGAAACGTACGATTGATAACACCGAAAAATCTTCTGAAGGTCCCTATTTGCAAGGTCTAATGGCGGTTTGCAGGAGGTCCTTGTGCAGTCGTGGAAAAAAAATCATACCCTATCCGTTCTACAAATTTTCTGAAATTTGTTTATAAAAATGTGGTATTTTGATTATAATAAAATCTATTAAGCTATACAATTCCTAATCGCGGCAGAGGGATATATGGGGATACGCATTTTTTTTTACATGGCTGCACTTATTAGGACGGTAATGATTGGAATTCAGATTTGTCCAACCTCGATTTTAACACGCCAAATCTTAAATATCTTTAATACTTAAATGGTTTGAGCAGGATATCTCATGGTTCACAAAGGATATATAGGACTTTTTAAATGAAATTTTGCTTTATTTTAACTTAACAGAGTTAATTCTTATGTGACTATAAGCTAAAAATCTTCCATGAACAATTTCATAAACTTGCAGTATATTCCTATAATTAAGGTAAGGATAAAGTATACATCAATAAAAATATGGGTGTTTTATTTTAATAAATAATTGCGTGAGGAAAAGATTATACCTTTTACATGATTTGAATGATATTTTTTAAATACTACTCTGCCCATATATTGACATAGAACGAAATTGAAAGAATTTTTGAAAATAGGAAGAGCTTTTAAAATATCGATATTGGCATATGCAGTATAATTTTTGTTAAAAGCTAATATAGATTATACATGAATATCTTCCAAGAAATCTGCAATTTTCAGTCACATCATGAATATTTTGTGTTCATGTAGCATCTTTGTTTCCGTAACATTAAGACTTTGCTTAGAACCGACTTAAGAGATTTTAGGATTGTTTTTTCATGGCTTTGGTTTTCTGTAAATGAAAATAAAAAGTGAAATGTAAGCTTGGTCTTACATTTACGGAATACTTTTCTATTCCATTGATGGCGGGAGGGTGGGATTTTAAATATATTATAATTCAGCACACATTCTCTATGTACTGGCTGCCACAGCCGAAACGTACGATTGATAACACCGAAAAATCTTCTGAAGGTCCCTATTTGCAAGGTCTAATGGCGGTTTGCAGGAGGTCCTTGTGCAGTCGTGGAAAAAAAAATCATACCCTATCCGTTCTACAAATTTTCTGAAATTTGTTTATAAAAATGTGGTATTTTGATTATAATAAAATCTATTAAGCTATACTATTCCTAATCGCGGCAGAGGGATATATGGGGATACGCATTTTTTTACATGGATGCACTTATTAGGACGGTAATAATTGGAATTCAGATTTGACCAACCTCGATTTTAACACGCCAAATCTTAAATATCTTTAATACTTAAATGGTTTGAGCAGGATATCTCATGGTTCACAAAGGATATATAGGACTTGTTAAATTTAATTTTGCTTTATTTTAACTTAACAGAGTTAATTCTTATGTGACTATAAGCTAAAAATCTTCCATGAACAATTTCATAAACTTGCAGTATATTCCTATAATTAAGGTAAGGATAAAGTATACATCAATAAAAATATGGGTGTTTTATTTTAATAAAAAATTGCGTGAGGAAAAGACTATACCTTTTACATGATTTGAATGATATTTTTTAAATACTACTCTGCCCATATATTGACATAGAACGAAATTGAAAGAATTTTTGAAAATAGGAAGAGCTTTTAAAATATCTATATTGGCATATGAAGTATAATTTTTGTTAAAAGGTAATATAGATTATACATGAATATCTTCCAAGAAATCTGCAATTTTCAGTCACATCATGAATATTTTGTGTTCATGTAGCATCTTTGTTTCCGTAACATTAAGACTTTGCTTAGAACCGACTTAAGAGATTTTAGGATTGTTTTTTCATGGCTTTGGTTTTCTGTAAATGAAAATAAAAAGTGAAATGTAAGCTTGGTCTTACATTTACGGAATACTTTTCTATTCCCTTGATGGCGGGAGGTTGGGATTTTAAATATATTATAATTCAGCACATATTCTCTATGTACTGGCTGCCACAGCCGAAACGTACGATTGATAACACCGAAAAATCTTCTGAAGGTCCCTATTTGCAAGGTCTAATGGCGGTTTGCAGGAGGTCCTTGTGCAGTCGTGGAAAAAAAAATCATACCCTATCCGTTCCACAAATTTTCTGAAATTTGTTTTTAAAAATGTGGTATTTTGATTATAATAAAATCTATTAAGCTATACTATTTCTAATCGCGGCAGAGGGATATATGGGTATACGCATTTTTTTTACATGGCTGCACTTATTAGGACGGTAATGATTGGGATTCAGATTTGTCCAACCTCGATTTTAACACGCCAAATCTTAAATATCTTTAATACTTAAATGGTTTGAGCAGGATATCTCATGGTTCACAAAGGATATATAGGACTTTTTAAATGAAATTTTGCTTTATTTTAACTTAACAGAGTTAATTCTTATGTGACTATAAGCTAAAAATCTTCCATGAACAATTTCATAAACTTGCAGTATATTCCTATAACTAAGGTAAGGATAAAGTATACATCAATAAAAATATGGGTGTTTTATTTTAATAAATAATTGCGTGAGGAAAAGATTATACCTTTTACATGATTTGAATGATATTTTTTAAATACTACTCTGCCCATATATTGACATAGAACGAAATTGAAAGAATTTTTGAAAATAGGAAGAGCTTTTAAAATATCGATATTGGCATATGAAGTATAATTTTTGTTAAAAGCTAATATAGATTATACATGAATATCTTCCAAGAAATCTGCAATTTTCAGTCACATCATGAATATTTTGTGTTCATGTAGCATCTTTGTTTCCGTAACATTAAGACTTTGCTTAGAACCGACTTAAGAGATTTTAGGATTGTTTTTTCATGGCTTTGGTTTTCTGTAAATGAAAATAAAAAGTGAAATGTAAGCTTGGTCTTACATTTACGGAATACTTTTCTATTCCATTGATGGCGGGAGGGTGGGATTTTAAATATATTATAATTCAGCACATATTCTCTATGTACTGGCTGCCACAGCCGAAACGTACGATTGATAACACCGAAAAATCTTCTGAAGGTCCCTATTTGCAAGGTCTAATGGCGGTTTGCAGGAGGTCCTTGTGCAGTCGTGGAAAAAAAAATCATACCCTATCCGTTCTACAAATTTTCTGAAATTTGTTTATAAAAATGTGGTATTTTGATTATAATAAAATCTATTAAGCTATACTATTCCTAATCGCGGCCGAGGGATATATGGGGATACGCATTTTTTTACATGGCTGCACTTATTAGGACGGTAATGATTGGAATTCAGATTTGTCCAACCTCGATTTTAACACGCCAAATCTTAAATATCTTTAATACTTAAATGGTTTGAGCAGGATATCTCATGGTTCACAAAGGATATATAGGACTTTTTAAATTTAATTTTGCTTTATTTTAACTTAACAGAGTTAATTCTTATGAGACTATAAGCTAAATATCTTCCATGAACAATTTCATAAACTTGCAGTATATTCCTATAATTAAGGTAAGGATAAAGTATACATCAATAAAAATATGGGTGTTTTATTTTAATAAAAAATTGCGTGAGGAAAAGATTATACCTTTTACATAATTTGAATGATATTTTTTAAATACTACTCTGCCCATATATTGACATAGAACGAAATTGAAAGAATTTTTGAAAATAGGAAGAGCTTTTAAAATATCGATATTGGCATATGAAGTATAATTTTTCTTAAAAGCTAATATAGATTATACATGAATATCTTCCAAGAAATCTGCAATTTTCAGTCACATCATGAATATTTTGTGTTCATGTAGCATCTTTGTTTCCGTAACATTAAGACTTTGCTTAGAACCGACTTAAGAGATTTTAGGATTGTTTTTTCATGGCTTTGGTTTTCTGTAAATGAAAATAAAAAGTGAAATGTAAGCTTGGTCTTACATTTACGGAATACTTTTCTATTCCATTGATGGCGGGAGGGTGGGATTTTAAATATATTATAATTCAGCACACATTCTCTATGTACTGGCTGCCACAGCCGAAACGTACGATTGATAACACCGAAAAATCTTCTGAAGGTCCCTATTTGCAAGGTCTAATGGCGGTTTGCAGGAGGTCCTTGTGCAGTCGTGGAAAAAAAAATCATACCCTATCCGTTCTACAAATTTTCTGAAATTTGTTTATAAAAATGTGGTATTTTGATTATAATAAAATCTATTAAGCTATACTATTCCTAATCGCGGCAGAGGGATATATGTGGATACGCATTTTTTTACATGGATGCACTTATTAGGACGGTAATAATTGGAATTCAGATTTGACCAACCTCGATTTTAACACGCCAAATCTTAAATATCTTTAATACTTAAATGGTTTGAGTAGGATATCTCATGGTTCACAAAGGATATATAGGAATTTTAAATTTAATTTTGCTTTATTTTAACTTAACAGAGTTAATTCTTATGAGACTATAAGCTAAAAATCTTCCATGAACAATTTCATAAACTTGCAGTATATTCCTATAATTAAGGTAAGGATAAAGTATACATCAATAAAAATATGGGTGTTTTATTTTAATAAAAAATTGCGTGAGGAAAAGATTATACCTTTTACATAATTTGAATGATATTTTTTAAATACTACTCTGCCCATATATTGACATAGAACGAAATTGAAAGAATTTTTGAAAATAGGAAGAGCTTTTAAAATATCGATATTGGCATATGAAGTATAATTTTTCTTAAAAGCTAATATAGATTATACATGAATATCTTCCAAGAAATCTGCAATTTTCAGTCACATCATGAATATTTTGTGTTCATGTAGCATCTTTGTTTCCGTAACATTAAGACTTTGCTTAGAACCGACTTAAGAGATTTTAGGATTGTTTTTTCATGGCTTTGGTTTTCTGTAAATGAAAATAAAAAGTGAAATGTAAGCTTGGTCTTACATTTACGGAATACTTTTCTATTCCCTTGATGGCGGGAGGGTGGGATTTTAAATATATTATAATTCAGCACATATTCTCTATGTACTGGCAGCCACAGCCGAAACGTACGATTGATAACACCGAAAAATCTTCTGAAGGTCCCTATTTGCAAGGTCTAATGGCGGTTTGCAGGAGGTCCTTGTGCAGTCGTGGAAAAAAAAAATCATACCCTATCCGTTCTACAAATTTTCTGAAATTTGTTTATAAAAATGTGGTATTTTGATTATAATAAAATCTATTAAGCTATACTATTCCTAATCGCGGCAGAGGGATATATGGGGATACGCATTTTTTTTACATGGCTGCACTTATTAGGACGGTAATGATTGGAATTCAGATTTGTCCAACCTCGATTTTAACACGCCAAATCTTAAATATCTTTAATACTTAAATGGTTTGAGCAGGATATCTCATGGTTCACAAAGGATATATAGGACTTGTTAAATTTAATTTTGCTTTATTTTAACTTAACAGAGTTAATTCTTATGTGACTATAAGCTAAAAATCTTCCATGAACAATTTCATAAACTTGCAGTATATTCCTATAATTAAGGTAAGGATAAAGTATACATCAATAAAAATATGGGTGTTTTATTTTAATAAAAAATTGCGTGAGGAAAAGACTATACCTTTTACATGATTTGAATGATATTTTTTAAATACTACTCTGCCCATATATTGACATAGAACGAAATTGAAAGAATTTTTGAAAATAGGAAGAGCTTTTAAAATATCTATATTGGCATATGAAGTATAATTTTTGTTAAAAGGTAATATAGATTATACATGAATATCTTCCAAGAAATCTGCAATTTTCAGTCACATCATGAATATTTTGTGTTCATGTAGCATCTTTGTTTCCGTAACATTAAGACTTTGCTTAGAACCGACTTAAGAGATTTTAGGATTGTTTTTTCATGGCTTTGGTTTTCTGTAAATGAAAATAAAAAGTGAAATGTAAGCTTGGTCTTACATTTACGGAATACTTTTCTATTCCCTTGATGGCGGGAGGTTGGGATTTTAAATATATTATAATTCAGCACATATTCTCTATGTACTGGCTGCCACAGCCGAAACGTACGATTGATAACACCGAAAAATCTTCTGAAGGTCCCTATTTGCAAGGTCTAATGGCGGTTTGCAGGAGGTCCTTGTGCAGTCGTGGAAAAAAAAATCATACCCTATCCGTTCCACAAATTTTCTGAAATTTGTTTTTAAAAATGTGGTATTTTGATTATAATAAAATCTATTAAGCTATACTATTTCTAATCGCGGCAGAGGGATATATGGGTATACGCATTTTTTTTACATGGCTGCACTTATTAGGATGGTAATGATTGGGATTCAGATTTGTCCAACCTCGATTTTAACACGCCAAATCTTAAATATCTTTAATACTTAAATGGTTTGAGCAGGATATCTCATGGTTCACAAAGGATATATAGGACTTTTTAAATGAAATTTTGCTTTATTTTAACTTAACAGAGTTAATTCTTATGTGACTATAAGCTAAAAATCTTCCATGAACAATTTCATAAACTTGCAGTATATTCCTATAACTAAGGTAAGGATAAAGTATACATCAATAAAAATATGGGTGTTTTATTTTAATAAATAATTGCGTGAGGAAAAGATTATACCTTTTACATGATTTGAATGATATTTTTTAAATACTACTCTGCCCATATATTGACATAGAACGAAATTGAAAGAATTTTTGAAAATAGGAAGAGCTTTTAAAATATCGATATTGGCATATGAAGTATAATTTTTGTTAAAAGCTAATATAGATTATACATGAATATCTTCCAAGAAATCTGCAATTTTCAGTCACATCATGAATATTTTGTGTTCATGTAGCATCTTTGTTTCCGTAACATTAAGACTTTGCTTAGAACCGACTTAAGAGATTTTAGGATTGTTTTTTCATGGCTTTGGTTTTCTGTAAATGAAAATAAAAAGTGAAATGTAAGCTTGGTCTTACATTTACGGAATACTTTTCTATTCCATTGATGGCGGGAGGGTGGGATTTTAAATATATTATAATTCAGCACATATTCTCTATGTACTGGCTGCCACAGCCGAAACGTACGATTGATAACACCGAAAAATCTTCTGAAGGTCCCTATTTGCAAGGTCTAATGGCGGTTTGCAGGAGATCCTTGTGCAGTCGTGGAAAAAAAAATCATACCCTATCCGTTCTACAAATTTTCTGAAATTTGTTTATAAAAATGTGGTATTTTGATTATAATAAAATCTATTAAGCTATACTATTCCTAATCGCGGCCGAGGGATATATGGGGATACGCATTTTTTTACATGGCTGCACTTATTAGGACGGTAATGATTGGAATTCAGATTTGTCCAACCTCGATTTTAACACGCCAAATCTTAAATATCTTTAATACTTAAATGGTTTGAGCAGGATATCTCATGGTTCACAAAGGATATATAGGACTTTTTAAATTTAATTTTGCTTTATTTTAACTTAACAGAGTTAATTCTTATGAGACTATAAGCTAAATATCTTCCATGAACAATTTCATAAACTTGCAGTATATTCCTATAATTAAGGTAAGGATAAAGTATACATCAATAAAAATATGGGTGTTTTATTTTAATAAAAAATTGCGTGAGGAAAAGATTATACCTTTTACATAATTTGAATGATATTTTTTAAATACTACTCTGCCCATATATTGACATAGAACGAAATTGAAAGAATTTTTGAAAATAGGAAGAGCTTTTAAAATATCGATATTGGCATATGAAGTATAATTTTTCTTAAAAGCTAATATAGATTATACATGAATATCTTCCAAGAAATCTGCAATTTTCAGTCACATCATGAATATTTTGTGTTCATGTAGCATCTTTGTTTCCGTAACATTAAGACTTGCTTAGAACCGACTTAAGAGATTTTAGGATTGTTTTTTCATGGCTTTGGTTTTCTGTAAATGAAAATAAAAAGTGAAATGTAAGCTTGGTCTTACATTTACGGAATACTTTTCTATTCCATTGATGGCGGGAGGGTGGGATTTTAAATATATTATAATTCAGCACACATTCTCTATGTACTGGCTGCCACAGCCGAAACGTACGATTGATAACACCGAAAAATCTTCTGAAGGTCCCTATTTGCAAGGTCTAATGGCGGTTTGCAGGAGGTCCTTGTGCAGTCGTGGAAAAAAAAATCATACCCTATCCGTTCTACAAATTTTCTGAAATTTGTTTATAAAAATGTGGTATTTTGATTATAATAAAATCTATTAAGCTATACTATTCCTAATCGCGGCAGAGGGATATATGGGGATACGCATTTTTTTACATGGATGCACTTATTAGGACGGTAATAATTGGAATTCAGATTTGACCAACCTCGATTTTAACACGCCAAATCTTAAATATCTTTAATACTTAAATGGTTTGAGCAGGATATCTCATGGTTCACAAAGGATATATAGGAATTTTAAATTTAATTTTGCTTTATTTTAACTTAACAGAGTTAATTCTTATGAGACTATAAGCTAAAAATCTTCCATGAACAATTTCATAAACTTGCAGTATATTCCTATAATTAAGGTAAGGATAAAGTATACATCAATAAAAATATGGGTGTTTTATTTTAATAAAAAATTGCGTGAGGAAAAGATTATACCTTTTACATAATTTGAATGATATTTTTTAAATACTACTCTGCCCATATATTGACATAGAACGAAATTGAAAGAATTTTTGAAAATAGGAAGAGCTTTTAAAATATCGATATTGGCATATGAAGTATAATTTTTCTTAAAAGCTAATATAGATTATACATGAATATCTTCCAAGAAATCTGCAATTTTCAGTCACATCATGAATATTTTGTGTTCATGTAGCATCTTTGTTTCCGTAACATTAAGACTTTGCTTAGAACCGACTTAAGAGATTTTAGGATTGTTTTTTCATGGCTTTGGTTTTCTGTAAATGAAAATAAAAAGTGAAATGTAAGCTTGGTCTTACATTTACGGAATACTTTTCTATTCCCTTGATGGCGGGAGGGTGGGATTTTAAATATATTATAATTCAGCACATATTCTCTATGTACTGGCAGCCACAGCCGAAACGTACGATTGATAACACCGAAAAATCTTCTGAAGGTCCCTATTTGCAAGGTCTAATGGCGGTTTGCAGGAGGTCCTTGTGCAGTCGTGGAAAAAAAAAATCATACCCTATCCGTTCTACAAATTTTCTGAAATTTGTTTATAAAAATGTGGTATTTTGATTATAATAAAATCTATTAAGCTATACTATTCCTAATCGCGGCAGAGGGATATATGGGGATACGCATTTTTTTTACATGGCTGCACTTATTAGGACGGTAATGATTGGAATTCAGATTTGTCCAACCTCGATTTTAACACGCCAAATCTTAAATATCTTTAATACTTAAATGGTTTGAGCAGGATATCTCATGGTTCACAAAGGATATATAGGACTTGTTAAATTTAATTTTGCTTTATTTTAACTTAACAGAGTTAATTCTTATGTGACTATAAGCTAAAAATCTTCCATGAACAATTTCATAAACTTGCAGTATATTCCTATAATTAAGGTAAGGATAAAGTATACATCAATAAAAATATGGGTGTTTTATTTTAATAAAAAATTGCGTGAGGAAAAGACTATACCTTTTACATGATTTGAATGATATTTTTTAAATACTACTCTGCCCATATATTGACATAGAACGAAATTGAAAGAATTTTTGAAAATAGGAAGAGCTTTTAAAATATCTATATTGGCATATGAAGTATAATTTTTGTTAAAAGGTAATATAGATTATACATGAATATCTTCCAAGAAATCTGCAATTTTCAGTCACATCATGAATATTTTGTGTTCATGTAGCATCTTTGTTTCCGTAACATTAAGACTTTGCTTAGAACCGACTTAAGAGATTTTAGGATTGTTTTTTCATGGCTTTGGTTTTCTGTAAATGAAAATAAAAAGTGAAATGTAAGCTTGGTCTTACATTTACGGAATACTTTTCTATTCCCTTGATGGCGGGAGGTTGGGATTTTAAATATATTATAATTCAGCACATATTCTCTATGTACTGGCTGCCACAGCCGAAACGTACGATTGATAACACCGAAAAATCTTCTGAAGGTCCCTATTTGCAAGGTCTAATGGCGGTTTGCAGGAGGTCCTTGTGCAGTCGTGGAAAAAAAAATCATACCCTATCCGTTCCACAAATTTTCTGAAATTTGTTTATAAAAATGTGGTATTTTGATTATAATAAAATCTATTAAGCTATACTATTTCTAATCGCGGCAGAGGGATATATGGGTATACGCATTTTTTTTACATGGCTGCACTTATTAGGACGGTAATGATTGGGATTCAGATTTGTCCAACCTCGATTTTAACACGCCAAATCTTAAATATCTTTAATACTTAAATGGTTTGAGCAGGATATCTCATGGTTCACAAAGGATATATAGGACTTTTTAAATGAAATTTTGCTTTATTTTAACTTAACAGAGTTAATTCTTATGTGACTATAAGCTAAAAATCTTCCATGAACAATTTCATAAACTTGCAGTATATTCCTATAACTAAGGTAAGGATAAAGTATACATCAATAAAAATATGGGTGTTTTATTTTAATAAATAATTGCGTGAGGAAAAGATTATACCTTTTACATGATTTGAATGATATTTTTTAAATACTACTCTGCCCATATATTGACATAGAACGAAATTGAAAGAATTTTTGAAAATAGGAAGAGCTTTTAAAATATCGATATTGGCATATGAAGTATACTTTTTGTTAAAAGCTAATATAGATTATACATGAATATCTTCCAAGAAATCTGCAATTTTCAGTCACATCATGAATATTTTGTGTTCATGTAGCATCTTTGTTTCCGTAACATTAAGACTTTGCTTAGAACCGACTTAAGAGATTTTAGGATTGTTTTTTCATGGCTTTGGTTTTCTGTAAATGAAAATAAAAAGTGAAATGTAAGCTTGGTCTTACATTTACGGAATACTTTTCTATTCCATTGATGGCGGGAGGGTGGGATTTTAAATATATTATAATTCAGCACATATTCTCTATGTACTGGCTGCCACAGCCGAAACGTACGATTGATAACACCGAAAAATCTTCTGAAGGTCCCTATTTGCAAGGTCTAATGGCGGTTTGCAGGAGGTCCTTGTGCAGTCGTGGAAAAAAAAATCATACCCTATCCGTTCTACAAATTTTCTGAAATTTGTTTATAAAAATGTGGTATTTTGATTATAATAAAATCTATTAAGCTATACTATTCCTAATCGCGGCCGAGGGATATATGGGGATACGCATTTTTTTACATGGCTGCACTTATTAGGACGGTAATGATTGGAATTCAGATTTGTCCAACCTCGATTTTAACACGCCAAATCTTAAATATCTTTAATACTTAAATGGTTTGAGCAGGATATCTCATGGTTCACAAAGGATATATAGGACTTTTTAAATTTAATTTTGCTTTATTTTAACTTAACAGAGTTAATTCTTATGAGACTATAAGCTAAATATCTTCCATGAACAATTTCATAAACTTGCAGTATATTCCTATAATTAAGGTAAGGATAAAGTATACATCAATAAAAATATGGGTGTTTTATTTTAATAAAAAATTGCGTGAGGAAAAGATTATACCTTTTACATAATTTGAATGATATTTTTTAAATACTACTCTGCCCATATATTGACATAGAACGAAATTGAAAGAATTTTTGAAAATAGGAAGAGCTTTTAAAATATCGATATTGGCATATGAAGTATAATTTTTCTTAAAAGCTAATATAGATTATACATGAATATCTTCCAAGAAATCTGCAATTTTCAGTCACATCATGAATATTTTGTGTTCATGTAGCATCTTTGTTTCCGTAACATTAAGACTTTGCTTAGAACCGACTTAAGAGATTTTAGGATTGTTTTTTCATGGCTTTGGTTTTCTGTAAATGAAAATAAAAAGTGAAATGTAAGCTTGGTCTTACATTTACGGAATACTTTTCTATTCCCTTGATGGCGGGAGGGTGGGATTTTAAATATATTATAATTCAGCACATATTCTCTATGTACTGGCTGCCACAGCCGAAACGTACGATTGATAACACCGAAAAATCTTCTGAAGGTCCCTATTTGCAAGGTCTAATGGCGGTTTGCAGGAGGTCCTTGTGCAGTCGTGGAAAAAAAATCATACCCTATCCGTTCTACAAATTTTCTGAAATTTGTTTATAAAAATGTGGTATTTTGATTATAATAAAATCTATTAAGCTATACTATTCCTAATCGCGGCAGAGGGATATATGGGGATACGCATTCTTTTTACATGGCTGCACTTATTAGGACGGTAATGATTGGAATTCAGATTTGTCCAACCTCGATTTTAACACGCCAAATCTTAAATATCTTTAATACTTAAATGGTTTGAGCAGGATATCTTATGGTTCACAAAGGATATATATGGTTTTTTAAATTAAATTTTGCTTTATTTTAACTTAACAGAGTTAATTCTTATGTGACTATAAGCTAAAAATCTTCCATGAACAATTTCATAAACTTGCAGTATATTCCTATAATTAAGGTAAGGATAAAGTATACATCAATAAAAATATGGGTGTTTTATTTTAATAAAAAATTGCGTGAGGAAAAGATTATACCTTTTACATGATTTGAATGATATTTTTTAAATACTACTCTGCCCATATATTGACATAGAACGAAATTGAAAGAATTTTTGAAAATAGGAAGAGCTTTTAAAATATCGATATTGGCATATGAAGTATAATTTTTGTTAAAAGCTAATATAGATTATACATGAATATCTTCCAAGAAATCTGCAATTTTCAGTCACATCATGAATATTTTGTGTTCATGTAGCATCTTTGTTTCCGTAACATTAAGACTTTGCTTAGAACCGACTTAAGAGATTTTAGGATTGTTTTTTCATGGCTTTGGTTTTCTGTAAATGAAAATAAAAAGTGAAATGTAAGCTTGGTCTTACATTTACGGAATACTTTTCTATTCCCTAGATGGCGGGAGGGTGGGATTTTAAATATATTATAATTCAGCACATATTCTCTATGTACTGGCTGCCACAGCCGAAACGTACGATTGATAACACCGAAAAATCTTCTGAAGGTCCCTATTTGCAAGGTCTAATGGCGGTTTGCAGGAGGTCCTTGTGCAGTCGTGGAAAAAAAATCATACCCTATCCGTTCTACAAATTTTCTGAAATTTGTTTATAAAAATGTGGTATTTTGATTATAATAAAATCTATTAAGCTATACAATTCCTAATCGCGGCAGAGGGATATATGGGGATACGCATTTTTTTTTACATGGCTGCACTTATTAGGACGGTAATGATTGGAATTCAGATTTGTCCAACCTCGATTTTAACACGCCAAATCTTAAATATCTTTAATACTTAAATGGTTTGAGCAGGATATCTCATGGTTCACAAAGGATATATAGGACTTGTTAAATTTAATTTTGCTTTATTTTAACTTAACAGAGTTAATTCTTATGTGACTATAAGCTAAAAATCTTCCATGAACAATTTCATAAACTTGCAGTATATTCCTATAATTAAGGTAAGGATAAAGTATACATCAATAAAAATATGGGTGTTTTATTTTAATAAAAAATTGCGTGAGGAAAAGATTATACCTTTTACATAATTTGAATGATATTTTTTAAATACTACTCTGCCCATATATTGACATAGAACGAAATTGAAAGAATTTTTGAAAATAGGAAGAGCTTTTAAAATATCGATATTGGCATATGAAGTATAATTTTTCTTAAAAGCTAATATAGATTATACATGAATATCTTCCAAGAAATCTGCAATTTTCAGTTACATCATGAATATTTTGTGTTCATGTAGCATCTTTGTTTCCGTAACATTAAGACTTTGCTTAGAACCGACTTAAGAGATTTTAGGATTGTTTTTTCATTTCTTTGGTTTTCTGTAAATGAAAATAAAAAGTGAAATGTAAGCTTGGTCTTACATTTACGGAATACTTTTCTATTCCCTTGATGGCGGGAGGGTGGGATTTTAAATATATTATAATTCAGCACATATTCTCTATGTACTGGCAGCCACAGCCGAAACGTACGATTGATAACACCGAAAAATCTTCTGAAGGTCCCTATTTGCAAGGTCTAATGGCGGTTTGCAGGAGGTCCTTGTGCAGTCGTGGAAAAAAAAATCATACCCTATCCGTTCCACAAATTTTCTGAAATTTGTTTATAAAAATGTGGTATTTTGATTATAATAAAATCTATTAAGCTATACAATTCCTAATCGCGGCAGAGGGATATATGGGGATACGCATTTTTTTTTACATGGCTGCACTTATTAGGACGGTAATGATTGGAATTCAGATTTGTCCAACCTCGATTTTAACACGCCAAATCTTAAATATCTTTAATACTTAAATGGTTTGAGCAGGATATCTCATGGTTCACAAAGGATATATAGGACTTGTTAAATTTAATTTTGCTTTATTTTAACTTAACAGAGTTAATTCTTATGTGACTATAAGCTAAAAATCTTCCATGAACAATTTCATAAACTTGCAGTATATTCCTATAACTAAGGTAAGGATAAAGTATACATCAATAAAAATATGGGTGTTTTATTTTAATAAATAATTGCGTGAGGAAAAGATTATACCTTTTACATGATTTGAATGATATTTTTTAAATACTACTCTGCCCATATATTGACATAGAACGAAATTGAAAGAATTTTTGAAAATAGGAAGAGCTTTTAAAATATCGATATTGGCATATGAAGTATAATTTTTGTTAAAAGCTAATATAGATTATACATGAATATCTTCCAAGAAATCTGCAATTTTCAGTCACATCATGAATATTTTGTGTTCATGTAGCATCTTTGTTTCCGTAACATTAAGACTTTGCTTAGAACCGACTTAAGAGATTTTAGGATTGTTTTTTCATGGCTTTGGTTTTCTGTAAATGAAAATAAAAAGTGAAATGTAAGCTTGGTCTTACATTTACGGAATACTTTTCTATTCCATTGATGGCGGGAGGGTGGGATTTTAAATATATTATAATTCAGCACATATTCTCTATGTACTGGCTGCCACAGCCGAAACGTACGATTGATAACACCGAAAAATCTTCTGAAGGTCCCTATTTGCAAGGTCTAATGGCGGTTTGCAGGAGGTCCTTGTGCAGTCGTGGAAAAAAAAATCATACCCTATCCGTTCTACAAATTTTCTGAAATTTGTTTATAAAAATGTGGTATTTTGATTATAATAAAATCTATTAAGCTATACTATTCCTAATCGCGGCCGAGGGATATATGGGGATACGCATTTTTTTACATGGCTGCACTTATTAGGACGGTAATGATTGGAATTCAGATTTGTCCAACCTCGATTTTAACACGCCAAATCTTAAATATCTTTAATACTTAAATGGTTTGAGCAGGATATCTCATGGTTCACAAAGGATATATAGGACTTTTTAAATTTAATTTTGCTTTATTTTAACTTAACAGAGTTAATTCTTATGAGACTATAAGCTAAAAATCTTCCATGAACAATTTCATAAACTTGCAGTATATTCCTATAATTAAGGTAAGGATAAAGTATACATCAATAAAAATATGGGTGTTTTATTTTAATAAAAAATTGCGTGAGGAAAAGATTATACCTTTTACATAATTTGAATGATATTTTTTAAATACTACTCTGCCCATATATTGACATAGAACGAAATTGAAAGAATTTTTGAAAATAGGAAGAGCTTTTAAAATATCGATATTGGCATATGAAGTATAATTTTTCTTAAAAGCTAATATAGATTATACATGAATATCTTCCAAGAAATCTGCAATTTTCAGTCACATCATGAATATTTTGTGTTCATGTAGCATCTTTGTTTCCGTAACATTAAGACTTTGCTTAGAACCGACTTAAGAGATTTTAGGATTGTTTTTTCATGGCTTTGGTTTTCTGTAAATGAAAATAAAAAGTGAAATGTAAGCTTGGTCTTACATTTACGGAATACTTTTCTATTCCCTTGATGGCGGGAGGGTGGGATTTTAAATATATTATAATTCAGCACATATTCTCTATGTACTGGCTGCCACAGCCGAAACGTACGATTGATAACACCGAAAAATCTTCTGAAGGTCCCTATTTGCAAGGTCTAATGGCGGTTTGCAGGAGGTCCTTGTGCAGTCGTGGAAAAAAAAATCATACCCTATCCGTTCTACAAATTTTCTGAAATTTGTTTATAAAAATGTGGTATTTTGATTATAATAAAATCTATTAAGCTATACTATTCCTAATCGCGGCAGAGGGATATATGGGGATACGCATTCTTTTTACATGGCTGCACTTATTAGGACGGTAATGATTGGAATTCAGATTTGTCCAACCTCGATTTTAACACGCCAAATCTTAAATATCTTTAATACTTAAATGGTTTGAGCAGGATATCTCATGGTTCACAAAGGATATATATGGTTTTTTAAATTAAATTTTGCTTTATTTTAACTTAACAGAGTTAATTCTTATGTGACTATAAGCTAAAAATCTTCCATGAACAATTTCATAAACTTGCAGTATATTCCTATAATTAAGGTAAGGATAAAGTATACATCAATAAAAATATGGGTGTTTTATTTTAATAAAAAATTGCG
Source organism: Maratus speciosus (assembly GCA_963932465.1). Lineage (NCBI taxonomy): Eukaryota > Metazoa > Arthropoda > Arachnida > Araneae > Salticidae > Maratus > Maratus speciosus. The sequence goes on along the minus strand of CAWVRF010000734.1, from coordinate 534,842 downwards.
CGAGGAAAAGATTATACCTTTTACATGATTTGAATGATATTTTTTAAATACTACTCTGCCCATATATTGACATAGAACGAAATTGAAAGAATTTTTGAAAATAGGAAGAGCTTTTAAAATATCGATATTGGCATATGAAGTATAATTTTTGTTAAAAGCTAATATAGATTATACATGAATATCTTCCAAGAAATCTGCAATTTTCAGTCACATCATGAATATTTTGTGTTCATGTAGCATCTTTGTTTCCGTAACATTAAGACTTTGCTTAGAACCGACTTAAGAGATTTTAGGATTGTTTTTTCATGGCTTTGGTTTTCTGTAAATGAAAATAAAAAGTGAAATGTAAGCTTGGTCTTACATTTACGGAATACTTTTCTATTCCCTAGATGGCGGGAGGGTGGGATTTTAAATATATTATAATTCAGCACATATTCTCTATGTACTGGCTGCCACAGCCGAAACGTACGATTGATAACACCGAAAAATCTTCTGAAGGTCCCTATTTGCAAGGTCTAATGGCGGTTTGCAGGAGGTCCTTGTGCAGTCGTGGAAAAAAAAATCATACCCTATCCGTTCTACAAATTTTCTGAAATTTGTTTATAAAAATGTGGTATTTTGATTATAATAAAATCTATTAAGCTATACTATTCCTAATCGCGGCAGAGGGATATATGGGGATACGCATTTTTTTTTACATGGCTGCACTTATTAGGACGGTAATGATTGGAATTCAGATTTGTCCAACCTCGATTTTAACACGCCAAATCTTAAATATCTTTAATACTTAAATGGTTTGAGCAGGATATCTCATGGTTCACAAAGGATATATAGGACTTGTTAAATTTAATTTTGCTTTATTTTAACTTAACAGAGTTAATTCTTATGTGACTATAAGCTAAAAATCTTCCATGAACAATTTCATAAACTTGCAGTATATTCCTATAATTAAGGTAAGGATAAAGTATACATCAATAAAAATATGGGTGTTTTATTTTAATAAAAAATTGCGTGAGGAAAAGACTATACCTTTTACATGATTTGAATGATATTTTTTAAACGAAATTGAAAGAATTTTTGAAAATAGGAAGAGCTTTTAAAATATCGATATTGGCATATGAAGTATAATTTTTGTTAAAAGGTAATATAGATTATACATGAATATCTTCCAAGAAATCTGCAATTTTCAGTCACATCATGAATATTTTGTGTTCATGTAGCATCTTTGTTTCCGTAACATTAAGACTTTGCTTAGAACCGACTTAAGAGATTTTAGGATTGTTTTTTCATGGCTTTGGTTTTCTGTAAATGAAAATAAAAAGTGAAATGTAAGCTTGGTCTTACATTTACGGAATACTTTTCTATTCCCTTGATGGCGGGAGGTTGGGATTTTAAATATATTATAATTCAGCACATATTCTCTATGTACTGGCTGCCACAGCCGAAACGTACGATTGATAACACCGAAAAATCTTCTGAAGGTCCCTATTTGCAAGGTCTAATGGCGGTTTGCAGGAGGTCCTTGTGCAGTCGTGGAAAAAAAAATCATACCCTATCCGTTCCACAAATTTTCTGAAATTTGTTTATAAAAATGTGGTATTTTGATTATAATAAAATCTATTAAGCTATACTATTCCTAATCGCGGCAGAGGGATATATGGGTATACGCATTTTTTTTACATGGCTGCACTTATTAGGACGGTAATGATTGGGATTCAGATTTGTCCAACCTCGATTTTAACACGCCAAATCTTAAATATCTTTAATACTTAAATGGTTTGAGCAGGATATCTCATGGTTCACAAAGGATATATAGGACTTTTTAAATGAAATTTTGCTTTATTTTAACTTAACAGAGTTAATTCTTATGTGACTATAAGCTAAAAATCTTCCATGAACAATTTCATAAACTTGCAGTATATTCCTATAATTAAGGTAAGGATAAAGTATACATCAATAAAAATATGGGTGTTTTATTTTAATAAATAATTGCGTGAGGAAAAGATTATACCTTTTGCATGATTTGAATGATATTTTTTAAATACTACTCTGCCCATATATTGACATAGAACGAAATTGAAAGAATTTTTGAAAATAGGAAGAGCTTTTAAAATATCGATATTGGCATATGAAGTATAATTTTTGTTAAAAGCTAATATAGATTATACATGAATATCTTCCAAGAAATCTGCAATTTTCAGTCACATCATGAATATTTTGTGTTCATGTAGCATCTTTGTTTCCGTAACATTAAGACTTTGCTTAGAACCGACTTAAGAGATTTTAGGATTGTTTTTTCATGGCTTTGGTTTTCTGTAAATGAAAATAAAAAGTGAAATGTAAGCTTGGTCTTACATTTACGGAATACTTTTCTATTCCATTGATGGCGGGAGGGTGGGATTTTAAATATATTATAATTCAGCACATATTCTCTATGTACTGGCTGCCACAGCCGAAACGTACGATTGATAACACCGAAAAATCTTCTGAAGGTCCCTATTTGCAAGGTCTAATGGCGGTTTGCAGGAGGTCCTTGTGCAGTCGTGGAAAAAAAAAATCATACCCTATCCGTTCTACAAATTTTCTGAAATTTGTTTATAAAAATGTGGTATTTTGATTATAATAAAATCTATTAAGCTATACTATTCCTAATCGCGGCAGAGGGATATATGGGGATACGCATTTTTTTACATGGCTGCACTTATTAGGACGGTAATGATTGGAATTCAGATTTGTCCAACCTCGATTTTAACACGCCAAATCTTAAATATCTTTAATACTTAAATGGTTTGAGCAGGATATCTCATGGTTCACAAAGGATATATAGGACTTTTTAAATTTAATTTTGCTTTATTTTAACTTAACAGAGTTAATTCTTATGAGACTATAAGCTAAAAATCTTCCATGAACAATTTCATAAACTTGCAGTATATTCCTATAATTAAGGTAAGGATAAAGTATACATCAATAAAAATATGGGTGTTTTATTTTAATAAAAAATTGCGTGAGGAAAAGATTATACCTTTTACATAATTTGAATGATATTTTTTAAATACTACTCTGCCCATATATTGACATAGAACGAAATTGAAAGAATTTTTGAAAATAGGAAGAGCTTTTAAAATATCGATATTGGCATATGAAGTATAATTTTTCTTAAAAGCTAATATAGATTATACATGAATATCTTCCAAGAAATCTGCAATTTTCAGTCACATCATGAATATTTTGTGTTCATGTAGCATCTTTGTTTCCGTAACATTAAGACTTTGCTTAGAACCGACTTAAGAGATTTTAGGATTGTTTTTTCATGGCTTTGGTTTTCTGTAAATGAAAATAAAAAGTGAAATGTAAGCTTGGTCTTACATTTACGGAATACTTTTCTATTCCCTTGATGGCGGGAGGGTGGGATTTTAAATATATTATAATTCAGCACATATTCTCTATGTACTGGCTGCCACAGCCGAAACGTACGATTGATAACACCGAAAAATCTTCTGAAGGTCCCTATTTGCAAGGTCTAATGGCGGTTTGCAGGAGGTCCTTGTGCAGTCGTGGAAAAAAAAATCATACCCTATCCGTTCTACAAATTTTCTGAAATTTGTTTATAAAAATGTGGTATTTTGATTATAATAAAATCTATTAAGCTATACTATTCCTAATCGCGGCAGAGGGATATATGGGGATACGCATTCTTTTTACATGGCTGCACTTATTAGGACGGTAATGATTGGAATTCAGATTTGTCCAACCTCGATTTTAACACGCCAAATCTTAAATATCTTTAATACTTAAATGGTTTGAGCAGGATATCTTATGGTTCACAAAGGATATATATGGTTTTTTAAATTAAATTTTGCTTTATTTTAACTTAACAGAGTTAATTCTTATGTGACTATAAGCTAAAAATCTTCCATGAACAATTTCATAAACTTGCAGTATATTCCTATAATTAAGGTAAGGATAAAGTATACATCAATAAAAATATGGGTGTTTTATTTTAATAAAAAATTGCGTGAGGAAAAGATTATACCTTTTACATGATTTGAATGATATTTTTTAAATACTACTCTGCCCATATATTGACATAGAACGAAATTGAAAGAATTTTTGAAAATAGGAAGAGCTTTTAAAATATCGATATTGGCATATGAAGTATAATTTTTGTTAAAAGCTAATATAGATTATACATGAATATCTTCCAAGAAATCTGCAATTTTCAGTCACATCATGAATATTTTGTGTTCATGTAGCATCTTTGTTTCCGTAACATTAAGACTTTGCTTAGAACCGACTTAAGAGATTTTAGGATTGTTTTTTCATGGCTTTGGTTTTCTGTAAATGAAAATAAAAAGTGAAATGTAAGCTTGGTCTTACATTTACGGAATACTTTTCTATTCCCTAGATGGCGGGAGGGTGGGATTTTAAATATATTATAATTCAGCACATATTCTCTATGTACTGGCTGCCACAGCCGAAACGTACGATTGATAACACCGAAAAATCTTCTGAAGGTCCCTATTTGCAAGGTCTAATGGCGGTTTGCAGGAGGTCCTTGTGCAGTCGTGGAAAAAAAATCATACCCTATCCGTTCTACAAATTTTCTGAAATTTGTTTATAAAAATGTGGTATTTTGATTATAATAAAATCTATTAAGCTATACAATTCCTAATCGCGGCAGAGGGATATATGGGGATACGCATTTTTTTTTACATGGCTGCACTTATTAGGACGGTAATGATTGGAATTCAGATTTGTCCAACCTCGATTTTAACACGCCAAATCTTAAATATCTTTAATACTTAAATGGTTTGAGCAGGATATCTCATGGTTCACAAAGGATATATAGGACTTGTTAAATTTAATTTTGCTTTATTTTAACTTAACAGAGTTAATTCTTATGTGACTATAAGCTAAAAATCTTCCATGAACAATTTCATAAACTTGCAGTATATTCCTATAATTAAGGTAAGGATAAAGTATACATCAATAAAAATATGGGTGTTTTATTTTAATAAAAAATTGCGTGAGGAAAAGATTATACCTTTTACATGATTTGAATGATATTTTTTAAATACTACTCTGCCCATATATTGACATAGAACGAAATTGAAAGAATTTTTGAAAATAGGAAGAGCTTTTAAAATATCGATATTGGCATATGAAGTATAATTTTTCTTAAAAGCTAATATAGATTATACATGAATATCTTCCAAGAAATCTGCAATTTTCAGTCACATCATGAATATTTTGTGTTCATGTAGCATCTTTGTTTCCGTAACACTAAGACTTTGCTTAGAACCGACTTAAGAGATTTTAGGATTGTTTTTTCATGGCTTTGGTTTTCTGTAAAGAAAATAAAAAGTGAAATGTAAGCTTGGTCTTACATTTACGGAATACTTTTCTATTCCATTGATGGCGGGAGGGTGGGATTTTAAATATATTATAATTCAGCACATATTCTCTATGTACTGGCTGCCACAGCCGAAACGTACGATTGATAACACCGAAAAATCTTCTGAAGGTCCCTATTTGCAAGGTCTAATGGCGGTTTGCAGGAGGTCCTTGTGCAGTCGTGGAAAAAAAAATCATACCCTATCCGTTCTACAAATTTTCTGAAATTTGTTTATAAAAATGTGGTATTTTGATTATAATAAAATCTATTAAGCTATACTATTCCTAATCGCGGCAGAGGGATATATGGGGATACGCATTTTTTTTACATGGCTGCACTTATTAGGACGGTAATGATTGGAATTCAGATTTGTCCAACCTCGATTTTAACACGCCAAATCTTAAATATCTTTAATACTTAAATGGTTTGAGCAAGATATCTCATGGTTCACAAAGGATATATATGGTTTTTTAAATTAAATTTTGCTTTATTTTAACTTAACAGAGTTAATTCTTATGTGACTATAAGCTAAAAATCTTCCATGAACAATTTCATAAACTTGCAGTATATTCCTATAATTAAGGTAAGGATAAAGTATACATCAATAAAAATATGAGTGTTTTATTTTAATAAAAAATTGCGTGAGGAAAAGATTATACCTTTTACATGATTTGAATGATATTTTTTAAATACTACTCTGCCCATATATTGACATAGAACGAAATTGAAAGAATTTTTGAAAATAGGAAGAGCTTTTAAAATATCGATATTGGCATATGAAGTATAATTTTTGTTAAAAGCTAATATAGATTATACATGAATATCTTCCAAGAAATCTGCAATTTTCAGTCACATCATGAATATTTTGTGTTCATGTAGCATCTTTGTTTCCGTAACACTAAGACTTTGCTTAGAACCGACTTAAGAGATTTTAGGATTGTTTTTTCATGGCTTTGGTTTTCTGTAAAGAAAATAAAAAGTGAAATGTAAGCTTGGTCTTACATTTACGGAATACTTTTCTATTCCATTGATGGCGGGAGGGTGGGATTTTAAATATATTATAATTCAGCACATATTCTCTATGTACTGGCTGCCACAGCCGAAACGTACGATTGATAACACCGAAAAATCTTCTGAAGGTCCCTATTTGCAAGGTCTAATGGCGGTTTGCAGGAGGTCCTTGTGCAGTCGTGGAAAAAAAAATCATACCCTATCCGTTCTACAAATTTTCTGAAATTTGTTTATAAAAATGTGGTATTTTGATTATAATAAAATCTATTAAGCTATACTATTCCTAATCGCGGCAGAGGGATATATGGGGATACGCATTTTTTTTACATGGCTGCACTTATTAGGACGGTAATGATTGGAATTCAGATTTGTCCAACCTCGATTTTAACACGAAAAATCTTAAATATCTTTAATACTTAAATGGTTTGAGCAAGATATCTCATGGTTCACAAAGGATATATATGGTTTTTTAAATTAAATTTTGCTTTATTTTAACTTAACAGAGTTAATTCTTATGTGACTATAAGCTAAAAATCTTCCATGAACAATTTCATAAACTTGCAGTATATTCCTATAATTAAGGTAAGGATAAAGTATACATCAATAAAAATATGAGTGTTTTATTTTAATAAAAAATTGCGTGAGGAAAAGATTATACCTTTTACATGATTTGAATGATATTTTTTAAATACTACTCTGCCCATATATTGACATAGAACGAAATTGAAAGAATTTTTGAAAATAGGAAGAGCTTTTAAAATATCGATATTGGCATATGAAGTATAATTTTTGTTAAAAGCTAATATAGATTATACATGAATATCTTCCAAGAAATCTGCAATTTTCAGTCACATCATGAATATTTTGTGTTCATGTAGCATCTTTGTTTCCGTAACACTAAGACTTTGCTTAGAACCGACTTAAGAGATTTTAGGATTGTTTTTTCATGGCTTTGGTTTTCTGTAAAGAAAATAAAAAGTGAAATGTAAGCTTGGTCTTACATTTACGGAATACTTTTCTATTCCATTGATGGCGGGAGGGTGGGATTTTAAATATTTTATAATTCAGCACATATTCTCTATGTACTGGCTGCCACAGCCGAAACGTACGATTGATAACACCGAAAAATCTTCTGAAGGTCCCTATTTGCAAGGTCTAATGGCGGTTTGCAGGAGGTCCTTGTGCAGTCGTGGAAAAAAAAATCATACCCTATCCGTTCTACAAATTTTCTGAAATTTGTTTATAAAAATGTGGTATTTTGATTATAATAAAATCTATTAAGCTATACTATTCCTAATCGCGGCAGAGGGATATATGGGGATACGCATTTTTTTTACATGGCTGCACTTATTAGGACGGTAATGATTGGAATTCAGATTTGTCCAACCTCGATTGTAACACGCCAAATCTTAAATATCTTTAATACTTAAATGGTTTGAGCAAGATATCTCATGGTTCACAAAGGATATATATGGTTTTTTAAATTAAATTTTGCTTTATTTTAACTTAACAGAGTTAATTCTTATGTGACTATAAGCTAAAAATCTTCCATGAACAATTTCATAAACTTGCAGTATATTCCTATAATTAAGGTAAGGATAAAGTATACATCAATAAAAATATGAGTGTTTTATTTTAATAAAAAATTGCGTGAGGAAAAGATTATACCTTTTACATGATTTGAATGATATTTTTTAAATACTACTCTGCCCATATATTGACATAGAACGAAATTGAAAGAATTTTTGAAAATAGGAAGAGCTTTTAAAATATCGATATTGGCATATGAAGTATAATTTTTGTTAAAAGCTAATATAGATTATACATGAATATCTTCCAAGAAATCTGCAATTTTCAGTCACATCATGAATATTTTGTGTTCATGTAGCATCTTTGTTTCCGTAACATTAAGACTTTGCTTAGAACCGACTTAAGAGATTTTAGGATTGTTTTTTCATGGCTTTGGTTTTCTGTAAATGAAAATAAAAAGTGAAATGTAAGCTTGGTCTTACATTTACGGAATACTTTTCTATTCCCTTGATGGCGGGAGGTTGGGATTTTAAATATATTATAATTCAGCACATATTCTCTATGTACTGGCTGCCACAGCCGAAACGTACGATTGATAACACCGAAAAATCTTCTGAAGGTCCCTATTTGCAAGGTATAATGGCGGTTTGCAGGAGGTCCTTGTGCAGTCGTGGAAAAAAAAATCATACCCTATCCGTTCCACAAATTTTCTGAAATTTGTTTATAAAAATGTGGTATTTTGATTATAATAAAATCTATTAAGCTATACTATTCCTAATCGCGGCAGAGGGATATATGGGTATACGCATTTTTTTTACATGGCTGCACTTATTAGGACGGTAATGATTGGGATTCAGATTTGTCCAACCTCGATTTTAACACGCCAAATCTTAAATATCTTTAATACTTAAATGGTTTGAGCAGGATATCTCATGGTTCACAAAGGATATATAGGACTTTTTAAATGAAATTTTGCTTTATTTTAACTTAACAGAGTTAATTCTTATGTGACTATAAGCTAAAAATCTTCCATGAACAATTTCATAAACTTGCAGTATATTCCTATAATTAAGGTAAGGATAAAGTATACATCAATAAAAATATGGGTGTTTTATTTTAATAAATAATTGCGTGAGGAAAAGATTATACCTTTTGCATGATTTGAATGATATTTTTTAAATACTACTCTGCCCATATATTGACATAGAACGAAATTGAAAGAATTTTTGAAAATAGGAAGAGCTTTTAAAATATCGATATTGGCATATGAAGTATAATTTTTGTTAAAAGCTAATATAGATTATACATGAATATCTTCCAAGAAATCTGCAATTTTCAGTCACATCATGAATATTTTGTGTTCATGTAGCATCTTTGTTTCCGTAACATTAAGACTTTGCTTAGAACCGACTTAAGAGATTTTAGGATTGTTTTTTCATGGCTTTGGTTTTCTGTAAATGAAAATAAAAAGTGAAATGTAAGCTTGGTCTTACATTTACGGAATACTTTTCTATTCCATTGATGGCGGGAGGGTGGGATTTTAAATACATTATAATTCAGCACATATTCTCTATGTACTGGCTGCCACAGCCGAAACGTACGATTGATAACACCGAAAAATCTTCTGAAGGTCCCTATTTGCAAGGTCTAATGGCGGTTTGCAGGAGGTCCTTGTGCAGTCGTGGAAAAAAAAATCATACCCTATCCGTTCTACAAATTTTCTGAAATTTGTTTATAAAAATGTGGTATTTTGATTATAATAAAATCTATTAAGCTATACTATTCCTAATCGCGGCAGAGGGATATATGGGGATACGCATTTTTTTACATGGCTGCACTTATTAGGACGGTAATGATTGGAATTCAGATTTGTCCAACCTCGATTTTAACACGCCAAATCTTAAATATCTTTAATACTTAAATGGTTTGAGCAGGATATCTCATGGTTCACAAAGGATATATAGGACTTTTTAAATTTAATTTTGCTTTATTTTAACTTAACAGAGTTAATTCTTATGTGACTATAAGCTAAAAATCTTCCATGAACAATTTCATAAACTTGCAGTATATTCCTATAATTAAGGTAAGGATAAAGTATACATCAATAAAAATATGGGTGTTTTATTTTAATAAAAAATTGCGTGAGGAAAAGATTATACCTTTTACATGATTTGAATGATATTTTTTAAATACTACTCTGCCCATATATTGACATAGAACGAAATTGAAAGAATTTTTGAAAATAGGAAGAGCTTTTAAAATATCGATATTGGCATATGAAGTATAATTTTTCTTAAAAGCTAATATAGATTATACATGAATATCTTCCAAGAAATCTGCAATTTTCAGTCACATCATGAATATTTTGTGTTCATGTAGCATCTTTGTTTCCGTAACACTAAGACTTTGCTTAGAACCGACTTAAGAGATTTTAGGATTGTTTTTTCATGGCTTTGGTTTTCTGTAAAGAAAATAAAAAGTGAAATGTAAGCTTGGTCTTACATTTACGGAATACTTTTCTATTCCATTGATGGCGGGAGGGTGGGATTTTAAATATATTATAATTCAGCACATATTCTCTATGTACTGGCTGCCACAGCCGAAACGTACGATTGATAACACCGAAAAATCTTCTGAAGGTCCCTATTTGCAAGGTCTAATGGCGGTTTGCAGGAGGTCCTTGTGCAGTCGTGGAAAAAAAAATCATACCCTATCCGTTCTACAAATTTTCTGAAATTTGTTTATAAAAATGTGGTATTTTGATTATAATAAAATCTATTAAGCTATACTATTCCTAATCGCGGCAGAGGGATATATGGGGATACGCATTTTTTTTACATGGCTGCACTTATTAGGACGGTAATGATTGGAATTCAGATTTATCCAACCTCGATTTTAACACGCCAAATCTTAAATATCTTTAATACTTAAATGGTTTGAGCAAGATATCTCATGGTTCACAAAGGATATATATGGTTTTTTAAATTAAATTTTGCTTTATTTTAACTTAACAGAGTTAATTCTTATGTGACTATAAGCTAAAAATCTTCCATGAACAATTTCATAAACTTGCAGTATATTCCTATAATTAAGGTAAGGATAAAGTATACATCAATAAAAATATGAGTGTTTTATTTTAATAAAAAATTGCGTGAGGAAAAGATTATACCTTTTACATGATTTGAATGATATTTTTTAAATACTACTCTGCCCATATATTGACATAGAACGAAATTGAAAGAATTTTTGAAAATAGGAAGAGCTTTTAAAATATCGATATTGGCATATGAAGTATAATTTTTGTTAAAAGCTAATATAGATTATACATGAATATCTTCCAAGAAATCTGCAATTTTCAGTCACATCATGAATATTTTGTGTTCATGTAGCATCTTTGTTTCCGTAACACTAAGACTTTGCTTAGAACCGACTTAAGAGATTTTAGGATTGTTTTTTCATGGCTTTGGTTTTCTGTAAAGAAAATAAAAAGTGAAATGTAAGCTTGGTCTTACATTTACGGAATACTTTTCTATTCCATTGATGGCGGGAGGGTGGGATTTTAAATATATTATAATTCAGCACATATTCTCTATGTACTGGCTGCCACAGCCGAAACGTACGATTGATAACACCGAAAAATCTTCTGAAGGTCCCTATTTGCAAGGTCTAATGGCGGTTTGCAGGAGGTCCTTGTGCAGTCGTGGAAAAAAAAATCATACCCTATCCGTTCTACAAATTTTCTGAAATTTGTTTATAAAAATGTGGTATTTTGATTATAATAAAATCTATTAAGCTATACTATTCCTAATCGCGGCAGAGGGATATATGGGGATACGCATTTTTTTTACATGGATGCACTTATTAGGACGGTAATGATTGGAATTCAGATTTGTCCAACCTCGATTTTAACACGAAAAATCTTAAATATCTTTAATACTTAAATGGTTTGAGCAAGATATCTCATGGTTCACAAAGGATATATATGGTTTTTTAAATTAAATTTTGCTTTATTTTAACTTAACAGAGTTAATTCTTATGTGACTATAAGCTAAAAATCTTCCATGAACAATTTCATAAACTTGCAGTATATTCCTATAATTAAGGTAAGGATAAAGTATACATCAATAAAAATATGAGTGTTTTATTTTAATAAAAAATTGCGTGAGGAAAAGATTATACCTTTTACATGATTTGAATGATATTTTTTAAATACTACTCTGCCCATATATTGACATAGAACGAAATTGAAAGAATTTTTGAAAATAGGAAGAGCTTTTAAAATATCGATATTGGCATATGAAGTATAATTTTTGTTAAAAGCTAATATAGATTATACATGAATATCTTCCAAGAAATCTGCAATTTTCAGTCACATCATGAATATTTTGTGTTCATGTAGCATCTTTGTTTCCGTAACACTAAGACTTTGCTTAGAACCGACTTAAGAGATTTTAGGATTGTTTTTTCATGGCTTTGGTTTTCTGTAAAGAAAATAAAAAGTGAAATGTAAGCTTGGTCTTACATTTACGGAATACTTTTCTATTCCATTGATGGCGGGAGGGTGGGATTTTAAATATTTTATAATTCAGCACATATTCTCTATGTACTGGCTGCCACAGCCGAAACGTACGATTGATAACACCGAAAAATCTTCTGAAGGTCCCTATTTGCAAGGTCTAATGGCGGTTTGCAGGAGGTCCTTGTGCAGTCGTGGAAAAAAAAATCATACCCTATCCGTTCTACAAATTTTCTGAAATTTGTTTATAAAAATGTGGTATTTTGATTATAATAAAATCTATTAAGCTATACTATTCCTAATCGCGGCAGAGGGATATATGGGGATACGCATTTTTTTTACATGGCTGCACTTATTAGGACGGTAATGATTGGAATTCAGATTTGTCCAACCTCGATTGTAACACGCCAAATCTTAAATATCTTTAATACTTAAATGGTTTGAGCAAGATATCTCATGGTTCACAAAGGATATATATGGTTTTTTAAATTAAATTTTGCTTTATTTTAACTTAACAGAGTTAATTCTTATGTGACTATAAGCTAAAAATCTTCCATGAACAATTTCATAAACTTGCAGTATATTCCTATAATTAAGGTAAGGATAAAGTATACATCAATAAAAATATGAGTGTTTTATTTTAATAAAAAATTGCGTGAGGAAAAGATTATACCTTTTACATGATTTGAATGATATTTTTTAAATACTACTCTGCCCATATATTGACATAGAACGAAATTGAAAGAATTTTTGAAAATAGGAAGAGCTTTTAAAATATCGATATTGGCATATGAAGTATAATTTTTGTTAAAAGCTAATATAGATTATACATGAATATCTTCCAAGAAATCTGCAATTTTCAGTCACATCATGAATATTTTGTGTTCATGTAGCATCTTTGTTTCCGTAACATTAAGACTTTGCTTAGAACCGACTTAAGAGATTTTAGGATTGTTTTTTCATGGCTTTGGTTTTCTGTAAATGAAAATAAAAAGTGAAATGTAAGCTTGGTCTTACATTTACGGAATACTTTTCTATTCCCTTGATGGCGGGAGGTTGGGATTTTAAATATATTATAATTCAGCACATATTCTCTATGTACTGGCTGCCACAGCCGAAACGTACGATTGATAACACCGAAAAATCTTCTGAAGGTCCCTATTTGCAAGGTCTAATGGCGGTTTGCAGGAGGTCCTTGTGCAGTCGTGGAAAAAAAAATCATACCCTATCCGTTCCACAAATTTTCTGAAATTTGTTTATAAAAATGTGGTATTTTGATTATAATAAAATCTATTAAGCTATACTATTCCTAATCGCGGCAGAGGGATATATGGGTATACGCATTTTTTTTACATGGCTGCACTTATTAGGACGGTAATGATTGGGATTCAGATTTGTCCAACCTCGATTTTAACACGCCAAATCTTAAATATCTTTAATACTTAAATGGTTTGAGCAGGATATCTCATGGTTCACAAAGGATATATAGGACTTTTTAAATGAAATTTTGCTTTATTTTAACTTAACAGAGTTAATTCTTATGTGACTATAAGCTAAAAATCTTCCATGAACAATTTCATAAACTTGCAGTATATTCCTATAATTAAGGTAAGGATAAAGTATACATCAATAAAAATATGGGTGTTTTATTTTAATAAATAATTGCGTGAGGAAAAGATTATACCTTTTGCATGATTTGAATGATATTTTTTAAATACTACTCTGCCCATATATTGACATAGAACGAAATTGAAAGAATTTTTGAAAATAGGAAGTGCTTTTAAAATATCGATATTGGCATATGAAGTATAATTTTTGTTAAAAGCTAATATAGATTATACATGAATATCTTCCAAGAAATCTGCAATTTTCAGTCACATCATGAATATTTTGTGTTCATGTAGCATCTTTGTTTCCGTAACATTAAGACTTTGCTTAGAACCGACTTAAGAGATTTTAGGATTGTTTTTTCATGGCTTTGGTTTTCTGTAAATGAAAATAAAAAGTGAAATGTAAGCTTGGTCTTACATTTACGGAATACTTTTCTATTCCATTGATGGCGGGAGGGTGGGATTTTAAATACATTATAATTCAGCACATATTCTCTATGTACTGGCTGCCACAGCCGAAACGTACGATTGATAACACCGAAAAATCTTCTGAAGGTCCCTATTTGCAAGGTCTAATGGCGGTTTGCAGGAGGTCCTTGTGCAGTCGTGGAAAAAAAAATCATACCCTATCCGTTCTACAAATTTTCTGAAATTTGTTTATAAAAATGTGGTATTTTGATTATAATAAAATCTATTAAGCTATACTATTCCTAATCGCGGCAGAGGGATATATGGGGATACGCATTTTTTTACATGGCTGCACTTATTAGGACGGTAATGATTGGAATTCAGATTTGTCCAACCTCGATTTTAACACGCCAAATCTTAAATATCTTTAATACTTAAATGGTTTGAGCAGGATATCTCATGGTTCACAAAGGATATATAGGACTTTTTAAATTTAATTTTGCTTTATTTTAACTTAACAGAGTTAATTCTTATGAGACTATAAGCTAAAAATCTTCCATGAACAATTTCATAAACTTGCAGTATATTCCTATAATTAAGGTAAGGATAAAGTATACATCAATAAAAATATGGGTGTTTTATTTTAATAAAAAATTGCGTGAGGAAAAGATTATACCTTTTACATAATTTGAATGATATTTTTTAAATACTACTCTGCCCATATATTGACATAGAACGAAATTGAAAGAATTTTTGAAAATAGGAAGAGCTTTTAAAATATCGATATTGGCATATGAAGTATAATTTTTCTTAAAATCTAATATAGATTATACATGAATATCTTCCAAGAAATCTGCAATTTTCAGTCACATCATGAATATTTTGTGTTCATGTAGCATCTTTGTTTCCGTAACATTAAGACTTTGCTTAGAACCGACTTAAGAGATTTTAGGATTGTTTTTTCATGGCTTTGGTTTTCTGTAAATGAAAATAAAAAGTGAAATGTAAGCTTGGTCTTACATTTACGGAATACTTTTCTATTCCCTTGATGGCGGGAGGGTGGGATTTTAAATATATTATAATTCAGCACATATTCTCTATGTACTGGCTGCCACAGCCGAAACGTACGATTGATAACACCGAAAAATCTTCTGAAGGTCCCTATTTGCAAGGTCTAATGGCGGTTTGCAGGAGGTCCTTGTGCAGTCGTGGAAAAAAAAATCATACCCTATCCGTTCTACAAATTTTCTGAAATTTGTTTATAAAAATGTGGTATTTTGATTATAATAAAATCTATTAAGCTATACTATTCCTAATCGCGGCAGAGGGATATATGGGGATACGCATTCTTTTTACATGGCTGCACTTATTAGGACGGTAATGATTGGAATTCAGATTTGTCCAACCTCGATTTTAACACGCCAAATCTTAAATATCTTTAATACTTAAATGGTTTGAGCAGGATATCTCATGGTTCACAAAGGATATATATGGTTTTTTAAATTAAATTTTGCTTTATTTTAACTTAACAGAGTTAATTCTTATGTGACTATAAGCTAAAAATCTTCCATGAACAATTTCATAAACTTGCAGTATATTCCTATAATTAAGGTAAGGATAAAGTATACATCAATAAAAATATGGGTGTTTTATTTTAATAAAAAATTGCGTGAGGAAAAGATTATACCTTTTACATGATTTGAATGATATTTTTTAAATACTACTCTGCCCATATATTGACATAGAACGAAATTGAAAGAATTTTTGAAAATAGGAAGAGCTTTTAAAATATCGATATTGGCATATGAAGTATAATTTTTGTTAAAAGCTAATATAGATTATACATGAATATCTTCCAAGAAATCTGCAATTTTCAGTCACATCATGAATATTTTGTGTTCATGTAGCATCTTTGTTTCCGTAACATTAAGACTTTGCTTAGAACCGACTTAAGAGATTTTAGGATTGTTTTTTCATGGCTTTGGTTTTCTGTAAATGAAAATAAAAAGTGAAATGTAAGCTTGGTCTTACATTTACGGAATACTTTTCTATTCCCTAGATGGCGGGAGGGTGGGATTTTAAATATATTATAATTCAGCACATATTCTCTATGTACTGGCTGCCACAGCCGAAACGTACGATTGATAACACCGAAAAATCTTCTGAAGGTCCCTATTTGCAAGGTCTAATGGCGGTTTGCAGGAGGTCCTTGTGCAGTCGTGGAAAAAAAAAATCATACCCTATCCGTTCTACAAATTTTCTGAAATTTGTTTATAAAAATGTGGTATTTTGATTATAATAAAATCTATTAAGCTATACTATTCCTAATCGCGGCAGAGGGATATATGGGGATACGCATTTTTTTTACATGGCTGCACTTATTAGGACGGTAATGATTGGAATTCAGATTTGTCCAACCTCGATTTTAACACGCCAAATCTTAAATATCTTTAATACTTAAATGGTTTGAGCAGGATATCTCATGGTTCACAAAGGATATATAGGGTTTTTTAAATGAAATTTTGCTTTATTTTAACTTAACAGAGTTAATTCTTATGTGACTATAAGCTAAAAATCTTCCATGAACAATTTTATAAACTTGCAGTATATTCCTATAATTAAGGTAAGGATAAAGTATACATCAATAAAAATATGGGTGTTTTATTTTAATAAAAAATTGCGTGAGGAAAAGATTATACCTTTTACATGATTTGAATGATAATTTTTAAATGCTACTCTGCCCATATATTGACATAGAACGAAATTGAAAGAATTTTTGAAAATAGGAAGAGCTTTTAAAATATCGATATTGGCATATGAAGTATAATTTTTGTTAAAAGCTAATATAGATTATACATGAATATCTTCCAAGAAATCTGCAATTTTCAGTCACATCATGAATATTTTGTGTTCATGTAGCATCTTTGTTTCCGTAACATTAAGACTTTGCTTAGAACCGACTTAAGAGATTTTAGGATTGTTTTTTCATGTCTTTGGTTTTCTGTAAATGAAAATAAAAAGTGAAATGTAAGCTTGGTCTTACATTTACGGAATACTTTTCTATTCCATTGATGGCGGGAGGGTGGGATTTTAAATATATTATAATTCAGCACATATTCTCTATGTACTGGCTGCCACAGCCGAAACGTACGATTGATAACACCGAAAAATCTTCTGAAGGTCCCTATTTGAGAGGTCTAATGGCGGTTTGCAGGAGGTCCTTGTGCAGTCGTGGAAAAAGAAATCATACCCTATCCGTTCTACAAATTTTCTGAAATTTGTTTATAATAATGTGGTATTTTGATTATAACAATATCTATTAAGCTATACTATTCCTAATCGCGGCAGTGGGATATAAGGGGATACGCATTTTTTTTACATGGCTGCACTTATTAGGACGGTAATGATTGGAGTTCAGATTTGTCCAACCTCGATTTTAACACGCCAAATCTTAAATATCTTTAATACTTAAATGGTTTGAGCAGGATATCTCATGGTTCACAAAGGATATATAGGACTTTTTAAATGAAATTTTGCTTTATTTTAACTTAACAGAGTTAATTCTTATGTGACTATAAGCTAAAAATTTTCCATGAACAATTTCATAAACTTGCAGTATATTCCTATAATTAAGGTAAGGATAAAGTATACATCAATAAAAATATGGGTGTTTTATTTTAATAAAAAATTGCGTGAGGAAAAGATTAAACCTTTTACATGATTTGAATGATATTTTTTAAATACTACTCTGCCCATATATTGACATAGAACGAAATTGAAAGAATTTTTGAAAATAGGAAGAGCTTTTAAAATATCGATATTGGCATATGAAGTATAATTTTTCTTAAAAGCTAATATAGATTATACATGAATATCTTCCAAGAAATCTGCAATTTTCAGTCACATCATGAATATTTTGTGTTCATGTAGCATCTTTGTTTCCGTAACATTAAGACTTTGCTTAGAACCGACTTAAGAGATTTTAGGATTGTTTTTTCATGGCTTTGGTTTTCTGTAAATGAAAATAAAAAGTGAAATGTAAGCTTGGTCTTACATTTACGGAATACTTTCTATTCCATTGATGGCGGGAGGGTGGGATTTTAAATATATTATAATTCAGCACATATTCTCTATGTACTGGCTGCCACAGCCGAAACGTACGATTGATAACACCGAAAAATCTTCTGAAGGTCCCTATTTGCAAGGTCTAATGGCGGTTTGCAGGAGGTCCTTGTGCAGTCGTGGAAAAAAAAAAATCATACCCTATCCGTTCTACAAATTTTCTGAAATTTGTTTATAAAAATGTGGTATTTTGATTATAATAAAATCTATTAAGCTATACAATTCCTAATCGCGGCAGAGGGATATATGGGGATACGCATTTTTTTTACATGGCTGCACTTATTAGGACGGTAATGATTGGAATTCAGATTTGTCCAACCTCGATTTTAACACGCCAAATCTTAAATATCTTTAATACTTAAATGGTTTGAGCAAGATATCTCATGGTTCACAAAGGATATATATGGTTTTTTAAATTAAATTTTGCTTTATTTTAACTTAACAGAGTTAATTCTTATGTGACTATAAGCTAAAAATCTTCCATGAACAATTTCATAAACTTGCAGTATATTCCTATAATTAAGGTAAGGATAAAGTATACATCAATAAAAATATGAGTGTTTTATTTTAATAAAAAATTGCGTGAGGAAAAGATTATACCTTTTACATGATTTGAATGATATCTTTTAAATACTACTCTGCCCATATATTGACATAAAACGAAATTGAAAGACTTTTTGAAAATAGGAAGAGCTTTTAAAATATCGATATTGGCATATGAAGTATAATTTTTGTTAAAAGCTAATATAGATTATACATGAATATCTTCCAAGATATCTGCAATTTTCAGTCACATCATGAATATTTTGTGTTCATGTAGCATCTTTGTTTCCGTAACATTAAGACTTTGCTTAGAACCGACTTAAGAGATTTTAGGATTGTTTTTTCATGGCTTTGGTTTTCTGTAAATGAAAATAAAAAGTGAAATGTAAGCTTGGTCTTACATTTACGGAATACTTTTCTATTCCCTTGATGGCGGGAGGGTGGGATTTTAAATATATTATAATTCAGCACATATTCTCTATGTACTGGCTGCCACAGCCAAAACGTACGATTGATAACACCGAAAAATCTTCTGAAGGTCCCTATTTGCAAGGTCTAATGGCGGTTTGCAGGAGGTCCTTGTGCAGTCGTGGAAAAAAAATATCATACCCTATCCGTTCTACAAATTTTCTGAAATTTGTTTATAAAAATGTGGTATTTTGATTATAATAAAATCTATTAAGCTATACTATTCCTAATCGCGGCAGAGGGATATATGGGGATACGCATTTTTTTTACATGGCTGCACTTATTAGGACGGTAATGATTGGAATTCAGATTTGTCCAACCTCGATTTTAACACGCCAAATCTTAAATATCTTTAATACTTAAATGGTTTGAGCAAGATATCTCATGGTTCACAAAGGATATATAGGACTTTTTAAATGAAATTTTGCTTTATTTTAACTTAACAGAGTTAATTCTTATGAGACTATAAGCTAAAAATCTTCCATGAACAATTTCATAAACTTGCAGTATATTCCTATAATTAAGGTAAGGATAAAGTATACATCAATAAAAATATGGGTGTTTTATTTTAATAAAAAATTGCGTGAGGAAAAGATTATACCTTTTACATAATTTGAATGATATTTTTTAAATACTACTCTGCCCATATATTGACATAGAACGAAATTGAAAGAATTTTTGAAAATAGGAAGAGCTTTTAAAATATCGATATTGGCATATGAAGTATAATTTTTCTTAAAAGCTAATATAGATTATACATGAATATCTTCCAAGAAATCTGCAATTTTCAGTCACATCATGAATATTTTGTGTTCATGCAGCATCTTTGTTTCCGTAACATTAAGACTTTGCTTAGAACCGACTTAACAGATTTTAGGATTGTTTTTTCATGGCTTTGGTTTTCTGTAAATGAAAATAAAAAGTGAAATGTAAGCTTGGTCTTACATTTACGGAATACTTTTCTATTCCCTTGATGGCGGGAGGGTGGGATTTTAAATATATTATAATTCAGCACATATTCTCTATGTACTGGCTGCCACAGCCGAAACGTACGATTGATAACACCGAAAAATCTTCTGAAGGTCCCTATTTGCAAGGTCTAATGGCGGTTTGCAGGAGGTCCTTGTGCAGTCGTGGAAAAAAAAATCATACCCTATCCGTTCTACAAATTTTCTGAAATTTGTTTATAAAAATGTGGTATTTTGATTATAATAAAATCTATTAAGCTATACTATTCCTAATCGCGGCAGAGGGATATATGGGGATACGCATTCTTTTTACATGGCTGCACTTATTAGGACGGTAATGATTGGAATTCAGATTTGTCCAACCTCGATTTTAACACGCCAAATCTTAAATATCTTTAATACTTAAATGGTTTGAGCAGGATATCTCATGGTTCACAAAGGATATATATGGTTTTTTAAATTAAATTTTGCTTTATTTTAACTTAACAGAGTTAATTCTTATGTGACTATAAGCTAAAAATCTTCCATGAACAATTTCATAAACTTGCAGTATATTCCTATAATTAAGGTAAGGATAAAGTATACATCAATAAAAATATGGGTGTTTTATTTTAATAAAAAATTGCGTGAGGAAAAGATTATACCTTTTACATGATTTGAATGATATTTTTTAAATACTACTCTGCCCATATATTGACATAGAACGAAATTGAAAGAATTTTTGAAAATAGGAAGAGCTTTTAAAATATCGATATTGGCATATGAAGTATAATTTTTGTTAAAAGCTAATATAGATTATACATGAATATCTTCCAAGAAATCTGCAATTTTCAGTCACATCATGAATATTTTGTGTTCATGTAGCATCTTTGTTTCCGTAACATTAAGACTTTGCTTAGAACCGACTTAAGAGATTTTAGGATTGTTTTTTCATGGCTTTGGTTTTCTGTAAATGAAAATAAAAAGTGAAATGTAAGCTTGGTCTTACATTTACGGAATACTTTTCTATTCCCTAGATGGCGGGAGGGTGGGATTTTAAATGTATTATAATTCAGCACATATTCTCTATGTACTGGCTGCCACAGCCGAAACGTACGATTGATAACACCGAAAAATCTTCTGAAGGTCCCTATTTGCAAGGTCTAATGGCGGTTTGCAGGAGGTCCTTGTGCAGTCGTGGAAAAAAAAATCATACCCTATCCGTTCTACAAATTTTCTGAAATTTGTTTATAAAAATGTGGTATTTTGATTATAATAAAATCTATTAAGCTATACTATTCCTAATCGCGGCAGAGGTATATATGGGGATACGCATTCTTTTTACATGGCTGCACTTATTAGGACGGTAATGATTGGAATTCAGATTTGTCCAACCTCGATTTTAACACGCCAAATCTTAAATATCTTTAATACTTAAATGGTTTGAGCAGGATATCTCATGGTTCACAAAGGATATATATGGTTTTTTAAATTAAATTTTGCTTTATTTTAACTTAACAGAGTTAATTCTTATGTGACTATAAGCTAAAAATCTTCCATGAACAATTTCATAAACTTGCAGTATATTCCTATAATTAAGGTAAGGATAAAGTATACATCAATAAAAATATGGGTGTTTTATTTTAATAAAAAATTGCGTGAGGAAAAGATTATACCTTTTACATGATTTGAATGATATTTTTTAAATACTACTCTGCCCATATATTGACATAGAACGAAATTGAAAGAATTTTTGAAAATAGGAAGAGCTTTTAAAATATCGATATTGGCATATGAAGTATAATTTTTGTTAAAAGCTAATATAGATTATACATGAATATCTTCCAAGAAATCTGCAATTTTCAGTCACATCATGAATATTTTGTGTTCATGTAGCATCTTTGTTTCCGTAACATTAAGACTTTGCTTAGAACCGACTTAAGAGATTTTAGGATTGTTTTTTCATGGCTTTGGTTTTCTGTAAATGAAAATAAAAAGTGAAATGTAAGCTTGGTCTTACATTTACGGAATACTTTTCTATTCCCTAGTTGGCGGGAGGGTGGGATTTTAAATATATTATAATTCAGCACATATTCTCTATGTACTGGCTGCCACAGCCGAAACGTACGATTGATAACACCGAAAAATCTTCTGAAGGTCCCTATTTGCAAGGTCTAATGGCGGTTTGCAGGAGGTCCTTGTGCAGTCGTGGAAAAAAAAATCATACCCTATCCGTTCTACAAATTTTCTGAAATTTGTTTATAAAAATGTGGTATTTTGATTATAATAAAATCTATTAAGCTATACTATTCCTAATCGCGGCAGAGGGATATATGGGGATACGCATTTTTTTTACATGGCTGCACTTATTAGGACGGTAATGATTGGAATTCAGATTTGTCCAACCTCGATTTTAACACGCCAAATCTTAAATATCTTTAATACTTAAATGGTTTGAGCAGGATATCTCATGGTTCACAAAGGATATATAGGGTTTTTTAAATGAAATTTTGCTTTATTTTAACTTAACAGAGTTAATTCTTATGTGACTATAAGCTAAAAATCTTCCATGAACAATTTCATAAACTTGCAGTATATTCCTATAATTAAGGTAAGGATAAAGTATACATCAATAAAAATATGGGTGTTTTATTTTAATAAAAAATTGCGTGAGGAAAAGATTATACCTTTTACATGATTTGAATGATATTTTTTAAATACTACTCTGCCCATATATTGACATAGAACGAAATTGAAAGAATTTTTGAAAATAGGAAGAGCTTTTAAAATATCGATATTGGCATATGAAGTATAATTTTTGTTAAAAGCTAATATAGATTATACATGAATATCTTCCAAGAAATCTGCAATTTTCAGTCACATCATGAATATTTTGTGTTCATGTAGCATCTTTGTTTCCGTAACATTAAGACTTTGCTTAGAACCGACTTAAGAGATTTTAGGATTGTTTTTTCATGGCTTTGGTTTTCTGTAAATGAAAATAAAAAGTGAAATGTAAGCTTGGTCTTACATTTACGGAATACTTTTCTATTCCATTGATGGCGGGAGGGTGGGATTTTAAATATATTATAATTCAGCACATATTCTCTATGTACTGGCTGCCACAGCCGAAACGTACGATTGATAACACCGAAAAATCTTCTGAAGGTCCCTATTTGAGAGGTCTAATGGCGGTTTGCAGGAGGTCCTTGTGCAGTCGTGGAAAAAGAAATCATACCCTATCCGTTCTACAAATTTTCTGAAATTTGTTTATAAAAATGTGGTATTTTGATTATAATAAAATCTATTAAGCTATACTATTCCTAATCGCGGCAGAGGGATATATGGGTATACGCATTTTTTTTACATGGCTGCACTTATTAGGACGGTAATGATTGGGATTCAGATTTGTCCAACCTCGATTTTAACACGCCAAATCTTAAATATCTTTAATACTTAAATGGTTTGAGCAGGATATCTCATGGTTCACAAAGGATATATAGGACTTTTTAAATGAAATTTTGCTTTATTTTAACTTAACAGAGTTAATTCTTATGTGACTATAAGCTAAAAATCTTCCATGAACAATTTCATAAACTTGCAGTATATTCCTATAATTAAGGTAAGGATAAAGTATACATCAATAAAAATATGGGTGTTTTATTTTAATAAATAATTGCGTGAGGAAAAGATTATACCTTTTGCATGATTTGAATGATATTTTTTAAATACTACTCTGCCCATATATTGACATAGAACGAAATTGAAAGAATTTTTGAAAATAGGAAGAGCTTTTAAAATATCGATATTGGCATATGAAGTATAATTTTTGTTAAAAGCTAATATAGATTATACATGAATATCTTCCAAGAAATCTGCAATTTTCAGTCACATCATGAATATTTTGTGTTCATGTAGCATCTTTGTTTCCGTAACATTAAGACTTTGCTTAGAACCGACTTAAGAGATTTTAGGATTGTTTTTTCATGGCTTTGGTTTTCTGTAAATGAAAATAAAAAGTGAAATGTAAGCTTGGTCTTACATTTACGGAATACTTTTCTATTCCATTGATGGCGGGAGGGTGGGATTTTAAATACATTATAATTCAGCACATATTCTCTATGTACTGGCTGCCACAGCCGAAACGTACGATTGATAACACCGAAAAATCTTCTGAAGGTCCCTATTTGCAAGGTCTAATGGCGGTTTGCAGGAGGTCCTTGTGCAGTCGTGGAAAAAAAAATCATACCCTATCCGTTCTACAAATTTTCTGAAATTTGTTTATAAAAATGTGGTATTTTGATTATAATAAAATCTATTAAGCTATACTATTCCTAATCGCGGCAGAGGGATATATGGGGATACGCATTTTTTTACATGGCTGCACTTATTAGGACGGTAATGATTGGAATTCAGATTTGTCCAACCTCGATTTTAACACGCCAAATCTTAAATATCTTTAATACTTAAATGGTTTGAGCAGGATATCTCATGGTTCACAAAGGATATATAGGACTTTTTAAATTTAATTTTGCTTTATTTTAACTTAACAGAGTTAATTCTTATGAGACTATAAGCTAAAAATCTTCCATGAACAATTTCATAAACTTGCAGTATATTCCTATAATTAAGGTAAGGATAAAGTATACATCAATAAAAATATGGGTGTTTTATTTTAATAAAAAATTGCGTGAGGAAAAGATTAAACCTTTTACATAATTTGAATGATATTTTTTAAATACTACTCTGCCCATATATTGACATAGAACGAAATTGAAAGAATTTTTGAAAATAGGAAGAGCTTTTAAAATATCGATATTGGCATATGAAGTATAATTTTTGTTAAAAGCTAATATAGATTATACATGAATATCTTCCAAGAAATCTGCAATTTTCAGTCACATCATGAATATTTTGTGTTCATGTAGCATCTTTGTTTCCGTAACATTAAGACTTTGCTTAGAACCGACTTAAGAGATTTTAGGATTGTTTTTTCATGGCTTTGGTTTTCTGTAAATGAAAATAAAAAGTGAAATGTAAGCTTGGTCTTACATTTACGGAATACTTTTCTATTCCATTGATGGCGGGAGGGTGGGATTTTAAATACATTATAATTCAGCACATATTCTCTATGTACTGGCTGCCACAGCCGAAACGTACGATTGATAACACCGAAAAATCTTCTGAAGGTCCCTATTTGCAAGGTCTAATGGCGGTTTGCAGGAGGTCCTTGTGCAGTCGTGGAAAAAAAAATCATACCCTATCCGTTCTACAAATTTTCTGAAATTTGTTTATAAAAATGTGGTATTTTGATTATAATAAAATCTATTAAGCTATACTATTCCTAATCGCGGCAGAGGGATATATGGGGATACGCATTTTTTTACATGGCTGCACTTATTAGGACGGTAATGATTGGAATTCAGATTTGTCCAACCTCGATTTTAACACGCCAAATCTTAAATATCTTTAATACTTAAATGGTTTGAGCAGGATATCTCATGGTTCACAAAGGATATATAGGACTTTTTAAATTTAATTTTGCTTTATTTTAACTTAACAGAGTTAATTCTTATGAGACTATAAGCTAAAAATCTTCCATGAACAATTTCATAAACTTGCAGTATATTCCTATAATTAAGGTAAGGATAAAGTATACATCAATAAAAATATGGGTGTTTTATTTTAATAAAAAATTGCGTGAGGAAAAGATTAAACCTTTTACATAATTTGAATGATATTTTTTAAATACTACTCTGCCCATATATTGACATAGAACGAAATTGAAAGAATTTTTGAAAATAGGAAGAGCTTTTAAAATATCGATATTGGCATATGAAGTATAATTTTTCTTAAAAGCTAATATAGATTATACATGAATATCTTCCAAGAAATCTGCAATTTTCAGTCACATCATGAATATTTTGTGTTCATGTAGCATCTTTGTTTCCGTAACATTAAGACTTTGCTTAGAACCGACTTAAGAGATTTTAGGATTGTTTTTTCATGGCTTTGGTTTTCTGTAAATGAAAATAAAAAGTGAAATGTAAGCTTGGTCTTACATTTACGGAATACTTTTCTATTCCCTTGATGGCGGGAGGGTGGGATTTTAAATATATTATAATTCAGCACATATTCTCTATGTACTGGCTGCCACAGCCGAAACGTACGATTGATAACACCGAAAAATCTTCTGAAGGTCCCTATTTGCAAGGTCTAATGGCGGTTTGCAGGAGGTCCTTGTGCAGTCGTGGAAAAAAAAATCATACCCTATCCGTTCTACAAATTTTCTGAAATTTGTTTATAAAAATGTGGTATTTTGATTATAATAAAATCTATTAAGCTATACTATTCCTAATCGCGGCAGAGGGATATATGGGGATACGCATTCTTTTTACATGGCTGCACTTATTAGGACGGTAATGATTGGAATTCAGATTTGTCCAACCTCGATTTTAACACGCCAAATCTTAAATATCTTTAATACTTAAATGGTTTGAGCAGGATATCTCATGGTTCACAAAGGATATATATGGTTTTTTAAATTAAATTTTGCTTTATTTTAACTTAACAGAGTTAATTCTTATGTGACTATAAGCTAAAAATCTTCCATGAACAATTTCATAAACTTGCAGTATATTCCTATAATTAAGGTAAGGATAAAGTATACATCAATAAAAATATGGGTGTTTTATTTTAATAAAAAATTGCGTGAGGAAAAGATTATACCTTTTACATGATTTGAATGATATTTTTTAAATACTACTCTGCCCATATATTGACATAGAACGAAATTGAAAGAATTTTTGAAAATAGGAAGAGCTTTTAAAATATCGATATTGGCATATGAAGTATAATTTTTGTTAAAAGCTAATATAGATTATACATGAATATCTTCCAAGAAATCTGCAATTTTCAGTCACATCATGAATATTTTGTGTTCATGTAGCATCTTTGTTTCCGTAACATTAAGACTTTGCTTAGAACCGACTTAAGAGATTTTAGGATTGTTTTTTCATGGCTTTGGTTTTCTGTAAATGAAAATAAAAAGTGAAATGTAAGCTTGGTCTTACATTTACGGAATACTTTTCTATTCCCTAGATGGCGGGAGGGTGGGATTTTAAATATATTATAATTCAGCACATATTCTCTATGTACTGGCTGCCACAGCCGAAACGTACGATTGATAACACCGAAAAATCTTCTGAAGGTCCCTATTTGCAAGGTCTAATGGCGGTTTGCAGGAGGTCCTTGTGCAGTCGTGGAAAAAAAAAATCATACCCTATCCGTTCTACAAATTTTCTGAAATTTGTTTATAAAAATGTGGTATTTTGATTATAATAAAATCTATTAAGATATACTATTCCTAATCGCGGCAGAGGGATATATGGGGATACGCATTTTTTTTACATGGCTGCACTTATTAGGACGGTAATGATTGGAATTCAGATTTGTCCAACCTCGATTTTAACACGCCAAATCTTAAATATCTTTAATACTTAAATGGTTTGAGCAGGATATCTCATGGTTCACAAAGGATATATAGGGTTTTTTAAATGAAATTTTGCTTTATTTTAACTTAACAGAGTTAATTCTTATGTGACTATAAGCTAAAAATCTTCCATGAACAATTTCATAAACTTGCAGTATATTCCTATAATTAAGGTAAGGATAAAGTATACATCAATAAAAATATGGGTGTTTTATTTTAATAAAAAATTGCGTGAGGAAAAGATTATACCTTTTACATGATTTGAATGATATTTTTTAAATACTACTCTGCCCATATATTGACATAGAACGAAATTGAAAGAATTTTTGAAAATAGGAAGAGCTTTTAAAATATCGATATTGGCATATGAAGTATAATTTTTGTTAAAAGCTAATATAGATTATACATGAATATCTTCCAAGAAATCTGCAATTTTCAGTCACATCATGAATATTTTGTGTTCATGTAGCATCTTTGTTTCCGTAACATTAAGACTTTGCTTAGAACCGACTTAAAGAGATTTTAGGATTGTTTTTTCATGGCTTTGGTTTTCTGTAAATGAAAATAAAAAGTGAAATGTAAGCTTGGTCTTACATTTACGGAATACTTTTCTATTCCATTGATGGCGGGAGGGTGGGATTTTAAATATATTATAATTCAGCACATATTCTCTATGTACTGGCTGCCACAGCCGAAACGTACGATTGATAACACCGAAAAATCTTCTGAAGGTCCCTATTTGAGAGGTCTAATGGCGGTTTGCAGGAGGTCCTTGTGCAGTCGTGGAAAAAGAAATCATACCCTATCCGTTCTACAAATTTTCTGAAATTTGTTTATAAAAATGTGGTATTTTGATTATAACAATATCTATTAAGCTATACTATTCCTAATCGCGGCAGTGGGATATAAGGGGATACGCATTTTTTTTACATGGCTGCACTTATTAGGACGGTAATGATTGGGATTCAGATTTGTCCAACCTCGATTTTAACACGCCAAATCTTAAATATCTTTAATACTTAAATGGTTTGAGCAGGATATCTCATGGTTCACAAAGGATATATAGGACTTTTTAAATGAAATTTTGCTTTATTTTAACTTAACAGAGTTAATTCTTATGTGACTATAAGCTAAAAATCTTCCATGAACAATTTCATAAACTTGCAGTATATTCCTATAATTAAGGTAAGGATAAAGTATACATCAATAAAAATATGGGTGTTTTATTTTAATAAATAATTACGTGAGGAAAAGATTATACCTTTTGCATGATTTGAATGATATTTTTTAAATACTACTCTGCCCATATATTGACATAGAACGAAATTGAAAGAATTTTTGAAAATAGGAAGAGCTTTTAAAATATCGATATTGGCATATGAAGTATAATTTTTGTTAAAAGCTAATATAGATTATACATGAATATCTTCCAAGAAATCTGCAATTTTCAGTCACATCATGAATATTTTGTGTTCATGTAGCATCTTTGTTTCCGTAACATTAAGACTTTGCTTAGAACCGACTTAAGAGATTTTAGGATTGTTTTTTCATGGCTTTGGTTTTCTGTGAATGAAAATAAAAAGTGAAATGTAAGCTTGGTCTTACATTTACGGAATACTTTTCTATTCCATTGATGGCGGGAGGGTGGGATTTTAAATACATTATAATTCAGCACATATTCTCTATGTACTGGCTGCCACAGCCGAAACGTACGATTGATAACACCGAAAAATCTTCTGAAGGTCCCTATTTGCAAGGTCTAATGGCGGTTTGCAGGAGGTCCTTGTGCAGTCGTGGAAAAAAAAATCATACCCTATCCGTTCTACAAATTTTCTGAAATTTGTTTATAAAAATGTGGTATTTTGATTATAATAAAATCTATTAAGCTATACTATTCCTAATCGCGGCAGAGGGATATATGGGGATACGCATTTTTTTACATGGCTGCACTTATTAGGACGGTAATGATTGGAATTCAGATTTGTCCAACCTCGATTTTAACACGCCAAATCTTAAATATCTTTAATACTTAAATGGTTTGAGCAGGATATCTCATGGTTCACAAAGGATATATAGGACTTTTTAAATTTAATTTTGCTTTATTTTAACTTAACAGAGTTAATTCTTATGAGACTATAAGCTAAAAATCTTCCATGAACAATTTCATAAACTTGCAGTATATTCCTATAATTAAGGTAAGGATAAAGTATACATCAATAAAAATATGGGTGTTTTATTTTAATAAAAAATTGCGTGAGGAAAAGATTATACCTTTTACATAATTTGAATGATATTTTTTAAATACTACTCTGCCCATATATTGACATAGAACGAAATTGAAAGAATTTTTGAAAATAGGAAGAGCTTTTAAAATATCGATATTGGCATATGAAGTATAATTTTTCTTAAAAGCTAATATAGATTATACATGAATATCTTCCAAGAAATCTGCAATTTTCAGTCACATCATGAATATTTTGTGTTCATGTAGCATCTTTGTTTCCGTAACATTAAGACTTTGCTTAGAACCGACTTAAGAGATTTTAGGATTGTTTTTTCATGGCTTTGGTTTTCTGTAAATGAAAATAAAAAGTGAAATGTAAGCTTGGTCTTACATTTACGGAATACTTTTCTATTCCCTTGATGGCGGGAGGGTGGGATTTTAAATATATTATAATTCAGCACATATTCTCTATGTACTGGCTGCCACAGCCGAAACGTACGATTGATAACACCGAAAAATCTTCTGAAGGTCCCTATTTGCAAGGTCTAATGGCGGTTTGCAGGAGGTCCTTGTGCAGTCGTGGAAAAAAAAATCATACCCTATCCGTTCTACAAATTTTCTGAAATTTGTTTATAAAAATGTGGTATTTTGATTATAATAAAATCTATTAAGCTATACTATTCCTAATCGCGGCAGAGGGATATATGGGGATACGCATTCTTTTTACATGGCTGCACTTATTAGGACGGTAATGATTGGAATTCAGATTTGTCCAACCTCGATTTTAACACGCCAAATCTTAAATATCTTTAATACTTAAATGGTTTGAGCAGGATATCTCATGGTTCACAAAGGATATATATGGTTTTTTAAATGAAATTTTGCTTTATTTTAACTTAACAGAGTTAATTCTTATGTGACTATAAGCTAAAAATCTTCCATGAACAATTTCATAAACTTGCAGTATATTCCTATAATTAAGGTAAGGATAAAGTATACATCGATAAAAATATGGGTGTTTTATTTTAATAAAAAATTGCGTGAGGAAAAGATTATACCTTTTACATGATTTGAATGATATTTTTTAAATACTACTCTGCCCATATATTGACATAGAACGAAATTGAAAGAATTTTTGAAAATAGGAAGAGCTTTTAAAATATCGATATTGGCATATGAAGTAAAATTTTTGTTAAAAGCTAATATAGATTATACATGAATATCTTCCAAGAAATCTGCAATTTTCAGTCACATCATGAATATTTTGTGTTCATGTAGCATCTTTGTTTCCGTAACATTAAGACTTTGCTTAGAACCGACTTAAGAGATTTTAGGATTGTTTTTTCATGGCTTTGGTTTTCTGTAAATGAAAATAAAAAGTGAAATGTAAGCTTGGTCTTACATTTACGGAATACTTTTCTATTCCATTGATGGCGGGAGGGTGGGATTTTAAATATATTATAATTCAGCACATATTCTCTATGTACTGGCTGCCACAGCCGAAACGTACGATTGATAACACCGAAAAATCTTCTGAAGGTCCCTATTTGAGAGGTCTAATGGCGGTTTGCAGGAGGTCCTTGTGCAGTCGTGGAAAAAGAAATCATACCCTATCCGTTCTACAAATTTTCTGAAATTTGTTTATAAAAATGTGGTATTTTGATTATAACAATATCTATTAAGCTATACTATTCCTAATCGCGGCAGTGGGATATAAGGGGATACGCATTTTTTTTACATGGCTGCACTTATTAGGACGGTAATGATTGGAGTTCAGATTTGTCCAACCTCGATTTTAACACGCCAAATCTTAAATATCTTTAATACTTAAATGGTTTGAGCAGGATATCTCATGGTTCACAAAGGATATATAGGACTTTTTAAATGAAATTTTGCTTTATTTTAACTTAACAGAGTTAATTCTTATGTGACTATAAGCTAAAAATTTTCCATGAACAATTTCATAAACTTGCAGTATATTCCTATAATTAAGGTAAGGATAAAGTATACATCAATAAAAATATGGGTGTTTTATTTTAATAAAAAATTGCGTGAGGAAAAGATTATACCTTTTACATGATTTGAATGATATTTTTTAAATACTACTCTGCCCATATATTGACATAGAACGAAATTGAAAGAATTTTTGAAAATAGGAAGAGCTTTTAAAATATCGATATTGGCATATGAAGTATAATTTTTCTTAAAAGCTAATATAGATTATACATGAATATCTTCCAAGAAATCTGCAATTTTCAGTCACATCATGAATATTTTGTGTTCATGTAGCATCTTTGTTTCCGTAACATTAAGACTTTGCTTAGAACCGACTTAAGAGATTTTAGGATTGTTTTTTCATGGCTTTGGTTTTCTGTAAATGAAAATAAAAAGTGAAATGTAAGCTTGGTCTTACATTTACGGAATACTTTCTATTCCATTGATGGCGGGAGGGTGGGATTTTAAATATATTATAATTCAGCACATATTCTCTATGTACTGGCTGCCACAGCCGAAACGTACGATTGATAACACCGAAAAATCTTCTGAAGGTCCCTATTTGCAAGGTCTAATGGCGGTTTGCAGGAGGTCCTTGTGCAGTCGTGGAAAAAAAAAATCATACCCTATCCGTTCTACAAATTTTCTGAAATTTGTTTATAAAAATGTGGTATTTTGATTATAATAAAATCTATTAAGCTATACTATTCCTAATCGCGGCAGAGGGATATATGGGGATACGCATTCTTTTTACATGGCTGCACTTATTAGGACGGTAATGATTGGAATTCAGATTTGTCCAACCTCGATTTTAACACGCCAAATCTTAAATATCTTTAATACTTAAATGGTTTGAGCAGGATATCTCATGGTTCACAAAGGATATATATGGTTTTTTAAATTAAATTTTGCTTTATTTTAACTTAACAGAGTTAATTCTTATGTGACTATAAGCTAAAAATCTTCCATGAACAATTTCATAAACTTGCAGTATATTCCTATAATTAAGGTAAGGATAAAGTATACATCAATAAAAATATGGGTGTTTTATTTTAATAAAAAATTGCGTGAGGAAAAGATTATACCTTTTACATGATTTGAATGATATTTTTTAAATACTACTCTGCCCATATATTGACATAGAACGAAATTGAAAGAATTTTTGAAAATAGGAAGAGCTTTTAAAATATCGATATTGGCATATGAAGTATAATTTTTGTTAAAAGCTAATATAGATTATACATGAATATCTTCCAAGAAATCTGCAATTTTCAGTCACATCATGAATATTTTGTGTTCATGTAGCATCTTTGTTTCCGTAACATTAAGACTTTGCTTAGAACCGACTTAAGAGATTTTAGGATTGTTTTTTCATGGCTTTGGTTTTCTGTAAATGAAAATAAAAAGTGAAATGTAAGCTTGGTCTTACATTTACGGAATACTTTTCTATTCCCTAGATGGCGGGAGGGTGGGATTTTAAATATATTATAATTCAGCACATATTCTCTATGTACTGGCTGCCACAGCCGAAACGTACGATTGATAACACCGAAAAATCTTCTGAAGGTCCCTATTTGCAAGGTCTAATGGCGGTTTGCAGGAGGTCCTTGTGCAGTCGTGGAAAAAAAAAATCATACCCTATCCGTTCTACAAATTTTCTGAAATTTGTTTATAAAAATGTGGTATTTTGATTATAATAAAATCTATTAAGATATACTATTCCTAATCGCGGCAGAGGGATATATGGGGATACGCATTTTTTTTACATGGCTGCACTTATTAGGACGGTAATGATTGGAATTCAGATTTGTCCAACCTCGATTTTAACACGCCAAATCTTAAATATCTTTAATACTTAAATGGTTTGAGCAGGATATCTCATGGTTCACAAAGGATATATAGGGTTTTTTAAATGAAATTTTGCTTTATTTTAACTTAACAGAGTTAATTCTTATGTGACTATAAGCTAAAAATCTTCCATGAACAATTTCATAAACTTGCAGTATATTCCTATAATTAAGGTAAGGATAAAGTATACATCAATAAAAATATGGGTGTTTTATTTTAATAAAAAATTGCGTGAGGAAAAGATTATACCTTTTACATGATTTGAATGATATTTTTTAAATACTACTCTGCCCATATATTGACATAGAACGAAATTGAAAGAATTTTTGAAAATAGGAAGAGCTTTTAAAATATCGATATTGGCATATGAAGTATAATTTTTGTTAAAAGCTAATATAGATTATACATGAATATCTTCCAAGAAATCTGCAATTTTCAGTCACATCATGAATATTTTGTGTTCATGTAGCATCTTTGTTTCCGTAACATTAAGACTTTGCTTAGAACCGACTTAAGAGATTTTAGGATTGTTTTTTCATGGCTTTGGTTTTCTGTAAATGAAAATAAAAAGTGAAATGTAAGCTTGGTCTTACATTTACGGAATACTTTTCTATTCCATTGATGGCGGGAGGGTGGGATTTTAAATATATTATAATTCAGCACATATTCTCTATGTACTGGCTGCCACAGCCGAAACGTACGATTGATAACACCGAAAAATCTTCTGAAGGTCCCTATTTGAGAGGTCTAATGGCGGTTTGCAGGAGGTCCTTGTGCAGTCGTGGAAAAAGAAATCATACCCTATCCGTTCTACAAATTTTCTGAAATTTGTTTATAAAAATGTGGTATTTTAATTATAACAATATCTATTAAGCTATACTATTCCTAATCGCGGCAGTGGGATATAAGGGGATACGCATTTTTTTTACATGGCTGCACTTATTAGGACGGTAATGATTGGGATTCAGATTTGTCCAACCTCGATTTTAACACGCCAAATCTTAAATATCTTTAATACTTAAATGGTTTGAGCAGGATATCTCATGGTTCACAAAGGATATATAGGACTTTTTAAATGAAATTTTGCTTTATTTTAACTTAACAGAGTTAATTCTTATGTGACTATAAGCTAAAAATCTTCCATGAACAATTTCATAAACTTGCAGTATATTCCTATAATTAAGGTAAGGATAAAGTATACATCAATAAAAATATGGGTGTTTTATTTTAATAAATAATTGCGTGAGGAAAAGATTATACCTTTTGCATGATTTGAATGATATTTTTTAAATACTACTCTGCCCATATATTGACATAGAACGAAATTGAAAGAATTTTTGAAAATAGGAAGAGCTTTTAAAATATCGATATTGGCATATGAAGTATAATTTTTGTTAAAAGCTAATATAGATTATACATGAATATCTTCCAAGAAATCTGCAATTTTCAGTCACATCATGAATATTTTGTGTTCATGTAGCATCTTTGTTTCCGTAACATTAAGACTTTGCTTAGAACCGACTTAAGAGATTTTAGGATTGTTTTTTCATGGCTTTGGTTTTCTGTAAATGAAAATAAAAAGTGAAATGTAAGCTTGGTCTTACATTTACGGAATACTTTTCTATTCTATTGATGGCGGGAGGGTGGGATTTTAAATACATTATAATTCAGCACATATTCTCTATGTACTGGCTGCCACAGCCGAAACGTACGATTGATAACACCGAAAAATCTTCTGAAGGTCCCTATTTGCAAGGTCTAATGGCGGTTTGCAGGAGGTCCTTGTGCAGTCGTGGAAAAAAAAATCATACCCTATCCGTTCTACAAATTTTCTGAAATTTGTTTATAAAAATGTGGTATTTTGATTATAATAAAATCTATTAAGCTATACTATTCCTAATCGCGGCAGAGGGATATATGGGGATACGCATTTTTTTACATGGCTGCACTTATTAGGACGGTAATGATTGGAATTCAGATTTGTCCAACCTCGATTTTAACACGCCAAATCTTAAATATCTTTAATACTTAAATGGTTTGAGCAGGATATCTCATGGTTCACAAAGGATATATAGGACTTTTTAAATTTAATTTTGCTTTATTTTAACTTAACAGAGTTAATTCTTATGAGACTATAAGCTAAAAATCTTCCATGAACAATTTCATAAACTTGCAGTATATTCCTATAATTAAGGTAAGGATAAAGTATACATCAATAAAAATATGGGTGTTTTATTTTAATAAAAAATTGCGTGAGGAAAAGATTATACCTTTTACATAATTTGAATGATATTTTTTAAATACTACTCTGCCCATATATTGACATAGAACGAAATTGAAAGAATTTTTGAAAATAGGAAGAGCTTTTAAAATATCGATATTGGCATATGAAGTATAATTTTTCTTAAAAGCTAATATAGATTATACATGAATATCTTCCAAGAAATCTGCAATTTTCAGTCACATCATGAATATTTTGTGTTCATGTAGCATCTTTGTTTCCGTAACATTAAGACTTTGCTTAGAACCGACTTAAGAGATTTTAGGATTGTTTTTTCATGGCTTTGGTTTTCTGTAAATGAAAATAAAAAGTGAAATGTAAGCTTGGTCTTACATTT
Source organism: Maratus speciosus (assembly GCA_963932465.1). NCBI lineage: Eukaryota > Metazoa > Arthropoda > Arachnida > Araneae > Salticidae > Maratus > Maratus speciosus. The sequence goes on along the minus strand of CAWVRF010000734.1, from coordinate 498,115 downwards.
ACGGAATACTTTTCTATTCCCTTGATGGCGGGAGGGTGGGATTTTAAATATATTATAATTCAGCACATATTCTCTATGTACTGGCTGCCACAGCCGAAACGTACGATTGATAACACCGAAAAATCTTCTGAAGGTCCCTATTTGCAAGGTCTAATGGCGGTTTGCAGGAGGTCCTTGTGCAGTCGTGGAAAAAAAAATCATACCCTATCCGTTCTACAAATTTTCTGAAATTTGTTTATAAAAATGTGGTATTTTGATTATAATAAAATCTATTAAGCTATACTATTCCTAATCGCGGCAGAGGGATATATGGGGATACGCATTCTTTTTACATGGCTGCACTTATTAGGACGGTAATGATTGGAATTCAGATTTGTCCAACCTCGATTTTAACACGCCAAATCTTAAATATCTTTAATACTTAAATGGTTTGAGCAGGATATCTCATGGTTCACAAAGGATATATATGGTTTTTTAAATGAAATTTTGCTTTATTTTAACTTAACAGAGTTAATTCTTATGTGACTATAAGCTAAAAATCTTCCATGAACAATTTCATAAACTTGCAGTATATTCCTATAATTAAGGTAAGGATAAAGTATACATCAATAAAAATATGGGTGTTTTATTTTAATAAAAAATTGCGTGAGGAAAAGATTATACCTTTTACATGATTTGAATGATATTTTTTAAATACTACTCTGCCCATATATTGACATAGAACGAAATTGAAAGAATTTTTGAAAATAGGAAGAGCTTTTAAAATATCGATATTGGCATATGAAGTATAATTTTTGTTAAAAGCTAATATAGATTATACATGAATATCTTCCAAGAAATCTGCAATTTTCAGTCACATCATGAATATTTTGTGTTCATGTAGCATCTTTGTTTCCGTAACATTAAGACTTTGCTTAGAACCGACTTAAGAGATTTTAGGATTGTTTTTTCATGGCTTTGGTTTTCTGTAAATGAAAATAAAAAGTGAAATGTAAGCTTGGTCTTACATTTACGGAATACTTTTCTATTCCATTGATGGCGGGAGGGTGGGATTTTAAATATATTATAATTCAGCACATATTCTCTATGTACTGGCTGCCACAGCCGAAACGTACGATTGATAACACCGAAAAATCTTCTGAAGGTCCCTATTTGAGAGGTCTAATGGCGGTTTGCAGGAGGTCCTTGTGCAGTCGTGGAAAAAGAAATCATACCCTATCCGTTCTACAAATTTTCTGAAATTTGTTTATAAAAATGTGGTATTTTGATTATAACAATATCTATTAAGCTATACTATTCCTAATCGCGGCAGTGGGATATAAGGGGATACGCATTTTTTTTACATGGCTGCACTTATTAGGACGGTAATGATTGGAGTTCAGATTTGTCCAACCTCGATTTTAACACGCCAAATCTTAAATATCTTTAATACTTAAATGGTTTGAGCAGGATATCTCATGGTTCACAAAGGATATATAGGACTTTTTAAATGAAATGTTGCTTTATTTTAACTTAACAGAGTTAATTCTTATGTGACTATAAGCTAAAAATTTTCCATGAACAATTTCATAAACTTGCAGTATATTCCTATAATTAAGGTAAGGATAAAGTATACATCAATAAAAATATGGGTGTTTTATTTTAATAAAAAATTGCGTGAGGAAAAGATTATACCTTTTACATGATTTGAATGATATTTTTTAAATACTACTCTGCCCATATATTACATAGAACGAAATTGAAAGAATTTTTGAAAATAGGAAGAGCTTTTAAAATATCGATATTGGCATATGAAGTATAATTTTTCTTAAAAGCTAATATAGATTATACATGAATATCTTCCAAGAAATCTGCAATTTTCAGTCACATCATGAATATTTTGTGTTCATGTAGCATCTTTGTTTCCGTAACATTAAGACTTTGCTTAGAACCGACTTAAGAGATTTTAGGATTGTTTTTTCATGGCTTTGGTTTTCTGTAAATGAAAATAAAAAGTGAAATGTAAGCTTGGTCTTACATTTACGGAATACTTTCTATTCCATTGATGGCGGGAGGGTGGGATTTTAAATATATTATAATTCAGCACATATTCTCTATGTACTGGCTGCCACAGCCGAAACGTACGATTGATAACACCGAAAAATCTTCTGAAGGTCCCTATTTGCAAGGTCTAATGGCGGTTTGCAGGAGGTCCTTGTGCAGTCGTGGAAAAAAAAAATCATACCCTATCCGTTCTACAAATTTTCTGAAATTTGTTTATAAAAATGTGGTATTTTGATTATAATAAAATCTATTAAGCTATACAATTCCTAATCGCGGCAGAGGGATATATGGGGATACGCATTTTTTTTACATGGCTGCACTTATTAGGACGGTAATGATTGGAATTCAGATTTGTCCAACCTCGATTTTAACACGCCAAATCTTAAATATCTTTAATACTTAAATGGTTTGAGCAAGATATCTCATGGTTCACAAAGGATATATATGGTTTTTTAAATTAAATTTTGCTTTATTTTAACTTAACAGAGTTAATTCTTATGTGACTATAAGCTAAAAATCTTCCATGAACAATTTCATAAACTTGCAGTATATTCCTATAATTAAGGTAAGGATAAAGTATACATCAATAAAAATATGAGTGTTTTATTTTAATAAAAAATTGCGTGAGGAAAAGATTATACCTTTTACATGATTTGAATGATATTTTTTAAATACTACTCTGCCCATATATTGACATAAAACGAAATTGAAAGACTTTTTGAAAATAGGAAGAGCTTTTAAAATATCGATATTGGCATATGAAGTATAATTTTTGTTAAAAGCTAATATAGATTATACATGAATATCTTCCAAGATATCTGCAATTTTCAGTCACATCATGAATATTTTGTGTTCATGTAGCATCTTTGTTTCCGTAACATTAAGACTTTGCTTAGAACCGACTTAAGAGATTTTAGGATTGTTTTTTCATGGCTTTGGTTTTCTGTAAATGAAAATAAAAAGTGAAATGTAAGCTTGGTCTTACATTTACGGAATACTTTTCTATTCCCTTGATGGCGGGAGGGTGGGATTTTAAATATATTATAATTCAGCACATATTCTCTATGTACTGGCTGCCACAGCCAAAACGTACGATTGATAACACCGAAAAATCTTCTGAAGGTCCCTATTTGCAAGGTCTAATGGCGGTTTGCAGGAGGTCCTTGTGCAGTCGTGGAAAAAAAAAATCATACCCTATCCGTTCTACAAATTTTCTGAAATTTGTTTATAAAAATGTGGTATTTTGATTATAATAAAATCTATTAAGCTATACTATTCCTAATCGCGGCAGAGGGATATATGGGGATACGCATTTTTTTTACATGGCTGCACTTATTAGGACGGTAATGATTGGAATTCAGATTTGTCCAACCTCGATTTTAACACGCCAAATCTTAAATATCTTTAATACTTAAATGGTTTGAGCAGGATATCTCATGGTTCACAAAGGATATATAGGACTTTTTAAATGAAATTTTGCTTTATTTTAACTTAACAGAGTTAATTCTTATGAGACTATAAGCTAAAAATCTTCCATGAACAATTTCATAAACTTGCAGTATATTCCTATAATTAAGGTAAGGATAAAGTATACATCAATAAAAATATGGGTGTTTTATTTTAATAAAAAATTGCGTGAGGAAAAGATTATACCTTTTACATAATTTGAATGATATTTTTTAAATACTACTCTGCCCATATATTGACATAGAACGAAATTGAAAGAATTTTTGAAAATAGGAAGAGCTTTTAAAATATCGATATTGGCATATGAAGTATAATTTTTCTTAAAAGCTAATATAGATTATACATGAATATCTTCCAAGAAATCTGCAATTTTCAGTCACATCATGAATATTTTGTGTTCATGTAGCATCTTTGTTTCCGTAACATTAAGACTTTGCTTAGAACCGACTTAAGAGATTTTAGGATTGTTTTTTCATGGCTTTGGTTTTCTGTAAATGAAAATAAAAAGTGAAATGTAAGCTTGGTCTTACATTTACGGAATACTTTTCTATTCCCTTGATGGCGGGAGGGTGGGATTTTAAATATATTATAATTCAGCACATATTCTCTATGTACTGGCTGCCACAGCCGAAACGTACGATTGATAACACCGAAAAATCTTCTGAAGGTCCCTATTTGCAAGGTCTAATGGCGGTTTGCAGGAGGTCCTTGTGCAGTCGTGGAAAAAAAAATCATACCCTATCCGTTCTACAAATTTTCTGAAATTTGTTTATAAAAATGTGGTATTTTGATTATAATAAAATCTATTAAGCTATACTATTCCTAATCGCGGCAGAGGGATATATGGGGATACGCATTCTTTTTACATGGCTGCACTTATTAGGACGGTAATGATTGGAATTCAGATTTGTCCAACCTCGATTTTAACACGCCAAATCTTAAATATCTTTAATACTTAAATGGTTTGAGCAGGATATCTCATGGTTCACAAAGGATATATATGGTTTTTTAAATTAAATTTTGCTTTATTTTAACTTAACAGAGTTAATTCTTATGTGACTATAAGCTAAAAATCTTCCATGAACAATTTCATAAACTTGCAGTATATTCCTATAATTAAGGTAAGGATAAAGTATACATCAATAAAAATATGGGTGTTTTATTTTAATAAAAAATTGCGTGAGGAAAAGATTATACCTTTTACATGATTTGAATGATATTTTTTAAATACTACTCTGCCCATATATTGACATAGAACGAAATTGAAAGAATTTTTGAAAATAGGAAGAGCTTTTAAAATATCGATATTGGCATATGAAGTATAATTTTTGTTAAAAGCTAATATAGATTATACATGAATATCTTCCAAGAAATCTGCAATTTTCAGTCACATCATGAATATTTTGTGTTCATGTAGCATCTTTGTTTCCGTAACATTAAGACTTTGCTTAGAACCGACTTAAGAGATTTTAGGATTGTTTTTTCATGGCTTTGGTTTTCTGTAAATGAAAATAAAAAGTGAAATGTAAGCTTGGTCTTACATTTACGGAATACTTTTCTATTCCATTGATGGCGGGAGGGTGGGATTTTAAATATATTATAATTCAGCACATATTCTCTATGTACTGGCTGCCACAGCCGAAACGTACGATTGATAACACCGAAAAATCTTCTGAAGGTCCCTATTTGAGAGGTCTAATGGCGGTTTGCAGGAGGTCCTTGTGCAGTCGTGGAAAAAGAAATCATACCCTATCCGTTCTACAAATTTTCTGAAATTTGTTTATAAAAATGTGGTATTTTGATTATAATAAAATCTATTAAGCTATACTATTCCTAATCGCGGCAGAGGGATATATGGGGATACGCATTTTTTTTACATGGCTGCACTTATTAGGACGGTAATGATTGGAATTCAGATTTGTCCAACCTCGATTTTAACACGCCAAATCTTAAATATCTTTAATACTTAAATGGTTTGAGCAGGATATCTCATGGTTCACAAAGGATATATAGGACTTTTTAAATGAAATTTTGCTTTATTTTAACTTAACAGTTAATTTTTATGTGACTATAAGCTAAAAATCTTCCATGAACAATTTCATAAACTTGCAGTATATTCCTATAATTAAGGTAAGGATAAAGTATACATCAATAAAAATATGGGTGTTTTATTTTAATAAAAAATTGCGTGAGGAAAAGATTATACCTTTTACATGATTTGAATGATATTTTTTAAATACTACTCTGCCCATATATTGACATAGAACGAAATTGAAAGAATTTTTGAAAATAGGAAGAGCTTTTAAAATATCGATATTGGCATATGAAGTATAATTTTTCTTAAAAGCTAATATAGATTATACATGAATATCTTCCAAGAAATCTGCAATTTTCAGTCACATCATGAATGTTTTGTGTTCATGTAGCATCTTTGTTTCCGTAACACCAAGACTTTGCTTAGAACCGACTTAAGAGATTTTAGGATTGTTTTTTCATGGCTTTGGTTTTCTGTAAAGAAAATAAAAAGTGAAATGTAAGCTTGGTCTTACATTTACGGAATACTTTTCTATTCCATTGATGGCGGGAGGGTGGGATTTTAAATATATTATAATTCAGCACATATTCTCTATGTACTGGCTGCCACAGCCGAAACGTACGATTGATAACACCGAAAAATCTTCTGAAGGTCCCTATTTGCAAGGTCTAATGGCGGTTTGCAGGAGGTCCTTGTGCAGTCGTGGAAAAAAAAATCATACCCTATCCGTTCTACAAATTTTCTGAAATTTGTTTATAAAAATGTGGTATTTTGATTATAATAAAATCTATTAAGCTATACTATTCCTAATCGCGGCAGAGGGATATATGGGGATACGCATTTTTTTTACATGGCTGCACTTATTAGGACGGTAATGATTGGAATTCAGATTTGTCCAACCTCGATTTTAACACGCCAAATCTTAAATATCTTTAATACTTAAATGGTTTGAGCAAGATATCTCATGGTTCACAAAGGATATATATGGTTTTTTAAATTAAATTTTGCTTTATTTTAACTTAACAGAGTTAATTCTTATGTGACTATAAGCTAAAAATCTTCCATGAACAATTTCATAAACTTGCAGTATATTCCTATAATTAAGGTAAGGATAAAGTATACATCAATAAAAATATGAGTGTTTTATTTTAATAAAAAATTGCGTGAGGAAAAGATTATACCTTTTACATGATTTGAATGATATTTTTTAAATACTACTCTGCCCATATATTGACATAGAACGAAATTGAAAGAATTTTTGAAAATAGGAAGAGCTTTTAAAATATCGATATTGGCATATAAAGTATAATTTTTGTTAAAAGCTAATATAGATTATACATGAATATCTTCCAAGAAATCTGCAATTTTCAGTCACATCATGAATATTTTGTGTTCATGTAGCATCTTTGTTTCCGTAACATTAAGACTTTGCTTAGAACCGACTTAAGAGATTTTAGGATTGTTTTTTCATGGCTTTGGTTTTCTGTAAATGAAAATAAAAAGTGAAATGTAAGCTTGGTCTTACATTTACGGAATACTTTTCTATTCCCTTGATGGCGGGAGGGTGGGATTTTAAATATATTATAATTCAGCACATATTCTCTATGTACTGGCTGCCACAGCCAAAACGTACGATTGATAACACCGAATAATCTTCTGAAGGTCCCTATTTGCAAGGTCTAATGGCGGTTTGCAGGAGGTCCTTGTGCAGTCGTGGAAAAAAAAATCATACTCTATCCGTTCTACAAATTTTCTGAAATTTGTTTATAAAAATGTGGTATTTTGATTATAATAAAATCTATTAAGCTATACAATTCCTAATCGCGGCAGAGGGATATATGGGGATACGCTTTTTTTTTTTACATGGCTGCACTTATTAGGACGGTAATGATTGGAATTCAGATTTGTCCAACCTCGATTTTAACACTCCAAATCTTAAATATCTTTAATACTTAAATGGTTTGAGCAAGATATCTCATGGTTCACAAAGGATATATATGGTTTTTTAAATTAAATTTTGCTTTATTTTAACTTAACAGAGTTAATTCTTATGTGACTATAAGCTAAAAATCTTCCATGAACAATTTCATAAACTTGCAGTATATTCCTATAATTAAGGTAAGGATAAAGTATACATCAATAAAAATATGAGTGTTTTATTTTAATAAAAAATTGCGTGAGGAAAAGATTATACCTTTTACATGATTTGAATGATATTTTTTAAATACTACTCTGCCCATATATTGACATAGAACGAAATTGAAAGAATTTTTGAAAATAGGAAGAGCTTTTAAAATATCGATATTGGCATATGAAGTATAATTTTTCTTAAAAGCTAATATAGATTATACATGAATATCTTCCAAGAAATCTGCAATTTTCAGTCACATCATGAATATTTTGTGTTCATGTAGCATCTTTGTTTCCGTAACATTAAGACTTTGCTTAGAACCGACTTAAGAGATTTTAGGATTGTTTTTTCATGGCTTTGGTTTTCTGTAAATGAAAATAAAAAGTGAAATGTAAGCTTGGTCTTACATTTACGGAATACTTTTCTATTCCCTTGATGGCGGGAGGTTGGGATTTTAAATATATTATAATTCAGCACATATTCTCTATGTACTGGCTGCCACAGCCGAAACGTACGATTGATAACACCGAAAAATCTTCTGAAGGTCCCTATTTGCAAGGTCTAATGGCGGTTTGCAGGAGGTCCTTGTGCAGTCGTGGAAAAAAAAATCATACCCTATCCGTTCCACAAATTTTCTGAAATTTGTTTATAAAAATGTGGTATTTTGATTATAATAAAATCTATTAAGCTATACTATTCCTAATCGCGGCAGAGGGATATATGGGGATACGCATTTTTTTTACATGGCTGCACTTATTAGGACGGTAATGATTGGAATTCAGATTTGTCCAACCTCGATTTTAACACGCCAAATCTTAAATATCTTTAATACTTAAATGGTTTGAGCAGGATATCTCATGGTTCACAAAGGATATATAGGACTTTTTAAACGAAATTTTGCTTTATTTTAACTTAACAGAGTTAATTCTTATGTGACTATAAGCTAAAAATCTTCCATGAACAATTTCATAAACTTGCAGTATATTCCTATAATTAAGGTAAGGATAAAGTATACATCAATAAAAATATGGGTGTTTTATTTTAATAAAAAATTGCGTGAGGAAAAGATTATACCTTTTACATGATTTGAATGATATTCTTTAAATACTACTCTGCCCATATATTGACATAGAACGAAATTGAAAGAATTTTTGAAAATAGGAAGAGCTTTTAAAATATCGATATTGGCATATGAAGTATAATTTTTCTTAAAAGCTAATATAGATTATACATGAATATCTTCCAAGAAATCTGCAATTTTCAGTCACATCATGAATATTTTGTGTTCATGTAGCATCTTTGTTTCCGTAACATTAAGACTTTGCTTAGAACCGACTTAAGAGATTTTAGGATTGTTTTTTCATGGCTTTGGTTTTCTGTAAATGAAAATAAAAAGTGAAATGTAAGCTTGGTCTTACATTTACGGAATACTTTTCTATTCCATTGACGGCGGGAGGGTGGGATTTTAAATATATTATAATTCAGCACATATTCTCTATGTACTGGCTGCCACAGCCGAAACGTACGATTGATAACACCGAAAAATCTTCTGAAGGTCCCTATTTGCAAGGTCTAATGGCGGTTTGCAGGAGGTCCTTGTGCAGTCGTGGAAAAAAAAATCATACCCTATCCGTTCTACAAATTTTCTGAAATTTGTTTATGAAAATGTGGTATTTTGATTATAATAAAATCTATTAAGCTATACTATTCCTAATCGCGGCAGAGGGATATATGGGGATACGCATTTTTTTTACATGGCTGCACTTATTAGGACGGTAATGATTGGAATTCAGATTTGTCCAACCTCGATTTTAACACGCCAAATCTTAAATATCTTTAATACTTAAATGGTTTGAGCAAGATATCTCATGGTTCACAAAGGATATATATGGTTTTTTAAATTAAATTTTGCTTTATTTTAACTTAACAGAGTTAATTCTTATGTGACTATAAGCTAAAAATCTTCCATGAACAATTTCATAAACTTGCAGTATATTCCTATAATTAAGGTAAGGATAAAGTATACATCAATAAAAATATGAGTGTTTTATTTTAATAAAAAATTGCGTGAGGAAAAGATTATACCTTTTACATGATTTGAATGATATTTTTTAAATACTACTCTGCCCATATATTGACATAGAACGAAATTGAAAGAATTTTTGAAAATAGGAAGAGCTTTTAAAATATCGATATTGGCATATGAAGTATAATTTTTGTTAAAAGCTAATATAGATTATACATGAATATCTTCCAAGAAATCTGCAATTTTCAGTCACATCATGAATATTTTGTGTTCATGTAGCATCTTTGTTTCCGTAACATTAAGACTTTGCTTAGAACCGACTTAAGAGATTTTAGGATTGTTTTTTCATGGCTTTGGTTTTCTGTAAATGAAAATAAAAAGTGAAATGTAAGCTTGGTCTTACATTTACGGAATACTTTTCTATTCCATTGATGGCGGGAGGGTGGGATTTTAAATATATTATAATTCAGCACATATTCTCTATGTACTGGCTGCCACAGCCGAAACGTACGATTGATAACACCGAAAAATCTTCTGAAGGTCCCTATTTGCAAGGTCTAATGGCGGTTTGCAGGAGGTCCTTGTGCAGTCGTGGAAAAAAAAATCATACCCTATCCGTTCTACAAATTTTCTGAAATTTGTTTATAAAAATGTGGTATTTTGATTATAATAAAATCTATTAAGCTATACTATTCCTAATCGCGGCAGAGGGATATATGGGGATACGCATTCTTTTTACATGGCTGCACTTATTAGGACGGTAATGATTGGAATTCAGATTTGTCCAACCTCGATTTTAACACGCCAAATCTTAAATATCTTTAATACTTAAATGGTTTGAGCAGGATATCTCATGGTTCACAAAGGATATATATGGTTTTTTAAATTAAATTTTGCTTTATTTTAACTTAACAGAGTTAATTCTTATGTGACTATAAGCTAAAAATCTTCCATGAACAATTTCATAAACTTGCAGTATATTCCTATAATTAAGGTAAGGATAAAGTATACATCAATAAAAATATGGGTGTTTTATTTTAATAAAAAATTGCGTGAGGAAAAGATTATACCTTTTACATGATTTGAATGATATTTTTTAAATACTACTCTGCCCATATATTGACATAGAACGAAATTGAAAGAATTTTTGAAAATAGGAAGAGCTTTTAAAATATCGATATTGGCATATGAAGTATAATTTTTGTTAAAAGCTAATATAGATTATACATGAATATCTTCCAAGAAATCTGCAATTTTCAGTCACATCATGAATATTTTGTGTTCATGTAGCATCTTTGTTTCCGTAACATTAAGACTTTGCTTAGAACCGACTTAAGAGATTTTAGGATTGTTTTTTCATGGCTTTGGTTTTCTGTAAATGAAAATAAAAAGTGAAATGTAAGCTTGGTCTTACATTTACGGAATACTTTTCTATTCCATTGATGGCGGGAGGGTGGGATTTTAAATATATTATAATTCAGCACATATTCTCTATGTACTGGCTGCCACAGCCGAAACGTACGATTGATAACACCGAAAAATCTTCTGAAGGTCCCTATTTGAGAGGTCTAATGGCGGTTTGCAGGAGGTCCTTGTGCAGTCGTGGAAATAGAAATCATACCCTATCCGTTCTACAAATTTTCTGAAATTTGTTTATAAAAATGTGGTATTTTGATTATAATAAAATCTATTAAGCTATACTATTCCTAATCGCGGCAGAGGGATATATGGGGATACGCTTTTTTTTTTACATGGCTGCACTTATTAGGACGGTAATGATTGGAATTCAGATTTGTCCAACCTCGATTTTAACACGCCAAATCTTAAATATCTTTAATACTTAAATGGTTTGAGCAAGATATCTCATGGTTCACAAAGGATATATATGGTTTTTTAAATTAAATTTTGCTTTATTTTAACTTAACAGAGTTAATTCTTATGTGACTATAAGCTAAAAATCTTCCATGAACAATTTCATAAACTTGCAGTATATTCCTATAATTAAGGTAAGGATAAAGTATACATCAATAAAAATATGAGTGTTTTATTTTAATAAAAAATTGCGTGAGGAAAAGATTATACCTTTTACATGATTTGAATGATATTTTTTAAATACTACTCTGCCCATATATTGACATAGAACGAAATTGAAAGAATTTTTGAAAATAGGAAGAGCTTTTAAAATATCGATATTGGCATATGAAGTATAATTTTTCTTAAAAGCTAATATAGATTATACATGAATATCTTCCAAGAAATCTGCAATTTTCAGTCACATCATGAATATTTTGTGTTCATGTAGCATCTTTGTTTCCGTAACATTAAGACTTTGCTTAGAACCGACTTAAGAGATTTTAGGATTGTTTTTTCATGGCTTTGGTTTTCTGTAAATGAAAATAAAAAGTGAAATGTAAGCTTGGTCTTACATTTACGGAATACTTTTCTATTCCCTTGATGGCGGGAGGTTGGGATTTTAAATATATTATAATTCAGCACATATTCTCTATGTACTGGCTGCCACAGCCGAAACGTACGATTGATAACACCGAAAAATCTTCTGAAGGTCCCTATTTGCAAGGTCTAATGGCGGTTTGCAGGAGGTCCTTGTGCAGTCGTGGAAAAAAAAATCATACCCTATCCGTTCCACAAATTTTCTGAAATTTGTTTATAAAAATGTGGTATTTTGATTATAATAAAATCTATTAAGCTATACTATTCCTAATCGCGGCAGAGGGATATATGGGGATACGCATTTTTTTTACATGGCTGCACTTATTAGGACGGTAATGATTGGAATTCAGATTTGTCCAACCTCGATTTTAACACGCCAAATCTTAAATATCTTTAATACTTAAATGGTTTGAGCAGGATATCTCATGGTTCACAAAGGATATATAGGACTTTTTAAATGAAATTTTGCTTTATTTTAACTTAACAGAGTTAATTCTTATGTGACTATAAGCTAAAAATCTTCCATGAACAATTTCATAAACTTGCAGTATATTCCTATAATTAAGGTAAGGATAAAGTATACATCAATAAAAATATGGGTGTTTTATTTTAATAAAAAATTGCGTGAGGAAAAGATTATACCTTTTACATGATTTGAATGATATTCTTTAAATACTACTCTGCCCATATATTGACATAGAACGAAATTGAAAGAATTTTTGAAAATAGGAAGAGCTTTTAAAATATCGATATTGGCATATGAAGTATAATTTTTCTTAAAAGCTAATATAGATTATACATGAATATCTTCCAAGAAATCTGCAATTTTCAGTCACATCATGAATATTTTGTGTTCATGTAGCATCTTTGTTTCCGTAACATTAAGACTTTGCTTAGAACCGACTTAAGAGATTTTAGGATTGTTTTTTCATGGCTTTGGTTTTCTGTAAATGAAAATAAAAAGTGAAATGTAAGCTTGGTCTTACATTTACGGAATACTTTTCTATTCCATTGACGGCGGGAGGGTGGGATTTTAAATATATTATAATTCAGCACATATTCTCTATGTACTGGCTGCCACAGCCGAAACGTACGATTGATAACACCGAAAAATCTTCTGAAGGTCCCTATTTGCAAGGTCTAATGGCGGTTTGCAGGAGGTCCTTGTGCAGTCGTGGAAAAAAAAATCATACCCTATCCGTTCTACAAATTTTCTGAAATTTGTTTATGAAAATGTGGTATTTTGATTATAATAAAATCTATTAAGCTATACTATTCCTAATCGCGGCAGAGGGATATATGGGGATACGCATTTTTTTTACATGGCTGCACTTATTAGGACGGTAATGATTGGAATTCAGATTTGTCCAACCTCGATTTTAACACGCCAAATCTTAAATATCTTTAATACTTAAATGGTTTGAGCAAGATATCTCATGGTTCACAAAGGATATATATGGTTTTTTAAATTAAATTTTGCTTTATTTTAACTTAACAGAGTTAATTCTTATGTGACTATAAGCTAAAAATCTTCCATGAACAATTTCATAAACTTGCAGTATATTCCTATAATTAAGGTAAGGATAAAGTATACATCAATAAAAATATGAGTGTTTTATTTTAATAAAAAATTGCGTGAGGAAAAGATTATACCTTTTACATGATTTGAATGATATTTTTTAAATACTACTCTGCCCATATATTGACATAGAACGAAATTGAAAGAATTTTTGAAAATAGGAAGAGCTTTTAAAATATCGATATTGGCATATGAAGTATAATTTTTGTTAAAAGCTAATATAGATTATACATGAATATCTTCCAAGAAATCTGCAATTTTCAGTCACATCATGAATATTTTGTGTTCATGTAGCATCTTTGTTTCCGTAACATTAAGACTTTGCTTAGAACCGACTTAAGAGATTTTAGGATTGTTTTTTCATGGCTTTGGTTTTCTGTAAATGAAAATAAAAAGTGAAATGTAAGCTTGGTCTTACATTTACGGAATACTTTTCTATTCCATTGATGGCGGGAGGGTGGGATTTTAAATATATTATAATTCAGCACATATTCTCTATGTACTGGCTGCCACAGCCGAAACGTACGATTGATAACACCGAAAAATCTTCTGAAGGTCCCTATTTGCAAGGTCTAATGGCGGTTTGCAGGAGGTCCTTGTGCAGTCGTGGAAAAAAAAATCATACCCTATCCGTTCTACAAATTTTCTGAAATTTGTTTATAAAAATGTGGTATTTTGATTATAATAAAATCTATTAAGCTATACTATTCCTAATCGCGGCAGAGGGATATATGGGGATACGCATTCTTTTTACATGGCTGCACTTATTAGGACGGTAATGATTGGAATTCAGATTTGTCCAACCTCGATTTTAACACGCCAAATCTTAAATATCTTTAATACTTAAATGGTTTGAGCAGGATATCTCATGGTTCACAAAGGATATATATGGTTTTTTAAATTAAATTTTGCTTTATTTTAACTTAACAGAGTTAATTCTTATGTGACTATAAGCTAAAAATCTTCCATGAACAATTTCATAAACTTGCAGTATATTCCTATAATTAAGGTAAGGATAAAGTATACATCAATAAAAATATGGGTGTTTTATTTTAATAAAAAATTGCGTGAGGAAAAGATTATACCTTTTACATGATTTGAATGATATTTTTTAAATACTACTCTGCCCATATATTGACATAGAACGAAATTGAAAGAATTTTTGAAAATAGGAAGAGCTTTTAAAATATCGATATTGGCATATGAAGTATAATTTTTGTTAAAAGCTAATATAGATTATACATGAATATCTTCCAAGAAATCTGCAATTTTCAGTCACATCATGAATATTTTGTGTTCATGTAGCATCTTTGTTTCCGTAACATTAAGACTTTGCTTAGAACCGACTTAAGAGATTTTAGGATTGTTTTTTCATGGCTTTGGTTTTCTGTAAATGAAAATAAAAAGTGAAATGTAAGCTTGGTCTTACATTTACGGAATACTTTTCTATTCCATTGATGGCGGGAGGGTGGGATTTTAAATATATTATAATTCAGCACATATTCTCTATGTACTGGCTGCCACAGCCGAAACGTACGATTGATAACACCGAAAAATCTTCTGAAGGTCCCTATTTGAGAGGTCTAATGGCGGTTTGCAGGAGGTCCTTGTGCAGTCGTGGAAAAAGAAATCATACCCTATCCGTTCTACAAATTTTCTGAAATTTGTTTATAAAAATGTGGTATTTTGATTATAATAAAATCTATTAAGCTATACTATTCCTAATCGCGGCAGAGGGATATATGGGGATACGCATTTTTTTTACATGGCTGCACTTATTAGGACGGTAATGATTGGAATTCAGATTTGTCCAACCTCGATTTTAACACGCCAAATCTTAAATATCTTTAATACTTAAATGGTTTGAGCAGGATATCTCATGGTTCACAAAGGATATATAGGACTTTTTAAATGAAATTTTGCTTTATTTTAACTTAACAGTTAATTTTTATGTGACTATAAGCTAAAAATCTTCCATGAACAATTTCATAAACTTGCAGTATATTCCTATAATTAAGGTAAGGATAAAGTATACATCAATAAAAATATGGGTGTTTTATTTTAATAAAAAATTGCGTGAGGAAAAGATTATACCTTTTACATGATTTGAATGATATTTTTTAAATACTACTCTGCCCATATATTGACATAGAACGAAATTGAAAGAATTTTTGAAAATAGGAAGAGCTTTTAAAATATCGATATTGGCATATGAAGTATAATTTTTCTTAAAAGCTAATATAGATTATACATGAATATCTTCCAAGAAATCTGCAATTTTCAGTCACATCATGAATGTTTTGTGTTCATGTAGCATCTTTGTTTCCGTAACACCAAGACTTTGCTTAGAACCGACTTAAGAGATTTTAGGATTGTTTTTTCATGGCTCTGGTTTTCTGTAAAGAAAATAAAAAGTGAAATGTAAGCTTGGTCTTACATTTACGGAATACTTTTCTATTCCATTGATGGCGGGAGGGTGGGATTTTAAATATATTATAATTCAGCACATATTCTCTATGTACTGGCTGCCACAGCCGAAACGTACGATTGATAACACCGAAAAATCTTCTGAAGGTCCCTATTTGCAAGGTCTAATGGCGGTTTGCAGGAGGTCCTTGTGCAGTCGTGGAAAAAAAAATCATACCCTATCCGTTCTACAAATTTTCTGAAATTTGTTTATAAAAATGTGGTATTTTGATTATAATAAAATCTATTAAGCTATACTATTCCTAATCGCGGCAGAGGGATATATGGGGATACGCATTTTTTTTACATGGCTGCACTTATTAGGACGGTAATGATTGGAATTCAGATTTGTCCAACCTCGATTTTAACACGCCAAATCTTAAATATCTTTAATACTTAAATGGTTTGAGCAAGATATCTCATGGTTCACAAAGGATATATATGGTTTTTTAAATTAAATTTTGCTTTATTTTAACTTAACAGAGTTAATTCTTATGTGACTATAAGCTAAAAATCTTCCATGAACAATTTCATAAACTTGCAGTATATTCCTATAATTAAGGTAAGGATAAAGTATACATCAATAAAAATATGAGTGTTTTATTTTAATAAAAAATTGCGTGAGGAAAAGATTATACCTTTTACATGATTTGAATGATATTTTTTAAATACTACTCTGCCCATATATTGACATAGAACGAAATTGAAAGAATTTTTGAAAATAGGAAGAGCTTTTAAAATATCGATATTGGCATATAAAGTATAATTTTTGTTAAAAGCTAATATAGATTATACATGAATATCTTCCAAGAAATCTGCAATTTTCAGTCACATCATGAATATTTTGTGTTCATGTAGCATCTTTGTTTCCGTAACATTAAGACTTTGCTTAGAACCGACTTAAGAGATTTTAGGATTGTTTTTTCATGGCTTTGGTTTTCTGTAAATGAAAATAAAAAGTGAAATGTAAGCTTGGTCTTACATTTACGGAATACTTTTCTATTCCCTTGATGGCGGGAGGGTGGGATTTTAAATATATTATAATTCAGCACATATTCTCTATGTACTGGCTGCCACAGCCAAAACGTACGATTGATAACACCGAATAATCTTCTGAAGGTCCCTATTTGCAAGGTCTAATGGCGGTTTGCAGGAGGTCCTTGTGCAGTCGTGGAAAAAAAAATCATACTCTATCCGTTCTACAAATTTTCTGAAATTTGTTTATAAAAATGTGGTATTTTGATTATAATAAAATCTATTAAGCTATACAATTCCTAATCGCGGCAGAGGGATATATGGGGATACGCATTTTTTTTACATGGCTGCACTTATTAGGACGGTAATGATTGGAATTCAGATTTGTCCAACCTCGATTTTAACACGCCAAATCTTAAATATCTTTAATACTTAAATGGTTTGAGCAAGATATCTCATGGTTCACAAAGGATATATATGGTTTTTTAAATTAAATTTTGCTTTATTTTAACTTAACAGAGTTAATTCTTATGTGACTATAAGCTAAAAATCTTCCATGAACAATTTCATAAACTTGCAGTATATTCCTATAATTAAGGTAAGGATAAAGTATACATCAATAAAAATATGAGTGTTTTATTTTAATAAAAAATTGCGTGAGGAAAAGATTATACCTTTTACATGATTTGAATGATATTTTTTAAATACTACTCTGCCCATATATTGACATAGAACGAAATTGAAAGAATTTTTGAAAATAGGAAGAGCTTTTAAAATATCGATATTGGCATATGAAGTATAATTTTTCTTAAAAGCTAATATAGATTATACATGAATATCTTCCAAGAAATCTGCAATTTTCAGTCACATCATGAATATTTTGTGTTCATGTAGCATCTTTGTTTCCGTAACATTAAGACTTTGCTTAGAACCGACTTAAGAGATTTTAGGATTGTTTTTTCATGGCTTTGGTTTTCTGTAAATGAAAATAAAAAGTGAAATGTAAGCTTGGTCTTACATTTACGGAATACTTTTCTATTCCCTTGATGGCGGGAGGTTGGGATTTTAAATATATTATAATTCAGCACATATTCTCTATGTACTGGCTGCCACAGCCGAAACGTACGATTGATAACACCGAAAAATCTTCTGAAGGTCCCTATTTGCAAGGTCTAATGGCGGTTTGCAGGAGGTCCTTGTGCAGTCGTGGAAAAAAAAATCATACCCTATCCGTTCCACAAATTTTCTGAAATTTGTTTATAAAAATGTGGTATTTTGATTATAATAAAATCTATTAAGCTATACTATTCCTAATCGCGGCAGAGGGATATATGGGGATACGCATTTTTTTTACATGGCTGCACTTATTAGGACGGTAATGATTGGAATTCAGATTTGTCCAACCTCGATTTTAACACGCCAAATCTTAAATATCTTTAATACTTAAATGGTTTGAGCAGGATATCTCATGGTTCACAAAGGATATATAGGACTTTTTAAATGAAATTTTGCTTTATTTTAACTTAACAGAGTTAATTCTTATGTGACTATAAGCTAAAAATCTTCCATGAACAATTTCATAAACTTGCAGTATATTCCTATAATTAAGGTAAGGATAAAGTATACATCAATAAAAATATGGGTGTTTTATTTTAATAAAAAATTGCGTGAGGAAAAGATTATACCTTTTACATGATTTGAATGATATTCTTTAAATACTACTCTGCCCATATATTGACATAGAACGAAATTGAAAGAATTTTTGAAAATAGGAAGAGCTTTTAAAATATCGATATTGGCATATGAAGTATAATTTTTCTTAAAAGCTAATATAGATTATACATGAATATCTTCCAAGAAATCTGCAATTTTCAGTCACATCATGAATATTTTGTGTTCATGTAGCATCTTTGTTTCCGTAACATTAAGACTTTGCTTAGAACCGACTTAAGAGATTTTAGGATTGTTTTTTCATGGCTTTGGTTTTCTGTAAATGAAAATAAAAAGTGAAATGTAAGCTTGGTCTTACATTTACGGAATACTTTTCTATTCCATTGACGGCGGGAGGGTGGGATTTTAAATATATTATAATTCAGCACATATTCTCTATGTACTGGCTGCCACAGCCGAAACGTACGATTGATAACACCGAAAAATCTTCTGAAGGTCCCTATTTGCAAGGTCTAATGGCGGTTTGCAGGAGGTCCTTGTGCAGTCGTGGAAAAAAAAATCATACCCTATCCGTTCTACAAATTTTCTGAAATTTGTTTATGAAAATGTGGTATTTTGATTATAATAAAATCTATTAAGCTATACTATTCCTAATCGCGGCAGAGGGATATATGGGGATACGCATTTTTTTTACATGGCTGCACTTATTAGGACGGTAATGATTGGAATTCAGATTTGTCCAACCTCGATTTTAACACGCCAAATCTTAAATATCTTTAATACTTAAATGGTTTGAGCAAGATATCTCATGGTTCACAAAGGATATATATGGTTTTTTAAATTAAATTTTGCTTTATTTTAACTTAACAGAGTTAATTCTTATGTGACTATAAGCTAAAAATCTTCCATGAACAATTTCATAAACTTGCAGTATATTCCTATAATTAAGGTAAGGATAAAGTATACATCAATAAAAATATGAGTGTTTTATTTTAATAAAAAATTGCGTGAGGAAAAGATTATACCTTTTACATGATTTGAATGATATTTTTTAAATACTACTCTGCCCATATATTGACATAGAACGAAATTGAAAGAATTTTTGAAAATAGGAAGAGCTTTTAAAATATCGATATTGGCATATGAAGTATAATTTTTGTTAAAAGCTAATATAGATTATACATGAATATCTTCCAAGAAATCTGCAATTTTCAGTCACATCATGAATATTTTGTGTTCATGTAGCATCTTTGTTTCCGTAACATTAAGACTTTGCTTAGAACCGACTTAAGAGATTTTAGGATTATTTTTTCATGGCTTTGGTTTTCTGTAAATGAAAATAAAAAGTGAAATGTAAGCTTGGTCTTACATTTACGGAATACTTTTCTATTCCCTTGATGGCGGGAGGGTGGGATTTTAAATATATTATTATTCAGCACATATTCTCTATGTACTGGCTGCCACAGCCAAAACGTACGATTGATAACACCGAATAATCTTCTGAAGGTCCCTATTTGCAAGGTCTAATGGCGGTTTGCAGGAGGTCCTTGTGCAGTCGTGGAAAAAAAAAATCATACCCTATCCGTTCTACAAATTTTCTGAAATTTGTTTATAAAAATGTGGTATTTTGATTATAATAAAATCTATTAAGCTATACAATTCCTAATCGCGGCAGAGGGATATATGGGGATACGCATTTTTTTTACATGGCTGCACTTATTAGGACGGTAATGATTGGAATTCAGATTTGTCCAACCTCGATTTTAACACGCCAAATCTTAAATATCTTTAATACTTAAATGGTTTGAGCAGGATATCTCATGGTTCACAAAGGATATATAGGGTTTTTTAAATGAAATTTTGCTTTATTTTAACTTAACAGAGTTAATTCTTATGTGACTATAAGCTAAAAATCTTCCATGAACAATTTCATAAACTTGCAGTATATTCCTATAATTAAGGTAAGGATAAAGTATACATCAATAAAAATATGGGTGTTTTATTTTAATAAAAAATTGCGTGAGGAAAAGATTATACCTTTTACATGATTTGAATGATATTTTTTAAATACTACTCTGCCCATATATTGACATAGAACGAAATTGAAAGAATTTTTGAAAATAGGAAGAGCTTTTAAAATATCGATATTGGCATATGAAGTATAATTTTTGTTAAAAGCTAATATAGATTATACATGAATATCTTCCAAGAAATCTGCAATTTTCAGTCACATCATGAATATTTTGTGTTCATGTAGCATCTTTGTTTCCGTAACATTAAGACTTTGCTTAGAACCGACTTAAGAGATTTTAGGATTGTTTTTTCATGGCTTTGGTTTTCTGTAAATGAAAATAAAAAGTGAAATGTAAGCTTGGTCTTACATTTACGGAATACTTTTCTATTCCATTGATGGCGGGAGGGTGGGATTTTAAATATATTATAATTCAGCACATATTCTCTATGTACTGGCTGCCACAGCCGAAACGTACGACTGATAACACCGAAAAATCTTCTGAAGGTCCCTATTTGAGAGGTCTAATGGCGGTTTGCAGGAGGTCCTTGTGCAGTCGTGGAAAAAGAAATCATACCCTATCCGTTCTACAAATTTTCTGAAATTTGTTTATAAAAATGTGGTATTTTGATTATAACAATATCTATTAAGCTATACTATTCCTAATCGCGGCAGTGGGATATAAGGGGATACGCATTTTTTTTACATGGCTGCACTTATTAGGACGGTAATGATTGGAGTTCAGATTTGTCCAACCTCGATTTTAACACGCCAAATCTTAAATATCTTTAATACTTAAATGGTTTGAGCAGGATATCTCATGGTTCACAAAGGATATATAGGACTTTTTAAATGAAATTTTGCTTTATTTTAACTTAACAGAGTTAATTCTTATGTGACTATAAGCTAAAAATTTTCCATGAACAATTTCATAAACTTGCAGTATATTCCTATAATTAAGGTAAGGATAAAGTATACATCAATAAAAATATGGGTGTTTTATTTTAATAAAAAATTGCGTGAGGAAAAGATTATACCTTTTACATGATTTGAATGATATTTTTTAAATACTACTCTGCCCATATATTGACATAGAACGAAATTGAAAGAATTTTTGAAAATAGGAAGAGCTTTTAAAATATCGATATTGGCATATGAAGTATAATTTTTCTTAAAAGCTAATATAGATTATACATGAATATCTTCCAAGAAATCTGCAATTTTCAGTCACATCATGAATATTTTGTGTTCATGTAGCATCTTTGTTTCCGTAACATTAAGACTTTGCTTAGAACCGACTTAAGAGATTTTAGGATTGTTTTTTCATGGCTTTGGTTTTCTGTAAATGAAAATAAAAAGTGAAATGTAAGCTTGGTCTTACATTTACGGAATACTTTCTATTCCATTGATGGCGGGAGGGTGGGATTTTAAATATATTATAATTCAGCACATATTCTCTATGTACTGGCTGCCACAGCCGAAACGTACGATTGATAACACCGAAAAATCTTCTGAAGGTCCCTATTTGCAAGGTCTAATGGCGGTTTGCAGGAGGTCCTTGTGCAGTCGTGGAAAAAAAAATCATACCCTATCCGTTCTACAAATTTTCTGAAATTTGTTTATAAAAATGTGGTATTTTGATTATAATAAAATCTATTAAGCTATACAATTCCTAATCGCGGCAGAGGGATATATGGGGATACGCATTTTTTTTACATGGCTGCACTTATTAGGACGGTAATGATTGGAATTCAGATTTGTCCAACCTCGATTTTAACACGCCAAATCTTAAATATCTTTAATACTTAAATGGTTTGAGCAAGATATCTCATGGTTCACAAAGGTTATATATGGTTTTTTAAATTAAATTTTGCTTTATTTTAACTTAACAGAGTTAATTCTTATGTGACTATAAGCTAAAAATCTTCCATGAACAATTTCATAAACTTGCAGTATATTCCTATAATTAAGGTAAGGATAAAGTATACATCAATAAAAATATGAGTGTTTTATTTTAATAAAAAAGTGCGTGAGGAAAAGATTATACCTTTTACATGATTTGAATGATATCTTTTAAATACTACTCTGCCCATATATTGACATAAAACGAAATTGAAAGATTTTTTGAAAATAGGAAGAGCTTTTAAAATATCGATATTGGCATATGAAGTATAATTTTTGTTAAAAGCTAATATAGATTATACATGAATATCTTCCAAGAAATCTGCAGTTTTCAGTCACATCATGAATATTTTGTGTTCATGTAGCATCTTTGTTTCCGTAACATTAAGACTTTGCTTAGAACCGACTTAAGAGATTTTAGGATTGTTTTTTCATGGCTTTGGTTTTCTGTAAATGAAAATAAAAAGTGAAATGTAAGCTTGGTCTTACATTTACGGAATACTTTTCTATTCCCTTGATGGCGGGAGGGTGGGATTTTAAATATATTATAATTCAGCACATATTCTCTATGTACTGGCTGCCACAGCCAAAACGTACGATTGATAACACCGAAAAATCTTCTGAAGGTCCCTATTTGCAAGGTCTAATGGCGGTTTGCAGGAGGTCCTTGTGCAGTCGTGGAAAAAAAAAATCATACCCTATCCGTTCTACAAATTTTCTGAAATTTGTTTATAAAAATGTGGTATTTTGATTATAATAAAATCTATTAAGCTATACTATTCCTAATCGCGGCAGAGGGATATATGGGGATACGCATTTTTTTTACATGGCTGCACTTATTAGGACGGTAATGATTGGAATTCAGATTTGTCCAACCTCGATTTTAACACGCCAAATCTTAAATATCTTTAATACTTAAATGGTTTGAGCAGGATATCTCATGGTTCACAAAGGATATATAGGACTTTTTAAATGAAATTTTGCTTTATTTTAACTTAACAGTTAATTTTTATGTGACTATAAGCTAAAAATCTTCCATGAACAATTTCATAAACTTGCAGTATATTCCTATAATTAAGGTAAGGATAAAGTATACATCAATAAAAATATGGGTGTTTTATTTTAATAAAAAATTGCGTGAGGAAAAGATTATACCTTTTACATGATTTGAATGATATTCTTTAAATACTACTCTGCCCATATATTGACATAGAACGAAATTGAAAGAATTTTTGAAAATAGGAAGAGCTTTTAAAATATCGATATTGGCATATGAAGTATAATTTTTCTTAAAAGCTAATATAGATTATACATGAATATCTTCCAAGAAATCTGCAATTTTCAGTCACATCATGAATATTTTGTGTTCATGTAGCATCTTTGTTTCCGTAACATTAAGACTTTGCTTAGAACCGACTTAAGAGATTTTAGGATTGTTTTTTCATGGCTTTGGTTTTCTGTAAATGAAAATAAAAAGTGAAATGTAAGCTTGGTCTTACATTTACGGAATACTTTTCTATTCCATTGACGGCGGGAGGGTGGGATTTTAAATATATTATAATTCAGCACATATTCTCTATGTACTGGCTGCCACAGCCGAAACGTACGATTGATAACACCGAAAAATCTTCTGAAGGTCCCTATTTGCAAGGTCTAATGGCGGTTTGCAGGAGGTCCTTGTGCAGTCGTGGAAAAAAAATCATACCCTATCCGTTCTACAAATTTTCTGAAATTTGTTTATGAAAATGTGGTATTTTGATTATAATAAAATCTATTAAGCTATACTATTCCTAATCGCGGCAGAGGGATATATGGGGATACGCATTTTTTTTACATGGCTGCACTTATTAGGACGGTAATGATTGGAATTCAGATTTGTCCAACCTCGATTTTAACACGCCAAATCTTAAATATCTTTAATACTTAAATGGTTTGAGCAAGATATCTCATGGTTCACAAAGGATATATATGGTTTTTTAAATTAAATTTTGCTTTATTTTAACTTAACAGAGTTAATTCTTATGTGACTATAAGCTAAAAATCTTCCATGAACAATTTCATAAACTTGCAGTATATTCCTATAATTAAGGTAAGGATAAAGTATACATCAATAAAAATATGAGTGTTTTATTTTAATAAAAAATTGCGTGAGGAAAAGATTATACCTTTTACATGATTTGAATGATATTTTTTAAATACTACTCTGCCCATATATTGACATAGAACGAAATTGAAAGAATTTTTGAAAATAGGAAGAGCTTTTAAAATATCGATATTGGCATATGAAGTATAATTTTTGTTAAAAGCTAATATAGATTATACATGAATATCTTCCAAGAAATCTGCAATTTTCAGTCACATCATGAATATTTTGTGTTCATGTAGCATCTTTGTTTCCGTAACATTAAGACTTTGCTTAGAACCGACTTAAGAGATTTTAGGATTGTTTTTTCATGGCTTTGGTTTTCTGTAAATGAAAATAAAAAGTGAAATGTAAGCTTGGTCTTACATTTACGGAATACTTTTCTATTCCATTGACGGCGGGAGGGTGGGATTTTAAATATATTATAATTCAGCACATATTCTCTATGTACTGGCTGCCACAGCCGAAACGTACGATTGATAACACCGAAAAATCTTCTGAAGGTCCCTATTTGCAAGGTCTAATGGCGGTTTGCAGGAGGTCCTTGTGCAGTCGTGGAAAAAAAATCATACCCTATCCGTTCTACAAATTTTCTGAAATTTGTTTATGAAAATGTGGTATTTTGATTATAATAAAATCTATTAAGCTATACTATTCCTAATCGCGGCAGAGGGATATATGGGGATACGCATTTTTTTTACATGGCTGCACTTATTAGGACGGTAATGATTGGAATTCAGATTTGTCCAACCTCGATTTTAACACGCCAAATCTTAAATATCTTTAATACTTAAATGGTTTGAGCAAGATATCTCATGGTTCACAAAGGATATATATGGTTTTTTAAATTAAATTTTGCTTTATTTTAACTTAACAGAGTTAATTCTTATGTGACTATAAGCTAAAAATCTTCCATGAACAATTTCATAAACTTGCAGTATATTCCTATAATTAAGGTAAGGATAAAGTATACATCAATAAAAATATGAGTGTTTTATTTTAATAAAAAATTGCGTGAGGAAAAGATTATACCTTTTACATGATTTGAATGATATTTTTTAAATACTACTCTGCCCATATATTGACATAGAACGAAATTGAAAGAATTTTTGAAAATAGGAAGAGCTTTTAAAATATCGATATTGGCATATGAAGTATAATTTTTGTTAAAAGCTAATATAGATTATACATGAATATCTTCCAAGAAATCTGCAATTTTCAGTCACATCATGAATATTTTGTGTTCATGTAGCATCTTTGTTTCCGTAACATTAAGACTTTGCTTAGAACCGACTTAAGAGATTTTAGGATTGTTTTTTCATGGCTTTGGTTTTCTGTAAATGAAAATAAAAAGTGAAATGTAAGCTTGGTCTTACATTTACGGAATACTTTTCTATTCCCTTGATGGCGGGAGGGTGGGATTTTAAATATATTATTATTCAGCACATATTCTCTATGTACTGGCTGCCACAGCCAAAACGTACGATTGATAACACCGAATAATCTTCTGAAGGTCCCTATTTGCAAGGTCTAATGGCGGTTTGCAGGAGGTCCTTGTGCAGTCGTGGAAAAAGAAATCATACCCTATCCGTTCTACAAATTTTCTGAAATTTGTTTATAAAAATGTGGTATTTTGATTATAACAATATCTATTAAGCTATACTATTCCTAATCGCGGCAGTGGGATATAAGGGGATACGCATTTTTTTTACATGGCTGCACTTATTAGGACGGTAATGATTGGAGTTCAGATTTGTCCAACCTCGATTTTAACACGCCAAATCTTAAATATCTTTAATACTTAAATGGTTTGAGCAGGATATCTCATGGTTCACAAAGGATATATAGGACTTTTTAAATGAAATTTTGCTTTATTTTAACTTAACAGAGTTAATTCTTATGTGACTATAAGCTAAAAATTTTCCATGAACAATTTCATAAACTTGCAGTATATTCCTATAATTAAGGTAAGGATAAAGTATACATCAATAAAAATATGAGTGTTTTATTTTAATAAAAAATTGCGTGAGGAAAAGATTATACCTTTTACATGATTTGAATGATATTTTTTAAATACTACTCTGCCCATATATTGACATAGAACGAAATTGAAAGAATTTTTGAAAATAGGAAGAGCTTTTAAAATATCGATATTGGCATATGAAGTATAATTTTTGTTAAAAGCTAATATAGATTATACATGAATATCTTCCAAGAAATCTGCAATTTTCAGTCACATCATGAATATTTTGTGTTCATGTAGCATCTTTGTTTCCGTAACATTAAGACTTTGCTTAGAACCGACTTAAGAGATTTTAGGATTGTTTTTTCATGGCTTTGGCTTTCTGTAAATGAAAATAAAAAGTGAAATGTAAGCTTGGTCTTACATTTACGGAATACTTTTCTATTCCCTTGATGGCGGGAGGGTGGGATTTTAAATATATTATTATTCAGCACATATTCTCTATGTACTGGCTGCCACAGCCAAAACGTACGATTGATAACACCGAATAATCTTCTGAAGGTCCCTATTTGCAAGGTCTAATGGCGGTTTGCAGGAGGTCCTTGTGCAGTCGTGGAAAAAAAAAATCATACCCTATCCGTTCTACAAATTTTCTGAAATTTGTTTATAAAAATGTGGTATTTTGATTATAATAAAATCTATTAAGCTATACAATTCCTAATCGCGGCAGAGGGATATATGGGGATACGCATTTTTTTTACATGGCTGCACTTATTAGGACGGTAATGATATGAATTCAGATTTGTCCAACCTCGATTTTAACACGCCAAATCTTAAATATCTTTAATACTTAAATGGTTTGAGCAGGATATCTCATGGTTCACAAAGGATATATAGGGTTTTTTAAATGAAATTTTGCTTTATTTTAACTTAACAGAGTTAATTCTTATGTGACTATAAGCTAAAAATCTTCCATGAACAATTTCATAAACTTGCAGTATATTCCTATAATTAAGGTAAGGATAAAGTATACATCAATAAAAATATGGGTGTTTTATTTTAATAAAAAATTGCGTGAGGAAAAGATTATACCTTTTACATGATTTGAATGATATTTTTTAAATACTACTCTGCCCATATATTGACATAGAACGAAATTGAAAGAATTTTTGAAAATAGGAAGAGCTTTTAAAATATCGATATTGGCATATGAAGTATAATTTTTGTTAAAAGCTAATATAGATTATACATGAATATCTTCCAAGAAATCTGCAATTTTCAGTCACATCATGAATATTTTGTGTTCATGTAGCATCTTTGTTTCCGTAACATTAAGACTTTGCTTAGAACCGACTTAAGAGATTTTAGGATTGTTTTTTCATGGCTTTGGTTTTCTGTAAATGAAAATAAAAAGTGAAATGTAAGCTTGGTCTTACATTTACGGAATACTTTTCTATTCCATTGATGGCGGGAGGGTGGGATTTTAAATATATTATAATTCAGCACATATTCTCTATGTACTGGCTGCCACAGCCGAAACGTACGATTGATAACACCGAAAAATCTTCTGAAGGTCCCTATTTGAGAGGTCTAATGGCGGTTTGCAGGAGGTCCTTGTGCAGTCGTGGAAAAAGAAATCATACCCTATCCGTTCTACAAATTTTCTGAAATTTGTTTATAAAAATGTGGTATTTTGATTATAACAATATCTATTAAGCTATACTATTCCTAATCGCGGCAGTGGGATATAAGGGGATACGCATTTTTTTTACATGGCTGCACTTATTAGGACGGTAATGATTGGAGTTCAGATTTGTCCAACCTCGATTTTAACACGCCAAATCTTAAATATCTTTAATACTTAAATGGTTTGAGCAGGATATCTCATGGTTCACAAAGGATATATAGGACTTTTTAAATGAAATTTTGCTTTATTTTAACTTAACAGAGTTAATTCTTATGTGACTATAAGCTAAAAATTTTCCATGAACAATTTCATAAACTTGCAGTATATTCCTATAATTAAGGTAAGGATAAAGTATACATCAATAAAAATATGGGTGTTTTATTTTAATAAAAAATTGCGTGAGGAAAAGATTATACCTTTTACATGATTTGAATGATATTTTTTAAATACTACTCTGCCCATATATTGACATAGAACGAAATTGAAAGAATTTTTGAAAATAGGAAGAGCTTTTAAAATATCGATATTGGCATATGAAGTATAATTTTTCTTAAAAGCTAATATAGATTATACATGAATATCTTCCAAGAAATCTGCAATTTTCAGTCACATCATGAATATTTTGTGTTCATGTAGCATCTTTGTTTCCGTAACATTAAGACTTTGCTTAGAACCGACTTAAGAGATTTTAGGATTGTTTTTTCATGGCTTTGGTTTTCTGTAAATGAAAATAAAAAGTGAAATGTAAGCTTGGTCTTACATTTACGGAATACTTTCTATTCCATTGATGGCGGGAGGGTGGGATTTTAAATATATTATAATTCAGCACATATTCTCTATGTACTGGCTGCCACAGCCGAAACGTACGATTGATAACACCGAAAAATCTTCTGAAGGTCCCTATTTGCAAGGTCTAATGGCGGTTTGCAGGAGGTCCTTGTGCAGTCGTGGAAAAAAATATCATACCCTATCCGTTCTACAAATTTTCTGAAATTTGTTTATAAAAATGTGGTATTTTGATTATAATAAAATCTATTAAGCTATACAATTCCTAATCGCGGCAGAGGGATATATGGGGATACGCATTTTTTTTACATGGCTGCACTTATTAGGACGGTAATGATTGGAATTCAGATTTGTCCAACCTCGATTTTAACACGCCAAATCTTAAATATCTTTAATACTTAAATGGTTTGAGCAAGATATCTCATGGTTCACAAAGGATATATATGGTTTTTTAAATTAAATTTTGCTTTATTTTAACTTAACAGAGTTAATTCTTATGTGACTATAAGCTAAAAATCTTCCATGAACAATTTCATAAACTTGCAGTATATTCCTATAATTAAGGTAAGGATAAAGTATACATCAATAAAAATATGAGTGTTTTATTTTAATAAAAAATTGCGTGAGAAAAAGATTATACCTTTTACATGATTTGAATGATATCTTTTAAATACTACTCTGCCCATATATTGACATAAAACGAAATTGAAAGATTTTTTGAAAATAGGAAGAGCTTTTAAAATATCGATATTGGCATATGAAGTATAATTTTTGTTAAAAGCTAATATAGATTATACATGAATATCTTCCAAGAAATCTGCAGTTTTCAGTCACATCATGAATATTTTGTGTTCATGTAGCATCTTTGTTTCCGTAACATTAAGACTTTGCTTAGAACCGACTTAAGAGATTTTAGGATTGTTTTTTCATGGCTTTGGTTTTCTGTAAATGAAAATAAAAAGTGAAATGTAAGCTTGGTCTTACATTTACGGAATACTTTTCTATTCCCTTGATGGCGGGAGGGTGGGATTTTAAATATATTATAATTCAGCACATATTCTCTATGTACTGGCTGCCACAGCCAAAACGTACGATTGATAACACCGAAAAATCTTCTGAAGGTCCCTATTTGCAAGGTCTAATGGCGGTTTGCAGGAGGTCCTTGTGCAGTCGTGGAAAAAAAAAATCATACCCTATCCGTTCTACAAATTTTCTGAAATTTGTTTATAAAAATGTGGTATTTTGATTATAATAAAATCTATTAAGCTATACTATTCCTAATCGCGGCAGAGGGATATATGGGGATACGCATTTTTTTTACATGGCTGCACTTATTAGGACGGTAATGATTGGAATTCAGATTTGTCCAACCTCGATTTTAACACGCCAAATCTTAAATATCTTTAATACTTAAATGGTTTGAGCAGGATATCTCATGGTTCACAAAGGATATATAGGACTTTTTAAATGAAATTTTGCTTTATTTTAACTTAACAGTTAATTTTTATGTTACTATAAGCTAAAAATCTTCCATGAACAATTTCATAAACTTGCAGTATATTCCTATAATTAAGGTAAGGATAAAGTATACATCAATAAAAATATGGGTGTTTTATTTTAATAAAAAATTGCGTGAGGAAAAGATTATACCTTTTACATGATTTGAATGATATTTTTTAAATACTACTCTGCCCATATATTGACATAGAACGAAATTGAAAGAATTTTTGAAAATAGGAAGAGCTTTTAAAATATCGATATTGGCATATGAAGTATAATTTTTCTTAAAAGCTAATATAGATTATACATGAATATCTTCCAAGAAATCTGCAATTTTCAGTCACATCATGAATATTTTGTGTTCATGTAGCATCTTTGTTTCCGTAACACTAAGACTTTGCTTAGAACCGACTTAAGAGATTTTAGGATTGTTTTTTCATGGCTTTGGTTTTCTGTAAAGAAAATAAAAAGTGAAATGTAAGCTTGGTCTTACATTTACGGAATACTTTTCTATTCCATTGACGGCGGGAGGGTGGGATTTTAAATATATTATAATTCAGCACATATTCTCTATGTACTGGCTGCCACAGCCGAAACGTACGATTGATAACACCGAAAAATCTTCTGAAGGTCCCTATTTGCAAGGTCTAATGGCGGTTTGCAGGAGGTCCTTGTGCAGTCGTGGAAAAAAAATCATACCCTATCCGTTCTACAAATTTTCTGAAATTTGTTTATGAAAATGTGGTATTTTGATTATAATAAAATCTATTAAGCTATACTATTCCTAATCGCGGCAGAGGGATATATGGGGATACGCATTTTTTTTACATGGCTGCACTTATTAGGACGGTAATGATTGGAATTCAGATTTGTCCAACCTCGATTTTAACACGCCAAATCTTAAATATCTTTAATACTTAAATGGTTTGAGCAAGATATCTCATGGTTCACAAAGGATATATATGGTTTTTTAAATTAAATTTTGCTTTATTTTAACTTAACAGAGTTAATTCTTATGTGACTATAAGCTAAAAATCTTCCATGAACAATTTCATAAACTTGCAGTATATTCCTATAATTAAGGTAAGGATAAAGTATACATCAATAAAAATATGAGTGTTTTATTTTAATAAAAAATTGCGTGAGGAAAAGATTATACCTTTTACATGATTTGAATGATATTTTTTAAATACTACTCTGCCCATATATTGACATAGAACGAAATTGAAAGAATTTTTGAAAATAGGAAGAGCTTTTAAAATATCGATATTGGCATATGAAGTATAATTTTTGTTAAAAGCTAATATAGATTATACATGAATATCTTCCAAGAAATCTGCAATTTTCAGTCACATCATGAATATTTTGTGTTCATGTAGCATCTTTGTTTCCGTAACATTAAGACTTTGCTTAGAACCGACTTAAGAGATTTTAGGATTGTTTTTTCATGGCTTTGGTTTTCTGTAAATGAAAATAAAAAGTGAAATGTAAGCTTGGTCTTACATTTACGGAATACTTTTCTATTCCATTGACGGCGGGAGGGTGGGATTTTAAATATATTATAATTCAGCACATATTCTCTATGTACTGGCTGCCACAGCCGAAACGTACGATTGATAACACCGAAAAATCTTCTGAAGGTCCCTATTTGCAAGGTCTAATGGCGGTTTGCAGGAGGTCCTTGTGCAGTCGTGGAAAAAAAATCATACCCTATCCGTTCTACAAATTTTCTGAAATTTGTTTATGAAAATGTGGTATTTTGATTATAATAAAATCTATTAAGCTATACTATTCCTAATCGCGGCAGAGGGATATATGGGGATACGCATTTTTTTTACATGGCTGCACTTATTAGGACGGTAATGATTGGAATTCAGATTTGTCCAACCTCGATTTTAACACGCCAAATCTTAAATATCTTTAATACTTAAATGGTTTGAGCAAGATATCTCATGGTTCACAAAGGATATATATGGTTTTTTAAATTAAATTTTGCTTTATTTTAACTTAACAGAGTTAATTCTTATGTGACTATAAGCTAAAAATCTTCCATGAACAATTTCATAAACTTGCAGTATATTCCTATAATTAAGGTAAGGATAAAGTATACATCAATAAAAATATGAGTGTTTTATTTTAATAAAAAATTGCGTGAGGAAAAGATTATACCTTTTACATGATTTGAATGATATTTTTTAAATACTACTCTGCCCATATATTGACATAGAACGAAATTGAAAGAATTTTTGAAAATAGGAAGAGCTTTTAAAATATCGATATTGGCATATGAAGTATAATTTTTGTTAAAAGCTAATATAGATTATACATGAATATCTTCCAAGAAATCTGCAATTTTCAGTCACATCATGAATATTTTGTGTTCATGTAGCATCTTTGTTTCCGTAACATTAAGACTTTGCTTAGAACCGACTTAAGAGATTTTAGGATTGTTTTTTCATGGCTTTGGTTTTCTGTAAATGAAAATAAAAAGTGAAATGTAAGCTTGGTCTTACATTTACGGAATACTTTTCTATTCCCTTGATGGCGGGAGGGTGGGATTTTAAATATATTATTATTCAGCACATATTCTCTATGTACTGGCTGCCACAGCCAAAACGTACGATTGATAACACCGAATAATCTTCTGAAGGTCCCTATTTGCAAGGTCTAATGGCGGTTTGCAGGAGGTCCTTGTGCAGTCGTGGAAAAAGAAATCATACCCTATCCGTTCTACAAATTTTCTGAAATTTGTTTATAAAAATGTGGTATTTTGATTATAACAATATCTATTAAGCTATACTATTCCTAATCGCGGCAGTGGGATATAAGGGGATACGCATTTTTTTTACATGGCTGCACTTATTAGGACGGTAATGATTGGAGTTCAGATTTGTCCAACCTCGATTTTAACACGCCAAATCTTAAATATCTTTAATACTTAAATGGTTTGAGCAGGATATCTCATGGTTCACAAAGGATATATAGGACTTTTTAAATGAAATTTTGCTTTATTTTAACTTAACAGAGTTAATTCTTATGTGACTATAAGCTAAAAATTTTCCATGAACAATTTCATAAACTTGCAGTATATTCCTATAATTAAGGTAAGGATAAAGTATACATCAATAAAAATATGAGTGTTTTATTTTAATAAAAAATTGCGTGAGGAAAAGATTATACCTTTTACATGATTTGAATGATATTTTTTAAATACTACTCTGCCCATATATTGACATAGAACGAAATTGAAAGAATTTTTGAAAATAGGAAGAGCTTTTAAAATATCGATATTGGCATATGAAGTATAATTTTTGTTAAAAGCTAATATAGATTATACATGAATATCTTCCAAGAAATCTGCAATTTTCAGTCACATCATGAATATTTTGTGTTCATGTAGCATCTTTGTTTCCGTAACATTAAGACTTTGCTTAGAACCGACTTAAGAGATTTTAGGATTGTTTTTTCATGGCTTTGGTTTTCTGTAAATGAAAATAAAAAGTGAAATGTAAGCTTGGTCTTACATTTACGGAATACTTTTCTATTCCCTTGATGGCGGGAGGGTGGGATTTTAAATATATTATTATTCAGCACATATTCTCTATGTACTGGCTGCCACAGCCAAAACGTACGATTGATAACACCGAATAATCTTCTGAAGGTCCCTATTTGCAAGGTCTAATGGCGGTTTGCAGGAGGTCCTTGTGCAGTCGTGGAAAAAAAAAATCATACCCTATCCGTTCTACAAATTTTCTGAAATTTGTTTATAAAAATGTGGTATTTTGATTATAATAAAATCTATTAAGCTATACAATTCCTAATCGCGGCAGAGGGATATATGGGGATACGCATTTTTTTTACATGGCTGCACTTATTAGGACGGTAATGATATGAATTCAGATTTGTCCAACCTCGATTTTAACACGCCAAATCTTAAATATCTTTAATACTTAAATGGTTTGAGCAGGATATCTCATGGTTCACAAAGGATATATAGGGTTTTTTAAATGAAATTTTGCTTTATTTTAACTTAACAGAGTTAATTCTTATGTGACTATAAGCTAAAAATCTTCCATGAACAATTTCATAAACTTGCAGTATATTCCTATAATTAAGGTAAGGATAAAGTATACATCAATAAAAATATGGGTGTTTTATTTTAATAAAAAATTGCGTGAGGAAAAGATTATACCTTTTACATGATTTGAATGATATTTTTTAAATACTACTCTGCCCATATATTGACATAGAACGAAATTGAAAGAATTTTTGAAAATAGGAAGAGCTTTTAAAATATCGATATTGGCATATGAAGTATAATTTTTGTTAAAAGCTAATATAGATTATACATGAATATCTTCCAAGAAATCTGCAATTTTCAGTCACATCATGAATATTTTGTGTTCATGTAGCATCTTTGTTTCCGTAACATTAAGACTTTGCTTAGAACCGACTTAAGAGATTTTAGGATTGTTTTTTCATGGCTTTGGTTTTCTGTAAATGAAAATAAAAAGTGAAATGTAAGCTTGGTCTTACATTTACGGAATACTTTTCTATTCCATTGATGGCGGGAGGGTGGGATTTTAAATATATTATAATTCAGCACATATTCTCTATGTACTGGCTGCCACAGCCGAAACGTACGATTGATAACACCGAAAAATCTTCTGAAGGTCCCTATTTGAGAGGTCTAATGGCGGTTTGCAGGAGGTCCTTGTGCAGTCGTGGAAAAAGAAATCATACCCTATCCGTTCTACAAATTTTCTGAAATTTGTTTATAAAAATGTGGTATTTTGATTATAACAATATCTATTAAGCTATACTATTCCTAATCGCGGCAGTGGGATATAAGGGGATACGCATTTTTTTTACATGGCTGCACTTATTAGGACGGTAATGATTGGAGTTCAGATTTGTCCAACCTCGATTTTAACACGCCAAATCTTAAATATCTTTAATACTTAAATGGTTTGAGCAGGATATCTCATGGTTCACAAAGGATATATAGGACTTTTTAAATGAAATTTTGCTTTATTTTAACTTAACAGAGTTAATTCTTATGTGACTATAAGCTAAAAATTTTCCATGAACAATTTCATAAACTTGCAGTATATTCCTATAATTAAGGTAAGGATAAAGTATACATCAATAAAAATATGGGTGTTTTATTTTAATAAAAAATTGCGTGAGGAAAAGATTATACCTTTTACATGATTTGAATGATATTTTTTAAATACTACTCTGCCCATATATTGACATAGAACGAAATTGAAAGAATTTTTGAAAATAGGAAGAGCTTTTAAAATATCGATATTGGCATATGAAGTATAATTTTTCTTAAAAGCTAATATAGATTATACATGAATATCTTCCAAGAAATCTGCAATTTTCAGTCACATCATGAATATTTTGTGTTCATGTAGCATCTTTGTTTCCGTAACATTAAGACTTTGCTTAGAACCGACTTAAGAGATTTTAGGATTGTTTTTTCATGGCTTTGGTTTTCTGTAAATGAAAATAAAAAGTGAAATGTAAGCTTGGTCTTACATTTACGGAATACTTTCTATTCCATTGATGGCGGGAGGGTGGGATTTTAAATATATTATAATTCAGCACATATTCTCTATGTACTGGCTGCCACAGCCGAAACGTACGATTGATAACACCGAAAAATCTTCTGAAGGTCCCTATTTGCAAGGTCTAATGGCGGTTTGCAGGAGGTCCTTGTGCAGTCGTGGAAAAAAATATCATACCCTATCCGTTCTACAAATTTTCTGAAATTTGTTTATAAAAATGTGGTATTTTGATTATAATAAAATCTATTAAGCTATACAATTCCTAATCGCGGCAGAGGGATATATGGGGATACGCATTTTTTTTACATGGCTGCACTTATTAGGACGGTAATGATTGGAATTCAGATTTGTCCAACCTCGATTTTAACACGCCAAATCTTAAATATCTTTAATACTTAAATGGTTTGAGCAAGATATCTCATGGTTCACAAAGGATATATATGGTTTTTTAAATTAAATTTTGCTTTATTTTAACTTAACAGAGTTAATTCTTATGTGACTATAAGCTAAAAATCTTCCATGAACAATTTCATAAACTTGCAGTATATTCCTATAATTAAGGTAAGGATAAAGTATACATCAATAAAAATATGAGTGTTTTATTTTAATAAAAAATTGCGTGAGAAAAAGATTATACCTTTTACATGATTTGAATGATATCTTTTAAATACTACTCTGCCCATATATTGACATAAAACGAAATTGAAAGATTTTTTGAAAATAGGAAGAGCTTTTAAAATATCGATATTGGCATATGAAGTATAATTTTTGTTAAAAGCTAATATAGATTATACATGAATATCTTCCAAGAAATCTGCAGTTTTCAGTCACATCATGAATATTTTGTGTTCATGTAGCATCTTTGTTTCCGTAACATTAAGACTTTGCTTAGAACCGACTTAAGAGATTTTAGGATTGTTTTTTCATGGCTTTGGTTTTCTGTAAATGAAAATAAAAAGTGAAATGTAAGCTTGGTCTTACATTTACGGAATACTTTTCTATTCCCTTGATGGCGGGAGGGTGGGATTTTAAATATATTATAATTCAGCACATATTCTCTATGTACTGGCTGCCACAGCCAAAACGTACGATTGATAACACCGAAAAATCTTCTGAAGGTCCCTATTTGCAAGGTCTAATGGCGGTTTGCAGGAGGTCCTTGTGCAGTCGTGGAAAAAAAAAATCATACCCTATCCGTTCTACAAATTTTCTGAAATTTGTTTATAAAAATGTGGTATTTTGATTATAATAAAATCTATTAAGCTATACTATTCCTAATCGCGGCAGAGGGATATATGGGGATACGCATTTTTTTTACATGGCTGCACTTATTAGGACGGTAATGATTGGAATTCAGATTTGTCCAACCTCGATTTTAACACGCCAAATCTTAAATATCTTTAATACTTAAATGGTTTGAGCAGGATATCTCATGGTTCACAAAGGATATATAGGACTTTTTAAATGAAATTTTGCTTTATTTTAACTTAACAGTTAATTTTTATGTTACTATAAGCTAAAAATCTTCCATGAACAATTTCATAAACTTGCAGTATATTCCTATAATTAAGGTAAGGATAAAGTATACATCAATAAAAATATGGGTGTTTTATTTTAATAAAAAATTGCGTGAGGAAAAGATTATACCTTTTACATGATTTGAATGATATTTTTTAAATACTACTCTGCCCATATATTGACATAGAACGAAATTGAAAGAATTTTTGAAAATAGGAAGAGCTTTTAAAATATCGATATTGGCATATGAAGTATAATTTTTCTTAAAAGCTAATATAGATTATACATGAATATCTTCCAAGAAATCTGCAATTTTCAGTCACATCATGAATATTTTGTGTTCATGTAGCATCTTTGTTTCCGTAACACTAAGACTTTGCTTAGAACCGACTTAAGAGATTTTAGGATTGTTTTTTCATGGCTTTGGTTTTCTGTAAAGAAAATAAAAAGTGAAATGTAAGCTTGGTCTTACATTTACGGAATACTTTTCTATTCCATTGATGGCGGGAGGGTGGGATTTTAAATATATTATAATTCAGCACATATTCTCTATGTACTGGCTGCCACAGCCGAAACGTACGATTGATAACACCGAAAAATCTTCTGAAGGTCCCTATTTGCAAGGTCTAATGGCGGTTTGCAGGAGGTCCTTGTGCAGTCGTGGAAAAAAAAATCATACCCTATCCGTTCTACAAATTTTCTGAAATTTGTTTATAAAAATGTGGTATTTTGATTTTAATAAAATCTATTAAGCTATACTATTCCTAATCGCGGCAGAGGGATATATGGGGATACGCATTTTTTTTACATGGCTGCACTTATTAGGACGGTAATGATTGGAATTCAGATTTGTCCAACCTCGATTTTAACACGCCAAATCTTAAATATCTTTAATACTTAAATGGTTTGAGCAAGATATCTCATGGTTCACAAAGGATATATATGGTTTTTTAAATTAAATTTTGCTTTATTTTAACTTAACAGAGTTAATTCTTATGTGACTATAAGCTAAAAATCTTCCATGAACAATTTCATAAACTTGCAGTATATTCCTATAATTAAGGTAAGGATAAAGTATACATCAATAAAAATATGAGTGTTTTATTTTAATAAAAAATTGCATGAGGAAAAGATTATACCTTTTACATGATTTGAATGATATCTTTTAAATACTACTCTGCCCATATATTGACATAAAACGAAATTGAAAGAATTTTTGAAAATAGGAAGAGCTTTTAAAATATCGATATTGGCATATGAAGTATAATTTTTGTTAAAAGCTAATATAGATTATACATGAATATCTTCCAAGAAATCTGCAATTTTCAGTCACATCATGAATATT
This sequence comes from Maratus speciosus, assembly GCA_963932465.1. NCBI lineage: Eukaryota > Metazoa > Arthropoda > Arachnida > Araneae > Salticidae > Maratus > Maratus speciosus. The sequence goes on along the minus strand of CAWVRF010000734.1, from coordinate 458,840 downwards.
TTGTGTTCATGTAGCATCTTTGTTTCCGTAACATTAAGACTTTGCTTAGAACCGACTTAAGAGATTTTAGGATTGTTTTTTCATGGCTTTGGTTTTCTGTAAATGAAAATAAAAAGTGAAATGTAAGCTTGGTCTTACATTTACGGAATACTTTTCTATTCCCTTGATGGCGGGAGGGTGGGATTTTAAATATATTATAATTCAGCACATATTCTCTATGTACTGGCTGCCACAGCCAAAACGTACGATTGATAACACCGAAAAATCTTCTGAAGGTCCCTATTTGCAAGGTCTAATGGCGGTTTGCAGGAGGTCCTTGTGCAGTCGTGGAAAAAAAAAATCATACCCTATCCGTTCTACAAATTTTCTGAAATTTGTTTATAAAAATGTGGTATTTTGATTATAATAAAATCTATTAAGCTATACTATTCCTAATCGCGGCAGAGGGATATATGGGGATAGGCATTTTTTTTACATGGCTGCACTTATTAGGACGGTAATGATTGGAATTCAGATTTGTCCAACCTCGATTTTAACACGCCAAATCTTAAATATCTTTAATACTTAAATGGTTTGAGCAGGATATCTCATGGTTCACAAAGGATATATAGGACTTTTTAAATGAAATTTTGCTTTATTTTAACTTAACAGTTAATTTTTATGTGACTATAAGCTAAAAATCTTCCATGAACAATTTCATAAACTTGCAGTATATTCCTATAATTAAGGTAAGGATAAAGTATACATCAATAAAAATATGGGTGTTTTATTTTAATAAAAAATTGCGTGAGGAAAAGATTATACCTTTTACATGATTTGAATGATATTTTTTAAATACTACTCTGCCAATATATTGACATAGAACGAAATTGAAAGAATTTTTGAAAATAGGAAGAGCTTTTAAAATATCGATATTGGCATATGAAGTATAATTTTTCTTAAAAGCTAATATAGATTATACATGAATATCTTCCAAGAAATCTGCAATTTTCAGTCACATCATGAATATTTTGTGTTCATGTAGCATCTTTGTTTCCGTAACACTAAGACTTTGCTTAGAACCGACTTAAGAGATTTTAGGATTGTTTTTTCATGGCTTTGGTTTTCTGTAAAGAAAATGAAAAGTGAAATGTAAGCTTGGTCTTACATTTACGGAATACTTTTCTATTCCATTGATGGCGGGAGGGTGGGATTTTAAATATATTATAATTCAGCACATATTCTCTATGTACTGGCTGCCACAGCCGAAACGTACGATTGATAACACCGAAAAATCTTCTGAAGGTCCCTATTTGCAAGGTCTAATGGCGGTTTGCAGGAGGTCCTTGTGCAGTCGTGGAAAAAAAAATCATACCCTATCCGTTCTACAAATTTTCTGAAATTTGTTTATAAAAATGTGGTATTTTGATTATAATAAAATCTATTAAGCTATACTATTCCTAATCGCGGCAGAGGGATATATGGGGATACGCATTTTTTTTACATGGCTGCACTTATTAGGACGGTAATGATTGGAATTCAGATTTGTCCAACCTCGATTTTAACACGCCAAATCTTAAATATCTTTAATACTTAAATGGTTTGAGCAAGATATCTCATGGTTCACAAAGGATATATATGGTTTTTTAAATTAAATTTTGCTTTATTTTAACTTAACAGAGTTAATTCTTGTGTGACTATAAGCTAAAAATCTTCCATGAACAATTTCATAAACTTGCAGTATATTCCTATAATTAAGGTAAGGATAAAGTATACATCAATAAAAATATGAGTGTTTTATTTTAATAAAAAATTGCGTGAGGAAAAGATTATACCTTTTACATGATTTGAATGATATTTTTTAAATACTACTCTGCCCATATATTGACATAGAACGAAATTGAAAGAATTTTTGAAAATAGGAAGAGCTTTTAAAATATCGATATTGGCATATGAAGTATAATTTTTGTTAAAAGCTAATATAGATTATACATGAATATCTTCCAAGAAATCTGCAATTTTCAGTCACATCATGAATATTTTGTGTTCATGTAGCATCTTTGTTTCCGTAACATTAAGACTTTGCTTAGAACCGACTTAAGAGATTTTAGGATTGTTTTTTCATGGCTTTGGTTTTCTGTAAAGAAAATAAAAAGTGAAATGTAAGCTTGGTCTTACATTTACGGAATACTTTTCTATTCCCTTGATGGCGGGAGGGTGGGATTTTAAATATATTATAATTCAGCACATATTCTCTATGTACTGGCTGCCACAGCCAAAACGTACGATTGATAACACCGAATAATCTTCTGAAGGTCCCTATTTGCAAGGTCTAATGGCGGTTTGCAGGAGGTCCTTGTGCAGTCGTGGAAAAAAAAAATCATACCCTATCCGTTCTACAAATTTTCTGAAATTTGTTTATAAAAATGTGGTATTTTGATTATAATAAAATCTATTAAGCTATACAATTCCTAATCGCGGCAGAGGGATATATGGGGATACGCATTTTTTTTACATGGCTGCACTTATTAGGACGGTAATGATTGGAATTCAGATTTGTCCAACCTCGATTTTAACACGCCAAATCTTAAATATCTTTAATACTTAAATGGTTTGAGCAGGATATCTCATGGTTCACAAAGGATATATAGGGTTTTTTAAATGAAATTTTGCTTTATTTTAACTTAACAGAGTTAATTCTTATGTGACTATAAGCTAAAAATCTTCCATGAACAATTTCATAAACTTGCAGTATATTCCTATAATTAAGGTAAGGATAAAGTATACATCAATAAAAATATGGGTGTTTTATTTTAATAAAAAATTGCGTGAGGAAAAGATTATACCTTTTACATGATTTGAATGATATTTTTTAAATACTACTCTGCCCATATATTGACATAGAACGAAATTGAAAGAATTTTTGAAAATAAGAAGAGCTTTTAAAATATCGATATTGGCATATGAAGTATAATTTTTGTTAAAAGCTAATATAGATTATACATGAATATCTTCCAAGAAATCTGCAATTTTCAGTCACATCATGAATATTTTGTGTTCATGTAGCATCTTTGTTTCCGTAACATTAAGACTTTGCTTAGAACCGACATAAGAGATTTTAGGATTGTTTTTTCATGGCTTTTGTTTTCTGTAAATGAAAATAAAAAGTGAAATGTAAGCTTGGTCTTACATTTACGGAATACTTTTCTATTCCCTTGATGGCGGGAGGGTGGGATTTTAAATATATTATAATTCAGCACATATTCTCTATGTACTGGCTGCCACAGCCGAAACGTACGATTGATAACACCGAAAAATCTTCTGAAGGTCCCTATTTGCAAGGTCTAATGGCGGTTTGCAGGAGGTCCTTGTGCAGTCGTGGAAAAAAAAATCATACCCTATCCGTTCTACAAATTTTCTGAAATTTGTTTATAAAAATGGTATTTTGATTATAATAAAATCTATTAAGCTATACTATTCCTAATCGCGGCAGAGGGATATATGGGGATACGCATTTTTTTTACATGGCTGCACTTATTAGGACGGTAATGATTGGAATTCAGATTTGTCCAACCTCGATTTTAACACGCCAAATCTTAAATATCTTTAATACTTAAATGGTTTGAGCAGGATATATCATGGTTCACAAAGGATATATAGGACTTTTTAAATGAAATTTTGCTTTATTTTAACTTAACAGAGTTAATTCTTATGTGACTATAAGCTAAAAATCTTCCATGAACAATTTCATAAACTTGCAGTATATTCCTATAATTAAGGTAAGGATAAAGTATACATCAATAAAAATATGGGTGTTTTATTTTAATAAAAAATTGCGTGAGGAAAAGATTATACCTTTTACATGATTTGAATGATATTTTTTAAATACTACTCTGCCCATATATTGACATAGAACGAAATTGAAAGAATTTTTGAAAATAGGAAGAGCTTTTAAAATATCGATATTGGCATATGAAGTATAATTTTTGTTAAAAGCTAATATAGATTATACATGAATATCTTCCAAGAAATCTGCAATTTTCAGTCACATCATGAATATTTTGTGTTCATGTAGCATCTTTGTTTCCGTAACATTAAGACTTTGCTTAGAACCGACTTAAGAGATTTTAGGATTGTTTTTTCATGGCTTTGGTTTTCTGTAAAGAAAATAAAAAGTGAAATGTAAGCTTGGTCTTACATTTACGGAATACTTTTCTATTCCATTGATGGCGGGAGGGTGGGATTTTAAATATATTATAATTCAGCACATATTCTCTATGTACTGGCTGCCACAGCCGAAACGTACGATTGATAACACCGAAAAATCTTCTGAAGGTCCCTATTTGAGAGGTCTAATGGCGGTTTGCAGGAGGTCCTTGTGCAGTCGTGGAAAAAGAAATCATACCCTATCCGTTCTACAAATTTTCTGAAATTTGTTTATAAAAATGTGGTATTTTGATTATAATAATATCTATTAAGCTATGCTATTCCTAATCGCGGCAGTGGGATATATGGGGATACGCATTTTTTTTACATGGCTGCACTTATTAGGACGGTAATGATTGGAGTTCAGATTTGTCCAACCTCGATTTTAACACGCCAAATCTTAAATATCTTTAATACTTAAATGGTTTGAGCAGGATATCTCATGGTTCACAAAGGATATATAGGACTTTTTAAATGAAATTTTGCTTTATTTTAACTTAACAGAGTTAATTCTTATGTGACTATAAGCTAAAAATTTTCCATGAACAATTTCATAAACTTGCAGTATATTCCTATAATTAAGGTAAGGATAAAGTATACATCAATAAAAATATGGGTGTTTTATTTTAATAAAAAATTGCGTGAGGAAAAGATTATACCTTTTACATAATTTGAATGATATTTTTTAAATACTACTCTGCCCATATATTGACATAGAACGAAATTGAAAGAATTTTTGAAAATAGGAAGAGCTTTTAAAATATCGATATTGGCATATGAAGTATAATTTTTGTTAAAAGCTAATATAGATTATACATGAATATCTTCCAAGAAATCTGCAATTTTCAGTCACATCATGAATATTTTGTGTTCATGTAGCATCTTTGTTTCCGTAACATTAAGACTTTGCTTAGAACCGACTTAAGAGATTTTAGGATTGTTTTTTCATGGCTTTGGTTTTCTGTAAAGAAAATAAAAAGTGAAATGTAAGCTTGGTCTTACATTTACGGAATACTTCTCTATTCCCTAGATGGCGGGAGGTTGGGATTTTAAATATATTATAATTCAGCACATATTCTCTATGTACTGGCTGCCACAGCCGAAACGTACGATTGATAACACCGAAAAATCTTCTGAAGGTCCCTATTTGCAAGGTCTAATGGCGGTTTGCAGGAGGTCCTTGTGCAGTCGTGGAAAAAAAAATCATACCCTATCCGTTCCACAAATTTTCTGAAATTTGTTTATAAAAATGTGGTATTTTGATTATAATAAAATCTATTAAGCTATACTATTCCTAATCGCGGCAGAGGGATATATGGGTATACGCATTTTTTTTACATGGCTGCACTTATTAGGACGGTAATGATTGGGATTCAGATTTGTCCAACCTCGATTTTAACACGCCAAATGTTAAATATCTTTAATACTTAAATGGTTTGAGCAGGATATCTCATGGTTCACAAAGGATATATAGGACTTTTTAAATGAAATTTTGCTTTATTTTAACTTAACAGAGTTAATTCTTATGTGACTATAAGCTAAAAATCTTCCATGAACAATTTCATAAACTTGCAGTATATTCCTATAATTAAGGTAAGGATAAAGTATACATCAATAAAAATATGGGTGTTTTATTTTAATAAATAATTGCGTGAGGAAAAGATTATACCTTTTACATGATTTGAATGATATTTTTTAAATACTACTCTGCCCATATATTGACATAGAACGAAATTGAAAGAATTTTTGAAAATAGGAAGAGCTTTTAAAATATCGATATTGGCATATGAAGTATAATTTTTGTTAAAAGCTAATATAGATTATACATGAATATCTTCCAAGAAATCTGCAATTTTCAGTCACATCATGAATATTTTGTGTTCATGTAGCATCTTTGTTTCCGTAACATTAAGACTTTGCTTAGAACCGACTTAAGAGATTTTAGGATTGTTTTTTCATGGCTTTGGTTTTCTGTAAATGAAAATAAAAAGTGAAATGTAAGCTTGGTCTTACATTTACGGAATACTTTTCTATTCCATTGATGGCGGGAGGGTGGGATTTTAAATATATTATAATTCAGCACATATTCTCTATGTACTGGCTGCCACAGCCGAAACGTACGATTGATAACACCGAAAAATCTTCTGAAGGTCCCTATTTGCAAGGTCTAATGGCGGTTTGCCGGAGGTCCTTGTGCAGTCGTGGAAAAAAAAATCATACCCTATCCGTTCTACAAATTTTCTGAAATTTGTTTATAAAAATGTGGTATTTTGATTATAATAAAATCTATTAAGCTATACTATTCCTAATCGCGGCAGAGGGATATATGGGGATACGCATTTTTTTACATGGCTGCACTTATTAGGACGGTAATGATTGGAATTCAGATTTGTCAGACCTCGATTTTAACACGCCAAATCTTAAATATCTTTAATACTTAAATGGTTTGAGCAGGATATCTCATGGTTCACAAAGGATATATAGGACTTTTTAAATTAAATTTTGCTTTATTTTAACTTAACAGAGTTAATTCTTATGAGACTATAAGCTAAAAATCTTCCATGAACAATTTCATAAAGTTGCAGTATATTCCTATAATTAAGGTAAGGATAAAGTATACATCAATAAAAATATGGGTGTTTTATTTTAATAAAAAATTGCGTGAGGAAAAGATTATACCTTTTACATAATTTGAATGATATTTTTTAAATACTACTCTGCCCATATATTGACATAGAACGAAATTGAAAGAATTTTTGAAAATAGGAAGAGCTTTTAAAATATCGATATTGGCATATGAAGTATAATTTTTCTTAAAAGCTAATATAGATTATACATGAATATCTTCCAAGAAATCTGCAATTTTCAGTCACATCATGAATATTTTGTGTTCATGTAGCATCTTTGTTTCCGTAACATTAAGACTTTGCTTAGAACCGACTTAAGAGATTTTAGGATTGTTTTTTCATGGCTTTGGTTTTCTGTAAATGAAAATTAAAAGTGAAATGTAAGCTTGGTCTTACATTTACGGAATACTTTTCTATTCCCTTGATGGCGGGAGGGTGGGATTTTAAATATATTATAATTCAGCTCATATTCTCTATGTACTGGCTGCCACAGCCGAAACGTACGATTGATAACACCGAAAAATCTTCTGAAGGTCCCTATTTGCAAGGTCTAATGGCGGTTTGCAGGAGGTCCTTGTGCAGTCGTGGAAAAAAAAATCATACCCTATCCGTTCTACAAATTTTCTGAAATTTGTTTATAAAAATGTGGTATTTTGATTATAATAAAATCTATTAAGCTATACTATTCCTAATCGCGGCAGAGGGATATATGGGGATACGCATTTTTTTTACATGGCTGCACTTATTAGGACGGTAATGATTGGAATTCAGATTTGTCCAACCTCGATTTTAACACGCCAAATCTTAAATATCTTTAATACTTAAATGGTTTGAGCAGGATATCTCATGGTTCACAAAGGATATATATGGTTTTTTAAATTAAATTTTGCTTTATTTTAACTTAACAGAGTTAATTCTTATGTGACTATAAGCTAAAAATTTTCGATGAACAATTTCATAAACTTGCAGTATATTCCTATAATTAAGGTAAGGATAAAGTATACATCAATAAAAATATGGGTGTTTTATTTTAATAAAAAATTGCGTGAGGAAAAGATTATACCTTTTACATAATTTGAATGATATTTTTTAAATACTACTCTGCCCATATATTGACATAGAACGAAATTGAAAGAATTTTTGAAAATAGGAAGAGCTTTTAAAATATCGATATTGGCATATGAAGTATAATTTTTGTTAAAAGCTAATATAGATTATACATGAATATCTTCCAAGAAATCTGCAATTTTCAGTCACATCATGAATATTTTGTGTTCATGTAGCATCTTTGTTTCCGTAACATTAAGACTTTGCTTAGAACCGACTTAAGAGATTTTAGGATTGTTTTTTCATGGCTTTGGTTTTCTGTAAAGAAAATAAAAAGTGAAATGTAAGCTTGGTCTTACATTTACGGAATACTTCTCTATTCCCTAGATGGCGGGAGGTTGGGATTTTAAATATATTATAATTCAGCACATATTCTCTATGTACTGGCTGCCACAGCCGAAACGTACGATTGATAACACCGAAAAATCTTCTGAAGGTCCCTATTTGCAAGGTCTAATGGCGGTTTGCAGGAGGTCCTTGTGCAGTCGTGGAAAAAAAAAATCATACCCTATCCGTTCCACAAATTTTCTGAAATTTGTTTATAAAAATGTGGTATTTTGATTATAATAAAATCTATTAAGCTATACTATTCCTAATCGCGGCAGAGGGATATATGGGTATACGCATTTTTTTTACATGGCTGCACTTATTCGGACGGTAATGATTGGGATTCAGATTTGTCCAACCTCGATTTTAACACGCCAAATCTTAAATATCTTTAATACTTAAATGGTTTGAGCAGGATATCTCATGGTTCACAAAGGATATATAGGACTTTTTAAATGAAATTTTGCTTTATTTTAACTTAACAGAGTTAATTCTTATGTGACTATAAGCTAAAAATCTTCCATGAACAATTTCATAAACTTGCAGTATATTCCTATAATTAAGGTAAGGATAAATTATACATCAATAAAAATATGGGTGTTTTATTTTAATAAATAATTGCGTGAGGAAAAGATTATACCTTTTACATGATTTGAATGATATTTTTTAAATACTACTCTGCCCATATATTGACATAGAACGAAATTGAAAGAATTTTTGAAAATAGGAAGAGCTTTTAAAATATCGATATTGGCATATGAAGTATAATTTTTGTTAAAAGCTAATATAGATTATACATGAATATCTTCCAAGAAATCTGCAATTTTCAGTCACATCATGAATATTTTGTGTTCATGTAGCATCTTTGTTTCCGTAACATTAAGACTTTGCTTAGAACCGACTTAAGAGATTTTAGGATTGTTTTTTCATGGCTTTGGTTTTCTGTAAATGAAAATAAAAAGTGAAATGTAAGCTTGGTCTTACATTTACGGAATACTTTTCTATTCCATTGATGGCGGGAGGGTGGGATTTTAAATATATTATAATTCAGCACATATTCTCTATGTACTGGCTGCCACAGCCGAAACGTACGATTGATAACACCGAAAAATCTTCTGAAGGTCCCTATTTGCAAGGTCTAATGGCGGTTTGCAGGAGGTCCTTGTGCAGTCGTGGGAAAAAAAATCATACCCTATCCGTTCTACAAATTTTCTGAAATTTGTTTATAAAAATGTGGTATTTTGATTATAATAAAATCTATTAAGCTATACTATTCCTAATCGCGGCAGAGGGATATATGGGGATACGCATTTTTTTACATGGCTGCACTTATTAGGACGGTAATGATTGGAATTCAGATTTGTCCAACCTCGATTTTAACACGCCAAATCTTAAATATCTTTAATACTTAAATGGTTTGAGCAGGATATCTCATGGTTCACAAAGGATATATAGGACTTTTTAAATTAAATTTTGCTTTATTTTAACTTAACAGAGTTAATTCTTATGAGACTATAAGCTAAAAATCTTCCATGAACAATTTCATAAACTTGCAGTATATTCCTATAATTAAGGTAAGGATAAAGTATACATCAATAAAAATATGGGTGTTTTATTTTAATAAAAAATTGCGTGAGGAAAAGATTATACCTTTTACATAATTTGAATGATATTTTTTAAATACTACTCTGCCCATATATTGACATAGAACGAAATTGAAAGAATTTTTGAAAATAGGAAGAGCTTTTAAAATATCGATATTGGCATATGAAGTATAATTTTTCTTAAAAGCTAATATAGATTATACATGAATATCTTCCAAGAAATCTGCAATTTTCAGTCACATCATGAATATTTTGTGTTCATGTAGCATCTTTGTTTCCGTAACATTAAGACTTTGCTTAGAACCGACTTAAGAGATTTTAGGATTGTTTTTTCATGGCTTTGGTTTTCTGTAAATGAAAATTAAAAGTGAAATGTAAGCTTGGTCTTACATTTACGGAATACTTTTCTATTCCCTTGATGGCGGGAGGGTGGGATTTTAAATATATTATAATTCAGTTCATATTCTCTATGTACTGGCTGCCACAGCCGAAACGTACGATTGATAACACCGAAAAATCTTCTGAAGGTCCCTATTTGCAAGGTCTAATGGCGGTTTGCAGGAGGTCCTTGTGCAGTCGTGGAAAAAAAAATCATACCCTATCCGTTCTACAAATTTTCTGAAATTTGTTTATAAAAATGTGGTATTTTGATTATAATAAAATCTATTAAGCTATACTATTCCTAATCGCGGCAGAGGGATATATGGGGATACGCATTTTTTTTACATGGCTGCACTTATTAGGACGGTAATGATTGGAATTCAGATTTGTCCAACCTCGATTTTAACACGCCAAATCTTAAATATCTTTAATACTTAAATGGTTTGAGCAGGATATCTCATGGTTCACAAAGGATATATATGGTTTTTTAAATTAAATTTTGCTTTATTTTAACTTAATAGAGTTAATTCTTATGTGACTATAAGCTAAAAATCTTCCATGAACAATTTCATAAACTTGCAGTATATTCCTATAATTAAGGTAAGGATAAAGTATACATCAATAAAAATATGGGTGTTTTATTTTAATAAAAAATTGCGTGAGGAAAAGATTATACCTTTTACATGATTTGAATGATATTTTTTAAATACTACTCTGCCCATATATTGACATAGAACGAAATTGAAAGAATTTTTGAAAATAGGAAGAGCTTTTAAAATATCGATATTGGCATATGAAGTATAATTTTTGTTAAAAGGTAATATAGATTATACATGAATATCTTCCAAGAAATCTGCAATTTTCAGTCACATCATGAATATTTTGTGTTCATGTAGCATCTTTGTTTCCGTAACATTAAGACTTTGCTTAGAACCGACTTAAGAGATTTTAGGATTGTTTTTTCATGGCTTTGGTTTTCTGTAAATGAAAATAAAAAGTGAAATGTAAGCTTGGTCTTACATTTACGGAATACTTTTCTATTCCCTTGATGGCGGGAGGTTGGGATTTTAAATATATTATAATTCAGCACATATTCTCTATGTACTGGCTGCCACAGCCGAAACGTACGATTGATAACACCGAAAAATCTTCTGAAGGTCCCTATTTGCAAGGTCTAATGGCGGTTTGCAGGAGGTCCTTGTGCAGTCGTGGAAAAAAAAATCATACCCTATCCGTTCCACAAATTTTCTGAAATTTGTTTATAAAAATGTGGTATTTTGATTATAATAAAATCTATTAAGCTATACTATTCCTAATCGCGGCAGAGGGATATATGGGTATACGCATTTTTTTTACATGGCTGCACTTATTAGGACGGTAATGATTGGGATTCAGATTTGTCCAACCTCGATTTTAACACGCCAAATCTTAAATATCTTTAATACTTAAATGGTTTGAGCAGGATATCTCATGGTTCACAAAGGATATATAGGACTTTTTAAATGAAATTTTGCTTTATTTTAACTTAACAGAGTTAATTCTTATGTGACTGTAAGCTAAAAATCTTCCATGAACAATTTCATAAACTTGCAGTATATTCCTATAATTAAGGTAAGGATAAAGTATACATCAATAAAAATATGGGTGTTTTATTTTAATAAATAATTGCGTGAGGAAAAGATTATACCTTTTACATGATTTGAATGATATTTTTTAAATACTACTCTGCCCATATATTGACATAGAACGAAATTGAAAGAATTTTTGAAAATAGGAAGAGCTTTTAAAATATCGATATTGGCATATGAAGTATAATTTTTGTTAAAAGCTAATATAGATTATACATGAATATCTTCCAAGAAATCTGCAATTTTCAGTCACATCATGAATATTTTGTGTTCATGTAGCATCTTTGTTTCCGTAACATTAAGACTTTGCTTAGAACCGACTTAAGAGATTTTAGGATTGTTTTTTCATGGCTTTGGTTTTCTGTAAATGAAAATAAAAAGTGAAATGTAAGCTTGGTCTTACATTTACGGAATACTTTTCTATTCCATTGATGGCGGGAGGGTGGGATTTTAAATATATTATAATTCAGCACATATTCTCTATGTACTGGCTGCCACAGCCGAAACGTACGATTGATAACACCGAAAAATCTTCTGAAGGTCCCTATTTGCAAGGTCTAATGGCGGTTTGCAGGAGGTCCTTGTGCAGTCGTGGAAAAAAAAATCATACCCTATCCGTTCTAAAATTTTCTGAAATTTGTTTATAAAAATGTGGTATTTTGATTATAATAAAATCTATTAAGCTATACTATTCCTAATCGCGGCAGAGGGATATATGGGGATACGCATTTTTTTACATGGCTGCACTTATTAGGACGGTAATGATTGGAATTCAGATTTGTCCAACCTCGATTTTAACACGCCAAATCTTAAATATCTTTAATACTTAAATGGTTTGAGCAGGATATCTCATGGTTCACAAAGGATATATAGGACTTTTTAAATTTAATTTTGCTTTATTTTAACTTAACAGAGTTAATTCTTATGAGACTATAAGCTAAAAATCTTCCATGAACAATTTCATAAACTTGCAGTATATTCCTATAATTAAGGTAAGGATAAAGTATACATCAATAAAAATATGGGTGTTTTATTTTAATAAAAAATTGCGCGAGGAAAAGATTATACCTTTTACATAATTTGAATGATATTTTTTAAATACTACTCTGCCCATATATTGACATAGAACGAAATTGAAAGAATTTTTGAAAATAGGAAGAGCTTTTAAAATATCGATATTGGCATATGAAGTATAATTTTTCTTAAAAGCTAATATAGATTATACATGAATATCTTCCAAGAAATCTGCAATTTTCAGTCACATCATGAATATTTTGTGTTCATGTAGCATCTTTGTTTCCGTAACATTAAGACTTTGCTTAGAACCGACTTAAGAGATTTTAGGATTGTTTTTTCATGGCTTTGGTTTTCTGTAAATGAAAATAAAAAGTGAAATGTAAGCTTGGTCTTACATTTACGGAATACTTTTCTATTCCCTTGATGGCGGGAGGGTGGGATTTTAAATATATTATAATTCAGCACATATTCTCTATGTACTGGCTGCCACAGCCGAAACGTACGATTGATAACACCGAAAAATCTTCTGAAGGTCCCTATTTGCAAGGTCTAATGGCGGTTTGCAGGAGGTCCTTGTGCAGTCGTGGAAAAAAAAATCATACCCTATCCGTTCTACAAATTTTCTGAAATTTGTTTATAAAAATGTGGTATTTTGATTATAATAAAATCTATTAAGCTATACTATTCCTAATCGCGGCAGAGGGATATATGGGGATACGCATTTTTTTTACATGGCTGCACTTATTAGGACGGTAATGATTGGAATTCAGATTTGTCCAACCTCGATTTTAACACGCCAAATCTTAAATATCTTTAATACTTAAATGGTTTGAGCAGGATATCTCATGGTTCACAAAGGATATATAGGACTTGTTAAATTTAATTTTGCTTTATTTTAACTTAACAGAGTTAATTCTTATGTGACTATAAGCTAAAAATCTTCCATGAACAATTTCATAAACTTGCAGTATATTCCTATAATTAAGGTAAGGATAAAGTATACATCAATAAAAATATGGGTGTTTTATTTTAATAAAAAATTGCGTGAGGAAAAGACTATACCTTTTACATGATTTGAATGATATTTTTTAAATACTACTCTGCCCATATAATGACATAGAACGAAATTGAAAGAATTTTTGAAAATAGGAAGAGCTTTTAAAATATCTATATTGGCATATGAAGTATAATTTTTGTTAAAAGGTAATATAGATTATACATGAATATCTTCCAAGAAATCTGCAATTTTCAGTCACATCATGAATATTTTGTGTTCATGTAGCATCTTTGTTTCCGTAACATTAAGACTTTGCTTAGAACCGACTTAAGAGATTTTAGGATTGTTTTTTCATGGCTTTGGTTTTCTGTAAATGAAAATAAAAAGTGAAATGTAAGCTTGGTCTTACATTTACGGAATACTTTTCTATTCCCTTGATGGCGGGAGGTTGGGATTTTAAATATATTATAATTCAGCACATATTCTCTATGTACTGGCTGCCACAGCCGAAACGTACGATTGATAACACCGAAAAATCTTCTGAAGGTCCCTATTTGCAAGGTCTAATGGCGGTTTGCAGGAGGTCCTTGTGCAGTCGTGGAAAAAAAAATCATACCCTATCCGTTCCACAAATTTTCTGAAATTTGTTTATAAAAATGTGGTATTTTGATTATAATAAAATCTATTAAGCTATACTATTCCTAATCGCGGCAGAGGGATATATGGGGATACGCATTTTTTTACATGGCTGCACTTATTAGGACGGTAATGATTGGAATTCAGATTTGTCCAACCTCGATTTTAACACGCCAAATCTTAAATATCTTTAATACTTAAATGGTTTGAGCAGGATATCTCATGGTTCACAAAGGATATATAGGACTTTTTAAATTTAATTTTGCTTTATTTTAACTTAACAGAGTTAATTCTTATGAGACTATAAGCTAAAAATCTTCCATGAACAATTTCATAAACTTGCAGTATATTCCTATAATTAAGGTAAGGATAAAGTATACATCAATAAAAATATGGGTGTATTATTTTAATAAAAAATTGCGTGAGGAAAAGATTATACCTTTTACATAATTTGAATGATATTTTTTAAATACTACTCTGCCCATATATTGACATAGAACGAAATTGAAAGAATTTTTGAAAATAGGAAGAGCTTTTAAAATATCGATATTGGCATATGAAGTATAATTTTTCTTAAAAGCTAATATAGATTATACATGAATATCTTCCAAGAAATCTGCAATTTTCAGTCACATCATGAATATTTTGTGTTCATGTTGCATCTTTGTTTCCGTAACATTAAGACTTTGCTTAGAACCGACTTAAGAGATTTTAGGATTGTTTTTTCATGGCTTTGGTTTTCTGTAAATGAAAATAAAAAGTGAAATGTAAGCTTGGTCTTACATTTACGGAATACTTTTCTATTCCCTAGATGGCGGGAGGGTGGGATTTTAAATATATTATAATTCAGCACATATTCTCTATGTACTGGCTGCCACAGCCGAAACGTACGATTGATAACACCGAAAAATCTTCTGAAGGTCCCTATTTGCAAGGTCTAATGGCGGTTTGCAGGAGGTCCTTGTGCAGTCGTGGAAAAAAAATCATACCCTATCCGTTCTACAAATTTTCTGAAATTTGTTTATAAAAATGTGGTATTTTGATTATAATAAAATCTATAAAGCTATACAATTCCTAATCGCGGCAGAGGGATATATGGGGATACGCATTTTTTTTTACATGGCTGCACTTATTAGGACGGTAATGATTGGAATTCAGATTTGTCCAACCTCGATTTTAACACGCCAAATCTTAAATATCTTTAATACTTAAATGGTTTGAGCAGGATATCTCATGGTTCACAAAGGATATATAGGACTTGTTAAATTTAATTTTGCTTTATTTTAACTTAACAGAGTTAATTCTTATGTGACTATAAGCTAAAAATCTTCCATGAACAATTTCATAAACTTGCAGTATATTCCTATAATTAAGGTAAGGATAAAGTATACATCAATAAAAATATGGGTGTTTTATTTTAATAAAAAATTGCGTGAGGAAAAGACTATACCTTTTACATGATTTGAATGATATTTTTTAAATACTACTCTGCCCATATATTGACATAGAACGAAATTGAAAGAATTTTTGAAAATAGGAAGAGCTTTTAAAATATCGATATTGGCATATGAAGTATAATTTTTGTTAAAAGGTAATATAGATTATACATGAATATCTTCCAAGAAATCTGCAATTTTCAGTCACATCATGAATATTTTGTGTTCATGTAGCATCTTTGTTTCCGTAACATTAAGACTTTGCTTAGAACCGACTTAAGAGATTTTAGGATTGTTTTTTCATGGCTTTGGTTTTCTGTAAATGAAAATAAAAAGTGAAATGTAAGCTTGGTCTTACATTTACGGAATACTTTTCTATTCCCTTGATGGCGGGAGGGTGGGATTTTAAATATATTATAATTCAGCACATATTCTCTATGTACTGGCTGCCACAGCCGAAACGTACGATTGATAACACCGAAAAATCTTCTGAAGGTCCCTATTTGCAAGGTCTAATGGCGGTTTGCAGGAGGTCCTTGTGCAGTCGTGGAAAAAAAAATCATACCCTATCCGTTCTACAAATTTTCTGAAATTTGTTTATAAAAATGTGGTATTTTGATTATAATAAAATCTATTAAGCTATACTATTCCTAATCGCGGCAGAGGGATATATGGGGATACGCATTTTTTTTACATGGCTGCACTTATTAGGACGGTAATGATTGGAATTCAGATTTGTCCAACCTCGATTTTAACACGCCAAATCTTAAATATCTTTAATACTTAAATGGTTTGAGCAGGATATCTCATGGTTCGCAAAGGATATATAGGACTTGTTAAATTTAATTTTGCTTTATTTTAACTTAACAGAGTTAATTCTTATGTGACTATAAGCTAAAAATCTTCCATGAACAATTTCATAAACTTGCAGTATATTCCTATAATTAAGGTAAGGATAAAGTATACATCAATAAAAATATGGGTGTTTTATTTTAATAAAAAATTGCGTGAGGAAAAGATTATACCTTTTACATGATTTGAATGATATTTTTTAAATACTACTCTGCCCATATATTGACATAGAACGAAATTGAAAGAATTTTTGAAAATAGGAAGAGCTTTTAAAATATCTATATTGGCATATGAAGTATAATTTTTGTTAAAAGGTAATATAGATTATACATGAATATCTTCCAAGAAATCTGCAATTTTCAGTCACATCATGAATATTTTGTGTTCATGTAGCATCTTTGTTTCCGTAACATTAAGACTTTGCTTAGAACCGACTTAAGAGATTTTAGGATTGTTTTTTCATGGCTTTGGTTTTCTGTAAATGAAAATAAAAAGTGAAATGTAAGCTTGGTCTTACATTTACGGAATACTTTTCTATTCCCTTGATGGCGGGAGGTTGGGATTTTAAATATATTATAATTCAGCACATATTCTCTATGTACTGGCTGCCACAGCCGAAACGTACGATTGATAACACCGAAAAATCTTCTGAAGGTCCCTATTTGCAAGGTCTAATGGCGGTTTGCAGGAGGTCCTTGTGCAGTCGTGGAAAAAAAAATCATACCCTATCCGTTCCACAAATTTTCTGAAATTTGTTTATAAAAATGTGGTATTTTGATTATAATAAAATCTATTAAGCTATACTATTCCTAATCGCGGCAGAGGGATATATGGGGATACGCATTTTTTTACATGGCTGCACTTATTAGGACGGTAATGATTGGAATTCAGATTTGTCCAACCTCGATTTTAACACGCCAAATCTTAAATATCTTTAATACTTAAATGGTTTGAGCAGGATATCTCATGGTTCACAAAGGATATATAGGACTTTTTAAATTTAATTTTGCTTTATTTTAACTTAACAGAGTTAATTCTTATGAGACTATAAGCTAAAAATCTTCCATGAACAATTTCATAAACTTGCAGTATATTCCTATAATTAAGGTAAGGATAAAGTATACATCAATAAAAATATGGGTGTTTTATTTTAATAAAAAATTGCGTGAGGAAAAGATTATACCTTTTACATAATTTGAATGATATTTTTTAAATACTACTCTGCCCATATATTGACATAGAACGAAATTGAAAGAATTTTTGAAAATAGGAAGAGCTTTTAAAATATCGATATTGGCATATGAAGTATAATTTTTCTTAAAAGCTAATATAGATTATACATGAATATCTTCCAAGAAATCTGCAATTTTCAGTCACATCATGAATATTTTGTGTTCATGTAGCATCTTTGTTTCCGTAACATTAAGACTTTGCTTAGAACCGACTTAAGAGATTTTAGGATTGTTTTTTCATGTCTTTGGTTTTCTGTAAATGAAAATAAAAAGTGAAATGTAAGCTTGGTCTTACATTTACGGAATACTTTTCTATTCCCTTGATGGAGGGAGGGTGGGATTTTAAATATATTATAATTCAGCACATATTCTCTATGTACTGGCTGCCACAGCCGAAACGTACGATTGATAACACCGAAAAATCTTCTGAAGGTCCCTATTTGCAAGGTCTAATGGCGGTTTGCAGGAGGTCCTTGTGCAGTCGTGGAAAAAAAAATCATACCCTATCCGTTCTACAAATTTTCTGAAATTTGTTTATAAAAATGTGGTATTTTGATTATAATAAAATCTATTAAGCTATACTATTCCTAATCGCGGCAGAGGGATATATGGGGATACGCATTCTTTTTACATGGCTGCACTTATTAGGACGGTAATGATTGGAATTCAGATTTGTCCAACCTCGATTTTAACACGCCAAATCTTAAATATCTTTAATACTTAAATGGTTTGAGCAGGATATCTCATGGTTCACAAAGGATATATATGGTTTTTTAAATTAAATTTTGCTTTATTTTAACTTAACAGAGTTAATTCTTATGTGACTATAAGCTAAAAATCTTCCATGAACAATTTCATAAACTTGCAGTATATTCCTATAATTAAGGTAAGGATAAAGTATACATCAATAAAAATATGGGTGTTTTATTTTAATAAAAAATTGCGTGAGGAAAAGATTATACCTTTTACATGATTTGAATGATATTTTTTAAATACTACTCTGCCCATATATTGACATAGAACGAAATTGAAAGAATTTTTGAAAATAGGAAGAGCTTTTAAAATATCGATATTGGCATATGAAGTGTAATTTTTGTTAAAAGCTAATATAGATTATACATGAATATCTTCCAAGAAATCTGCAATTTTCAGTCACATCATGAATATTTTGTGTTCATGTAGCATCTTTGTTTCCGTAACATTAAGACTTTGCTTAGAACCGACTTAAGAGATTTTAGGATTGTTTTTTCATGGCTTTGGTTTTCTGTAAATGAAAATAAAAAGTGAAATGTAAGCTTGGTCTTACATTTACGGAATACTTTTCTATTCCCTAGATGGCGGGAGGGTGGGATTTTAAATATATTATAATTCAGCACATATTCTCTATGTACTGGCTGCCACAGCCGAAACGTACGATTGATAACACCGAAAAATCTTCTGAAGGTCCCTATTTGCAAGGTCTAATGGCGGTTTGCAGGAGGTCCTTGTGCAGTCGTGGAAAAAAAATCATACCCTATCCGTTCTACAAATGTTCTGAAATTTGTTTATAAAAATGTGGTATTTTGATTATAATAAAATCTATTAAGCTATACAATTCCTAATCGCGGCAGAGGGATATATGGGGATACGCATTTTTTTTTACATGGCTGCACTTATTAGGACGGTAATGATTGGAATTCAGATTTGTCCAACCTCGATTTTAACACGCCAAATCTTAAATATCTTTAATACTTAAATGGTTTGAGCAGGATATCTCATGGTTCACAAAGGATATATAGGACTTGTTAAATTTAATTTTGCTTTATTTTAACTTAACAGAGTTAATTCTTATGTGACTATAAGCTAAAAATCTTCCATGAACAATTTCATAAACTTGCAGTATATTCCTATAATTAAGGTAAGGATAAAGTATACATCAATAAAAATATGGGTGTTTTATTTTAATAAAAAATTGCGTGAGGAAAAGACTATACCTTTTACATGATTTGAATGATATTTTTTAAATACTACTCTGCCCATATATTGACATAGAACGAAATTGAAAGAATTTTTGAAAATAGGAAGAGCTTTTAAAATATCGATATTGGCATATGAAGTATAATTTTTGTTAAAAGGTAATATAGATTATACATGAATATCTTCCAAGAAATCTGCAATTTTCAGTCACATCATGAATATTTTGTGTTCATGTAGCATCTTTGTTTCCGTAACATTAAGACTTTGCTTAGAACCGACTTAAGAGATTTTAGGATTGTTTTTTCATGGCTTTGGTTTTCTGTAAATGAAAATAAAAAGTGAAATGTAAGCTTGGTCTTACATTTACGGAATACTTTTCTATTCCCTTGATGGCGGGAGGTTGGGATTTTAAATATATTATAATTCAGCACATATTCTCTATGTACTGGCTGCCACAGCCGAAACGTACGATTGGTAACACCGAAAAATCTTCTGAAGGTCCCTATTTGCTAGGTCTAATGGCGGTTTGCAGGAGGTCCTTGTGCAGTCGTGGAAAAAAAAATCATACCCTATCCGTTCCACAAATTTTCTGAAATTTGTTTATAAAAATGTGGTATTTTGATTATAATAAAATCTATTAAGCTATACTATTCCTAATCGCGGCAGAGGGATATATGGGTATACGCATTTTTTTTACATGGCTGCACTTATTATGACGGTAATGATTGGGATTCAGATTTGTCCAACCTCGATTTTAACACGCCAAATCTTAAATATCTTTAATACTTAAATGGTTTGAGCAGGATATCTCATGGTTCACAAAGGATATATAGGACTTGTTAAATTTAATTTTGCTTTATTTTAACTTAACAGAGTTAATTCTTATGTGACTATAAGCTAAAAATCTTCCATGAACAATTTCATAAACTTGCAGTATATTCCTATAATTAAGGTAAGGATAAAGTATACATCAATAAAAATATGGGTGTTTTATTTTAATAAAAAATTGCGTGAGGAAAAGACTATACCTTTTACATGATTTGAATGATATTTTTTAAATACTACTCTGCCCATATATTGACATAGAACGAAATTGAAAGAATTTTTGAAAATAGGAAGAGCTTTTAAAATATCGATATTGGCATATGAAGTATAATTTTTGTTAAAAGGTAATATAGATTATACATGAATATCTTCCAAGAAATCTGCAATTTTCAGTCACATCATGAATATTTTGTGTTCATGTAGCATCTTTGTTTCCGTAACATTAAGACTTTGCTTAGAACCGACTTAAGAGATTTTAGGATTGTTTTTTCATGGCTTTGGTTTTCTGTAAATGAAAATAAAAAGTGAAATGTAAGCTTGGTCTTACATTTACGGAATACTTTTCTATTCCCTTGATGGCGGGAGGTTGGGATTTTAAATATATTATAATTCAGCACATATTCTCTATGTACTGGCTGCCACAGCCGAAACGTACGATTGGTAACACAGAAAAATCTTCTGAAGGTCCCTATTTGCTAGGTCTAATGGCGGTTTGCAGGAGGTCCTTGTGCAGTCGTGGAAAAAAAAATCATACCCTATCCGTTCCACAAATTTTCTGAAATTTGTTTATAAAAATGTGGTATTTTGATTATAATAAAATCTATTAAGCTATACTATTCCTAATCGCGGCAGAGGGATATATGGGTATACGCATTTTTTTTACATGGCTGCACTTATTAGGACGGTAATGATTGGGATTCAGATTTGTCCAACCTCGATTTTAACACGCCAAATCTTAAATATCTTTAATACTTAAATGGTTTGAGCAGGATATCTCATGGTTCACAAAGGATATATAGGACTTTTTAAATGAAATTTTGCTTTATTTTAACTTAACAGAGTTAATTCTTATGTGACTATAAGCTAAAAATCTTCCATGAACAATTTCATAAACTTGCAGTATATTCCTATAATTAAGGTAAGGATAAAGTATACATCAATAAAAATATGGGTGTTTTATTTTAATAAATAATTGCGTGAGGAAAAGATTATACCTTTTGCATGATTTGAATGATATTTTTTAAATACTACTCTGCCCATATATTGACATAGAACGAAATTGAAAGAATTTTTGAAAATAGGAAGAGCTTTTAAAATATCGATATTGGCATATGAAGTATAATTTTTGTTAAAAGCTAATATAGATTATACATGAATATCTTCCAAGAAATCTGCAATTTTCAGTCACATCATGAATATTTTGTGTTCATGTAGCATCTTTGTTTCCGTAACATTAAGACTTTGCTTAGAACCGACTTAAGAGATTTTAGGATTGTTTTTTCATGGCTTTGGTTTTCTGTAAATGAAAATAAAAAGTGAAATGTAAGCTTGGTCTTACATTTACGGAATACTTTTCTATTCCATTGATGGCGGGAGGGTGGGATTTTAAATATATTATAATTCAGCACATATTCTCTATGTACTGGCTGCCACAGCCGAAACGTACGTTTGATAACACCGAAAAATCTTCTGAAGGTCCCTATTTGCAAGGTCTAATGGCGGTTTGCAGGAGGTCCTTGTGCAGTCGTGGAAAAAAAAATCATACCCTATCCGTTCTACAAATTTTCTGAAATTTGTTTATAAAAATGTGGTATTTTGATTATAATAAAATCTATTAAGCTATACTATTCCTAATCGCGGCAGAGGGATATATGGGGATACGCATTTTTTTACATGGCTGCACTTATTAGGACGGTAATGATTGGAATTCAGATTTGTCCAACCTCGATTTTAACACGCCAAATCTTAAATATCTTTAATACTTAAATGGTTTGAGCAGGATATCTCATGGTTCACAAAGGATATATAGGACTTTTTAAATTTAATTTTGCTTTATTTTAACTTAACAGAGTTAATTCTTATGAGACTATAAGCTAAAAATCTTCCATGAACAATTTCATAAACTTGCAGTATATTCCTATAATTAAGGTAAGGATAAAGTATACATCAATAAAAATATGGGTGTTTTATTTTAATAAAAAATTGCGTGAGGAAAAGATTATACCTTTTACATAATTTGAATGATATTTTTTAAATACTACTCTGCCCATATATTGACATAGAACGAAATTGAAAGAATTTTTGAAAATAGGAAGAGCTTTTAAAATATCGATATTGGCATATGAAGTATAATTTTTCTTAAAAGCTAATATAGATTATACATGAATATCTTCCAAGAAATCTGCAATTTTCAGTCACATCATGAATATTTTGTGTTCATGTAGCATCTTTGTTTCCGTAACATTAAGACTTTGCTTAGAACCGACTTAAGAGATTTTAGGATTGTTTTTTCATGGCTTTGGTTTTCTGTAAATGAAAATAAAAAGTGAAATGTAAGCTTGGTCTTACATTTACGGAATACTTTTCTATTCCCTTGATGGCGGGAGGGTGGGATTTTAAATATATTATAATTCAGCACATATTCTCTATGTACTGGCTGCCACAGCCGAAACGTACGATTGATAACACCGAAAAATCTTCTGAAGGTCCCTATTTGCAAGGTCTAATGGCGGTTTGCAGGAGGTCCTTGTGCAGTCGTGGAAAAAAAAATCATACCCTATCCGTTCTACAAATTTTCTGAAATTTGTTTATAAAAATGTGGTATTTTGATTATAATAAAATCTATTAAGCTATACTATTCCTAATCGTGGCAGAGGGATATATGGGGATACGCATTCTTTTTACATGGCTGCACTTATTAGGACGGTAATGATTGGAATTCAGATTTGTCCAACCTCGATTTTAACACGCCAAATCTTAAATATCTTTAATACTTAAATGGTTTGAGCAGGATATCTCATGGTTCACAAAGGATATATATGGTTTTTTAAATTAAATTTTGCTTTATTTTAACTTAACAGAGTTAATTCTTATGTGACTATAAGCTAAAAATCTTCCATGAACAATTTCATAAACTTGCAGTATATTCCTATAATTAAGGTAAGGATAAAGTATACATCAATAAAAATATGGGTGTTTTATTTTAATAAAAAATTGCGTGAGGAAAAGATTATACCTTTTACATGATTTGAATGATATTTTTTAAATACTACTCTGCCCATATATTGACATAGAACGAAATTGAAAGAATTTTTGAAAATAGGAAGAGCTTTTAAAATATCGATATTGGCATATGAAGTATAATTTTTGTTAAAAGCTAATATAGATTATACATGAATATCTTCCAAGAAATCTGCAATTTTCAGTCACATCATGAATATTTTGTGTTCATGTAGCATCTTTGTTTCCGTAACATTAAGACTTTGCTTAGAACCGACTTAAGAGATTTTAGGATTGTTTTTTCATGGCTTTGGTTTTCTGTAAATGAAAATAAAAAGTGAAATGTAAGCTTGGTCTTACATTTACGGAATACTTTTCTATTCCCTAGATGGCGGGAGGGTGGGATTTTAAATATATTATAATTCAGCACATATTCTCTATGTACTGGCTGCCACAGCCGAAACGTACGATTGATAACACCGAAAAATCTTCTGAAGGTCCCTATTTGCAAGGTCTAATGGCGGTTTGCAGGAGGTCCTTGTGCAGTCGTGGAAAAAAAATCATACCCTAACCGTTCTACAAATTTTCTGAAATTTGTTTATAAAAATGTGGTATTTTGATTATAATAAAATCTATTAAGCTATACAATTCCTAATCGCGGCAGAGGGATATATGGGGATACGCATTTTTTTTTACATGGCTGCACTTATTAGGACGGTAATGATTGGAATTCAGATTTGTCCAACCTCGATTTTAACACGCCAAATCTTAAATATCTTTAATATTTAAATGGTTTGAGCAGGATATCTCATGGTTCACAAAGGATATATAGGACTTGTTAAATTTAATTTTGCTTTATTTTAACTTAACAGAGTTAATTCTTATGTGACTATAAGCTAAAAATCTTCCATGAACAATTTCATAAAGTTGCAGTATATTCCTATAATTAAGGTAAGGATAAAGTATACATCAATAAAAATATGGGTGTTTTATTTTAATAAAAAATTGCGTGAGGAAAAGACTATACCTTTTACATGATTTGAATGATATATTTTAAATACTACTCTGCCCATATATTGACATAGAACGAAATTGAAAGAATTTTTGAAAATAGGAAGAGCTTTTAAAATATCGATATTGGCATATGAAGTATAATTTTTGTTAAAAGGTAATATAGATTATACATGAATATCTTCCAAGAAATCTGCAATTTTCAGTCACATCATGAATATTTTGTGTTCATGTAGCATCTTTGTTTCCGTAACATTAAGACTTTGCTTAGAACCGACTTAAGAGATTTTAGGATTGTTTTTTCATGGCTTTGGTTTTCTGTAAATGAAAATAAAAAGTGAAATGTAAGCTTGGTCTTACATTTACGGAATACTTTTCTATTCCCTTGATGGCGGGAGGTTGGGATTTTAAATATATTATAATTCAGCACATATTCTCTATGTACTGGCTGCCACAGCCGAAACGTACGATTGATAACACCGAAAAATCTTCTGAAGGTCCCTATTTGCAAGGTCTAATGGCGGTTTGCAGGAGGTCCTTGTGCAGTCGTGGAAAAAAAAATCATACCCTATCCGTTCCACAAATTTTCTGAAATTTGTTTATAAAAATGTGGTATTTTGATTATAATAAAGTCTATTAAGCTATACTATTCCTAATCGCGGCAGAGGGATATATGGGTATACGCATTTTTTTTACATGGCTGCACTTATTAGGACGGTAATGATTGGGATTCAGATTTGTCCAACCTCGATTTTAACACGCCAAATCTTAAATATCTTTAATACTTAAATGGTTTGAGCAGGATATCTCATGGTTCACAAAGGATATATAGGACTTTTTAAATGAAATTTTGCTTTATTTTAACTTAACAGAGTTAATTCTTATGTGACTATAAGCTAAAAATCTTCCATGAACAATTTCATAAACTTGCAGTATATTCCTATAATTAAGGTAAGGATAAAGTATACATCAATAAAAATATGGGTGTTTTATTTTAATAAATAATTGCGTGAGGAAAAGACTATACCTTTTACATGATTTGAATGATATTTTTTAAATACTACTCTGCCCATATATTGACATAGAACGAAATTGAAAGAATTTTTGAAAATAGGAAGAGCTTTTAAAATATCGATATTGGCATATGAAGTATAATTTTTGTTAAAAGCTAATATAGATTATACATGAATATCTTCCAAGAAATCTGCAATTTTCAGTCACATCATGAATATTTTGTGTTCATGTAGCATCTTTGTTTCCGTAACATTAAGACTTTGCTTAGAACCGACTTAAGAGATTTTAGGATTGTTTTTTCATGGCTTTGGTTTTCTGTAAATGAAAATAAAAAGTGAAATGTAAGCTTGGTCTTACATTTACGGAATACTTTTCTATTCCCTTGATGGCGGGAGGGTGGGATTTTAAATATATTATAATTCAGCACATATTCTCTATGTACTCGCTGCCACAGCCGAAACGTACGATTGATAACACCGAAAAATCTTCTGAAGGTCCCTATTTGCAAGGTCTAATGGCGGTTTGCAGGAGGTCCTTGTGCAGTCGTGGAAAAAAAAATCATACCCTATCCGTTCTACAAATTTTCTGAAATTTGTTTATAAAAATGTGGTATTTTGATTATAATAAAATCTATTAAGCTATACTATTCCTAATCGCGGCAGAGGGATATATGGGGATACGCATTCTTTTTACATGGCTGCACTTATTAGGACGGTAATGATTGGAATTCAGATTTGTCCAACCTCGATTTTAACACGCCAAATCTTAAATATCTTTAATACTTAAATGGTTTGAGCAGGATATCTCATGGTTCACAAAGGATATATATGGTTTTTTAAATTAAATTTTGCTTTATTTTAACTTAACAGAGTTAATTCTTATGTGACTATAAGCTAAAAATCTTCCATGAACAATTTCATAAACGTGCAGTATATTCCTATAATTAAGGTAAGGATAAAGTATACATCAATAAAAATATGGGTGTTTTATTTTAATAAAAAATTGCGTGAGGAAAAGATTATACCTTTTACATGATTTGAATGATATTTTTTAAATACTACTCTGCCCATATATTGACATAGAACGAAATTGAAAGAATTTTTGAAAATAGGAAGAGCTTTTAAAATATCGATATTGGCATATGAAGTATAATTTTTGTTAAAAGCTAATATAGATTATACATGAATATCTTCCAAGAAATCTGCAATTTTCAGTCACATCATGAATATTTTGTGTTCATGTAGCATCTTTGTTTCCGTAACATTAAGACTTTGCTTAGAACCGACATAAGAGATTTTAGGATTGTTTTTTCATGGCTTTGGTTTTCTGTAAATGAAAATAAAAAGTGAAATGTAAGCTTGGTCTTACATTTACGGAATACTTTTCTATTCCCTAGATGGCGGGAGGGTGGGATTTTAAATATATTATAATTCAGCACATATTCTCTATGTACTGGCTGCCACAGCCGAAACGTACGATTGATAACACCGAAAAATCTTCTGAAGGTCCCTATTTGCAAGGTCTAATGGCGGTTTGCAGGAGGTCCTTGTGCAGTCGTGGAAAAAAAATCATACCCCATCCGTTCTACAAATTTTCTGAAATTTGTTTATAAAAATGTGGTATTTTGATTATAATAAAATCTATTAAGCTATACAATTCCTAATCGCGGCAGAGGGATATATGGGGATACGCATTTTTTTTACATGGCTGCACTTATTAGGACGGTAATGATTGGAATTCAGATTTGTCCAACCTCGATTTTAACACGCCAAATCTTAAATATCTTTAATACTTAAATGGTTTGAGCAGGATATCTCATGGTTCACAAAGGATATATAGGACTTGTTAAATTTAATTTTGCTTTATTTTAACTTAACAGAGTTAATTCTTATGTGACTATAAGCTAAAAATCTTCCATGAACAATTTCATAAACTTGCAGTATATTCCTATAATTAAGGTAAGGATAAAGTATACATCAATAAAAATATGGGTGTTTTATTTTAATAAAAAATTGCGTGAAGAAAAGACTATACCTTTTACATGATTTGAATGATATTTTTTAAATACTACTCTGCCCATATATTGACATAGAACGAAATTGAAAGAATTTTTGAAAATAGGAAGAGCTTTTAAAATATCTATATTGGCATATGAAGTGTAATTTTTGTTAAAAGGTAATATAGATTATACATGAATATCTTCCAAGAAATCTGCAATTTTCAGTCACATCATGAATATTTTGTGTTCATGTAGCATCTTTGTTTCCGTAACATTAAGACTTTGCTTAGAACCGACTTAAGAGATTTTAGGATTGTTTTTTC
Organism: Maratus speciosus; assembly: GCA_963932465.1. Taxonomy (NCBI): domain Eukaryota; kingdom Metazoa; phylum Arthropoda; class Arachnida; order Araneae; family Salticidae; genus Maratus; species Maratus speciosus. Next base: position 430,464 of record CAWVRF010000734.1, on the reverse strand, counting down.
ATGGCTTTGGTTTTCTGTAAATGAAAATAAAAAGTGAAATGTAAGCTTGGTCTTACATTTACGGAATACTTTTCTATTCCCTTGATGGCGGGAGGTTGGGATTTTAAATATATTATAATTCAGCACATATTCTCTATGTACTGGCTGCCACAGCCGAAACGTACGATTGATAACACCGAAAAATCTTCTGAAGGTCCCTATTTGCAAGGTCTAATGGCGGTTTGCAGGAGGTCCTTGTGCAGTCGTGGAAAAAAAAATCATACCCTATCCGTTCCACAAATTTTCTGAAATTTGTTTATAAAAATGTGGTATTTTGATTATAATAAAATCTATTAAGCTATACTATTCCTAATCGCGGCAGAGGGATATATGGGGATACGCATTTTTTTACATGGCTGCACTTATTAGGACGGTAATGATTGGAATTCAGATTTGTCCAACCTCGATTTTAACACGCCAAATCTTAAATATCTTTAATACTTAAATGGTTTGAGCAGGATATCTCATGGTTCACAAAGGATATATAGGACTTTTTAAATTTAATTTTGCTTTATTTTAACTTAACAGAGTTAATTCTTATGAGACTATAAGCTAAAAATCTTCCATGAACAATTTCATAAACTTGCAGTATATTCCTATAATTAAGGTAAGGATAAAGTATACATCAATAAAAATATGGGTGTTTTATTTTAATAAAAAATTGCGTGAGGAAAAGATTATACCTTTTACATAATTTGAATGATATTTTTTAAATACTACTCTGCCCATATATTGACATAGAACGAAATTGAAAGAATTTTTGAAAATAGGAAGAGCTTTTAAAATATCGATATTGGCATATGAAGTATAATTTTTCTTAAAAGCTAATATAGATTATACATGAATATCTTCCAAGAAATCTGCAATTTTCAGCCACATCATGAATATTTTGTGTTCATGTAGCATCTTTGTTTCCGTAACATTAAGACTTTGCTTAGAACCGACTTAAGAGATTTTAGGATTGTTTTTTCATGTCTTTGGTTTTCTGTAAATGAAAATAAAAAGTGAAATGTAAGCTTGGTCTTACATTTACGGAATACTTTTCTATTCCCTTGATGGCGGGAGGGTGGGATTTTAAATATATTATAATTCAGCACATATTCTCTATGTACTGGCTGCCACAGCCGAAACGTACGATTGATAACACCGAAAAATCTTCTGAAGGTCCCTATTTGCAAGGTCTAATGGCGGTTTGCAGGAGGTCCTTGTGCAGTCGTGGAAAAAAAAATCATACCCTATCCGTTCTACAAATTTTCTGAAATTTGTTTATAAAAATGTGGTATTTTGATTATAATAAAATCTATTAAGCTATACTATTCCTAATCGCGGCAGAGGGATATATGGGGATACGCATTCTTTTTACATGGCTGCACTTATTAGGACGGTAATGATTGGAATTCAGATTTGTCCAACCTCGATTTTAACACGCCAAATCTTAAATATCTTTAATACTTAAATGGTTTGAGCAGGATATCTCATGGTTCACAAAGGATATATATGGTTTTTTAAATTAAATTTTGCTTTATTTTAACTTAACAGAGTTAATTCTTATGTGACTATAAGCTAAAAATCTTCCATGAACAATTTCATAAACTTGCAGTATATTCCTATAATTAAGGTAAGGATAAAGTATACATCAATAAAAATATGGGTGTTTTATTTTAATAAAAAATTGCGTGAGGAAAAGATTATACCTTTTACATGATTTGAATGATATTTTTTAAATACTACTCTGCCCATATATTGACATAGAACGAAATTGAAAGAATTTTTGAAAATAGGAAGAGCTTTTAAAATATCGATATTGGCATATGAAGTATAATTTTTGTTAAAAGCTAATATAGATTATACATGAATATCTTCCAAGAAATCTGCAATTTTCAGTCACATCATGAATATTTTGTGTTCATGTAGCATCTTTGTTTCCGTAACATTAAGACTTTGCTTAGAACCGACTTAAGAGATTTTAGGATTGTTTTTTCATGGCTTTGGTTTTCTGTAAATGAAAATAAAAAGTGAAATGTAAGCTTGGTCTTACATTTACGGAATACTTTTCTATTCCCTAGATGGCGGGAGGGTGGGATTTTAAATATATTATAATTCAGCACATATTCTCTATGTACTGGCTGCCACAGCCGAAACGTACGATTGATAACACCGAAAAATCTTCTGAAGGTCCCTATTTGCAAGGTCTAATGGCGGTTTGCAGGAGGTCCTTGTGCAGTCGTGGAAAAAAAATCATACCCTATCCGTTCTACAAATTTTCTGAAATTTGTTTATAAAAATGTGGTATTTTGATTATAATAAAATCTATTAAGCTATACAATTCCTAATCGCGGCAGAGGGATATATGGGGATACGCATTTTTTTTTACATGGCTGCACTTATTAGGACGGTAATGATTGGAATTCAGATTTGTCCAACCTCGATTTTAACACGCCAAATCTTAAATATCTTTAATACTTAAATGGTTTGAGCAGGATATCTCATGGTTCACAAAGGATATATAGGACTTGTTAAATTTAATTTTGCTTTATTTTAACTTAACAGAGTTAATTCTTATGTGACTATAAGCTAAAAATCTTCCATGAACAATTTCATAAACTTGCAGTATATTCCTATAATTAAGGTAAGGATAAAGTATACATCAATAAAAATATGGGTGTTTTATTTTAATAAAAAATTGCGTGAGGAAAAGACTATACCTTTTACATGATTTGAATGATATTTTTTAAATACTACTCTGCCCATATATTGACATAGAACGAAATTGAAAGAATTTTTGAAAATAGGAAGAGCTTTTAAAATATCGATATTGGCATATGAAGTATAATTTTTGTTAAAAGGTAATATAGATTATACATGAATATCTTCCAAGAAATCTGCAATTTTCAGTCACGTCATGAATATTTTGTGTTCATGTAGCATCTTTGTTTCCGTAACATTAAGACTTTGCTTAGAACCGACTTAAGAGATTTTAGGATTGTTTTTTCATGGCTTTGGTTTTCTGTAAATGAAAATAAAAAGTGAAATGTAAGCTTGGTCTTACATTTACGGAATACTTTTCTATTCCCTTGATGGCGGGAGGTTGGGATTTTAAATATATTATAATTCAGCACATATTCTCTATGTACTGGCTGCCACAGCCGAAACGTACGATTGATAACACCGAAAAATCTTCTGAAGGTCCCTATTTGCAAGGTCTAATGGCGGTTTGCAGGAGGTCCTTGTGCAGTCGTGGAAAAAAAAATCATACCCTATCCGTTCCACAAATTTTCTGAAATTTGTTTATAAAAATGTGGTATTTTGATTATAATAAAGTCTATTAAGCTATACTATTCCTAATCGCGGCAGAGGGATATATGGGTATACGCATTTTTTTTACATGGCTGCACTTATTAGGACGGTAATGATTGGGATTCAGATTTGTCCAACCTCGATTTTAACACGCCAAATCTTAAATATCTTTAATACTTAAATGGTTTGAGCAGGATATCTCATGGTTCACAAAGGATATATAGGACTTTTTAAATGAAATTTTGCTTTATTTTAACTTAACAGAGTTAATTCTTATGTGACTATAAGCTAAAAATCTTCCATGAACAATTTCATAAACTTGCAGTATATTCCTATAATTAAGGTAAGGATAAAGTATACATCAATAAAAATATGGGTGTTTTATTTTAATAAATAATTGCGTGAGGAAAAGATTATACCTTTTACATGATTTGAATGATATTTTTTAAATACTACTCTGCCCATATATTGACATAGAATGAAATTGAAAGAATTTTTGAAAATAGGAAGAGCTTTTAAAATATCGATATTGGCATATGAAGTATAATTTTTCTTAAAAGCTAATATAGATTATACATGAATATCTTCCAAGAAATCTGCAATTTTCAGTCACATCATGAATATTTTGTGTTCATGTAGCATCTTTGTTTCCGTAACATTAAGACTTTGCTTAGAACCGACTTAAGAGATTTTAGGATTGTTTTTTCATGGCTTTGGTTTTCTGTAAATGAAAATAAAAAGTGAAATGTAAGCTTGGTCTTACATTTACGGAATACTTTTCTATTCCCTTGATGGCGGGAGGGTGGGATTTTAAATATATTATAATTCAGCACATATTCTCTATGTACTGGCTGCCACAGCCGAAACGTACGATTGATAACACCGAAAAATCTTCTGAAGGTCCCTATTTGCAAGGTCTAATGGCGGTTTGCAGGAGGTCCTTGTGCAGTCGTGCAAAAAAAAAATCATACCCTATCCGTTCTAAAAATTTTCTGAAATTTGTTTATAAAAATGTGGTATTTTGATTATAATAAAATCTATTAAGCTATACTATTCCTAATCGCGGCAGAGGGATATATGGGGATACGCATTTTTTTTACATGGCTGCACTTATTAGGACGGTAATGATTGGAATTCAGATTTGTCCAACCTCGATTTTAACACGCCAAATCTTAAATATCTTTAATACTTAAATGGTTTGAGCAGGATATCTCATGGTTCACAAAGGATATATATGGTTTTTTAAATTAAATTTTGCTTTATTTTAACTTAACAGAGTTAATTCTTATGTGACTATAAGCTAAAAATCTTCCATGAACAATTTCATAAACTTGCAGTATATTCCTATAATTAAGGTAAGGATAAAGTATACATCAATAAAAATATGAGTGTTTTATTTTAATAAAAAATTGCGTGAGGAAAAGATTATACCTTTTACATGATTTGAATGATATTTTTTAAATACTACTCTGCCCATATATTGACATAGAACGAAATTGAAAGAATTTTTGAAAATAGGAAGAGCTTTTAAAATATCGATATTGGCATATGAAGTATAATTTTTGTTAAAAGCTAATATAGATTATACATGAATATCTTCCAAGAAATCTGCAATTTTCAGTCACATCATGAATATTTTGTGTTCATGTAGCATCTTTGTTTCCGTAACATTAAGACTTTGCTTAGAACCGACTTAAGAGATTTTAGGATTGTTTTTTCATGACTTTGGTTTTCTGTAAATGAAAATAAAAAGTGAAATGTAAGCTTGGTCTTACATTTAGGGAATACTTTTCTATTCCCTTGATGGCGGGAGGGTGGGATTTTAAATATATTATAATTCAGCACATATTCTCTATGTACTGGCTGCCACAGCCAAAACGTACGATTGATAACACCGAATAATCTTCTGAAGGTCCCTATTTGCAAGGTCTAATGGCGGTTTGCAGGAGGTCCTTGTGCAGTCGTGGAAAAAAAAAATCATACCCTATCCGTTCTACAAATTTTCTGAAATTTGTTTATAAAAATGTGGTATTTTGATTATAATAAAATCTATTAAGCTATACAATTCCTAATCGCGGCAGAGGGATATATGGGGATACGCATTTTTTTTACATGGCTGCACTTATTAGGACGGTAATGATTGGAATTCAGATTTGTCCAACCTCGATTGTAACACGCCAAATCTTAAATATCTTTAATACTTAAATGGTTTGAGCAGGATATCTCATGGTTCACAAAGGATATATAGGACTTTTTAAATGAAATTTTGCTTTATTTTAATTTAACAGAGTTAATTCTTATGTGACTATAAGCTAAAAATCTTCCATGAACAATTTCATAAACTTGCAGTATATTCCTATAATTAAGGTAAGGATAAAGTATACATCAATAAAAATATGGGTGTTTTATTTTAATAAAAAATTGCGTGAGGAAAAGATTATACTTTTTACATGATTTGAATGATATTTTTTAAATACTACTCTGCCCATATATTGACATAGAACGAAATTGAAAGAATTTTTGAAAATAGGAAGAGCTTTTAAAATATCGATATTGGCATATGAAGTATAATTTTTGTTAAAAGCTAATATAGATTATACATGAATATCTTCCAAGAAATCTGCAATTTTCAGTCACATCATGAATATTTTGTGTTCATGTAGCATCTTTGTTTCCGTAACATTAAGACTTTGCTTAGAACCGACTTAAGAGATTTTAGGATTGTTTTTTCATGGCTTTGGTTTTCTGTAAATGAAAATAAAAAGTGAAATGTAAGCTTGGTCTTACATTTACGGAATACTTTTCTATTCCCTAGATGGCGGGAGGGTGGGATTTTAAATATATTATAATTCAGCACATATTCTCTATGTACTGGCTGCCACAGCCGAAACGTACGATTGATATAACCGAAAAATCTTCTGAAGGTCCCTATTTGCAAGGTCTAATGGCGGTTTGCAGGAGGTCCTTGTGCAGTCGTGGAAAAAAAAAATCATACCCTATCCGTTCTACAAATTTTCTGAAATTTGTTTATAAAAATGTGGTATTTTGATTATAATAAAATCTATTAAGCTATACTATTCCTAATCGCGGCAGAGGGATATATGGGGATACGCATTTTTTTTTACATGGCTGCACTAATTAGGACGGTAATGATTGGAATTCAGATTTGTCCAACCTCGATTTTAACACGCCAAATCTTAAATATCTTTAATACTTAAATGGTTTGAGCAGGATATCTCATGGTTCACAAAGGATATATAGGACTTTTTAAATTTAATTTTGCTTTATTTTAACTTAACAGAGTTAATTCTTATGTGACTATAAGCTAAAAATCTTCCATGAACAATTTCATAAACTTGCAGTATATTCCTATAATTAAGGTAAGGATAAAGTATACACCAATAAAAATATGGGTGTTTTATTTTAATAAAAAATTGCGTGAGGAAAAGACAATACCTTTTACATGATTTGAATGATATTTTTTAAATACTACTCTGCCCATATATTGACATAGAACGAAATTGAAAGAATTTTTGAAAGTAGGAAGAGCTTTTAAAATATCGATATTGGCATATGAAGTATAATTTTTGTTAAAAGCTAATATAGATTATACATGAATATCTTCCAAGAAATCTGCAATTTTCAGTCACATCATGAATATTTTGTGTTCATGTAGCATCTTTGTTTCCGTAACATTAAGACTTTGCTTAGAACCGACTTAAGAGATTTTAGGATTGTTTTTTCATGGCTTTGGTTTTCTGTAAATGAAAATAAAAAGTGAAATGTAAGCTTGGTCTTACATTTACGGAATACTTTTCTATTCCCTTGATGGCGGGAGGGTGGGATTTTAAATATATTATAATTCAGCACATATTCTCTATGTACTGGCTTCCACAGCCGAAACTTACGATTGATAACACCGAAAAATCTTCTGAAGGTCCCTATTCTCAAGATCTAATGGCGGTTTGCAGGAGGTCCTTGTGCAGTCGTGGAAAAAAAAGTCATACCCTATCCGTTCCACAAATTTTCTGAAATTTGTTTATAAAAATGTGGTATTTTGATTATAATAAAATCTATTAAGCTATACTATTCCTAATCGCGGCAGAGGGATATATGGGTATACGCATTTTTTTTACATGGCTGCACTTATTAGGACGGTAATGATTGGAATTCAGATTTGTCCAACCTCGATTTTAACACGCCAAATCTTAAATATCTTTAATACTTAAATGGTTTGAGCAGGATATCTCATGGTTCACAAAGGATATATAGGACTTTTTAAATGAAATTTTGCTTTATTTTAACTTAACAGAGTTAATTCTTATGTGACTATAAGCTAAAAATCTTCCATGAACAATTTCATAAACTTGCAGTATATTCCTATAATTAAGGTAAGGATAAAGTATATATTGGCATATGAAGTATAATTTTTGTTAAAAGCTAATATAGATTATACATGAATATCTTCCAAGAAATCTGCAATTTTCAGTCACATATATGATATATAGGACTTTTTAAATTTAATTTTGCTTTATTTTAACTTAACAGAGTTAATTCTTACGTGACTATAAGCTAAAAATCTTCCATGAACAATTTCATAAACTTGCAGTATATTCCTATAATTTTCAGTCACATCATGAATATTTTGTGTTCATGTAGCATCTTTGTTTCCGTAACATTAAGACTTTGCTTAGAACCGACTTAAGAGATTTTAGGATTGTTTTTTCATGGCTTTAGTTTTCTGTAAAGAAAATAAAAAGTGAAATGTAAGCTTGGTCTTACATTTACGGAATACTTTTCTATTCCCTTGATGGCGGGAGGGTGGGATTTTAAATATATTATAATTCAGCACATATTCTCTATGTACTGGCTGCCACAGCCGAAACGTACGATTGATAACACCGAAAAATCTTCTGAAGGTCCCTATTTGCAAGGTCTAATGGCGGTTTGCAGGAGGTCCTTGTGCAGTCGTGGAAAAAAAAATCATACCCTATCCGTTCTACAAATTTTCTGAAATTTGTTTATAAAAATGTGGTATTTTGATTATAATAAAATCTGTTAAGCTATACTATTCCTAATCGCGGCAGAGGGATATATGGGGATACGCATTTTTTTTACATGGCTGCACTTATTAGGACGGTAATTATTGGAATTCAGATTTGTCCAACCTCGATTTTAACACGCCATATCTTAAATATCTTTAATACTTAAATGGTTTGAGCAGGATATCTCATGGTTCACAAAGGATATATAGGATTTTTTAAATTTAATTTCTTTATTTTAACTTAACAGAGTTAATTCTTATGTGACTATAAGCTAAAAATCTTCCATGAACAATTTCATAAACTTGCAGTATATTCCTATAATTAAGGTAAGGATAAAGTATACATCAATAAAAATATGGGTGTTTTATTTTAATAAAAAATTGCGTGAGGAAAAGACTATACCTTTTACATGATTTGAATGATATTTTTTAAATACTACTCTGCCCATATATTGACATAGAACGAAATTGAAAGAATTTTTGAAAATAGGAAGAGCTTTTAAAATATCGATATTGGCATATGAAGTATAATTTTTGTTAAAAGCTAATATAGATTATACATGAATATCTTCCAAGAAATCTGCAATTTTCAGTCACATCATGAATATTTTGTGTTCATGTAGCATCTTTGTTTCCGTAACATTAAGACTTTGCTTAGAACCGACTTAAGAGATTTTAGGATTGTTTTTTCATGGCTTTGGTTTTCTGTAAATGAAAATAAAAAGTGAAATGTAAGCTTGGTCTTACATTTACGGAATACTTTTCTATTCCCTTGATGGCGGGAGGGTGGGATTTTAAATATATTATAATTCAGCACATATTCTCTATGTACTGGCTGCCACAGCCGAAACGTACGATTGATAACACCGAAAAATCTTCTGAAGGTCCCTATTTGCAAGATCTAATGGCGGTTTGCAGGAGGTCCTTGTGCAGTCGTGGAAAAAAAAATCATACCCTATCCGTTCCACAAATTTTCTGAAATTTGTTTATAAAAATGTGGTATTTTGATTATAATAAAATCTATTAAGCTATACTATTCCTAATCGCGGCAGAGGGATATATGGGGATACGCATTTTTTTTACATGGCTGCACTTATTAGGACGGTAATGTTTGGAATTCAGATTTGTCCAACCTCGATTTTAACACGCCAAATCTTAAATATCTTTAATACTTAAATGGTTTGAGCAGGATATCTCATGGTTCACAAAGGATATATAGGACTTTTTAAATTTTATTTTGCTTTATTTTAACTTAACAGAGTTAATTCTTATGTGACTATAAGCTAAAAATCTTCAATGAACAATTTCATAAACTTGCAGTATATTCCTATAATTAAGGTAAGGATAAAGTATACATCAATAAAAATATGGGTGTTTTATTTTAATAAAAAATTGCGTGAGGAAAAGACTATACCTTTTACATGATTTGAATGATATTTTTTAAATACTACTCTGCCCATATATTGACATAGAACGAAATTGAAAGAATTTTTGAAAATAGGAAGAGCTTTTAAAATATCGATATTGGCATATGAAGTATAATTTTTGTTAAAAGCTAATATAGATTATACATGAATATCTTCCAAGAAATCTGCAATTTTCAGTCACATCATGAATATTTTGTGTTCATGTAGCATCTTTGTTTCCGTAACATTAAGACTTTGCTTAGAACCGACTTAAGAGATTTTAGGATTGTTTTTTCATGGCTTTAGTTTTCTGTAAAGAAAATAAAAAGTGAAATGTAAGCTTGGTCTTACATTTACGGAATACTTTTCTATTCCATTGATGGCGGGAGGGTGGGATTTTAAATATATTATAATTCAGCACATATTCTCTATGTACTGGCTGCCACAGCCGAAACGTACGATTGATAACCCCGAAAAATCTTCTGAAGGTCCCTATTTGCAAGGTCTAATGGCGGTTTGCAGGAGGTCCTTGTGCAGTCGTGGAAAAAAAAATCATACCCTATCCGTTCTACAAATTTTCTGAAATTTGTTTATAAAAATGTGGTATTTTGATTATAATAAAATCTATTAAGCTATACTATTCCTAATCGCGGCAGAGGGATATATGGGGATACGCATTTTTTTTACATGGCTGCACTTATTAGGACGGTAATTATTGGAATTCAGATTTGTCCAACCTCGATTTTAACACGCCAAATCTTAAATATCTTTAATACTTAAATGGTTTGAGCAGGATATCTCATGGTTCACAAAGGATATATAGGACTTTTTAAATTTAATTTTGCTTTATTTTAACTTAACAGAGTTAATTCTTATGTGACTATAAGCTAAAAATCTTCCATGAACAATTTCATAAACTTGCAGTATATTCCTATAATTAAGGTAAGGATAAAGTATACATCAATAAAAATATGGGTGTTTTATTTTAATAAAAAATTGCGTGAGGAAAAGACTATACCTTTTACATGATTTGAATGATATTTTTTAAATACTACTCTGCCCATATATTGACATAGAACGAAATTGAAAGAATTTTTGAAAATAGGAAGAGCTTTTAAAATATCGATATTGGCATATGAAGTATAATTTTTGTTAAAAGCTAATATAGATTATACATGAATATCTTCCAAGAAATCTGCAATTTTCAGTCACATCATGAATATTTTGTGTTCATGTAGCATCTTTGTTTCCGTAACATTAAGACTTTGCTTAGAACCGACTTAAGAGATTTTAGGATTGTTTTTTCATGGCTTTGGTTTTCTGTAAATGAAAATAAAAAGTGAAATGTAAGCTTGGTCTTACATTTACGGAATACTTTTCTATTCCCTTGATGGCGGGAGGGTGGGATTTTAAATATATTATAATTCAGCACATATTCTCTATGTACTGGCTGCCACAGCCGAAACGTACGATTGATAACACCGAAAAATCTTCTGAAGTTCCCTATTTGCAAGATCTAATGGCGGTTTGCAGGAGGTCCTTGTGCAGTCGTGGAAAAAAAATCATACCCTATCCGTTCCACAAATTTTCTGAAATTTGTTTATAAAAATGTGGTATTTTGATTATAATAAAATCTATTAAGCTATACTATTCCTAATCGCGGCAGAGGGATATATGGGTATACGCATTTTTTTTACATGGCTGCACTTATTAGGACGGTAATGATTGGAATTCAGATTTGTCCAACCTCGATTTTAACACGCCAAATCTTAAATATCTTTAATACTTAAATGGTTTGAGCAGGATATCTCATGGTTCACAAAGGATATATAGGACTTTTTAAATGAAATTTTGCTTTATTTTAACTTAACAGAGTTAATTCTTATGTGACTATAAGCTAAAAATCTTCCATGAACAATTTCATAAACTTGCAGTATATTCCTATAATTAAGGTAAGGATAAAGTATACATAAATAAAAATATGGGTGTTTTATTTTAATAAAAAATTGCGTGAGGAAAAGATTACACCTTTTACATGATTTGAATGATATTTTTTAAATACTACTCTGCCCATATATTGACATAGAACGAAATTGAAAGAATTTTTGAAAATAGGAAGAGCTTTTAAAATATCGATATTGGCATATGAAGTATAATTTTTGTTAAAAGCTAATATAGATTATACATGAATATCTTCCAAGAAATCTGCAATTTTCAGTCACATCATGAATATTTTGTGTTCATGTAGCATCTTTGTTTCCGTAACATTAAGACTTTGCTTAGAACCGACTTAAGAGATTTTAGGATTGTTTTTTCATGGCTTTGGTTTTCTGTAAATGAAAATAAAAAGTGAAATGTAAGCTTGGTCTTACATTTACGGAATACTTTTCTATTCCCTTGATGGCGGGAGGGTGGGATTTTAAATATATTATAATTCAGCACATATTCTCTATGTACTGGCTGCCACAGCCGAAACGTACGATTGATAACACCGAAAAATCTTCTGAAGGTCCCTATTTGCAAGATCTAAAGGCGGTTTGCAGGAGGTCCTTGTGCAGTCGTGGAAAAAAAATCATACCCTATCCGTTCCACAAATTTTCTGAAATTTGTTTATAAAAATGTGGTATTTTGATTATAATAAAATCTATTAAGCTATACTATTCCTAATCGCGGCAGAGGGATATATGGGTATACGCATTTTTTTTACATGGCTGCACTTATTAGGACGGTAATGATTGGAATTCAGATTTGTCCAACCTCGATTTTAACACGCCAAATCTTAAATATCTTTAATACTTAAATGGTTTGAGCAGGATATCTCATGGTTCACAAAGGATATATAGGACTTTTTAAATGAAATTTTGCTTTATTTTAACTTAACAGAGTTAATTCTTATGTGACTATAAGCTAAAAATCTTCCATGAACAATTTCATAAACTTGCAGTATATTCCTATAATTAAGGTAAGGATAAAGTATACATAAATAAAAATATGGGTGTTTTATTTTAATAAAAAATTGCGTGAGGAAAAGATTACACCTTTTACATGATTTGAATGATATTTTTTAAATACTACTCTGCCCATATATTGACATAGAACGAAATTGAAAGAATTTTTGAAAATAGGAAGAGCTTTTAAAATATCGATATTGGCATATGAAGTATAATTTTTGTTAAAAGCTAATATAGATTATACATGAATATCTTCCAAGAAATCTGCAATTTTCAGTCACATCATGAATATTTTGTGTTCATGTAGCATCTTTGTTTCCGTAACATTAAGACTTTGCTTAGAACCGACTTAAGAGATTTTAGGATTGTTTTTTCATGGCTTTGGTTTTCTGTAAATGAAAATAAAAAGTGAAATGTAAGCTTGGTCTTACATTTACGGAATACTTTTCTATTCCCTTGATGGCGGGAGGGTGGGATTTTAAATATATTATAATTCAGCACATATTCTCTATGTACTGGCTGCCACAGCCGAAACGTACGATTGATAACACCGAAAAATCTTCTGAAGGTCCCTATTTGCAAGATCTAATGGCGGTTTGCAGGAGGTCCTTGTGCAGTCGTGGAAAAAAAATCATACCCTATCCGTTCCACAAATTTTCTGAAATTTGTTTATAAAAATGTGGTATTTTGATTATAATAAAATCTATTAAGCTATACTATTCCTAATCGCGGTAGAGGGATATATGGGTATACGCATTTTTTTTACATGGCTGCACTTATTAGGACGGTAATGATTGGAATTCAGATTTGTCCAACCTCGATTTTAACACGCCAAATCTTAAATATCTTTAATACTTAAATGGTTTGAGCAGGATATCTCATGGTTCACAAAGGATATATAGGACTTTTTAAATGAAATTTTGCTTTATTTTAACTTAACAGAGTTAATTCTTATGTGACTATAAGCTAAAAATCTTCCATGAACAATTTCATAAACTTGCAGTATATTCCTATAATTAAGGTAAGGATAAAGTATACATAAATAAAAATATGGGTGTTTTATTTTAATAAAAAATTGCGTGAGGAAAAGATTACACCTTTTACATGATTTGAATGATATTTTTTAAATACTACTCTGCCCATATATTGACATAGAACGAAATTGAAAGAATTTTTGAAAATAGGAAGAGCTTTTAAAATATCGATATTGGCATATGAAGTATAATTTTTGTTAAAAGCTAATATAGATTATACATGAATATCTTCCAAGAAATCTGCAATTTTCAGTCACATCATGAATATTTTGTGTTCATGTAGCATCTTTGTTTTCGTAACATTAAGACTTTGCTTAGAACCGACTTAAGAGATTTTAGGATTGTTTTTTCATGGCTTTAGTTTTCTGTAAAGAAAATAAAAAGTGAAATGTAAGCTTGGTCTTACATTTACGGAATACTTTTCTATTCCATTGATGGCGGGAGGGTGGGATTTTAAATATATTATAATTCAGCACATATTCTCTATGTACTGGCTGCCACAGCCGAAACGTACGATTGATAACACCGAAAAATCTTCTGAAGGTCCCTATTTGCAAGGTCTAATGGCGGTTTGCAGGAGGTCCTTGTGCAGTCGTGGAAAAAAAAATCATACCCTATCCGTTCTACAAATTTTCTGAAATTTGTTTATAAAAATGTGGTATTTTGATTATAATAAAATCTATTAAGCTATACTATTCCTAATCGCGGCAGAGGGATATATGGGGATACGCATTTTTTTTACATGGCTGCACTTATTAGGACGGTAATTATTGGAATTCAGATTTGTCCAACCTCGATTTTAACACGCCAATTCTTAAATATCTTTAATACTTAAATGGTTTGAGCAGGATATCTCATGGTTCACAAAGGATATATAGGACTTTTTAAATTTTATTTTGCTTTATTTTAACTTAACAGAGTTAATTCTTATGTGACTATAAGCTAAAAATCTTCCATGAACAATTTCATAAACTTGCAGTATATTCCTATAATTAAGGTAAGGATAAAGTATACATCAATAAAAATATGGGTGTTTTATTTTAATAAAAAATTGCGTGAGGAAAAGACTATACCTTTTACATGATTTGAATGATATTTTTTAAATACTACTCTGCCCATATATTGACATAGAACGAAATTGAAAGAATTTTTGAAAATAGGAAGAGCTTTTAAAATATCGATATTGGCATATGAAGTATAATTTTTGTTAAAAGCTAATATAGATTATACATGAATATCTTCCAAGAAATCTGCAATTTTCAGTCACATCATGAATATTTTGTGTTCATGTAGCATCTTTGTTTCCGTAACATTAAGACTTTGCTTAGAACCGACTTAAGAGATTTTAGGATTGTTTTTTCATGGCTTTAGTTTTCTGTAAAGAAAATAAAAAGTGAAATGTAAGCTTGGTCTTACATTTACGGAATACTTTTCTATTCCATTGATGGCGGGAGGGTGGGATTTTAAATATATTATAATTCAGCACATATTCTCTATGTACTGGCTGCCACAGCCGAAACGTACGATTGATAAACCCGAAAAATCTTCTGAAGGTCCCTATTTGCAAGGTCTAATGGCGGTTTGCAGGAGGTCCTTGTGCAGTCGTGGAAAAAAAAATCATACCCTATCCGTTCTACAAATTTTCTGAAATTTGTTTATAAAAATGTGGTATTTTGATTATAATAAAATCTATTAAGCTATACTATTCCTAATCGCGGCAGAGGGATATATGGGGATACGCATTTTTTTTACATGGCTGCACTTATTAGGACGGTAATTATTGGAATTCAGATTTGTCCAACCTCGATTTTAACACGCCAACTCTTAAATATCTTTAATACTTAAATGGTTTGAGCAGGATATCTCATGGTTCACAAAGGATATATAGGACTTTTTAAATTTTATTTTGCTTTATTTTAACTTAACAGAGTTAATTCTTATGTGACTATAAGCTAAAAATCTTCCATGAACAATTTCATAAACTTGCAGTATATTCCTATAATTAAGGTAAGGATAAAGTATACATCAATAAAAATATGGGTGTTTTATTTTAATAAAAAATTGCGTGAGGAAAAGACTATACCTTTTACATGATTTGAATGATATTTTTCAAATACTACTCTGCCCATATATTGACATAGAACGAAATTGAAAGAATTTTTGAAAATAAGAAGAGCTTTTAAAATATCGATATTGGCATATGAAGTATAATTTTTGTTAAAAGCTAATATAGATTATACATGAATATCTTCCAAGAAATCTGCAATTTTCAGTCACATCATGAATATTTTGTGTTCATGTAGCATCTTTGTTTCCGTAACATTAAGACTTTGCTTAGAACCGACTTAAGAGATTTTAGGATTGTTTTTTCATGGCTTTGGTTTTCTGTAAATGAAAATAAAAAGTGAAATGTAAGCTTGGTCTTACATTTACGGAATACTTTTCTATTCCCTTGATGGCGGGAGGGTGGGATTTTAAATATATTATAATTCAGCACATATTCTCTATGTACTGGCTGCCACAGCCGAAACGTACGATTGATAACACCGAAAAATCTTCTGAAGGTCCCTATTTGCAAGATCTAATGGCGGTTTGCAGGAGGTCCTTGTGCAGTCGTGGAAAAAAAAATCATACCCTATCCGTTCCACAAATTTTCTGAAATTTGTTTATAAAAATGTGGTATTTTGATTATAATAAAATCTATTAAGCTATACTATTCCTAATCGCGGCAGAGGGATATATGGGTATACGCATTTTTTTTACATGGCTGCACTTATTAGGACGGTAATGATTGGAATTCAGATTTGTCCAACCTCGATTTTAACACGCCAAATCTTAAATATCTTTAATACTTAAATGGTTTGAGCAGGATATCTCATGGTTCACAAAGGATATATAGGACTTTTTAAATGAAATTTTGCTTTATTTTAACTTAACAGAGTTAATTCTTATGTGACTATAAGCTAAAAATCTTCCATGAACAATTTCATAAACTTGCAGTATATTCCTATAATTAAGGTAAGGATAAAGTATACATCAATAAAAATATGGGTGTTTTATTTTAATAAAAAATTGCGTGAGGAAAAGACTATACCTTTTACATGATTTGAATGATATTTTTTAAATACTACTCTGCCCATATATTGACATAGAACGAAATTGAAAGAATTTTTGAAAATAGGAAGAGCTTTTAAAATATCGATATTGACATATGAAGTATAATTTTTGTTAAAAGCTAATATAGATTATACATGAATATCTTCCAAGAAATCTGCAATTTTCAGTCACATCATGAATATTTTGTGTTCATGTAGCATCTTTGTTTCCGTAACATTAAGACTTTGCTTAGAACCGACTTAAGAGATTTTAGGATTGTTTTCTCATGGCTTTGGTTTTCTGTAAATGAAAATAAAAAGTGAAATGTAAGCTTGGTCTTACATTTACGGAATACTTTACTATTCCCTTGATGGCGGGAGGGTGGGATTTTAAATATATTATAATTCAGCACATATTCTCTATGTACTGGCTGCCACAGCCGAAACGTACGATTGATAACACCGAAAAATCTTCTGAAGGTCCCTATTTGCAAGATCTAATGGCGGTTTGCAGGAGGTCCTTGTGCAGTCGTGGAAAAAAAAAATCATACCCTATCCGTTCCACAAATTTTCTGAAATTTGTTTATAAAAATGTGGTATTTTGATTATAATAAAATCTATTAAGCTATACTATTCCTAATCGCGGCAGAGGGATATATGGGTATACGCATTTTTTTTACATGGCTGCACTTATTAGGACGGTAATGATTGGAATTCAGATTGGTCCAACCTCGATTTTAACATGCCAAATCTTAAATATCTTTAATACTTAAATGGTTTGAGCAGGATATCTCATGGTTCACAAAGGATATATAGGACTTTTTAAATGAAATTTTGCTTTATTTTAACTTAACAGAGTTAATTCTTATGTGACTATAAGCTAAAAATCTTCCATGAACAATTTCATAAACTTGCAGTATATTCCTATAATTAAGGTAAGGATAAAGTATACATAAATAAAAATATGGGTGATTTATTTTAATAAAAAATTGCGTGAGGAAAAGATTACACCTTTTACATGATTTGAATGATATTTTTTAAATACTACTCTGCCCATATATTGACATAGAACGAAATTGAAAGAATTTTTGAAAATAGGAAGAGCTTTTAAAATATCGATATTGGCATATGAAGTATAATTTTTGTTAAAAGCTAATATAGATTATACATGAATATCTTCCAAGAAATCTGCAATTTTCAGTCACATCATGAATATTTTGTGTTCATGTAGCATCTTTGTTTCCGTAACATTAAGACTTTGCTTAGAACCGACTTAAGAGATTTTAGGATTGTTTTTTCATGGCTTTAGTTTTCTGTAAAGAAAATAAAAAGTGAAATGTAAGCTTGGTCTTACATTTACGGAATACTTTTCTATTCCATTGATGGCGGGAGGGTGGGATTTTAAATATATTATAATTCAGCACATATTCTCTATGTACTGGCTGCCACAGCCGAAACGTACGATTGATAACACCGAAAAATCTTCTGAAGGTCCCTATTTGCAAGGTCTAATGGCGGTTTGCAGGAGGTCGTTGTGCAGTCGTGGAAAAAAAAATCATACCCTATCCGTTCTACAAATTTTCTGAAATTTGTTTATAAAAATGTGGTATTTTGATTATAATAAAATCTATTAAGCTATACTATTCCTAATCGCGGCAGAGGGATATATGGGGATACGCATTTTTTTTACATGGCTGCACTTATTAGGACGGTAATTATTGGAATTCAGATTTGTCCAACCTCGATTTTAACACGCCAAATCTTAAATATCTTTAATACTTAAATGGTTTGAGCAGGATATCTCATGGTTCACAAAGGATATATAGGACTTTTTAAATTTAATTTTGCTTTATTTTAACTTAACAGAGTTAATTCTTATGTGACTATAAGCTAAAAATCTTCCATGAACAATTTCATAAACTTGCAGTATATTCCTATAATTAAGGTAAGGATAAAGTATACATCAATAAAAATATGGGTGTTTTATTTTAATAAAAAATTGCGTGAGGAAAAGACTATACCTTTTACATGATTTGAATGATATTTTTTAAATACTACTCTGCCCATATATTGACATAGAACGAAATTGAAAGAATTTTTGAAAATAGGAAGAGCTTTTAAAATATCGATATTGGCATATGAAGTATAATTTTTGTTAAAAGCTAATATAGATTATACATGAATATCTTCCAAGAAATCTGCAATTTTCAGTCACATCATGAATATTTTGTGTTCATGTAGCATCTTTGTTTCCGTAACATTAAGACTTTGCTTAGAACCGACTTAAGAGATTTTAGGATTGTTTTTTCATGGCTTTAGTTTTCTGTAAAGAAAATAAAAAGTGAAATGTAAGCTTGGTCTTACATTTACGGAATACTTTTCTATTCCATTGATGGCGGGAGGGTGGGATTTTAAATATATTATAATTCAGCACATATTCTCTATGTACTGGCTGCCACAGCCGAAACGTACGATTGATAACACCGAAAAATCTTCTGAAGGTCCCTATTTGCAAGGTCTAATGGCGGTTTGCAGGAGGTCCTTGTGCAGTCGTGGAAAAAAAAATAATACCCTATCCGTTCTACAAATTTTCTGAAATTTGTTTATAAAAATGTGGTATTTTGATTATAATAAAATCTATTAAGCTATACTATTCCTAATCGCGGCAGAGGGATATATGGGGATACGCATTTTTTTTACATGGCTGCACTTATTAGGACGGTAATTATTGGAATTCAGATTTGTCCAACCTCGATTTTAACACGCCAATTCTTAAATATCTTTAATACTTAAATGGTTTGAGCAGGATATCTCATGGTTCACAAAGGATATATAGGACTTTTTAAATTTTATTTTGCTTTATTTTAACTTAACAGAGTTAATTCTTATGTGACTATAAGCTAAAAATCTTCCATGAACAATTTCATAAACTTGCAGTATATTCCTATAATTAAGGTAAGGATAAAGTATACATCAATAAAAATATGGGTGTTTTATTTTAATAAAAAATTGCGTGAGGAAAAGACTATACCTTTTACATGATTTGAATGATATTTTTTAAATACTACTCTGCCCATATATTGACATAGAACGAAATTGAAAGAATTTTTGAAAATAGGAAGAGCTTTTAAAATATCGATATTGACATATGAAGTATAATTTTTGTTAAAAGCTAATATAGATTATACATGAATATCTTCCAAGAAATCTGCAATTTTCAGTCACATCATGAATATTTTGTGTTCATGTAGCATCTTTGTTTCCGTAACATTAAGACTTTGCTTAGAACCGACTTAAGAGATTTTAGGATTGTTTTCTCATGGCTTTGGTTTTCTGTAAATGAAAATAAAAAGTGAAATGTAAGCTTGGTCTTACATTTACGGAATACTTTTCTATTCCATTGATGGCGGGAGGGTGGGATTTTAAATATATTATAATTCAGCACATATTCTCTATGTACTGGCTGCCACAGCCGAAACGTACGATTGATAACACCGAAAAATCTTCTGAAGGTCCCTATTTGCAAGGTCTAATGGCGGTTTGCAGGAGGTCCTTGTGCAGTCGTGGAAAAAAAATTCATACCCTATCCGTTCTACAAATTTTCTGAAATTTGTTTATAAAAATGTGGTATTTTGATTATAATAAAATCTATTAAGCTATACTATTCCTAATCGCGGCAGAGGGATATATGGGGATACGCATTTTTTTTACATGGCTGCACTTATTAGGACGGTAATTATTGGAATTCAGATTTGTCCAACCTCGATTTTAACACGCCAAATCTTAAATATCTTTAATACTTAAATGGTTTGAGCAGGATATCTCATGGTTCACAAAGGATATATAGGACTTTTTAAATTTAATTTTGCTTTATTTTAACTTAACAGAGTTAATTCTTATGTGACTATAAGCTAAAAATCTTCCATGAACAATTTCATAAACTTGCAGTATATTCCTATAATTAAGGTAAGGATAAAGTATACATCAATAAAAATATGGGTGTTTTATTTTAATAAAAAATTGCGTGAGGAAAAGACTATACCTTTTACATGATTTGAATGATATTTTTTAAATACTACTCTGCCCATATATTGACATAGAACGAAATTGAAAGAATTTTTGAAAATAGGAAGAGCTTTTAAAATATCGATATTGGCATATGAAGTATAATTTTTGTTAAAAGCTAATATAGATTATACATGAATATCTTCCAAGAAATCTGCAATTTTCAGTCACATCATGAATATTTTGTGTTCATGTAGCATCTTTGTTTCCGTAACATTAAGACTTTGCTTAGAACCGACTTAAGAGATTTTAGGATTGTTTTTTCATGGCTTTGGTTTTCTGTAAATGAAAATAAAAAGTGAAATGTAAGCTTGGTCTTACATTTACGGAATACTTTTCTATTCCCTTGATGGCGGGAGGGTGGGATTTTAAATATATTATAATTCAGCACATATTCTCTATGTACTGGCTGCCACAGCCGAAACGTACGATTGATAACACCGAAAAATCTTCTGAAGGTCCCTATTTGCAAGATCTAATGGCGGTTTGCAGGAGGTCCTTGTGCAGTCGTGGAAAAAAAAATCATACCCTATCCGTTCCACAAATTTTCTGAAATTTGTTTATAAAAATGTGGTATTTTGATTATAATAAAATCTATTAAGCTATACTATTCCTAATCGCGGCAGAGGGATATATGGGGATACGCATTTTTTTTACATGGCTGCACTTATTAGGACGGTAATGATTGGAATTCAGATTTGTCCAACCTCGATTTTAACACGCCAAATCTTAAATATCTTTAATACTTAAATGGTTTGAGCAGGATATCTCATGGTTCACAAAGGATATATAGGACTTTTTAAATGAAATTTTGCTTTATTTTAACTTAACAGAGTTAATTCTTATGTGACTATAAGCTAAAAATCTTCCATGAACAATTTCATAAACTTGCAGTATATTCCTATAATTAAGGTAAGGATAAAGTATACATAAATAAAAATATGGGTGTTTTATTTTAATAAAAAATTGCGTGAGGAAAAGATTACACCTTTTACATGATTTGAATGATATTTTTTAAATACTACTCTGCCCATATATTGACATAGAACGAAATTGAAAGAATTTTTGAAAATAGGAAGAGCTTTTAAAATATCGATATTGGCATATGAAGTATAATTTTTGTTAAAAGCTAATATAGATTATACATGAATATCTTCCAAGAAATCTGCAATTTTCAGTCACATCATGAATATTTTGTGTTCATGTAGCATCTTTGTTTCCGTAACATTAAGACTTTGCTTAGAACCGACTTAAGAGATTTTAGGATTGTTTTTTCATGGCTTTAGTTTTCTGTAAAGAAAATAAAAAGTGAAATGTAAGCTTGGTCTTACATTTACGGAATACTTTTCTATTCCCTTGATGGCGGGAGGGTGGGATTTTAAATATATTATAATTCAGCACATATTCTCTATGTACTGGCTGCCACAGCCGAAACGTACGATTGATAACACCGAAAAATCTTCTGAAGGTCCCTATTTGCAAGGTCTAATGGCGGTTTGCAGGAGGTCCTTGTGCAGTCGTGGAAAAAAAAATCATACCCTATCCGTTCTACAAATTTTCTGAAATTTGTTTATAAAAATGTGGTATTTTGATTATAATAAAATCTATTAAGCTATACTATTCCTAATCGCGGCAGAGGGATATATGGGGATACGCATTTTTTTTACATGGCTGCACTTATTAGGACGGTAATTATTGGAATTCAGATTTGTCCAACCTCGATTTTAACACGCCAATTCTTAAATATCTTTAATACTTAAATGGTTTGAGCAGGATATCTCATGGTTCACAAAGGATATATAGGACTTTTTAAATTTTATTTTGCTTTATTTTAACTTAACAGAGTTAATTCTTATGTGACTATAAGCTAAAAATCTTCCATGAACAATTTCATAAACTTGCAGTATATTCCTATAATTAAGGTAAGGATAAAGTATACATCAATAAAAATATGGGTGTTTTATTTTAATAAAAAATTGCGTGAGGAAAAGACTATACCTTTTACATGATTTGAATGATATTTTTTAAATAATACTCTGCCCATATATTGACATAGAACGAAATTGAAAGAATTTTTGAAAATAGGAAGAGCTTTTAAAATATCGATATTGACATATGAAGTATAATTTTTGTTAAAAGCTAATATAGATTATACATGAATATCTTCCAAGAAATCTGCAATTTTCAGTCACATCATGAATATTTTGTGTTCATGTAGCATCTTTCTTTCCGTAACATTAAGACTTTGCTTAGAACCGACTTAAGAGATTTTAGGATTGTTTTCTCATGGCTTTGGTTTTCTGTAAATGAAAATAAAAAGTGAAATGTAAGCTTGGTCTTACATTTACGGAATACTTTTCTATTCCATTGATGGCGGGAGGGTGGGATTTTAAATATATTATAATTCAGCACATATTCTCTATGTACTGGCTGCCACAGCCGAAACGTACGATTGATAACACCGAAAAATCTTCTGAAGGTCCCTATTTGCAAGGTCTAATGGCGGTTTGCAGGAGGTCCTTGTGCAGTCGTGGAAAAAAAAATCATACCCTATCCGTTCTACAAATTTTCTGAAATTTGTTTATAAAAATGTGGTATTTTGATTATAATAAAATCTATTAAGCTATACTAGTCCTAATCGCGGCAGAGGGATATATGGGGATACGCATTTTTTTTACATGGCTGCACTTATTAGGACGGTAATTATTGGAATTCAGATTTGTCCAACCTCGATTTTAACACGCCAATTCTTAAATATCTTTAATACTTAAATGGTTTGAGCAGGATATCTCATGGTTCACAAAGGATATATAGGACTTTTTAAATTTTATTTTGCTTTATTTTAACTTAACAGAGTTAATTCTTATGTGACTATAAGCTAAAAATCTTCCATGAACAATTTCATAAACTTGCAGTATATTCCTATAATTAAGGTAAGGATAAAGTATACATCAATAAAAATATGGGTGTTTTATTTTAATAAAAAATTGCGTGAGGAAAAGACTATACCTTTTACATGATTTGAATGATATTTTTTAAATACTACTCTGCCCATATATTGACATAGAACGAAATTGAAAGAATTTTTGAAAATAGGAAGAGCTTTTAAAATATCGATATTGACATATGAAGTATAATTTTTGTTAAAAGCTAATATAGATTATACATGAATATCTTCCAAGAAATCTGCAATTTTCAGTCACATCATGAATATTTTGTGTTCATGTAGCATCTTTGTTTCCGTAACATTAAGACTTTGCTTAGAACCGACTTAAGAGATTTTAGGATTGTTTTCTCATGGCTTTGGTTTTCTGTAAATGAAAATAAAAAGTGAAATGTAAGCTTGGTCTTACATTTACGGAATACTTTTCTATTCCATTGATGGCGGGAGGGTGGGATTTTAAATATATTATAATTCAGCACATATTCTCTATGTACTGGCTGCCACAGCCGAAACGTACGATTGATAACACCGAAAAATCTTCTGAAGGTCCTTATTTGCAAGGTCTAATGGCGGTTTGCAGGAGGTCCTTGTGCAGTCGTGGAAAAAAAAATCATACCCTATCCGTTCTACAAATTTTCTGAAATTTGTTTATAAAAATGTGGTATTTTGATTATAATAAAATCTATTAAGCTATACTAGTCCTAATCGCGGCAGAGGGATATATGGGGATACGCATTTTTTTTACATGGCTGCACTTATTAGGACGGTAATTATTGGAATTCAGATTTGTCCAACCTCGATTTTAACACGCCAATTCTTAAATATCTTTAATACTTAAATGGTTTGAGCAGGATATCTCATGGTTCACAAAGGATATATAGGACTTTTTAAATTTTATTTTGCTTTATTTTAACTTAACAGAGTTAATTCTTATGTGACTATAAGCTAAAAATCTTCCATGAACAATTTCATAAACTTGCAGTATATTCCTATAATTAAGGTAAGGATAAAGTATACATCAATAAAAATATGGGTGTTTTATTTTAATAAAAAATTGCGTGAGGAAAAGACTATACCTTTTACATGATTTGAATGATATTTTTTAAATACTACTCTGCCCATATATTGACATAGAACGAAATTGAAAGAATTTTTGAAAATAGGAAGAGCTTTTAAAATATCGATATTGACATATGAAGTATAATTTTTGTTAAAAGCTAATATAGATTATACATGAATATCTTCCAAGAAATCTGCAATTTTCAGTCACATCATGAATATTTTGTGTTCATGTAGCATCTTTGTTTCCGTAACATTAAGACTTTGCTTAGAACCGACTTAAGAGATTTTAGGATTGTTTTCTCATGGCTTTGGTTTTCTGTAAATGAAAATAAAAAGTGAAATGTAAGCTTGGTCTTACATTTACGGAATACTTTTCTATTCCATTGATGGCGGGAGGGCGTGATTTTAAATATATTATAATTCAGCACATATTCTCTATGTACTGGCTGCCACAGCCGAAACGTACGATTGATAACACCGAAAAATCTTCTGAAGGTCCTTATTTGCAAGGTCTAATGGCGGTTTGCAGGAGGTCCTTGTGCAGTCGTGGAAAAAAAAATCATACCCTATCCGTTCTACAAATTTTCTGAAATTTGTTTATAAAAATGTGGTATTTTGATTATAATAAAATCTATTAAGCTATACTAGTCCTAATCGCGGCAGAGGGATATATGGGGATACGCATTTTTTTTACATGGCTGCACTTATTAGGACGGTAATTATTGGAATTCAGATTTGTCCAACCTCGATTTTAACACGCCAATTCTTAAATATCTTTAATACTTAAATGGTTTGAGCAGGATATCTCATGGTTCACAAAGGATATATAGGACTTTTTAAATTTTATTTTGCTTTATTTTAACTTAACAGAGTTAATTCTTATGTGACTATAAGCTAAAAATCTTCCATGAACAATTTCATAAACTTGCAGTATATTCCTATAATTAAGGTAAGGATAAAGTATACATCAATAAAAATATGGGTGTTTTATTTTAATAAAAAATTGCGTGAGGAAAAGACTATACCTTTTACATGATTTGAATGATATTTTTTAAATACTACTCTGCCCATATATTGACATAGAACGAAATTGAAAGAATTTTTGAAAATAGGAAGAGCTTTTAAAATATCGATATTGACATATGAAGTATAATTTTTGTTAAAAGCTAATATAGATTATACATGAATATCTTCCAAGAAATCTGCAATTTTCAGTCACATCATGAATATTTTGTGTTCATGTAGCATCTTTGTTTCCGTAACATTAAGACTTTGCTTAGAACCGACTTAAGAGATTTTAGGATTGTTTTCTCATGGCTTTGGTTTTCTGTAAATGAAAATAAAAAGTGAAATGTAAGCTTGGTCTTACATTTACGGAATACTTTTCTATTCCCTTGATGGCGGGAGGGTGGGATTTTAAATATATTATAATTCAGCACATATTCTCTATGTACTGGCTGCCACAGCCGAAACGTACGATTGATAACACCGAAAAATCTTCTGAAGGTCCCTATTTGCAAGATCTAATGGCGGTTTGCAGGAGGTCCTTGTGCAGTCGTGGAAAAAAAAATCATACCCTATCCGTTCCACAAATTTTCTGAAATTTGTTTATAAAAATGTGGTATTTTGATTATAATAAAATCTATTAAGCTATACTATTCCTAATCGCGGCAGAGGGATATATGGGTATACGCATTTTTTTTACATGGCTGCACTTATTAGGACGGTAATGATTGGAATTCAGATTGGTCCAACCTCGATTTTAACATGCCAAATCTTAAATATCTTTAATACTTAAATGGTTTGAGCAGGATATCTCATGGTTCACAAAGGATATATAGGACTTTTTAAATGAAATTTTGCTTTATTTTAACTTAACAGAGTTAATTCTTATGTGACTATAAGCTAAAAATCTTCCATGAACAATTTCATAAACTTGCAGTATATTCCTATAATTAAGGTAAGGATAAAGTATACATAAATAAAAATATGGGTGTTTTATTTTAATAAAAAATTGCGTGAGGAAAAGATTACACCTTTTACATGATTTGAATGATATTTTTTAAATACTACTCTGCCCATATATTGACATAGAACGAAATTGAAAGAATTTTTGAAAATAGGAAGAGCTTTTAAAATATCGATATTGGCATATGAAGTATAATTTTTGTTAAAAGCTAATATAGATTATACATGAATATCTTCCAAGAAATCTGCAATTTTCAGTCACATCATGAATATTTTGTGTTCATGTAGCATCTTTGTTTCCGTAACATTAAGACTTTGCTTAGAACCGACTTAAGAGATTTTAGGATTGTTTTTTCATGGCTTTAGTTTTCTGTAAAGAAAATAAAAAGTGAAATGTAAGCTTGGTCTTACATTTACGGAATACTTTTCTATTCCATTGATGGCGGGAGGGTGGGATTTTAAATATATTATAATTCAGCACATATTCTCTATGTACTGGCTGCCACAGCCGAAACGTACGATTGATAACACCGAAAAATCTTCTGAAGGTCCCTATTTGCAAGGTCTAATGGCGGTTTGCAGGAGGTCCTTGTGCAGTCGTGGAAAAAAAAATCATACCCTATCCGTTCTACAAATTTTCTGAAATTTGTTTATAAAAATGTGGTATTTTGATTATAATAAAATCTATTAAGCTATACTATTCCTAATCGCGGCAGAGGGATATATGGAGATACGCATTTTTTTTACATGACTGCACTTATTAGGACGGTAATTATTGGAATTCAGATTTGTCCAACCTCGATTTTAACACGCCAATTCTTAAATATCTTTAATACTTAAATGGTTTGAGCAGGATATCTCATGGTTCACAAAGGATATATAGGACTTTTTAAATTTTATTTTGCTTTATTTTAACTTAACAGAGTTAATTCTTATGTGACTATAAGCTAAAAATCTTCCATGAACAATTTCATAAACTTGCAGTATATTCCTATAATTAAGGTGAGGATAAAGTATACATCAATAAAAATATGGGTGTTTTATTTTAATAAAAAATTGCGTGAGGAAAAGACTATACCTTTTACATGATTTGAATGATATTTTTTAAATACTACTCTGCCCATATATTGACATAGAACGAAATTGAAAGAATTTTTGAAAATAGGAAGAGCTTTTAAAATATCGATATTGGCATATGAAGTATAATTTTTGTTAAAAGCTAATATAGATTATACATGAATATCTTCCAAGAAATCTGCAATTTTCAGTCACATCATGAATATTTTGTGTTCATGTAGCATCTTTGTTTCCGTAACATTAAGACTTTGCTTAGAACCGACTTAAGAGATTTTAGGATTGTTTTTTCATGGCTTTAGTTTTCTGTAAAGAAAATAAAAAGTGAAATGTAAGCTTGGTCTTACATTTACGGAATACTTTTCTATTCCATTGATGGCGGGAGGGTGGGATTTTAAATATATTATAATTCAGCATATATTCTCTATGTACTGGCTGCCACAGCCGAAACGTACGATTGATGAACCCGAAAAATCTTCTGAAGGTCCCTATTTGCAAGGTCTAATGGCGGTTTGCAGGAGGTCCTTGTGCAGTCGTGGAAAAAAAAATCATACCCTATCCGTTCTACAAATTTTCTGAAATTTGTTTATAAAAATGTGGTATTTTGATTATAATAAAATCTATTAAGCTATACTATTCCTAATCGCGGCAGAGGGATATATGGGGATACGCATTTTTTTTACATGGCTGCACTTATTAGGACGGTAATTATTGGAATTCAGATTTGTCCAACCTCGATTTTAACACGCCAAATCTTAAATATCTTTAATACTTAAATAGTTTGAGCAGGATATCTCATGGTTCACAAAGGATATATAGGACTTTTTAAATTTAATTTTGCTTTATTTTAATTTAACAGAGTTAATTCTTATGTGACTATAAGCTAAAAATCTTCCATGAACAATTTCATAAACTTGCAGTATATTCCTATAATTAAGGTAAGGATAAAGTATACATCAATAAAAATATGGGTGTTTTATTTTAATAAAAAATTGCGTGAGGAAAAGACTATACCTTTTACATGATTTGAATGATATTTTTTAAATACTACTCTGCCCATATATTGACATAGAACGAAATTGAAAGAATTTTTGAAAATAGGAAGAGCTTTTAAAATATCGATATTGGCATATGAAGTATAATTTTTGTTAAAAGCTAATATAGATTATACATGAATATCTTCCAAGAAATCTGCAATTTTCAGTCACATCATGAATATTTTGTGTTCATGTAGCATCTTTGTTTCCGTAACATTAAGACTTTGCTTAGAACCGACATAAGAGATTTTAGGATTGTTTTTTCATGGCTTTGGTTTTCTGTAAATGAAAATAAAAAGTGAAATGTAAGCTTGGTCTTACATTTACGGAATACTTTTCTATTCCCTTGATGGCGGGAGGGTGGGATTTTAAATACATTATAATTCAGCACATATTCTCTATGTACTGGCTGCCACAGCCGAAACGTACGATTGATAACACCGAAAAATCTTCTGAAGGTCCCTATTTGCAAGATCTAATGGCGGTTTGCAGGAGGTCCTTGTGCAGTCGTGGAAAAAAAAATCATACCCTATCCGTTCCACAAATTTTCTGAAATTTGTTTATAAAAATGTGGTATTTTGATTATAATAAAATCTGTTAAGCTATACTATTCCTAATCGCGGCAGAGGGATATATGGGTATACGCATTTTTTTTACATGGCTGCACTTATTAGGACGGTAATGATTGGAATTCAGATTTGTCCAACCTCGATTTTAACACGCCAAATCTTAAATATCTTTAATACTTAAATGGTTTGAGCAGGATATCTCATGGTTCACAAAGGATATATAGGACTTTTTAAATTTTATTTTGCTTTATTTTAACTTAACAGAGTTAATTCTTATGTGACTATAAGCTAAAAATCTTCCATGAACAATTTCATAAACTTGCAGTATATTCCTATAATTAAGGTAAGGATAAAGTATACATCAATAAAAATATGGGTGTTTTATTTTAATAAAAAATTGCGTGAGGAAAAGACTATACCTTTTACATGATTTGAATGATATTTTTTAAATACTACTCTGCCCATATATTGACATAGAACGAAATTGAAAGAATTTTTGAAAATAGGAAGAGCTTTTAAAATATCGATATTGACATATGAAGTATAATTTTTGTTAAAAGCTAATATAGATTATACATGAATATCTTCCAAGAAATCTGCAATTTTCAGTCACATCATGAATATTTTGTGTTCATGTAGCATCTTTGTTTCCGTAACATTAAGACTTTGCTTAGAACCGACTTAAGAGATTTTAGGATTGTTTTCTCATGGCTTTGGTTTTCTGTAAATGAAAATAAAAAGTGAAATGTAAGCTTGGTCTTACATTTACGGAATACTTTTCTATTCCCTTGATGGCGGGAGGGTGGGATTTTAAATATATTATAATTCAGCACATATTCTCTATGTACTGGCTGCCACAGCCGAAACGTACGATTGATAACACCGAAAAATCTTCTGAAGGTCCCTATTTGCAAGATCTAATGGCGGTTTGCAGGAGGTCCTTGTGCAGTCGTGGAAAAAAAAATCATACCCTATCCGTTCCACAAATTTTCTGAAATTTGTTTATAAAAATGTGGTATTTTGATTATAATAAAATCTATTAAGCTATACTATTCCTAATCGCGGCAGAGGGATATATGGGTATACGCATTTTTTTTACATGGCTGCACTTATTAGGACGGTAATGATTGGAATTCAGATTGGTCCAACCTCGATTTTAACATGCCAAATCTTAAATATCTTTAATACTTAAATGGTTTGAGCAGGATATCTCATGGTTCACAAAGGATATATAGGACTTTTTAAATGAAATTTTGCTTTATTTTAACTTAACAGAGTTAATTCTTATGTGACTATAAGCTAAAAATCTTCCATGAACAATTTCATAAACTTGCAGTATATTCCTATAATTAAGGTAAGGATAAAGTATACATAAATAAAAATATGGGTGTTTTATTTTAATAAAAAATTGCGTGAGGAAAAGATTACACCTTTTACATGATTTGAATGATATTTTTTAAATACTACTCTGCCCATATATTGACATAGAACGAAATTGAAAGAATTTTTGAAAATAGGAAGAGCTTTTAAAATATCGATATTGGCATATGAAGTATAATTTTTGTTAAAAGCTAATATAGATTATACATGAATATCTTCCAAGAAATCTGCA
The DNA here is from genome assembly GCA_963932465.1 of Maratus speciosus. Classification (NCBI taxonomy): domain Eukaryota; kingdom Metazoa; phylum Arthropoda; class Arachnida; order Araneae; family Salticidae; genus Maratus; species Maratus speciosus. Next base: position 399,267 of record CAWVRF010000734.1, on the reverse strand, counting down.
ATTTTCAGTCACATCATGAATATTTTGTGTTCATGTAGCATCTTTGTTTCCGTAACATTAAGACTTTGCTTAGAACCGACTTAAGAGATTTTAGGATTGTTTTTTCATGGCTTTAGTTTTCTGTAAAGAAAATAAAAAGTGAAATGTAAGCTTGGTCTTACATTTACGGAATACTTTTCTATTCCATTGATGGCGGGAGGGTGGGATTTTAAATATATTATAATTCAGCACATATTCTCTATGTACTGGCTGCCACAGCCGAAACGTACGATTGATAACACCGAAAAATCTTCTGAAGGTCCCTATTTGCAAGGTCTAATGGCGGTTTGCAGGAGGTCCTTGTGCAGTCGTGGAAAAAAAAATCATACCCTATCCGTTCTACAAATTTTCTGAAATTTGTTTATAAAAATGTGGTATTTTGATTATAATAAAATCTATTAAGCTATACTATTCCTAATCGCGGCAGAGGGATATATGGAGATACGCATTTTTTTTACATGACTGCACTTATTAGGACGGTAATTATTGGAATTCAGATTTGTCCAACCTCGATTTTAACACGCCAATTCTTAAATATCTTTAATACTTAAATGGTTTGAGCAGGATATCTCATGGTTCACAAAGGATATATAGGACTTTTTAAATTTTATTTTGCTTTATTTTAACTTAACAGAGTTAATTCTTATGTGACTATAAGCTAAAAATCTTCCATGAACAATTTCATAAACTTGCAGTATATTCCTATAATTAAGGTGAGGATAAAGTATACATCAATAAAAATATGGGTGTTTTATTTTAATAAAAAATTGCGTGAGGAAAAGACTATACCTTTTACATGATTTGAATGATATTTTTTAAATACTACTCTGCCCATATATTGACATAGAACGAAATTGAAAGAATTTTTGAAAATAGGAAGAGCTTTTAAAATATCGATATTGGCATATGAAGTATAATTTTTGTTAAAAGCTAATATAGATTATACATGAATATCTTCCAAGAAATCTGCAATTTTCAGTCACATCATGAATATTTTGTGTTCATGTAGCATCTTTGTTTCCGTAACATTAAGACTTTGCTTAGAACCGACTTAAGAGATTTTAGGATTGTTTTTTCATGGCTTTAGTTTTCTGTAAAGAAAATAAAAAGTGAAATGTAAGCTTGGTCTTACATTTACGGAATACTTTTCTATTCCATTGATGGCGGGAGGGTGGGATTTTAAATATATTATAATTCAGCATATATTCTCTATGTACTGGCTGCCACAGCCGAAACGTACGATTGATGAACCCGAAAAATCTTCTGAAGGTCCCTATTTGCAAGGTCTAATGGCGGTTTGCAGGAGGTCCTTGTGCAGTCGTGGAAAAAAAAATCATACCCTGTCCGTTCTACAAATTTTCTGAAATTTGTTTATAAAAATGTGGTATTTTGATTATAATAAAATCTATTAAGCTATACTATTCCTAATCGCGGCAGAGGGATATATGGGGATACGCATTTTTTTTACATGGCTGCACTTATTAGGACGGTAATTATTGGAATTCAGATTTGTCCAACCTCGATTTTAACACGCCAAATCTTAAATATCTTTAATACTTAAATAGTTTGAGCAGGATATCTCATGGTTCACAAAGGATATATAGGACTTTTTAAATTTAATTTTGCTTTATTTTAATTTAACAGAGTTAATTCTTATGTGACTATAAGCTAAAAATCTTCCATGAACAATTTCATAAACTTGCAGTATATTCCTATAATTAAGGTAAGGATAAAGTATACATCAATAAAAATATGGGTGTTTTATTTTAATAAAAAATTGCGTGAGGAAAAGACTATACCTTTTACATGATTTGAATGATATTTTTTAAATACTACTCTGCCCATATATTGACATAGAACGAAATTGAAAGAATTTTTGAAAATAGGAAGAGCTTTTAAAATATCGATATTGGCATATGAAGTATAATTTTTGTTAAAAGCTAATATAGATTATACATGAATATCTTCCAAGAAATCTGCAATTTTCAGTCACATCATGAATATTTTGTGTTCATGTAGCATCTTTGTTTCCGTAACATTAAGACTTTGCTTAGAACCGACATAAGAGATTTTAGGATTGTTTTTTCATGGCTTTGGTTTTCTGTAAATGAAAATAAAAAGTGAAATGTAAGCTTGGTCTTACATTTACGGAATACTTTTCTATTCCCTTGATGGCGGGAGGGTGGGATTTTAAATACATTATAATTCAGCACATATTCTCTATGTACTGGCTGCCACAGCCGAAACGTACGATTGATAACACCGAAAAATCTTCTGAAGGTCCCTATTTGCAAGATCTAATGGCGGTTTGCAGGAGGTCCTTGTGCAGTCGTGGAAAAAAAAATCATACCCTATCCGTTCCACAAATTTTCTGAAATTTGTTTATAAAAATGTGGTATTTTGATTATAATAAAATCTGTTAAGCTATACTATTCCTAATCGCGGCAGAGGGATATATGGGTATACGCATTTTTTTTACATGGCTGCACTTATTAGGACGGTAATGATTGGAATTCAGATTTGTCCAACCTCGATTTTAACACGCCAAATCTTAAATATCTTTAATACTTAAATGGTTTGAGCAGGATATCTCATGGTTCACAAAGGATATATAGGACTTTTTAAATGAAATTTTGCTTTATTTTAACTTAACAGAGTTAATTCTTATGTGACTATAAGCTAAAAATCTTCCATGAACAATTTCATAAACTTGCAGTATATTCCTATAATTAAGGTAAGGATAAAGTATACATCAATAAAAATATGGGTGTTTTATTTTAATAAAAAATTGCGTGAGGAAAAGACTAGACCTTTTACATGATTTGAATGATATTTTTTAAATACTACTCTGCCCATATATTGACATAGAACGAAATTGAAAGAATTTTTGAAAATAGGAAGAGCTTTTAAAATATCGATATTGACATATGAAGTATAATTTTTGTTAAAAGCTAATATAGATTATACATGAATATCTTCCAAGAAATCTGCAATTTTCAGTCACATCATGAATATTTTGTGTTCATGTAGCATCTTTGTTTCCGTAACATTAAGACTTTGCTTAGAACCGACTTAAGAGATTTTAGGATTGTTTTCTCATGGCTTTGGTTTTCTGTAAATGAAAATAAAAAGTGAAATGTAAGCTTGGTCTTACATTTACGGAATACTTTTCTATTCCCTTGATGGCGGGAGGGTGGGATTTTAAATATATTATAATTCAGCACATATTCTCTATGTACTGGCTGCCACAGCCGAAACGTACGATTGATAACACCGAAAAATCTTCTGAAGGTCCCTATTTGCAAGATCTAATGGCGGTTTGCAGGAGGTCCTTGTGCAGTCGTGGAAAAAAAAATCATACCCTATCCGTTCCACAAATTTTCTGAAATTTGTTTATAAAAATGTGGTATTTTGATTATAATAAAATCTATTAAGCTATACTATTCCTAATCGCGGCAGAGGGATATATGGTTATACGCATTTTTTTTACATGGCTGCACTTATTAGGACGGTAATGATTGGAATTCAGATTGGTCCAACCTCGATTTTAACATGCCAAATCTTAAATATCTTTAATACTTAAATGGTTTGAGCAGGATATCTCATGGTTCACAAAGGATATATAGGACTTTTTAAATGAAATTTTGCTTTATCTTAACTTAACAGAGTTAATTCTTATGTGACTATAAGCTAAAAATCTTCCATGAACAATTTCATAAACTTGCAGTATATTCCTATAATTAAGGTAAGGATAAAGTATACATAAATAAAAATATGGGTGTTTTATTTTAATAAAAAATTGCGTGAGGAAAAGATTACACCTTTTACATGATTTGAATGATATTTTTTAAATACTACTCTGCCCATATATTGACATAGAACGAAATTGAAAGAATTTTTTAAAATAGGAAGAGCTTTTAAAATATCGATATTGGCATATGAAGTATAATTTTTGTTAAAAGCTAATATAGATTATACATGAATATCTTCCAAGAAATCTGCAATTTTCAGTCACATCATGAATATTTTGTGTTCATGTAGCATCTTTGTTTCCGTAACATTAAGACTTTGCTTAGAACCGACTTAAGAGATTTTAGGATTGTTTTTTCATGGCTTTAGTTTTCTGTAAAGAAAATAAAAAGTGAAATGTAAGCTTGGTCTTACATTTACGGAATACTTTTCTATTCCATTGATGGCGGGAGGGTGGGATTTTAAATATATTATAATTCAGCACATATTCTCTATGTACTGGCTGCCACAGCCGAAACGTACGATTGATAACACCGAAAAATCTTCTGAAGGTCCCTATTTGCAAGGTCTAATGGCGGTTTGCAGGAGGTCCTTGTGCAGTCGTGGAAAAAAAAATCATACCCTATCCGTTCTACAAATTTTCTGAAATTTGTTTATAAAAATGTGGTATTTTGATTATAATAAAATCTATTAAGCTATTTTTATTATTTAAATACTACTCTGCCCATATATTGACATAGAACGAAATTGAAAGAATTTTTGAAAATAGGAAGAGCTTTTAAAATATCGATATTGGCATATGAAGTATAATTTTTGTTAAAAGCTAATATAGATTTTACATGAATATCTTCCAAGAAATCTGCAATTTTCAGTCACATCATGAATATTTTGTGTTCATGTAGCATCTTTGTTTCCGTAACATTAAGCCTTTGCTTAGAACCGACTTAAGAGATTTTAGGATTGTTTTTTCATGGCTTTGGTTTTCTGTAAATGAAAATAAAAAGTGAAATGTAAGCTTGGTCTTACATTTACGGAATACTTTCCTATTCCCTTGATGGCGGGAGGGTGGGATTTTAAATATATTATAATTCAGCACATATTCTCTATGTACTGGCTGCCACAGCCGAAACGTACGATTGAGAACACCGAAAAATCTTCTGAAGGTCCCTATTTGCAAGGTCTAATGGCGGTTTGCAGGAGGTCCTTGTGCAGTCGTGGAAAAAAAAAATCATACCCTATCCGTTCTATAAATTTTCTGAAATTTGTTTATAAAAATGTGGTATTTTGATTATAATAAAATCTATTAAGCTATACTATTCCTAATCGCGGCAGAGGGATATATGGGGATACGCATATTTTTACATGGCTGCACTTATTAGGACGGTAATGATTGGAATTCAGATTTGTCCAACCTCGATTTTAACTCGCCAAATCTTAAATATCTTTAATACTTAAATGGTTTGAGCAGGATATCTCATGGTTCACAAAGGATATATAGGACTTTTTAAATTAAATTTTGCTTTATTTTAACTTAACAGAGTTAATTCTTATGTGACTATAAGCTAAAAATCTTCCATGAACAATTTCATAAACTTGCAGTATATTCCTATAATTAAGGTAAGGATAAAGTATACATCAATAAAAATATGGGTGTTTTATTTTAATAAAAAATTGCGTGAGGAAAAGACTATACCTTTTACATGATTTGAATGATATTTTTTAAATACTACTCTGCCCATATATTGACATAGAACGAAATTGAAAGAATTTTTGAAAATAGGAAGAGCTTTTAAAATATCGATATTGACATATGAAGTATAATTTTTGTTAAAAGCTAATATAGATTATACATGAATATCTTCCAAGAAATCTGCAATTTTCAGTCACATCATGAATATTTTGTGTTCATGTAGCATCTTTGTTTCCGTAACATTAAGACTTTGCTTAGAACCGACTTAAGAGATTTTAGGATTGTTTTCTCATGGCTTTGGTTTTCTGTAAATGAAAATAAAAAGTGAAATGTAAGCTTGGTCTTACATTTACGGAATACTTTTCTATTCCCTTGATGGCGGGAGGGTGGGATTTTAAATATATTATAATTCAGCACATATTCTCTATGTACTGGCTGCCACAGCCGAAACGTACGATTGATAACACCGAAAAATCTTCTGAAGGTCCCTATTTGCAAGATCTAATGGCGGTTTGCAGGAGGTCCTTGTGCAGTCGTGGAAAAAAAAATCATACCCTATCCGTTCCACAAATTTTCTGAAATTTGTTTATAAAAATGTGGTATTTTGATTATAATAAAATCTATTAAGCTATACTATTCCTAATCGCGGCAGAGGGATATATGGGTATACGCATTTTTTTTACATGGCTGCACTTATTAGGACGGTAATGATTGGAATTCAGATTGGTCCAACCTCGATTTTAACATGCCAAATCTTAAATATCTTTAATACTTAAATGGTTTGAGCAGGATATCTCATGGTTCACAAAGGATATATAGGACTTTTTAAATGAAATTTTGCTTTATTTTAACTTAACAGAGTTAATTCTTATGTGACTATAAGCTAAAAATCTTCCATGAACAATTTCATAAACTTGCAGTATATTCCTATAATTAAGGTAAGGATAAAGTATACATAAATAAAAATATGGGTGTTTTATTTTAATAAAAAATTGCGTGAGGAAAAGATTACACCTTTTACATGATTTGAATGATATTTTTTAAATACTACTCTGCCCATATATTGACATAGAACGAAATTGAAAGAATTTTTGAAAATAGGAAGAGCTTTTAAAATATCGATATTGGCATATGAAGTATAATTTTTGTTAAAAGCTAATATAGATTATACATGAATATCTTCCAAGAAATCTGCAATTTTCAGTCACATCATGAATATTTTGTGTTCATGTAGCATCTTTGTTTCCGTAACATTAAGACTTTGCTTAGAACCGACTTAAGAGATTTTAGGATTGTTTTTTCATGGCTTTAGTTTTCTGTAAAGAAAATAAAAAGTGAAATGTAAGCTTGGTCTTACATTTACGGAATACTTTTCTATTCCATTGATGGCGGGAGGGTGGGATTTTAAATATATTATAATTCAGCACATATTCTCTATGTACTGGCTGCCACAGCCGAAACGTACGATTGATAACACCGAAAAATCTTCTGAAGGTCCCTATTTGCAAGGTCTAATGGCGGTTTGCAGGAGGTCCTTGTGCAGTCGTGGAAAAAAAAATCATACCCTATCCGTTCTACAAATTTTCTGAAATTTGTTTATAAAAATGTGGTATTTTGATTATAATAAAATCTATTAAGCTATACTATTCCTAATCGCGGCAGAGGGATATATGGGGATACGCATTTTTTTTACATGGCTGCACTTATTAGGACGGTAATTATTGGAATTCAGATTTGTCCAACCTCGATTTTAACTCGCCAAATCTTAAATATCTTTAATACTTAAATGGTTTGAGCAGGATATCTCATGGTTCACAAAGGATATATAGGACTTTTTAAATGAAATTTTGCTTTATTTTAACTTAACAGAGTTAATTCTTATGTGACTATAAACTAAAAATCTTCCACGAACAATTTCATAAACTTGCAGTATATTCCTATAATTAAGGTAAGGATAAAGTATACATCAATAAAAATATGGGTGTTTTATTTTAATAAAAAATTGCGTGAGGAAAAGATTATACCTTTTACATGATTTGAATGATATTTTTTAAATACTACTCTGCCCATATATTGACATAGAACGAAATTGAAAGAATTTTTGAAAATAGGAAGAGCTTTTAAAATATCGATATTGGCATATGAAGTATAATTTTTGTTAAAAGCTAATATAGATTATACATGAATATCTTCCAAGAAATCTGCAATTTTCAGTCACATCATGAATATTTTGTGTTCATGTAGCATCTTTGTTTCCGTAACATTAAGACTTTGCTTAGAACCGACTTAAGAGATTTTAGGATTGTTTTTTCATGGCTTTGGTTTTCTTTAAATGAAAATAAAAAGTGAAATGTAAGCTTGGTCTTACATTTACGGAATACTTTTCTATTCCCTTGTTGGCGGGAGGGTGGGATTTTAAATATATTATAATTCAGCACATATTCTCTATGTACTGGCTGCCACAGCCGAAACGTACGATTGATAACACCGAAAAATCTTCTGAAGGGCCCTATTTGCAAGGTCTAATGGCGGTTTGCAGGAGGTCCTTGTGCGGTCGTGGAAAAAAAAAATCATACCCTATCCGTTCTACAAATTTTCTGAAATTTGTTTATAAAAATGTGGTATTTTGATTATAATAAAATCTATTAAGCTATAAAATTCCTAATCGCGGCAGAGGGATATATGGGGATACGCATTTTTTTACATGGCTGCACTTATTAGGACGGTAATGATTGGAATTCAGATTTGTCCTACCTCGATTTTAACACGCCAAATCTTAAATATCTTTAATACTTAAATGGTTTGAGCAGGATATCTCATGGTTCACAAAGGATATATAGGACTTTTTAAATGAAATTTTGCTTTATTTTAACTTAACAGAGTTAAGTCTTATGTGACTATAAGCTAAAAATCTTCCATGAACAATTTCATAAACTTGCAGTATATTCCTATAATTAAGGTAAGGATAAAGTATACATCAATAAAAATATGGGTGTTTTATTTTAATAAAAAATTGCGTGAGGAAAAGATTATACCTTTTACATGATTTTAATGATATTTTTTAAATACTACTCTGCCCATATATTGACATAGAACGAAATTGAAAGAATTTTTGAAAATAGGAAGAGCTTTTAAAATATCGATATTGGCATATGAAGTATAATTTTTGTTAAAAGCTAATATAGATTATACATGAATATCTTCCAAGAAATCTGCAATTTTCAGTCACATCATGAATATTTTGTGTTCATGTAGCATCTTTGTTTCCGTAACATTAAGACTTTGCTTAGAACCGACTTAAGAGATTTTAGGATTGTTTTTTCATGGCTTTGGTTTTCTGTAAATGAAAATAAAAAGTGAAATGTAAGATTGGTCTTACATTTACGGAATACTTTTCTATTCCCTTGATGGCGGGAGGGTGGGATTTTAAATATATTATAATTCAGCACATATTCTCTATGTACTGGCTGCCACAACCGAAACGAACGACTGATAACACCGAAAAATCTTCTGAAGGTCCCTATTTGCAAGGTCTAATGGCGGTGTGCAGGAGGTCCTTGTGCAGTCGTGGAAAAAAAAATCATACCCTATCCGTTCTACAAATTTTCTGAAATTTGTTTATAAAAATGTGGTATTTTGATTATAATAAAATCTATTAAGCTATTTTTATTATTTAAATACTACTCTGCCCATATATTGACATAGAACGAAATTGAAAGAATTTTTGAAAATAGGAAGAGCTTTTAAAATATCGATATTGGCATATGAAGTATAATTTTTGTTAAAAGCTAATATAGATTATACATGAATATCTTCCAAGAAATCTGCAATTTTCAGTCACATCATGAATATTTTGTGTTCATGTAGCATCTTTGTTTCCGTAACATTAAGACTTTGCTTAGAACCGACTTAAGAGATTTTAGGATTGTTTTTTCATGGCTTTGGTTTTCTGTAAATGAAAATAAAAAGTGAAATGTAAGCTTGGTCTTACATTTACGGAATACTTTTCTATTCCCTTGATGGCGGGAGGGTGGGATTTTAAATATATTATAATTCAGCACATATTCTCTATGTACTGGCTGCCACAGCCGAAACGTACGATTGATAACACCGAAAAATCTTCTGAAGGTCCCTATTTGCAAGATCTAATGGCGGTTTGCAGGAGGTCCTTGTGCAGTCGTGGAAAAAAAAATCATACCCTATCCGTTCCACAAATTTTCTGAAATTTGTTTATAAAAATGTGGTATTTTGATTATAATAAAATCTATTAAGCTATACTGTTCCTAATCGCGGCAGAGGGATATATGGGTATACGCATTTTTTTTACATGGCTGCACTTATTAGGACGGTAATGATTGGAATTCAGATTTGTCCAACCTCGATTTTAACACGCCAAATCTTAAATATCTTTAATATTTAAATGGTTTGAGCAGGATATCTCATGGTTCACAAAGGATATATAGGACTTTTTAAATGAAATTTTGCTTTATTTTAACTTAACAGAGTTAATTCTTATGTGACTATAAGCTAAAAATCTTCCATGAACAATTTCATAAACTTGCAGTATATTCCTATAATTAAGGTAAGGATAAAGTATACATCAATAAAAATATGGGTGTTTTATTTTAATAAAAAATTGCGTGAGGAAAAGACTAGACCTTTTACATGATTTGAATGATATTTTTTAAATACTACTCTGCCCATATATTGACATAGAACGAAATTGAAAGAATTTTTGAAAATAGGAAGAGCTTTTAAAATATCGATATTGACATATGAAGTATAATTTTTGTTAAAAGCTAATATAGATTATACATGAATATCTTCCAAGAAATCTGCAATTTTCAGTCACATCATGAATATTTTGTGTTCATGTAGCATCTTTGTTTCCGTAACATTAAGACTTTGCTTAGAACCGACTTAAGAGATTTTAGGATTGTTTTCTCATGGCTTTGGTTTTCTGTAAATGAAAATAAAAAGTGAAATGTAAGCTTGGTCTTACATTTACGGAATACTTTTCTATTCCCTTGATGGCGGGAGGGTGGGATTTTAAATATATTATAATTCAGCACATATTCTCTATGTACTGGCTGCCACAGCCGAAACGTACGATTGATAACACCGAAAAATCTTCTGAAGGTCCCTATTTGCAAGATCTAATGGCGGTTTGCAGGAGGTCCTTGTGCAGTCGTGGAAAAAAAAATCATACCCTATCCGTTCCACAAATTTTCTGAAATTTGTTTATAAAAATGTGGTATTTTGATTATAATAAAATCTATTAAGCTATACTATTCCTAATCGCGGCAGAGGGATATATGGGTATACGCATTTTTTTTACATGGCTGCACTTATTAGGACGGTAATGATTGGAATTCAGATTGGTCCAACCTCGATTTTAACATGCCAAATCTTAAATATCTTTAATACTTAAATGGTTTGAGCAGGATATCTCATGGTTCACAAAGGATATATAGGACTTTTTAAATGAAATTTTGCTTTATCTTAACTTAACAGAGTTAATTCTTATGTGACTATAAGCTAAAAATCTTCCATGAACAATTTCATAAACTTGCAGTATATTCCTATAATTAAGGTAAGGATAAAGTATACATAAATAAAAATATGGGTGTTTTATTTTAATAAAAAATTGCGTGAGGAAAAGATTACACCTTTTACATGATTTGAATGATATTTTTTAAATACTACTCTGCCCATATATTGACATAGAACGAAATTGAAAGAATTTTTTAAAATAGGAAGAGCTTTTAAAATATCGATATTGGCATATGAAGTATAATTTTTGTTAAAAGCTAATATAGATTATACATGAATATCTTCCAAGAAATCTGCAATTTTCAGTCACATCATGAATATTTTGTGTTCATGTAGCATCTTTGTTTCCGTAACATTAAGACTTTGCTTAGAACCGACTTAAGAGATTTTAGGATTGTTTTTTCATGGCTTTAGTTTTCTGTAAAGAAAATAAAAAGTGAAATGTAAGCTTGGTCTTACATTTACGGAATACTTTTCTATTCCATTGATGGCGGGAGGGTGGGATTTTAAATATATTATAATTCAGCACATATTCTCTATGTACTGGCTGCCACAGCCGAAACGTACGATTGATAACACCGAAAAATCTTCTGAAGGTCCCTATTTGCAAGGTCTAATGGCGGTTTGCAGGAGGTCCTTGTGCAGTCGTGGAAAAAAAAATCATACCCTATCCGTTCTACAAATTTTCTGAAATTTGTTTATAAAAATGTGGTATTTTGATTATAATAAAATCTATTAAGCTATTTTTATTATTTAAATACTACTCTGCCCATATATTGACATAGAACGAAATTGAAAGAATTTTTGAAAATAGGAAGAGCTTTTAAAATATCGATATTGGCATATGAAGTATAATTTTTGTTAAAAGCTAATATAGATTTTACATGAATATCTTCCAAGAAATCTGCAATTTTCAGTCACATCATGAATATTTTGTGTTCATGTAGCATCTTTGTTTCCGTAACATTAAGCCTTTGCTTACTACCGACTTAAGAGATTTTAGGATTGTTTTTTCATGGCTTTGGTTTTCTGTAAATGAAAATAAAAAGTGAAATGTAAGCTTGGTCTTACATTTACGGAATACTTTTCTATTCCCTTGATGGCGGGAGGGTGGGATTTTAAATATATTATAATTCAGCACATATTCTCTATGTACTGGCTGCCACAGCCGAAACGTACGATTGAGAACACCGAAAAATCTTCTGAAGGTCCCTATTTGCACGGTCTAATGGCGGTTTGCAGGAGGTCCTTGTGCAGTCGTGGAAAAAAAAAATCATACCCTATCCGTTCTATAAATTTTCTGAAATTTGTTTATAAAAATGTGGTATTTTGATTATAATAAAATCTATTAAGCTATACTATTCCTAATCGCGGCAGAGGGATATATGGGGATACGCATATTTTTACATGGCTGCACTTATTAGGACGGTAATGATTGGAATTCAGATTTGTCCAACCTCGATTTTAACTCGCCAAATCTTAAATATCTTTAATACTTAAATGGTTTGAGCAGGATATCTCATGGTTCACAAAGGATATATAGGACTTTTTAAATTAAATTTTGCTTTATTTTAACTTAACAGAGTTAATTCTTATGTGACTATAAGCTAAAAATCTTCCATGAACAATTTCATAAACTTGCAGTATATTCCTATAATTAAGGTAAGGATAAAGTATACATCAATAAAAATATGGGTGTTTTATTTTAATAAAAAATTGCGTGAGGAAAAGACTATACCTTTTACATGATTTGAATGATATTTTTTAAATACTACTCTGCCCATATATTGACATAGAACGAAATTGAAAGAATTTTTGAAAATAGGAAGAGCTTTTAAAATATCGATATTGACATATGAAGTATAATTTTTGTTAAAAGCTAATATAGATTATACATGAATATCTTCCAAGAAATCTGCAATTTTCAGTCACATCATGAATATTTTGTGTTCATGTAGCATCTTTGTTTCCGTAACATTAAGACTTTGCTTAGAACCGACTTAAGAGATTTTAGGATTGTTTTCTCATGGCTTTGGTTTTCTGTAAATGAAAATAAAAAGTGAAATGTAAGCTTGGTCTTACATTTACGGAATACTTTTCTATTCCCTTGATGGCGGGAGGGTGGGATTTTAAATATATTATAATTCAGCACATATTCTCTATGTACTGGCTGCCACAGCCGAAACGTACGATTGATAACACCGAAAAATCTTCTGAAGGTCCCTATTTGCAAGATCTAATGGCGGTTTGCAGGAGGTCCTTGTGCAGTCGTGGAAAAAAAAAATCATACCCTATCCGTTCCACAAATTTTCTGAAATTTGTTTATAAAAATGTGGTATTTTGATTATAATAAAATCTATTAAGCTATACTATTCCTAATCGCGGCAGAGGGATATATGGGTATACGCATTTTTTTTACATGGCTGCACTTATTAGGACGGTAATGATTGGAATTCAGATTGGTCCAACCTCGATTTTAACATGCCAAATCTTAAATATCTTTAATACTTAAATGGTTTGAGCAGGATATCTCATGGTTCACAAAGGATATATAGGACTTTTTAAATGAAATTTTGCTTTATTTTAACTTAACAGAGTTAATTCTTATGTGACTATAAGCTAAAAATCTTCCATGAACAATTTCATAAACTTGCAGTATATTCCTATAATTAAGGTAAGGATAAAGTATACATAAATAAAAATATGGGTGTTTTATTTTAATAAAAAATTGCGTGAGGAAAAGATTACACCTTTTACATGATTTGAATGATATTTTTTAAATACTACTCTGCCCATATATTGACATAGAACGAAATTGAAAGAATTTTTGAAAATAGGAAGAGCTTTTAAAATATCGATATTGGCATATGAAGTATAATTTTTGTTAAAAGCTAATATAGATTATACATGAATATCTTCCAAGAAATCTGCAATTTTCAGTCACATCATGAATATTTTGTGTTCATGTAGCATCTTTGTTTCCGTAACATTAAGACTTTGCTTAGAACCGACTTAAGAGATTTTAGGATTGTTTTTTCATGGCTTTAGTTTTCTGTAAAGAAAATAAAAAGTGAAATGTAAGCTTGGTCTTACATTTACGGAATACTTTTCTATTCCATTGATGGCGGGAGGGTGGGATTTTAAATATATTATAATTCAGCACATATTCTCTATGTACTGGCTGCCACAGCCGAAACGTACGATTGATAACACCGAAAAATCTTCTGAAGGTCCCTATTTGCAAGGTCTAATGGCGGTTTGCAGGAGGTCCTTGTGCAGTCGTGGAAAAAAAAATCATACCCTATCCGTTCTACAAATTTTCTGAAATTTGTTTATAAAAATGTGGTATTTTGATTATAATAAAATCTATTAAGCTATTTTTATTATTTAAATACTACTCTGCCCATATATTGACATAGAACGAAATTGAAAGAATTTTTGAAAATAGGAAGAGCTTTTAAAATATCGATATTGGCATATGAAGTATAATTTTTGTTAAAAGCTAATATAGATTTTACATGAATATCTTCCAAGAAATCTGCAATTTTCAGTCACATCATGAATATATTGTGTTCATGTAGCATCTTTGTTTCCGTAACATTAAGACTTTGCTTAGAACCGACTTAAGAGATTTTAGGATTGTTTTTTCATGGCTTTAGTTTTCTGTAAAGAAAATAAAAAGTGAAATGTAAGCTTGGTCTTACATTTACGGAATACTTTTCTATTCCATTGATGGCGGGAGGGTGGGATTTTAAATATATTATAATTCAGCACATATTCTCTATGTACTGGCTGCCACAGCCGAAACGTACGATTGATAACACCGAAAAATCTTCTGAAGGTCCCTATTTGCAAGGTCTAATGGCGGTTTGCAGGAGGTCCTTGTGCAGTCGTGGAAAAAAAAATCATACCCTATCCGTTCTACAAATTTTCTGAAATTTGTTTATAAAAATGTGGTATTTTGATTATAATAAAATCTATTAAGCTATACTATTCCTAATCGCGGCAGAGGGATATATGGGGATACGCATTTTTTTTACATGGCTGCACTTATTAGGACGGTAATTATTGGAATTCAGATTTGTCCAACCTCGATTTTAACTCGCCAAATCTTAAATATCTTTAATACTTAAATGGTTTGAGCAGGATATCTCATGGTTCACAAAGGATATATAGGACTTTTTAAATGAAATTTTGCTTTATTTTAACTTAACAGAGTTAATTCTTATGTGACTATAAGCTAAAAATCTTCCACGAACAATTTCATAAACTTGCAGTATATTCCTATAATTAAGGTAAGGATAAAGTATACATCAATAAAAATATGGGTGTTTTATTTTAATAAAAAATTGCGTGAGGAAAAGATTATACCTTTTACATGATTTGAATGATATTTTTTAAATACTACTCTGCCCATATATTGACATAGAACGAAATTGAAAGAATTTTTGAAAATAGGAAGAGCTTTTAAAATATCGATATTGGCATATGAAGTATAATTTTTGTTAAAAGCTAATATAGATTATACATGAATATCTTCCAAGAAATCTGCAATTTTCAGTCACATCATGAATATTTTGTGTTCATGTAGCATCTTTGTTTCCGTAACATTAAGACTTTGCTTAGAACCGACTTAAGAGATTTTAGGATTGTTTTTTCATGGCTTTGGTTTTCTGTAAATGAAAATAAAAAGTGAAATGTAAGATTGGTCTTACATTTACGGAATACTTTTCTATTCCCTTGATGGCGGGAGGGTGGGATTTTAAATATATTATAATTCAGCACATATTCTCTATGTACTGGCTGCCACAACCGAAACGAACGACTGATAACACCGAAAAATCTTCTGAAGGTCCCTATTTGCAAGGTCTAATGGCGGTGTGCAGGAGGTCCTTGTGCAGTCGTGGAAAAAAAAATCATACCCTATCCGTTCTACAAATTTTCTGAAATTTGTTTATAAAAATGTGGTATTTTGATTATAATAAAATCTATTAAGCTATTTTTATTATTTAAATACTACTCTGCCCATATATTGACATAGAACGAAATTGAAAGAATTTTTGAAAATAGGAAGAGCTTTTAAAATATCGATATTGGCATATGAAGTATAATTTTTGTTAAAAGCTAATATAGATTTTACATGAATATCTTCCATGAAATCTGCAATTTTCAGTCACATCATGAATATTTTGTGTTCATGTAGCATCTTTGTTTCCGTAACATTAAGACTTTGCTTAGAACCGACTTAAGAGATTTTAGGATTGTTTTTTCATGGCTTTAGTTTTCTGTAAAGAAAATAAAAAGTGAAATGTAAGCTTGGTCTTACATTTACGGAATACTTTTCTATTCCATTGATGGCGGGAGGGTGGGATTTTAAATATATTATAATTCAGCACATATTCTCTATGTACTGGCTGCCACAGCCGAAACGTACGATTGATAACACCGAAAAATCTTCTGAAGGTCCCTATTTGCAAGGTCTAATGGCGGTTTGCAGGAGGTCCTTGTGCAGTCGTGGAAAAAAAAATCATACCCTATCCGTTCTACAAATTTTCTGAAATTTGTTTATAAAAATGTGGTATTTTGATTATAATAAAATCTATTAAGCTATTTTTATTATTTAAATACTACTCTGCCCATATATTGACATAGAACGAAATTGAAAGAATTTTTGAAAATAGGAAGAGCTTTTAAAATATCGATATTGGCATATGAAGTATAATTTTTGTTAAAAGCTAATATAGATTTTACATGAATATCTTCCAAGAAATCTGCAATTTTCAGTCACATCATGAATATTTTGTGTTCATGTAGCATCTTTGTTTCCGTAACATTAAGACTTTGCTTAGAACCGACTTAAGAGATTTTAGGATTGTTTTCTCATGGCTTTGGTTTTCTGTAAATGAAAATAAAAAGTGAAATGTAAGCTTGGTCTTACATTTACGGAATACTTTTCTATTCCCTTGATGGCGGGAGGGTGGGATTTTAAATATATTATAATTCAGCACATATTCTCTATGTACTGGCTGCCACAGCCGAAACGTACGATTGATAACACCGAAAAATCTTCTGAAGGTCCCTATTTGCAAGATCTAATGGCGGTTTGCAGGAGGTCCTTGTGCAGTAGTGGAAAAAAAAAATCATACCCTATCCGTTCCACAAATTTTCTGAAATTTGTTTATAAAAATGTGGTATTTTGATTATAATAAAATCTATTAAGCTATACTATTCCTAATCGCGGCAGAGGGATATATGGGTATACGCATTTTTTTTACATGGCTGCACTTATTAGGACGGTAATGATTGGAATTCAGATTGGTCCAACCTCGATTTTAACATGCCAAATCTTAAATATCTTTAATACTTAAATGGTTTGAGCAGGATATCTCATGGTTCACAAAGGATATATAGGACTTTTTAAATGAAATTTTGCTTTATTTTAACTTAACAGAGTTAATTCTTATGTGACTATAAGCTAAAAATCTTCCATGAACAATTTCATAAACTTGCAGTATATTCCTATAATTAAGGTAAGGATAAAGTATACATAAATAAAAATATGGGTGTTTTATTTTAATAAAAAATTGCGTGAGGAAAAGATTACACCTTTTACATGATTTGAATGATATTTTTTAAATACTACTCTGCCCATATATTGACATAGAACGAAATTGAAAGAATTTTTGAAAATAGGAAGAGCTTTTAAAATATCGATATTGGCATATGAAGTATAATTTTTGTTAAAAGCTAATATAGATTATACATGAATATCTTCCAAGAAATCTGCAATTTTCAGTCACATCATGAATATTTTGTGTTCATGCAGCATCTTTGTTTCCGTAACATTAAGACTTTGCTTAGAACCGACTTAAGAGATTTTAGGATTGTTTTTTCATGGCTTTAGTTTTCTGTAAAGAAAATAAAAAGTGAAATGTAAGCTTGGTCTTACATTTACGGAATACTTTTCTATTCCATTGATGGCGGGAGGGTGGGATTTTAAATATTTTATAATTCAGCACATATTCTCTATGTACTGGCTGCCACAGCCGAAACGTACGATTGATAACACCGAAAAATCTTCTGAAGGTCCCTATTTGCAAGGTCTAATGGCGGTTTGCAGGAGGTCCTTGTGCAGTCGTGGAAAAAAAAATCATACCCTATCCGTTCTACAAATTTTCTGAAATTTGTTTATAAAAATGTGGTATTTTGATTATAATAAAATCTATTAAGCTATTTTTATTATTTAAATACTACTCTGCCCATATATTGACATAGAACGAAATTGAAAGAATTTTTGAAAATAGGAAGAGCTTTTAAAATATCGATATTGGCATATGAAGTATAATTTTTGTTAAAAGCTAATATAGATTTTACATGAATATCTTCCAAGAAATCTGCAATTTTCAGTCACATCATGAATATTTTGTGTTCATGTAGCATCTTTGTTTCCGTAACATTAAGACTTTGCTTAGAACCGACTTAAGAGATTTTAGGATCGTTTTTTCATGGCTTTAGTTTTCTGTAAAGAAAATAAAAAGTGAAATGTAAGCTTGGTCTTACATTTACGGAATACTTTTCTATTCCATTGATGGCGGGAGGGTGGGATTTTAAATATATTATAATTCAGCACATATTCTCTATGTACTGGCTGCCACAGCCGAAACGTACGATTGATAACACCGAAAAATCTTCTGAAGGTCCCTATTTGCAAGGTCTAATGGCGGTTTGCAGGAGGTCCTTGTGCAGTCGTGGAAAAAAAAATCATACCCTATCCGTTCTACAAATTTTCTGAAATTTGTTTATAAAAATGTGGTATTTTGATTATAATAAAATCTATTAAGCTATACTATTCCTAATCGCGGCAGAGGGATATATGGGGATACGCATTTTTTTTACATGGCTGCACTTATTAGGACGGTAATTATTGGAATTCAGATTTGTCCAACCTCGATTTTAACTCGCCAAATCTTAAATATCTTTAATACTTAAATGGTTTGAGCAGGATATCTCATGGTTCACAAAGGATATATAGGACTTTTTAAATGAAATTTTGCTTTATTTTAACTTAACAGAGTTAATTCTTATGTGACTATAAGCTAAAAATCTTCCACGAACAATTTCATAAACTTGCAGTATATTCCTATAATTAAGGTAAGGATAAAGTATACATCAATAAAAATATGGGTGTTTTATTTTAATAAAAAATTGCGTGAGGAAAAGATTATACCTTTTACATGATTTGAATGATATTTTTTAAATACTACTCTGCCCATATATTGACATAGAACGAAATTGAAAGAATTTTTGAAAATAGGAAGAGCTTTTAAAATATCGATATTGGCATATGAAGTATAATTTTTGTTAAAAGCTAATATAGATTATACATGAATATCTTCCAAGAAATCTGCAATTTTCAGTCACATCATGAATATTTTGTGTTCATGTAGCATCTTTGTTTCCGTAACATTAAGACTTTGCTTAGAACCGACTTAAGAGATTTTAGGATTGTTTTTTCATGGCTTTGGTTTTCTTTAAATGAAAATAAAAAGTGAAATGTAAGCTTGGTCTTACATTTACGGAATACTTTTCTATTCCCTTGTTGGCGGGAGGGTGGGATTTTAAATATATTATAATTCAGCACATATTCTCTATGTACTGGCTGCCACAGCCGAAACGTACGATTGATAACACCGAAAAATCTTCTGAAGGGCCCTATTTGCAAGGTCTAATGGCGGTTTGCAGGAGGTCCTTGTGCGGTCGTGGAAAAAAAAAATCATACCCTATCCGTTCTACAAATTTTCTGAAATTTGTTTATAAAAATGTGGTATTTTGATTATAATAAAATCTATTAAGCTATACAATTCCTAATCGCGGCAGAGGGATATATGGGGATACGCATTTTTTTACATGGCTGCACTTATTAGGACGGTAATGATTGGAATTCAGATTTGTCCTACCTCGATTTTAACACGCCAAATCTTAAAAATCTTTAATACTTAAATGGTTTGAGCAGGATATCTCATGGTTCACAAAGGATATATAGGACTTTTTAAATGAAATTTTGCTTTATTTTAACTTAACAGAGTTAAGTCTTATGTGACTATAAGCTAAAAATCTTCCATGAACAATTTCATAAACTTGCAGTATATTCCTATAATTAAGGTAAGGATAAAGTATACATCAATAAAAATATGGGTGTTTTATTTTAATAAAAAATTGCGTGAGGAAAAGATTATACCTTTTACATGATTTTAATGATATTTTTTAAATACTACTCTGCCCATATATTGACATAGAACGAAATTGAAAGAATTTTTGAAAATAGGAAGAGCTTTTAAAATATCGATATTGGCATATGAAGTATAATTTTTGTTAAAAGCTAATATAGATTATACATGAATATCTTCCAAGAAATCTGCAATTTTCAGTCACATCATGAATATTTTGTGTTCATGTAGCATCTTTGTTTCCGTAACATTAAGACTTTGCTTAGAACCGACTTAAGAGATTTTAGGATTGTTTTTTCATGGCTTTGGTTTTCTGTAAATGAAAATAAAAAGTGAAATGTAAGATTGGTCTTACATTTACGGAATACTTTTCTATTCCCTTGATGGCGGGAGGGTGGGATTTTAAATATATTATAATTCAGCACATATTCTCTATGTACTGGCTGCCACAACCGAAACGAACGACTGATAACACCGAAAAATCTTCTGAAGGTCCCTATTTGCAAGGTCTAATGGCGGTGTGCAGGAGG
Source organism: Maratus speciosus (assembly GCA_963932465.1). Taxonomy (NCBI): domain Eukaryota; kingdom Metazoa; phylum Arthropoda; class Arachnida; order Araneae; family Salticidae; genus Maratus; species Maratus speciosus. Next base: position 378,478 of record CAWVRF010000734.1, on the reverse strand, counting down.
TCCTTGTGCAGTCGTGGAAAAAAAATCATACCCTATCCGTTCTACAAATTTTCTGAAATTTGTTTATAAAAATGTGGTATTTTGATTATAATAAAATCTATTAAGCTATTTTTATTATTTAAATACTACTCTGCCCATATATTGACATAGAACGAAATTGAAAGAATTTTTGAAAATAGGAAGAGCTTTTAAAATATCGATATTGGCATATGAAGTATAATTTTTGTTAAAAGCTAATATAGATTTTACATGAATATCTTCCATGAAATCTGCAATTTTCAGTCACATCATGAATATTTTGTGTTCATGTAGCATCTTTGTTTCCGTAACATTAAGACTTTGCTTAGAACCGACTTAAGAGATTTTAGGATTGTTTTTTCATGGCTTTAGTTTTCTGTAAAGAAAATAAAAAGTGAAATGTAAGCTTGGTCTTACATTTACGGAATACTTTTCTATTCCATTGATGGCGGGAGGGTGGGATTTTAAATATATTATAATTCAGCACATATTCTCTATGTACTGGCTGCCACAGCCGAAACGTACGATTGATAACACCGAAAAATCTGCTGAAGGTCCCTATTTGCAAGGTCTAATGGCGGTTTGCAGGAGGTCCTTGTGCAGTCGTGGAAAAAAAATCATACCCTATCCGTTCTACAAATTTTCTGAAATTTGTTTATAAAAATGTGGTATTTTGATTATAATAAAATCTATTAAGCTATACTATTCCTAATCGCGGCAGAGGGATATATGGGGATACGCATTTTTTTTACATGGCTGCACTTATTAGGACGGTAATTATTGGAATTCAGATTTGTCCAACCTCGATTTTAACTCGCCAAATCTTAAATATCTTTAATACTTAAATGGTTTGAGCAGGATATCTCATGGTTCACAAAGGATATATAGGACTTTTTAAATGAAATTTTGCTTTATTTTAACTTAACAGAGTTAATTCTTATGTGACTATAAGCTAAAAATCTTCCACGAACAATGTCATAAACTTGCAGTATATTCCTATAATTAAGGTAAGGATAAAGTATACATCAATAAAAATATGGGTGTTTTATTTTAATAAAAAATTGCGTGAGGAAGAGATTATACCTTTTACATGATTTTAATGATATTTTTTAAATACTACTCTGCCCATATATTGACATAGAACGAAATTGAAAGAATTTTTGAAAATAGGAAGAGCTTTTAAAATATCGATATTGGCATATGAAGTATAATTTTTGTTAAAAGCTAATATAGATTATACATGAATATCTTCCAAGAAATCTGCAATTTTCAGTCACATCATGAATATTTTGTGTTCATGTAGCATCTTTGTTTCCGTAACATTAAGACTTTGCTTAGAACCGACTTAAGAGATTTTAGGATTGTTTTTTCATGGCTTTGGTTTTCTGTAAATGAAAATAAAAAGTGAAATGTAAGATTGGTCTTACATTTACGGAATACTTTTCTATTCCCTTGATGGCGGGAGGGTGGGATTTTAAATATATTATAATTCAGCACATATTCTCTATGTACTGGCTGCCACAACCGAAACGAACGACTGATAACACCGAAAAATCTTCTGAAGGTCCCTATTTGCAAGGTCTAATGGCGGTGTGCAGGAGGTCCTTGTGCAGTCGTGGAAAAAAAATCATGCCCTATCCGTTCTACAAATTTTCTGAAATTTGTTTATAAAAATGTGGTATTTTGATTATAATAAAATCTATTAAGCTATTTTTATTATTTAAATACTACTCTGCCCATATATTGACATAGAACGAAATTGAAAGAATTTTTGAAAATAGGAAGAGCTTTTAAAATATCGATATTGGCATATGAAGTATAATTTTTGTTAAAAGCTAATATAGATTATACATGAATATCTTCCAAGAAATCTGCAATTTTCAGTCACATCATGAATATTTTGTGTTCATGTAGCATCTTTGTTTCCGTAACATTAAGACTTTGCTTAGAACCGACTTAAGAGATTTTAGGATTGTTTTTTCATGGCTTTGGTTTTCTTTAAATGAAAATAAAAAGTGAAATGTAAGCTTGGTCTTACATTTACGGAATACTTTTCTATTCCCTTGTTGGCGGGAGGGTGGGATTTTAAATATATTATAATTCAGCACATATTCTCTATGTACTGGCTGCCACAGCCGAAACGTACGATTGATAACACCGAAAAATCTTCTGAAGGGCCCTATTTGCAAGGTCTAATGGCGGTTTGAAGGAGGTCCTTGTGCGGTCGTGGAAAAAAAAATCATACCCTATCCGTTCTACAAATTTTCTGAAATTTGTTTATAAAAATGTGGTATTTTGATTATAATAAAATCTATTAAGCTATACAATTCCTAATCGCGGCAGAGGGATATATGGGGATACGCATTTTTTTACATGGCTGCACTTATTAGGACGGTAATGATTGGAATTCAGATTTGTCCTACCTCGATTTTAACACGCCAAATCTTAAATATCTTTAATACTTAAATGGTTTGAGCAGGATATCTCATGGTTCACAAAGGATATATAGGACTTTTTAAATGAAATTTTGCTTTATTTTAACTTAAAAGAGTTAAGTCTTATGTGACTATAAGCTAAAAATCTTCCATGAACAATTTCATAAACTTGCAGTATATTCCTATAATTAAGGTAAGGATAAAGTATACATCAATAAAAATATGGGTGTTTTATTTTAATAAAAAATTGCGTGAGGAAAAGATTATACCTTTTACATGATTTTAATGATATTTTTTAAATACTACTCTGCCCATATATTGACATAGAACGAAATTGAAAGAATTTTTGAAAATAGGAAGAGCTTTTAAAATATCGATATTGGCATATGAAGTATAATTTTTGTTAAAAACTAATATAGATTATACATGAATATCTTCCAAGAAATCTGCAATTTTCAGTCACATCATGAATATTTTGTGTTCATGTAGCATCTTTGTTTCCGTAACATTAAGACTTTGCTTAGAACCGACTTAAGAGATTTTAGGATTGTTTTTTCATGGCTTTGGTTTTCTGTAAATGAAAATAAAAAGTGAAATGTAAGCTTGGTCTTACATTTACGGAATACTTTTCTATTCCCTTGATGGCGGGAGGGTGGGATTTTAAATATATTATAATTCAGCACATATTCTCTATGTACTGGCTGCCACAGCCGAAACGAACGACTGATAACACCGAAAAATCTTCTGAAGGTCCCTATTTGCAAGGTCTAATGGCGGTGTGCAGGAGGTCCTTGTGCAGTCGTGGAAAAAAAAATCATACCCTATCCGTTCTACAAATTTTCTGAAATTTGTTTATAAAAATGTGGTATTTTGATTATAATAAAATCTATTAAGCTATTTTTATTATTTAAATACTACTCTGCCCATATATTGACATAGAACGAAATTGAAAGAATTTTTGAAAATAGGAAGAGCTTTTAAAATATCGATATTGGCATATGAAGTATAATTTTTGTTAAAAGTTAATATAGATTTTACATGAATATCTTCCAGGAAATCTGCAATTTTCAGTCACATCATGAATATTTTGTGTTCATGTAGCATCTTTGTTTCCGTAACATTAAGACTTTGCTTAGAACCGACTTAAGAGATTTTAGGATTGTTTTTTCATGGCTTTGGTTTTCTGTAAATGAAAATAAAAAGTGAAATGTAAGCTTGGTCTTACATTTACGGAATACTTTTCTATTCCCTTGATGGCGGGAGGGTGGGATTTTAAATATATTATAATTCAGCACATATTCTCTATGTACTGGCTGCCACAGCCGAAACGTACGATTGAGAACACCGAAAAATCTTCTGAAGGTCCCTATTTGCAAGGTCTAATGGCGGTTTGCAGGAGGTCCTTGTGCAGTCGTGGAAAAAAAAATCATACCCTATCCGTTCTATAAATTTTCTGAAATTTGTTTATAAAAATGTGGTATTTTGATTATAATAAAATCTATTAAGCTATACTATTCCTAATCGCGGCAGAGGGATATATGGGGATACGCATATTTTTACATGGCTGCACTTATTAGGACGGTAATGATTGGAATTCAGATTTGTCCAACCTCGATTTTAACTCGCCAAATCTTAAATATCTTTAATACTTAAATGGTTTGAGCAGGATATCTCATGGTTCACAAAGGATATATAGGACTTTTTAAATGAAATTTTGCTTTATTTTAACTTAACAGAGTTAATTCTTATGTGACTATAAGCTAAAAATCTTCCACGAACAATTTCATAAACTTGCAGTATATTCCTATAATTAAGGTAAGGATAAAGTATACATCAATAAAAATATGGGTGTTTTATTTTAATAAAAAATTGCGTGAGGAAAAGACTATACCTTTTACATGATTTGAATGATATTTTTTAAATACTACTCTGCCCATATATTGACATAGAACGAAACTGAAAGAATTTTTGAAAATAGGAAGAGCTTTTAAAATATCGATACTGGCATATGAAGTATAACTTTTGTTAAAAGCTAATATAGATTATACATGAATATCTTCCAAGAAATCTGCAATTTTCAGTCACATCATGAATATTTTGTGTTCATGTAGCATCTTTGTTTCCGTAACATTAAGACTTTGCTTAGAACCGACTTAAGAGATTTTAGGATTGTTTTTTCATGGCTTTGGTTTTCTGTAAATGAAAATAAAAAGTGAAATGTAAGCTTGGTCTTACATTTACGGAATACTTTTCTATTCCCTTGATGGCGGGAGGGTGGGATTTTAAATATATTATAATTCAGCACATATTCTCTATGTACTGGCTGCCACAGCCGAAACGAACGACTGATAACGCCGAAAAATCTTCTGAAGGTCCCCATTTGCAAGGTCTAATGGCGGTGTGCAGGAGGTCCTTGTGCAGTCGTGGAAAAAAAAATCATACCCTATCCGTTCTACAAATTTTCTGAAATTTGTTTATAAAAATGTGGTATTTTGATTATAATAAAATCTATTAAGCTATTTTTATTATTGAAATACACCTCTGCCCATATATTGACATAGAACGAAATTGAAAGAATTTTTGAAAATAGGAAGAGCTTTTAAAATATCGATATTGGCATATGAAGTATAATTTTTGTTAAAAGCTAATATAGATTTTACATGAATATCTTCCAAGAAATCTGCAATTTTCAGTCACATCATGAATATTTTGTGTTCATGTAGCATCTTTGTTTCCGTAACATTAAGACTTTGCTTAGAACCGACTTAAGAGATTTTAGGATTGTTTTTTCATGGCTTTGGTTTTCTGTAAATGAAAATAAAAAGGGAAATGTAAGCTTGGTCTTACATTTACGGAATACTTTTCTATTCCATTGATGGCGGGAGGGTGGGATTTTAAATATATTATAATTCAGCACATATTCTCTATGTACTGGCTGCCACAGCCGAAACGTACGATTGATAACACCGAAAAATCTTCTGAAGGTCCCTATTTGCAAGGTCTAATGGCGGTTTGCAGGAGGTCCTTGTGCAGTCGTGGAAAAAAAAATCATACCCTATCCGTTCTACAAATTTTCTGAAATTTGTTTATAAAAATGTGGTATTTTGATTATAATAAAATCTATTAAGCTATACTATTCCTAATCGCGGCAGAGGGATATATGGGGATACGCAGTTTTTTACATGGCTGCACTTATTAGGACGGTAATGATTGGAATTCAGATTTGTCCAACCTCGATTTTAACACGCCAAATCTTAAATATCTTTAATACTTAAATGGTTTGAGCAGGATATCTCATGGTTCACAAAGGATGTATAGGACTTTTTAAATTTAATTTTGCTTTATTTTAACTTAACAGAGTTAATTCTTATGAGACTATAAGCTAAAAATCTTCCATGAACAATTTCATAAACTTGCAGTATATTCCTATAATTAAGGTAAGGATAAAGTATACATCAATAAATATATGGGTGTTTTATTTTAATAAAAAATTGCGTGAGGAAAAGACTATACCTTTTACATGATTTGAATGATATTTTTTAAATACTACTCTGCCCATATATTGACATAGAACGAAATTGAAAGAATTTTTGAAAATAGGAAGAGCTTTTAAAATATCGATATTGGCATATGAAGTATAATTTTTGTTAAAAGCTAATATAGATTATACATGAATATCTTCCAAGAAATCTGCAATTTTCAGTCACATCATGAATATTTTGTGTTCATGTAGCATCTTTGTTTCCGTAACATTAAGACTTTGCTTAGAACCGACTTAAGAGATTTTAGGATTGTTTTTTCATGGCTTTGGTTTTCTGTAAATGAAAATAAAAAGTGAAATGTAAGCTTGGTCTTACATTTACGGAATACTTTTCTATTCCCTAGATGGCGGGAGGGTGGGATTTTAAATATATTATAATTCAGCACATATTCTCTATGTACTGGCTGCCACAGCCGAAACGTACGATTGATAACACCGAAAAATCTTCTGAAGGTCCGTATTTGCAAGGTCTAATGGCGGTTTGCAGGAGGTCCTTGTGCAGTCGTGGAAAAAAAAAATCATACCCTATCCGTTCTATAAATTTTCTGAAATTTGTTTATAAAAATGTGGTATTTTTATTATAATAAAATCTATTAAGCTATACTATTCCTAATCGCGGAGGAGGGATATATGGGGATACGCATATTTTTACATGGCTGCACTTATTAGGACGGTAATGATTGGAATTCAGATTTGTCCAACCTCGATTTTAACACGCCAAATCTTAAATATCTTTAATACTTAAATGGTTTGAGCAGGATATCTCATGGTTCACAAAGGATATATAGGACTTTTTAAATGAAATTTTGCTTTATTTTAACTTAACAGAGTTAATTCTTATGTGACTATAAGCTAAAAATCTTCCACGAAAAATTTCATAAACTTGCAGTATATTCCTATAATTAAGGTAAGGATAAAGTATACATCAATAAAAATATGGGTGTTTTATTTTAATAAAAAATTGCGTGAGGAAAAGACTATACCTTTTACATGATTTGAATGATATTTTTTTAAATACTACTCTGCCCATATATTGACATAGAACGAAAGTGAAAGAATTTTTGAAAATAGGAAGAGCTTTTAAAATATCGATACTGGCATATGAAGTATAACTTTTGTTAAAAGCTAATATAGATTATACATGAATATCTTCCAAGAAATCTGCAATTTTCAGTCACATCATGAATATTTTGTGTTCATGTAGCATCTTTGTTTCCGTAACATTAAGACTTTGCTTAGAACCGACTTAAGAGATTTTAGGATTGTTTTTTCATGGCTTTGGTTTTCTGTAAATGAAAATAAAAAGTGAAATGTAAGCTTGGTCTTACATTTACGGAATACTTTTCTATTCCCTTGATGGCGGGAGGGTGGGATTTTAAATATATTATTATAATTCAGCACATATTCTCTATGTACTGGCTGCCACAGCCGAAACGTACGATTGATAACACCAAAAAATCTTCTGAAGGTCCCTATTTGCAAGGTCTAATGGCGGTTTGCAGGAGGTCCTTGTGCGGTCGTGGAAAAAAAAATCATACCCTATCCGTTCTATAAATTTTCTGAAATTTGTTTATAAAAATGTGGTATTTTTATTATAATAAAATCTATTAAGCTATACTATTCCTAATCGCGGCAGAGGGATATATGGGGATACGCATATTTTTACATGGCTGCACTTATTAGGACGGTAATGATTGGAATTCAGATTTGTCCAACCTCGATTTTAACACGCCAAATCTTAAATATCTTTAATACTTAAATGGTTTGAGCAGGATATCTCATGGTTCACAAAGGATATATAGGACTTTTTAAATGAAATTTTGCTTTATTTTAACTTAACAGAGTTAATTCTTATGTGACTATAAGCTAAAAATCTTCCACGAAAAATTTCATAAACTTGCAGTATATTCCTATAATTAAGGTAAGGATAATGTATACATCAATAAAAATATGGGTGTTTTATTTTAATAAAAAATTGCGTGAGGAAAAGACTATACCTTTTACATGATTTGAATGATATTTTTTAAATACTACTCTGCCCATATATTGACATAGAACGAAAGTGAAAGAATTTTTGAAAATAGGAAGAGCTTTTAAAATATCGATACTGGCATATGAAGTATAACTTTTGTTAAAAGCTGATACAGATTATACATGAATATCTCCCAAGAAATCTGCAATTTTCAGTCACATCATGAATATTTTGTGTTCATGTAGCATCTTTGTTTCCGTAACATTAAGACTTTGCTTAGAACCGACTTAAGAGATTTTAGGATTGTTTTTTCATGGCTTTGGTTTTCTGTAAATGAAAATAAAAAGTGAAATGTAAGCTTGGTCTTACATTTACGGAATACTTTTCTATTCCCTTGATGGCGGGAGGGTGGGATTTTAAATATATTATAATTCAGCACATATTCTCTATGTACTGGCTGCCACAGCCGAAACGAACGACTGATAACACCGAAAAATCTTCTGAAGGTCCCTATTTGCAAGGTCTAATGGCGGTGTGCAGGAGGTCCTTGTGCAGTCGTGGAAAAAAAAATCATACCCTATCCGTTCTACAAATTTTCTGAAATTTGTTTATAAAAATGTGGTATTTTGATTATAATAAAATCTATTAAGCTATTTTTATTATTTAAATACTACTCTGCCCATATATTGACATAGAACGAAATTGAAAGAATTTTTGAAAATAGGAAGAGCTTTTAAAATATCGATATTGGCATATGAAGTATAATTTTTGTTAAAAGCTAATATAGATTTTACATGAATATCTTCCAGGAAATCTGCAATTTTCAGTCACATCATGAATATTTTGTGTTCATGTAGCATCTTTGTTTCCGTAACATTAAGACTTTGCTTAGAACCGACTTAAGAGATTTTAGGATTGTTTTTTCATGGCTTTGGTTTTCTGTAAATGAAAATAAAAAGTGAAATGTAAGCTTGGTCTTACATTTACGGAATACTTTTCTATTCCCTTGATGGCGGGAGGGTGGGATTTTAAATATATTATAATTCAGCACATATTCTCTATGTACTGGCTGCCACAGCCGAAACGTACGATTGAGAACACCGAAAAATCTTCTGAAGGTCCCTATTTGCAAGGTCTAATGGCGGTTTGCAGGAGGTCCTTGTGCAGTCGTGGAAAAAAAAATCATACCCTATCCGTTCTATAAATTTTCTGAAATTTGTTTATAAAAATGTGGTATTTTGATTATAATAAAATCTATTAAGCTATACTATTCCTAATCGCGGCAGAGGGATATATGGGGATACGCATATTTTTACATGGCTGCACTTATTAGGACGGTAATGATTGGAATTCAGATTTGTCCAACCTCGATTTTAACTCGCCAAATCTTAAATATCTTTAATACTTAAATGGTTTGAGCAGGATATCTCATGGTTCACAAAGGATATATAGGACTTTTTAAATGAAATTTTGCTTTATTTTAACTTAACAGAGTTAATTCTTATGTGACTATAAGCTAAAAATCTTCCACGAACAATTTCATAAACTTGCAGTATATTCCTATAATTAAGGTAAGGATAAAGTATACATCAATAAAAATATGGGTGTTTTATTTTAATAAAAAATTGCGTGAGGAAAAGACTATACCTTTTACATGATTTGAATGATATTTTTTAAATACTACTCTGCCCATATATTGACATAGAACGAAACTGAAAGAATTTTTGAAAATAGGAAGAGCTTTTAAAATATCGATACTGGCATATGAAGTATAACTTTTGTTAAAAGCTAATATAGATTATACATGAATATCTTCCAAGAAATCTGCAATTTTCAGTCACATCATGAATATTTTGTGTTAATGTAGCATCTTTGACTTTGCTTAGAACCGACTTAAGAGATTTTAGGATTGTTTTTTCATGGCTTTGGTTTTCTGTAAATGAAAATAAAAAGTGAAATGTAAGCTTGGTCTTACATTTACGGAATACTTTTCTATTCCCTTGATGGCGGGAGGGTGGGATTTTAAATATATTATAATTCAGCACATATTCTCTATATACTGGCTGCCACAGCCGAAACGTACGATTGAGAACACCGAAAAATCTTCTGAAGGTCCCTATTTGCAAGGTCTAATGGCGGTTTGCAGGAGGTCCTTGTGCAGTCGTGGAAAAAAAAAATCATACCCTATCCGTTCTATAAATTTTCTGAAATCTGTTTATAAAAATGTGGTATTTTGATTATAATAAAATCTATTAAGCTATACTATTCCTAATCGCGGCAGAGGGATATATGGGGATACGCATTTTTTTTACATGGCTGCACTTATTAGGACGGTAATGATTGGAATTCAGATTTGTCCAACCTCGATTTTAACACGCCTAATCTTAAATATCTTTAATACTTAAATGGTTTGAGCAGGATATCTCATGGTTGACAAAGGATATATAGGACTTTTTAAATGAAATTTTGCTTTATTTTAACTTAACAGAGTTAATTCTTATGTGACTATAAGCTAAAAATCTTCCATGAACAATTTCATAAACTTGCAGTATATTCCTATAATTAAGGTAAGGATAAAGTATACATCAATAAAAATATGGGTGTTTTATTTTAATAAAAAATTGCGTGAGGAAAAGATTATACCTTTTACATGATTTGAATGATATTTTTTAAATACTACTCTGCCCATATATTGACATAGAACGAAATTGAAAGAATTTTTGAAAATAGGAAGAGCTTTTAAAATATCGATACTGGCATATGAAGTATAACTTTTGTTAAAAGCTAATATAGATTATACATGAATATCTTCCAAGAAATCTGCAATTTTCAGTCACATCATGAATATTTTTTGTTCATGTAGCATCTTTGTTTCCGTAACATTAAGACTTTGCTTAGAACCGACTTAAGAGATTTTAGGATTGTTTTTTCATGGCTTTGGTTTTCTGTAAATGAAAATAAAAAGTGAAATGTAAGCTTGGTCTTACATTTACGGAATACTTTTCTATTCCCTTGATGGCGGGAGGGTGGGATTTTAAATATATTATAATTCAGCACATATTCTCTATGTACTGGCTGCCACAACCGAAACGAACGACTGATAACACCGAAAAATCTTCTGAAGGTCCCTATTTGCAAGGTCTAATGGCGGTGTGCAGGAGGTCCTTGTGCAGTCGTGGAAAAAAAATCATACCCTATCCGTTCTACAAATTTTCTGAAATTTGTTTATAAAAATGTGGTATTTTGATTATAATAAAATCTATTAAGCTATTTTTATTATTTAAATACTACTCTACCCATATATTGACATAGAACGAAATTGAAAGAATTTTTGAAAATAGGAAGAGCTTTTAAAATATCGATATTGGCATATGAAGTATAATTTTTGTTAAAAGCTAATATAGATTTTACATGAATATCTTCCAAGAAATCTGCAATTTTCAGTCACATCATGAATATTTTGTGTTCATGTAGCATCTTTGTTTCCGTAACATTAAGACTTTGCTTAGAACCGACTTAAGAGATTTTAGGATTGTTTTTTCATGGCTTTGGTTTTCTGTAAATGAAAATAAAAAGTGAAATGTAAGCTTGGTCTTACATTTACGGAATACTTTTCTATTCCCTTGATGGCGGGAGGGTGGGATTTTAAATATATTATAATTCAGCACATATTCTCTATGTACTGGCTGCCACAGCCGAAACGTACGATTGAGAACACCGAAAAATCTTCTGAAGATCCCTATTTGCAAGGACTAATGGCGGTTTGCAGGAGGTCCTTGTGCAGTCGTGGAAAAAAAAAATCATACCCTATCCGTTCTATAAATTTTCTGAAATTTGTTTATAAAAATGTGGTATTTTGATTATAATAAAATCTATTAAGCTATACTATTCCTAATCGCGGCAGAGGGATATATGGGGATACGCATATTTTTACATGGCTGCACTTATTAGGACGGTAATGATTGGAATTCAGATTTGTCCAACCTCGATTTTAACTCGCCAAATCTTAAATATCTTTAATACTTAAATGGTTTGAGCAGGATATCTCATGGTTCACAAAGGATATATAGGACTTTTTAAATGAAATTTTGCTTTATTTTAACTTAACAGAGTTAATTCTTATGTGACTATAAGCTAAAAATCTTCCACGAACAATTTCATAAACTTGCAGTATATTCCTATAATTAAGGTAAGGATAAAGTATACATCAATAAAAATATGGGTGTTTTATTTTAATAAAAAATTGCGTGAGGAAAAGACTATACCTTTTACATGATTTGAATGATATTTTTTAAATACTACTCTGCCCATATATTGACATAGAACGAAACTGAAAGAATTTTTGAAAATAGGAAGAGCTTTTAAAATATCGATACTGGCATATGAAGTATAACTTTTGTTAAAAGCTAATATAGATTATACATGAATATCTTCCAAGAAATCTGCAATTTTCAGTCACATCATGAATATTTTGTGTTCATGTAGCATCTTTGTTTCCGTAACATTAAGACTTTGCTTAGAACCGACTTAAGAGATTTTAGGATTGTTTTTTCATGGCTTTGGTTTTCTGTAAATGAAAATAAAAAGTGAAATGTAAGCTTGGTCTTACATTTACGGAATACTTTTCTATTCCCTTGATGGCGGGAGGGTGGGATTTTAAATATATTATAATTCAGCACATATTCTCTATGTACTGGCTGCTACAGCCGAAACGAACGAGTGATAACACCGAAAAATCTTCTGAAGGTCCCTATTTGCAAGGTCTAATTGCGGTGTGCAGGAGGTCCTTGTGCAGTCGTGGAAAAAAAAATCATACCCTATCCGTTCTACAAATTTTCTGAAATTTGTTTATAAAAATGTGGTATTTTGATTATAATAAAATCTATTAAGCTATTTTTATTATTTAAATACTACTCTGCCCATATATTGACATAGAACGAAATTGAAAGAATTTTTGAAAATAGGAAGAGCTTTTAAAATATCGATATTGGCATATGAAGTATAATTTTTGTTAAAAGCTAATATAGATTTTACATGAATATCTTCCAAGAAATCTGCAATTTTTCAGTCACATCATGAATATTTTGTGTTCATGTAGCATCTTTGTTTCCGTAACATTAAGACTTTGCTTAGAACCGACTTAAGAGATTTTAGGATTGTTTTTTCATGGCTTTGGTTTTCTGTAAATGAAAATAAAAAGTGAAATGTAAGCTTGGTCTTACATTTACGGAATACTTTTCTATTCCCTTGATGGCGGGAGGGTGGGATTTTAAATATATTATAATTCAGCACATATTCTCTATGTACTGGCTGCCACAGCCGAAACGTACGATTGAGAACACCGAAAAATCTTCTGAAGGTCCCTATTTGCAAGGTCTAATGGCGGTTTGCAGGAGGTCCTTGTGCAGTCGTGGAAAAAAAAATCATACCCTATCCGTTCTATAAATTTTCTGAAATCCTTTTATAAAAATGTGGTATTTTGATTATAATAAAATCTATTAAGCTATACTATTCCTAATCGCGGCAGAGGGATATATGGGGATACGCATTTTTTTTACATGGCTGCACTTATTAGGACGGTAATGATTGGAATTCAGATTTGTACAACCTCGATTTTAACACGCCTAATCTTAAATATCTTTAATTCTTAAATGGTTTGAGCAGGATATCTCATGGTTCACAAAGGATATATAGGACTTTTTAAATGAAATTTTGCTTTATTTTAACTTAACAGAGTTAATTCTTATGTGACTATAAGCTAAAAATCTTCCATGAACAATTTCATAAACTTGCAGTATATTCCTATAATTAAGGTAAGGATAAAGTATACATCAATAAAAATATGGGTGTTTTATTTTAATAAAAATTTGCGTGAGGAAAAGATTATACCTTTTACATGATTTGAATGATATTTTTTAAATACTACTCTGCCCATATATTGACATAGAACGAAATTGAAAGAATTTTTGAAAATAGGAAGAGCTTTTAAAATATCGATATTGGCATATGAAGTATAATTTTTGATAAAAGATAATATAGATTATACATGAATATCTTCCAAGAAATCTGCAATTTTCAGTCACATCATGAATATTTTGTGTTCATGTAGCATCTTTGTTTCCGTAACATTAAGACTTTGCTTAGAACCGACTTAAGAGATTTTAGGATTGTTTTTTCATGGCTTTGGTTTTCTGTAAAGAAAATAAAAAGTGAAATGTAAGCTTGGTCTTACATTTACGGAATACTTTTCTATTCCATTGATGGCGGGAGGGTGGGATTTTAAATATATTGTAATTCAGCACATATTCTCTATGTACTGGCTGCCACAGCCGAAACGTACGATTGATAACACCGAAAAATTTTCTGAAGGTCCCTATTTGCAAGGTCTAATGGCGGTTTGCAGGAGGTCCTTGTGCAGTCGTGGAAAAAAAAAATCATACCCTATCCGTTCTACAAATTTTCTGAAATTTGTTTATAAAAATGTGGTATTTTGATTATAATAAAATCTATTAAGCTATACTATTCCTAATCGCGGCAGAGGGATATATGGGGATACGCATTTTTTTTACATGGCTGCACTTATTAGGACGGTAATGATTGGAATTCAGATTTGTCCAACCTCGATTTTAACACGCCAAATCTTAAATATCTTTAATACTTAAATGGTTTGAGCAGGATATCTCATGGTTCACAAAGGATATATAGGACTTTTTAAATTTAATTTTGCTTTATTTTAACTTAACAGAGTTAATTCTTATGTGACTATAAGCTAAAAATCTTCCATGAACAATTTCATAAATTTGCAGTATATTCCTATAATTAAGGTAAGGATAAAGTATACATCAATAAAAATATGGGTGTTTTATTTTAATAAAAAATTGCGTGAGGAAAAGATTATACCTTTTACATGATTTGAATGATATTTTTTAAATACTACTCTGCCCATATATTGACATAGAACGAAATTGAAAGAATTTTTGAAAATAGGAAGAGCTTTTAAAATATCGATATTGGCATATGAAGTATAATTTTTGTTAAAAGCTAATATAGATTATACATGAATATCTTCCAAGAAATCTGCAATTTTCAGTCACATCATGAATATTTTGTGTTCATGTAGCATCTTTGTTTCCGTAACATTAAGACTTTGCTTAGAACCGACTTAAGAGATTTTAGGATTGTTTTTTCATGGCTTTGGTTTTCTGTAAAGAAAATAAAAAGTGAAATGTAAGCTTGGTCTTACATTTACGGAATACTTTTCTACTCCCTTGATGGCGGGAGGGTGGGATTTTAAATATATTATAATTCAGCACATATTCTCTATGTACTGGCTGCCACAGCCGAAACGTACGATTGATAACACCGAAAAATCTTCTGAAGGTCCCTATTTGCAAGGTCTAATGGCGGTTTGCAGGAGGTTCTTGTGCAGTCGTGGAAAAAAAAATCATACCCTATCCGTTCTACAAATTTTCTGAAATTTGTTTATAAAAATGTGGTATTTTGATTATAATAAAATCTATTAAGCTATACTATTCCTAATCGCGGCAGAGGGATATATGGGTATACGCATTTTTTTTACATGGCTGCACTTATTAAGACGGTAATGATTGGAATTCAGATTTGTCCAACCTCGATTTTAACACGCCAAATCTTAAATATCTTTAATACTTAAATGGTTTGAGCAGGATATCTCATGGTTCACAAAGGATATATAGGACTTTTTAAATGAAATTTTGCTTTATTTTAACTTAACAGAGTTAATTCTTATGTAACTATAAGCTAAAAATCTTCCATGAACAATTTCATAAACTTGCAGTATATTCCTATAATTAAGGTAAGGATAAAGTATACATCAATAAAAATATGGGTGTTTTATTTTAATAAAAAATTGCGTGAGGAAAAGATTATACCTTTTACATGATTTGAATGATATTTTTTAAATACTACTCTGCCCATATATTGACATAGAACGAAATTGAAAGAATTTTTGAAAATAGGAAGAGCTTTTAAAATATCGATATTGGCATATGAAGTATAATTTTTGTTAAAAGCTAATATAGATTATACATGAATATCTTCCAAGAAATCTGCAATTTTCAGTCACATCATGAATATTTTGTGTTCATGTAGCATCTTTGTTTCCGTAACATTAAGACTTTGCTTAGAACCGACTTAAGAGATTTTAGGATTGTTTTTTCATGGCTTTGGTTTTCTGTAAAGAAAATAAAAAGTGAAATGTAAGCTTGGTCTTACATTTACGGAATACTTTTCTATTCCATTGATGGCGGGAGGGTGGGATTTTAAATATATTATAATTCAGCACATATTCTCTATGTACTGGCTGCCACAGCCGAAACGTACGATTGATAACACCGAAAAATCTTCTGAAGGTCCCTATTTGCAAGGTCTAATGGCGGTTTGCAGGAGGTCCTTGTGCAGTCGTGAAAAAAAAAAACATACCCTATCCGTTCTACAAATTTTCTGAAATTTGTTTATAAAAATGTGGTATTTTGATTATAATAAAATCAATTAAGCTATACTATTCCTAATTGCGGCAGAGGGATATATGGGGATACGCATTTTTTTTACATGGCTGCACTTATTAGGACGGTAATGATTGGAATTCAGATTTGTCCAACCTCGATTTTAACACGCCAAATCTTAAATATCTTTAATACTTAAATGGTTTGAGCAGGATATCTCATGGTTCACAAAGGATATATAGGACTTTTTAAATTCAATTTTGCTTTATTTTAACTTAACAGAGTTAATTCTTATGTGACTATAAGCTAAAAATCTTCCATGAACAATTTCATAAACTTGCAGTATATTCCTATAATTAAGGTAAGGATAAAGTATACATCAATAAAAATATGGGTGTTTTATTTTAATAAAAAATTGCGTGAGGAAAAGATTATACCTTTTACATGATTTGAATGATATTTTTTAAATACTACTCTGCCCATATATTGACATAGAACGAAATTGAAAGAATTTTTGAAAATAGGAAGAGCTTTTAAAATATCGATATTGGCATATGAAGTATAATTTTTGTTAAAAGCTAATATAGATTATACATGAATATCTTCCAAGAAATCTGCAATTTTCAGTCACATCATGAATATTTTGTGTTCATGTAGCATCTTTGTTTCCGTAACATTAAGACTTTGCTTAGAACCGACTTAAGAGATTTTAGGATTGTTTTTTCATGGCTTTGGTTTTCTGTAAAGAAAATAAAAAGTGAAATGTAAGCTTGGTCTTACATTTACGGAATACTTTTCTACTCCCTTGATGGCGGGACGGTGGGATTTTAAATATATTATAATTCAGCACATATTCTCTATGTACTGGCTGCCACAGCCGAAACGTACGATTGATAACACCGAAAAATCTTCTGAAGGTCCCTATTTGCAAGGTCTAATGGCGGTTTGCAGGAGGTTCTTGTGCAGTCGTGGAAAAAAAAATCATACCCTATCCGTTCTACAAATTTTCTGAAATTTGTTTATAAAAATGTGGTATTTTGATTATAATAAAATCTATTAAGCTATACTATTCCTAATCGCGGCAGAGGGATATATGGGTATACGCATTTTTTTTACATGGCTGCACTTATTAGGACGGTAATGATTGGAATTCAGATTTGTCCAACCTCGATTTTAACACGCCAAATCTTAAATATCTTTAATACTTAAATGGTTTGAGCTGGATATCTCATGGTTCACAAAGGATATATAGGACTTTTTAAATGAAATTTTGCTTTATTTTAACTTAACAGAGTTAATTCTTATGTAACTATAAGCTAAAAATCTTCCATGAACAATTTCATAAACTTGCAGTATATTCCTATAATTAAGGTAAGGATAAAGTATACATCAATAAAAATATGGGTGTTTTATTTTAATAAAAAATTGCGTGAGGAAAAGATTATACCTTTTACATGATTTGAATGATATTTTTTAAATACTACTCTGCCCATATATTGACATAGAACGAAATTGAAAGAATTTTTGAAAATAGGAAGAGCTTTTAAAATATCGATATTGGCATATGAAGTATAATTTTTGTTAAAAGCTAATATAGATTATACATGAATATCTTCCAAGAAATCTGCAATTTTCAGTCACATCATGAATATTTTGTGTTCATGTAGCATCTTTGTTTCCGTAACATTAAGACTTTGCTTAGAACCGACTTAAGAGATTTTAGGATTGTTTTTTCATGGCTTTGGTTTTCTGTAAAGAAAATAAAAAGTGAAATGTAAGCTTGGTCTTACATTTACGGAATACTTTTCTATTCCATTGATGGCGGGAGGGTGGGATTTTAAATATATTATAATTCAGCACATATTCTCTATGTACTGGCTGCCACAGCCGAAACGTACGATTGATAACACCGAAAAATCTTCTGAAGGTCCCTATTTGCAAGGTCTAATGGCGGTTTGCAGGAGGTCCTTGTGCAGTCGTGAAAAAAAAAAACATACCCTATCCGTTCTACAAATTTTCTGAAATTTGTTTATAAAAATGTGGTATTTTGATTATAATAAAATCTATTAAGCTATACTATTCCTAATCGCGGCAGAGGGATATATGGGGATACGCATTTTTTTTACATGGCTGCACTTATTAGGACGGTAATGATTGGAATTCAGATTTGTCCAACCTCGATTTTAACACGCCAAATCTAAAATATCTTTAATACTTAAATGGTTTGAGCAGGATATCTCATGGTTCACAAAGGATATATAGGACTTTTTAAATGAAATTTTGCTTTATTTTAACTTAACAGAGTTAATTCTTATGTGACTATAAGCTAAAAATCTTCCATGAACAATTTCATAAACTTGCAGTATATTCCTATAATTAAGGTAAGGATAAAGTGTACATCAATAAAAATATGAGTGTTTTATTTTAATAAAAAATTGTGTGAGGAAACGATTATACCTTTTACATGATTTGAATGATATTTTTTAAATACTACTCTGCCCATATATTGACATAGAACGAAATTGAAAGAATTTTTGAAAATAGGAAGAGCTTTTAAAATATCGATATTGACATATGAAGTATAATTTTTGTTAAAAGCTAATATAGATTATACATGAATATCTTCAAAGAAATCTGCAATTTTCAGTCACATCATGAATATTTTGTGTTCATGTAGCATCTTTGTTTCCGTAACATTAAGACTTTGCTTAGAACCGACTTAAGAGATTTTAGGATTGTTTTTTCATGGCTTTGGTTTTCTGTAAATGAAAATAAAAAGTGAAATGTAAGCTTGGTCTTACATTTACGGAATACTTTTCTATTCCCTTGATGGCGGGAGGGTGGGATTTTAAATATATTATAATTCAGCACATATTCTCTATGTACTGGCTGCCACAGCCGAAACGTACGATTGAGAACACCGAAAAATCTTCTGAAGGTCCCTATTTGCAAGATCTAATGGCGGTTTGCAGGAGGTCCTTGTGCAGTCGTGGAAAAAAAATCATACCCTATCCGTTCTACAAATTTTCTGAAATTTGTTTATAAAAATGTGGTATTTTGATTATAATAAAATCTATTAAGCTATACTATTCCTAATCGCGGCAGAGGGATATATGGGGATACGTATTTTTTTTACATGGCTGCACTTATTAGGACGGTAATGATTGGAATTCAGATTTGTCCAACCTCGATTTTAACACGCCAAATCTTAAATATCTTTAATATTTAAATGGTTTGAGCAGGATATCTCATGGTTCACAAAGGATATATAGGACTTTTTAAATGAAATTTTGCTTTATTTTAACTTAACAGAGTTAATTCTTATGTGACTATAAGCTAAAAATCTTCCATGAACAATTTCATAAACTTGCAGTATATTCCTATAATTAAGGTAAGGATAAAGTATACATCAATAAAAATATGGGTGTTTTATTTTAATAAATAATTGCGTGAGGAAAAGATTATACCTTTTACATGATTTGAATGATATTTTTTAAATACTACTCTGCCCATATATTGACATAGAACGAAATTGAAAGAATTTTTGAAAATAGGAAGAGCTTTTAAAATATCGATATTGGCATATGAAGTATAATTTTTGTTAAAAGCTAATATAGATTATACATGAATATCTTCCAAGAAATCTGCAATTTTCAGTCACATCATGAATATTTTGTGTTCATGTAGCATCTTTGTTTCCGTAACATTAAGACTTTGCTTAGAACCGACTTAAGAGATTTTAGGATTGTTTTTTCATGGCTTTGGTTTTCTGTAAATGAAAATAAAAAGTGAAATGTAAGCTTGGTCTTACATTTACGGAATACTTTTCTATTCCCTTGATGGCGGGAGGGTGGGATTTTAAATATATTATAATTCAGCACATATTCTCCATGTACTGGCTGCCACAGCCGAAAAGTACGATTGATAACACCGAAAAATCTTCTGAAGGTCCCTATTTGCAAGGTCTAATGGCGGTTTGCAGGAGGTCCTTGTGCAGTCGTGGAAAAAAAAATCATACCCTATCCGTTCTACAAATTCTCTGAAATTTGTTTATAAAAATGTGGTATTTTGATTATAATAAAATCTATTAAGCTATACTATTCCTAATCGCGGCAGAGGGATATATGGGGATACGCATTTTTTTTACATGGCTGCACTTATTAGGACGGTAATGATTGGAATTCAGATTTGTCCAACCTCGATTTTAACACGCCAAATCTAAAATATCTTTAATACTTAAATGGTTTGAGCAGGATATCTCATGGTTCACAAAGGATATATAGGACTTTTTAAATGAAATTTTGCTTTATTTTAACTTAACAGAGTTAATTGTTATGTGACTATAAGTTAAAAATCTTCCATGAACAGTTTCATAAACTTGCAGTATATTCCTATAATTAAGGTAAGGATAAAGTATACATCAATAAAAATATGGGTGTTTTATTTTAATAAAAAATTGCGTGAGGAAAAGATTATACCTTTTACATGATTTGAATGATATTTTTAAAATACTACTCTGCCCATATATTGACATAGAACGAAATTGAAAGAATCTTTGAAAATAGGAAGAGCTTTTAAAATATCGATATTGGCATATGAAGTATAATTTTTGTTAAAAGCTAATATAGATTATACATGAATATCTTCCAAGAAATCTGCAATTTTCAGTCACATCATGAATATTTTGTGTTCGTGTAGCATCTTTGTTTCCGTAACATTAAGACTTTGCTTAGAACCGACTTAAGAGATTTTAGGATTGTTTTTTCATGGCTTTGGTTTTCTGTAAATGAAAATAAAAAGTGAAATGTAAGCTTGGTCTTACATTTACGGAATACTTTTCTATTCCCTTGATGGCGGGAGGGTGGGATTTTAAATATATTATAATTCAGCACATATTCTCTATGTACTGGCTGCCACAGCCGAAACGTACGATTGATAACACCGAAAAATCTTCTGAAGGTCCCTATTTGCAAGGTCTAATGGCGGTTTGCAGGAGGTCCTTGTGCAGTCGTGGAAAAAAAATCATGCCCTATCCGTTCTACAAATTTTCTGAAATTTGTTTATAAAAATGTGGTATTTTGATTATAATAAAATCTATTAAGCTATACTATTCCTAATCGCGGCAGAGGAATATATGGGGATACGCATTTTTTTTACATGGCTGCACTTATTAGGACGGTAATGATTGGAATTCAGATTTGTCCAACCTCGATTTTAACACGCCAAATCTTAAATATCTTTAATACTTAAATGGTTTGAGCAGGATATCTCATGGTTCACAAAGGATATAGAGGACTTTTTAAATGAAATTTTGCTTTATTTTAACTTAACAGAGTTAATTCTTATGTGACTATAAGCTAAAAATCTTCCATGAACAATTTCATAAACTTGCAGTATATTCCTATAATTAAGGTAAGGATAAAGTATACATCAATAAAAATATGGGTGTTTTATTTTAATAAAAAATTGCGTGAGGAAAAGATTATACCTTTTACATGATTTGAATGATATTTTTTAAATACTACTCTGCCCATATATTGACATAGAACGAAATTGAAATAATTTTTGAAAATAGGAAGAGCTTTTAAAATATCGATATTGGCATATGAAGTATAATTTTTGTTAAAAGCTAATATAGATTATACATGAATATCTTCCAAGAAATCTGCAATTTTCAGTCACATCACGAATATTTTGTGTTCATGTAGCATCTTTGTTTCCGTAACATTAAGACTTTGCTTAGAACCGACTTAAGAGATTTTAGGATTGTTTTTTCATGGCTTTGGTTTTCTATAAATGAAAATAAAAAGTGAAATGTAAGCTTTGTCTTACATTTACGGAATACTTTTCTATTCCCTTGATGGCGGGAGGGTGGGATTTTAAATATATTATAATTCAGCACATATTCTCTATGTACTGGCTGCCACAGCCGAAACGTACGATTGATAACACCGAAAAATCTTCTGAAGGTCCCTATTTGCAAGGTCTAATGGCGGTTTGCAGGAGGTCCTTGTGCAGTCGTGGAAAAAAAATCATACCCTATCCGTTCTACAAATTTTCTGAAATTTGTTTATAAAAATCTGGTATTTTGATTATAATAAAATCTATTAAGCTATACTATTCCTAATCGCGGCAGAGGGATATATGGGGATACGCATTTTTTTTACATGGCTGCACTTATTAGGACGGTAATGATTGGAATTCAGATTTGTCCAACCTCGATTTTAACACGCCAAATCTTAAATATCTTTAATACTTAAATGGTTTGAGCAGGATATCTCATGGTTCACAAAGGATATATAGGACTTTTTAAATTAAATTTTGCTTTATTTTAACTTAACAGAGTTAATTCTTATGTGACTATAAGCTAAAAATCTTCCATGAACAATTTCATAAACTTGCAGTATATTCCTATAATTAAGGTAAGGATAAAGTATACATCAGTAAAAATATGGGTGTTTTATTTTAATAAAAAATTGCGTGAGGAAAAGACTATACCTTTTACATGATTTGAATGATATTTTTTAAATACTACTCTGCCCATATATTGACATAGAACGAAATTGAATGAATTTTTGAAAATAGGAAGAGCTTTTAAAATATCGATATTGGCATATGAAGTATAATTTTTGTTAAAAGCTAATATAGATTATACATGAATATCTTCCAAGAAATCTGCAATTTTCAGTCACATCATGAATATTTTGTGTTCATGTAGCATCTTTGTTTCCGTAACATTAAGACTTTGCTTAGAACCGACTTAAGAGATTTTAGGATTGTTTTTTCATGGCTTTGGTTTTCTGTAAATGAAAATAAAAAGTGAAATGTAAGCTTGGTCTTACATTTACGGAATACTTTTCTATTCCCTTGATGGCGGGAGGGTGGGATTTTAAATATATTATAATTCAGCACATATTCTCTATGTACTGGCTGCCACAGCCGAAACGTACGATTGATAACACCGAAAAATCTTCTGAAGGTCCTTATTTGCAAGGTCTAATGGCGGTTTGCAGGAGGTCCTTGTGCAGTCGTGGAAAAAAAATCATACCCTATCCGTTCTACAAATTTTCTGAAATTTGTTTATAAAAATGTGGTATTTTGATTATAATAAAATCTATTAAGCTATACTATTCCTAATCGCGGCAGAGGGATATATGGGGATACGCATTTTTTTTACATGGCTGCACTTATTAGGACGGTAATGATTGGAATTCAGATTTGTCCAACCTCGATTTTAACACGCCAAATCTTAAATATCTTTAATAATTAAATGGTTTGAGCAGGATATCTCATGGTTCACAAAGGATATATAGGACTTTTTAAATTAAATTTTGCTTTATTTTAACTTAACAGAGTTAATTCTTATGTGACTATAAGCTAAAAATCTTCCATGAACAATTTCATAAACTTGCAGTATATTCCTATAATTAAGGTAAGGATAAAGTATACATCAATAAAAATATGGGTGTTTTATTTTAATAAAAAATTGCGTGAGGAAAAGATTATACCTTTTACATGATTTGAATGATATTTTTTAAATACTACTCTGCCCATATATTGACACAGAACGAAATTGAAATAATTTTTGAAAATAGGAAGAGCTTTTAAAATATCGATATTGGCATGTGAAGTATAATTTTTGTTAAAAGCTAATATAGATTATACATGAATATCTTCCAAGAAATCTGCAATTTTCAGTCACATCATGAATATTTTGTGTTCATGTAGCATCTTTGTTTCCGTAACATTAAGACTTTGCTTAGAACCGACTTAAGAGATTTTAGGATTGTTTTTTCATGGCTTTGGTTTTCTATAAATGAAAATAAAAAGTGAAATGTAAGCTTGGTCTTACATTTACGGAATACTTTTCTATTCCCTTGATGGCGGGAGGGTGGGATTTTAAATATATTATAATTCAGCACATATTCTCTATGTACTGGCTGCCACAGCCGAAACGCACGATTGATAACACCGAAAAATCTTCTGAAGGTCCCTATTTGCAAGGTCTAATGGCGGTTTGCAGGAGGTCCTTGTGCAGTCGTGGAAAAAAAAATGATACCCTATCCGTTCTACAAATTCTCTGAAATTTGTTTATAAAAATGTGGTCTTTTGATTATAATAAAATCTATTAAGCTGTACTATTCCTAATCGCGGCAGAGGGATATATGGGGATACGCATTTTTTTACATGGCTGCACTTATTATGACGGCAATGATTGGAATTCAGATTTGTCCAACCTCGATTTTAACACGCCAAATCTTAAATATCTTTAATATTTAAATGGTTTGAGCAGGATATCTCATGGTTCACAAAGGATATAGAGCACTTTTTAAATGAAATTTTGCTTTATTTTAACTTAACAGAGTTAATTCTTATGTGACTATAAGCTAAAATCTTCCATGAACAATTTCATAAACTTGCAGTATATTCCTATAATTAAGGTAAGGATAAAGTATACATATATAAAAATATGGGTGTTTTATTTTAATAAAAAATTGCGTTAGGAAAAGATTATAACCTTTTACATGATTTGAATGATATTTTTTAAATACTACTCTGCCCATATATTGACATAGAACGAAATTGAAAGAATTTTTGAAAATAGGAAGAGCTTTTAAAATATCGATATTGGCATATGAAGTATAATTTTTGTTAAAAGCTAATATAGATTATGCATGAATATCTTCCAAGAAATCTGCAATTTTCAGTCACATCATGAATATTTTGTGTTCATGTAGCATCTTTGTTTCCGTAACATTAAGACTTTGCTTAGAACCGACTTAAGAGATTTTAGGATTGTTTTTTCATGGCTTTGGTTTTCTGTAAATGAAAATAAAAAGTGAAATGTAAGCTACATTTACGGAATACTTTTCTATTCCCTTGATGGCGGGAGGGTGGGATTTTAAATATATTATATTTCAGCACATATTCTCTATGTATTGGCTGCCACAGCCGAAACGTACGATTGATAACACCGAAAAATCTTCTAAAGGTCCTTATTTGCAAGGTCTAATGGCGGTTTGCAGGAGGTCCTTGTGCAGTCGTGGAAAATAAAATCATACCCTATCCGTTCTACAAATTTTCTGAAATTTGTTTATAAAAATGTAGTATTTTGATTATAATAAAATCTATTAAGCTATACTATTCCTAATCGCGGCAGAGGGATATATGGGGATACGCATTTTTTTTACATGGCTGCACTTATTAGGACGGTAATGATTGGAATTCAGATTTGTCCAACCTCGATTTTAACTTGCCAAATCTTAAATATCTTTAATACTTAAATGATTTGAGCAGGATATCTCATGGTTCACAAAGGATATATAGGACTTTTTAAATTAAATTTTGCTTCATTTTAACTTAACAGAGTTAATTCTTATGTGACTATAAGCTAAAAATCTTCCATGAACAATTTCATAAACTTGCAGTATATTCCTATAATTAAGGTAAGGATAAAGTATACATCAATAAAAATATGGGTGTTTTATTTTAATAAAAAATTGCGTGAGGAAAAGATTATACCTTTTACATGATTTGAATGATATTTTTTAAATACTACTCTGCCCATATATTAACATAGAACGAAATTGAAAGAATTTTTGAAAATAGGAAGAGCTTTTAAAATATCGATATTGGCATATGAAGTATAATTTTTGTTAAAAGCTAATATAGATTATACATGAATATCTTCCAAGAAATCTGCAATTTTCAGTCACATCATGAATATTTTGTGTTCATGTAGACTCTTTGTTTCCGTAACATTAAGACTTTGCTTAGAACCGACTTAAGAGATTTTAGGATTGTTTTTTCATGGCTTTGGTTCTCTGTAAATGAAAATAAAAAGTGAAATGTAAGCTTGGTCTTACATTTACGGAATACTTTTCTATTCCCTTGATGGCGGGAGGGTGGGATTTTAAATATATTATAATTCAGCACATATTCTCTATGTACTGGCTGCCACAGCCGAAACGTACGATTGATAACACCGAAAAATCTTCTGAAGGTCCCTATTTGCAAGGTCTAATGGCGGTTTGCAGGAGGTCCTTGTGCAGTCGTGGAAAAAAAAAATCATACCCTATCCGTTCTACAAATTTTCTGAAATTTGTTTATAAAAATGTGGTATTTTGATTATAATAAAATCTATTAAGATATACTATTCCTAATCGCGGCAGAGGAATATATGGGGATACGCATTTTTTTTTACATGGCTGCACTTATTAGGACGGTAATGATTGGAATTCAGATTTGTCCAACCTCGATTTTAACACGCCAAATCTTAAATATCTTTAATACTTAAATGGTTTGAGCAGGATATCTCATGGTTCACAAAGGATATATAGGACTTTTTAAATTAAATTTTGCTTTATTTTAACTTGAGTTAATTCTTATGTGACTATAAGCTAAAAATCTTCCATGAACTATTTCATAAACTTGCAGTATATTCCTATAATTAAGGTAAGGATAAAGTATACATCAATCAAAATATGGGTGTTTTATTTTAATAAAAAATTGCGTGAGGAAAAGATTATACCTTTTACATGATTTGAATGATATTTTTTAAATACTACTCTGCCCATATATTGACATAGAACGAAATTGAAAGAATTTTTGTAAATAGGAAGAGCTTTTAAAATATCGATATTGGCATATGAAGTATAATTTTGTTAAAAGCTAATATAGATTATACATGAATATCTTCCAAGAAATCTGCAATTTTCACTAACATCATGAATATTTTGTGTTCATGTAGCATCTTTGTTTCCGTAACATTAAGACTTTGCTTAGAACCGAAATAAGAGATTTTAGGATTGTTTTTTCATGGCTTTGGTTTTCTGTAAATGAAAATAAAAAGTGATATGTAAGCTTGGTCTTACATTTACGGAATACTTTTCTATTCCCTTGATGGCGGGAGGGTGGGATTTTAAATATATTATAATTCAGCACATATTCTCTATGTACTGGCTGCCACAGCCGAAACGTACGATTGATAACACCGAAAAATCTTCTGAAGGTCCTTATTTGCAAGGTCTAATGGCGGTTTGCAGGAGGTCCTTGTGCAGTCGTGGAAAAAAAAATCATACCCTATCCGTTCTACAAATTTTCTGAAATTTGTTTATAAAAATGTGGTATTTTGATTATAATAAAATCTATTAAGCTATACTACTCCTAATCGCGGCAGAGGGATATATGGGGATACGCATTTTTTTTTACATGGCTGCACTTATTAGGACGGTAATGATTGGAATTCAGATTTGTCCAACCTCGATTTTAACACGCCAAATTTTAAATATCTTTAATACTTAAATGGTTTGAGAAGGATATCTCATGGTTCACAAAGGATATATAGGACTTTTTAAATTAAATTTTGCTTTATTTTAACTTAACAGAGTTAATTCTTAAGTGACTATAAGCTAAAAATCTTCCATGAACAATTTCATAAACTTGCAGTATATTCCTATAATTAAGGTAAGGATAAAGTATACATCAATAAAAATATGGGTGTTTTATTTTAATAAAAAATTGCGTGAGGAAATGATTATACCTTTTACATGATTTGAATGATATTTTTTAAATACTACTCTGCCCATATATTGACATAGAACGAAATTGAAAGAATTTTTGAAAATAGGAAGAGCTTTTAAAATATCGATATTGGCGTATGAAGTATAATTTTTGTTAAAAGCTAATATAGATTATACATGAATA
This sequence comes from Maratus speciosus, assembly GCA_963932465.1. Classification (NCBI taxonomy): domain Eukaryota; kingdom Metazoa; phylum Arthropoda; class Arachnida; order Araneae; family Salticidae; genus Maratus; species Maratus speciosus. The sequence goes on along the minus strand of CAWVRF010000734.1, from coordinate 350,323 downwards.
TCTTCCAAGAAATCTGCAATTTTCAGTCACATCATGAATATTTTGTGTTCATGTAGCATCTTTGTTTCCGTAACATTAAGACTTTGCTTAGAACCGACTTAAGAGATTTTAGGATTGTTTTTTCATGGCTTTGGTTTTCTGTAAATGAAAATAAAAAGTGAAATGTAAGCTTGGTCTTACATTTACGGAATACTTTTCTATTCCCTTGATGGCGGGAGGGTGGGATTTTAAATATATTATAATTCAGCACATATTCTCTATGTACTGGCTGCCACAGCCGAAACGTACGATTGATAACACCGAAAAATCTTCTGAAGGTCCTTATTTGCAAGGTCTAATGGCGGTTTGCAGGAGGTCCTTGTGCAGTCGTGGAAAAAAAATCATACCCTATCCGTTCTACAAATTTTCTGAAATTTGTTTATAAAAATGTGGTATTTTGATTATAATAAAATCTATTAAGCTATACTATTCCTAATCGCGGCAGAGGGATATATGGGGATACGCATTTTTTTTACATGGCTGCACTTATTAGGACGGTAATGATTGGAATTCAGATTTGTCCAACCTCGATTTTAACACGCCAAATCTTAAATATCTTTAATAATTAAATGGTTTGAGCAGGATATCTCATGGTTCACAAAGGATATATAGGACTTTTTAAATTAAATTTTGCTTTATTTTAACTTAACAGAGTTAATTCTTATGTGACTATAAGCTAAAAATCTTCCATGAACAATTTCATAAACTTGCAGTATATTCCTATAATTAAGGTAAGGATAAAGTATACATCAATAAAAATATGGGTGTTTTATTTTAATAAAAAATTGCGTGAGGAAAAGATTATACCTTTTACATGATTTGAATGATATTTTTTAAATACTACTCTGCCCATATATTGACACAGAACGAAATTGAAATAATTTTTGAAAATAGGAAGAGCTTTTAAAATATCGATATTGGCATGTGAAGTATAATTTTTGTTAAAAGCTAATATAGATTATACATGAATATCTTCCAAGAAATCTGCAATTTTCAGTCACATCATGAATATTTTGTGTTCATGTAGCATCTTTGTTTCCGTAACATTAAGACTTTGCTTAGAACCGACTTAAGAGATTTTAGGATTGTTTTTTCATGGCTTTGGTTTTCTATAAATGAAAATAAAAAGTGAAATGTAAGCTTGGTCTTACATTTACGGAATACTTTTCTATTCCCTTGATGGCGGGAGGGTGGGATTTTAAATATATTATAATTCAGCACATATTCTCTATGTACTGGCTGCCACAGCCGAAACGCACGATTGATAACACCGAAAAATCTTCTGAAGGTCCCTATTTGCAAGGTCTAATGGCGGTTTGCAGGAGGTCCTTGTGCAGTCGTGGAAAAAAAAATGATACCCTATCCGTTCTACAAATTCTCTGAAATTTGTTTATAAAAATGTGGTCTTTTGATTATAATAAAATCTATTAAGCTGTACTATTCCTAATCGCGGCAGAGGGATATATGGGGATACGCATTTTTTTACATGGCTGCACTTATTATGACGGCAATGATTGGAATTCAGATTTGTCCAACCTCGATTTTAACACGCCAAATCTTAAATATCTTTAATATTTAAATGGTTTGAGCAGGATATCTCATGGTTCACAAAGGATATAGAGCACTTTTTAAATGAAATTTTGCTTTATTTTAACTTAACAGAGTTAATTCTTATGTGACTATAAGCTAAAATCTTCCATGAACAATTTCATAAACTTGCAGTATATTCCTATAATTAAGGTAAGGATAAAGTATACATATATAAAAATATGGGTGTTTTATTTTAATAAAAAATTGCGTTAGGAAAAGATTATACCTTTTACATGATTTGAATGATATTTTTTAAATACTACTCTGCCCATATATTGACATAGAACGAAATTGAAAGAATTTTTGAAAATAGGAAGAGCTTTTAAAATATCGATATTGGCATATGAAGTATAATTTTTGTTAAAAGCTAATATAGATTATGCATGAATATCTTCCAAGAAATCTGCAATTTTCAGTCACATCATGAATATTTTGTGTTCATGTAGCATCTTTGTTTCCGTAACATTAAGACTTTGCTTAGAACCGACTTAAGAGATTTTAGGATTGTTTTTTCATGGCTTTGGTTTTCTGTAAATGAAAATAAAAAGTGAAATGTAAGCTACATTTACGGAATACTTTTCTATTCCCTTGATGGCGGGAGGGTGGGATTTTAAATATATTATATTTCAGCACATATTCTCTATGTATTGGCTGCCACAGCCGAAACGTACGATTGATAACACCGAAAAATCTTCTAAAGGTCCTTATTTGCAAGGTCTAATGGCGGTTTGCAGGAGGTCCTTGTGCAGTCGTGGAAAATAAAATCATACCCTATCCGTTCTACAAATTTTCTGAAATTTGTTTATAAAAATGTAGTATTTTGATTATAATAAAATCTATTAAGCTATACTATTCCTAATCGCGGCAGAGGGATATATGGGGATACGCATTTTTTTTACATGGCTGCACTTATTAGGACGGTAATGATTGGAATTCAGATTTGTCCAACCTCGATTTTAACTTGCCAAATCTTAAATATCTTTAATACTTAAATGATTTGAGCAGGATATCTCATGGTTCACAAAGGATATATAGGACTTTTTAAATTAAATTTTGCTTCATTTTAACTTAACAGAGTTAATTCTTATGTGACTATAAGCTAAAAATCTTCCATGAACAATTTCATAAACTTGCAGTATATTCCTATAATTAAGGTAAGGATAAAGTATACATCAATAAAAATATGGGTGTTTTATTTTAATAAAAAATTGCGTGAGGAAAAGATTATACCTTTTACATGATTTGAATGATATTTTTTAAATACTACTCTGCCCATATATTAACATAGAACGAAATTGAAAGAATTTTTGAAAATAGGAAGAGCTTTTAAAATATCGATATTGGCATATGAAGTATAATTTTTGTTAAAAGCTAATATAGATTATACATGAATATCTTCCAAGAAATCTGCAATTTTCAGTCACATCATGAATATTTTGTGTTCATGTAGACTCTTTGTTTCCGTAACATTAAGACTTTGCTTAGAACCGACTTAAGAGATTTTAGGATTGTTTTTTCATGGCTTTGGTTCTCTGTAAATGAAAATAAAAAGTGAAATGTAAGCTTGGTCTTACATTTACGGAATACTTTTCTATTCCCTTGATGGCGGGAGGGTGGGATTTTAAATATATTATAATTCAGCACATATTCTCTATGTACTGGCTGCCACAGCCGAAACGTACGATTGATAACACCGAAAAATCTTCTGAAGGTCCCTATTTGCAAGGTCTAATGGCGGTTTGCAGGAGGTCCTTGTGCAGTCGTGGAAAAAAAAAATCATACCCTATCCGTTCTACAAATTTTCTGAAATTTGTTTATAAAAATGTGGTATTTTGATTATAATAAAATCTATTAAGATATACTATTCCTAATCGCGGCAGAGGAATATATGGGGATACGCATTTTTTTTTACATGGCTGCACTTATTAGGACGGTAATGATTGGAATTCAGATTTGTCCAACCTCGATTTTAACACGCCAAATCTTAAATATCTTTAATACTTAAATGGTTTGAGCAGGATATCTCATGGTTCACAAAGGATATATAGGACTTTTTAAATTAAATTTTGCTTTATTTTAACTTGAGTTAATTCTTATGTGACTATAAGCTAAAAATCTTCCATGAACTATTTCATAAACTTGCAGTATATTCCTATAATTAAGGTAAGGATAAAGTATACATCAATCAAAATATGGGTGTTTTATTTTAATAAAAAATTGCGTGAGGAAAAGATTATACCTTTTACATGATTTGAATGATATTTTTTAAATACTACTCTGCCCATATATTGACATAGAACGAAATTGAAAGAATTTTTGTAAATAGGAAGAGCTTTTAAAATATCGATATTGGCATATGAAGTATAATTTTGTTAAAAGCTAATATAGATTATACATGAATATCTTCCAAGAAATCTGCAATTTTCACTAACATCATGAATATTTTGTGTTCATGTAGCATCTTTGTTTCCGTAACATTAAGACTTTGCTTAGAACCGAAATAAGAGATTTTAGGATTGTTTTTTCATGGCTTTGGTTTTCTGTAAATGAAAATAAAAAGTGATATGTAAGCTTGGTCTTACATTTACGGAATACTTTTCTATTCCCTTGATGGCGGGAGGGTGGGATTTTAAATATATTATAATTCAGCACATATTCTCTATGTACTGGCTGCCACAGCCGAAACGTACGATTGATAACACCGAAAAATCTTCTGAAGGTCCTTATTTGCAAGGTCTAATGGCGGTTTGCAGGAGGTCCTTGTGCAGTCGTGGAAAAAAAAATCATACCCTATCCGTTCTACAAATTTTCTGAAATTTGTTTATAAAAATGTGGTATTTTGATTATAATAAAATCTATTAAGCTATACTACTCCTAATCGCGGCAGAGGGATATATGGGGATACGCATTTTTTTTTACATGGCTGCACTTATTAGGACGGTAATGATTGGAATTCAGATTTGTCCAACCTCGATTTTAACACGCCAAATTTTAAATATCTTTAATACTTAAATGGTTTGAGAAGGATATCTCATGGTTCACAAAGGATATATAGGACTTTTTAAATTAAATTTTGCTTTATTTTAACTTAACAGAGTTAATTCTTAAGTGACTATAAGCTAAAAATCTTCCATGAACAATTTCATAAACTTGCAGTATATTCCTATAATTAAGGTAAGGATAAAGTATACATCAATAAAAATATGGGTGTTTTATTTTAATAAAAAATTGCGTGAGGAAATGATTATACCTTTTACATGATTTGAATGATATTTTTTAAATACTACTCTGCCCATATATTGACATAGAACGAAATTGAAAGAATTTTTGAAAATAGGAAGAGCTTTTAAAATATCGATATTGGCGTATGAAGTATAATTTTTGTTAAAAGCTAATATAGATTATACATGAATATCTTCCAAGAAATCTGCAATTTTCAGTCAAATCATGAATATTTTGTGTTCGTGTAGCATCTTTGTTTCCGTAACATTAAGACTTTGCTTAGAACCGACTTAAGAGATTTTAGGATTGTTTTTTCATGGCTTTGGTTTTCTGTAAATGAAAATAAAAAGTGAAATGTAAGCTTGGTCTTACATTTACGGAATACTTTTCTATTCCCTTGATGGCGGGAGGGCGGGATTTTAAATATATTATAATTCAGCACATATTCTCTATGTACTGGCTGCCACAGCCGAAACGTACGATTGATAACACCGAAAAATCTTCTGAAGGTCCTTATTTGCAAGGTCTAATGGCGGTTTGCAGGAGGTCCTTGTGCAGTCGTGGAAAAAAAATCATACCCTATCCGTTCTACAAATTCTCTGAAATTTGTTTATAAAAATGTGGTATTTTGATTATAATAAAATCTATTAAGCTATACTATTCCTAATCGCGGCAGAGGGATATATGGGGATACGAATTTTTTTTACATGGCTGCACTTATTAGGACGGTAATGATTGGAATTCAGATTTGTCCAACCTCGATTTTAACTTGCCAAATCTTAAATATCTTTAATACTTAAATGATTTGAGCAGGATATCCCATGGTTCACAAAGGATATATAGGACTTTTTAAATTAAATTTTGCTTCATTTTAACTTAACAGAGTTAATTCTTATGTGACTATAAGCTAAAAATCTTCCATGAACAATTTCATAAACTTGCAGTATATTCCTATAATTAAGGTAAGGATAAAGTATACATCAATAAAAATATGGGTGTTTTATTTTAATAAAAAATTGCGTGAGGAAAAGATTATACCTTTTACATGATTTGAATGATATTTTTTAAATACTACTCTGCCCATATATTGACATAGAACGAAATTGAAAGAATTTTTGAAAATAGGAAGAGCTTTTAAAATATCGATATTGGCATATGAAGTATAAGTTTTGTTAAAAGCTAATATAGATTATACATGAATATCTTCCAAGAAATCTGCAATTTTCAGTCACATCATGAATATTTTGTGTTCATGTAGACTCTTTGTTTCCGTAACATTAAGACTTTGCTTAGAACCGACATAAGAGATTTTAGGATTGTTTTTTCATGGCTTTGGTTTTCTGTAAATGAAAATAAAAAGTGAAATGTAAGCTTGGTCTTACATTTACGGAATACTTTTCTATTCCCTTGATGGCGGGAGGGTGGGATTTTAAATATATTATAATTCAGCACATATTCTCTATGTACTGGCTGCCACAGCCGAAACGTACGATTGATAACACCGAAAAATCTTCTGAAGGTCCCTATTTGCAAGGTCTAATGGCGATTTGCAGGAGGTCCTTGTGCAGTCGTGGAAAAAAAAATCATACCCTATCCGTTCTACAAATTTTCTGAAATTTGTTTATAAAAATGTGGTATTTTGATTATAATAAAATCTATTAAGCTATACTATTCCTAATCGCGGCAGAGGAATATATGGGGATACGCATTTTTTTTTACATGGCTGCACTTATTAGGACGGTAATGATTGGAATTCAGATTTGTCCAACCTCGATTTTAACACGCCAAATCTTAAATATCTTTAATACTTAAATGGTTTGAGCAGGATATCTCATGGTTCACAAAGGATATATAGGACTTTTTAAATTAAATTTTGCTTTATTTTAACTTAACAGAGTTAATTCTTATGTGACTATAAGCTAAAAATCTTCCATGAACAATTTCATAAACTTGCAGTATATTCCTATAATTAAGGTAAGGATAAAGTATACATCAATAAAAATATGGGTGTTTTATTTTAATAAAAAATTGCGTGAGGAAAAGATTATACCTTTTACATGATTTGAATGATATTTTTTAAATACTACTCTGCCCATATATTGACATAGAACGAAATTGAAAGAATTTTTGAAAATAGGAAGAGCTTTTAAAATATCGATATTGGCGTATGAAACATAATTTTTGTTAAAAGCTAATATAGATTATACATGAATATCTTCCAAGAAATCTGCAATTTTCAGTCACATCATGAATATTTTGTGTTCATGTAGCATCTTTGTTTCCGTAACATTAAGACTTTGCTTAGAACCGACTTAAGAGATTTTAGGATTGTTTTTTCATGGCTTTGGTTTTCTGTAAATGAAAATAAAAAGTGAAATGTAAGCTTGGTCTTACATTTACGGAATACTTTTCTATTCCCTTGATGGCGGGAGGGTGGGATTTTAAATATATTATAATTCAGCACATATTCTCTATGTACTGGCTCCCACAGCCGAAACGTACGATTGATAACACCGAAAAATCTTCTGAAGGTCCTTATTTGCAAGGTCTAATGGCGGTTTGCAGGAGGTCCTTGTGCAGTCGTGGAAAAAAAAATCATACCCTATCCGTTCTACAAATTTTCTGAAATTTGTTTATAAAAATGTGGTATTTTGATTATAATAAAATCTATTAAGCTATACTATTCCTAATCGCGGCAGACGGATATATGGGGATACGCATTTTTTTTACATGGCTGCACTTATTAGGACGGTAATGATTGGAATTCAGATTTGTCCAACCTCGATTTTAACACGCCAAATCTTAAATATCTTTAATACTTAAATCGTTTGAGCAGGATATCTCATGGTTCACAAAGAATATATAGGACTTTTTAAATTAAATTTTGCTTTATTTTAACTTAACAGAGTTAATTCTTATGTGACTATAAGCTAAAAATCTTCCATGAACAATTTCATAAACTTGCAGTATATTCCTATAATTAAGGTAAGGATAAAGTATACATCAATAAAAATATGGGTGTTTTATTTTAATAAAAAATTGCGTGAGGAAAAGATTATACCTTTTACATGATTTGAATGATATTTTTTAAATACTACTCTGCCCATATATTGACATAGAACGAAATTGAAAGAATTTTTGAAAATAGGAAGAGCTTTTAAAATATCGATATTGGCGTATGAAGTATAATTTTTGTTAAAAGCTAATATAGATTATACATGAATATCTTCCAAGAAATCTGCACTTTTCAGTCACATCATGAATATTTTGTGTTCGTGTAGCATCTTTGTTTCCGTAACATTAAGACTTTGCTTAGAACCGACTTAAGAGATTTTAGGATTGTTTTTTCATGGCTTTGGATTTCTGTAAATGAAAATAAAAAGTGAAATGTAAGCTTGGTCTTACATTTACGGAATACTTTTCTATTCCCTTGATGGCGGGAGGGTGGGATTTTAAATATATTATAATTCAGCACATATTCTCTATGTACTGGCTGCCACAGCCGAAACTTACGATTGATAACACCGAAAAATCTTCTGAAGGTCCCTATTTGCAAGGTCTAATGGCGGTTTGCAGGAGGTCCTTGTGCAGTCGTGGAAAAAAAAAGTCATACCCTATCCGTTCTACAAATTTTCTGAAATTTGTTTATAAAAATGTGGTATTTTGATTATAATAAAATCTATTAAGCTATACTATTCCTAATCGCGGCAGAGGAATATATGGGGATACGCATTTTTTTTACATGGCTGCACTTATTAGGACGGTAATGATTGGAATTCAGATTTGTCCAACCTCGATTTTAACACGCCAAATCTTAAATATCTTTAATACTTAAATGGTTTGAGCAGGATATCTCATGGTTCACAAAGGATATATAGGACTTTTTAAATTAAATTTTGCTTTATTTTAACTTAACAGAGTTAATTCTTATGTGACTATAAGCTAAAAATCTTCCATGAACAATTTCATAAACTTGCAGTATATTCCTATAATTAAGGTAAGGATAAAGTATACATCAATAAAAATATGGGTGTTTTATTTTAATAGAAAATTACGTGAGGAAAAGATTATATATTTTACATGATTTGTATGATATTTTTTAAATAGGTCTCTGCCCATATATTGACATAGAACGAAATTGAAAGAATTTTTGAAATATAGTTGTAGTAGCCTTTTAAAATATCGATATTGGCCTATGAAGTAAAATTTTGGTTAAAGGCTAATATAGATTATACATGAATATCTTCCAAGAAATCTGCAATTTTCAATTAGAATCTTTAAATATAGGAATAGCCTTCTGAAATATCGATATTGGCATATGAAGTAAAATTTTGTTTAAATGCTAATATATATTATACATGCATATCTTCCAAGAAATTGGACATTTTCTACAAATTTTCAGTCGCAGCATGAATATTTTCTTTGTTGGAATATTCATGCAGCATCTTTGTTTCCGTAACATTAAGACTTTGCTTAGAACCGACTTAAGAGATTTTAGGATTGTTTTTTTATAGCTTTGTGTTAAGTAGAAAAAAAAATAAATTAAATATATGAAAGGAGAAAAGGAACTTAAATTTATTAAAATTAGGAGTAATAAATATATAATGTGATTTTAATTATGAATTGGAGAGGAGAAAGTTTACTATTAATAATGGCCAGTGATCGTTAGTGGTTAATGATAAACATTGCATGTGAGAAATGTAAATAAATATAACTTGGTAACTTCATGGTAAAATATAAATAATAAACTCTAGACTCACCTGAACTGAGAGAACACTTCTTACTTGAAAATTGTATATGTTGAACATATTTAAATTGTGCCAAGTGTTAAATATTTACTTTAGAACCTTTATAATTAATAATTCTTTAGTATATAATTGTAATAAATTGATTTGGCACTTTATGATAATATTAAGAGACACGTAAGTCAAAACACAGAAAAATACACAAATATATTTAAATAAATAATTTTCTTTATTAAAGTATTATTTTAATTAAATGGGGGGAATGGGGAGAGAAAAGAGAAAACGAGATGCATCTGTTTTTTTTTACAATTATAATATCAAAATGTTTCATTATTATATTCGAATATATTTAAATTTTTACTCCATAAAATATTGAAGGTGCATAGAATTTACTTCAAAAAAAAATAAAAGATAAATTGATACTGATCATTCCAACATCGTTAAGATTACTGCTGTAAGAGTTCCACCACATAGTTCGCTTTTTAGTTTATAGAGACGATAAATCCTACATTTCATGTCGTAATATACAATAAGACCATTGCAAGATTTATATATCCAAAAAGAAAAATCATTTCGGAAATCTTGATAGGCCACGCCCAGAAAAACTGTAACCTTCATACCTGTTCATAGCATCTTTCATATCTCACAAACTGGTAGATCTAAATTTATTTTCATAGATGTCTGTTCACAATATAAGGAAGGATGGCGTAGGACGGCCCATATTTGAATTCTTCATGCCGATCGTTGAAACACATCTCGAGATTTTTCTACTTCGTCATTTCATTTTGAAGAAACCATTTTAAGACGTTGGTGACAACAGAACTGTACATAACGAGGTTGTGAAACCAATTTAACCAATACCATTACAAATTTTACTTTGATGTAAGATTTAACTTTAAGATTATTTTTAAGTAGAATATTAAAGTGGCAATATCAAGCGAAGGACCCGTTTAGTCCAACGCCGATATGCCATGAAAAAGAAAAAGGCGGAGCCGCCGAGAGCGGAATACGTCCGCTCACCGTAGAATCCAGGCAGGAAGAGAGCGATGCTATTTTCAAACAGACGCTATCAAACACCCGCCGTTAGGAATGGACGTCGTTGATTGGCTGATTTAAAATCGACGATGCCACACAGAGTAATAGAAGTGTTTGAATAAAATGACTTTAAATGATGAATTTTAGATTTGAAAATTATTATAAAAATATTCTATTACGGTAGAAAGTATTAATTTTAAGATTTATTATTTTATTGATAATTTTTAACGATCTTTTATGGCGATTAAATTAAATTGTTTTTAAGTGAAATTTAACTGAAAAACGAACTTAACGAAAATTAATGAATATTTAAAGGTAGAATATAAATTTTAAAAGTAAAGAAGTTTTTTGATTTAATTTAAATATTTTAAAATAGCTTTTTAAATTAATTTTAATTGGAAAGGATGTTATTATATAACATTTACCTTACCCTTAAGGAAAAAAAAGCATTAAAAAAAAGTTATTGCCTGTGGCATCGATCAATTGGAACTTTCCAAAACTTAAAAACAAAGCCAAAATCAAAAGGAATTATCTGCCCCATTTTCTTGGACAATTGACACATATCAACATAAACACAACATAAAAATGTATAAAAAAATATATAAAAATAAATACGCTTGTGCCTACACATAAAATATGTTATATAAAAATATAAGTGTATAAATTTTTCTAAAATCTTTGGCATACTCAAATACTGACATAACAAATACAAAAAAAAAAAAAACATCAATTCGTAATACAAACACATAGAACGAAAGATGAAAACATAAAGAATCAAAACAACAAATTTTTACAGGAAATAGGTGTTCAGGTAAGTAAAAAATTTCACCATGAAGAAACCCAAGACATTCTCCAAGACTTCAGTGTATTGCACCAAAGTAAGGATAAGGTAAGTGACCTATGTAAATATGGCTCTCACAACTGAATAAATAATTTTAAAAGGGCAAAATAAAATAGCATATTTAAGTTGCTATTTATCTAGAACTTTTCTAATATATAACAAATCTGTATATCCACATAAAAAAAATTCTAACAATTGAATATATTCAGTAATTTCGGCTTAGAAATCAGTTAAAAAAAATTATATATGTCCAATATTACTTGAAATTTTTAAAAGAATAATAATTAAATTTCATGGTATTATTTAATTTGGGTAATAATTTTTATTTTTTATTTCATAAATTTTCTCTTAAAAAAAATACTGGTACTGAAATGTTAAATGCTGAGGAAATAAAGTAAAATAGCAGCAAAAAATAGATTGCAATATACAATCTCTTCATTGTGTACACAGGTCAAAAACGTAAGGCAGTTGCCCCATAGTATGACCTTCGACAACAATGGAATGACTGATCTAAGTTTCCTAGCGTTAAACCAAAAAAAAAAAAATATTTACAAACTCAAACAAACTATTCCGCTCAATTTGACAAGTATACTGCCCATGATATCCAAAATAGATATAACTGCACCGTGAGGGACTTATTGGAAGGTTAAATTACCCAAGCTAAGCCAAGTTTACCCTCTGTGTGTGCTCATCATAACTGAATTAGACCAGGTCAGCCTGAGGGAAAAAACAAACATTCTACACAACAAATAAGCAAAGTCCTAACATTCGCCTAGATCAGTCTAATATATATTTTTATATATACATTTCATTTTAATATATTTTTCAATTTTTTTCATTTCATTTCATTTTTTATTTTTATATTTTATTTTATATTTTTATTCATCATTTCATTATTTTCATTTCAATATTTTTTCATATTTTTCATTTTCTTATTTTTCATTTTTATATATTATTTTTCAATTTTACAAGCTATAGGGTACCCTTTAAATTTAACTAACTTTATCATTAAAGTAAATTCCTCAGCAAAATAACAACACTATATTCTCTCAAAGTCCAAAAAATTGCTATTGTAAGTGAATAATAAATAAATAAATTTGAACTTTAGCTATAGCATCAAATAAATATTATAAAATAAATGGATTTTATCCGAAGTTTCCTAAACCGCAGAACAAGACTGGAAGGCGGAGGAATGCCATATTCCTTTGTGTCACGACCCTTAACTAAATGCCAGCGAGAATTACGAGATTCTACTGCTCTGGATTATAACGCAAAAACGAAACAATCATGGCAAGAAAAATTCGATAAAATAAGAATTAAATAATTTAAACGTCCAGAAAATGCGTCCAGAAATTGCGACTGGACTCTCTAAACTGTCTGAGACCCAGAAATCTGGTGGCGCTCAAAAGTACAAGGGCAGGGTTAACTTGACTTCATAACAGTAAAAAGAGCCTCGAATTTCCAAATGAAGTGTAGTCTGTTGCCACAAAACACTGGATTTTTCGGTTTAATATGCACAGGCTAATCCACAAAACCGTTGTGTACAACCAGAACTACAAAAAAAGTATTATCTAAAAATCGGTGGTTAAAACTGAATATGCTATAGCTTGAAAAAAAAAATTAATTTTTAGGGGTAATATTAAAATGACATGAGAGAATTGCAGATATTGTAAGTCAATGTTGTTTGATAAATATTAATAAAATCTGGAAAATAGTATAATTTTCATATATTTATATCTATATTTTTTTTTATAAAATATTTAATTTTTAAACAAATGTAAGGTTGTATGGCAAGAGATGTATAAGTATATTCAGAAATTTAAATGATTAAAATGGACATATAAGTTAAAAATTCATAATTGCCAAATGACCATAATTTATAAATTTAATGTAAAAAGAAAATTAATAGTTGAGTATATATATATATATATATATAAATATGGCAACGTGATATTGATATACAAAATAAAAATATATTAAAAAATTAAGTTGATGTAGTTTGTGGCTATGGTAAATTTTAAATGACAAAATTATGATATATCAAGAATGCTGAATCGTAAAAACAAATAGATCCCAGCGTGCTATTACGTACTAGCACACTGCCTATTCTGGCCAGCAAAACATGGACTACCCATTTATAAATGCAATCCCAATTGATCACAATCTATCAATAAAATGTAAAATGAAAGTAAAATGCAATTTTAACTTTTTATATATATTAAGTAATTTTTTAAACAATGTAAAAAATCCATAACATGTACTAAAATTTTGTAAATAAAACAAAATAAATAAATTTTCTGGTATGTAAATAATTTTCCTGATATGGAAAACCATGCAGAAAATAAAATATAAATTATTGCACTAGGATAGAAAGATCAGATTTAAATAATTTCTATATAATTGAAAAATTTATTCTCAGAATAAAATTGAATCTTATTTGTATAAAAAATGTTTATTTAAAATTTTATTTTATCCTAATAGAGAGCCATAATACTCCAAAACCTATGTAAATGAAAATAAAACCTGAAAATTTTATATTTAAAATTCTTATATTGCACAAACTTGGGAGTAAAAAAAAATTACACCAAATGAATTGTGATTCATTCAAATCAATGCAATTGTTAAAATGTCTGGATCAGGGACATAATAATAAAATGGAGGTGAAGATTGATCAGGTCTCCACAACCATACACCGATTTAAGAAATCACAGAAAAAAAAATTATTTTTTTAGGAATATTGACCTTGTAATCAATTAATAACATCGTAAATCATTATTTCAAAATCATCCTTATATATTTAAAAATATGTAGTAACAGAAAAAAAAAATATTTGCAAAATAAACCTTTTATAGTCTGATATTTATTTTAAAATATGTAACTTCAGACGTGTTTTAACTCAATATGTATGTAATAATTTCAAAATAAAAATATATATATTAAACAATAACAAATGTATATATAGCAACAATTAAGTATTTTTCCTGAAGAAGTCCCGGAGAATGCATGAAAAATTTATATATTCAAATGATATATTCGAAATTTTCTATTGAATTTTAATAAATAAACAATACTGAAATAAATAACCCAGAAAGAGTCCCATTAAAAAATAGAAGTTCGAAAGTTTGGCAAAGGCACCATAAATGTTAGGTAGAAAAAAAAAAATAAAAAAAATAAGATGAAAGGATAAAAGGAATTTAAAATTTATTAAAATTGGGAGTTAAAAATATATTATGTAGATTTTAATATGAATTAGAGAAAGAAAGTTTACTATTAATAATGGCCAGTGATCGTTAGTGGTTAATGATAAACATTGCATGTGAGAAATGTAAATAAATATAACTTGGTAACTTCATGGTAAAATATAAATAATAAACTCTAGACTCACCTGAACTGAGAGAACACTTCTTGCTTGAAAATTGTATATGTTGAACATATTTAAATTGTGCCAAGTGTTAAATATTTACTTTAGAACCTTTATAATTAATAATTCTTTAGTATATAATTGTAATAAATTGATTTGGCACTTTATGATAATATTAAGAGACACGTAAGTCAAAACACAGAAAAATACACAAATATATTTAAATAAATAATTTTCTTTATTAAAGTATTATTTTAATTAAATGGGGGGAATGGGGAGAGAAAAGAGAAAACGAGATGCATCTGTTTTTTTTTTTTTTACAATTATAATATCAAAATGTTTCATTATTATATTCGAATATATTTAAATTTTTACTCTATAAAATATTGAAGGTGCATAGAATTTACTTAAAAAAAAAAAAAAAGATAAATTGATACTGATCATTCCAACATCGTTAAGATTACTGCTGTAAGAGTTCCACCACATAGTTCGCTTTTTAGTTTATAGAGACGATAAATCCTACATTTCATGTCGTAATATACAATAAGACCATTGCAAGATTTATATATCCAAAAAGAAAAATCATTTCGGAAATCTTGATAGGCCACGCCCAGAAAAACTGTAACCTTCATACCTGTTCATAGCATCTTTCATATCTCACAAACTGGTAGATCTAAATTTATTTCCATAGATGTCTGTTCACAATATAAGGAAGGATGGCGTAGGACGGCCCATATTTGAATTCTTCATGCCGATCGTTGAAACACATCTCGAGATTTTTCTACTTCGTCATTTCATTTTGAAGAAACCATTTTAAGACGTTGGTGACAACAGAACTGTACATAACGAGGTTGTGAAACCAATTTAACCAATACCATTACAAATTTTACTTTGATGTAAGATTTAACTTTAAGATTATTTTTAAGTAGAATATTAAAGTGGCAATATCAAGCGAAGGACCCGTTTAGTCCAACGCCGATATGCCATGAAAAAGAAAAAGGCGGAGCCGCCGAGAGCGGAATACGTCCGCTCACCGTAGAATCCAGGCAGGAAGAGAGCGATGCTATTTTCAAACAGACGCTATCAAACACCCGCCGTTAGGAATGGACGTCGTTGATTGGCTGATTTAAAATCGACGATGCCACACAGAGTAATAGAAGTGTTTGAATAAAATGACTTTAAATGATGAATTTTAGATTTGAAAATTATTATAAAAATATTCTATTACGGTAGAAAGTATTAATTTTAAGATTTATTATTTTATTGATAATTTTTAACGATCTTTTATGGCGATTAAATTAAATTGTTTTTAAGTGAAATTTAACTGAAAAACGAACTTAACGAAAATTAATGAATATTTAAAGGTAGAATATAAATTTTAAAAGTAAAGAAGTTTTTTGATTTAATTTAAATATTTTAAAATAGCTTTTTAAATTAATTTTAATTGGAAAGGATGTTATTATATAACACTTTGGTTTTCTGTAAATGAATTTAAAGTGAAATGTAAGCTTGGTCTTACATTTACGGAATAGTTTTCTATTCCCTTGATGGTGGGAGGGTGGGATTTTAAATATATTATAATTCAGCACATATTCTCTATGTGCCACAGCTGAAACGTGTGATTGATAACACCGAAAAATCTTCTGAAGGTCGCTGTTTGCCAAATTTACTGGCGGTTTTCAGGAGGTCCTTGTGCAGTCGTGGAAATAAAAATACCCCATCCGTTCTACAAATTTTCACAAATTTGCTTATAAAAATGTGGCATTTTGATTTCAATAATAATAAAGTCTATTAAGCTATGCTATTCCTAATCGCGGCAGAGGGATATAAGGGGATATTCTTTTTCTTTTTTTTACATGGCTGCACCATTCGGATGGTACTAACTGGAATTCAGATTTTGTCAGGCATAGATTTTAATTTATCAAAACTTACATTTCATTAATACTTAAATTATTTGAACAGAAATTTGTTCTTGAAGTATATAAAAGACTTTTTAAATAAAATATTGCTATATTTTAACATAACTTTATTCAGCATGGCTATTTTCCATGCGTCTATAAACTAATAATCTACCATGATAGATTTCATAAACCTACTGTATAATGCTATAATTAAGGTAAGGATAAATTATTCATGAATGAAAATATGGACTTTTTTAAAATAAAAAATTACAAGATGAGAAGTTATATATTTTACTTGGTTTATACGAGATTTTTTACATAGGTGACGACCCATAACTTGACATAGAACGAAATTAAAAGAGTTTTTAAAATATAGGATTAGTGTATTAAAATACCGATATTTACATATTAAGTAAAATTTTGGTTAAAATATAACATAGATGATACATGACTATTTTCCAGGAAATTGGACTTTTTCTACAATTTTTAGTCAAGGCATGAATATCTTCTTTGTTGGAGTTCTCATGCAGCATCTTTGTTTCCGTGACATTAGAACAGTGCATAGAACCGGCTTTAAAGGTTTTAGGATTGTTTTTCCATAGCTTTGGTTTTCTGAAAATGAAAATAAAAAAGGAAATGCAAGTTTAGTCTTACATTTACAGAATAGTTTTCATATTCCCTGGATGTGGGGGGGGGGGGGGGATTCAAAATATATTGCCCATATTGTCTCTGCCCATATCTTGCCATAGAACGAAATTAAAAGAGTTTTTAAAATACAGGATTAGCGTATTAAAATATCGATATTGACATATCAAGTAAAATTTTGGTTAAAATATAATGTAGATTACACATGAATATTTTCCAGGAAATTGGACTTTTCTACAATTTTCAGTCACAGCATGAATATTTTCTTTGTAGGTGTGTTCATGCAACATCTTTGTTTCCGTAATATTAGAACAGTGCTTAGAACAGGCTTTAGAGGTTTTAGGAATGTTTTTTCATAGCTTTCGTTTTCTCAAAATGAAAATGAAAATAAAAAATGAAATGTAAGTTTAGTCTTACATTTACGGGATACTTTTCCTATTCCCCGGATGGCGGGAGGGTGGGATTTTAAATATATTATGATTCAGAACATATTCTCTGTGTAGTGGTAGCCACAGCTGAAACGTATGTTTGATAACACCGAAAAATCTTTAAGGTCACTATTTGCCAGGTCTAAAGGCGGTTTGCAGGAGGTCTTTTTGCAGTCATGTGAAAAAAATATACCCCCTCCGTTCAATAAATTTTCTCAAATTTGTGTATAAAAATATGGCATTTTCGTATACAAAATAATAAAGTCAATTAAGCTATGCTATTCCTTATCACGGCAGAAGTATATTAGGGTACACTTTTTTTTTTTTTTTTTTTTTTTCATGGCTGCACTATTGGGACGGTACTGACTAAAATTCAGATTTTGTAAAACATTGATTTTAATTTTCCAAAAATTAAATTTATTTAATACTTAAACGATTTGAAAAGAAAAATGTTCTCAAAGAATATCAAAAACCTTTTTTAATTTGATATTGCTTTATTTTTACAAAAATTTTTTCTGCAGAGCTATATTATATGCGACTATAAACTAATGTTTTTCCATGAATGATTTCATAAACTTACAGTATAAGGTTATAATTAAGGTAAGGATGAACTATACATCAAAAAAATATTGCTAATTTATTTTAATAAAAAATTACATGAAACGATGATATTTTTTCCGTGATTAACATGCGATTTTTTACTTAGGTCTTTGCCCATATCTTAGCATAGAACGAAAGTAAAAGAGTTTTTAAAATATAGGATTAGCGTATTAAAATATCGATATTGACGTATGAAGTAAAATTTTGGTTAAAATGTAACATAGATGATACATGAATATTTTCCAGGAAAATGGACATTTTCTGCAATTTCCAGTCTCAGCACGAATATCTTCTTTGTTGGAGTGCTCATGCGGCATCTTTGTTTCCGTAACATTAGAACAGTGCTTAGAACCGGGTTTAGAGGTTTTAGGATTATTTTTTCATAGCTTTGGTTTTCTTAAAATGAAAATAAAAAATGAAATGCGAGTTTAGTCTTACATTTACGGATTAGTTTTCCTATTCCCTGGATGCGAAAGGGTGGGATTCAAAATATATTATGATTCAGAATATATTAACTGTGTTCTGGCGGCCAGAAAAATCTTCTAAGATCCTTATTTTCCGTGTCTATTGGCGATTTGCAGGAGGTCCTTGTGCAGTCGTGTGAAAAAAATTATACCCCACACGTTCTACAAATTTTCTCAAATTTGCGTATAAAAATCTGGCATTTTCATATCAATAATAATAAAGTCTATCAAGCTATGTTATTTCTAATCGCGGCAGAGGAATATTAAAGGGATACACATTTTTTTTTTACATCGCTGCACCATTGGGACGGTACTGACTGTAATTAAGATTTTGCCCAACATAGATTTTAACTCGACAAAACTTAAATATCTTTAATACTTAAATGTTTTGAACAAAAATTTGTACTTAAAGGATATCAAACACTTTTTAAATAATACATTGTTTTATTTTAATATATATTTATTTAACTTTATTCAGCAGAGCTATTTTTTATGTGGCTATTAACTAATAATGTTTAATGAATGAATTCATAAACTTACAGTACAATCCTATCATTAAGGTAAGGATAAACAATACATGAATAATGAAATGGGTATTTTATTTTAATAAGTCTCTGTCTATAACTTTACATAGAACGAAGTTAAAAGAGTTTGAATAGCGTATTAAAAAATGGATATTGACATATGAAGTAAAATTTTGGTTAAAAGCTAATATAGATTATACATAAATATCTTCCAAGAAATTGGACATTTTCAACAATTTTCAGTCACAGCATGAATATTTTTGTTGGAATGTTCATACAGCATCTTTGTTTCTGAAATATTAGATCAGTGATGATAATCGACTTAAGAGATTTTAGGATTGTTTTTTCATACGTTTGCTTTTCTGAAAATGAAAATTAAAAATGAAATTTAAATTTGGTCTTTCATTTTCGGAATAGTTTCCCTATTCCATGTATGCGGGAGGGTGGGATTCAAAATATATTATGATTCAGAACATATTCTCTGTGTTCTGGTAGCCACAGCTGAAACGTATGTTTGATAACACCGAAAAATCTTCTAAGGTTCCTATTTGCCAGGTCTATTGGCGGTTTGCAGGAGGTCTTTGTGCTGTCGTGTGAAAAAAATAATATCCCATCCGTTCTACAAGTTGGCATTTTCATATCAATAATAATAAAGTCTATTTAGCTATGCTATTTCTAATCGCGGCAGAGGGATATTAGTGGATACATTTTTATTTATTTATTTTTTTTATACATGGTGGGGTTTTTTTACTCAGTGTTCGTACGCTTCAAGAACTTTTAAGCACCTGTTACCAGAATTTACATAAAGTAATATTTTCCTCATTTAATGAAAAAAAAAACATTCTATTTTCAAATGTAGCGACCAGTACTTTAGGTAATTTCTAGTGCTGAAACACCTAAAATCTTCTTAATCACATGATGAGTACGAACCCTCGCACTATTGGGACGGTGCTGACTGAAATTCAGATTTTACCCAACATAGATTTTAAATCGCCAAAACTTAAATCTCTTTATTAGTTAAATGATTTGAACAGAAATTTGTACTTAAAGGATATCAAACACTTTTTAAATTATTGTTTTATTTTAATATAGGGTAACTGTAGGGCAGATGGCCATAGTTTTTAAAGATTGAAATAAAAATTCTTAGAAAGAAAATACAAGAAATATTGATGCATACTTGAAATTCTAATACATATACTCCTCATATTTGGGCAAAAATTAATTAAATATTAAGAACAAAAAGAGGGAAACAAAATTAAAATTAAAAGGCAATGGTCATCTCTCCTTCAAGCCGAGGAGAGATGGCCATCCAATACAACAAAGAAAAAATGAAGTTAAAATAGCAAAAAATAACACATTTAATGTAATCATGAAAAACATATAGAGATTTGTAAATATGCAATTAAATCACGGAAAATCAGTGAATAAAATTTGAATAAACAGAATTTGAAGTATAATTTCAATCCTTCACTTTTCGTAAATTTTTACCAGACTTTCAGCAAAGTTCTTGATAGTTTGTAAACGTTTCATGGAACCACTTATGGCACCTTATGCATTGTATCCAGTAATCCTGTTCCGTTTTGGTATTATATTCCTCTCTACAACAAACACAGTGATCCTTATCCAATTATATCCCCTCGGAATCTTTAGAATATAATAATTCTAATTGTATTTCATCTTCTTTGCTACTGGAAGTGTCATGTTTTTGTTTTTTCTCACTTTTACTTTAGAGTTTTTCACGGTTTTAAGTTTATTTATCAACTTTATCTGTTTCTAGGATGAATGTTCCCGAAGTTTTTCAATATTTTCTGAAACAAAAGTACATCGTTAGGCCATATTATATTTTTGTTATTGAAATATTTATATTAGTTAAAATTTAAATAATTATATCAATTAATATAATTATAAACATGAAAATTATGTAATTATTTTAAAAATTATTACAGTCGAACCTCTATTTAACGAAGTCACTAAATCCCGGAAAAAAGTTCGTTATATGGAATTTATTTCTTTTGCCCACCAATATCCATCACCAATTCATTTTTTCTATGCGTTTGAATCCTTGAAATCTGCAAGGAAATCAAAACATTGTCCGGGAATACACTGTATTTTCTGTTTAAAGTAAATAGTTTTACATTAAAATTAACGAATTTTAATGACATTATCGTATTTGTTATTATTATAACAAATAATTTTAACCACACATTAACATATGCGTCCTTAAATTTAATTTCTGAAAAACTCTGTTAATTTTGTCTGAGTTTTTTCTTTTAAAAGTGCTTTCTCGGATAATGCGTCTCGCATCTTTGCAATGCACCAAAAACCCCTTCATGCGTATTTTCTTTAACTATAATCCGCGTCGGATTGTTTCAAAGGATTTTAGCATTTCATCATGCGAAGTTTTGTTAATTCCTGCATCATGGTCATTTCCATCATCATCACATTCGTCTTCATCGCAATTCATTGCTGTATTGTTTTTATTTTTCACACTATCGAAAATATTCAATTCGGATAGTGTTTCCGAGGTCTCATTTTCAGAATTAAGTACAATACAATCATCAATAAGCACATCATGTTTAATTTCATCTTTTTTTCTCATCTGTGTCCACATTTATTTTAAGTTACTCTAAGGGATTATCGTCCTCCGTACATACCGAATTCTCACAGCTGACAAAGAAGGCGCCTGGTAAAACCAGTTCAAGGCCATTGAACATCATAAAATGTGTTTAAATAAAGAATAAGTTTGAAATGTCCAGAAATATTTCAATTAGAGATGAATTGCAGAGGGCCAAACAATTTGTATTCGAAACATAAATTTCGAAGCTTGTCAAAGAATATTGAAAATAAATAAAGTGAGAAAAAGCTCTTAAGGTTATTTTTGAAACACCTCACTAATCACCTAATCTTTATCAGGTATAGTGGGTAATCAATTTTTTTCGAAACGCGATTCGTGTTCAGTCCGGGTTGATTATGTATTTTAATGTCGGAGGTAAATGAAAAAAAAAAATCAGTTGACGAATCCCAATCGAAAACGCACGAAGTAACCAAAAATTATTTTAATTTAAAATTATTTAAATTTGTTAGTGAAAGTGTCATCGTGAAAACTAGTAGTTAGAAGTTACACCTAACTAGTGTCCTGCCCGGGTAATAAATAAAATTTGTAGCCCTGCAAATTTTATTTAAAACCAAGCTGTAACCCGAACCGAACCAACAAAAAATATTTCGTCTACCATGAACCCGATAGAACACGAAATACTTAATTCCAATTCCAACATGAAACCCGGAACCAGAGAAAAATTATCCAAAATATTATGTAATTATAGAACTAGTCGGATGTGGCAATGCCAAAACTTTCTTCTATCTAATACATGTTAATATTTCCTGAAAAAAAAAAGCATATCAGTGCCACCAATTAGGTGATTTACACCAAAATCTAATCAGTATATATCAGGGACTAACTGAATCTGAAGTTTGGTGAAAATGCGTGCATTAGTTCTTGAGATAGAGCATAGCGATAATTATAAATAATGCCTCATAGCAGCTCCACCTGTTGGGCGATTTACACTAAAAAGTAATCAGCACCAAACTATATAAAGGACTAACGGAATCTGACGTTTTATAAAAATCCGTGCATTAGTTCTTGATATATAGCTATTTCAAAAATCGGGAAAAATACAGCATAGCAACGCCACCTATTGGGCGATTTAGACCAAAAAGTAATCAGCACCAGTTTATATCAGGGACTAATTGAATCTAAAGTTTTATTAAAGTCCGTTCATTAGTTCTTGAGATGGAGCGCCCACAGAATTTGTGTCACACACAGACAGACATTTTGTAAAAACATGTTTTTCGGTTTCTCTGACCCCAAACGTGTAAATCCGTCGAAAACCGGAATCCGGAAATTTTCATGAATCCAATACTTTCTTCTTGTAAAGATGGAAGAAAGTAAAAATAGTCTGTAATTATATCTCCAAATGGCGGCAAAGTCAATTCGAAACCTACCAAAAAATTTCTGTTGACCCAAAATCCGACCTGAACCCGACAACAATTTTTCTATTGACCCTAAACCGAAAAATTCCAACCTGAACCCGACTCGACACGAAAAAGATCTATAATTTAATACAATTATAAAAAAATACTCTGCAATCATATCTCTAATATCAATTCTATCTTTTATGTAGAAAATAAACATGTAAAGTGACTCATTCGTATTTAAAATATAATTTTTCATCTAAAACAATTGTTTGGATTTTCTTTTTGTAAAATTGAGCTAACTCTAACTTGACTCGCAAGTAGTCGGATCTATGTGTCGCAAAAAACGGAATAGAGAGAAAAAAAAGCGGGACAGGCGTTTGAAAATTGAGACATCCTAAGCACTTCAATAAAACTCGTTAAAACGGAACCAGTGTAACGGAATAATGCTTTAAACTGAAAAATTTCGCAATATCGGCTAAAACAGTACTATATAATTATAAAAGAACAGTGTATTTGCTAAGATTAAAACCTATCTAAACTGGAAAGTTCTTCCGATTCTTTGTCGTTCCATTCCATCTTAACAGATTGCTGTATTAAAAAGGTTCCTTTCTTCGTATTGAATGTATGTGAATTATAATTTATCCATAAAGGAATGGTGTGAAATTAATTACTCGGACTAGAGTTTTTTAAATAATTAACAGTAATACAGTAATTTTATGACAATAACGCTCACTTTATAAATACCGCGTTTTATTTTTCATTATTCTGCATTTCAGTGATTTTTGAAAAAGCGCAATTACTATTACGTACACTTTCAAATAAACATTTCGTCAAATGTAAAAAGCACAGGCAGCAATTTGCCTTAACGCACCTGTGGTTGGAATAGATTTTTCTATTACAGTCGAACCTCGTTTAAAAAAAAAAAAAAAAAAAAAAAAAAGCTTCGGTTTGCGAACTTTTTGTGAAAGAGACATACATAAAAAATCAGCTTCTGATACAAAAAAGTAACATGTAGAACAGTTACAGGAGTACCTCTGTGATTTGACGAAAATGCAAATTCAAATCATTTTTACGTTAGATTAATGAATTTTCTGCATTTTGGGGGGAAATGGGCAAATCAAAACAGCAATTTTCGTGTTTTAATAAAAACAATAAAAGCAGTTGAAGAAACAGTTTCAACTCGCATATATTTTTTAGAGCATATACTGGATGGTCCTCTAACTTTTCACAAGATGCAGAAGTTAAATCTGAGACTAAAACTGAAATACAAAATTCTCAAGAAAAATGTAAGTTTAAGGAAAATTGGTAAAATAGCTTAGAATGTAAAAGTTTATTATTTTAATATCAGCTCAACCATAATACAAAGCCAAAGTTTAAAGGTCTGAACGGGCCGGACTGAGGCCTATTTTCATTCAGGGCACTCGGTTTGGGCCGGGCTTAACTTCTAATTTCCGTGCGGAGACGGAACAGGTTTCATTTTACCTAGGTCTTCATAAGTCGATATTTTCATCCCCGGTCTCGATCCAGCCCATATGGAAAGCATTGTCTCGGCGTGACCTGGTCCGTGCAAAAATCAGTAAAATTTAGTCCGGTCCAAAAATTTTTGCAAAAGGTGTATATATTTTTAAATCGACATTATTCTACAATTAAACATTAAAATTTATTAGTTTCAAAGAATAGTAGATTTCTAGGCAATGATATTAAAATACAGTAAAACGTGTGAAAAAGAGCCGTCCTATGACGGAATGATGTTTTACACGGAAAAATTTATTGATCCGTGCAAAATGAATATATAATACGTGAGAAAAGAATATAATGCTTTTACATCTGCTACGAAGGTAACTTGTCTATAACACAATTTTTTTTTTTTCCTATGCGATTCCGTCTTAGAAGATTTTACTGTATAGCATTTTTCAGATTTTTAGCTCACAGGCTACGAAAGCCTGAGAGCTAATGTGCCCGCCTGTTCTGTATGTATGTATGTACGCATGTATGTATATACGTATGTATGTACGTAACGTTATAACTCTCGATAGAAATTTTTCCTATTTGCTTCAAATTTTTTTCTAGTTCATTCTAATAAGTCGCTTCCCTGATTAGTTTTGGGTGTTCATTACTTAAGTATAAAGAAGGGAAAAGGGGCTAGCCTCCCCCCTTAATTTAGATAAATGGGTTTTTCATGCAGAGTTATTCAATTTGCTCCAAATTTGGTATACCTGTTTATTATGTTAAGGAGCTGCCTTGAGTAAATTTGGAGGTTTATTGGTTAAGTATAAAGGGGGGGGGCTGTGGCTAGTTCCCCCCTTAATTTAGATAAATGGGTTTTTCATGCAGAATTATTTGATTTGCTTCAAATTTGATATACCGGTTTACTCCAATATGGCACCTCCTTCATTAGATTTGGAAGTTCATTGGTTAAGTATAAAAGGGCGAAAGGGGGCAAGTCCCCTCCCTTTAATTTAGATAAATGGATTTTCATGCAGAATTATCCAATTAACATTAATTTTTTATTCTATGTTCATTCTGATAAGGAGCTTTCCTGATTAGATTTGGAGGTTCATTAGTTAAGCATAAAGGAGGAAAGGGGCTTAGACCCCCCCCCTTAATCTAGGGAATGTTTTTTTATGCAGAATTATCTGATTTGCTTCACATTTGGTATACCGGTTTATTATGTTAAGGAGCTTCCCTGATTAGATTTCGAGTTTCAAGGTTAAAACCAAAGGGGGGAAACGTGGGATAATCCCCTTTCATTTACTTTTAGAGGGGCATTATTCTTTGAAATAAGAGTATAATTTACAATTAGAGTGAATAGCCCGTGAGCTTGATGGTATCAGTTTAACTGGGCACTTTCCTTTTTATTAAGTCTCCAATACATGATACATGGATTAACAATAGTATTTATAGCTGAAATATTTACATACAAAGAGAGATTCATTAAAAAACGTATATCGCAACCTAGGATGTTTCTTTAAAAATGAAGATTATAAACATGAAAAAAAGCTAAAATACAGTAGAGCGCCGATTATCGGAACTCCAATTAACCGAACCTCCAATTATCCGAACAGCTTATTCCTCTTAATTTTTTTTCTTTTTACCGAACTTCCATTTATCCGAACAGTCAATTTCTCGCAATTTTTTTTGTTTGTTTAACAATGATGAGATTATGGATGAGATCTAAGATGAAAAAGAAATTGAAGAAATGAAAAAGAATGCTCTGAAAATGACCCAGGTCCATCCCATAACGAAGCCTTTGAATGTTTGGAAGCAGCTATGAAATGGCTCGAACGGCAGAAGAACTCTGATCCTATTCAACTAACGTATTTAAGAATAATTCGAGATAGGGCAGCATTGGAAAGAACGTCTTCTTTGAAGCAAGCAAGCATCGAATGCTTTTTTTTTAATGAATTTACATGAATGAATTATAATCTCTGGAGTTCAGAAAATGATAAAAAAGAAAAAGAAAATTTTAAATGATAAAAAAGTAAACAAAAAAAAAATTAAAAACGCCAGCACTAACTGGTGCTGCCAGTCCTAAACCTGGATAAAGTGTGAAGGTTTTAGTATAGTCAGGTCCGACTTGTTCGGATAATCGGCTTAAGCCACCCTTGCAGAGGGATATTAGGGGATACACATTTTTTTTTTATATGGCTGCACTATTGGGACGGTACTGACTGAAATTCAGATTTTGCCCAACATAGATTTTAAATTTCCAAAACTTAAATTTCTTTAATACTTAAATGATTTGGACAGAAATTTGTACTTAAAGGATATCTGTTTTATTTTAATACAGATTTATTTAACTTTATTCAGCAGAGCTATTTTTTATGTGGCTATAAACTAATAATCTTCCATGAACGAATTCATAAGCTTACAGTATAATCCTATAATTAAGGTAAGAATAAACTATACATCAATTAAAATAGTGGTCTTTTATTTTAATATAAAATTACATGATGAAAGGATGATATTTTTTACATGATTTACATGAGATTTTTTACATAGGTCTCTGCCCATATCTTGACATAGAACGAAAATACTATTTTCTACAATTTTCAGTCACAGTATGAATATTTTCTTTGTTGGAGTGTTCATGCAGCCAGGCCCGTAGCCAGGATTTCCGTTCGGAGGGGGCTCTATCTTTTTTCTGATCTGCCAGTATTAATTTGCATAATTTAAAGCGTAATGAAAAAAGTAAACAAGGCGTAACCTAAGGTATGTTCCTGCATAGCATACGTGATGTCCATGTCAAAAATTGTTAATTAGTATATTTTAGAGTTATGCTACAATTTATGGTTTTTAACCCCTTGAGGGGCGGTGGGATAAAATATATCCCACCTAATTTAAACAAGATTCTGACTAGAAAATGTTAACTAAATTTTATATTTTTAACTTTGGAGGAAAATCGTTGAAAAATTGCTTTTCCTTATTTAAAGATAAATTTTTTCTATTAATCCGGTGAGAATTCAATATTTAGAGACATTTTTGCTTGCCCTTCAAGGGGTTAAGAGCTCTTTCAGTTTCCAAACAAGTTTGGAAACCGGAAGTGTTTTTAGAGGGAAAAAACTGCAGCAAAAATAAAATAGCACAAACTAACAATGTTTGAGATGAATCACAATAGATAACAATGATTGATATCCTATGAGAAAAATGTTAAAATTTATTGAATTGCGAACAGGTAATTTCGATAGGGGGGAGGTCTTAAATAGATTAATTCATATATGAAATAATTGCCCGGATTATTTTTCAAAAGAAAAAAAAATAAATTGCTACAGATATATGTAACAATAAAACCATATTTATTTTTCATATTCTCTGATTACAATAATTATAAATGCATAACTGCCAACTTGTACGGATTTTTCTTACCACTAAAATTTAATAAAAAAAATCTTTGACTTATTCAAACGTTAAAATGGTTAGAATTTCAGTGATTCAATTAGCTAAAATTTACTATAAAATTTTAAAGTTATAAAAATTCCGTACACGTTGGAAGCTATGTAAATGCAGTACTCATGTTACAATAAATTTATTAATGCTACAGAAGCAATTTCTGAGACTTATACTTGGCCACGAGGCTGATTACCTTATCAGGATCTACTGTAAAGCCCCAATGAATGCAAATCATTGCAAGACTACTCATTCTCTCGTTGACCATGAAGCTTCGAGGTTAAAATTTTAATTTATTTCATTGTAAAAAAAAAAAAAAAACCTTTCAGCACTTTCTGTTATTACAAGGTTTGTAGCCAAGACGACCAGCAAATTTTGATCATATTGTAATACGTTACATTAGAGTACTCTCTGTCAAGACCTCTACGTTTGTGTTTACATTAGCAATTCTTTTGCACCATAATTCATATTCAGATTTCATTTCTGACATTATCACGTTATCATCAAAATATTGAGAGAGATTCTCTAATTCGCTTGCTTTTTCCGGAGGTAAAAATTCTGGAAGAAGTACACGGAAATCTGATTCAATGTCTTAATTTGAAATGAATCTATAATTCAGATTTTGAATAAGACTCTCTAAACAGGGCATAAAGACCATGTCCCTGTAATACTCTTCAGTGGATGTAATTTGAGGGTTTGCATGTATTGTCTGTCTAAATGTTAATCAGAATCTGTATTTCAGTTAGAGGACGTCTTTCCCAACTTTGGCTGCAGAATTAAATAGCCCGCGAAAGATTTCACATGCATTTTCCGTATGATAATTAGGACATCTTTAGCATGAGTTACAGCTGATATCATATCACAAGATTTTTCTTTTAATAAGAATTGACCATGGCTTTGTCAGATTGAAAAGATTGTCCCAAACAAACAGGCCTATGTGAAAATCCCTAATCTCCATGACTGCCAGGAAATCTGTTGCTGTTGAAGCAATCTTCCATGTGTTTTCCAAAATATTTTCTATGCTAATGCAAATGCATTTAAACAGCTCAACAAAAATTAATACGCTTATATGGCTCTCATTAAATCTTGTGCCGCAAAGGCGGAGAAGTCCTTCTCTTATGTTTTCTGGAGCATCTGATAAATTGCTTCTTTAAGGGCTAAATTTCCCTTGAAGTGATTTCTAAAAAAAATGTCACTTCATCAACAGTTCCAAGAGAGTTTCGGATGGCAAGAATTAATATACAGTTGGATAATGCAAGGTTTAACCGATGGCTTGCACAATTGGACGTATCTAATTTTGGGATACTTCGAGACGAATTCAAGACTACACGCCACTAACATAACCAGCCATATTAGCTGCTCCGTCATACGCCTGTGTAATGCATATTTGGGCATACTAATACGCAGTTCATCACAAAGTTGTACTATTTTTTCTGTTATATTTTCGGCGGACAAGTCATTTACTTGCATGAAACTAAAATATCTTCCCGAATTATTGCGGATTCTGAATTTTATAAATAGTCCACACATCTAACTCAAAGGGCAAGCTGTTTCATCAGCAATAAACCTAAAACAGATCGCGTTAATTATTTTGGTAATCAGTTCTTCGGTAACTATATCCGAACATATTCGAATGATTGAGCTGAAGTAAGTATAGTATTTCTACGGCTGTTTATGACGTTTCAATTCGTCATCTCCAAACTTTGCTCCAAATCTTAAACGAGCTGTTAGCTTATCGTCTTTTTTATAGGTTCTGTAACGTCATGATCACTTCTAAGTAGCATTTCTTGCTCTGCACAAAATAAGATTGCTAGAATGTTGGATGCCGCCTTCTAGAAAACTCCTTACAGGGCGCTATGAAAAATTGCCAAACAATCCCTACACAGGGCACAGGGCATCCCTGAAGTTGATAATTCTATAAAAGACAAAGAAACTTTCCCACATAAACATACTGCATACATTTTTTTCTTCTGTTAAAGGTTCACATGCAAACAATTTAAAGCAAAGTTATGCAATGAAGAACCGGGAGACGCCGCACGCCATGGTAACTTTGACAGTTTGTCTATGCCCCTATCGTCTTTCTTCGCACCATTCCTTTTCAAAATTTCCTGCTACTAGTTTCTTTTTTTTAGTGAAAAACCTTTTACAGTTATAACACCATTTTCAAAGAGACTTTCTTAAAAATAATTATTTTTCACATAATTTTACATTACAAGGGGCTATTAAAGTTTTTGGCTCCTTTCTCTAAAAAACATTTTAACACTGACCACTATAAGATTTCATTATATCGTGCTATAATGAGGATAGAAGAAATTAAGGAAGATCATAACATGCACGTAAATGTTTTATATTTGACTCCTAAAGTTAAATTATACGCCATACGCGTTTTAAGCTTACTTTTTCTTAGTCAAATTAATGATATGGAATTACACGTATCGAATTTTACTGGGTATAAAGTTAAAATGGCGGTTTAAGAAGAACTGATATTTTAGAGGTAGATACGAATAAAGAACAATATATTTTTACAAAAATATACGTAGTTCTAATGTAATCGAAGATAAAAACAAGAAAATCATTGTCAATTTATATTATAATTAGAGGTAACTTTGTAAAATCTTTTTTTAACTTTCGGGAGGGGCTTCAGCCCCCTGGCTACGTGCCTGCATGCAGCATCTTTATTTACGTAACAATAAGACTTTGCACAGAACCGGCTAAAGAGATTTTAGGGTTGTTTTTCATAGTTTTGGTTTTCTGAAGATGAAAATAAAAAATGAAATGTAAGTTTGGTATTACAATTACGGAATAGTTTTCCTATTCCCCGGATGGCGGGAGGGTGGGATTTTAAATATATGACGATTCAGAACATATTCTTTGTGTTCCGGCTGCCACAGATGAAACATATGATTGATAACACCGAAAAATCTTCTAAGGTCCCTATTTGCCAGGTTTATTGGCGGTTTGCATGAGGTCCTTGTGCAGTCGTGGGGAAAAAAATCATACCCCATCCGTTCTACAAATTTTCTCAAATTTGCGTATAAAAATCTGGCATTTTCATATCAATAATAATAAAGTCTATTAAGCTATATGCTATTTCTAATCGCGGCACAGGGATATTAGGGGATACACTTTTTTTTTTTTCTTTTTACATGGCCGCACTGTTGGGGCGGTACTGACTGGAGTTAAGATTTCGCCCAACATAGATTTTAACACGCCAAAACTTAAATTTCTTTAATATTTAAATGATTTGAACAGAAATTTGCACTTAAAGGATATCAAAGACTTTTTAAATTAAGTATTGTTTTATTTTAATATATAATTATTTAACTTTGTTCAACAGAGCTGATTATACATGAATATCTTCTAAGAAATCGTACATTTTCTACAATTTTCTGTCACAGCATGAGTATTTTCTTTGTTAGAATGTTCATGCAGCATCTTTGTTTCCGTAACATTAGAACAGTGCTGAAAACCAACATAAGAGATTTTAGGATTTTTTTTCATTGAACATTTTTTCCTGTAGCATGATACATGTAGCATGATTCATTGAACATCCTGCATGAAAAAACATGTAGCATTTTTCATGTAGCATGATTATACATGAATATCTTCTAAGAAATTGTACATTTTCTACTATTTTCAGTCACAGCATGAATATTTTCTTTGTTGGAATGTTCATACAGCATCTTTGTTTCCTTAACATTAGAACAGTGCTGAGAACCGACTTAAGAGATTTTAGGATTTTTTTTCATTGAACATTTTTTCATGTAGCATGAACTCATAAATGTTCATGCTACATCCTTGAGCAGGATGTTCAATGTTTTATTGAACATTGTTCAATGTTCAATAAAACATTGATCATTTTTTCATTGCTTTATCAATAAAACAATATTTAAAATATTGTTTTATTTTAATATATAATTATTTAACTTTGTTCAGCAGAGCTATTTTTTATGCGGCTATTAACTGATAATCTTCAGTGAACGAACTCATAAACTTATAGTATAATCCTATAATAAAGATAAGGATAAACTATACACCAATAAAAATATGGCTGTTTTTTTTAATAAAAAATTACATGATGAGACATGATATTTTTTGCAAAAGATTCAGAAAAGGTTTTTTACATAATTTTCTGCTCTTACCGTGACATAGAACGAACTTAAAAGACTTTTTCAATTATAGAAATAGTTTTTAAAAACAACGGTATTGACATATCAAGTAAATTTTTGGTTAAAAGCTATTGTAGATTATACATGAATATCTTCTAAGAAATTGTACATTTTCTACAATTTTCAGTCACAGCATGAATATTTTCTTTGTTGGAATGTTCATGCAGCATCTTTGTTTCCGTAACATTAGAACAGTGCTGAGAACCGACTTAAGAGATTTTAGGATTTTTTTTTTCATAGCTTTGCTTTTCTGAAAAGGAAAATAAGAAATGAAATGTAAGTTTGGTCTTACATTTACGGAATAGTTTTCCTATTTCCTGGATGCGGGAGGGTGCGATTCAAAATATATTGTAATTCAAGACATATTCCCAGTGTTCTGGCGGACACAGATGAAAGGTATGATTGAAAATCTTCTAAGGTCCCTATTTGCAAGGTCTATTGGCGGTTTGCAGGATGTCCTTGTGCAGTGTTGGTAAAAAAAAAATAATACCCCATCCGTTCACCAATTTTTCTCAAATTTGCGTATAAAAATGTGGTATTTTCATATCATTAATGATAAAATCTATTAAGCTATGCTATTTCTAATCAGAGGGATATTAGGGTGATAGACATCTTTTTGTATGGCTGCAGTATTGGGACGGTACAGACTGAAATTTAGTTTTGATTAACATAGATTTTAAATCGCCAAAACTTAAATTTCTTTAACACTTAAATGATTTGAACAGAAATTTATAGTTAAAGGATATCAAACACTTTTAAAATTAAATATTGTTCATATCAATAAAAATATGGGTGTTTTATTTTAATGAAAAATTACAGGATGAGAGCACCTTACGTATTTAACTCAGTAATATTGACGTAATAGGACTCCGTCTTAAATAGGACATCATCACTATGGCAACCTAGATTCATGGCCTATCATGGGATATCATTTAATTACGTATAACAGGATTTAATAGAATGAAGAAAACTTTTTTTAATATCTTTTTAAGTTTTGATTCGATTTTCCTAAAATTTGAAATTATTCGCAAAATTCGGCATTGTTTAAATATGATAATTTTCAAATCCTCTGGTTGGGTAGTTTTTGCCCTGTTATATGGGGACTGACAGACGACAACTATAGGTGATACGTATTTATATAATTACGAACGCATATAAAAATCGTAGAAACTTACCAGAAATAATTTGTAGAATTCTCTTTAATGCTTAACAGTTTAACAGTGTTAAAAGCTTTCATGGACTTACTCGGAGGACAGCGTTTTGACACTCGATTATTACGTAGGGTTCCAATCTCTTTGTAGCCACGTTCCTCGAGATGTATCAGGAGATCGATGCCGGTAAATAAATTATTAAATTAAAATGTATATGGAAGTTGTCTCTTATTATCTGGCAAATCCTCAATGATTGGCAACATTGGAGCAACCGCTTTAACATGCTTTTTTGATAGTCAAGTTTGTCATTGGGAATAGAACCTTGATATACCTCGAAGGTTATTAGGTATCCGTTATTTTTGTTCAAGCTTAACATTCAAAACGTATTGGCTTACCTCTTATAAACTGTTTGCATCTGTGTCGCCCATAATACTCAATCATGCTTTCATCATAGTTAATTTCCACAGTGGTTTGTAATTATG
Organism: Maratus speciosus; assembly: GCA_963932465.1. NCBI lineage: Eukaryota > Metazoa > Arthropoda > Arachnida > Araneae > Salticidae > Maratus > Maratus speciosus. The sequence goes on along the minus strand of CAWVRF010000734.1, from coordinate 316,264 downwards.
TATTAAGAGTAATTTTATCTTGTTCATGAGAGGCCTAAGTTTACACATTTGGTCTGTCTCATCTAGTCTGCTATTATCAGCACAATGCAAAAATCGCATGATTTGTATAAATCTCTTCTCATTGTATTATTCTTCATGTCATCACGTACATCCAGTAACACTTCTTTCCTGCTAATTTATTGTAACCAGAGAAAATTAGTATCCCCAAGAAGATCTTTTTCTGCTTTTATGTTTGGACATGAGCAGTTTCTGCAGGTAGCATATTTATTCGATTCAATAAATAAACAAGAACGAAAAATCATGCCTACGGCAATAGATTATTAAACACTTTCCAACAGGGTTGGAGAAAACCCGGGTTATTTATAAAAAACCCAATTGGGTTTTTTGTTATTTTAAGAAGTGAGAGCAGGGGGATTCCCTTACTTTTTTAAAGTATAGGGTATTAAGTTAAGAAATCTTATTATAGTTTTATTGATTAACTTAATATACAAGTAATTTGAATTGAAATAACACAAATAAATCAGTATAAAAGTCTGTAAAAAAGCTTTTACTTCTGACATCATCATATAATATTATGTAATAACCACATATCACATATTTAAAAGATACTTTAATAGATTACTTTTTATCTGTTACAAATGTTTAATCTTTTATTATTTATTAATCAAAAAATTCTTGATAATATTTTCAAGACATCTATGGTTCGGTATATAGAACAGTTTATTATTTGAGCGTAATACATAGCTGTTACTTAAAAATATTTAAATTGCAAATGATTTCAATTATCTTATCTACATAACTGATTGTAATTATTTAATTTGAATATTTTGAAATGAAGTTATAATACTTATATAATATTCGACAATGTTTATTTTTATCAACAAACATGCATCTGTATGTAATAGGAAATGATATTAAAAAAAAAAATCTCAGGTTTAAACAAACAAACAAAAACCGGTTTATTTGGATTTTTTGATAAAACCCTCTTTTTGGGGGGCAACCCTGGCCAAAAGTGAATAAGTCAAATTTGTATCTAGTTGGGAACTTATAGGGGAGAGTAGTAGAATTTGGACCACTCCACTTATTTTCAGGTGTAACTCACTTAATTTTTGGAATATCTGCAAAAGATCATTACACAGGGTCAATCTATTCATCTACTAACTAAATAAATATTTAGATCAATTTCTTTTTGAAAATCTTAAATTTTATTTTAATTTGAAAATTTGTCAAAAGTGGTCCAAATTCAGCAACTGGTCTCCCCAGTCTCCTAAATTAGACCAAATAATATCAGGTTGTTTTAATGACTATAGGGAATATAACTAATTTTATTAAAAGCAAAGTATGCGATTAATGAAACAATCAAACAAAATAACAGCAATGAAATATAATGAAATCAAATATCTGAAAATAAGAGTAATTGTTTTGAATCAAAATGTATTCAAAATATAAATCAAAGTTATCAGTAATTAAGAATAGAAATTATGGAACTAATTGTCATTTACTTGAATATCATGTAAGGAGTGATGCAAAGCTTATACATGATTTTTTTTTTCCAGCGCACACAACATTGAACCGTATATGGCAATCGAACATTGAATCATTGCTGCTATTTTATTTTTCTTACAAATTAGGCTAAACCAATCATCACTTCCTAGATTTTTCTTTTTAGATTCTGAATTATCAGACTTTTTTTTTTTTTTTTTTTTTTTTTTTTTTTTTTTTTTTTTGCAACAGAAATTTTCTTTACATTATGTTTGTAGTTCTTCTCTTCCATCATTTTCTTGCTAATTGCATTACGCCTACTTTTTAAAATTCTATGATCCAATTGCTTTTGTGCTGTGAAAGCTTCCTTTTTGGCCTTTTTTTTTTCATTTCAATGTTTAGTTTATATGGCAATGATGTTAACACAACTGGTTTTTTTTTTGGCTCCCTCTGTACTTTGATTTAACTGAATTTAGCAAGGGAAATAACATTTCTAATGATTGATTTGCTTTTGGGGAGGATTTGTAGCTGCAGTGTTGTTGCAGGTCAATTTCTTCACAACTTACTGCCTGCTTTTTGTTTCCTATATCTTTAACAGCTTTTGCTGTCACGGGTGTTTTTCTTCCAGCCAGTTTGTCTATGTCTTTTTCAACATTTTCGTCACGGTTTGAGATTTTATGCGTTTTAATAGCAAAAAAGTATAATTCCACCCCCTCCCCAGAACTGTGAAAAGTCTTCCATCACAAATATCCTGCAGGAGGAAAATGTTTGAATTCAACTCTGTAAATCAAATAAGCCGTAGGAATAAAGAATTCAAAGAAAATAAATACAATTACATACAAGATAAAAGACATTGCAAACAAAATTTATTGCATAGACGTAAAATGATTTTTATGTTTACATAGGCCTAAACTGTATAAAAAAATTAATCCAGATATACAAAAAAAACTTGCATGGAGATAGTAATCCATTATAAAATATTAAAGAAAAATGGTGTACAAAGCGTACCGCCCTCGAAATTCATTACTTACTTTTCAAATTTATGATCGCATATCTGGTCCAATTTAAGCAACTTAAATTGGCCCAATTATGGCAACTGCGCCATTTTTTAAAACAGTTAATTTCAAGACTAAGAACAAAAACGAAATCAAACAAATCAGCGTGAAAAATATGCGCAATAAACAGATGAATTCCTGTATGTGTATGAAAACATACCAACTTAACTTGGTTTTAAAATATTCACTTACGTTTAGTAGGAAAAAATTAGATCAAAACAGCTAACTTAAGGTTTTTTTAAATTGTCTGAAAACGGCACGTGGTAGGTTGCTTCTTCTAATCATGAGTGACGTCATTCTGATGAGTAGGATTCCAGCGGTATATGGAGTCTCTTCCTGTAATTAACGGCATAATGGCAACGGTCCAATTAAAGCGGCGGTCCAAATATGGCTACTCTCCCCTATTATTTTATTTTGTTAAATCTTGATATAAAAGACCTTGTCATTTTTTATCTATGCGAAAATATTATTAGCTAATTTTGGCTTTTTTTCTTCATAATATTAACAGGCTTTTAAAAGACCTAATCACATTATTTCATTTTGAGTTTGTCACTTTCGGATTTGGCAGTACACCCACAATATGTTTTAATAGAATTGTGTAACTCTTTAAACACAAAGCTTAAAAAACTAATGTAAAAGTTACTGAATATTAAATAATAATATCACGGAGTGTAAAAAACCCAATAAAACCCTCTTTGAAGTGGGTTTTATCGGGTTTAAGTGGATTTTACCCCAAAAAACTCACCCGGTTTTTTGGGGGTAGGTGGGTTTTTTGCAACCCTGTTTTCCAACACATTCAGAATATTATAAAAAACTTCATAGTTTACTAAGTTGAAATATAATGTCTAAATAAACAATTTGGAAAACTCATAGTGCATTTAAAAACCCAATTTCTGCTATTACCATGAATAGTCGGGTAAATATATACAATTTTTTAGGAAGCCATGTATATGATCTATTGATATGCATGTATACTGCTAAAAGTTAGTTCATTTAAACCCATAACACATTTGAAAATTTCCATTCAGCAATTTCCATCGATGAACGGTTGGTGTTGAAAACTTTTGTGCTCCCTGTATATGATCCACAGAATTTATGCACGCCAAGTAACATTTAAAAAATAATTAAATTTACAAACGCATACCACAACTGAAAACGCACTTCCATCAATTATTGTTCGTAAGCTTCAATGGATCAAATAGTGTTCATTTTCTGCTGTAGCCAAATTCGTTTGAGTGCCCCTATAAATAAACGATAAATTCTATGCTCGCCATGTTCTATAGTAAGAACCTTGCAGCACACTTCAATGATAAATATCAATTTCAATATGTTTAAAATAGTGTAATATCATTAAAATACACCTCAAACGATATTTCCCCATAGACGGTAATGTAACGGAATATTTTGAGTGTCCATGTAATTGAACCATAATTGCTACTTAGGGCTGGGCGATATATCGATAAAACCGATATAAAATATAAATCGTGATAACGGTATTAAAAAATCCTATACCCCGGTACATCACGATTATTAGGATGAGCGAATCGAATCCTCTACTAGGCTACACAAATTACATTTTGTCGCACACTTTACAAAAAACTTCAGTATTTTGACTTGAAATTAAACATAAAAATAAATTATGATGTATAGATTTCCACACTATTATTTTTTTTTTCTTTACAGGATAACTTTAAAAAAATTATTATTTTACATGTTTTTCCATTACGGACGCATTTTTGCAAAAAAAAAAAAAAAAAAAAAAAAAAGAAACACGTATATTTTCAGAAGAGAAAATAATAAATCATAGAGTTAGTACTTAAGATAGAATCATGATTAATTAAATAAATAAAATTCATTATTCCGCCAAAAATCTCAAAAACTGGTTTTTAAATTTAACTAGCTGTTTAACCTAGTGATGGGCGATAACGAGATGTTTTATCGATTTTCTCGATTGTATGGACATCTCGATATTTTTCGATTGTGTAAAATTTTTCTCGATGGCTAGAGTTTGCCAATTGCTTTCATACGTCATACATTTATCAAGAATCGTCTGCGGGTGAACTGGAATGAGTCGGCGTTAATATGGACTAAGTGACTTCACCCGCTAGCGGGGCCTTCCTTTAATCGGGGCCTCTAATTTATACGTAATCTTGTAATATGAAATCTCGAACTGGCTCTCCGCTATATAAGGCAACGTAATAGCAGGTGTGGTGTGCACGCACTACAAAGTCTTATAAAAAAAAATCTTGAGCCGAACGAACCTCGGACCGGATCCCTGGGGGAGGGTAGAAAGTGAGGGGAGGAGCACAGCAGCTGCATAATATGAATAAGTCGTCACAGGTCTTTAGGCCTTTCCAACCATATGTCTCGATCTTAATTTATAAAAATACCCTCTCCGTGAGGAAAAAGTGGCGGGAAGTGCACAACGTGAGTAAGTGGTCACACGCCTTTCCGACAACATGTCACATGAGGGGTCTCGGGTAAGTTTAGAAAAGTGCCCCCGTTGGGGCAAAGTGGGAGGAGGGACATCGGATGTTTATAACATGTACAAGTGTTCACAGGACTTTCCAACTATATGTCACATGAAAAGTCTCGGATAAATTTATATAAATGCCGATATGTCACATGAAAGGTCTCGGCTAAATTTATAAAAATGCCCCCCGTGGAGACAAAGCTAAGGGGAGGGCCGCGGGAGGTATATAACATGAGTAAGTGGTCACAGACCTTTCCAACAATATGTCACATGAGGGGGTCTTCGATGAATTTAGAAAGTGCCCCCGTGTGGAAAAAGTGGGGGGGGGGGTGGATATCGGAGGTGAATAACATCAATAAGTAGTCACAGACCTTTCTAACGATATGTCACATGAGTTGTCTCGGCTAAATTTATAAAAATGTCCCCCGTGGGGGCAAAGGGGGGAGGGCCGCGGGAGGTGCATAACATGAGCAAGTGATCACAGGCCTTTCCAACAGTATGTCTCCTGAGGGGTCTTGGCTGAATTTCGAAAAGTACCCCCGTGGGAGCAAAGGGGGGGGGGACACCGGAGGTGCATAACATCAATAAGTAATCGCAGACCTTTCCAACGATATGTCACATGAGGAGTCTTGGCTATACTTAGAAAAGTACCCCCGTGGGGGAAAAGTGGGGGGGGGGCGGACACCGGAGGAGCATAATGTCAATAAGTAGTCACGGATCTTTCGAACGATATGTCACATGAGGGGGTCTTGGCTAAACTTAGAAAAGTATCACCGTGGGGGCAAAGTGGGAAGCAGCTGCATAACATGAATAAGCGGTCATAGGCCTTTGCAACAATATGTAACATGAGGGGTGTCAGCAAAATTTAGAAAAATGCCCCGGTGGCAAAGTGGGGGAAAGGGGCACGGTAGGTGCTTAATATGAATAAGTGGTCACAGGATTTTCTAATGATATATCACATGAAGAGTGTCGCTAAAAGTTTTTAAAGTGCTCCTCCCAGAGGGCGGACTACCGCACTCCCCGGAATACAACCCCACTTTTTGAAATTTCATATATTATAAATAATATTTACCGGAAAGTGCCGCAAAAAAATACGATAAAATGATAAAAATGCAAAAAAGTTTGAAAACTACCCCCCGCACAGTGGGGGTAAAATTGAGGAGGGGGGGCGAAAGTATCATAATATGAAAGAGGTATGCGAGAGCTTTCCGATGATATATCACATGACGTGTTCAAAAAAAGTCTGAAAATTGCTCCCCCGACCCCCCCCCTACCCCACGTGGGTCCACTCTTTCGAAACCGAATTCACGTAGCCCCTCCACTTTCAAAGTTTTTATGTTTAATAAATAATATTTACCGGAAGACTCCATAAAAAAAAATCCACATTTAAAATGATATTTATTATAGAAATCTCTACGGTTTTAAAAACATTTTCGCCCCCTCCCCACCCTAAAATTCAATTTCGGGGAAAGAAAGGTTCATAATATGAAAGAGTGGTCAAAGTGCTTTTCGATTATATGCCACAGGAAGGGTTCGGTAAAATTTTTAAAAATGCACCCCGCATGGGTCCATTCTCACGCCCCTCTCCCCCCCCCCCCCCCGAATTCACCCGACCCACCTTCCTCTTTGAAATTTTTATATTTAATAAATAATTTTTATCGGAGGGCTCCAGGTATGTGACATCTTGGTAGGGCTAAAATAAGAAAAACATTGAAAATTAGGGCTTTATTTCACATCTCATTGTCATGCCTCTTTCCATATCTCGTCCCTTGGTACTCCTCGATAAATCTTCTCACATCTCTTCTCGGCCAACATTTGAAATGCTGAAAAGCGCGAGAGAAATTCTCGAGAAGCTTCTCATAGGGAAATGTTGAAAAGCGCGAGAGAAACCATCGAGAAGCTTACCATTGGGAAAGGTTGAAAAGCGCCAGAGAAACCATCGAGAAGCTTCCCATCGGGAAAGGTTGAAAAGCGTGAGAGAAACCAACCATCGAGCAACTTCTCATCGGGAAGCATCGATATGCCAGAAAAATCATCAAGATGAGATTTGCCGAAATGCGAGATAGAAATGAGGCTTTCAGAGTCAAACTTAGTGCAAAAGAAAAAGGCTTAAAGAGTAAAACTTTCTGGTTTAAGTCATAATTTCTCAAGGGAGCCCATATTTTTATCCAATCTCTTTTTAGCTTACAGGCTATCTAAGCCTGAGAGCTAATGTACCCGCCGGTTCTGTATGTATGTATGTACGTAACGCGATAACTCTTCATAGAAATGTCCGACTTGCTTCAAATTTTTTCTATGTTCATTCTGATAAGGCGTTCCCCTGATTAGTTTTGGGGGTTCATTCTGATAAGGGGGCTTGTGCCCCCTTAATTTAGATAAATGGGTTTTTCATGCAAAATTATTCGATTTGCTCCAAATTTGGTATACCGGTTTATTATGTTAAGAATCTGCCTTGATTAGATTTGGAGGTTTATTGGTTAGGTATAAGGGGGAGGGGCTAGTCTCCCCCTTAATTTAGATAAAAGGGTTTTTCATGCAGAATTATTCGATTTGCTTCAAATTTAATATGCTCGTTCATTCCGATATGGCGCTTCCTTCATTAGATTTGGAGCACACCCGAGCAGTCCTATGATATATTTATAGTCCTATGATTCCCTCACCCATACTCTGCAAATTATTTCTGAAGACATGAAGATTGACAAGGATGCTCGAGCTAAGACGGCAGGGTTAAAAAGCAAAATGATGTCATACGATTTCATTGTTTCTTTACTTGAAATGAAAACAATTATGTGTAAGACCAAGTTAGCAACAGAGCAATTGCAATGTGAAGACCTGAACATTTCAGAGGGAACCGACATAATGCAGAAAACGTACGAACTCCGGAATGATGACGCGGCGGCAATAATGAACATCATTAAGGAAGCTGACAACATCTGCGAGACACGTGGAATAAATCAAGGTTATGATAAGGTATTGCTTAAGTATAAAAGGGGGAAAAGGGGGCAAGTCCCCTCCCCTTAATTTAGATAAATGGATTTTCATGCAGAATTATTCAATTTACTTTAATTTTTTTTTCTATGTTCATTCTGATAAGGAGCTTTCCTGATTAGATTTGGAGGTTCATTAGTTACGTATAAAGGGGTTAAAGGAGGGTTATATCCCCCCTTAATTTAGCAGTATGTTTTTTTTTTTTTTAATGCAGAATTATCTGATTTGCTTCAAATTTGGTATACTGGTTTATTATGTTAAGGAGCTTCCCTGATTAGATTTGAAGGTTCATTGGTTAAATATAAAGGGGGGAAACACGGGATATTTCCCCTTCATTTATTTTTGAGGGCATTATTCTTTGAAATAAGATTATAATATACAACTATTGTGAATAACCTGTGAGCTCAATGCCACCAATTTAACTGGCACTTATCTTTTTATTGTTATTAAACGATGTGGGTTATGAAGCATAGTGGTTTATGTATTCAGCTCTGTTTAGTCCTAGTTTCAAACTTTACTGTTGAATTTAGTGTCATTTTGCCCCAAATTTTCAATGTTTCTCTTATTTTAGCTCTGTCAAGCTGCCCCATACCTGGAGCCCTCAGATAAATACTATTTATTAAATATAAAAAATTCAAAGAGGAAGGTCAGCGAATTCCGCGGGGCGCGAGAGTGGACAGAGGGGGGGGGGTAGTTTTCAAACTTTTACCGAACCTCTCCTGTTTCATATCATCAGAAAGTCCTTTGACCACTCTTTCATATTATGAACCTTTCTCCTCCTGGAGTTGAATTCCGGGAGGAAGGCGGGAGAGGGAGTGGTGAGGGGGTGAATTTTTTTTTTAATTGTAGCGATTTCCACAATAAATATCATTAAATGAGATTTTTTGATGGAACCCTCCGATAAATATTATTTATTAAATATAAAATTCTAAAAGTGGGGCTGCGTAATTTCCGGGTATATTCTGGGAAGAAAGAGTGAACCCACGCGGGAGGGGTGGATTTCAAACTTTTTTTGTATTTCAAACTTTTTTCATGCGATATATCATCGGAAAGTTTTCGGACTACTCTTTCATATTATGAACCTTTCTTCTTCCCTCCCTAGTTTGGCGCCCCGAGCGAGGCACTTTTTGAACTTTTTTGAAATCGTAGCGTTTTTAAACATTTTAGATCGGATTTTTTTACGGAGCCTTCCGATAAATAATTTATAATATATGAAAATTTCAAGGAGAGGGATGGGCAGGGTGTATTTCAGGGGGGCACGATAATTGGAATCCTGGGAGTTGGACTCTTTTCTATCTTTTGCCGACACCTGTCATGTGATATATCATTGGAAAGCTCTGTGACTATTATTTCATTTTATATATCGCCCGCGCCCCTCCCAATACTTTGCCCCCGCATGGTGGTACCTTTTTTAAATTTAGCCGACACCCATCATGTAATATATCGTTGGAAAGTCCTGTGACTACTTATTCATATTATGTACTTTTCTTGCCCCTCCCCCCTACTTTGCTCCCCGTGGGGGTTCGTTTAATATATTCCTATCGAAGATTTTCTAAAAATGGCGAAATTGAAGATCTGATCTCAAATGACGTAAGAAAATCAATAAAAGGTGTTGATCCCATTTACCATCCTTTTAGTTCATATTTTTGTCACTAGTGGGGGGGTGGGGGGTGGGAGGGGACTTTTGATTTTTATTTCTTTGTTTATTTTGGTGCTAATTGCCGAAAAATTCTAATTTTTGATACTTAAACTCCTCTTACAGCTTCATAGCTACTCGCGTTTTTTTTCAACTTTTTTTCAACCAGGATGCACCTTCATATGACTTTTCCAGTCTTGTGGCTCCATTATAGCCTCCCTTTGGTTTGTTGTTTTTTTATTCCATCTGTTTTCAGTTACCCTATATTTAATAAAATCTGCCTTATATATATGTAAAAACAATAATTTCAATAATCGACTGTAGAACATCTCGATTGTAGATTCTCGAAAGTAATCGATGACTGTATCGATTGTGTTTTTTACGATGGCGATTTTTCTCGGTTGGTAAGTTTTCGAGAATCGCCATCACTAGTTTCACCCGTTCTATGCACGGGAGTTCATGAATTTAATTCTAAAACCAAAATTAATAATAACTATTCGATTTAGTAAAATATTTTTCGACTACTGCACATTTTTTTTAATAAAATTTAATTTATAATGTTACTATGGCAGCAGACGATAAAACTGCGTCTTTGGAATAAGTAATAAATAGAATAAAAAGTTTTGTTGATGTTTGTGATAAAATGTTTGCCTTTATCTTAAACAAAATGTAATAATTAAGCGGAATTAAATAATCTCTAATTATTTGCATGTGAGGTAAAAGAATTATCGTAATACCCGCTGAAGCTTTTTAATAATGCAGCGTGGCATACATAATATGTACATCTCTAATTATTTGCATGTGAGGTAAAAAAATTATCGTAATACCGGCTACAGCTTAAAACTTTACTTACATTAAACTTTCTTATATTAAAAATGTATGTTATTTGAGAGGAAAATAGGATTTCTTTTATGGAATTTTTAAAATACCCTTTATAGGAAAATTATAGCATATTTTTAATAAATTAAAATTTGTGAAAATTCAATTCTTTACATTAAATTAAGTATTTTTTAGTGTTAAGAATTCAAGTACACAACTTATTCTTATTATGTGAAATCATTTACGCAGACGAAACTTACTCATTTTAAAAGAATTATGTTACGATTTTTTTTGTAAAGTGGCAACAAAAAATTTGTAAACAAATAAAATTGTTAAATTTGTTATATAAAGTGTTATTTGAATTCGAAGGTTGAAACTTTAAGCAAATGAAACATGTGTACTATTAAAAAATAATTACTATTAGTATTATTTTTAATATGTTTGCCATTTAAAAACAATTTATGGAATGTATTGCTTCTATTATAAAGAATGCCGAGAAAACGTACACTTCCTGGTCGAAAAAAACGCGAACATGATTTAGCTTCAAGGCTAGAGGCTAAATACCAATGCAAAAAACGACGACATGAAGAAACTCTTCTGGCAGAGAATGCATGTGCTCGGAAATTGGCTTTAAATTTCAAAGATGCACAAAAAAAATTTAAATTATACTTTTGTAAAATTTTTCATAGACGTAGGTTTGACATGCATATTCAATCTGATGGATCTTTCAAGATTTGCCATAAATGTATAGTAAATAATGAACTAAATATTTTTTCTGTAGCTAATAATATGGATCCAGGTCCACAACCGGAAATATTGAAGAACTTAACTTTCGTTGAGGAGCAATTAATTGCCCAAGTTCATCTGTTTATCACATTAAAGGTAGTCAGCTTGGATACAGTGGGCAAGTTATTAATTTTCATCAAGATATTACAGAACTTTGTACTTTATTACCTCATTCCATAGATACTATATCACAGTACATCTTTATTAGAAGACAAGATGATGAAGAATTCAAAGATTTTATAGTAAATAGTGAAAACGTTAAATCTGCTTTAGAATATCTAAAGGAAAATAATCCTTGGTATCGTTAAATTACTACTGATGAAAATAATTTGCAAAGTTTGCCCAAAAATGAAAATATTTTTCAGAGAATAATACTCAGTCAAGAGCAACAGCAGATTTATTTACCATCACTTGAAAAAACTTTGAATTCTGTAGATGATCAATATTCATGAACAAATAATATATATAAATCCGGAGCCCCAAATGTGACTTTCAGATTTAATCGAGAGACAATAAATTGTATGTTAGGTATTAAAGAAGGAAATGATGAATGTAGTGTCAATCCTTGGCCTCAGATAGATACTAAGCTTATAAATGAATTTTCATGTGATGGGTATATTTGTAGAGCTTTTCCAGCGTTATTTCCAACAGGAAGAGGTGATCTTACAGATGCTAGAGTTCCTAAAATTACACCAAAATAATACTTTAAATTTTTCAGGATATATGACGATGGAAGATTTGCACGGCATCCAAGATTTAGATTTTTTTCTTTCAATACCGTAATGCATTGGACAGAATTACAAAATGGAATTATTTGTATTAAAAAAATTCTCGCCTACATGATGTTGAAACAGTTGAAAAACTCCTGGAACGGTTGCAGAAAGATCCTACATTGTACAAGTCGATTTTATCTTTCAATGCTAATTTAAGATCATCGAGCTCTTATTGGTTTATCAGATCACGAGAGTTGGTAGGAACTGTTGAGGAATTGAGAACTACTATTGTTTTTATAACACTTAGTGCAGCTGCTTTATACTGGCCTGAAATTTATCGCATTATTGATGCAGACTATGATTACACTAATCGTAACCAAAATTCTGAATTCATCAGAAAATCAAAATCGTTGAATTGTAATCCTCTAATCGTTGCTCACTTTTTTCATAAGAGGTTGCATTTTTTTATGGAACATTTTTTCAAGAAATATTTCAAGGACTTTTGGTTTCGTATTGAGTTTCAACATAGAGGTAGTCCGCACATGCATGGTCTTTTCTGGTTTGAAGATGCTCCTGATGTAAACAATCTTATTCAAATGATGATGTAAAGATACGTAAAATTGTAAAATACTTTGACGAATTCATATCGACTAGGCAACTAGATCCCAATCAAGTTTATGATATACATCCATCTAAATTTCATTTTACGGATGTGCCTGATGAAGCTGCTGACTATAATCACTTAATACGTGTAGTACAAATGCATAAAGGCTCCAAAGCTTATTGTAAGAGAAAGAAAAAAGATTCTTCGGAAGTCACGTGCCGTTTCAAATTTCTTAAAGAATGTTCTCGCGAAAGTAAAATTCAGTTCCTTACTAATGAACCCGAATAGATTTCAAAAAGAAATAGTCCTTATTTAAACAGTCATAGCCCACAAATTTTAAAAATTTGGCAAGCAAACATGGATTCCCAAGATGTTATTTCCATTCACGCAGTTTTAAAATATATTGCTAAATATATTTAATAAATAAATAATGCAAAGGAGAACCCAAGATCAGAAGGGATGAAAGATTTCATCTGACAAACTGTTCAAGAATCACGCGATAATATCAATGTTCAGCAGATAATTCAGAAGATTTTAATAAAAATGTGTGCTGAACGTGATTATTCTGCCCAGGAAATATTTTGGGTGTTAATGGGATGGCTTTGTATAAGTCATCTCGTCAGTTTGTCACCATCAATTTAGCAAGGAACGCATGGGAACAATTAGATATGAATAAGGAGGATGGAAGCATATCTGTTTCAAATATTATGGAAAAGTACGAGCAATGCCCAGTAAAATTTCAAAATATATCCTTGCAGAATTTTTTCATAAACGTTTATAAACGCGGTAAAAATTTCAGTATCAGAAACAAATCATTTATCCCCAGAATTATAACGAAATTGAAATATGATCCCAATAATGTAAATAATGAAGATTTCTATAAGCAATAAACTATAGTGCATATTCCTTGGCATGACTTTCAAATTATGAGTCCAAACAATACTTCATGGAAAGTTATATAGGAACAGCATTTTGAGAATAATGAAATTCAGAGATTGGGTTTGGAATATCTGTTGCAAAATTTAGAAGATGAGGAAGAATTTGAAGAAATAGAATCTACTAAAATAGATCAACCATTTGACTGGATGAATGTAATGGACGCTTCACGACTGGACGCTTCAAGACAAAATAATGCACAGATGAATTAGATTTGGGCAGAAGGGCCATTTATATAAAGTATAATTGGCATATCATTCAAAATCAAGATTTGCTTAATAAATTACAGAATTTTATTGAAAATGAAAAGGTGAAAGAGAGTGAAAAAAGTGGTTCTATCACCGTTCCTTTTAATTTGCCAAATTTCGTCTTTCTCCATGAACAGAAAAAAATAAATATTTTTGAAGAACAGCTCAATTTATTGCAAGGTCATAGGCGAGAAACGCCAATAATAAGAATTGTTGTCCAAGGAAAAGCAGATTCTGGAAAAATTACTTTAATACATTACTTCACTACTCGGTTAAATGAAACATTTGTTCCACCTTTTTTTCGATTGCTTGCACCAACTGGTGTTGCCGCAGTCAATATAAATGTATCAACAATTCATTCAAAACTTTTATTGGAACTAAATCAAAATCTAAGAGATCTTAGTCCATATTCGATTGGTCAACTTCAGGAGGAGTTTCAAAATTGTAAATTCATAATTATAGATGAAATGAGTATGATTGGATGCAGTCTTTTGCGAAAAATAGATTTACGATTATTGTAGTACTGTACCATCGAAACAAGATAAATAGTATTATGAAATAATATAAATATATAAATAATAATATGATCTTATATCAATTATGAGATATCAAACAACTACCTCCAGTAAACGACAGGCCTCTTTACAGTGACAAAAATCAAGGAAGTGAGTTTCTTTTGGAAGGACAATTGCTATTTTCTTCGACTATTCAAAAATATTTTTTTTTATTATCATCCTTCCGGCAAGATGAAACTCAACAAATATTTTGCAGCATACTTGTTCGAATTAGCAATGGGGAATGCACTATTGAAGACTATGAAATATTAATGAATCGAAGCTTACAGTCTCTTTCAAAAAGCGAACAGCATTTATTTAAAGATGAAATTAGGTTGTTTTCAACGAATAAACACGTAAAAGAATATAATAATAAAAAATTAAAAGAACTGCGTCAACCTGTTGCCTTGATTCAAGCTCTTAATAATTGTACTAAAGCAAATTTGGCCCATTCTGAAATGACAAACGGACTTGAACCATTTCTTACTTTTTCAATTGGGTCTAAAGTAATGTTACGTTCTAATTTGTGGACCGAAAAAGGCTTAGTAAATTGGGCTTTAGGCTATGTTGCAGATATTATATATGAAGAAAATCAAGGGCCGCTCGTTCCGATTCCACCAATAACTATATTCTGGAAAAATGGAAATATAAATTGCTCAAGAAAACAATTTCCTCTGCAGTTAGCTTTTGCAGTTACAATTTGTAAATCCCAAAGTTTAACATTATAGATAAAGCAGTCGTAGATATTGGGGATAAAGAGACATCAGTTGGTTTAACGTACGTAGCGTTGTCGAGAGTGAAAACACTTCAAGGTTTAGCATTCAATAGAAAATTTCCTCACGAAAGATTCTACAATATCAAAAATTCTCGTATGCAAAAAAAAAAAAAAAAAAAAGAAGAAATTAGAATGAAAAGTTTTACAGTTCATAATTCTTAGTATCAACGAGAACAGATTTCAAATGTTTTTCCAGAAATAGGATTTTGAAGAAGTAACTATCTTCAATCTCTCTTCCAATATATTATTCTAAGATTGCTATCAAAGATTATTTGATGTGAATTACAAAGATTGGAAACATACCTGTTTCCAACCATTTGAGAAACCACCAGAGGCTATTGTAAAATATAAAGACATCTTTAAAAGAGCTTTTAGTTGAAAATTTTAAAAATATTTTGTAAAATTTTGCTTCGAAAATATTATTATTTATACCTGTCTTATATCATAAATAAAAAAATCCAAGGAAATTCTTAGTTTTTTGGCTGAATTTACATTTCTAAAATTGAAATGCGACAAAACATAAAGTAGTGTTTTTGCTTAATAAAGATGCAAAACTAATATTAAAAAATATTGTTACTTTCAAATATTTATCTTATTAAATAATGCTTCGCGAATCCAAACAAAGCATTGCTTTTGCTAGTAATATATGTATGTACACTCGTGGGAAAAAAAGTAAACACCCAAACTTTTAAATGATGTATATAAAATTTGCTTAGGGGGTCATCTACATATTAAAACGAACAATAATTTTGTTTTTTTTCAATAGAAGTATGCAATTTTGACAGCATAAATGAACTCTACACCCTTCAATTAGTCTAAAAACAAATTTTTATGCAATTCGTACCATAAGTTTCCGAGAAATTCATTATTTTAAAACGAGCGTATTTTAAGGGCTGTATCCAAATTGAAGTTCGGTATTCTAATGTTAACCGAGAAAGCTCCCTTCTTGATCAAGGCTCCTTAAGCAGTCAATTAAGCCTGTTAGATTACACGATAGCATAAGAAATTTCAAAATATCTGCTCACTTCCATCATAGACGGCCCCTTAAACCATCATTTTGCCGTTTTTTAAGCATAATTTGAAAACTTCTTGGAAAAAAAAAATGTGAAATTTTGGATTTCCATAAAGCAGGACTTAATAAATCTGAATCCATAAAAAAAATTCTAGGTTGCAATTCATAATTTTTTTTAATATTAATTTCATAATTCATAATTCATATCAGAAAATTATAAAAATTGCAAATTCAACGTATTTATGTTTGAGTATATTAGTATTATCGCTACTCAAAAAATTAGAAGATTAGGATCATAATTTCTGAAGTTATAAATAAAAATATGAAAATGTAATTTAACATTACCTCCCTGACCGCCCAGCAAAAGGGCAAAATTGTAATGTTTTTTCTCTGTAAAATTTTAAAAATCTAAAAAAAGATTATTTTTCCTACATGATATAAAAAATTTAATTACTTATGGGAACTTAAGCCCAGAGAGTATTAATCATAACAAAATGTTTTAAAACATCATATTTTTTGTAGAGTTATATTAATTTAATAATGCTTCTAAAGCAGTGAAACCTGCAGCTTAGTGAACGGATGTATCAGTTCGCGGCAGTGAGAAGGTTAAAATAACTAAATTGTTTATAATTCAAAAACTTATCATTCAAATGGCTTGAAATTTGGTGCATGGGCATAGTTTGAACCAAAGATTTTGGAACCCAAAGATTTGGACCCAAAGATGAATCAAAGATTTTAAAATTGGGTATTGCTATTGAAAAAAGTGAAGTTTGGATTCATTTTAATATGTAGATGGCCCCCTAAGCAAATTTTATATACGTCATTTAAAAGTAGTCTTTATTTCCAATCGTTCGGTACCAGTAACTTTTGTCTACGATAATTTGTTGAGGAGTTAGTTGTGGGTGTTTACTTTTTTTTCCCACGACTGTACCTGAAAGTAATTTTTGTACAATTATTTCCGCTTTTATATGTATTTTAATTATTTAACTCAAGGTGAATATAGCACTAGAATTTAAACTTTCATTTATATAAAATACACCGCAAACGATTTTTCTATCACAGATTGTATGAATCGGAATTCTTTTGAGTGTCTCTGTAAACGAACCGTAAATGCTATACACATTTATTTTTAAAAACGAACATTCCATAGTAAACCCCAATAGCATATATGACAAACTGAGTTCGTAAACACTTTTCAACTATGCTGATCTATCTTGATTGACTATGGCAACTATTGTTTTATCAGTTATACCTTCATAAAGATAGAAACATGCAGTTTAAATTTTTCAGCATCGTCCTTACTTTGTAAGGGTAATCTTATTTTATTGTAACAGCATCAATATTCGAGTAATATGTATATAATCAATAATACAACTTGTGTTGACTGAATTAATCTGCAAGGTGAAAAAAACCCCTGTCTTTGAACTCTGTAAGCGTATTCAAAATATTCATATAAAGCGGATATAAATATTCTCACATGCAAACTTCGACCTACGGTACTAGAAACAGAATGCAGCATGCACGTATACACGTCGAAGTTCATTTTATCGCCAAAGCGCTTGTGTAGAGGGGTTGGCGTGAAGCACGCTGGGACGTTGAGTGTTTGTGAATTTGAAACCCGCCATGTGATATATCACCAGAAAGCCTTTTACCATCTCTTTCATATTGCGAACAATTTTCCCACCCGGAGATGAATTTCAGTATAGAAGACCGCGCGAACAAATTTTTTAAACCGTAGCAATTTTTATAATAAATATAATTTTAGATGTGTTTTTTTGACGGAGATCTGCGATAAGTGTATTTTTTATTAAATATAAAAGATAGAGATTGGCGAATTCCAGATGTATTCCAGGGGTACGAGATAGAAACCACAGAGGAGCAATTGTCGAACTTTTACCTAATCCCATATGTGATATATCTTTGAAAAGCGCTTTGACCATACTTTGATATTATGAATCTTTCTCCCCCCCCCCCCTCCGAGTTTAATTTTGGGGTGTGGGGGTGCGAAAAATAAAATGTGTGAAAATTTCGCCAATATCAATAAATTCCTGAGTATTTCATTCGCTTTCGGTACACAGACTCCAGAAGTTAAATTACACTCAAAATAAAATGCCAAATAGCATATACTTTCACTTCAATATTTTTTCGTTATTTATTGATTTTAAAATGTAAATTCAGAAAAAATAGAGTGTTATAGATATAAAATCATATAAATTTAAGGTTCATTTAAGGGTGAATCATAAAGGGCTTATCTTAAAGAAAAAGAAATTCAAAGAGAGAGGTTGGTGATTTACAGGTGCATTCAGGGGAGCGAGGATAAACGCACGGGAGGGCAATTTTTAATTTTTTGCAGAACAGTTCTATGTGATATATCATCGGAAAGGCCTTTGACCACTCTTTTATATTATGGACCTTTCTCCCCCCCCCCCTTCGGAGTTGAATTTCGGAGGGTGGGGGCGAACAAATGTTCAACAGCGTAGCTATTTCTAGAATAAATAATATTTTAGATGCGGTTATTTGACAAAGCACACGAATAAATATTATTTTTTAAACAAAATTTTCAAAGAGAGAGATTGGTGAATTCCGGCTGTATTACGGAGGCGCGAGAGTAAACTTAGGGAGGGAGGGTCAATTTTCAAACTTTTACCTAACCCCACATGTACATATCATCGGGAGGGGGAGGGGGCATTTGACCACTCTTTCATATCATGAATCTCCCCCCCCCCGAGTTAAATTTCGGTAGGTGGGGGAGCACAAAGTAAAATTTGTGAAAATTTCAACTCGAGTGTTTCGTCGCAATCTCGTTCGCTTTCGATGCACATTGTCTCTAGTAGTTGAATTACGCAGATAATAAAATGCCAAATAGCATATAGTGTAAAACCACCAGTGATGGCCATGTTAAGGACGAATTTTCGGCATTCGGCTAATAATTACTATGCCGTGCGAATTGTTTTCATGATGACGATCAAAATATAACAAGAAAGGATAGAAGAAAACTTTCGTGTTTTGAAATTCAACAAAATAAAAATTTATTCCTTTACGAGTTTTGTTTTACTAAAAAGTACAAAAACATTAGCAATGGCCTGCTTTGTATTCGTAATAACCCATCACTGCAGTAGTGATGGCCCACCGAAGTCGATTCTTCCATTTCAGATTATTTTTGTAGGAATTGGTCCTGATATTTTGGTGACTTCTTTGTTGGTCATCTTAACTCTTTTGTTGGCCATTTCAGCTTCTTTTTTTCCCGTTTTACAGTTCATTCTCTTTGTTTTACTTCTTTTTGTTACAATTCTTCTTATTTCTACCGTCCCTTGTCTTTTTGCAGATAGTTCCATCTTTACGATGTCAGGATGAAAGACGTTTTCTCCGAACTCCTCTTCCCTTTCTTTTCTGGTCTGTGCGGCCATTTAAGGATTTCATTTAACCGTTGAGAGAGGTATTCAGCTGTTGAAGTCGTATTGTCTTTTTTTTTCGGATCTGAAAAACTCTCTCCGTCGAAACCCTTCGGCTCCTGCTGAACAATTCTGAGATTCATAGGAATTTTTTCGAAAGCGTTGCTGTTACTGAAGCTCGTACTTGGCTTGGGTACCATGATGTCTACTGTGTCTGAGTAATTTTATTCAGCTGGATCCGTTGCTGTTTCTGTAAGCCTGGGTTTTTTTCTTCAGAATGTTATAGAAACGGCGTATAGCTTACAATTTTTTACTTGGTGGTTGTTGAGTATTTTCGACTTTCTTCATTACATTCTCACCGACGACTTGATGGAAGTCTTCAATCGATATATTTATCAGTGTAGTGTTTGGAGCCTCATTACAAGCGGTTTCAGTTGAAACAACATTGATGTGACCCTTGCACTTACAGAATAGTTACAGCGTCTGCACTGAATGGATAAAGTCCTTTTCCATATAGCATTTTTATGCATAAAATTTGCAGCAATTTTGCTTTGAAAACCTGCAAAGTTGCAGCAAACTCAGCATTACTAGACTGAAAGTTCATGACAAGACTGCAGCAATATAACGCAAACGTCGAAGTCACCACACTTTGAACTTGAGCTAACTTGTCGCGCAAGTTAAATTCATGCTGTATCAAATTTATTGCAAAATAACGGCAAACAAGTAATCAAAAATACTGCAAACTTACTGCAAAGTAGTAATCTTTACACATCCCACTATCTGCTTACAACTGTTACACTATAAGTTTAAGCCCTTCGGAGGGGTTCATAGACCTGACCAGGTCTATTGATGCGAACACACCGTCAGAAGGTGCATGCATCGTTTTCATCACCATAAACAAGTTAAGTTAATATTTGTACTTTTAAATACGAGCCTTTTTTGGTATTTGATATGCATAGCGTTTAGAAAAAGAGGTGCCAACCGAATAAAATTTCTGCAACTTCTGCATATGTGCTGATGATCTATTCACTCAACAGATGGTTTTTTTTGCTTTCGTTACTTTCGTGAATTAAAGACAGTCTTGCCATCAGTTTCACAACAAACTACTCATGCAAGTAGCGGATGGTATACCTTGCGGGAAATTTGCTGCGAATTTCAATTCAAATTTGTCACGGCAAGATAATGTCATAAAAAATCAAACTTGCTGCTAATGTTCATGCTATCTGGGTTTGCCCTGAAACCATTTTTTATTGCCATCGTCATGTCGTTTTCTAGCGCGATTTTCAGGATTGGGGGGATGTGCATTTTAGTCACAGCCTTATGTGGATGATTTTGCGCCAGCGAAGAAGGCCTTGTTCCACTGAACTTTTAGAGGATGAAAAGTAGCTACGTCGCAAGGCTGAAAAATATGGGTTGCATTTGGGTATAAAGTTATCAAAATTATCTGTAGAAATTTGTAATGTTCACTGGTTTCACGCGTAAGGTGCATTTTGTGCTCAAGCGCATCCACAAATAAAATTACCGGCAGTTTAGCATCATTCTTTGCTAGGAAAAAGGCAAAGACATTTCCTATCCATCCATAAAACATTTCTGCAGTCATCCAACCGTTGCTGGTCCTACCAATGTCTCAGGATGGAGGATTTTTATTTCGGGTCGTTTCTCTAAAAATTCCTGTAACATCTCGCTTGCGTCTGGGGAATCCTTTCTTTGCACAGAGAATAATCCCATTCTTTAGGAGAATTTCCTCTTCGGTTTTCAAAATTGTGGGAGTATGCCTCAATGTAGACCTTGGTATATTAAACCAAGATGCTGCAGTTCTTACAAACAATCCATAACAGCATCAACTGCCTTCTCAACTCGATCCTCCAGCTATTTACTTAATCTTTTTGAAGCCATTACCTCCATTCTAAAATATAAAAAAAAAAACTGTATTAACCTGGCAAGACTGTCTTTAATTCACGAAAGTGACGAAAGCAAAAAATCCCTCTATTGAGAGAATAGATAATCAGCACATACGCAGAAATTGCCGAAATTGTATTTGATTGGCACCGCTTTTTCTAAATTCTATACTTATCAAATATCAAAAAAAGGCTCGTACCGAAAAGTGCAAATATTACCTTAACTTGTTTATGATGATGAAAAAGATGTATGCACTTTCTGACAGTGTGTTCGCATCAGTAGACTTGATCAGGTCTACGGACCTCTCCGAAAGGGTTAAACGTATAGCGTAACAGTTGTAAACAGATAATGGGGCGTGATAAATTACTACTTTGCAGTAAGTTTGCAGTATTTTTTATTCTTATTTTCCGTTTATTTGCAATAAATTTGATACAGCATGAATTTAACTTGCACAACAAGTTAGTTGAAAGTTCAAAGTGTGGTGACCTCGGCGTTTGCGTTATCTTGCTGCAATCTTGTTATGAACTTTCAGTCTTGTCATGCTGAGCTTGCTGCAACTTTGCACGTTTTCAAAGCAAGACTGCTGCAAATTTTCTGAAAAATAAAAATGCTATCAGGGTACGAATCCCTCTTGAGCAAACGTCATATCTCTGAACTACCTTGCATTCTAGAAAGCTTAAAGCTAAATTTTAAATATTTCTACATGGCTATAGACGCTAGTTGTGATACCAAAGTTCGGCAGTTAGGGTGTAGATAGATTCTAGCCTAAAAGAGTAGTCAATTATGCCATTTACAAAGGAATGTCGCGAGTACAAAAAGCTATAGAATAAAGTGGACATAAATAAGAGAAATATGCTAATATAAATTTGTTATCAAACACTTTGCTTTAAATACACTATGACGCAAAAGTTTAGACAATGACGTCATTCAGCTTTAAAATGTAGAATTATGACGTCAGAATTACAAAAACCTGTAAATATATTCAAAAACTGATTTAAAATGCTATGTACAAAAGACAGTCGTTTTATTTGCTATAATACTAATTTTTTTCATAAAAATTCAAATGTGCTTGTCGCAAAAGTTTAGACACTATTCTAAATTTCTTTGAATATTCGCTGGCATATGCAAATTTAGAATCGATGATGTCACAAATTTGGAGTACTTAAGTTCTGAAAACGATTGCGCTTCATAGTCGACATGCCGAGAGCTAAAGAAATTCAAGTGAATGAGGTTTCAAGGATTTGGCAGTTGAAAGGTGAAGGGAAGAGCGTTTCTGAAATTTCTGCTATTATTAATAGGTCAAAAAAATCTATTTATCGAGTTTTATCGAGTGGTTCCGAATATAAAGCAAAATGTCGGTCTGGGAGGCCACGTGTGACAAATGTACGAGAGGATCGCCTGATACAAAGACTAGCGAGTACTCAACAAATGAGCGTACGTGGAGTTCAAAGCTCATCGGGACTCTCTGTATCAAAGGATACGATTCGTAGACGAATTTTGGAAAAAGGAACAATCGTTTATAGCAAAATGCAGAAGAAACCAGCTCTGAAACCACATCATAAGTTACAAAGACTTATGTGGGCTCGAAAGCATATGTCATATGGAGAGAAATGGCAGTCAGTCATATTTAGCGATGAAAAAAAGTGGAATCTGGATGGTCCAGATGGTTGTTTATCGTATTGGCATGACTTGCGGAAGGAACCTCGACGTTTTTTTAGTCGCAGACAAGGAGGGGGCTCGGTGATGGTTTGGGCAGCCTTTTGCTATAATGGACAAGTATCTCTGACCTTCACCAGTGGTCGTCAAACTTCACAGCATTATTCACAGACATTAGAAGAAAACCTACTGCCATTTGCTGAGCTTCTAGGGGGTCCTCAGTGGGAATTTCAGCAAGACAATGCTTCAATTCACACTGCAAAACATTCAAAATCTTGGTTTAATTCCCATAATATAAGAGTTCTCGACTGGCCAGCATATAGCTCAGATCTTAACCCTATAGAAAACCTTTGGAGCATCATGTGTCGCAAAGTTTATAGCAACGCTAGACAATACTCTTCTGAAAAGGAACTTAAGACATCTATTGAGAATGCATGGTACGATATCGATCCACAAACTATGCAAGATTTAGTTTCTTCCATGCAATCTCGTGTATATGACGTAATACATAAGCATGGATGCGCAACCAGGTTTTAAAAATTGTTTATTTCGATTTTATTTAATTTGTGTCTAAACTTTTGAGACAGCAGTTTATTTTTGTTACCATTTAATTTATTGCAATATGCACAATTCCACTTTTCTTTGTTATAAATATTGTTTATATGTACAGCACATTAATTTCAAGCAGTGATTTGAAAATTGAATAAATATTTTTCAAAGTATGTAAGAATTTCTTCATTGTCTAAACTTTTGCGTCATAGTGTATTCAAATACTTTAATTAATGACAACACATAGCTATAAAATATAAAATGTAAGTGTGGGGGCCATCACTACTGTGATCATGAAAAAAACTTTTTTCTGAAAAAACCTGGCTTAATACACTTATTTCATAACACCAATATGTTTACATATCCCTTAAACTTAAACTTACTTTTATCGTTTATCCTTCTTGAGATTTTCGTACACACCACGAAACCTAACTTTGCTCACTAAAAATCATGCTAAGAAACCACAGCTGAAACTGAAAAAAAAAGAAACTTCGGTAGGAGCAGCCTCTGTTCACGTGACGTGCGTTGATTTGTTAAAACAATGGTTCCCAAACTTTCTGACTGGCGGAGTCCTTTTTAGAATGAATTTCTACGGCAGAGCCCCTGAAGCCTACCGTCGTAACCTATGTTACAAGGTAATGTCTCTTTTAGCTAATGAGCAGAGGAAGATAGAATTAATAGTAATCTAAACAATTGTGCATTGTCCCAGAAATAAAATTATATTTTGAAACTTTTACTATGATATTGAATTTATTTTGAATTATCATCAATACAGATGGAATTGTCAAAAGTTAAGAAACTTAAAAAACCTCCAAAACCAGAGAAATCATAACATTTGCCTTATAATAAATTTTACATTATTAGAGTGACGAACAATAACGCATAAACACTTAATGTGATTGGATTGTTTTGCACAAATGTCTGAATTCAGATCTAGTTGACAGTAATTGCAGGCAAATATTTGGTTCTGCATTTAAAAGACTACTGTATTTTGATTTGGTTTTAAAGCAAGATCTTTAATACTACTACATATACCAGGAATTTTACTCAAGTTTTATAAAAATATTTCAGACCAATAATTTTTATTGAAAACTATTTAACTTATTTCTGTTTGATTTATATTTATTTTATGAAATCTTTCTGGTTCAAATCGAAATATTTTAACTTAGTGCCACCAAATAACCGGTTGTTCTTGGTATATTTAGTGTAACTTGCTATGAGGTATCAGATCAACGAAGACGTCAGTGTTTCACTGAGTTTAAGCTGGATGTTTTTTTACACCGCTGAGCACATTTTTAGAGTCGTTCCTATTTAGCTGTAGAAAATGTTGTTTAAAAGAGTATATCAAAGCTATAGGATGCCCTGAATATTTATTTATTTGTATACTTTTTTTTATCTCGTGTTGTTTGCATTCCTTTTAAACAAGAGGGACGTAATCGATATCATCGTTTGACTCGGAATCAGACCAACACACGTTTCATCTTAAAAGAAAAGTTAGGTAAATGAATCGGAAGTTGTGACAGAGTTTCATTGCAATGATAGATACATTTATTTCATTTTGCTAAACATATCGGAAAAATATGCAATTAGAATTCACAATCTTTATTAGTTAAAAGTTTTGCCAGTTTAGAGTTATAGTTCTTCTAATATCACTACTGCAGTTGCAACTATCGTGTAAACGCTCTTCATAGACAATAAATATCATCTTACTTTGGTATATAGTAGGAGGGGCGGATGCCGGCATCCAATAAGTTCATACATAAGCTTAAAAGTCTGCTTTTAAGAGTCCGTGGTTTCATATAGTTTATTATTTTAATGGCAGCATTTAACCTTTTCAATAAGTTCAGAAAACATTTTTCCGGGGATAGCGTGTATCTATAAAGAACGCAATAGATGGTGCTAGGATGCTTTATCATCTCTTTAATTTTTGCAATGACATTGTGACCCATCACTGCTTTCGCATCATCAGTGCATTCATGTTCATATGTGTTTTCCTATGTACTAACCAAAAATTATTTCGTCCCTTAGTGCGTTGGTTTGTAGTGATCTGTGACATTTTCTTTTGAAGCATGAATACAATACTTTGCCTTTATATTGAAAAAAAAATCAAGCTGTTTATTTTTCAAATCAGACTGATTTCTTTCGAAATGATAATGTAGTTGAGCTTAAACATGAAATCATTGGATTATGACACTTCACCTCAAGTGACACCGAGAGGGAGAGTTTGGAAATTCAAATATACAAATTTTCCTTCAGAATGCAATTTCTGGTTTTCTTACAGTAAATATACTACGTTTGTTTCTCCATTTATCGCATTTTTTGATTGGAAAACGTAAAAATAGAGCACAAATTAATATTTTCACCGGAAATTTTCAAGAAAATAAAATTTAGTTAATTAACTTCTGTGTTAAAACAAAGATATAATGTGACAGTCGAAAGACCATTTTATCACTTCTGATTGGCGCTAAGTTAAAATGTTGGGCGTTTTGGGTTTAGCGTCGCACGGTGGCTGATTTGCCGATTCTAGCTGGCCAAAATTATTTTTGGCGTCAATATAGTTGCATCGCTATAAAATTGAAAAATGTTATTGATATTCACTATTGCATGTTAGGTATTGCAAAATGTAGCGTTTAGCAGTAATAATTTCGTTACAGGGATATTCAAAAGAATTTCACTACATATGGCCTATGGGGGAAAAATCGTTTGCGGTGGTTTTTCACAATTTCAAAAGCTTTTAACTTTATATACATATCTATGAAGTGCCCTACAAGATGATTGCTATAGAATATGGTATGGATAGCATTTATCCATCATTTACAGGGATTCTAAAAAGAATTATGTTACATTACGGTCTATGGGGAAAATTTGTTTGTGGTGTATTTTGTTCATGTTACACGATTTCAAAAGTATTTAAATTGATATATATCTCCGAGGTGCTCTATAAGATGCCTACTATTGAATAGGATGTGCATAGCATTCATCTTTCATATACAGGGGCACATAAAATAAATCAGTTATATTTCTCTCTCTGTGAACAACAATTGATGGAAGTGCGCTTTCAGTTGTGGAACACTTTTTTAAATTATAAAAAATGCATACTGTTTAGTGTGTATAAATTCTATAAATCATATACAGGGTTGCACAAAACATCTGAAGTTCATTTCCGTTTATTGACGGAAATCGCTGACGGGGCATAGACTCCAGAAGTCAAATTACACAGAAAATAAAATGCCAAATAGCAAATACTTTCAATTCAATATTTTTTCACAATTTTTTCATTTACAGAGTTGTGAAAATTATTAGAATAATTGTGAAATTTACAATAAAACCTTGTTATATTAAAGAAATAATACATTATTTTAAAAATATTGATACATTTAATATTTAGTGTTCCATGTAGCGAGACATGCCGCGCCACCTATAATTAAAATTACAGTGACTATAATTTGAAGTGAACTGAACTAAGCTTTGGGTTGTGTTGAGATGTGAGTGTCGGAGAAAGCGGCGGTGCGCTGCTTCTGTGTGTTAAATAAATTATTATATCAAGTAACCAGCGCTTTTAATTAATTTGTGTTATGGTGTGAGTTTTCAACATGGTCCGTCGACCCAATGGAGGAGTATAATTAAAAAGAATTAGTGTACTTTCGATAATAAGAACAAATTCGAACTAAATGTGAGGTAGTTTTGATTTGTGTGTAAAGATGTTTAGTTCACCTTTGTTGTGAGAGTGTCGTGATAATTTGTGCCTAATAAGAGAAGTTGGTGACTAAGAAGAATTCAGTGTTGAGATATTAATGTTTCAAATGTGCCCTGGATTTAATATATAAATAGCTACTTCGTGCCTTCGTGATTGTCGCAGCGGTTTGAGTTGAGGTAAGAGCAATTTTCCTAGTTTTGATTTAGTTAAATTATGTCTGTTATTGATAATTTAAATAAAGACGAGCTTAAGCTTGTCGTTGAGGAATTAGGTTTAACTGCTCCTGAAAGCAGTAAAATTATAGAGTTGAGAGATATTATAGAGAAAAGTGAGCATTACTCAAATGAGCAATTAATGAAGGACGTACGTAGTCAATTCGGTTGTTGAGGAGTATAAGTCGCGAAAAGAAATTGAGAAATCTAAACTAGAATTAGAGAAAATTAAATTAGCGCAATTAGAAAAAGAGTTAGAAATAGCAAATATTCGCAAAGAACCTTCCCAAAATTCTGAATATGAAAAAATTAAATTAGCTCAGTTAGAAAAAGAATTAGAATTGGCCAAAATGCGTAGAGGTTCCCGCGAAAATTTGACGTCCTTAACAGAAAAATCGGAAACTGAAATACTGAGCAATAACCTAGAAAGTTTTATTAAAAGTGTTAAAACATTAACTATCTGTGTACCGACGAGAGCTGAGTCATTTAACCTTTTCTTTCAATCACTTGAAAAAGCGTTCAAAACTAAAAATGTACCCGAAGAGTTTAAGGCAGAAATTCTTCTAAACATTCTCGGGGAAAAAGCGAGTAATTTAATGATTTATTTGTCAGAGGAGGAGTTGATTAGTTATGATAAATTGAAAACTATAGTCTTAAAGGAATTTCAACCTACAGCGCAAGAGTGTTTAAATAATTTCCGGAAAACACAAAAATTACCGTCAGAAAATTACGTTCAATTTGCATCTAGGTTGAAATCAATTTTTCTATATTACTGTAGTCTGCGTGAAGTAAATGATTTTAAATCATTATGCGATCTGATTGTTTCAGACAGAATTTTCAATTCGTTAGATCGCCAATTAATGAGTCATATCGCAATTAAGCAAGCTGAATCATATTTTAAACCACAGCAACTTGGCAGAGAATGCGATATTTTCTTATCGGTTAAAAATAAAAACAGAAATGAATCAAATGCGTATTCCAGAAATTTTGCAAGTGAAAATAAACAAATAGCGGGAAATAAATTGCGAAATGCACGCCCTGAAAGGGGGGTCTCAAATGTTTTCCTTTCGGAAACAAAAAATAATAAATGTGTTTTGTGTAAACCGATTGCGTATCATGCATTACATTCTTGTCCGCAATTCAAAAAACTTTCGATAAAAGAAAGAGTTGAAGTTGTGAAATTAAATAAAGCATGTTTCAAATGTTTAAATTATAATTGTTGCGTACAGAAATGCAATTATAAAAACTGCGATTGTTCACTACCCCATAACAAACTTATTCATTTTCCGAGAGAAGAAAATGATTTGAGTAATAATCAAAATAAATTTCGAGGTCATGTGTTTAAAGCAGGTGCAGAAATAAAAAGTTCAACAAGCGAAGAACAATTTTCTGTCCCTCCGAGCCAGACTGTCGCCTCTAGCTTCGAAAGAAATAAAACAAAAACTGTGTTATTGAGTACAGCTCGCCTGTTCATTAAGGATAAATTTTCGGAATGGCAGGAAGTTAGATGTTTATTGGATGTCGGCTCGCAATCGTGTTTGATAACTTCGCAGTGTGCTAATCGGCTGCAACTTAAAATTAATAAAACAAACTCTTTAATTTCGTGTTTAGATGATTCATCTATCACAGTAAAGGGTTGCTTAAAGACAGCAATCGCGAATAGAGATAAAAGTTTTGAAAGGGAATTGGATATGTTAGTAGTAAAAAGAATTACAGATTTAATTCCACAAAGAGTGATTAATGTAAATGTTGAGGTCCCTGATTTGACTATGTTAGCAGATTATCGATTTAATTTTCCTGATAAAATTGATCTGTTGATAGGTGCGGAAATATATTATGAATTATTAAGACCAGGACAAATATATTCTCAGAGTTCGAAATTACTTTTTCAAAATACTGTATTTGGATACGTGGCTAGTGGAAGCATAGAACAGGGAGATGAGGTTAAAGTTCATTGTGGGCTAATTCAGGAGGAGGATTTAAACAAAACATTAAAAAAGTTTTGGGAAGTCGAAAACATTGAGGTAGAGTTACCAAAAAGTAAAGAATTTGAGATATGCGAGAAACATTTTGCACGTACGCATTCGAGAAATGCAGAAGGTAGATACGTAGTGAAAATGCCTTTAAAGGAAAATCCTTCGTGTTTAGGCCAATCTAGGGATCTTGCTCTCAAGAAACTCAGATCGCTGTGGAGTCGCTTATCAAGGGATGAGCAATATTTTAATCTGTATAAAGAATTCTTAAAGGAATACGAAAATTTAGGGCATATGAAACAGGTGAAAGAAGCAAAAGAACCTGATATTGCGTACTATGCTCCGCATCATGGTATATTTCGTCCAGAAAAATCGACAACTAAACTCAGAGTTGTTTTTAATTGTTCTGCCGCGACAACAAATGGGACATCCCTAAATTCATTACAATATAATGGCGGAGTCATCCAAAACGACTTATTTACAATTATGATTAGCTTCCGAGAACATGTTTATGCTTTAACTGCAGATGTAAAGATGATGTATAGAATGATTAACATTGACCCTAGTCAGCATTCGTTGCAGAGAATTTTATGGAACGATAATTTTGAAGAAGAACCAAAAATTTTCGAATTACAAACGGTAACTTATGGAACGGTCAGCGCGCCATATTTAGCAATGAAAACGCTCAATCAATTGTCAATTGATGAAGGAAATAATTTTCCATTGGCAGCCCCAGTTCTTCGTGAAAACATGTATATGGATGACATTTTGTGTGGGGCACCTACGCGTGAGGAAGCCAAAGAGTTGCAGTGGCAACTCATAGCGATTATGCAGAAGGCAGGTATGCAACTTCATAAATGGTGCACAAGTGATAAAAATCTGTCGCTGACACCTGGAGAAGGGTATAAATTTGAGAACAACAGTGAGACTAAAACATTAGGGGTTTCGTGGAACCCAAGGGATGACTGTTTCCTATTGAGAGTTAAAGTAGAATTGAGCGATTCCTATACCAAGCGACAAGTATTGTCGACAATTGCTAGAATTTTTGATCCGCTAGGACTTCTTGGCCCAGTTATAGCGAAAGCCAAAATATTTATGCAGAGATTGTGGAGACTTAATATTGACTGGAATGACGAGCTCCCTGAGTCAGAATATGACGAGTGGCATCAATTTCTTATATCGCTTAAAAGTCTTAATAATATACAAATAAGTCGACGTATTATAATTGAAAACCCAGAAATTGTTGAAATACATGGCTTTGCAGATGCCTCAGAACGTTGTTATGGAGCAGCAGTTTATTGTAAATCTTGCGATTCTCTAGGAAATGTGATGGTGAACTTAATAGCTAGTAAATCACGTGTTACACCAGTAAAGAGTCTAACTATTCCCAGACTTGAACTATGCGCCGCAGTTTTGCTAACCAAGCTAGTAAAAAGAGTCTTATCATCCATGAAAGTAATAATTACTAATGTTTTCCTGTGGTCTGATTCAACTATAGTGTTAGCGTGGATTCAAAAGGAACCTATTGATCTCAAACAATTTGTGCAAAATAGGGTGGCCAAAATTCAAGAAAACTCTAGTCCTGAACAGTGGTGTCATATCTGCTCTGAACATAATCCAGCTGATAAACTTTCACGAGGTATGGATCCAGATAAACTTATTGATTGTGACTTGTGGTGGCGTGGACCCATTTTTCTTAATAACACTGACTATCACCAAAATTCAGTAATAATACCAGAAGCTAATGAAGAGTTCAAAAAAGAGCTCAAAACAAATTCAAATCCTTTTAATGAAGTTAGTGTAATGAACTGTAATGTTACAGATAACTGTTTTGTTAATGACTTAATTAATCTTAGTAATAATTATATAACTATTTTACGCATTCTTAGTTATATTTTCAGGTTTGTCATGAATGCAAGAAACCCACTTTATAAGTGTGGTGGGCCTTTATCAACTTCAGACTTGGAGCAAGCGGAAATTTATTTAATTAAATCTGTCCAAAGGGCAGAATTCAATGCAGACATACGTAGTCTGCAGACCAAAGGTTCGGTAAGTCCAAGTAGTAAGCTGAAAAGCCTCAACCCGTACTTAGATGAATTTGGAATTTTAAGGGTTGGAGGCCGGCTAGATAATAGTGATTTAAATTTTGCGAGAAAGCACCCAGCGATTTTACCTAAATCTAATAGTTTTACTGTAATTGTTATAAATTATTATCATAAAAAATACCTTCATGTCGGTGCTTCAACATTACTGTCTTTGGTAAGAGAAAAATTTTGGCCAATAAATGGTCGTGCAACATGTCGAAAGGTAGTTCATCAGTGCATCCCATGTTTTAAAGCTAAACCAGTTATTGCAAATCAATTAATGGGCGATTTGCCCAGGGATAGAGTCCAATTGGACTACTGCTTTAATATTTCGGGAGTAGATCTGTGTGGCCCATTTATGGTCAAAGTGGGGTATGCACGTAGAACTATCTTGCAAAAAATTTATATCTGTATTTTTGTTTGTTTTGTATTTAAAGCTGTACATATAGAAATTGTTTCAGACTTAACCTCCGAATCATTTATTGCTGCATTGAAAAGATTCATTGCACGCAGAGGTAAATGTGCCAAATTGTATTCGGATAATGCGAAAAATTTTATTGGTGCAAATAAGATTCTTAAGGCTTTTTATGAGTTAGTAAAAAAACCTGATGAGAAATTAGCAGCATATTTATCCACGGAAGGCATTGAGTGGAAATTTATCCCTCCCAGGGCACCCAATTTCGGGGGTCTTTGGGAGGCCGCTATAAAATCATTTAAGTATCACTTTAAGAGAGTTGTGGGAGGTGCTAATCTCACTTACGAGGAACTTCTTACTGTAGTCATACAAATTGAGGGAATTCTAAATTCCAGGCCTTTGAGTCCATTATCAGATGATGAGAATGATTTTGGAGTCCTAACTCCGGCTCATTTTCTGATAAACAGGCCGTTAAATTCCATTATTGAGCCTGATTTAACCAATATAAGAGAAAATCGCCTCAAAAAATGGCAACGAATAACTAAAATTCTACAACTTTTTTGGCGTAAATGGCATCATAATTATTTAAGTGAATTACAACAAAGAGGTAAATGGAGATTTGAAAAGGATAATGTAAAAATCGGAGATTTAGTGGTGTTAGTAGAAGAGAATTTACCAAAAAATAAGTGGCCATTAGGCAGAATTATTGAGGTGTATCACGGTAACGATAACAAAATTCGAGTAGTTAAAGTAAACACTCAAAATGGAACCTTTAAAAGGTCGATAAGTAAATTATGTATTCTACCCATGCCTGATGCCAATGACAATTAAAACTAAAAAAAAAAAAAAAAAAAAAAGGTAATTTTGTATGTATGTTTGTTGTATTGATATTTTTTTTCAAAGGATTGTATTTAATTAACGCATATAGTGAATTTTTGTATTAATTGTGTAATTTAGAGTACTTGGTAAAAATTGTTATTGAATGTTATAAACATGTCAATGGGGGCCGGTATGTTCCATGTAGCGAGACATGCCGCGCCACCTATAATTAAAATTACAGTGACTATAATTTGAAGTGAACTGAACTAAGCTTTGGGTTGTGTTGAGATGTGAGTGTCGGAGAAAGCGGCGGTGCGCTGCTTCTGTGTGTTAAATAAATTATTATATCAAGTAACCAGCGCTTTTAATTAATTTGTGTTATGGTGTGAGTTTTCAACATTTAGTGTGCATCCCCTTTTTTTTTAATTAAAGATTCGATACGTCTTGGCATACTTTGTATGTGTTTTCGGCAATTAATCTGTATTGCGTTGTCATGGTGCCAAATTTGGATGAGTCTTTCTATTAGACCACTCCTGTTTGTGATGTTGCATTTCTTTAATTTTTAATTAAAGAAAACACTTCCATAGCCTGGAAACAGTTCAGATGTCAACCCCATAGAGAATCTTTGGGCGGTCGTCATAAAAATATTAATGAAATGCAACATCACTAACAAGAATGGTCTGATAGAAAGACTCATACAAATCTGGCACCGTGAAAACGAAATACAAATTAATTGCCAAAAACTCATACGTATCGAATCTTTAAAATAAGACACGGTAATGCACACTGAATATTAAATGTATCAATATTTTTTAAATAGCGTATTATTGCTAACAAGATTTTTGTGTAAATTTCACAATTACTCTACATAATTTTTGTAAAAATGTAAATTCCGACAATATAGAGTGTTATATACACTATATGGTCAAAGGTAACCGGTCATTTGCGATTTTAGGCGTTTTGTTAAATATCTAGAAAAATACATGAGGAATTAAACTGAAACTGCAGGTGTGTAAACAGTATAGTATAGGTCATGTATTTCCGCGAAGATTTTTTCCCGAAACCCATAGGGTACCGTCAACAAATTGAAAAAGAACGAATATCTTTTGGATAACCCTGTAAAAATTAATACAGTAAAAGCGTTCAAACTGAAGATTATTAAATAAGTGGCTTATTGTAATATACTGTGTTCATTTTTATAAGTATAGCATGAATACTCGTAGAGAAATTAAGGTTTTTATAAAAACAGTCCCAAATTTCGCTAATTTTTTTTGCTTATAATTTGCAGAGTTCTTAATATGAAAAAAAGTTCTTTTCAGAAAATATGACAAACAACATTGTACTCAATAATCTGTAATCAGAATTAAAAAAATAATAATAATTGGATGAAAAATGTCTGTTTATTAAAAAATGTTTCACTGCGCATGCTCGAATGCAATCAAAATATAATGTGCATAATGTATTAGCTAAGTATACAGAGCAACTTTTGTGAAAGTCTCAAAATCATAGCTTGAAATTTCTGAAAATTATCGTCGTTAGAATAAACTCGAAATCCGTTGTTCGCAAAAGGAAGCAAAAACATGAGGGGTTGTATCCAAATATAGTAGTCCTTGCAGCATTGTGTACGCTATCTTAGCACTAATCAACGGATATTTGATACAACCCCTCATCTTTTTGCTTCTTTTTGGGAACAACGGATTTCGAGCTTATTCTAGCGACGATAATTTTCAGAATTTTCAAGTTATGATATGAGACTTTCCCAAATTTGCTCTATATACTTAACTAATACATTATGCATATTATATTTTGATTGCATTCGCTCATGCGCAATGAAACATTTTTTAGTAAACCTGCTCATTTTTTATCCAATTTTTATAATGTTTTAATTCTGATTGCAGAGTATTGTGTACAATGTTGTTTGTCATATTTTCTGAAAAAAACTTTCTTAATATTAAGAACTCTGCAAATTATAAGCAAAAAAACTTGGCGAAATTCTGGACTGTTTTTATGAAAACCTTATAATTTCTCTACGAGTATACATGCTATCCTCATAAAAGTGAACGCAATATATTACAATAAGCCACTTATTAATAATCTCGAGTTTGAGCGCTTTTGCTACATTAGTTTTTACAGGGTTATATAAAAGATTACATTCATTTTCAATTTCTTGACTGTCTCCTATGGGGTTTCGGGAAAAAGTCTTCCCGGAAATATATGACCTATAACTATACTGTTTAGATTCAGGTTAATTCCTCATGTATTTTTCTAGATATTTCACAAAACGTCTAAAATCGCAAGTGACTGGTCAACTTTTGGTCATATAGTGTATATAAAATGATATAAATTTAAGGTTCATTAAAGAGCGAATCATAAAGGGCTCGGGCAACGAAGGGCGGGTCAGTTAGTTAAATAAACAAAAATTTCAAAGATAGGGGTTGTTGAATTTCAGGAGTATTAAGTATTCTTTATTAAATATAAAAATTTCAAAGAAAGAAGTTGGCATCGGAAAGCCGTTTGACCACCCTTTCATATCATGAATAATGCCCCCCCCCCCGCCCCTGAGTTAAATTTCGGTAGATGGGGGAGCGAAAAGTAAAATGTGTGAAATTTTCAACGTAATTAATAAAAACCTGAGTGTTTAGTCGCAATCTCGTTCGCTTTCGATACTCATAGTCTTTTAGAAGTGAAGTTACGCAGATAATAAAATGCCATATAGCATATACATTCAATTAAATTTTTTTCGCAATTTTTTTTTCATTTAAAAATATAAATTCAGACAAAATGGAGTTAACATACAAATTTCAATAGATATAAAATCATATAAATTTAAAGTTCATTTAAGGTGAATCATAAAGGGCTCCGGCAACGGAAATTCAAAATTTCAAAGAGAGAGGTTGTTGAATTTAGGGGTGAATTAAATATTATTTATTAAATATAAAAATTTCAAAGAAAGAAGTTGGTGAATTACGGGTGTATTCAGGGGAAGCGAGAGTGAAGCCGCGGGAGGACAATTCTCAATTTTTTGCAGAACCCTTCTATGTGATATCACTGCTTCATATTATGGACCTTTCTTAACCCCCCAATAGGTGTTATATTTCGGAGATGGGGGAAGGGGAGCGCGCGAGCAAATTTCCCACAGGGTAGCTATTTCTACAATAAATAATATTTTAGAGATGGTTATTTGACGGAGCACACGGATAAATATTATTTTTTAAACAAAATTTTCAAAGCGAGAGATTGATGAATTCCGGGTGTATTACGGGGCGCCAGAGTTGAACGCACGGGAGGAGGGACAATTTTCAAACTTTAACCGAACCCCTCATTTAATATATCATCGGAGAGTCCTTTGACCACTTTTTTATATTATGAACCTTTCTCCCCCTCCCTCCCCTGAAGTTGACTTTCGGAGGATTTCCCATTGGGAGTCAATTTTCAAACTTTTTCCGAACCCCTCATTTGATATATCATCGGAGAGTCATTTGACCACTTTTTTATATTATGAACCTTTCTCCCCCTCCCTCTTCTGAAGTTGACTTTCGGAGGATTTCCCATTGGGAGTCAATTTTCAAACTTTTTCCGAACCTCTAGTGTGATATAACATTGAAAAGCTCTTTAATATTACAAAACTTTCTTTCCTCTCCCCCAATATGCGCTACCCGGAGAGCACTTTTCTAATTTATAATCTTTGACAGTAAATATAATTTTAGATCGGATTTTTTTACTGAACCCTCCGATTACAATATCGGAAAAGTATGTTCTCGGGTGACGTACAACCCTAGGCTATATATATATATATATATATATATATATATTACCCTATGTTGTAGTACAATAATTTAGTCTTCAAAATCCTTATTAATTCTGACTCATTCCAGTTCACTCGTAGACGATTCTGAATAAGATCAAGTCTGGTATCATATAGTAAGAGCAATTAGCAGACTAGATTCATCGAGAAACATTTTACACATTAAAAAAGTCGAGATATCCATACACTCGAGAAAATCGATAAAAACATCTCGTTATCGCCCATCACTATCGCAGGGAAGCTGTTTCACGGTTCCACTCTAGCTCTAGAATTCTCTGCGATGAATCCGGATTGAACGAATGTGTTAAAGTCCTTACTTTTAAAGAATCTGGCAAACTTTCTATAGCAAGTTGTTTGTTTGAAACCAATTTTCTTAGTTGGAAACCCCTGCGTTGAAATAAATTTTGGATATTATCAATTAGGGCTTGAGATGATTCAACGAAAACTGAACCACCTAAAAAATCACCAACGTACATATGAGGACGTGAGTTTCAAAACTCGCCTTATCCTAAATTTGAAAAAACTGAGTTTTGTCTATCAATCTATTCTATAGTTGAACCTGCATCGAAAAAATAAATTACGATTTGCAAAAAAAAAAAAAAAAAAAAAAAGTTTAATCGTGTATTTCTGACATTGTAAAATTTTGGTTTACAATGAAAACCAATGAACGCAGTCAGAGGTTTATCGCGATTTCCCAAAATTCGATGTTATGGATAAGGCGAGTTTTGAAACTCAAGTCCTCATATGGCTGTTTGCCACACTGGCGGCTACAGGAAAGTTATTTTCTCATCATCGCAAACTTGCTGTTTAGTTCACAGAGCTAAGCGCACAAGCAGTCCCATATAGGTGCATATTCACGGTCGCCAGTCGCCACGTGGCGACTAAATTTTTTGTCTTGGCTACTAACTTTCTGCGTCTAAGTCGCCATGCTTCTTATAGGGATGTCCCTTTTTCGCTAAATCATTTTTGAATTTTTTTTTTCCTTATCAATCGCTGGATTATGTCCCCCCCCCCATAACCCCGCGATATTCACCGCTTTTTTATTCCTTATTGACCATAATTAAAAAATATGATTAAACATGGACGCCACATATACGCGGAATCATAAATTTATTGTTTTCTTCTAAAAAACTGCGATGTCCGCAAGATCGGAAGAAAAGGCATTTGATGTGCGCTGCGAATTAATTCAACAGCAGTGGTATAACACAGCTTGTGACGCAGAAAAATTCGAGCCAAGAAAAGAATACGTTTGGGCCCCAATCATTAAATTTGTAGCTCTGGGATTATTCAGATATGTTCTTACAGGCAAACACTAGATACCGGCATGCGATTCTTGAAGCAGATTTGCTCGAATTATTATTTATTTATTTAGCAGATTTCCGCAAATTCAATTCGTCAATCGGTAATGAAAAGAAATCGGAAATTTACTCGATCAGTCATGAACTTTGTAAAAACCGTCATGGAAAAATCCGGCAAATTTCGTCGATCGCTAGCCAAATAAAATCACGAATTTCATCAGTCGTTCACGAAATAAAAGCGCGAATTTCGTCAATCTGTCTTGAAATAAACCGTGATTTTTGTCAATTGGTCGATAGAAAAAAACGCGAATTTTATCAATCGGCCAAAGGAAAATAAAAAAGGCAACTTCCATCATTTCGTCCCCCAAAAAACCCCAAATATCAACAATTGGAAGAATTGAATTTCATCAACCAGTCGGAGAAAAAAACGGGAATATCGTCCATTCTTTCCGCGATCATTTGACGAAATTTGTGGTAGGTTTTTTACGATTCTTTGACGAAATTCACGTTTTTTTCTGCAATGTTTTGACGAAATTCGCGGTTTTTTTAAATCCTTTGACAAAATTAACGTTTTTTCGGCTGTTCTTTGATGAAATCATTGGGGGTGTTGTGATCATTTAACGAAATTTTGCTTTTATTTCACGATTCTTTGACGAAATTCGCCCTTTCTTACGATTCATTGACGAAAATTGCGTTTTTCCCGATCCTTTAACGAAATTCGCGGGTTTTTTCTCGCTACTTTGGCGAAGTTGGCGATTTTTTCTGAGAACTGTTGACGAAATGGATTTTTTCGGTGACCATTTGTCGATATTCGCGATATTTTTTTATGTCCGATTTTGTGGAACCAAATCTTTTAGTTTTTCGAAAAATTCGGAACAAAATCGCCCCTGTAATAGTCTGTGAAAAGATTTTTTTTAAAGATAATTGTTCTTGTGTGTTCTTCAAAAACAAGTGTTTGAATTGTATTCTGATTTTTATAGTGCAAAATAATAATACTCGCACATTCTCAAATTTTTTATATGTACTCTTGTAGGACAAAATGGAGTGTTCTCCTAATGTTCTCCACTACCGTGATTGCTTAGCTTATGCATATTTTTTTAAAACCTGTATCTTGCCCAACTTTATATTCTGAACTGTACGTATACATAGTTTAAAATTTATATTACACTTAATTTATACCCAAATTAAAAGAATTTTGTGATTAAATCAAATGCACACATTTGATATATTTAGTCTATGTTTTGTTGTACATATGGATACATTAAACAAATTATTTTTCACTTTGAATTGCTGAGTTTTTTCCCATATAAAAGTTATTGCTTTTATGCAATTTTTACACAGTGTGACGACTGGATTTTTTGGGTTTAGGAGCAACTGGGTCCTTAAAAATTTTGGGAATCTGCATCTATAAGTTCCATAAGTGACTGTGTTTAGAATATACACCAACAAAAGATCAGAGGAGTTAAACTTAATGTTACAGTATGTGCAAAATACTTAAAAGATGACACAATATTTAAAAAGATGTTAAATTACTTTAATTCATCTTAGTACATTGAACTATAAACATAGCCTTCGTCAGATAATACAAAAATACAAGCGTCTTATTTTCAAATTTCACGTAGTTGGTGTCGAAAGGAGTGAAAGTGAGAGTCAATTTTTAGATCCGAAAAACATTGCGAAAATAAAACATGGATATAGAGGGAAGTGGAATATTACTTGTTTTATGTTCTTTAAGCAAACCGAGTCAAATTCTGGGTATGTTGTAAGTGCATATAACATTTACGTGAATTTTGAAAGTAAGACGTTAATAGCAGTATTTTTGTATTCTCTGACAAAGGCTATGTTTACAGTTGAAAGTACTAAAATGAATTAAAGCAATTTAACATCTTTTTAAATATTGTGTCATCTTTTAGGTATTTTGCACATAGTGTAATTTTAATTTTAACTTTTTAAAGATGAATTTAGCGTTAGATTTATTTATTTGCTGATCAGAGGGGTCTTTTCGCCAATAAATTCGCAGTACATTTTTTTTCAATATCTGATGATAGAGAGACTTTATACAGCCCTTGTAATTTAGGCCCTTTAAGTAGGAAGTAGGACCGAATTAAGGGATTGGTCATTAGATGTGTTGTCTGAAGCATTGAAAGCGACTCTTAACTTAGTCTCGTGGAATTGGAACTACTCTGATTTATGACAGCAAGATAAGGGAGATAATAATTTGGTTGAATGTTCAAGTCCCCAGCTTTTAAAAGCTCCATGTGGCCGAGTTGGAGATATTCCTCTATAAATGAAATCAACTGATTTTTTAAAGTCTGATTTTTTTCAAATCTGTTTTCTAACGAGTAAAAAGTTTTTAAGCTTGTGTGGTATTATCTCCTAAAGAGAAGTGATCTTTAAGGGGTAGCGTGACAATATATCGATTTTCGGCATTACGTTGAATTGAATTTAAAAAGTTCTTCAGTGCCGGGAGGAAGAGGTAGCTTTCATATTCCTTATTTTTTAGGTAGCTTTCTTTACAAAAAAGCTACCTATTGCAGCCGTTCGGAGGAAAGCGATTTCAAAAAATTTTGGTATATTTTCATCGATCATGACCCCCAGACCCCGAAACCACCCTCCGTTCAAAATTGATATATATATATATATATATATATATATATATATATATATGACCTATGTCACACTGTAACTCCCGTAATTATGAACCGATTTCGATGTAATTCGGTGTGTACATAGTACATACCAATGTCTCGACCGAGTTCGTTGGCCAGCTTCATCCGCCGTTTTGTTTCAAAATGGCGGCCATTTAAAATTTTTAAAAAAATTAAAACTTGAAATGTGGTACCAAAAAATTAAAAATGGAAAAATATTTTTTTCTTATGTATTTGACCTTTATACAAAGATTCCGGAGCAGTTTTTGTTTCGTCTATATCTTAAAAAATGGCTGAGTTATAGCATTTTGAATTTCTAGTGTGGCTGACATTTTGAAACGTCCTGAATTTTGTCACGCGATAAAAGGCGTATTTATGAACCGATTTAGATGTAATTCGGTGTGTACATAGTACATACCAATCTCTCGACCGAGTTCGTTGGCCAGCTTCATCCGCCATTTTGTTTCGAAATGGCGGCCATTTAAAATTTTTTTAAAAATTTAAAGTTTGAAATGTGGTACCAAAAAATTGAAAATGGAAAAATATTTTTTTCTTATGTATTTGACCTTTATACAAAGATTTCGGAGCAGTTTTTGTTTCGTCTATATCTTAAAAAATGGCTGAGTTATAGCATTTTGAATTTCTAGCGTGGCTGACATTTTGAAACGTCCTGATTTTTCTCACGTAATAACAGGCGTATTTATGAACCGACTTGGATGTACCTTGGTGTGTACATAGTACATACAAATATCTCGACCGAGTTCGTTGGCCAGCTTCATCCGCCATCTTGTTTCAAAATGGCGGCCATTTAAAAAAATTAAAAAATTAAAAAATTTAAATGAGATACCAAAAAATTGGAAAATGAAAAAGATTTTTTTGTATGCGTTTGACCTTAATACAAAGATTCCGGAACAGTTTTTCTTTCGTCTATATCTAAAAAAAAAAATGGCTGAGTAATAGCATTTTGAATTTCTCTTGTGTCTGACATTTTAAAACGACCTGATTTTTGTCACGCGATAACACGCGTATTTATGAACCTATTTGGATGTAACTTGGTCTGTACATAGTATATACCAATGTCTCGACCGAGTTCGTTGGCCAGCTTCATTCGCCATCTTGTTTCAAAAGGGTTGCCATT
The DNA here is from genome assembly GCA_963932465.1 of Maratus speciosus. NCBI lineage: Eukaryota > Metazoa > Arthropoda > Arachnida > Araneae > Salticidae > Maratus > Maratus speciosus. The sequence goes on along the minus strand of CAWVRF010000734.1, from coordinate 274,598 downwards.
TAAAAAAAATTAAATTTAAAATTCAAAATGAGGTATTAAAAAATTGGAAAATGAAAAAGATTTTTTTATGTGTTTGGCCTTGATAGAAAGATTCCGGAGCAGTTTTTGTTTCTGAAAATTTGTTCTTTTGTTGATATCTTAAAAAATGGTTGATTTATAGCACTTTGAATTTCTAGCATGGCTAACATTTTGAAACGATCTTGTATTTGTCACGCGATAACACACGTATTCGCCTATTTCGATGTAAGAAGGCATGTGGATAGTATACATCAACACCTCGACCAAGTTCGCTGGCCAGATTCATCAGCCATCTTGTTTCAAAATGGCGGCCATTAAATTAAAAAATATATATATATTTAAAGTGAGGTGCAAAAAAATTAGAAATTGAAAAAGGTTTCTTTCTTAAGTATTTGATCTTGATATAAGGATTCAGGAGCATTTTTTGTCTGTCTTTACCTTAAAAAATGGCTCAGATATAGCAGTTTCAATTTCTATTGTGGGTGACATTTTGAAAAATCTGATTTTTTGCATGCGACAGCACTCCTATATATTAACCGATTCCGATGTGAGTGAGCATGTGCACAGCAATTACTAAGGTCTCGACCAAGTTCACTGCTTAGCCTCATCCACCATGTTGTCTTAAAATGACAGGCACTTTAAGAAATTGCCGAATTTGGCAGCCAAATATAAGTTACTTTAAAGAAAAGCAGCTTGGATAAAGCTGACTAATTTCGCGAAATTCTCATTCATTATATTGATAAAAATTAGTATTGAATCTCCTATATTCGGTTTCCACTAAATTGAGCTTCGTGTGTTTGCATGATATAAGTTGGCTTTTTTTAAATAAGGATTATGAAAGCTACCTCTTCCTCCCGGCACTGGCCGGAAGGACTTTTTTAAAACTAGCTTATATTATTCAAACACACGGAACCCAAATTAGTGGAACCCGATTATAGAAGACTAAATACTGATTTTTGTCAATACTGAATATGAATAAGAATTTTGCGAAATTAGTCAGCGTTATCAAAGCTGGTTTTATATAAAGTGATTTATATTTGGTCGCCAAATTGGGTGATATCTTGAAGAGCCCGCCATTTTAGAACAACATAATGACTGCAACAAAGCTAACCAATGAACTTGGTCGAGACCTTAGTAATTCCTGTACACATGCTCACTCACGCCTAAATCGATTGATATATACGAGTGCTGTTGCAGGCAAAAAATCAGATTTTGCAAAATGTCACCCACATTAGAAATCCAAACTGCTATATCTCAGCCATTTTTTTAGACAAAGACAAAACAAAAAATGCCCCGGAGCCTTTGTATCAAGCTCAAACACATAAGAACATCTTTTTCAATTTTTAATTTTTTTGTACCTCATTTTAAATTTAAATTGTTTTTTAATTTTTAAATGGCCGCCATTTTGAAACAAGATGGCGGATGAAGTTAGCAAAATAACTCGGCCGAGCGATTTCTATGTACTATGCACATGCCTTGTCACATCCTAATCGGTTCATAAATACGCGTGTTATCGCGTGACAAAAATCAGACAGTTTCAAAATGTCAGCCATGCTAGAATTTAAAAGTGCTATAACTCAGTCATTTTTTAAGATACAGACGAAACAAAAACTGCTCCGAAATCTTTGTATCAAGGTCAAACACATAAGAAAAAAATATTTTTCAATTTTCAATTTTTTGGTACCACATTTCAAATTTAAATTTTTTTTAAAAATTTTAAATGGCCACCATTTTGAAACAAGATGGCGGATGAAGCTGGCCAACGAACTCGGTCGAGACATTGGTACGTACTATGTACACACCGAGTTTCATCCAAATCGGTTCACAAATACGAGAGTTACAGTGTGACAAAGATCATATATATATATATATATATATATATATACAGTGGCGGTCAAAAGTTTCCGGCCAGCATAAAATTTCTGGTTAATTTGTAAGTATACCCATATGAAGAGGAATCTCAGAGTGATACTTATGCACTTTATTGTCATAGCAGTTAAGAACTTATTTATGGAATAAAAATTAAATATTAATGAATTTAATTGACAAAATTAATTGCTAAAAAAACGCATGTTCTCAAAAGTTTCCGGCCACCTTTGCAAGTTTTGAAAAAAATGGTGTTATAACAGAAAATAACAGTGGTTAACAACATTTACAATTAGTATTTTGTATTCATACATTTAGCAATAAGTACTGAGGCGCAGCAACGTGGCATCGATTCAATGAACGGTTGTAGATCATCGATGTTACGTTTTGTCCACGGTTCTTACAATTTTTGTGAAAATGCTGCTGAATTGGAATATTTATAATTCCACACACGTTTTCAAGTTAGTTTCAAAGATTTTCTATTGTATTCAAATCGGATGATTGGGCTGTCTATTTCAAAAGTGGATTTTTTTTGTGCGAAAGGCACTGCTTGACGAGCTTGCATATCTGCTTTTGGTCGTTATCATGATGAAACAAATAGTTGCGACCACAATTTTTTCTCCAATAAGGCAGCAAAGGACCTTGCAAGATATCCTTATGCATTTCACTATTCATCTTGCCGCAGATTTCAAATATCGGACAAGCGCATTTACCAGAAAATGCCCCCCACAGCATAACGTGTCCTCCGCCGTGCTTCATTGTAGGAATAATATATCTCGCATCTTATCTTTTGTTTTTAGGTCGTCGGTTATAATGTTTTTTATCACTACCAAAAAGATTGAACGTCGATTCATCGGAAAATAGTACTTTTTTCCAGTTTTCACTTGACCAGTCTTTGTATTCCTTGGCAAACGCCAGTCGGGCCCTCTGATTTGTTTTATTTATGAAAGGTTTTTAACATCGACTGTTCCATAAAGTTCTACGTCACATAAGCGTCTTGATACTGTAGACAGACTTATTTCAGCAATATTTTAACACCATAAATTGCGTGGAATTGCAGAGGCATTTTTACGCGGGTCATCAACTGATTTTCTTCTGATAATTCTGTCTACAAGGATAGTCATTTTCCAGAGTCCCCCGGACCGTGGCAAGTTCCGAAGGCCATGACCATCTTTATATTTTTAAAAAATATCGTTTACAGCCAATTTTACGATCGACAACTTTGCCGCAATCTCACGAGAGGATTGTCCCTTTAGCGACAAACAAATCATTCGTTTAGGAACAATAAATTGTTAAAATTTTCATTTTTGCTTTCTTCTATCTTCAATAGAAGAAAGTATTGTAATCGAAATCTTTTTCGACTTTCGGTTTTCGACGGATTTACACGTTTTAGGGGTCAGAGATCCCCAAAAAACATGTTTATAGAAAATGTCTGTCTGTCCGTGTGTCCGTCTGTCTGTCGCCATTGTACCATCAAAAAGTGTATGAAGTTATGCATAGAATGGAACCAAATTTTTATTTTAAGTTTTTGGCTATGGCAAGCAGATCCTCCATGAATTTGGAAAAAATTCGCCGGTAGGGGGCGCTGTAATAGCGATTTTTGTGCGATTTTGAATATTGTACCATCCAAAAGTGTATGAAGTTATGCATAGAATTGAACCAAATTTTTATTTTAAGTTTTCGGATATATCAAGTAGATCCTTCCTGAATTTGGAAAAAAATCGCCCGTAGGGGCGTTGTAACAGCGATTTTTGTGCGATTTTGAATTTTGTACCATCCAAAAGTGTATGAAGTTATGCATAGAATTGAACCAAATTTTTATTTTAAGTTGTTGACTATGGCAAGAAGGTCCTCCCTCAATTTGGAAAACATTCGCTGGTAGGGGGCGCTGTAATAGCTATTTTTGTGCGATTTTGAGTATTGTACCATCCAAAAGTATATGAAGTTATGCATAGAATTGAACCAAATTTTTATTTTAAGTTTTTGGCTTTGGCAGGTAGGTCCTTCCTGAATTTGGAAAAAAATTCGCTGGTAGGGGGCACTGTAACAGTGTTTTTTGTGCGATTCTGAATATTGTACCATTCAAAAGTGCATGAAGTTACGCATAGAATTGAACCAGATTTTTATTTTAAGTTTTTGGCTTTGGCAGGCAGATCCTCCCTCAATTTGAAAAACATTCGCCGGTAGGGGGCGCTGTAACAGCGAATTTTGTGCGATTTTGAATATTGTACCATCCAAAAGTGTATGAAGTTATGCATAGAATTGAACCAAATTTTTATTTTAAGTTTATGGCTATGACGAGCAGATCCTCCCTGAATTTGGAAAAAATTCGCCGTTAGGGGACGCTGTAATAGCGATTTTTGTGCCATTTTGAATATTGTACCATCGAAAAGTGTATGAAGTTATGCATAGAATTGAGCCAAATTTTTTGTGTTTCTTTTTGGTCGTGGCATGAAGGTCCTCCTTGAATTTGGAAAAATTCCGCTGGAAGGCGGCGCTATAATTAAGATGTCTGTACCATTTTCTTTATTGTACAATCGAAAAGGGTATAAAATTATGCATACAATTGAACCAAATTTTTTGTGTATGTTTTTGGCTTTGGCCAACTGGTCCTCCTTGAATTTGGAAATATCGCGCGGTAAAGGGGCTCTGTGATAGCAATTTTTGTATACTTTTCTTGATATTTCGTAGTTCTATTGTCCATCGGCGGCTCGTGCAAAGGCGGGAACTCATTTCCTGCTAAGCCGGCTGTTCGCAAACATCTGATGACAACATAATAAGGAAAAACTATTAATTTTAACAAATATCATGATATAGATTAACTCGTTTTTAGTTCATTTAATTGACTGAAGCAGGAATTTAATATGAAAATCAAAGTTGGTATAGTAATGAACTAATAATATTGAAGTATTAACATGTGTAACTAGTTTTTGAAATATTAAGATGTATAAGATAGAAGAAAGTTTTGGGATTGGCACATCCAACTAGTTGAATTTCAGATGCATTATTCGCGTTGATTAATTAACAAACATGGCCCAAAAAAAAAAAAACACTTTAGTGATAGCAAAAACTAATGGATGACGAATGGCTGGAAACTTTTGCAGGCGCGAATTTCGAATTCCTCCCCTTTGCATCAAGTATCTTAAGCATCCAATAAAAATGATCACGTGGTCAGAGGTACTTTACTTATTCCTAACTTTTGGTGCAATTGTGCTTCTTCTTCACTAAAACGTTCTATCAAACAAATCAAACAAACTAACTGGCCGTAAACTTTTGACCGCCACTGTATATATATCAACTTTTGAACGGAGGGTGGTTTCGGGATCTGGGGGTCATGATCGATGAAAATATACCAAAATTTTTTGAAATCGCTTTCCTCCGAACGGCTGCAATAGGTAGCTTTTTGTAATGAAAGCTACCTAAAAGTAGCCATAATGCCATATTCCAAACTTCTAATCTAACGGTCTACCATCCTCCTGGTGGTAGTGACAACAGTTAAAATATAGACTATGTTGGAACAGGGACAGTGACCATAAATTTGCCAACATTAATTTTTAAATCGGTTTTGTATTTCCCGAGTTTCATAGAAATCGTAATTTAGAAAATTTTTAAAATGCTTTTTGCTCATTTCACCCTTTAATTTTCGAATCTTTTCAAAACTATTCTTTGAGAGCATTTTCATCTTATAAGTATCTAGCATGCCAAATTTTAATTTACTATCTTTAACAATTCAATAGAAATCGTAATTTTAGAACATTTTTAGAATGCTTTTTTCACATTTAGACCCTTTTTAAATTTCGATTTTTTTGTTTTATAAACTATCCTTAGAGAGCATTTTCATCTTTATAAGTATCTGACATGCCAAATTTTAATCTTCTAATTCTAACAATTCAATAGAAATCGTAACATTTTTAGAATGCTTTTTTCTCATTTATAGCCTTTTTAAATTTCGATTTTTTCATAAAATATCCTTAGAAAGCATTTACATCTTATTCGACGATGAGGACACCCCCCCCCCCCCTGAAACGTTCTCGAATTTCTGTTACACTTGGCAAGTTTACAAACTTAGTTGGCAAATTTGTTTAAAACTTTAATAAAAAACTATAATATCCTTTCTATTTCTGATAGACTTAGAAAAAGTTACTAATATAATCGAGAACATTATTAAGCCTTTTACAAATGAGATCTATATTACATTTCCTAATTGTGGTAACTTGGCAAAATTATAAAACTAGTTGGCAAACGTCAAGAATTATTTACTTTTGCTTCTCAATGAGTTGGCAAATACTGGAATATGACTTGGCAAATTAAGGTTCTCTCCCCCACGAATAAAAAGGCTTGGTGATGGCAAAGCTGTCACCGTCAATTTGCCACCATTACTTTTGGTTCGGTAATTTCGGAGATTACTCCTACAAATAAACAAGCAACGTTACTTCTTTATTATATTTGTAACTATAGTCATAATATTATAATATATAGTCATTCAGGGCTTAATTTGCGCCGGAGCCGCTTCGGTACTTCTCTGTTTTTAATGAATATTTAAATATTGGTCGGAATTTACCTGGGATCATAAATACAAGGCTCCGGAGCCCAGTGCAATAGCGCTTCCGAAAAACCGAAGCCTAAATTACTCTTTCCTTTCCTTCCCATCTGCAAGCTTTTGCATTCTTTTTTATCAAAACACTTATATGTGACGTAATGTGTCGCACATGTAGGAGTTGGAGATAAAACGGGCACAATTTTTTAATTAGTTTTTGGGCTTGGTCTGACTCGAGTTCAATCTGTCTTACATTCAAAATTTTATTTATTCATGCATAGAAAAAAAAACTTTTCCTCCTTCAAAATTAATTCAAATCATTTTAATGCTATTTTGATCAAAATGAAGGAAAAAAAGAAACCTGTTTTTCTATTCTAGTGATATTTGTAAATTTATGTCTGGCATTGATGGAGGCGACGTGTTCATACGGCGCCACTCAATAGATTGAACAATAGATTTCATTTCAGTTCGATTTTCTTTTGTGACAGTAGGATAATTTTTAATTGGCTGCTTTTTTTTATTATTTATACCTATAACGTGAAAAGAATATTTTCTGTTTTTTGCCAACGAGCATCAGCTTGATCTTCTGTTTATTTGAGGTTTTTTTCTTGTCTTCTATTGTGAAGGAGTATAACAATCACGTTAGGGATTTTTCTATTTATTTTTTTATCATGAACGCTGCCCATGCTAAGGCTGTGCTCTGAACATTTACGAAGTCACCTTCATTTGTAGGTAGATATAATTGCAATGTACTGTTATTCTGACAGAAAGCAATCGAGCAGTGTTTCCCTTTTCTCTATAAAAGCATCTAATCGTTCCGATAACGGTGTCAAATTTTTAATTTAATCTGATTTTTTCAGAGGCTCACCACAAAAGATTGTTATGCAGAAGCAATCGATTAAAGTTTAAGATATGCACCTTTTATAGGGAATTAAAAAACATTGTTCCATTCTACAGAATATAAAATATCAATTTCTATTATAACTATAGTCATATAATATAGTTATAATATTAGTAACTATAGACTAGTAAATAAGATAATGTTTTAGCATATCCCTAATAGTTTACAGTTTTCAAAGACTACATTTAAGTTTTCACAAGTACATAGAAATTTTCAAAAACTTCACTCATCCTGTCAGAAAAATCACTTACCAGTGGCGATTAAAATAGACTGGGAGGTGACAGCACAGACAATCACCTCATCGAATTCATGGCTGAAATTCCATAATTAGTTAAAACTTGATTCGCATATTAAAACTCAATCGGTCTGCCAAGTCATATCTTGGTGGAAAACCCCTGAAAACCTGATTTTAGCGGTTGACTCGTAGGTTTACCATTGTGTTTTCTTGCTTTCAGTCCTCCACGTTTTCATACTTTTGGGTGCAGGAAAACACAATGGTAAACCTATGAGTCAACCGCTAAAATCATCGGGTTTTCAGGTGTTTTCCACCAAGATATGACTTGATAGACCGATTGCGTTTTAATATGCGAATCGAGTTTTAACTAATTATGGAATTGTTATTTTGATTTTAATGTGGTATAATTTTATGTTTTTTAAATTATCAGAGCTGAGAATAAAAACCAGTTGTAAAGTACAGTCACTTTTCTACAATTTCATATCACCAGTGGTTCAGAGGTCTTACGGTATTTATATAATGTAAGTTTTTTTTTTTTTTTTTTTTCTTTTAACATTTGTATGCTTTGAAAGATATAAAATAAGATTTTTATAAATGAAGATTTTTAGTTATTTTATAACGAATAACTCTTCATTGAAGAACCATTTATAACCAGAATGTGGATTCTGATTCAGATTTGTGGATTCTGATTCAGTTCTGATTCAGATTTATTTTAATTATTATTTTAAAGGTGCATTTTGCTTTTTACTGCTTTAATCCAAAGATATCCCTAATAAAAAAGTATTTTTGATTTTTGAGGTTGTTTCGAAATTTATTGGTGTTATAACTCTTGTGCCATTTAATAGTGTTAAATCTTTTTTTTTTTTTTTTTTTTTTTTTTTTTTTTAATTAAACAAGTTTTTCTAAGCTATGTCTAGCTACACAGGGCCTTCTAAAAGTATCCTTAAACTTTGAATTTTATTGATATAATGATCTATCGTCTATTAAAATTTTATATTTCATAAAGAGATCGTATTTTTAAATAATATATACATTCTGTTCTAAACTAAACTACACAAATTATTTTGTATCCATTGCAAACTATTTTTATAGGAAATCTACAATCTAAAGTTATTTAAAAAGTTACCAAACAAAAGACACAAAAAAAAACCTACAAATTAATATTGTAAAGTTTTGGTAGTTCAGTACTTTCCAGCTCAACCTACCCATTTTTTCTAAAATATAATATTTAATTAAATTTAAACCTTTTTAAAGTTATGTATCAATGCAGTTATTTTAATTTTAATTTGGGGAACATTGGCGTACACTGTAAAAATAAAATCTGTAGTTCTACAGAGTAAAGTTACATGCTTACTAAACTTTCATCTGTAACTGTACAAAAAAAAAAACTGCAAATATACAAAAATAGTTTTTGTAAAACCACAGAAATCTATAACTTTACAAATGAGTCTGCTAAAATTAGAGTAATCTTACTAAAATTTTATCTGTAACCCTGGTTGCAGTTACATGAGAAGTTCTAAGCATCCCAGTTTCCTAAAACATTATTTGTAACCTTACAGATTTGTTGATTTTCGGCGCAAAAGTGTGTCCGTTACATGAATTTTTGTTGTTGCCGTTACATAAAAAGTTCTAGGAATCCAAGTTTCCTAGAAAAACTTTAGTAACTATACAGATTTTTTTTACAGTGTATAATAGAGTTAAGACTTCTGTCTCCGGTAGGCGAAGACACTCGCGAGCTAATGCTAAACCTATGGGGATGTTATTACCCGACTGCCATGAAGGGTTATGTGTTTTACGCGTATCTGGGTATGTGGATTTCTTTATAACCTCGAAACATCCCAACGGCTGGATGGATTTTAATGAATGAGGTCTCTATCGATTTATCTTAACCATCCAATGGTTATAAGCTACAAAATGGCGGTAGAGACGAAAAGAATTTTTACGCACCCTATTGAGTGGCCCATCATTGGATAGGTCTTTCAAAATGAAGACGATGTTTCATTGACTATTTTACAATCTCTAACATTCATAGGCATCTATAGGCCTCACCAAAACAGTGTTTTTAGATAGGAACTAACAATTAAACACAACTTAAAAGTCATCAATACAAGGAAATAATAAAAAAAAATAGGTAAGTAATATAAAAAATAGTTTCACATTGATGAGAAATAATTAATTAGCTCCCTTTTTACGCAGTGAGGTTTTTTGAATTTTTAAATTAAATTTTTATTTGCTAATATCGCGTTTGCATATTTTTAAACATTTTTTTTAGCAATGGATAGTTGAAGTTCATCTCTACATTGTTCCCTTTTTACTTTTTCGATTTCGGTTGTAGATATTTTTGATAACGACACTTTCCTTTTCAGAACCGGTTTCGAAAGGGAAAGTAACTTTATAAAAAATATCTGCAACCCAAATCGAAAAAGTATATAAAGGGCGATGTAAAGTTGGACCTCAGCTATCCAATGCAAAAAAACATTATTTAAAAATATCGAAATACAAAAGAGATATTAACAAATAAAATCCCCATAGGTTTATCATTAACTCGCGAGTGTCTTCGCCTGACAGGGATAGGAATCTTAAGGGCACTGGTCACTCAGTTTCCAATTTCTCCTCATTAATGTAAAGTCTATGGGCATTTGATGCATTCGTATATTTAAAATATCTTCTCGGGAAATTCAAAGTCCATAGACTTTACGTTACGGAATAGAATTCCGAAGCTGAGTGACCAGCCCCTTTAACATGAAATGACTAAATTTCACATTGAACTCAACAATTTTATTTGTAAGTACTTTAGGTCTGACTGTATATGTTATTTGCTTAATACACACAGCCAACGAAAGAGATAGGCCACGATATTTCCCTCTCGTTGGCTGTCATGTGATCAAGATGGTCTGATTTTTATCAATTGTTCAACTGCCATGTATTAAAGTTAGGCTCAAAAGCAGCTGAGATTGGTGGAGTATCATGGCTTGACTATTTCACTGGCAGCGTTTATACGTGAAAATTAATAACTTATTCATTGATATTTTATTTTTAGATTGTAATGTGGTACTGTGTTGTGGAATCTGCCATTGCTGTCAACTACAAGGTGTTGAAAGCATGGCATGCAACTCGCACATTTATCACATGCCACATAGTTTTTTCACTGGGTCTTCCAATCACATCTAATGTAAGGAAAAATAAAGAAGTTATACTGAATATAAATAATAAACTGTATCTTAAGCTTTGACTACTAATGGGACATATATGTCATTCTGAAGTCTGCAATTTTGGAATACAAAAACTGATTCAATAACTCCTGACTTAAGTAACAGGAAATAAAATGTAGAATCAAGGTGGATGAGATAAATGATGAGTATTTGGGATTTGCCTGATCTCTTTGTACATGACCATTGGTCACTGCATAAAATAAATGTCTGTCAGTCTTGTATACAAATTTATAAAGCTAGTAAGCAATAGATTGTGAATACTGTGCAGTTTTAGCACTAAATATTAGATTGCAATAGAATAAAATCTGTTGTGAGATGTTTTTCTCATACTTTTTAATTCTAAGTGAGATATTAAAAATTAGGATATATATACAACAGTGAGCCGAACAGAAAACAATATAAGTCTTTTAAAATTCTTCTGAATAAAAAAAAATTGTAAATATCATATTTATTTTCTATAAAAAATTTTTTAATCATCTGAAATTCTTCACAAGTATATTAACTCTTTTAATCAATTCTTAAAATATTTGAAACTACACTGTAAAAAAAAAAAAAAAAAATCAATTCACTAAAGTTTTTCTAAGGATTCCTAGAACTTTTTATGTAACGGCAGCAACAAAAATTCCTGTAACAGACGCTGTTACAGGAATTTTTGTTGTTGCCATTACATAAAAAGTTCTAGGAATCCCAGTTTCCTAGAAAAATTTTAGTAACTTTACAGATTTTTTTTTTACAGTTTACTGCAATATTTAATCTTTTTTGTATATCTCTCTTAACTGTATTTATAAACTTACTAAAATGACAGACATAATATCACTTACTAATTTCTATCTTTTTCTTTTTTTTTTCTTTTTTTTTTTTTTTAAGCGTCTACTACTTGGATATTCGTGGGCCCGGCTCAAATCTGCAGATAAATTTAAGTCAGGGACAATTTTTTCTCTCCTCACCAGTGCAAAAAATATATATACAGTAAAGCCCCGATTATCCGCGAGCGGGTGTCCGCGGTGCGGTTTATCCGCGAAGCGAATTTTTTTAATTCAAGCCAACAGCAAGGAAAATACAATAAGCCCTACTAATAAATATAAACAGAAAAATTCATGTATTCGAAAGTAATAGAAGAATATTTCTAGATTCGGTTGCCATGTTTGAAATAACAGATATAAAGTCTTGATGTCTTTTCTTGATTTTATTAACCAAACATAAACACATCAATTAAAACATCAATTAATTATCCTTAATTATCATTTATTAAACATTAACACATCAATTAATTATCATTTTCAGTCTTTTTCGGGTTATCCGCGGTGCCCTTGCCACCCAATTCCGCGGATAATCGGGACTGTACCGTATATATATTTACACAATTCATCAGTCCGAGCTTTAACCATACTAGTAATCAGGGTTAGAGGGGGAAGAAAACACTAAGCGTCATCGAAATATATCAGCAAATGAAGCGTGACATCACATGCATGCAGTCTGTTGGCTGTATCCTGTGCAGGAATAAACTAGAGAACAGGAATTCTGATTTTTCAGAATTCAGTGTCGCCCCCGAAGAAAAAAAAATGTATGTATATAAATATAGTTACAGTAGAGTTCCGAAGTTATACCTGTGGAATGGATCATTTTCTTCTGATGGACTGATGTCTTCTATTGTTATGAAACAGCCATTATAAAAGAAATGTCAGGTGAAGATGAAAGAGCAGCCGTAAAAGTTAGAACTCTGATTTTCTGGTCAGAATAGGAAAAAAAATGGCCTTAAATTTTTTTGAAAAAAAAGTTTGTAATGTTAATATAGAAATTTAAAACTAAATTTAGTTTATAATAGCTCCATGTTTTATCATAAATCATTCATTTACATTTTTCTCAAAATAGCACGTATTTTAATTTTTTTTTTCAGTTTTTATGGGAAATGGCAACAAAAAGATATAATTGCTATTTTCCCTTTACTGTCTACAGAAATGGAGTACTTGAGTTGCCAAAATTAAACAAATGACGCTAAAAACTACAAAAAAATTAATAACTCGAAAATAAATGGAGATGCAGTTTTCAAACAAATTGCATTTAAAAGTACTTTTTTTCTCAATACGACGGTCTAAAAATTGAAAATGTGCGATGCTTAGAAGTTTAAAGAATGGCAGTAGAATATTTAATCGTATAATGAAACACCTGCTTTGTTTTACGGCTGGTTTATACAACGTAACGTTATTTTTTGGAGACGACACAAAATAAGCTGGGAGAAAGAAATAGCATATCGGGGCTAATAGCTTCAAAAATGCAAGCATCACTGTAATCTTATTTTTCTCTCGAAACTCCAATCAGCAGCAAATTGTCACCATTGTAGGATAATAGACCAATCACCCGTCAGTATGAATACATTTCTTATTAAAATAATCGGTAAGTTTTGAAATTGCATTTTTTTTTTTTTTTTTTAGTTTTAATGAAACAATCGATTCTAGAAATTGATAAATAATCGACAACTGTCTCGACTGCAGAATTATGCACAATAACCCATGCTTGCCTGTGAAACTGCACGTTCACCCTCAAAAAAAGTGACACATCTCGCAAAAATTCCTTTTGCGTTCTATTCCACTAATTGGTCTGTCATAGATGCGTCTTGCTACACAAAAAGTTTCATAAGTGTAATTATACGGAACATCACTTCATTGCGCTATATGTCCATTTGTGATCACAGACGAGGGGTGGATTGTGTGGGGAGGTAAAATTACCTAACCCTCTCTCATCCTACGTCTTCATTCTTAATGGTTTTATGCTTTTATGCACGTTTTATTCTTGCATACTGAGCTAAGTACTATAATTTCATGCCACAGTAAAATCATCCAAACTCTCTTTTGCCTCTCCTGTGAAATTCATTTTTGTCGAGATGTGTCACTTTTCTTGCGTATCTTGTGTCTTATCACAGTATATTGTGACTGCATTAAAAATTCCACAATATATATATTTTTAAAAATTTATGTAGTGCAAAATTGCTAATAAATGGTTAAAATATCATTAAATTATTTGAATACATTGTAAAATAAATTTATACAATGTATTGAAATAATTTACAAAAAAAAAATCAAAGCCTCAATAAATTTAGAAGCTTTGATACCAATAAACACTCCTACCTCTAGAATCTTGCTGTAAGCATATCACATTTAAAAAGAAAATTTTTTTGAACTTAACTTTCTCGCTAATTTTTCTTATTCTTACTTAAGGCTAAAAAATACATTACAGAAATGTACTTCATTTATAGCCATTTTAGTTAAAATTTAATATTTATACAGTTAAAATAAGCATCTATAATGCCCTTCCAATTATGTGACATATACCTGGTCTCACGAGGACCGGATAGCCAGAAGCGTAATATGTATTGGTATTCGAACTACATTTTTATTGTACATTATAAGTGTAGAACACTCTTTTTCGATTCTTACGGTACAAATACTCTCAAATGCTATAGGGATTTTTTTTTAAACTCACATAAAAAGCAAAAGAATAACAAATATACTTAGGAATATTTTATTCATCAAAGTTAAAAAAATATATTAAGTATTACACATTTATGTTATTTCCCACAAAAAGTAAAAAATAAAACAATTCATATATTACATCATGTATAAATCTCGCTCCTGGTGATTGTAAAATTGCTTACAGTAATGCAATTTTCTATTAACTTCATAAAATGGAAGTTACATCGAGACAAGCACTAGTAACATTTCATATTAAGGCACAAGATTCTCACAACAAACATACAAGTGTGATAAGTGTATCAATATACATTTGGTAATCAACTATAATAATAAAATAATATGTACTATTGTGATCAGAAAGTATCTGGAATGATGGCATAAAGCAAAAAGTGTTAATTTAATGGTCTGAATTAATTGCATGTCTTCAGAATAAGCTCCGACTGCACTTCTGCCACCGTTTTTTCCAATCATCAAAACATGCCTTAAAATCGTTTTTGTGAAAGTCATTCAGAATTCGTAGAGAATTTTCTTTTATCGTATTAATAGACTCAAAACGGTGACTACGAAGAGGAAATTTCAGCCGTAGAAATAAGGAAAATTCACACGGTGCCATACCATGTGATTATAGAACTTGTGGAGCATTAGTTCTTGAATGTTTGGTTAAAAACTCACGAATAACCGTTGCACTGTGAGAAGGCGCATTATCTTGGTGCAAAACCCGTGAGCTTTCTCGCCACATCTCAGGCCATTTTTGATTAATTGCTTCACGAAAACGGCACAAAACACCCAGACAATAAACACCCTCTTTATTGACTGTCTGGTCAGTTGGTAGGAATTCACAATGCACGACATCACGACAATAAAAGGAAACAAGTCAACATTACTTATATTTTTGGGCGACTTAGACGTAGTCTTTGCTGTCTTGCTCCACCTTTCACGTGCCATTCACTTGATTCTTGAGCTGTTTCTACATCAAAAGCATATATTCAAGTTCCACCACCGGTAGTAATGCGTTTTAGAAAGAAATCGTCTTGGGAAAGCATTTCTCGGACTTCTTGAGCACATTGTTTTTTAAACAAATTTAAAGTTCTTGGAATATCTCGAGGACTGACACGTCGTAATGTTTTTTCAGGCGATAAAATAAAATAAATTCCTGTCAGATGTTTATAGAACTCGTAAAAATGTTTCATCAAAGTTTGCAGACGATATCTACTATAGATGTATTTTTAATGAAGCATTCCTGATACTTTTTAATCACAGTAGTATACTAAATAAGAACCATAAAATGCTGTGAGACACAACAAAACAAGTGTACTGTTAACAAATAAATATAAAAACAACGAAACTAAAATTCAACACATTTTTAAATTAAAATAAAAAGTAAATGGAGATGATATTTTTATATCCAAAAGCATGAACGTTTAATAAACAAAGTTATCTATTATTAAAACTCACACAAAGTTTAAGGTTATGCATATACATTGAAATACATATAAAAACTGGAGATGCAAAATTTACATGTCACTAAACTAGTGCATATTAATGTCCTAAAACCAAGTAACAAAATAAATATTTTTTAGAACATAAATTCATCTTTTAAGAAGACAGTTTACCTTAAAATTGGTTAAAAAAAAAAAAAAGAAATTGATTTTTCGTTTTAAATGTTAAATGAAAGCCTATTTAATTGTGAATATTTTGCCACATCTATTTTACCCATGTGGTAATTATATCGCGAGATATTGTAAATTTTGTTAATACACTCAGAGCAATTGACCAAACAAATTAAAACCTTAAATGGCTTATCCTCCATGTTTCTATTTTCCTCACTTTCATGTTTTAAAAATGCAAAGGCTTTTTTTTACATTTGAGAAACAGATTTAAACTTTTTTTGTATATGTTCTTTATTATGTATGTGATAAATCTGAGCATGGAATTAGCCTTCAGGCTTTTTGTTTTAAAAAAAAAAAGTATATGAAGATGTGTTAGATTTCATCGTTTTACACTATATTTATCAGTAAAACAATTATATTAAATGTAATATTAGACAAATATGAAAATACAAGTGCAGTCTTGTATAATACACATTTGAAAATCTTTTAAAAAATGGGCAAAAATATCAATTTTTAAAAAAGTAGTAGGGATTTTTAAAAAATCAAATTTTTTAAATTTTTAATTAATTATGCAGTATTTTTTTTTCAAAATGAACATTAAAATGCAGTGAGTTCACCATTTCAACCATATCTTTTAAAATAAACAAACTTGTTTTAAAGGTAAACTGCCTTCTTAAATATAGGAAGTAAGCCCCCCTTTAGGAGACAGGAAATCGTACATATGCCATTCTGATATACAGTGATGGGTAAAGAGATTAGATAAAAATAAATTGCATAAAATATATTCATTTAGGAGATATAGAAACAAAAAACTTAGGGAATTTCCTAAAAAAACTGAAGGAGTGAAAGCGTCAGAAAATAAAACTTGAAGGAAGCCTTATAAATGGCACTTTTTCAAAAAGGAAAATTTCACATATATGAGGGGGGGGGGGGGGCTTACTTTCGATACTTTACGATAATTTATTAAGAGGAGTGCAACATACTCGTATATTCAGGTTAATGATAATTATTTATTTATTTATTTTTACATCTGGTAATTCTTTTTTTAAATGAAACAGAATCATAAATGATTTGGTTATTTTTTAAGCGAAAAACTTGGTATGAATCAAATGTCATAGTAAAATAATATCCTTAATTAAGATGACAAAACGTTCCGACACTTTCTTTATATGAACGTTTTTAAGGAAATCTCTAAATTAAGTCTCTTTTAACAAATTCAAGTTACCTTCGCAAAGTCTAAGCTGAATTTTGTCTAACAATATGTTTATTATTCAGTAATAAACATATTTTTGCTACATAGAAACAATTTTGAATGACTAAAATGTAATTATGATGATATAATAACTCTGTTTGGTTTAGTTTATTATAATTATTCCTATCATTGATCATAATTCTTTGCCAACACTAAAATCTTGCTTTTTCCAAGAGAGAAACAATACAAATTATTATTAGTTTGAAGATCTGCAATATCACAATACTGTTATTTATAACTAATGACTTTCCCTAAAAAAACATTTTAACAGACTTAATCAAATTCCAAAACTTGTTTTCCTAAATATTTTGGAAAACTATCTTGTCGGAACTCCACATTACTAATAATTTTTGGATTGAAAAAAGGGGTTATTAAATTTTGTTTTAATGGAAAAGGAATGCTTTATAAGCAGTATATAGTCCTTTTTGTTATTTAAATTGTATAGCGACACTTTAAATACACTTGCATACAACAAATGAAAGTGCATATGCTATCCGATACATGTATATCCGCTTTACTGAAAACAGTTTTTTCTAAGATAGGTCACAAAAAGGTACCACACAATGAGCTTACATACAAACATACACATATAAATACATTAATATCGAAATAATGTAAAACTTAAAAATACAGTTAAGAGTAATGTAGATGTTTGCACTCAAACTGCACATTTTAAGCTCAAATAATGCGCTTTCCCCCCACATTTTTGTACATTATTTACAAATGTGCAGAAAATTATTCAAAGTATTTATTTCCAACTCCAACAGAGCTTTCATAAATAGATTGACTTTGTAAAAATGAAGCAAAACTGGATGGAACACTAACTTATTTGACTCTATATTTTCGAATTGTACAAACTAAAGCGCTTTTATACCATGTAATGGCATCAAGATCTCACAATACAGTAAGTACCACACAGCGCGCTAATACACACACGCACATAAATACAGTATCTAAATAATTTAGAACTTTATAAATAGAGTAGAACCTCTTTTATCCGAAACTCTCGATTAATCGAAATCCATTTTAAGAGCTTTTTTTTTTTTTTTTTTTTTTTTTTTTTTTTTTTTACTATCACATTTCTTGTGTGCAAAATCCATTTTTTTAAATACCATTTTCTTGTGTTCAAGCGGCTCTTTCCGAACTACGAGTTACGAGTACATAGAAATATTCTCGATCCCCTTTCTTAGAGTACCTTTGAATTTAACTTGAGTTCCCGTAAGCTGCGGAGTGGAACGAAGAAAACGAACAAATTAGCAATTCTGGAAGCTTTTGAATGTTTTGCAAAAGGTTTGGCATGGCTGAAGCAGCAGAAAGAGTCTGATACTGGTGAACTAATACCATTAAAGAACTCCGTGATAGAGCTTCAAAGCAGAGGCAATCGAAACTGCGATGAACAAAACATTTTTCCAAACCCTTGTGAAAAGGTACTTAATTTCAAAATTAAAATTCCGGTTATTTATTATTGTTTCTATTTTGCTATTGCTTTATTTTTATTAAGCACTTGTTGCCATAATATGAAATATTGCATATATTTCTCCTTAATCTTAAAATTGAAGCATTCTCGATTATCAGAAAATTTCGATTTTCCGAAAGAGGCTCGGTCCCAACTACTCCGGATAATCGAGGTTCTACTGTACAATTAATAAACAATCAAAACATGATCAGAAAAATATCTACTATGCTTTTAAAACGCAATGTAAGATATTCTTCTTAGCCATAATATTAGTTATAACACAAAAATGCTTATAAATTTACATAACAATTTTAATTTTTCAGTGATTAACATACTGAGTAACTATTATTATAAAATACATACATACAAATAAAAAATAAACATATTTGTAGTGTTTGATGTGTGTGTATGAGATTACGTATAATGAACTGATTTACAAGGAATTTATGTGAAGCTTTTATATAATGAGCGCTTAAAACATAAATTGATGGCAAAGTTACCCCACTCTGTGAAGGAAACAGTCACTTAATGGAATTATATTGTGCCAGTCATTCTTTAAGAAAATAATCAATTATTAATTAATAAAATTGCAAAACTTGCTTTCCTAAATATTTTGGAAAAACTTCTTGCGGAATCTCACACTATACTACTATTTTCTGGATAGGAAAGAGAGTAACTTTTGTTTTATTGCGTTATTTTCTATTTTATATCACTTAAATTTTGTTTTAATGGAAAAAGAAATGCTTTATAAGCAGTATTTATTGTCATTTTAATTGTATAAATTGAATTGTTTAAATACACTTGCATACAAAAAATGAAAATGCATATAAAATTCGATACATGTACACCCACTTTACTGAAAACAGTTTTTTTCAAAAATACGTCCTAAAAATGTACCACACGATGAGATAACATACAAACACATACATATAAATACGTTATCGAAATAAGGTAAAACTAGAAGCATATAGTTGGAGTAGTGAAGATATTTCACTCAAACTGCATAGGAATTATTTCCACCTCCAACAGAGCTTTCATAAATAGATTGACAATCATGTGTAAAGATATAACCTCAAACTTGCGGGAAAAAAAATGAGAATGTAGTAAGTTAGTTATATTTCAATTCCAAGCTGGATTAAAAAAATATTTACAGCACTTATTAGTCCTTATTGCCTTAGAATATACTGCAACATTGCCATAGAATATATTACAAATTTATAACATAAAAGAAAAACATTAACAAACTTCTTAAAAAATGAAGCAAAAAAGGATGGAACATTAACTTATTTGATTCGATATTTTCGAATTGTACTAACTAAAGCGCTTTTATATCATGTAATCATGGCATCAAGATGTGTCACAATACATTAAGTACCACACAGCGCGCTAATATACAGACACATGCATATAAATACAGTATTCAAATAATTTAAAACTTTATAAATACAATTAATAAGCAATCACAACAAGATCAGCAAAATATCTACTATACTTTTAAAACATAAAAAGTTTAAAACGCAATGGAAGATATTCTTGTTAGTCATAACATATAAAAGTTTATAAATTTGCATAAGAGTTTTAATTTCTCAGTAGTTACCATACTGAGTAACTATTATTATAAAAATACATCCATACAGATAAAAGTAAACACATTTGTTGTGTTTGAACAAGAATGTAGAGTTGTGTCATTTGCACAGGATTTTATAAAAACCCTACTTGAAATTTTTGTTATAATTTTTCTCCTTAACTTATAAATGCTTATAAATTTACAAACAATTTTAATTTTTCAGTGCTTACCATACTTAGTTACTATTATTATTTAATACATACATACAAATAAAAAGTAAACACATTTGTAGTGTTTGAACAAGAATGTAGAGTTGTACCATTTGCACAGTATTTATAAAAGCCACACTTGAAATTTTTGTTAGAATTTTTCTTCTTAACCTGACGTTTGAGCACAATTATAATGTACATAATTCTTCATCAAATATAATTCTATACACAGTACAAAATAAAAATAATGAAATATGAAACAAAAAATATGAAGAACCATTCAAAAAAAATAATTACAACAATATGTAATAGATATATGATGTGTGTTCTTGCATGAGAGATTGCGTATAATGAATTGTTATACAAAGAGTTTATCTAAAGCTTTTATATAAAGATCTCTTAAAACATAAATTGATAGCAAAGTTACCCCTCTCTGTGAAGGAAACAGCAGATTATATTGTGACATTCATTGTTTAAGAAAATAATCAATTATTAATTAAGCAAATTCCAAAACTTGCTTTCCTAAATATTTTGGAATAAATTCTTTTGGAATCTCCACATTACTACTCTTTTCTGGATAGAAAAGGGAGTTATTAACTTTTGTTATATCAACTTAAATTTTGCTTTAATGGAAAAAGAAATGCTTTATAAGCAGTATTTAATATTTTTTGTCATTTATATTGTGTGAAGGTACTTTAAATACACTTGCATACAAAAAATGAAAATGCACATACAATCCGATATATGCACACCTACTTTACTGAAAATAGTTTTTTCAAAGATATGTCATAAAAAGGTACCGCACGATGAGCTAATATACAAACACATACATATAAATACATTATCGAAATAAGGTAAAACTAAAGACATACAGTTAGAGTAGGGAAGATGTTTTCACTCAAACTCTATATTTTAAGCTCAAATAATGTTCTTTTCCCCCATTATTTACAGATATTCAAAATATTATTCAAGGCATTTATTTACATTTCCAACAGCGCTTTCATAAATAGATTGACTGAGAAAAAAATGAGAATGTAGTAAGTTAGTAACATTTCAATAAAAGCACCAAATTCTAAACTGGATTCTATATTTTAAAAAATATATTTACAGCACTTGTTAATAACACTGGTATAGAATATATTACAAATTTATAACATAAAAGAAAAACATTAACAAACTTTGTTAAAAATGAAGCATAAAAGGTAGAACTTATTTCACTCTATATTTTCTAATTGTACTAGCTAAAACGCTTTTATATCATGTAATGCCATCGAGATGTGTCACAATACAGTAAGTACCACACAGCGCCCTAATATACAGACACATGCATATAAATACAGTATTCAAATAATTTAAAACTTTATAAATACAATTAATAAACAATCAAAACAAGATTAGCTAAACGTCTACTATACTTTTAAAACATAAACATTTTAAAAATGCAATGGAAGATATTCTTCTTAGTCATAACATTAGTTATAACATATAAAAGTTTATAAATTTGCATAAGAGTTTTAATTTCTCAGTAGTTACCATACTGAGTAACTATTATTATAAAAATACATCCATACAGATAAAATAAAACACATTTGTTGTTTTTGAACTAGAATGTAGAGCTGTGCTATTTTCAGTCTTAAATTTACCTTTTAATTTTCTTTAATTCTTGAATAGCCTTAATTGCAGCGTTTATTTTCGCAACTCTTTTAACCCGGGCGCATTTTTCTATGACAATTCCATTAGGCAGCAAAACTGTTGCATGCCATACTCCGGCTTCATTGTAAAAATATCTGAAAATGACAAAGATATACTTTCAAAACTGGGCAGTTGCATAAAAAAAGTAAAATCAAAAAGATAAGTTTATTAGTAATTGGCAATATTTTAAATGTTGTTAAAATAAATTATTAAAACTTACGAAAATGGGTTATCTTTCTTCAGAAGTTGCTGGAGTTTTTCCACGACATTCAGTGGCGAGTGGTTTAGGAAGTAGGCTGAAGTAGAAAAAAAAAAATACTTAAAACTTTTTTTAAATGAAAATAATTTTAAGTAGAAATAAGAAAAGATGCATTTTCAATATATAGAGTTTTTTTTATTTTTTTTTTTTTAGCTCATACGCTATCAAACCCTGAGAGCTAATCTGCCCGCAGGTTCTGTATGTACGTATGGTATATATGTATGTTCGTAACGCAATAACTGTTGATAGAAATATCCGATTTGCTTCAATTTTTTTTTTCTAGTTTCATTTTGATAAGGCGCTTCCCTGATTAGTTTTGGGAGTTGATTGGTTAATTATAAAGGGGGGGAACGGAGTCTAATCCCCTTTAACTTAGATAAATGTTTTTTTTTTTCATGCAGCATTATTGGTTAATTCTGATAAGGCGCTTCCCTAATTAGATTTGGAGTTTCATTGTTTAAGTATAAAGGGGGAAACAAGGGGCTATAATATGGGGATAAATGGGGTTTTCTATCCGATTTGCTTCAAATTTAGTATACCGGTTTATTCTGATAAGGCGGTTCCCTGATTAGATTTGGCGGTTCATTGTTTAAGTATAAAGGGGGAAACGAGGGGCTATAATATGGGGATAAATGGGTTTTTCTATCCGATTCGCTTCAAATTTAGTATACCGGTTTATTCTGATAAAGCGCTTCCCTGATTAGATTTGGAGGTTCGTTGGTTAAGTATAAAAGGGAGGCCCCTTTAATTTAGATAAATGGTGTTTTCTACCCGATTGGCTTCAAATTTGGAATACCGGTTTATTATAATAATGCGCTTCCCTGATGCGATTTGAAGGCTCTTTGGTTAAGTATCAAGATGGGAAACAGAGAGGGGAGGGCTAATCCCCCTTTAACCCCCCTTTGGGACATTATTCATTGAAATAAGAGTATAATATGAAATTAGTGTAAATAGCCTGTGAGCTCGATGCCATCAGTTTAACTGGGCACTTTTCTTTTTATTTAAATTTATTTCAATACAATTTTAACATATGTTTCGAAATAAACCTCAGAAGAAATTCGGGTATTATGAAATACCACTTACATTTTTGTTTGTGCGTCAACATAAAAAAATTGAGATACATTAAAGGTTAGTAAAAAACAAACTGTTGCTATTTGTTAACACATTTTTAACCAGCTTAAAGCGGAAGAAAATATATATATCAATATTTAGCTTTTTAAAGAAAGTTACACTTTTAGGGTAATGTCAACCAGTCGGGTAATATGGAATACAGTTATAAGGAATATTAAAACCGTAAAAAATACCACAATTACTTAATAAGTAAACATTAGTACACCGTCCATAAATCATCAGATTGTTTGAAAATTTATTTAAATTTTTAGACTCGTCTTAAAATACTTGTCTCCATATTATCCAACACACTATCTTGTAAAACACATTTCTTCACTCGTCAACAAGTTAGCAGAGAGGAAAACGGACTAACGCAGCAACAAACATAACTGTTCAACTTTATACTGAAATTTGTTAACATACACGGTAATAAAATTTTATAATTAATACGAATTTTGTAAAATTTACCTGCAAAAATTGATTATGTAAGATTTTATTTCACCGTGTTGCTCCAATAAGAAGTATCCTAAAGAGAACTGAGCACAGTGCTTAATGGGAGTACTGTGAATTCGTATGGCTGATTTACGCTTGGCGACAACACAGTATGCGCCAGATATCGAAGTATTCTGCATTGCCCGACCTTTCCATAACACCCAAATTTCCTCTCTCTACATATAAATATACAGTGAAAATTCTTTTATAGGGCACCACTATTCAAGGGCCACCTCTATTAAGGGCCAATGTTTTTAGGAACGAAAATGTTTCCCATAGACACAATGTTAAATTTACTTCTATTAGGGGCCGCACCTACCCCTCATAAAGGCCATTTTACATGTGCCTTAAATTCTAAACAGGTGTATTGAATTCCTGAAGCAAAAGATAAGAGTTCAGCAAACAACTACACTTGCAAGAAAGAAGGGAGGGAGAGATGGGGAAGATTTAGTAACACAATGAAGGAGCACAAACTTTTCCACAAGTGAGACAAAAAATAACCGTTCCTCACACTTTGTTTGACCTTTCAACATGTAGGTGTTGTGTTGGAGGGAAAACTTGACTCTTTGTTGCGGGCACACAAAGGATAACAGGTTATCTAGAAAAACTGATTGCACATTTACTAAAACTGTGAAAGCATATTGGAGCACATTTTTTACGCCTGTCAGGAAATGCTAACAGAAATAAATGAATTACTATCTCATTCTAAGGCATTAATAAATGAATTAATATCTCATTCTAAGGCATTAATAAATGATGCAAATTTAAGTAATTTGTTGCATAATGCAAAGAATCATTATCTGAAAACAAAATTGTCTGTGAAAAAATTATGAAAAGCAAACGAATTTC
The DNA here is from genome assembly GCA_963932465.1 of Maratus speciosus. Classification (NCBI taxonomy): domain Eukaryota; kingdom Metazoa; phylum Arthropoda; class Arachnida; order Araneae; family Salticidae; genus Maratus; species Maratus speciosus. The sequence continues at coordinate 249,863 of CAWVRF010000734.1, read as the reverse complement.
AATAGACAATTTTTTCAATCATGTATAGAATTTGAAAATGTTAATAAATAGTGTTTTCACCTATATAGGTTTTGATTTCTCTATTTTAGTTGTTTTTTTTTGTCACCCCTATTCAAGGGCCAATTTTCAATGGAACGGCAGGCGGCCCTTACAGAGAGGTTTCACTGTATATATAAGCTCCGTGTGATAAAAGCTGAATTTTAATTACAACTGGGAAAATGGAAAGAATTTTAACCACAAAATATCACTATCTCATGCAGGGTTGTCGACAAAACGAAATACATAGAGGGGCAACTTTTTTGGGTGCCAGTAGTCTGCAGCATACCTACGTAGCATAGACTCTTCGCTTGTCGTTGGCAGTTTGTGGAAATCGTTGGCAAGTTGGAAATGGTAGTGAAAGATACAGAGGTCCCTCTAACACGGAGCGTATCTGAGAAGCTAACGGTTTGATCACTGTTCGGCCTTTATTGACAAGTGTTATGTTGTCAAATGCTACGGAAAGTAGTGCATTTTATGCTGTGGGACAACTTAAGACTACAGTTATTCAAAGGTGGCCAGCCATTTAGTGCATTGGTGTGTTTAACGGTCCCTCTAATATGGAGCTACTAAGCTCGATGTTATATAGCTGCTAACCGTTTGGCCTTTATTGCCAACCAATGATCATTGTCAAATCATGATTGACGATCATTTTCAAAGCTCTCTTTTAGACTTTTTTGTTTTCTTCTTCTTTATTCTATTTTTTAACGAAAACATAAACACGAAATTGGCTAAACCAAATTTTTTTACCTAGAATCTTCAGTGCAAGATTACCTTTTAACCGATGAACATAAAAATATTTATATAGATATTTAACAATTAAAGAGTATTATCTAAAATCGCTACATAAATTTCTACCAGTTTTACTTCTAAATAAATAACATGGAAATTTTAAACACTTTCTATATTAAATCCCTTTGAATGAACATTTATATATACACACACATATATATACCGTCAACCGGGGCTACTTTGGTCCTTGCGGGGATTACTTTGGTCCATCCCATAAAAAAAGTTTTTGTTCTTGGTATTGAACAAACAATACAAGATAATTTGGAATTTTTGTCCTTGAAAAATATTTTATACCCTACTATAAGGTATTTGAATACTTTGGGGACAATTTAAATTTTTTTATTGGCAACACTGGATGTGTTTGTAAACATTTGTTTTCGTGTATAAATTTTAACTCTCCAAACTTTCCATAGTGAAACAATCTGGATAAGAGCTAAATAAGGTAAGTGTCCTGAAACCCATGTGTGATCATAGTTTTTACTCTAACTTTTTATTTTGACTGGAAATTTTAATGTTTTCATAAAGGTAACATGAAAACTAGTATTTTGGGGCTACTTTGTGCCAATCCCTTTTTGGTCCGAAAATAGCCCCAATTACTTAGAAATGCCTTTTATACAACCAAATCTCTTAAAACACGTTTTATGTAAAAAGTTTTTTCAAATGTTACTGTAGCAAAATGTTACATTAATTGTTTTTGTTCCAGTTGCTGAGGATAACATGACGAAAACTGTATCTCGTTTCTTTAATATTAACAACAGGGGGCTTTGCCTCCTGCTCACTAACGCTCGCCAACCCCCATGAATTGCGACACAATTCACATTGGGACCGCTATCCGTCCCCAGCTCGCTTCGTTTGCTCGCGACTTTTTGCAGTAACTCTAGCCATAATGAGTGCTATTATAAATAATTTTAACTTATGAAAATTTAAAAAAAAAAAGGTAAAAAAAAAACAGCAATTAAAAATTTCGTTGAAATCACAATTAAAAATGCACTTAATTGCCTCTACCAATAGCCATAAATCATTATAACATTATGAAATTTACCAGTTTTTGAAATGTAAAAAAATTAACTGAAAAAAATTACCCTAGAACACAATTAATTTAAAACTTATTGCGCATAATATTGTACAGCACGGCTTAAATTTATTTCGAAAAATTCTTGGTAAAACACTACTGACACCAAGATAGTTCAGCATAAATCAACAAACACTATATAAATTTCGTTCGATGTGAAAAATACAGTATCTCTCAGACACTTGGTAAGTTAACAAAACATAAACACGTTTTTTGATGTGTCTGAAACAAACGTTTGATCAAAAAACTGATTTCCTGAAGCATCGCATGAACACAAAACGAACCAATGGCCATTACCATTCTTACATTTTCCGAAAAATCGCACTGTGTTTAATAAGAGCTCCCGCTATGAATTTTAATTTGCTGAATTCGATGTAAAAGCGAGTGAATATGACGTCATATTGACAAAATCGTACTAAAATATATCAGTTTTATATAGATTCTAAAGCTCATGACGTCACTGACAGCTCCTAACAAACCATACCCGTGCATTTCCCGTGCTTTTTTTCTGGAACTAACTCCTTCACACTGTAGAAAAATTTCCCAGAAATCTGTTGCTTGTTTGAAGCAATTCTACCATGTGGCATGATACTTTTGGGGTCCATATGAGAATGAATCCTGTTTTTTTTTTTTTTTTTTTTTAATATAACATCATTTTCACCATCAGAACCATTCATTCCTTTCGATATTAAAGCGTAATTTAAGAAATTGTTTTAAAATTCCCGAGTTTTATTAAATATTAATTTTAATTAATTGGAAATTAAGTAATTTTCAGCAATATTTTATTTTGTGTATATCAAGGATTTTTAAGTAAATAGCAAGGGTTCAGTCTTTTTATGTGTAGGAATAGGGATCAGGAATATGTCCTCATCACTGACACATTTATAGTAAAATATTTTAATTCATGGATGAAAATGCATCGTTTATTTTCCGAATGACGTCATTATTTTCATCGGAAACATTTGGTTTTCCCCATTGCTTACTATGAAAGATTATTCACAGTCATTTTATTTACACAGATTACTTAATATTATTTCTCAATAAATAATCTGTGTTCTGCTCTTACATGATTAGTGCATAATTAAACGGAATCGTTTTAATACGTTTACATTTTATGAAATCATTGAAAATTTTCTTTTAAATATGACTTGAGTTTAAGGGGTGAAATCACGCTTCGGATTGGTGAAATGTAATAAGGCAAATTAATCGAGTTACTGCAGTTGTTGCCAAACGGCAAGCAACAAATTCAGCCCTGTTTTAGCGCTACGCAAGATATATATATATATAGATTGTTTTTTTTTGTGTTTAAATGTTAAAAAATACATATTTGTTTATAAAGTTTGCAGTGTTAATTTATTAGCAGATGCTATTGCAAGGGGATTTTAATAAAAATGTATTCATTTACACATAAAATGTATTCATTTTATATGAAACTAAGTGAATGGACCAAAGAAGCCCCCAGCAGGGTCTACTTTGTTCCAAAATTTTAAAAATAGTTAAAAAATGAAAAATTTCCTCTTTAAAACCATACAGCTTGCTTCCTTGTTTCATGCTAATTGTTTACAACTCCATTCAGACGTTCAAAAATCATACATAATATTTTCTAATAATGGAAACGTCAGTGGAACCAGGAAAAAGTGGCCCAAAGTAGCCCCGGTTCACGGTATATTAAAGGTTCAGCTATAAATGGCGAGTTCCGAAACGACTCGCTACACTCCAAATAAAGTTTTTTGGGGTTCGAGTCGGATGTAACTCTCATGTAGAAGAATACTTCCACAACCAATTCTTCCAGCAACTAGTGGCACAAATAAATTGTGTATTATGAGAAAGAGCAAAAAATCAGCTAATGACTTCCAAACCGTACATAGTCAGATTTTTTTTTATTCATTCATAGTCGCTTTGTGGAGGTCTTTTTTTAGACATATTAAATTTTGTATGTAGATTGAAAAAAGATATCGACATAAGAAATAATAACTATTTTATCACAGATAAAAAGTAATATAGATAATGAAAAAAGCAAAAACAGATTTGTATTCGATTTCTTCAAGTATAACGCAGTTGTCGAAACCTAAAAAAACACTATTAAATTCCACAAAAAATATGCTATATTTTTGCGTAGAAGAGAACATCTATCTAGAATAAACATCCTTAAAATATTTTTTAAAAGAACGAAGCTTACCTAATGCAGGCTTTATCATCGGTTCATAAGATTTCCAAACCGCATCTATGCTGTTGTCGGATTCGACGAAGATTATCGCCATGGCAGCGCGGAAAACGTCTGAAAGAGTTCTATAAACGTCTTCCTCCACGTCAGGGTGTTCGGTAGTAGGAGACACATATCCATTTAACTGAAAAACAATTGGAAAAAAAATATTGTAATACAGATAAAAGTTATGTAGGAAAAAAATTATTATTATTACAGTTTATATGAATCTAAGACGCATCTTACTTTTTATTCGCGAAAATATCGATTTGTTTAAAATAAACTCCTATGCAAAATTCAAAGAAAGAAAATACTAAAGAAAGTCAGTAAGTAGGTCACAAACTGATATGAGAAAGCGGAAATTAGTAGTAAATTTTTTCCAAATATGCCAACAGGTGGCAGCATAATCCAACTATAACACGTTAATTTCAAATTTACGAGACAGCAGTTGTACAAGATGAGAAGGGTCGTTCAAAAGTTGTTGACGAAGAGCGAAGTGGTCGCCCACTTGAGACTGCGACAGAAGAATCAGTGTGGAAGGTTGGGGAAATGGTTGCTATGCTGTCTATTGTTGTTCGCATGTCAGCTCTAACCATTTCCTCAACCTTCCTGATTCTTCTGTCGCAATCTCAACTGGACGACCACTTCGCTCTCCGTCAACAACTTCGTCAACCCTGCTCATCTTGTACAACTGATGTCTCGTAAACTCGAAATTAACATCGCATAGTTGGATTATGCTGAAACCTATTGGCATATTTGGAAACAATTTACTACTGATTTCCGAACTCTTATGTCAGTTTGCGGCCTACTTACTAAATTTCCCTCGTATTTGGAAATTTACGGAATTCCAATTATATGTATTGTCCACATTATTCTAAATTAGTATCGATACCTCTGTCTACATCATTCGAAACTTTCTAATAAAGAGCAAAATCTTGTCTTAGATTCGAGTAAATACATTATTATTATTATTAGTTTATTATTACTAAATAGATTGTTATTTTTTTTTCGTAAAAATAAAAACATTTTATCACACATATTTATCAAAATTCTGGAAAAGGTAAAATGCCAAATTGTGATATTGCGGCTATAATTTTTTATAATGAAACGAGGGATTTTTCTTTCAAATGATAGGGACTATTTAACGTGAGTTTTTCAATGATTGGAATCTATTAAATGTTTCATAAAGGATAGAAGTATCTCTGAATTTATTATTCTTTTATTTCCCCGGCTATTACTATTTTTTTAAGTAAAATTTTAATTTAACTTAAGTGTTCTAAGTTGAGGGATACAAATCGATTTTTTGACATAAAAATATATTTAACAGGAATTACGGCGATAAAAAAAGAAAAATAGAAGAAACAAATTGAGTATCATTTACCGAAAAGAAATAATAAAACTGCGATTATCTTAAAAGCAATAGGAAAATAATAATTCCACCGAAGCATGTTAGGCAATAATGAAAAAAAAAGAAACAAGCAAGCAAATAAATAAATAAATAAATTCATATATCAAGCATATATTACATTAGTCTACATCATTTTCGGAACAGAAAAATGCATGAGTGTCTTGTAAAGCATTTTTAATGCTGAAAATAAAATGTTAACAAAAATGCTTGATTATGTCACGCTTTCTAATTATTTAACTTTCACAATCCTTATTACACCACTTTTAGTGCATAACAGAACGATTGTTATGTTACAAAATAACGAGTTATTTACATGGCGCCAATAAATAATGACTCATTACCCGGCAATTAATGTATAATCCACATTGTACCATAAAGTAATGCTGTAACTACTAAGTCATCCCTGGAAACCTGTTGGAAGTCAAACACTCCATCAATGCAGTTAAAGCCATTGACGGGTGTAATTGTGTGTTATAACCCGAATTAAATTCTACAATTCAGAATATCTGATATGTGTTTCAATTAGGCAAGTTCATCAATTAGTCACTTTTTAAATTTTATACTTTTCGAGCATTTTCTCAAGGTTGCATAGGAAAAAATAGGAAACGTGATGTTGAAAATTTGACTTCATTTTCAGATTCAGTGTCGACAGAAACTTCAGTTAATATGGCTTCTGTTCCGAAAATTGTTTTTCAATTTATTTAGATGTTAAATTCCAATATTTTCAGAACATTCTGATGTAATTTTTCCTTGACATACCCATTAGAATAGAAGTTTTGGCTTTTAGAATTATATTCGCTCAATAGCTGAAGTGGCGTTTCCGAAACTTTGAAGTCATTTTTCTTCAAATGAGGTTTTTGGGCATAATACGCTGGATGTCTCAAAAACTTTTTCATGAAATTTTCAAAACATATGTTTCATGTTAGTCTGCATAAACTTAACCTAAAATTTTCTTTTTAATGTTAAAAAATATATATTTTTTTAGGTGATTATTACTGTTGAAATTTTCAAAATTTTGTATCAGCTAAATACAACTTGGTATTAAAAATGTAAAAATGCTTTAAATACAAATTTAGTTAGGTTCAGGGCAATTATTATAGTCTAAAGTATAATTAGACAACAAAAAATTCATTCTAGTTGCAAAATTTATTTCGTAATCCTGCGAGTAAGCTGTTATACCAATTTTCTGCTCGGCAAATGTCTGACAATTTCGAACTTCTCTATAAATACTAATTATGAATCTTGCAATTTTAAATATATGAAATGAAAGGACGCTCTTAAATCTTTCATCCTAATAAAAAATGTGTTTAAAAAGCATTTTAAGATATTAAATGTTGAAAATGGTCTCTCCCCCACCCCCCCCCCTGCCAATTTTAAGAGTACTGAGATCCCTTAATAGATATATGCTTCTCGTTATTCCTAGAAAATTAAATTCACATAGTGCAAACATGAAATTCAACATTTTATATCGAAAGCAGAATTTTATTATATTTAAGAACTTATAAAACCACACCAAAAATTATTTTAAAGAACAACTGATCGTAGATAATAATGAATTTTAATTCTCAATGACACCTGTATAGATAATAATAGATCCATTATGGCAGATATTCAGAATTAAACATGAAAACAATTTCAATTAAAAGTTAGTTTAAACTGTAAATTTTAAATGAGATTTTAATGTTTTGCATATATGAACAGTATAGGGTAAATATAACAAATAATATACTAGTATGATATTTTGATAAACCATTTAAAGATATGCAAAATGACAGTAATAAAAGATACACGAATGAATGCCAAAAAAAAAAAAAATGCATAATTAGTGTTTTAAATCCGAAATCTTACTTTGAATACTTCAAAGAAACTACTTTTTTTCAATATATCTATCTGTTTTCTGAGTTTAGCATCTTGGAAGTTTTCATGGAATCCTTGTTTGAGAGCTAACATAGTTATCATTCTTTTGCTGGTAATTTCGGCTCTTATGTTAGTGATTTCGGAAGGATTCAGCTCCCTTTGATCTTCGAAGATCACCCTGGTTACCAAATATTCTATGATGACGTTTCCAAGGGAGCATAGCTTGTGAAAATCATACTTGTAGTTTTTTTGTATCACAGCTAGATCTTCCGTGGGTGTTTTACAGTCGATCAGAAGATCCCTGGGGTACTTTGGCCACTTTTTGAAATCTTGAACAGTCGCTTGGTTTCCTTCTTTTACGGGCAAGGGATCGAGGCCGATCCAGTCCATATATATCAGCGCACCCCTTTGACCGCTTGCGAGGAGGAAGGTGCCGATCAAGGCCTGCACGGTGTCGGCGATGCATTTGTCGCAAAGTTTTTTTTTAAATACTCTGTGGCTTGCTGGTGTGTAGCAAGGTGGTGTCCATGCGGCCTCTACAAATGGAGACCCAATCAGGAGTCCCGGAAGCTCTTTGGCTTCCGCCAATTCATATAGGTTCAAGTTTTTAACGATGTTAATTTTCTTCTCGTGCAGTTGATATACTTCACTTTTCTGCATTTGCAAGCAGAGTTTTAAAACTATTGCAAATTCTAGAAATGCATCGCCAATAACTTCAAGCCGCTCGTTATTGATCACATCTTTTGCGTTGTGTAAAGTGAGGGCTTGAAGTATCATACCGGGGTCTGGCCCAGGATTCACTTCGGAATCGACTTCCCTGCAGAAGCTATGTATGTCGTTTCCACTCGTTATGATGTCTTCGCAGGGAAGCCTAGGCACTTCAGACAAATTATGCAGTTGTCTTTGCACTTTATCGCTCCCGCATAGATCTAATAGCGGCCAGGGGTGCTTTTCTTCACTAGTATTTTTGAAACCTTGATATTTTATTTTCTGTCGAAGTTCTTCCGCTAGGAGAAGACATTCGATTCTGTAAACTGAAATTGGCAACAACTGCGCTTTATTACACTCCCCATACAGTGAGTACTTTTCAAAATATAACCAGTCGATACTACCTAAAAAAGTAAAAAAAAAAAAAAAAAAAAAAAAAAAAAAAAAAAAAAAAACTTTATCAGTATTATTCATTACAAACTCATTAAAACACAACTAATTACGTAACTATTTTCAGCTCAAAGAAAAGAACAAAAATACATATTAAGACAAATAATTTTAATTTATAAATAAATTCTAACGTTTAAAATACTATTATTATTTGGTACTACTTAGTTATCACGTCGACCAATTTCGCCAAGTTATATAAATCACCAAACCACTCGCCAAATTATACAATTGGATATAATTTTTATTTTAAATAACAAACGAACAAATAAATTAGCATAACATTAATAAAAATACAAATAAAACGTCAAAATAAAAATCACTTAATGACGTAAAATCGTGTAACTTGCTTAAAGTCAAGGGAATGTGACATTTACGATCAACTATTGTTGGCATTTAATCTTATAGTGTGACGATAGATTTTTGGTTGACGGGATAACTAAGTAGTACCTATTATTTGTTACGTGGGATTATAAATATTCTCAACTATAACTTAGCAATAAACTTGACAGATTCAAGGGTTTAATTAATCGATATACAATATTATATGTAGTAAAAAGCACAACACGAGAAGTGTGAAAAAAGAGTAAGATATGAGATAACTGCTCGTGTGAAAAATAAATATTACCAAGAGAGATATTTAGAGTTCCATAGTTTGGATATCAAGAAAAAGTGAAAAAGCTGTCCATAGCCGAAAAGAAAGCTTAAGCAAGAAGTCTAGGTGATTTCTTCTATTTATATTTACCAATGTGCAAATTGTCTACTTTTTCAATAATGTTATTGAATTTCCATGACTTATATTTGATCGTGTAAGTAATAAATTTAGCATATACTTGAAAAACTGATGGGTGAGTTCATTTATAGCTAGCTATAAGCTAATAGATTATTTAGGTTGGTAAAATAATAGACCCTATAATTATTATTTCAAAGCAGTGAATGTGTGAGTAGCCCTCCCCCCCCCCCCCTAAAAAAGGGCCACCCAGCTTTTTGTTTTTAAAACCTTTGTAAAACCAGCTTAAATTAAAAAAAATAGGCTTTAATTGAAAAATAGGCAGTTTATAGCCTGTTAAAATTAAATTAAATTTATCTTAGATACATTCATAATTTTTTTTTTACTAAAAAGTTTATAAATTTCTAGTAAAAATTACCAAGTAAATTAAGTCTTTATGGCGACTAAAAAAATTCTATAAAGCGGTAGATGTAAAGAAAAAGTATGTACACATTGAGAAGAATATACAGGGTGCGTCAGGTATTTGAGAACACGTGTTATAGATGAAATATCACCCGTATATCACAGTTACAAATCTTTTTTTGTTACATGTATACACGTCAGAACCTAAACTAACTGAAGATATCAAGAATCATGGTACCATTGGCTCATCGGTCACAAGAACATTTTGATTTAGAGATTACCACATTTTTGAAGCTCGCCCGGTCAGACATCTTTAATGTAAGGAGAGAATTGAAGGATGTCAAGTTTCATGCAGGAAACGACATTGCCAGCAATATGAAATCATCAAGACACCGGAATTCACCAGTCAAGTCGATGAAAATCCTGCGAAGTCGACGAGGGCACTCGCAAGGGAGATGCAGGTTGATGAGGCCACAATCTGATGTGTGATTCATGAATGATGAGGACATTCCTTAGAGGTCGTACGTGATGAGGAGTGTGTAATTCTTGCCCAAGAGAATCAGGGATAACCGCCTGACCAGAGACAAGTGCCCAACTGACAAGCTGAAACATCAAAAGAACACAAAAATGCTCTTGTTTTTTTCCAAAGAGAAAAACTTTGCCCAAATCCAGAAATGAAACCGCAAAAAGATCGGTGATGGTGTAAAATCGTCGAAGAGGTTCTGACCAACATGTGCAGAACATTTTTTATCTCACTGGCGATTCTGAGAAGCGAGGACGATCTGATGTCTTCACATGGCATTCAAGGTGCCAGAGTCACGCCGTTGCTTATACCGAGGTGTTAAAGCACTAAATTATTTCTCTAACACGTTGGAGGCTGTACGTTTTTTAACTAGACTGTGTACTATCTCATACAGCCCATACAAACCAAAAATAGATCGCCAAAACATTTATGACACTATCAATCTCAATTTGTTGCTCCCCCCCCCCCAGCTGCCCAGCTATTGACCCAATGGTCTATTACTTATGTGGCGTAGTTGAGAGACTCCAATAAGTCATCCACACAACAGTGTTGAGGCTGTCAAGGCAACCGTTGTGTATGCAGCGGCAAATGTTCCCAACACTCATCTGATCATTAACTGCAGTCAGTTTTGACAGCCTGTAGAGGTGGTTATTGCAACTAACAGTAGTTTCAATGAATGAGATCATCCAGTGTGTATGTGGTCACTTGTACAAACCGTTAAAATAAAAATAATGCTCTATCTCTCGTATATATTCCTGTTTGAAAGCATACATTGATTTGTTTTCAAATACCTAACACATCCTGTATGTTAGACACCGACATAATGTTTTCAAACGCCTACATTACTCTGCATATACTATACATTTTAAAGGGTATATGTACTTAAAAAGTGATTAAGGACAGCTCAAAAAAGAAGAAATCAATTTTACTACTAATATGAAAAACATTTATTTATATATCACTTTTTACCTTTTATATGATTGAAGCAAAATGATTTCTACCCTATATTATAAAATCCTAATGAAACGAATTTATGAAATGATTTTACGAAGCGACTGATTAAACGGCTGATTACGTTTCACAGCTATTTCTCCTAAAATATGAAATGTTTGGTGGGGAAACTAACACTAATTATCCGTATCGATACACAGGTGTCAAAAGTTGTATTAGAATTTTAAAATTTTAATCAATTTTCGAGATGTTAATTTTTTTCCAATTTTAACGACATTTCTGTAATGATGGCAACTAAAAAACTCCATTTTTCTTGAAAGAAAGAGAAAAAATGAAAAAGGTAGGGACTATTAGATTTCTTCTTTTTCGTCATTTCAAATTGAAATTGAAATTATATTTTATTTCAATCGATAGCGAAGACAATATTGTGATTAAATTACATTTTCCAGGAAAATTTGAAAAAAATAAAAGCTTTTTTTCACATTCCAATCGTCAGGAATCCGTCTATTTAAGAAAACAAAAAAATCGTCATTTTCAACTTTGACATAAATTCCATAGACATAACAACTCAAGTGACCTCACAGTGAAAAAATGTGAAAAGAGAAAGTAAGAAATAAATTCTTAGCCCATCGCTTACTGATATGAAAGATCTCAAACAGTTACAAACGTATGTGGAAGAGGCAATATGGATCGGAATCTTATGACTCCAAGTGCAGATGAGAAAAGTACTGTTTTCGTAAAATATGATCGTACGTGATTTTACATTGCTTTTAAAAAATCTGTGGTCTATAAATATGTTTTTAGGTAGTATTATTATGATTATGAGATTTTTACTCTTTATATTTTGAACGAACATTGCGTCACAACTTTTACATATTTTAATGATAAATATTTTTATTTATGTCTTTTAACTATGTTATTGGTGGCCGCCCCTCCGGGGGTTCCGACCCGACCCCTTGAGTGGGGGAGGTGACCGGAAGCCCGGCCGAGTTCGTTGTGTACGAATGCGAGGGGGCCGGATGGGGACGAATCGCCACCTCCTCGAGAGACCTGCGGTCGACAGGCCAAAGGTCCGGTGGCCACGGGTAACGGACGTTGTGCATGGGACGTGAATTCTTCGGGCTTATAATATGCGCGTACCCCCGGCAGCCAGGTTCTCTGGCCAAGCCGGATAGCGACGGTCCATAGGTCGATCCCGGTGCCCGTCTTAGGGCCGGATGGTGTCGCCGGGCAAAGGCTAGCTAAGGCGATAGGACCCCATCCACCAATTGACTAAGAGGGAGTCTGAGGTGTGAGTGAGGGCTTTGTAGTGGAAAGTCCTTTGTGCTCGCTAGTGACGACCGGGCTCGCGGGAACGCCATGCAGGGACTCCCGGAGCAACCGAAGGGCGAGGGTTTCGGACAGCGCCCAGGTTACTTTTTGACTTGGGTGGCTCATCCCTCCAAGGACCTCAGCTGAAGCAGTTGTGAGACGACCCTAAGGTGGGTAGGGTTTGGCGGTGCCCCCGTCGACCAAGGAGCGGTAGCGTGGGGAGGCCAGTATGGCTCTGGTTGCTCCATGTCGTGTCGTTACCCTTGGGAGGGGGTCGGCCGGCAGGTCCACCATCGAACGCTGTCCCCGCGGGGAAACGGGCCGGAGACTCGCCGGTAACGCGGCGGCTCATCGTGCCTCAGAGGAACTCTTGGTCCGATCCAGGTCCTTCGTGTCTATGCGATACTGGAGTTTTCTTCGCCCAGTGATGAGGACCTAGAGGTGTCTACACCTAATTTTCGAACGCACTAACAAAGGTAGCGGTCGGTCACTGCACGGAGTCATGGGCCTTTGGGCCTGGGTACCCTCGACGACCGTGAGGTAAGGTAGTGCCGGGCGGGCTCTTGCCGGCCTCCGCGGGCTTCTTCGTCTTCGGACGGAGTCGAGCCGGTGGGGGCAGGCGGGACTCTGTTCCATCCAACCCCCTAGCGTGGCGGAGTCTATTCCGTCTAGGTGGAGCTTTCCGTGCCGCCTGGGGTCGCTAACGGCACCTAGTCTGCGCTATCTGGTTCCCGGCGTGATCCACGAGGGGTTCCGTCGGTCGAGTCGGGTAGTCTGGGCGAAAAGCCCGGAGCTGGGTCGCTTTACGGCCGGAGGGACTTTCCCCGTCCTCCCGGGTCTTCAAGCTAGGGGCCATTCATAACTTTCCGTCGGCTGGCCCACATAAATGTCTTTGCCGGAAAATGGTATTTGATCTTGGGGGCCTTCCGTAAAGTAACTCCGGGTCGGGAAGCCTCGGTTCAGCCCGTGGACACAGCGTCTTTATAGGCGTCTGGTTCCTGCAGGGCTTGCGGGGTCTACTGGCTCGAGAACCAAGTTTAGGGACCACTTGGTTTTTCTACCTGGGTGGTGAGGACTGTCGTAGCGGCTGTTCATCTCTTCTTGGGAATAGCCGTCGTTGTGTGCGCTGGTCAGCGCGTCGGCTTGGCCGGAGTTTGCGTGGGGTTCCGCTTTGTCGGGGCTTGTCTGGCGGCGGACTTCGGGACGCGCCGCGGGGCTTGTCTTGCGGGTAGTTCCCTGCGTAGACGTATGGGCTTGCAAGAGCCTGGGACCGGAAGACGGTCCCCTTTTTGGGGGACGCCCCCCGTCTTAACTATGTTATTGTGAGTTTTTAACACGTTTTTAACTTTGCATGTTATGACACTATTATTACATTAAATTGATTGTTTTATTTTATTGTTTTTATCACATGTTTTTAACTGTAATTTTTTATGGTATAACCCTGTTCTTTTCTTAACTTGGTCTTGGCACAGCATGTCCCTAAAGGGACTTTTTGGAAATAAATCTCCATCAACCAACCAACCATAGACGTAAAAAATAAAATAAAACTCCATTTTGGGGGGTAAAAAAGTGGGAAAAGAGATAATGAAAGGTGTTATTAGGTGTCTTATTTATCGTCATTTTCAAATTGGAAAAAAAAGTAAAACTATTAAAAATAGAAAGAAAATGTTACGTACACTCTAAATAAAAAGGAGAGTGAATAGTCACTCTATCGCAGAGTCAAAATATGCCCAACCTCTTCAGAGTGACTATTCACTCTGAGCAAAAGTGAAATTTTTGACTCTCTGAAAGAGTGAATAGTCACTCCTGCGAAGTGAAAATTATCTCTAAACAGGGGTGGATAATCACTCTTTCAGAGGAGTGACTATTCACTCTTGCTAAAGGAGTGCGGTTTTTCACCCCTGGTAGGAGTGAATAGTCACTCTTTCATAGAAGTGAATGTTCATTTTTTATGGAGTCAATTCTTTTTTTATTTTTCTTTTATGGGCATTTAAAAAAAAAAATCACATATTTTACAGCATGCAATGAAAATAGATACAAGCGTGGTAAAGAGTGGAATAAAATACTTTATCAGCAATATTTATTTAATTCATAGTTTGTAATACTAATTGAACTTTTAAGGAAAAAATCAGTTAAAGTTACATATGAATTTAATTTAGATTACTGACAGAAATAAACTAATATATTTTATTCCAATTTTATCCTTTGTGTTTGCTTTTATTGCATACCCTATAAAAATATTACTTTTAAAGTTTTATAAATAACTTTTTAATAGGTTGATATATATTTAACAATGTTTGATGTCATTTTAATTATTGGTTTTAAATGTAAATTCCCATCTTTTTACCGTACTTTTTCCGTAAATTATTGCTACTTTTGCAAAGTCCTATTGTTCTAAAATATTTTTCATTTTTTTACTTAAAAACAATGCTTATAAACTTACATATTTTTTTAAAAATGAGTTCTAAGTATGATTTAAATATTAAGAATGTGTATTTTTTTCCGCTGTGATTTGCTTTTGTTTTATTTAATATGATCATGTAGTCTAAATTTTAAGTTCTCTGGAATATGTACATATATATTTTTAAACATATTCCTTAACTTAATCATGATTTCTAATTTTGGCCCATTATTGTTGAAAACAATACTTATTAATGAAACGACACGGTAAGTCATATTTAATTTAATTTTTTTATTCCCGTAGATATTGTATTTTGGGAATATGAGCAAAATAGATTTGATATGTTTTATAGGAAAAGATTGACCTAGGAAATAGAAAAAAATAAATATAAAAATAAACACATTACATTTATTTGTATCTGTATAAATTTTAATAAAAATAAAGTGAATGACTGCATATAAAGTTCTTATTGTTTGAAAAACATTTTAATGTAAAAAAGTAGTTATTTAATCTCTTTAAAAAAATATTCAGTCCTAAATTATGTAAGAAAATATGAACTTTAAAAAAAATATACTAAACCTGTCGTATCGATAAACTTCAAAACAGGCATAAAAAACATCCTATTTCAATGCTTAAACATCATGTTTTATTTTTTAGTGCCAAAAATTACGTGCATCAAAAACGTAGAAAATGCGTTTAAATTTAAGGAAATTTAATAACTGATGCAGAATGTCTATAATTATTTTTTTTTATATTACTCAGTCTCGAAATTTTAAAATCATAACCCGCAGAAAAATGTTTAGGTACAATTTAAAAAAATTAATATACGGTAAAACCTCCCTAAAACGACCACGTACATTTCCAATAAGAATTGGTCTCTCCGAGAGGTGGTCTCTTAATGGAGGTCATGTTTAAATCTAGATTTTAATTGTTGAAAAATGGTAACAATGTTACTTAAATTTATTTTTCACACTAGGAAAAAATATAAAAATTTAAGTATCAAAATTAAAGTTAAGTACAGAAGTAAGAATTACTGCAGAGTTTTAAAAATGAACACATTGAGTTTTGCTTTAATTTTACAGTTTTATATTTTATAATTTTTATTTCCAAGTCCTTTCGAAGTTCAGTAAATAAATGCATTTTTTTGTGGACGGCAACAAAAGATGACGATTTCATTACTTTATCTATTTCTTTGAGAGTTTTCCGACACAACAGGGCAGATGAGTTTATTAACCGCCAGTCTTAATTTGTAATCAGAGTTAAATTCATTGCCTAAAAAGGTACAAAGGGGTTTAAACACTTAAAAGTTACCGGGATAAAAAAAAAAAATCTAAACTTAGTTTAGAAGTTTGATGAATAATGCACTCTCCGGAATTATTTTTTTAATAAAACCTTCTTCAAGCGACCAGGAAAAAACGGAATTTATTTCATTTTCTTCAAAGAAATCGGTCTCTCATGGAGGGTGTTCAACTGGGATGGTCTCTGAATGGAGGTCAAATTAGTATTGAGCCTATGGGAATAAATTTCGTTCCATGAAAAAATGGTCGTTGAGGGAGGTGGTCGCCTAATAGAGTTGATCGCACAGGGAGGTTTCACTGTACCAACCTTTTCGTAATATCATAAACATCAAATATCATATTTAACTCCGAAACAATAATAAATACTCTTAACTGTATATAATCCGAAATCAAAATTAAACAAAAAAAAATCTCATAGAGCGGCAAATTAATGTTTTCGAATGACGTGTCTCCTACGATTGAGAAAATCTAGCTTCGCTTATGAGTCAGTCACCCTTTCAAACGAAAGAGATAAAACTTCTTTGTTTTGGTCGTTGGTAAAAGTTTTATAATTTGCAAACACAGCATTGAAAGGGAATAAAAAAATATTTTCACTCATTTTTTTTTTTTAATTCACATTTCCCGAACTAATGAAGTTTAGATTATTATTATTATTATTATTATTTGCTAAGTATTGTGCGCTTAGAGGTCTGCACGGGCCGAAATTTCCAAGGACCCGGCCCGACTCATAGAAAAGAAATTCGGCCCGGACCGTAAAAAAAAAATTGGTCCGGCCCGGTAAAAAACTTAAAAGTTCTGCCCGAGCCCAGCCCGGAAAAAAGTTAAAATCTCGGCCCGAGTGAATTTCAACAAAATATTGATTTTTTATTTTTTTTGAAGTGTTAAATATCTGGAAAATGCTATACAGTAAGATGGAATTGTATAGAAAAAAAAAATGCGTTATAGACAAGTTCCCTTCTTAGCGAGTGTAAATGTATTATATATTCTTTTCTTATGTATATTAATTATGCATGGATCAATACGTTAGTGAGTTTAAAACTGGGTTCCGTCATACGCAGGTTCTTTTCACACGTTTTACTATGTTTTAATTTAGCTATATTTTAATAAGCACAGAAATCTAGTGTTCTTTAAAAATAATAAATTTTGATGTTTAAGGGTAGAATAATGACGATTTAAAAATGTATGCATTTTTTGCAAACATTTTTGGGCCAGACCTAATTTTACTGACATTTCACTCCAAAAAGAGTGAAAAGGCCTGTCACTCTTTCAAGGGGTGAGCTTTTCACTCCTCCCAGTTTTAAAGTGTAAGAGTTAAATGATCCCGTGTTAAAAGCAGAAAATAGGGAAAATTACGTCAAAAAATTTATAACAAAAATACGGAAATTTTAAAATAATGAAATTAAGAATATTAGGAATAATAAAATAATGAATATTAGGCCATATTTAAAATGCTTAAATAACAATATTCCCAAACACTTTTGAATTGCATAATATTTGTACCCGTGAATCTTAAAAGAGGAAAAAAATGAATAAGATCCGCATAATAAATTATTTCCTGAGAAATGCATTTAATGGTGGACACTTCAGAACGATACATTTAAAACGATTTTCATTCTAGAGAATTTTTATAAGACGTCACACGGTATAAAAGTGGTGCGGTCTGCAAATTTGTTTATATATTACATCATTTCATCATGCAGCATAAATATAGGTCAATGTATGCGCAAAATGTTCGATTTATTTTGCACGAACTACTATTCGATAAAAAGATGTCAGAAAATTCGGATATTCTTATTATTAATACAAACAATATACATTGTATAAATAATATGAAAATACGCATGACGGTGTATTAAAATAGAGAAAACAAACATGAATAAGATATACCTGTCCTGAAAACATTTAAAAACCAACCAAAACATAAAATATAAGCGTAAAATTTCAGAACACAATGCTTTTCAATACCGCGGTTCTGAAAGCTATTCCCATAAGAAATAGACGGATTTTTTTAACATCTAATCTAAAGGAGTAATATTGCTCATAGCAAATAGCATCGTTATGAAAGTCAAAAAGATCGCGACACTTTTAACCTAATCATTTTATACCAGCCTGTTTTCAATGGTGTAATTGATCTTACTTATCAAATAGGCATGAGTTGTTACGACAGCGATGGATGAGGTCAGGGTAACCTAAAAATGCCCCATTCAAACGGAAAAGCATGGCAATCGGGTTACCGAAGATACCGTCGTTATAGTGATAATATCATTCAATATTCCGTAACTTGCTAATATTTTTTAAACAGGGCACATTACTATATTTTTAGAGGCTGCGAAGCATGAATGGGAGTTGGTGGGCGTAGCTGCAAGAGGCTGAGTATACAGGGTGTCCACGTATAACATGACCGACCTTTATTTTCACAACCGTTGGTCCTAGATGCATACTTACAATTACAAAAATGGTTTAAATAAGGTAAAGAATTATTTTTAAAGCGATTTGCGTCAAGAAAAACATTTATTTAAAAATTACGAAATTTAAATTTTTATACGCTCCCCCGGTCCTATAAGTGATATTTACTAAAAAATTACTGTGGCACTAAAAAGTAAGACAAAAAAAGTCCCATTCATCTAACATTAAAATTGACCGAGTTATGAAACTTTGAAATGCATGACTTATACCACTTTTTTGCATATCAAAACAGATGATTTCGGCCATGCTTTCAGGGGTCGTGTATAAAGTACTTAAACGTATTTCACGATATCTGCGCTTTGAAAGAAATCGTACAAATATTACGATTAACTTTTATTAGTTAAGTTTCAGATTAGTTAAAATAATTATATTTTAACATATGTTTTATTTTGTAAGGATTTGAGGCTATGATTTCTTTTAACTAAAATTATGTTATTTTCATAAGGTTAAAACCTTAACTCTCAATGATCGTCTTTCCAGTTTAAAATTTGTATCCGAACTTTAACTGACTTTCAAATGTCCGATCTAAGTTAAATTTTATATACTGACTTAAATCCGATGATAATGCAATATTATTATGATTTTCGACGCTTACCATCTTATACATACTTATATTAGAGGATAACACAAAAAAATTCCGATAGATTACCGTCAAGAAGTTTAAGAAAGTGTTTTAGATTAGATAACATTAACCTGCGATGGTTGTGTTTTTTAACTTTTATAATTACATTTTATGTTTTTTTAATGCTGAATCAAAAAATTACCTTCACTTTTTACAATCATGTCAAGATTTTTGCGCAAATCGTAAATTTCAAGGTTAAAAAAATACCGAAAAATCTGATACTATAAAATAGATGTAAGACTTTTATGTTCAGTTTAATTTTATTTAATTCAATAATTTATTAGAATTTTTGGCTTATACAGGGTTTCTTATAGCTAAACAGCTCGGGAGTCCAATGAGGTTGGGAGGGGAGGTAGGGATCAATTTTAACTTTTAGCTTTTTAACTTTGAAATTTGCGATTTGAGAAAATTCCTGACGTGATGGTTTAAAATGAAGGTCATTTTCGGATTCAGTGCTAAAAATACATAAGAATCAATTTTCAAAAGCTAAAAAACATGCCACAACCCAAAATTTGAAAGACAGCGTTTTATCTAACAGCAGTTTAAAATATGTATCATTTTGTAAAGAATTGAGGCTGTTGTTTTTTATCCTTTTAGTTAACAAAAAATCTGTTATTTTTATCCTCTTATAATGTTCAGTACAAATTGTACATTTTGTAGTAATATGTCAGAATGATTAAAGATTTCAAATTTATATTGCAATGCTAATTTTACTCTCTATCATATCTTTAATATATCTGACGAAATTATATTTCTACTAAATTTGCGAATGACCCCTAATATGCAGCAAAAAATATACTCCAACTTTAAACAGTTATTACTCGGTCAATTTTAATCGTAAAATAACGGGACTTTTTTTGCCTTACTTGCCAGTGTAACTGGGAAATTTTACTAAATATAACTTATAGGACCGGAGAACCGTATAAAATATATATATACATATATTATTCTAACGAAATTATCTGACAATAGTTGCGATCAACCACATGTAGTAAACAGTAGATTTTCATGACTAATACAAATGATATATTTTATTGATATATAGTATACACAGGCTTGTTTCTTTCCTTTTTTGTTTATTATTATTGCCCATTTAGCTTTTAAGTATCCTATTCTAAATTCTAGACAATCCTACCAAGAAAAAAATCCTTTCAAATGTTGAGAAGTTCATTGTTGAAAAGGGAACGGGGAAGAAGATAATATTTGAGTATATTTTGGGTTTCTAAGTTTAGAACAAACGAGAAAAATAAATTTAAAATTTGTTCTGGAAACAAAATTTGTTAAAATAAAATTTTGAAAAGCCTATTGCTACTCTAAAGAATTATGCTTTTGTTATTCTTAATGTTTTTTCATTGGAGCAATATAGTTCTCTATTAAATGACTTTACACATGGTTTTAAAAAAATATGAAAAAAAAATTGAAAAACTTTTTGCTACTTGAAAGAATTATTCATAGTTTTGTTAATCTTAATGGTGTTTTCAACGGAGGAATATAGTTCTCTATTAAACACATGGTTTAGAAAAACTATGAAAATTTTTTTGAAAAGCTTTTTGCTACTCGAAAGAATAATTCATGCTATATTTATGATGTATTATTAATGATGTTTTCGAAGGAGCAGTATCTATTATTAAATGACTTTACACACAAATTCAGGACTAAAATTTTGAAAAACTTTTCGCTACTCGAAAGAATTATTCATTAGAGTCAAAACACTGTTTTAAACACTAGTGTCATGAAGGAAATTTTCACCTTGTTATTAATAAACTTTATAATATAATTATAACTACTTAAAAGGTGACACAAACATATAAAAATATTATTTAATGCAATCCGAGATCTTTAGAACACACACGCGTTCATTTTCAAAGAGAAAAAAGATGACTGACTGAATAGAAATACATTTTAAAAACAAAAACAAAAATAGTACGCATGCGCAAGCGGAGTTTAGGCCATTTCTCTGCAGAGGGGTGAAAAGATCAGATCATATTATCAGGAGGAATATTATAGGAAAGGACATCGTTACAAACATTATCACATCTCAGTAAGATTTCAATGGATTCACGGATTATTGACGAGTAGTGGTTAGACGTTGAAATGATAATTTTAGCTTTTTCGAAGTTTATCTTAATATTTTCTTTTTGATGCAATATAGATAAAGCTGTATTTGGTTTGTTAAACTTGATATCAGAAATGTGCTCTTTTAATCTTTCCTTAAATTTTCGAGATGCCGTACCGATATATAATAAACTCTTATGCTGTTCTGTGCTGAATGGGATGATGTAAACTCCTGCTTTTTCATAATCGGGAATAGGATCAATTTTACTGTGAATCAATTCTTTCAGTTTTGTTGGAGGTTTAGCTATTAAATTAATGTTATATTTTAGTAATGCATATCTCAATCTCTCATAAAGCTGTGGGATATAATTAAATGTGCAATAAATAGACTTGCTCAAACTTAATTATTTCTTCTGCCTTGGTTGTTTTGCTTGATTAACTAATTTATTAATGTGTTGAGGAGGGAAGCCATTCTCAATAGCAATTTGTTTTATTATACTAATCTCGTTTTCTAGGTATTCACCACTGCAAATTTCGAAGGCACGTTTAACGTAAAACCTGTAGGCTGCAATTTTATATGAAAATGGTGAGTTACAATCAAAAGGAATAGTGCTGTTAGATCTGCATTGTTTTTTATAAATAGTACACTCCAATTTATTTTTATAACTATTCTTTATTAATTTAATATCAAGGAAGGGTAAAATACCCTCTTTCTTAATTTCTAACGTAAACTTTATCTTTGTATCCAACTCATTAAGTTTTAACAGGAAATTATTTAAAGACTGCAAATCATGATCCCAAATTATGAAAATGTCATCTACATATCTTATCCAAATTGATTTCAAAATCTTCCATAATCTCTGTTTCTAAGGGTCCCTTAGAGCATGTTTCCATTGCCACGAGTTTCTATTGCCAGAAGCTCGTTTCCATTGCCACGAGACTTTAGACTCATCTGTCACGACTCCTTCTTCATCCGATTCTACCTCCTGAATCTAGGCTTCTTGTGGATTAAAAACATATTGCATAATCAGTGCGTCACTGATTTCTTCGACCATTGGCACGCTGTCGTCGATTTCAATCCATTCTATAACTTCCTCACGGGTATATCTCTGAAAGGGTTGTTTGGCACGGCTTCTATCAAATCTAGCACTATATTTTGGTCATCACTTCGAACATTTGAATTTTGATCATCATCTTCACCATTAGGCCACAATTTGAGTCACGATAAACACAGAGCGAACTAAACTAAGCACACAGTAGCGCGACCTAGTGGTCAAGGTCAAGAGACGCCTGAATACTGAGTGAACTGCTCGCAACCTAGTCATTCCAGTCAAGAGAGATCATAAAAACAAAACACGGGCTAGCGTGCCGGATTATAGAATGTGCCGAAGCACAGAATGCCGGATGAAAGAGCTTTTACTGTATATCTAAGTTGGCTTTATTTAGAACAATTTGTATTTGGTCGCCAATTTGGCGAAATCTTTAAGTGCCCGCAATTTAAAAACAAAATGAGGGTTGAAGATAACCAATGAACTTGGTAGAAAGTCTTGCCCGCATACTCAGTCACATCTAAATCACTTAATATATACGAGTGCTGCCGTATAACAAAAATCACATTGTTTCAAAATGTCAGAAAGCCTAGATTTTCACCTAGATGATATCTCAGCCATTTTTTTAAATAGAAAAAAGTGCTCTCAAATCCTTGACTCATACTCGAACATTTAAAAATAAAAGCTTTTCCAGTTTTTTTTTTAAGTGGTTGCCATTTTGAAATAAAATGGTAGATGGCTAACGAACTTTGTTGAGACTTAGTTATCTCCAGTATACATGTTTAGTCGCATCCAAATCGATTAATAAATACGCGTGCTATCGCAAAATAAATATCAGATTGTTTAAAAATTTCTGCCATCCTAAAAAATTCAAAATACTGTATCTCAGACATTTTTTGAGGTAAAGACTAAATAAAAGATGTTTTGGAACTCTTCTATCAAGGTCAAACACTCAAGAATTTTTTTTTCTCAAGTTCTATTTTTTTTTTTACTTCTTTTTACATTTATTTTTTTAAAAATTAAAATGGCCACCATTTTATGGCCATCAACTCGGTCGAGACATCGGTATGTACCATACACACGCTGTCACATCCAAATTGGTTCATAAATAAGTGTTATCGCATGACAAGTATCAGATTGTTTCAAAATATCAGCCACCCTAGAAATTCAAACTGCTATATCTCAGCCATTTTTTTAAATAAAGACAAAACAAAAACTTTTCTGGAATCCTTGCATCACGATCAAACAGTAAAAAAGAAAAAAAAATTCAGTTTCTAATTTTTCTTTACTTCTTTTTACATTTTAATTTTTTTTAAATTTAAATTGCCGCCAAGATGGCGGATGAAGCTGGACAACGAACTCGGTGGTGGCATTGGTATGTCCTATGCGTATTATGCACACAATAAGTCAAATCCAAATCGGTTCATAGATACAAGAGTTATAGCATGACAAAGACATATATATATATATATATATATATTACCATTAATTAAACATAACCTGCCACCGTCAATTATTATGAATTAAAGCTGTAAGTATTAAAAAAATATTATAAGAATTATTATGGAAGAAAAAAGAAAAAAGTGGACACCGACAAAAATTGAAAAGCTTATACATTGAATTACGTTATCGAGGGCACAGAATTCAATGATATAAGCAAAAAAGGTTGTTTTCTGTGGGAAAAATAAGCTAAAGCTAAAATTAATTTTCCCCTGTGCCCGAACAACCACAAAAATCAAGTGAATTGATTAAAAATGAAAGCAGAATAGAAACAAATAATATGAAATGGAAGAATCAATAAAACGTATTTAAATATTTATAGGATATAAAATAGAAATAATAAACACCATACCGATTAATATTTCAGTATTTTACAAAAATCCATGTGCACATGTCTGCCAGTATATCAAAAAGATTAAGGTGAATAAAACAGTTAAGAAATCACAGTAAATGATACCAAAGGATGCAGTTAATACATTTTAAAATAAAATTTGAAATACCTTGTAAAACAAATTAAATCTAATATAAAATAAATAGATATTAATTACATTATTTAAAATGCACTATTAAATTAATAGATAACAGTTTAACAATATCGTCAAAATTTAGCTAAAAATACACCCTGGTGTATAATTTGTAACTGAAATGGAGCTAGAAAAATTAAAAAATATAGCAAACTGAAAGATACAATTTTAGTGCTGCCATCTATGAATAATTATATTAAACATCTATCGCAAGATAAAAATTTGCAAGCTTTTGAATGTAAATAACTGTTTAAACAGCAAAACCAAACAAATCCCTATACATAGAGAATTATAGAACAACCACTAAAATCAAGTGAATTGATTAAAAATGAAAGCAGAATAGAAACAAATAATATGAAATGGAAGAATCAATAAAACGTATTTAAATATTTATAGGATATAAAATAGAAATAATAAATACCATACCGATTAATATTTCAGTATTTTACAAAAATCCATGTGCACATGTCTTCCAGTATATCAAAAAGATTAAGGTGAATAAAACAGTTAAGAAATCACAGTAAATGATACCAAAGGATGCAGTTAATACATTTTGAAATAAAATTTGAAAGACCTTGTAAAACAAATTTAATCTAATATAAGATAAATAGATATTAATTACATTATTTAAAATGCACTATTAAATTAATAGATAACAGTTTAACAATATCGTCAAAATTTAGCTAAAAATACACCCAGGTGTATAAATTATAACTGAAATGGAGCTAGAAAAATAAAAATTAAGGCAATCTGAAAATACAATTTTAGTGCTGCCATCTATTAATAATTATATTAAACATCTATCGCATGATAAAAATTTGCAAGCTTGTGAATGTAAATAACTGTTTAAACAGCAAAACCAAACAAATCCTTATATATAGAGAATTATAAACCTAATATAAATCACACAAAGTATTTAAAACTATTGTTAATAATATTTAAAAGCATACAATATGTTCTATTAGCTAAATTATTTAAACTAAACTAAGAGTTTAAACAATGTTAGAACATTGATAATATATAGCATATATCTATATGCTATAAAACAAAATAAATTCAGTAGTAATTAATATAAATAATTATTAAAAATTATCTAAAAATTATATTTTAATGAATTATATATAAGATATTTATAAAATGAACAGGAAATAACAAACATGTGGAAGTATATAGAAGGTTAAATAATACTTAAAATCCCATTACTTAAAACGCACAAATATAGAATGTGGATTATTTTCAGACATCCATAAAAATCCATAAAGAATGAATATGGGACATTCAAAAACATTAAACTAAGAGTGGCATACTATTAGTAATTAATATGATATTGTCCTAAGTAAATTAAAATTTAATAACAAATAATTGTAAATTAGATTAATGAATAATTAAGCTAATTATAATATTAATGAAAATCTCCAACTTACATATAAAATATCAAATCAACATACACATAAAATACATAACAAAAAAAATAGTAATAATACAAGAGCCCCGCTTTTTTTTTTTTTTTTTTTTTTATATAAATAAATAATTAACCATTGCGTATTATCCAGACAACACCACCCTCCTCCGTACTCTAACATCTACCCACCCAACCATCCTATAATATTTTTTTTATATTCTTTTACAATTTTTAATTTTTTATAGATTTTTTTTTTTTTTTTTTTTTTTTTTTTTATAATTTTTTTGTAATTTTGTTTACGCATGTGTTAATTTGTGTTTATAGATCATGTAAGAAAAGTACTAATTGTATATTAATGAATATATGAATTTTTTTGGAAAACCATGATTTAATGCATCATAAATTAGTTTTTTAATATTATTGTTAATTAGAGGAGAAGAACATAAACATTTTATTCTATATAAATGATTAAGTATTATATTACGAAATACAGAATGATGTAGACAAGATTTAAAATTTGTAAATGTATTAACTGTGAATTTAAATTCTTTACGTTTGTCAAACAAATCTGTGATTGTTTTATTGCCTTTTATTGTAATTTTAAGATCTAAGAAGTTAATTGTATTGTTAGATAAAAGGTTTTCCGTTAATTCCAAATTAGTGGGATAATCAACTGGAAATCGAGTAATTGCAGATTGATTATATATATATATATATATAACCATTATATAATTACAATTCATCATCTATTTACAATTACTAAAATTAAATTAATAAATTTAGCTTCAATACATAACACTGACATTATACAAAATAAAAATGGAACCTATGACTTGTAACACAAAATCAAGCACAATACCATTAATTCACTAGCACATTGCGGACAATTAATCCTATTAAAGACGAAAGATACAATTAACCAGAGAAATAATGTTGAACCATTAAAAGACGTATCATAAACAAATAATAGATCAATTGGATGGATGTAGCAGGAAGCTTATATAGCATTTCACTTCATCAGGGGTACATGAAATACAAATATAAGCAAAAACATAGTCGATTTCTATAAAAGGATCCAGCAATAAGCTAAAAATTGAATTCCTTTATGTACCGATCGACTATACTCCAAAAAGTATAAATTTACCATGCCATATAAATTGAATGAAATAAATAATTAATCAATGTAAGATCCATAATGATGAACAACATGAACAAAATTGGAACATGTAAATTAAAGACTTACCGAGCAAGAGAATTGTTATGACCATATCATAATCTAAAACATGTATCCAATTTTAACACAGCGAAAATCCCGCCTAATTAAATGGTCACAGTTAAAAGCGAATCTTTACGGTTTCAAATCATCACAGTTTGCAGATAATATTAATATTATTATAAATATAATAATTATAATTAACTTAAATGGTCTAACTATTAAAAATTATTTTATATGCTATCTTAAAGATCCTGGATTAAATTACTACTAAAAAGTACAAAAAGAAGTAGATGTTTAAAATAAACAGGTAATGTGTAAGATAAACAATATAATGTAAGCATGGCAACATAATTATTTTAGAACTGAATAAATAATTAATTAATGCTGCCATCTACCGAAACTTAAAAAATTAAATAAGTTAACAATGACCATACGTGTTCACATTCACGGCTAATAGAAGTAGAAATAATTTGTAGTGGTTCCATCTATTGCAGATTACCAAAAATAACTATGTAGAAAAATTGCATATTGCAAATATTTGAACCACATTAATTCGAATTAAAACAGCACAACAATTATAATTCTAAATCAGCTCAACAGAATATTGATAATAATTGTTTAGCATCTTTAATATAATGTTTATAATTATTTTTAATTATATTTTAGTTAAAATTAAGTAAATTAATAATAATGTCAAATAAGTTACAAATATAATAACATAAAAGTATGATTCTATTAATCACTTAATAAATTTAATGTTATAAATTTTAAATTGTTTCTTTACAGATGGGGGGGGGGGGTTATATACAAACAAATTACAACATTTCTACATGCTGATGAATACATGTATCATATACTGTATTAGTGTCCACTATTATAAATTATAATATTTTGAAGTAAATCAATAAAAGTGATGTAAATTGATGTAAATTAATATAATATAAATATTTTAATACAGTAAAAAGAACAGCAAATTAAAAAAAAAACCAAAATAAATAAATATATATATATATATATATACATATATATTTGAGCGAAGAGTGGTTTCAGGATCTGGAAGGTTAAGATCGGTGAAAATGTACCAAATTCTTTCGGAATTGCTTTCCTCCGGAGAGCTGCAATAAGTAGCTTTTTGTAATGAAAGCTATCTAAAAGATCTACTGTGTAAAGCAAGTAAATCAACTTACTACAAGCCAGACGTGCAAATCGCTGTCAGATATGCGTTATTACAATATCAATGCTTTTATTATTGTGAAATACTGTTATTAAATTGTAACTCAATACTTTTAAATTTACCTCTCAAGTACCTTTAAAATTAGTTCAAAACATTTAAAAATTTATGGTTTAAAATTAAATACTTCACTGTATAAAACCCAAATTTGAGAAGAGAAAAAAAAAGAAAAGAAAAGAAAGAAAGAAAGAGGAAGCCAAATTTGGTCAAAAAAGTCAGCTTTGGCCAATAAAAACCTGTAAGAGCCAATACAAGTCACCGGCACATATTTTTAAAAATTTTAGCTGCTTTTTTTGCAATCCTCACCTGTGGAGAGGAGAAACATCCATTTCTTTTCTTTTGTTTTCTTTTTAACATTTTCAACGCGCGAAATGTAATCCTTACTGCATTGATCCGTTTCCGGGGATTTCCAGTACGGAAGAATTGGAAGTCGAAAGAAGGTTTATCACCTTTTTTCATTAACCATAGGAAATATGAAAAAGCAAATACATGCGTAAATTACGTAATTTTTACGTTCTAACGGCTTAATCTGTCTAAAAAATGTTTAATATCAATTTTTCAAAAGATGCTTTAAAAATTGAATTTTTGTTTTTATTTAAAAAAACAATACACTGTAAAAGAAAAAAAACGGACTAAAAACGGAAGTACTACTGGCAATCTAGACGCCAGTACTATTTCCGTTTTTTTTACGGGAATTTTTACCCATAAATAAGTGTAATTAATTAATAATTCGAGGGCCAATTTATACGGCGAATATCCTCTTCTTCAAGAAAATAATGAGCAATGTGAGCTCTGTGTGGCTTCGTACTATCGTCCATAAACGTGAAGTCCGGGCCTACAGCACCCCGGATCAACCTCACATAGGATTCAAGGACCTTATCCCTTACGCCCGGTGTCCCTTTCACTGTATCCAACAAGAAAGCCCGACTGTTGTGGAGTCGAACACATCAGTCTTGGATACAACAAGAATAGGAACGTGTTCTTTTCAGTGATTTGTCGATATCCACCTCGCAGAGTGATTCTCGTCGAAACTTAATCTTGAGAGAACGTGGAGCTCGCTATCAGCCCTCCTATGGAAAAGAAATCGACAGATTTGGTGGCAAAGGAATCCTTGTCTGGCACGGTATAATGTTGGAAAGACGTAAACCATTCACGTTTTCGATGCAAGTACTGCCAACGCACATCGCTATAGGGCTGAGGTTCTTGAAGCCTATGTGAAGTTGTTCTGGTGTGCTGTAGGCTCGGACTTCATGCTTATGGACGATAATGCGAAGCCACATAGAGCTCACATTGTTGATGATTTTCTTGAAGAAGAGGATATTCGCCGTATGAATTGGTCCTCGAGGTCCCAGGAACTCAATTCCAATGAACAGGTTTGGGAGAGTCTAGGAAGAGCCATTGCACAGCATAACAGCTTTTTCTCTGATTCATGATTTAACACTTTTTGATTGTATCTTAATTCACAATTAAAACCTTTTCCATATTGTTATGTTGGTATATTCTTTCTCCTATTGTAATATGACTCTGTGCCAAATTTCGCAGACACACAGTGAATATTTCATCAGTTTTCACAGATTTTATGTTTGTGACCTTAATTTTGGGGACATGTGTGTATTATTTTAACACAAACTGATTGGTAAAGTTATCGTACGAATTGAATATTTCCAACTAAGCGAAAAATTACACAAAGTTATCTGAGCGAAATATGCTCACCGGTTGTCAGCCCAGTTAACATTAACGGTAGAGCATTGGCCCTGTAAGCCAAGGATCTGGGTTCGATTCCCGGCCTGGGCAATTTTTAGCTCAGTTGGAAATATTCAATTTGTACGAAGTATATGTTTGAAATTATATTTGATGTGTTTGTAAAGAAAAGAGAAAGACTGTTGCCCATCTATTTTGTAGATAAGAAGTTCCGCTTACCCCCCTCCCTGTGCAGGGGACAACTGCAAGAAGACAATATTACTGTTTGATGCATTATGTAACAAAAAGCTATTATTAAATACTTTAAAAAAGTAATTATCTCATTAAAATTTTATTTGATGTAAAGATTATGATTAAAACAGCCATTGTTATTTCATTGACTGTTTAAATAATAACTGTTTCAGCATCGCCTTCTGCTTGTTTCCCTCCGAAGCACAATTTACGTTAAGAGAGTAGAGATGTAAGTGTCTTAATTGTCAGATAAAAATATGTTGACCAAGTAACATATCAATTTTTTTCTTAAAATCGTTGACTGGAATTACAATTTTCGAATACCGATGGGTTTTTTCAGCCGTTTTAGGGACTGACCAAGTAGGAGAGACAGGGGCTAGTAGGCGCAATATTTAGTTATTGATTTTTATTAATTTTTTGTTTAAGTTTTTATAAAACTTTAAATGTACTTTTGAAGAACAGGCATTGGGCTATAAATAGCCGGAGTTTTGAGTTTGTCGCTTTTCTAGCTTGTGTTTAAAGGAAGCCTAAAGTAAAAGGAAAATTGTGCGCCAACCTACCCCATCACGGAGTAAGTTGCATATACCTATAGGGTACTCTAGCACACGCTTTATAAAAATTTAAATGTAACTCAAATAAGACACGCAGTTAAGAGAAATCAATTTCATTATTACCAGTAAGTTTAAATAAAGGCGTTATCGCCGTACAATGTAAATTCTAAATTATACAGGCATAAAAATAATGAATGAAACATTAACATTGAGTAACTTCTATCCCACTTGATATCATCATCAGAGTTATAGTTGTCACAAATAAAAAGTCGAGTGTCTCTGTTTGGGCAAGCCTCGTGTACCCAAAATCTTGCATTGTAACCACTTTTCTCGGTGTTTGCTGTTTTTCAAGCTACCAGCACACACAAAACACCGAGCCAACTTGCCCTGTGTTGAATGCCCCTACTAGCCCCATAATAAATTTCTTCACAAAAGGGACACGTAACCATCTAAGCACAAATAATCCAAGTAAATCACATATGGGGTAGGTACACTAAGAAAAACTGCAAAAGTTAAATCGCAATTATTAAGACAAGTATTAGAAATCAGAAAAAGAATGAAGCAACAAAAAATTACTTATGAGTGCAAAAAACAGAAAAATCGTAATAAATGTCCAATGCACGTAGGTACGCTGCAAAACTACAATGAGGATTGTAAAAAGCAAGAAGAAATGTACTCTGTGACTGATTGCGCAATCTATCCACAAACAGGCGATTTATGAGGACTATTTACCCCTATAGCCAACTAGCCCCGGTTTTCCTTAACATATCAATTTTTTTCTTAAACAATTTTCGAATACCGATAGGTTTTTTCAGCCGTTTCAGGGGTTGACCAAATAACATATCAATTTTTTTCTTAAAATCGATGACTGGAATTACAATTTTCGAATACCGATGAGTTTTTTAGCCGTTTCAGTCGATTTCATAAGAAATGCTACCTATTACATTCTCCCCTATGTTGGAATTTCCAAAAAAAATTGGCAGATCTACGTCGATCATGATCCCTATACCCCAAACATATCACTTTTTTATGGACACTATAATTTCCATAATCCTGCACAAATCTCTCCAAACTTACACATAAAATCAAGGGGCAAGAAATATCGGTCAAGTTCGTTAATGAGCAAAATCGGATCAAGGCGGTGGTAATAAGGAGGGATTTTGTAAAAACTGAAAAAAAAAAACGTAACGGTCAAAAATTTATGTATAATACATTTTTGATAAAATTTAAAATGGGCTCAACGGGCGAAAAAAAAATAGGGTTTTAGGTGGAAAAATTCGTAACTTCGTCAATTCTCAAGATATCAAATTCACTTAAACTTATTATAAATCTTCTAAATACTATCTACAACTTTTATATTAACAAGTTTTTGATAGGACCAAGTTTTACAGCAAAAAAATTAAAAACGAAAAAAAAAGAAGAAAAAAAGGGGTGGTTGGAGAAGAAAAAAATCATAACTTCGTCAATTCACAAAATATCCAATCCCCTTAAATTTATTATACATCTTAATACTATCTACAACTTTTATATTGACAAGTTTTTATAGAATCAACTCTTACAGCAAAAACAAATTAAACAAATATGGGGATTGAAGAAAAAATTATCGTATTAACACTAGAAAGACGGGAATTTTTACTCAAGTTTTATAAAAAATATTTGATACCAGAATTTTTATTAATTTTTTTCAATTAGCCCTTTTTTCGTTTGTGTCTTTTAAACTTATTTTATAAAGAAATTTCTGGTTCGAACCGAAATAAATACATATGGTTGGGGCCAAATTGGTCCCTCACCGTCATTCTAGTGTTAAGGTTGTACTCAAATACAAACTGCTTATTTTCTGACTCATTTTTAAATTCATTTTTTGCTTTCAAACGCATCCAATTGGCAGGTTCATAGTTTATTCAGAGACTATGTTATATGCCGTATAGTTCGATGTTTTGATAAAGACAGAATATATATATATATATGACACGATTTCACTCGTATCATATAAACATGTAGATTTTAAGCTCCAGCATACCCACATTATTCACTCAATGAAGAAATCAAGGTTTTATGCGGTCGAACAATCGTGATGGAACAGTGGGAGGTCAGGCTGTCGTCCATTGGAATGTTTCCCAAAGCATAAATAATCGAAGCCGATAGATGCAATAAAACGTTTATTAATCGTCCATATAATGCACCAAATTCCACTAGTTATAGGTGATCCATGTGCGGGCAGTCGTTAAGTAATAAAATGTACCACTAGATGTTACTTATTAGAACAAATGATAAAGATTCAGGAAAAACAAACACTCCAGGTGGCGTGGTTTAATTAAGCAACTCAATAATCGTCAAATTCTACCTCTCCTAGCCCATGCAATGGGTTATATACTTGCGAATACTGCATGCGTATGAATACAATACACGATAAATGACAAATCACGTAAAAAGTAGCCGGAAGGACGCGATGAGAGCAGAATACGATAGGACCTTGCTCCGGGGGGAGAGGGGAAGCGCGGGTGACGACGATACGAACTATATAGTTTCGGCGTCAGAATTATTGCGCAAACAATGACTGGCGGGATTTGCAAGGAATGATGGGAATAGAACACCAAAGAACAAATGATATTAAAAAACATTCGAAAGAAAAATAATTTATTTTTAGAATAAAATGAAAAAGTAATTTAATGGGTTTTATGAAATGAGGCGAATGGATTAAGGTTTTTAGATTAATAAAAGAATACGCAGTTTTAAATGCATGAAATAAAAGACAAAAGATATTAAGATATTATTAAAGATAGGTAAAAAAGGAAAAATGTTAAGAATGTGGAATAGTTTTACTAAGATAAAAGGGCGAAAATTTTTATTATTACATATATATATATAAAATACGCTGGTCAAAGTGGGCATTTTGAACCGAATTTCCCGAAGCAATGTGCTGGAAAAGAAAAAAAATGGCCGCACTAAGAAAATAGTTGTTTGTAAATGAGTTCTAATTAATTGAACGAAAATTAAAAACAAAGGTCGCTTATAAAGCTCTTCAAAAAGCCAGGTGAGAAAGTTTCATGTTTTTACTTTTAAAAATGAGTCTGAAAATGTGTCAGCAAATTTAGAGTTGCTGAGCGTGGAAAAATATATTTTTTTAATACCGCCTTAACATGATTCTGATAAAACCAGCCCTTAAAAAAAAAAGTGAAATTAAAAACTCATCAAAAGCGACTAGATAAAATTGTTAAACTGGGTTTATCTCTAATCTTGATTAAGTTTTTGTTGGTGAAATTAGTATTAACTTCGAAATCTACCTCCGACTGTAAGCCGAGCTTTCAAGGATTTTTTACATCATAAACTTCATCAGAGTAAGCATTGAAAAGAATTTACCACAGTAGCTTTTTAGGACGTAGGAAATATAGTTTTAAACGACACTCCGGTTGTTGTACCGAGGGTCCAAACAACACTATGCAAAAGCCATCCTCCATCCATGACATACGTGCACATTTTCATGAATTCTCCCTGTCCGTTTATTTATTTTTTTTTTTTTCAACGATTGACAATAATAACGTTTTGGTGATTTTTTACGTACCATTTTCACGATTCAATTCAAATAAAGATAATGATACAGTTCATGTTGAATATAAATCTTCAAATCTTCTTAATTTATACAAACGGAAATACATTGAAACAATAACAGTGAAGTCCTGGTCCTGGCCTTTAAATAAAAAAAAATAATAACTAATCATCGCTAATGTTAGGAAGTACTCGATGATTACGGAAAAGTTTAAAGTCACTAATTTATTTTCTTTTTCACGAAATTGTTTTAGTGATTTTGCATCTGACAGGAATGCCTCATGGATATGCCTCACGGCAGGATATGTCTCATGGCAGTTTATTCTGCGTGAACTCTGACAATTCCGTTATATATTGAGATGCACTTACTATTCATGTGAAAAGAGGGATTGGTTTTTAAATCATGGATTGAATTCTTTATATCCGCATTATCGGGTAGTGAACCTCAATAATGAAAGTGGTGATATTTAAAATATATTCTAACCGAATACATTTAACTCCTTCGGGACCATGGGTGCATATATGCATCTTCAAAAGATGTTTACAGCATTTGTTTTTGATACCACTAACAAAAAAGTAAACTTTTCCTTATTTTATTACGACATTTTGTTGATTGATAAACTAAATTTAATTATTTGACATAAAGTGGTGTCATCTGAATAAAATTCATGTAAAATATGCTGGTCCCGAAAGGGTTAAGGGGACAGTGGATGTTCAAAACCAATTTTTTCATTTTTCACTCAATTGTACTGAAATTTTGCACACATAATAATTCATACATTTTCTAAATAAATTAATAAATTTTATTCAAAAATATGTGTAATTAATTAAGTTATTAATTAAAATATGCTAATTAATCAGTACAATTGAAAATGTTCCATGCGCATTAAAATTGGCTTAAGGATTCTGGTGTTTTGTTAAATTGTAGCTTTGTAATATTGCAACAAAAGCTGGTATGCGTTTTAAAATTGTACCAATATATTGAGAAAAAACAATAGAAAAACGTCCAATATTTACATTTTTTCTTGCAATTTAAAAGAAAAAAGTTATATAACTACCAAATTTTTCTTTTATATACAGTAATGCATGTATATTAATACTGAGTTTTGAAACATAGAATATCGCAAACAATAATATTAAATATTACGAAAATTGGAAAAAATATAAGATGCGTGGAACATTTTGAATATACTAACTCGACGAAAATTCTCATTTTGAGAAAACGCGATTTAAAGTTTTATTTTAACCTTTAACTGATGTTACCGGTCTCACAGACCGGTGCTTTTTTCAATTTTCATAGTTTAACTTGCAAATTTCAGTTTATCTACAAGCACTACTGAAATTTTGTTTCGTTTGGAAATTTAGTACTAACACCAGCAAGGGTGGATCTGGAGAGTCCTTAAGGGTGGGGGGGGGGGGCGATTTTGGAAATTTGGAGACTCCAATCTGATGCGCGGGTCGGGGCTAATTTTTTTCACTGCGGGTCGTGTTACTTCTACTTTTTGCTGCGGGTCGTGTTTGGGTCCGGTTGACTTCTGTTTTTTGCTGCTGGTCGTGTTAAATTATACTTTTTTGCTGTGGGTCGCGTTTGGGTCCGGTTGACTTCTATTTTTTGCCGCTGGTCGTGTTAATTTCTACTTTTTTGCTGTGGGTCGCGTTTGAGTCCGGTTGACTTCTACTTTTTGCTGTGGGTCGGGTTAACATCTACTTTTTAGCTGCGTTTAGCGCGTTGGGTTTGGGTCAGATTGACATACATTATTTCGGGTTTGGATCAGTTTCAGATTGGGTTTTCACTCTTACGAGAAGGATTCGGGCCAACCCTAATTTTGAAAAGAAAATTTAAATATTTTTTAAGATAAAAACTACATACAGTAAAACTCCATAACGGGTGTCTTAAAATTGACTGACTGGTTTTAAAATTCAGTAATTTGCAAATGGTGACAGGAATTTTAAAAAATCTTGCAGGAGGATTATGTAAGATGCCAGGTGATTTTTCATTGCGATTCTTGATTTTACTTTACAATAGCAGCGATAAATGGCGGTGCAAACATTAGTCGATAAATTTGGCACCTATTTAGCGCCTATTGCTTGCAGCGCCGTCTGTCGTTGCTATTTTAAACTAAAATTAAGAATCGCAGTAAAAAAAACTCCTGATCAGGGATGATTATCAGTAGAAAAAAAAAAAAAAAATCTGACATGTTACAGCAGAGAGGGGGGGGGGGGGTGGGGATTTCCTCCTGGCACTACTAATTATCAGGTCGGGTTAGCTGTTTTCGATGCGGGTCGATTTCAGGCTGAGTGTACGTTCCTGCAAGTTGGGTTTGGGTTAACCCGTTTTCTTCAAAACTTAGTTCGGTTTATTATTTCAGATTAAAAACTATACCTATAATAATAAACATAGACATGTGTGCTGTTTTCTAAAGCGACCACTGTATTTTTCCAAGACTCTCTGATAAAATTCGGATTTCTTCCACGACTCTTTGATGAAATTAGCATGTTTTTGTAGCCCTTTGATAAAATTCGCTTTTTCCGTAGCCGTTTGATGAAATTCGGATTTCTTCCATTGCCCTTTGACGAAATTTACATTTTTTCTGCAACCCTTTGACGAAATTAGGGTAATTTAGTAGCCCTTTGATAAAATTCTCTTTTTTTCCCGCAACACTTTGACAAAATACTCCTTTTTTCCGCGATCCTTTGACGAAAATCGTGTTTTTAAAGAGATTCTTTTACGAAATTAGCTTTTTCCGCGATCCTTTGAAGAAATTCGCGTTTTCTCCGCGATCTTTTGACGAAATGTGAGTTTTTTCGCGACCCTTTGACGAAATTCGCGTTTCTTTTGCGACCCTTTGATGTAAATCGCGTTTCTTTGATAAAACGAATTTTTTCGCGATCCTTTAACGAAATTCGCGTTTTTTTTTTTTTTTTTTTTTACAAAATTCGCGTTTTCTCCGCGATCTATTGAAGAAATTCGCGTTTTCCGTGATCATTTGAAGAATTTCGCGTTTTTTCCGTGATCATTTGAAGAATTTCGCGTTTTTTCCGTGATCATTTGAAGAATTTCGCGTTTTTTCCGTGGCCCTTTGACCAAATTTACGTTTATCCCGCGATTCTTTGACGAAATTGAAGTTATTTCCTGTGAACGATTGACGAAATAGATTTTTTACGGCGACTATTTGTCAAAATTCACGATTATTTTTATATCCGAATTTTCGGATTGGTAATTTTTTTTAATTTTTGGAACCGAATGCCTTAGCCATCTCGCTGCATATATATATATATTATGAATATAGGTTCAAAAATTTACATATTTCAAATCTGCATATATTTTAGAGTTCAAATATGTACAAAATCTTTGCGAAAGGGTTTCTTTTAGGTGCGTTCGTAATTATATAAATACGTAGCACCTATAGTCGTCGTTCAGTCCGTCCGTCCGTCCGTCCGCATATAACAGAGCAAAAACTACCCAACCGAATGGTCTGAAATTTTAAATATATGATTGTTGCAAAATTTCGTCGAGCTATTTCAAATTTTATGAAAATCGGATGTACAGTTCAATTACAGGGACAGTCAAAAGTTTTTCTTTACATTACGGCCAATGGGGAAAATTATTGCAAGTGCATTTTAATGATGTTACAGCCTTCCGAATGGTCTGAAATTTTAAATATATCATTGTTGCAAAATTCTGTCGAGCCATTTCAAATTTCATGAAAATCGGATGTATAGTTTAATTACAGGGACAGTCAAAATTTTTCTGTTTCATTACGGGGAATGAGAAAAAAATTATTGCAGTGCATTTTAATGATGTTACAGACTATGCACTTATGAAGTGCAAAAAAATATGCATTCAGTACAATATGGGGTGCAGAAAATAATTATAAAACTAGCTATAGTACGAACGCACCTCATTTGCCACGTTTGACGAGCAATTTCCAACTTGTTTAAATTGTATTTAGATCATTAAAAACAAAGAAAAGCTGCTAAAATTGTGGGTTGCGCAAATTTTGCCGCTTTTACTTTGGCCGTGGAAATTGCGACATGCGCAGCGAGAGGGCTAAATTTTCGGAAAATTCGAAACAGAATCACCCCTGCTCCTGACATCTTACATAACCCTCCTTCAAGTATTTTTTTTAATAGCTGTCGCCATTTGCAAGTTATTAAATTGTATTTAAAATCAGCCAGTCCATTTTAGGACACCTGGTTTATTCAGTAGCTAAAGGATGATGGCTGAAAGAAGCATTTAAAAAAAAAAAAAAAAAAATTAGAGCTGGCTTCGATATGTCAGTTAGAGTTTTACCCGGGCTGAAATTTCCAGGTCCAACCCACATAAAAAAAAATTATTGCTCCCGCCCGGTATAAAAACTAAAAAATTGATTCCAGCCCAGCCTGCATTTTGCATTTAAAATTATTCATAAAGCACATTTTTACTTATGCTCATATTTTATTTTAGATTATGTTCGTAATTCATGAATACAGAAAAACATTAATATTAATGACTATTTAGGCAATTATGTACATAAACACTATATAAAAATCCTTACTTAGACAAATAAATTCAAATGAAGATCCTGTAAGAAAATCGGTTTAGAATGAAAGAAACGGATGATAAAAGAAAAACATAATTTTAAAGCTGTACAAAGAAAAAAAGTAGATTTTTAAAAATGCATCTGTGTGATTTATCAAATCAAATTAAATGTTTAAAGATTTCGCTAAACAAATGATAATTTTTACGAATAACAAATTAGTAAAATGCCAGACCAACTTGGGCTCGGAGAGAAGAATTTAGAGAAGTGCACGGATCGCGGTCGGAAAAATACTGCTTATCATACAGGCTGAAACGGACCGAACCGAGCTTTGATTCCGGGTCGAGCCCCGACATGGAAATTTTTGCAGTACAGACCTCTACGAAGAATGAAGTTCAGGCCAGGGCTGGGGAGTCGGAGACAGGCCTATTTTCGAGTGAAAGAGTCGGAGACGGTTCTGTTAAAATTCACGGAGTTGGAGTTGCAGTCGTCCAATTTTACAAGCAGGGCTGCGTTGTCGGAGTCGGAGTCAGGCCCATGTTTGGGCGAAAGAGTCGGAGTCGCATCTGTTAACATTCGCGGAGTCGGAATAGGAATCGTTCATTTTTCCCGCAGTCCTGATCCAGGCCATGCTCGACCTGGAAGAAAAATAAGTCTGGCCAGACCCGAATTTTCAGAAAAATTTAAAATCAGGGCACGGCTCGGCTCTAAAAGAGAGAAGACCTTACCCAGGCCGAGTCTCGTGGTTCTAAAATGACTCGAGCTTCGCCACAAGTCATTTCCCGTGAGGATGCATAATGCCGTTTTTCAAAACCTTTATTTGCCCAAGGGGGGGCGATCGCCCCTTCGCCCCCCCCCCCTTAGATCCGCCATTGAACACCAGAGACTTTTGAATAGGTGAAGTTTAATTATAACACTCCTGTACAAAATGTTTAGTACAAAAACAACATCCTATGAGTTAATCACGGCTTTTATTCATCTTTCGATGGAGCGGTCTCACAGACCGCTTCACACTAGTTATGTGACAATTTTTGTGACATCAGTTAAGGATAAGCATAACGCACTTACAGTATACGGTGTACGAATTTGAAATGCTTGTAACTTCGCTAGAAATCATTGCAGTTGCATGCGGTTTTTTACAAATGATGCAGTTAAGATTCACGTATATTAATAAATAAAAAAAGAAAAAAAACTTAATTTTTATTCGATTTTTGCCCAACAGAAGGTCCACGTTCCCTTAAAAAATGTATGGTAGTTTAACTATCTTTAAAAAATCGATTTTACTGAAAACAGCAAACATTTCTTCTCGAATTTAATTAAACATATAATATTCATATTTTGCACATAACAAGCAAATTATGTCTTGTTAAAACTATGTCTAAATCACCTTTTATCCTCCTTTATTCTATAAATATTTAAACCACAACCATTATCTTATAATGACGAAATCACCACAACCATTATCTTATAACGACGAAATCACCCGCAATTAAGTTTGAGTTATTTCTAAACAAGAAATTTATCGAGCCTTACCCAATTCCCCAAGTAAAGAAAAGCCATGTTTAAAACTCAATCCCTAGCAAGTGATCATTTGTTTAGTGGATTTGAGCCATTCCACCCCCAGTTTCGATGCCAAGGTCAGCGGCGGAAGAAAGATATATATATTTTAAAAACATCTTTCTTCAAAGTACGGATAATTTCCTTCCTACATCGAAAAAAAAAAAAAGAGATTAAAGTTTCTTCGATTGACGGACATTTTCTCTCTTGTCACAGCAAAAAAAATAAACGGTCATTCTTCAAATAATGGAAAAATTCCGGCAGCAGTGCTGCCAGGAATACTTCCGTGAATTGAAGAAAATATTTCTGACAGTGTAACTTGGATATAAAAACTTTTCGAGATGCTGGGAAAATATGTCACAGACACACACAAAAAGTGGTACTCATTTCGTCGTACGTGATGAGGAAACGTAAATGGAGACGATTACTATATATATAAAATGAAAATGGAAATTTCGTTATAACTTGCTAATATTCTATTTATAACTTGAGTTATACTGAACGGATTTTGAGGGTAATAGATACTTCTTCAGGGAAGGTTTTAGAGTATAATATATTGTTCTACGTTGATTACAAATTGTTGAAAATAAATAAAGATATAAAAAAGGCGAGGTTGGATCAAATTGAGTACATTGAGTTACATTTTTACAGGAACTACAACAACTGAAATACTTGGACTTGAACGAGATGATATGAAGAGTTCCTAGGAAAAAGTTTCTTTACCTCCAGTAGTAGAAATATATGTGTAAAAATTCCATACATAGATAAAGTTTAAATATAGAATGTCCAGACCTGGAAGCAGGCAAGTCCCAAGAAGAAATTCCTTATAAAAGAAAGGCACCCCCCCCCCCCTCCCAGGGCCATACAGAAATAAAAATATTAAATAAATTTACATAAAAAAAGCAAGAAATGAGAAAAAATAATATCTAAATTAATTAAAAAGTACAAAAAGTAAAAAGATTTACAAAAGATTCGACATGCAACTTCTCTCAGCCAAAGATTCAACATGCAACTTCTCTCAGCCAATCAGGAGAGAGAGAGAGAGGGCAAGCAAATTTAAGAATATTTCACTGCACATGACAGGAGGAGAGCGAAAGTCACGGAGGGAAGAGATGGATAGAGATGCAGTATGCTGTAAAAACGGTTTGCAATATGAAGGCGGTTATCGCTCAGATTTAAATGCCCTCATTCGGCCCAGCCGCATACAGGCTCTGAGGATCCGCAAGAAATTTGGACTTAATTTTGACCGGTTTTAACCGATAAAGTTAAAAAATGCTATAAAAAGTGATAGAAAATCTTTATTAAGATTGACGATCGTTTCGTTGCACAAACGGCAACATTTTCAAAATCATTCAACGATAGAAAATATTCTCACATAATTTAAAAACAATAAACATAGTAAACAATGTCACGCGACATGATGCATAATGAAAAACATTGTAAACATAAAATTAATTTAAAAGATTAGATTAGGTATTGGTGAGCGTGGATTAATTTTCAAAACAATAACATGGTAAACAATGTCACGAGACAACATGCATAATGAAAAGCATTGCAAAATATAAAATCAAAATAAAATTATCTT
Source organism: Maratus speciosus (assembly GCA_963932465.1). Classification (NCBI taxonomy): domain Eukaryota; kingdom Metazoa; phylum Arthropoda; class Arachnida; order Araneae; family Salticidae; genus Maratus; species Maratus speciosus. Next base: position 207,968 of record CAWVRF010000734.1, on the reverse strand, counting down.
GGCTATTTACGAGCGTGGATTAATTTCTACTATTGTTACTAAAATTACATAGCATCTCTTTCCAAATTTTAGGTAATTCTATTGACACTGAATCATTGCAAATATTCTTGTTGCGCAAAAATATCTCTATTGATTCTCGGATTATGGAGGGTAAATAAAATCTTGATGTATAAATTAACTTGCTATTTTTAAAATCGATCTGTAAAGGTTCTTCGCTGTATAATCTGACCAAAGCTGTGGTTCTTCTCTTGTATTTGATGTCTGCTATATGTTCTTTGATTCTAGTTTTAAGTTTTCTAGTTGTCATACCTATATAAAACTGCTTGGTTCCATCTTCTTTGGTGAAAGGTATTTCGTATACTCCCGATAACTGGTTTGATTCAATTGGATCTATTTTCTTGCATACTATATTTCTTAATTTCATAGAAGGTTTTGTGACTAGGGAGATATTGTATTTATTGAGTTTATATTTCAGACGTTCGAAGAAACCAGGAAAATATTGTAAAGTGGATAACATGGAATTTTGTGGATTGAAATTTCTTTTCTTGTTATTCTTTAAGCTCTTAATTAATTTTTCTACGGTACTTTCTTTGTATCCATTGTTTCTTGCAATATCATATATTTTATTTATTTCGTTATTTAACTGCACGGGGGTACAAACTGTGAAAGCTCTATGAATAGAATGTCTAAGTGCAGAAACTTTGTATGTAAAAGGTGCTTGAGCATTATGAGGGATAATGGATTGACTGGCTATGGGTTTTCTGTAAACAGTGCGTTCTATTCCTTGGTGCGTCTTGATTAGTGATACATCTAAGTAAGGTAGCGTACCATTTTGTTCTATTTCCAATTTGGTTTTAACCGGTTTCAGGATTGCATTTTCGGCATCACGCCCAGCCACTACACTTCATCTCCATCTATCTCTGTCCTCCGTGAGTGAAAGTAATAGAAGGAAGAAAAAAAAATGTCAATCAAAACTTTTCATCCCTGCCGGGATTCGAACCCGGGACCTTTGGATTCAAAGTCCAAGGCGCTATCCACTGCGCTACAGGGATTACCAGCTGAAGTAAAACAGAGAAATAACATGTATTTATAAATTTTGAAAGGCTCATACCAGACAGATTAGCGGACATGGAAGAGAGCTATAGAGCTAGCTTGAAAAATCAATCGCAGTTAAACATAAATAATTGTATTAAAATGAAAACTGTATTAATAGGGGCCTACGTGGCCGAGTGGTTAAGGCACGCACTGCGCCGCTAATCGCGTGCTATCTCGTCCTTGTATGTTGACGAGATTGTTATGTCAAAAATGTGTAATTATCTCTGTGCATAAATAAAGGATCATTCGAGGCGACAACCATTGTAGCTATAGGCCCGAAAACAATCCCCACTTCGGTGGACTTCAAGATTCAAGACTGAATTAATAACAAAATAATATAATGCTATGATTACGATATTCTAACACTTATAGAATTATGGAGTAAAGTTCTATATAAAATTAACCCGATTGTGGTAGATTAACCTTTTTTAACCCTTATGTCAATGACCAGAATTTGCCCTTGTCTCCAATGACCGAAGTATCCGGGTACCTGCTGTAATTTTTACATTAGTGTACTGTAAACTCTATTTTAAAGGAAGCGACTCAAGAATGAAAGGTTCCATTCTCTCATTGGTCGATCAGAAACCGGTCTTGGCTTGCTTCTCATGTATGATTTGGCGATGAAATGCAAGCACTTTGAGAAATATCGTACCTAGTTAATTGATGCTATTTTGGTGAGTGTTTTGTGTGGACGAACTTGTCCAGTGGTTAACGCGCTTGTCTAGCAATCTCAAGTAGGCAGGTTCGATCCTTCCTGTTACTTTTATATTTTTATTTGTGTTTTGTTTCGATTTTTATTAAGTTAGTTAATAAAGATTTATCGACTTTTATTATCCGTTCATTTCCAATTTTTTAAATTGTCAATTAGATAATTAAATACAATTTTGATTAAATTAAGTTTTAATTGTTATTAAATAAAATAAAATTTAGTTTTAAATAAAATTGAAATTTAATTTTTATAAAATAAAATAAAATTTAGTTTTAAATAAATTTCAAAATTCATATAAGCTATTTTTTTTATGAATTAAAGTGAACATTTATTGTAACTAAATAATATCTCCTAAACTTACATACATTATTTTTTTCCTTTATAACTTTAGTATCAGATAAATATTAAATTAGCAAAATTAATTTTTCAAAGTTTTCTTTTAAAATTAATTAGTATTTTTCATACAGAAAAACTTTATTCATTTATTATCAAATACTTTATAATTTTTTATTATGTATAAAATACTGTTAATGAAATTAATTTTTAAAACTCATATTACTTATAAGCTATTTATTTCAATTTCTTAAAATGAATATTTTTGAAAATATGTTATTTCTTACACTTATATAAATATTTTTATTTTTATGTTATATCATTTAACAATATATCTGAATACATAACTATATTCAGTTTATTTTATTTGAAAGTAAAATTTTATTAATTTATGAATTTATATTAATGATATTATTAACTTAGCAAGTAATTAATTATTTAAACCAATTTGTAATAGTTAATTGTTAAATAGTTTTTATTAAAATTTGCTAAAATTTTTTTAATTGTTTTTATTAAAAAATTCTTATGAACACATAACTATATTCAGTTTATTTTATTTGAAAGTAAAATTTTATTAAGTTATGAATTTATATTAATAATATTATTAATTTAATAAGTAATTAATTATTTAAAAATTGTAATAGTTACTTGTTAAATTCTTTTTATTAAAATTTCCTAAATTGTTATTATTAAAAAATTCTAATAAACTACTTTTCAAAACAATATATATATTATATATATATTAATTTGAAAACTCAGTCAAAAACATAAATTATTTTTATTAAAAAATTATTATAAATTTCCCCTTCACTTTTACCACCCTAAATATTTGAAAACTAAGTTAAAGGCATAAGTCCAAGTAATCATTAACTAGAAATATTTAATGCAACAAAATACATTATAAAAATTCTTATAGTTTTTGGTAGTTATTGCTCAGATATTATTGTTTTGGATTCCAACTTTTTTTTTTCCTTTTGGGCGTGTGTGGGGGGGGGGGGAAATCTGTCATTATTATTTAATTTATTTTTTCATTATATTTCACTATAAGTGTGAGCTATAATTTATTTTAGCTTGACCTTTTTCATTCACTATCTATGAAACACTTTACTTTTTAGATTTTTTTTTTTTGTCCTATTTGTTATTTTACAGCAATAATAGATATTAATATTGCAAATTACTATAAGGGCAAGGTAGAATTTAGATGATCTAAATCCCTTTCTGAGAATTTTGATTATTTGAGTACTAGTTTGGCCATTTAATTATGTATATTTACGCATACAAAGTGCTATGAAAAAAAAATTGCATAAAATTTGACTGAGTATTTTTATTAATTGTTTTTTATATATTTATTATTTTTTAAAAGCACATCAGCTATGAAGGAAGGGGAGGGGGAGTGCTTGAGTTTGCTGTTGCTTTGCACAGATAACTACAGTCAAAACACATGGGTAATTAAATGCAGTTGTGTAGCCAGGATATTATTTCGGGGGGGGGGGGGAGCGTCTAATCCCCTAAGCTTCTCTCCTCCTGATGCAAAGCTATAAATTAAAAACTATTAATTTTACTTTTCGTATAAATATCAATTTTATACTTTTAAAATATGGATTTTTTTTTTTTTTTAAGTCTAAATTTACATACACCTGTATATACAAAAGGAATAATGTGTAATGTGTAATTTAAAACTAATAAGTCTAAAATATTTAAATTGATTACTTTTTTAAAAGAAAGTTAGTTTTATCAATTTTTTGCAGGGAAAAAAAGGTATTTTTAAAAATACCATATCATTGTTTTCCGTGAATCACTTTATATGAAAAATAAATTAAAATTCCTTACATGTCGCAAACAAAATTTAATATGATTGCACCATAATACTCGAAATAATCTCAAGTGACACTTGGCGATTTGTTTTGGTGGTGAAATGAGATGGTGCCCGCTGATTTGTTAGGAAGAAGTGTCCACCACTGCTCAATAATCAGGACTTGTAACCTTGAGAAGTAATCCCAAGATTCTCGTTTCTTCTCAACCAATGGGAGAATGGAACCTTTCACCCTTGAGTCTCTTCCATTTTAAACACCTCTATTTCATTGACTGTAACTGCCCCACCTTTGCAGAAGAGGAGGTGGGGAAAGTAGATCTAAATTCATTTGAGTTTTCTTTGGTATTAAAACTCTGAAATCGTGATGACAAGAGCAAAAAGGTACCCGGGTACCCGGTTATTGACATAAGGGTTAAAAAGATTCTGTTCAATGGATTTAGATGGAACTTTAATTATTTATTATATAATGTTGCAGAAGAGATTTTAGCATATAACATAACGTTCTAGGTTGCTTAGTCACCGAACTATGGGCGAAAGTTCTATCTGTTATATATGTCAAATGTAATGAGAATTTCATTCCGAACGCTTAAATAGCAAATTCTTCTAAACGCATTTTTATCTGACTTACATTATTGTGATGTCTGGAGATGTCTGGATAACTTTTTTTTTTTTATTTCTGTTGGCACCAATGTCACGTGATCCACGTGCGCGGAGAGGAAGGGGGGACACTGTTTTTCAGAGTGTGGAAGAGTTTTTTGAGAAGTGCAGACGTAGGCCGTGCATGTATGGCCGGCTAAAGTTTTGATTTATAAAAACGGAAGTGTGTCATGCACTATGAGCACCGAAGTATTATAATTTTAGTAGTTTGTGAAATAATTTAATAATATAGTGAACTGGAGCTTTTGGAGTGAAATATAAAGGTATTGTGCAGCTATGTGAAAAATATAACTATTTGTACATAGTGTACCGTCAAATGTTTTGTCATCCACGTCTTTATGTACTTTGTAAATAAACTAAATATTCTGTGTTAAAAGAAGGAGTGATATATTAACCGAGGAATACACACCTCTCATGATTAGCGAAGATCGAGCTATCACAGTTATCATTATCAGTTTGGTAAGAGGTTTTGATGTTGTTCTACGGTGCTTAGTTACCGATATATGGCATGAAGTTCTATAATTAGGTCAACCTGATTATGAAAGATAATCTCATTTCAAACTCATGTTCTGCTAAACGGATTGTTATGAGATTTACATGGTCAGTTTGGTAACGTTTAGGTCAAGAGTTTAGCGTAGTTCGTTCTAGGTGGCTCAATTATAGCGATATGGGAGAAACCTCATAAATAAGTCAACCCGATTAAGAAATACCCTCCTGTTCAAAATTAAGGTCACAAACATGTTTTTCAAAATAATTGTAAATATCTACCAGAAAAATAGATAACATTTGTAATGTGTATATTTTTGAAGAACGGGTAGTACAATACCAATCTTCGGTTTAGAAAAAGTTGTTTAGCGTTAGTATTTGCAGAACTACTGGAACTAGATCGTTTAAGCATCTGGGCTTTGTTGCCAAAAATATTTATTGACACCCTCATAAACAGTATGAGAGCTCGTTGTGAGGCTTGTACAGCAGTGCACGGTGGTCACACTCCATATTAGACAGACTTTTCCCTAAATAAATGCTTTATCTCTGACGCGATGCACAAAACTCAAATTAACTTAGAGATCCTTTAGAAGATGACTTACGAAACAATTAATTGCACATATCAAAACTTCAATTTGCCAAACGGATTCTTTGTAGTTATTGAGTATTTTTTAAGCATGAAAATGCCAAAACTTACCTAATCAATAACTTCATTTGTACAGAATAACTGCCATTTTAAACAATTACGAAAAATTATTAACACAGAGAGCGATAACATTTCGATTTGTTACTAAAATGAGTAGTCTCAGGAAATAATAAACCTTCAAGTTTTCTAAATCGTCAAGCAGTACCAAGAAAATTTCACTTCATTAGAGAGAACATTGCGTTACCTAATCTTAAACAATATATAATTCCACAACAAGAACTATGTATGATAGAACGGAGCCAATGAAAAAAGTATAAAAAATATTTTGTTTTTCTAAGTGACTTATACTTGGTACGATCCAAAAATTCGGGGGCTGTGGCCCTTCCTGACGACGAAAGCAAATACCTAAAGTTAAACCGCTTGAAATGGATTCTCCCAACCCTCTCCTACCTGCCCAGGTTGGTTTAGCCCATATCATGTGACCGAACCGTACGCGCAGCTGTTATCTTTCGAAGTTAGTTACCTTTGCTCAGCGACTTAAGAAAGATGGTTTTTCTTGTACAGCGCTGCAACATTAAATTCTGTCAACGTCAAAGCTTACGTAAACACCAATGGAGACTTTGGAAATGCTAAGAAATGTGTACGGTGAAAAAAATTCGGTAGGATCGGAGCAAAAGAAAAGTAATGATGGAGGTATTTTTTGATTCTCCAGGAATTGTGCATTCAGAATTTATTCCCGAAAGCCGAACAGTTGAGAAGGAGCATTATTTATGCATTTTACGTTGTTTAAGGGAATCCATTCATCGTAAACAGCCCCAGTTCTGGCAGAGTGGCGACTGGTACCTTCTGCATGACAACGCACATCGATCCCAATTGGTTCCTCACCAAACCTCGCGCTAATGTGCTTCTACATCCCCTCTATTCACTGAACTTAGCCCCATGTGACTTTTACCAGTCACCATCAATGTAAAAACATTTACAGGGACGCGGCTTTGTGTCATCAGATGAGGTGAAAGCAACATCGCAGGAGGCCTTACGAGAGGTTGCGAAAAATGCCTTCTAGCAGTGCTTCCAGAAGTTATACGAACGCTGGCAGAAGTGTATCGTCACCCAAGGTGACTACTTTGAAGGTGGGCTTCGGTGCTGTGAACTATTCAGGGTAAGGTTTCCTACACCTTGTCCCCGAACTTTTGGATCATACCATGTATATCATGATATATATCCATTGATATATATCATCGAACCCTAATTTTCAGTACTTCTTAAAGTAAGTAAATAAATAAATAAAACTTACTGTGTAAAATAGGAATCACGTAAAAGGACATGCTAGATAGGTCAGGCTTATATTCAAATTTTGAAGAGTCCTTCATCACATTTCCAACTATAAACTTGTGTAGGTTTTCAGCAATATTCATCTGTTCTTCTGTTAAATATATATTATCTTCTAGCAGATGAAGAGTTACTGTAACAAGTCCAAGCGTGGTGAAAGTTGAAAAGGAATTAACCTGAAAAATAGTAAAGTGCATATTCATAGCATAAATGTATTATTATGAAATTGAATAATATATGCAGAGTACAAAGTATAGAAAGAAAAACTACACTATCAGAAAAATTCGTTTTGAAACACTAAATTATCCGTCATTTTTAAACCAATAATTTCCATACTCCTAGAAAAATGCTTTTTCTGTTAATTCTTCCCGGAAGCCCGGAATTTTTAATGATGTTACACGCTTTTAAGCATCAAATATGCATTCTGTAAAATATGCGGTGCAAAGAATAGTTATTATTCATTTACAGGGCCACACAAAAGAATTCCGTTACATAAGGATATGGGGGGGGGGATTGTTTGCGGCATATTTTAATTATGTTAAACTATTTCATAGTATAATGAAATTGATATACGTCGCTGAGGTTTACTATAAGTTATTTAATATGTAATACGAAGTGCTTAGCATTTATAGAGACAAACAAAAGATTTAAGATACTTTATTGTATATGAAGTACTGTATATTAGCGATGATTGCTGGAAATACATTTTTAACACTTCCCAACAAAGTTGAAAAAAGTTTATGACTTCGGTTTGTCTGGCCGTCTGTCCGCACACTAACTCTCGTAAATATAACTCGGATTGCCCTGAAATTTTGAGATGTTTTTGAGGTTTACCCTAGCACGATCTCTATTTCAAATGAAGTTTATAGCATGTTTAGTTCATTTACAGGGACAGTAAAAAATTTTACGTTCCGTTACGGGCAAAGGTTTCAAATGATTTTTAATGACATTACGTCTTTTAAATATAATAAAATTGATATGCCTTTTATGAAGTGCACTAAAATATGCATTCTATAGAACATGCGGGGCAAAGGATAGTTATTATTCATTTACAGGACCACCAACAGAATTCCGTTACATAACGATATAAGGGGGATTCATTGCGGCGTATTTTAATTATGTTAAACTATTTTATATACAGTCGGACCTCTGTTTAACGAACTTCTATTTTGCGAACTTTTCCTTGGAATCAAGAACATTTTGCGAATTTCTTCGTAAAATAACCTCCAAATAGCGAAGTGCATTCTCTATTTAACGAACTTTTTCTTGTGATCAAACATTTTTTTTCTACCCAATTCTCAAAATATTTCTGGACATTTCAAACTTATTCTTTCTTTAAACACATTTTATGATGTCCAATGGCCTTGAACTGGTTTTACCAGGCGCTTTCTTTGTCAGCAGTGAGAATTCGGTAAGTACGAAGGACGAAAACGATAATCCCTTAGAGGAACTTGAAAAAAATGTGGATACAGTGAGAAAAAAGAAGAAATTAATCACGATGTGCTGATTGATGATTGTATTTCACTTAATTCTGAAATTGAGACCTCGGAAACACTTCGTATGATGAAATGATGATGAAATGCTAAAATCTTATGAAACAATCCGACGCGGATTATAGTTAGAAGAAAATGCGCACGAAGGGGTTTTTGGTGCATTGCAAAGATGCGAGACGTATTACGAGAGAAAGCACTTCTTTAAATAAAAAACTCAGGCAAAATTAACAGAGTTTTTCAGAAATTAAATTTAAGGACGCATATGTTAATGTATGGTTAAAATTATTTGTTATAATAATAATAAATACAATAATGTCCTTAAAATTCGTTAATTTTAATGTAAAACTATTTACTTTAAACAGAAAATACTGCGTATTCCCGGAGAATGTTTTGTTTTCCTTGCAGATTTCAAAGATTTAAACACAGAAAAAATGAATTGATGAAGGATATGAGTGGGTAAAATAAATAAAACAAATCGATATAATATATTTAAAAAAATGTGATTAATTACTTTTAGTAAAAATATTTAGTGATTATGAATTTAAAATTTGTTTTATGTAGTTTAAAGTATTTTAAAAGGTGAATCTCCATTTAACGAATTTTCCATATAACGAAATTTTTTCTAAGATTTAGCGACTTCGTTAAATAGAGGTTCGACTGCATAATGAAACTGATATACGTCGCTGAGGTTTAATATAAGTTATTTCATGTATAATACGAAGTGCATAACATTTACATGGACACACAAAATATTTCAGATACTATATTGTATCCGAAGTACTGTGTATTATAGCGATGATTGCTGGAAATGTATTTTTAATCATGATATGCTGTTTTATGTTTCATTAATTTTTTTAATACTATTATGTGATGTGTATAAATACTATAGTTCGTATACAGAGCTACACAAAAGAATTCGCAAGGGTTACTGAGTATGAGTGTAAATTGCTTAAAGGTGGTTACGCTGAACTGAATTTAGTATATTAAGAATGTTTGTAGAATATAGATAAAATGATATACAGCATCACGCAAAGAATTTGATACATGGCCGTCTATGGATGATAATTTCTGGAAATGTGATTTCAGTAGTTTTAAGAATGTTTTAATTTCAATTACGTTTTAGCTAAATAGTGGTGTGTAATAAAGGTACTAGATAAACTACATGGCTGTACAAAAGTATTCAAGTATGTTTCCATCTATTAATACAAATTGCTGAAAGAGAAATTTCAACCTGTTATGTGTTTTCTTGCTAAACTAAATTTTCCCATTACATAGTATATATATCGACCTACAGGCCAAATACAGGGTTGTTCAAAAGAATTGTAATACATATTTGGCTATGGATGGTAACTGCTGAAATCAGATTTTTAAATGTTTAACGCACTTTCTAAAATGTTTACTTAATTATCTTATTTCCCTAAATAACGAAGTTTTTTAAAGCATTCAGGAAATGTTGGAAAGTGCTTTATATAATCTATGCTTAACGCATGATTTTTCTTTCTTGTTTAATGTTACATAAAAAAAATATCACGGAAATCGTGGGTTGTGCAAATGTTGATGCTTTTACGTTAAACGTGCAAATCGCGGGTTAATAACAAAATTCGAATTTATTTTTCAAATAGAAAACCGAAAATGCAATAAATTAAAATTTCTAATTTATTTAAAAACAAAGAAAGAAAAATAATGTTTCCGAATTTAATAAAGTAACAATTTTCTCATTCATTTAAACTTATTCCCAATTTATTTATTTATTTTTTTAATATAAAAAAATATATTCGCATGCAAAACATATTCGAAACGGACACTTTTAAATAATATATAGTAGTTCAATCAAGTTTAAAAAAAACGATTTTATTCAAACGAGCAAACATTTCTTCTCGAATTTAATTTAAAACATAATATTCATATTTTACACCAAACAATCAAAGTACGCGTTATTAAAATTTTGTCTAACATGTAATAAATTGTATCCTCTATTATTCTATATGTGTTAAAATACCAACCATTATTTCTTAACGACGAAATGTGCCTGCAATTAAGTTTAAATTTCCAAGCTTTCTGAACAAGAAATTTAATAAGCCTTATAAATCCCCATTTGAAGAAACCCCGTATCATCATTTTTAACGCACCGTGCTTTAAGTGTTCGCTGGCCGAATGGTTAAGATGCTGCATTCGAAATGAGCGGTCCCAGGTTCAAAACCAACTGGATTCACGGCAGGAAAATATTTTTTTTTTTTAACTTTTAGGTAGATTTCGTATGAAATACAACCTATTGGGATATCCCCAATGTTGGAATTTTGGGAAAATTTTTGCAGATCTACACTGATCATGACCTCTAGAAGCCAAAACCACCCCTGGTAAAAAACTTTGTCTATCTATCTATCTATCTATCTATATCACTTTTTTATGGACACGATAACTTCCATTATTCTGCACAAATCGTTACCAAACTGGTACATAAAATCAAGAGGCATAAAATCTCGGTCAAGTTCGTTAATGGGCAAAATCGGACTAAGGGGGTAGAAATAGGGAGGGATTTTGTGAAAAACGAAAAAAACCCATAACTTCTTAATTATAATACATATTGACTTAGTTTAAAGTTATTATTACTTCTAAAAAACGGGCCAAAAATTAATGTATAACAGATTTTTGATAAAACTAAAAATGGGCTTAAGGGGCGCAAAAAATAGGTTTTTGGGGAGAAAAAAATTCATAATTTCGTCAGTTCTTAAAATCAAATAATTGGATATCTAATCCAATTGAATTTTTTATAACTTGTCTGAATATTATCTACAACTTTTATCTTGACAAGTTTTTGATAGGACCAATTCTTACTGCAAACAATAAAAATATAAACGAAAACAAAAAGGGCGAGAAGTCATTAGTTCTTCAATTCATTAAATATCAAATCCGCATGAATTTATTATATATCTTCTTAATATTAACTACAACTTTTATATTGACAAGTCTTTGATAGGATCAATGCTTACAGCAAAAACAAATTAAAAATACACCGAGGTTGACGAAAAAAATACCGTATTAAGGATGCACTCAAATCCAAACTGTTTGTTTTCTGACTCATTTTAAAATTCATTTTTGCTTTAAAACGCATCCAATTGGTAGGTTCTCTCATTCAGAAACTATATAATGTGCCGTAAAGATTGATTTTTTTTTATAGAGGCAGAATATATTTTTTAAAATGATGTCAAAGTGGGCATTTTGAACAGAATTTCTCGAAGCGATCGTGTTGGAAACGAAAAATACAGGGTGTCCACTCTCAACGGTGTCCAATGGCTAATTCTTAAACCATTAGTCATAGACATATAGTTCCAATTACAAAAATGTTTTAAATGAGGTAAAGAAATATTTTAAAAGCGATTTGGGTCAATAAAAACATTTCTTAAAAAATTACGAAATTTAAATTTTTGTACGGTTCCCCGGTCCTATAAGTTATATTTAGTAAAATTTTCCTTTTACACTGACAAGTAATACAAAAAAGTCCCGTTATTCTACGATTAAAATTGACAGAGTAATAGTTGTTTAAAGTTGGATCATATTTTTTGCTGTTAATTGGGGGTCATTCACAAATTTAGTCGAAATATAATTTCGTCAGATATATTAAAACTAGTTGGACGTGCCAATTCCAAAACTTTCTTCTATCTTATACATCTTATTATTTAAAAAACTAGTTACACATGTTAATACTTCAATATTATTAGTTCATTACTATACCAACTTTGATTTTCATCTTAAATTCCTGCTTTAGTCAATTAAATGAATTAAAAACGAGTTAATCTATGTCAAGATATTTGTTAAAATTAATAGTTTTTCCTTATTCTGTTGTCGTCAGATGTTCGCGAATAGCCGGCTTAGTAGGAAGTGAGTTCCCGCCTTTGCACGAGCCGCCGATGGACAATAGAACTACGAAAAATCAAGAAAAGTATACAAAAATCGCTATCACAAAGCCCCTTTACCGCGCGATATTTTCAAATTCAAGGAGGACCTGTCGGCCAAAGCCAAAAACATGCACAAAAAATTTGGTTCAATTGTATGCATAATTTTATACACTTTTCGATTGTGCAATAAAGAAAATGGTACAGACATCGTAATTATAGCGCCCCCTTCCAGCGGATTTTTCCGAATTCAGGGAGGGCATTCATGCCATGACCAAAAATAAACACAAAAAATTTGGCTCAGTTCTGTGCATAACTTCATACACTTTTCGATGGTACAATATTCAAAATTGCACAAAAATCGCTATTAAAGCACCCCTACCGGCGAATTTTTTCCAAATTAAGGAAGGACCTGCTTGCCATAGCCAAGAACTTAAAATAAAAATTTGGTTCAATTCTATGCATAACTTCATACACTTTTCGATGGTACAATATGCAAAATCGGTATTACAGTGCCCCCTAGCGGCGAATTTTTCCCAAATTCAGGGAGAACCTGCTTGTCATAGCCATAAACTTTAAATAAAAATTTGGTTCAATTCTATGCATAACTTCATATACTTTTGGATGGTACGATACTCAAAATCGCACAAAAATAGCTATTACAGCGCCCCTACCAGTGAATTTTTTCCAAATTCAGCGAGGACCTTCTTGCCATAGTCAACAACTTAAAATAAAAATTTGGTTCAATTCTATGCGTAACTTCATATACTTTTGGATGGTATAATATTCAAAATCGCACAAAAATTGCTATTACAGCGCCCCCTACCGGCGAATTTTTTTCAAATTCAGGGAGGACCTACCTGGCATATCCAAAAACTTAAAATAAAAATTTGGTTCAATTCTATGCATAACTTCATATACTTTTGGATGGTACAATATTCAAAATCGCACAAAAATAGCTATTACAGCGCCTCCTGCCGGCGAATTTTTTCAAAATTCAGGGAGGATCTGCTTGCTATAGCCAAAAACTTAAAATAAAAATTTGGTTCAATTCTATGCATAACTTCATACACTTTTTGATGGTACAATGGCGACAGACAGACGGACAGACGGACACACAGACATTTTCTATAAACATGTTTTTTGGGATCTCTGACCCCTGAAACATGTAAATCCGTCGAAAAACGGAAGTCGAAAAAAATTTCGATTACAATACTTTCTTCTATCGAAGATAGAAGAAAGTAAAAATAGTTAAGAGTAAAATTAACATTGCAATATAAATTTGAAATCTTTAATCATTCTGACATATTAATGCAAAATATACAATTTATAATAAACATTTAAGAAAAAAGAAAAAGCAGAATTTTTGTTAAATAAAATGATGCTAAATTAACAGCCTCAATTCTTTACAAAATGATACGTATTTTAAAATGTTATTAGATTACACTAGCCTGCAAAAAGTTGGGTTATGTCATGTTTTTTAGCTTTTGATAATAAATTCTTATGTATTCTGTACCGCTGAATCCGGAATTGACCTTCATTTTTTACCATCATATAAGGGTTTTCACGTAAATTTCAAAGTTAAAAAAAATTTGCGAAAATTTGATTCTATAAAATAGATGTGATTGTTCTGTTTTTAACTTTCAATGATTGATTTGTATGTATTTTTTATCGTTGAATCCGAAAATGATCTTTATTTTTAACCATCACATCAGGATTTTTCGCAGATTGCAAATTTCAAAGTTAAAAAAGTTCAAAGTTAAAATTGAACCTCCTCCCCCATCTCACCGGACAACTCAGCTGTTTAGCTGCAAGAATCCCAGGAATATGGAATAAATTATTGAATAAAATAAAATGAAATAAAATAAAATAAAATAAGTTTTACATATGTTTTATAGTATGAGATTTTCGCTATATTTTAACTTACACATTTACGACTTGCAAAAAAATTCTAACGTGATGGTTAAAAATGAAGGTCATTTTCAGATTCAGTGCTAAAAAGTACGTAAAAATAAATTATCAAAAGTCAAAAAACACAGCCATCTCCTCTACTTTATAGTATCCGACTATTTTGTTCTTTAACTTTGACAGTTTATGATTTGCGAACTATCTTGACATGATGGCTAAAAATTAAGGTAATTTTCGGATTCAGAGGTAAAAAATACATAAAAGTTAAAAAACCCAATAGTCTTGTATTATCTAATCTAAAACTTTTTCTTAAACTTCTTGGCGGTAATCTATCCGAATTTTTTTTGGTGTTATCCTGTAAAATAAGTCTAAATGGTAACCACCGAAAATCATAATAATATTAGATTGTTATCGGATTTAAGCCCGTATGTAAAATGTAATCTCGATCGGATATTTGAAAGTGAGTTAAAATTCGAGTACAAATTTTGAACTGGAAAAACATACATACGATGGTTGAAGTAACATAAAAACTTATAAAAATAACAAATTTTTGTTAAGAGAAATTATAAAAGAAACAGTCTCAAATCCTGACAAAATAAAACATGTGTTATTTTAGCCGATCTGAAACTTAATAAATGTTAACTTAATCGTAATACTTGTATGATTTTTTAAAAAGCGCAGATACACATCAAATAGATCTTCAAATACTTTAAGCATTTGGTATGCGACCCCTCAAAGCCTAGCCGGACTTATTTGTTTTCAGAGCAGAAAAGTGGCATAAGTGATATATTTTTAAAGTTTCATAACTCGCTCAATGGTAGTGTTATATGAATGGGATATTTTTTGTCTTACTTGTCATTGTAATAGGAAAATTTTATTAAATATAACTTTTAGGACCGGAGGACCGTATAAAAATTTAAATTTCGTATTTTCTTAAGAAATGCTTTTATTGACCCAAATTGCTTTTAAAATGTTTCTTTACCTGATTTAAAACATTTTTGTAATTGGAACTATATGTCTATGACTAACGTTTTATGAATTAGCTAGCCATTGGACACCGATGAGAGCGGACACACTGTATAGCCCTATTGAGAAAATAAATTTTATAAATTAAGTTCTAATTAATTGAACGAAAAATAACAACATAGTTCGTTTATAAATGTCTTAAAAAATCATGTCAGCAAGTTTTAAATTTTTCATTTTAAAAATGAATCAGAAAATATGTCAGAAAACTTCGAGTTGTCGCGCGTGGAAAAATATTTTTTGAATACTGGCCTTCACACGATTCTGATAAAGCCAGCTCTTATATAAAAATGAAATTAAAAGCTGTTCAAAAGCGGCCAGATAAAATTGTTAAAGTGGCTTTATCTCTAATCATGATTTAGTTTTTGTGGGTGAAATTAGTACTGCGGATCAGGCGGAAAGTTTGTGCAGTTTGAACTAAAAACAAAAAGAAATAATTAAACCGTTAACGTCCAAGTTATTTTAAAGTTTGAATTTAGGAGATATTTGTTTATTTAAATAGCTGTTTAGAATATGGAGAAATAAAAAATTCTTAAGTTTGGTTTCATAAATCCGATGGAAAGCACTTTTTTAAATGCACAATAAATAGAAGCTCACAGCAATGTGTTTCAAAAGAATTAATCTTCCTTCATTAGGAAAAAGATTAATTTTTTCTAAAAAAAATTATCATATAAAATGTTCTACACTAGGAGAGCAGAAGTCTCTGTTCTATTTTCATAGTAGCAGGGTATATTTTGGATAAAACGTCCCATAAAACAATTTTTTTAATTTGAAAGAAATTAAGGGGGTCCGGGACACATTTTAAAATAATTTTTATTTATTGAGTTAAAATTTTGAATTTTTTTGTGATGGTTATCCATATCATTTGTAAACAAAATCACATGATAAAACTTATCATAATTTTTTAAAAAGAATTTAAAATTTAAAATTTGTTAAAAAAGTGGGGTAATTTAAAATATTTATAACTCGAAATATTATTTGTAGAATTTCAATTTTTTATCATTTAAATAAACAGAAATATATAAGTTTTAATTTAGATTCAGCATTTTTTTAAATATTAACTTAAATAGTTCATTTTAAATCATTTTAAAAATTAAAAATATTTAAAATGAAAATTAAGGAAACAATGATGTAACATTAAAAATATATATTTTTTTTCAAAAGTAAATTCAAATTTTCAAATTTGCTGAATCAAAATTAAAGTAAACTAATTGAAAAAGGACATGTTCCAAGCAGGGGTGCAGAATATGTCCGATCCGGCGATCTAGGATCGGGGGAAATTTTAACCCCCTGGGGAAAATTTTCAGTAACATAGTATATAATTGATCTCGATTTTAACAACGAATTCCATAATTCCCTGAAATAGAACAATTTCAGTACAAATAAAAATATCCGTATGGCGACCTTCACAAAATCGATCTCAGAATAATATGTACCGTATATCAGAGGTGATTATGTTCCGAATTTTCCGAAAGTTTAAGACATTCGGTTAAAAAAAAAAAAAAAATCGGTCATCTGAAAATTCGGATATGAAAATACCGCGAATTTTCGCGAAGAAGTACGGAAAAAACGCGAATTTCGTCACAAGATCGCAAAATAACCGCACATTTCGTCACAAGATCGCGAAAGAACCGCAAATTTTGTCAAAGATCGCGAAAGAACCGCGGGTTTCTTCAAAAGATCGCGAAATAACCGCAGGTTTCGTCAAAAGATCGTGAAATGAACGCAAATTTTGTCAAAAGATCGCAAAATAAATGCACATTTCGCCAAAAGATCGCGAAACCATCGCACATTTCGCCAAAAGATCGCGAAACAATCGCAAATTTTGTCAAAAGATCGCGAAACAATCGCAAATTTCGTCGAAACATCACAAAACAACCTCGAATTTCGTCAAAAGATCGCAAAACAACCGCAATTTTTGTCAAATCAGGGCGAAATAACCGCGATTTTCGTCAAAACAGGGCGAATAACCTTCTATTTCGTTCAAGAAAAGCGAAAAAAACTTTCGTTTCGAACAAATTTCGTCAAAAGATCGTGAAATGAACGTAAATTTACTCAAAAGACCGCGAAATAAACGCAAATTTTGTCAAAAGATTGCGAAACAACCGCGCATTTCGTCAAAAGGGGCGAAATAACCGCAAATTTCGTCAAAACATCGCAAAAAAAATCTGCAAATTTCGTCAAAAGATCACGAAAGAATCGCATATTTCGTCAAAAAATCACGAAAGAATTGCAAATTTCATTAAAAGATCTGAAAAAACTGCAAATTTCGTCAAAAGATCACGAAAGAATAGCAAATTTCGCCAAACGATCGTAAAACAACCTCGAATTTCATCAAATGACGGCAAAACAACTGCGGATTTCGTCAAAAGCAAGGAGAAATAACAGGAAATTTCGTCAAAAGATCGCGAAAAAACGCGAATTGCGTCAAAAGATCCATGAAAAATACATAGTGTTGGGAGTGGATTTTCCCACTCTGCTGTAACCTTTCAGAAAATTTGCTGTGAATTTCAGGAATTTTTTTTTCACTCAGAATCACCCCTGCCTTACCTACTCGCGCATAAGTTGAGAAATATTTGAAAAATAAATTTTGTATACCTACGGTAATGCAGCACTTACCTATAACATACCGTAAAATTTTGAGGAATTTTTCGTGTGGATTGGGGGAAATGTTGGGAGTAGAAACATTTTCTGCACTTCTGGTTCCAAGTTTGAACCATATATCTTTCACGGTTCTTGAGTTATAACAATTTAAATACGGGAAGTGGTGAAAAAACCCATCGTGAAGAAAACCACATTTTCAGAAGAATTCGTTTGCATGACAACCATTGCTTGAAAACTAGATTTTTAAAACAAACCAAAACGAAAGAAATAATATGTTCTGTTCTAATAAGGATAGAAACATGATTAAAGCGTAATTTTAAGCAGAAAAAAGCGGAGAATTTTTTACTGCCATAAAATATTTTTAGAAAATTTGAAGATATTTGTGTCCCGGACCCCCTTAACAATCTTCTCCAGCAGCGAAAAATGGCGCTGCTCTTGCTCCATCAGGGGAGAATGAAACTATAGACAATATAAGTTGCCAACGTAAGGAAAAAAAGGAGTATTGGAATACAAACACATGCAAAAAAGAACCAATAAAATACGTTAATTGAACCTACGCAGAGAAAATGAAGCTATCTTATTTATGGGAAACTAAGCGGTGACGGATGAATGGAAAACTATATCCATAATACGAAAATGTTCTACAATATTAAAGCAGAAATAATGAATTCACCATCCAAGTTTTCTGTTCTCCAGCATTCTAGTTTAATTAAATAATATAATAAATTCTCGATCAATAAGAAAAGAGATACGAATCAGAAAATCTGCACAACTGAACCCGGCATGCGGACGGGGATCACGCCTATTTTCATTTTTGACATTCGGGCCGGGCCGCAAATTCACAAACACTCAACGTCCCATTGCGCTTGACGCCAACCCCTGTAGACAAGCGCTTTGGCGAAAAAATCAACTTCGGCGTGCATGCTGCATTAGGGTGGTCACAAGAAATAAATTTTTGATTTTTTTCCGGGGGACCCCCCAAAAAGTTGCCAATAGACTAGAAAATGAGAATGGCAAAGTTTTAGCTCATTTGGATAATATTAACCCGTGCCTCATTGAGGTTAAAGTTTGTAAAAAAACTGGATTTTTCGAAAAAAAATGCTGTTTTTCTTTCATAAAATAAATACAATTAAACCTAGAAACATAATTCAGGTCTCATTTTATATAAAAAAGCTTCGTTTTGAAGAACCACACACCATTTTATTTCTAAAAATGTATAAATTTAGACATATGCGCATTTTTCAGGAGCAGACTTCACCCAAATCCTAAAAATTGATTTTTATGAAAATGTGAAAAAAACATTGTAACATTCCATTTCATCTGCTTTCTCCCTTTTGTTTTTCATTTTGTACATGATAAAGCACTAATTTAAAAACAATTCCACAGAAAATGAAAAAAAAATCGAATTTTAAACTGAAAAAAATTAAAAAAGGGGGGGGGGTGCAAAGAAAGTATAAAAATTAGAACAAATATGCTGAAATGCATTTTATTATTAAAGTTGTGTTACAAGAAAGGAAGCATAATAAAGAAAATTAATTATTATCCCTTACAATTGTCACATTAACCCTTTCCAGTACAGAAAAGTTCTGTTCGTAAAATAATGAAATGATTGACTACACCTAAATTTACAAACAAGTAAGTTTGGAATTAAAATTAGGTAGTCTCGACATGGCACCACTGCGCCAGAAAGGATTAAGGTGGTAAATGGATTAGATAAGGTGGCTTTTGAAGAATCTGGAAAAGTTTTTCTACATTCACATACAACTTTGAGCATATACTGTTTTTATTTTTCGTTTTTTGTTAAACAGGAATTGAAATCTCTGGTTAATTTTCTTCCCCTTTCAGCTGTGTCATTGACAACTTTAAAACCATTCACTGATTTCTTGCTTTCAAATAAGGTTTATTTTCACACCATAGATTGGGATCAGTATTTAAAAAATGCTTATTAATATAAAATCTCTTAAAAATTTTTATAGTTTGAGATGAAACAAAAACATTGACTTCTTTGTTCAATAAATAATCCACTTCGTTGAAAACTTTTGTTGCTTTTAAATTCTTATCATCATCATCATTTCTTCTTCAAATGACATTAATTTTACAGCCATGCTTATGTTGACTTTTTTTTTTTTTTTTCAAAGTATCATCTAAAAATGAAAATGCAACTTGATCCGAGTTAAGATACCAAAGATGGTTTATCATTTTAACGAGTGCTTTGTCTGCAACCTATTTATCAATTTTTCTGTAGTGAACAAGTGATTTTATTATTTGCAGGTCTTGGATTGGGGTCCAAAGTGGGAGTGGGAATATTGAAGCACGATTTTACATAAATATTGATTAGAAATAAGCAAAGGTCTTTAATACCTTCTTTTTCTAAATTTGTTATTGAGAGATTATCTATGACAATATATTTTGAGAGAATAAATTGCTTGTGCATCTGACATGATTAAAAGCACCAGGTGCTCTGAAAAAAGTCTTTTGTAGGAAGGAGTCCTATAAAAATTAAACAAAGTTGGATAAACTCTTTATAATCATCTCTGAGCTGTTAATTTTTAAAAGGTCCTGTAAGAAAACTTGAAATTTCTTCTGAATTAACTATTTATATCTACTATTTCATCTTCAATAGCATTTTTATATTTACTCTGGTTTAATTTAAACCACCCAATCAGAATTGTTTTTTTAAATATCTGGCTGAGGAGCAGTGATTATTCCCACTTTACAATCAAAACCAGCTTTTAGGATAATTTCTAGATTAGGGTGGCGACATGGTAAATACAGAAGACTTTTGCTTTAGCAATTGCTATAGAAGAATGCAGGTTCCTCTGAGGTGACCGTTGTTTACTGCAGTTGTATCAAAACATATTGCCTGGATTTTACCAACTTCCTCCACTCTTCAACTGCTGAAAATACAAATTTCGCCTGAATTATTCCGATACTATTTTCAAGCTGTGGAACTCGTAGTAACTGTTCTTCATCCCCACAACTAATTAAAACTTCTATCCTCTCTACATTTTCTTTATTCAAAAAATGGTGAAGCAGTTTTCCATCCCAGTGAATAACAGTTCTCTCTAAACCGGAATTTTTAAATCTGTTTTTGATGATCTCAGTTCTTTGTTTACGAAATAGTTATTTGGGGAGTCAATTGCACTTCTACTTAAAATTAAAGTCTGTGGTTAACTGGTGGATGTACTCTAAATCTAGCAGCTTCTCTGGCGTTCAGTTTCATTTTGGGAATATTATAAAATAAAGTACATAAAACTGACGATTACTTGATAGCTTACTGTCGATGATTTGATGAGACAAGTGGCCAATTATAAAAATCTTACATTTCTGCCATCATATCAAAAGGCGGGGGGGGGGGGGCTTTACGGAATGTTTCGTCAATTCTAAAAATAGATAACGATAACAGGTAACAAAAACAGCCTTGTAATAAAAAGAGAAATTCAGAGGTTCAACTGCAACACAAATCGAGAAGCTCTTTCTTACTAGACACAGAACTAGATAGCTAATAATCAATTATAATTCGTGAAATATTTTTAAAGTTGCAAAAATTTTTCATTTATTTTTGCCTATTAATGAAAATAATGCAAAAAAAATTATCAAAAGTAATAAAATTATTAATTTGTCATTTTTCACTTATGTTTCAAAGATGCAGAGTTTGAGGGTAATGTTCACGAGCTGACCTGAAAAATACTAATATTCATTAACTATTAGTTTTGATGAGAGTAAAAGTTTAAGGCAACAACTGTTTCTATGAAATAAAACAATAATCAGGTTTCTAAGACAAATAGTTTTCACGTAAAGAAAGAAAAACAACAATTTTTTGGCAAAAACTGCAAATTTTCAAGACTTCAACCTCGATGAGGCACGGGTTAATGTTATTCATTTCAGTTGAAACTTTGCCAATCTCATTTTCTAACTAATTGGCAACTTTTAGGAGGGTCCCCCCGAAGAAAACGTCAAAATTTTTTTCCCCATGTTGCTTGTGACCACCCTAATGCTGCATTCTGTTTCAAGTACCGTAGTTCGAAGTTTGAACCTGCGAATATTTATATCCGCTTTATATGAATATTTTGGATATGCTTTAAAGAGTTCAAAGAGAGGGTTTTTTCCCCCTTGCAGATTAATTCAGTCTACATAAGTGGTATTATTGATTATACAAACTCGAATATTGATGCTGTTACAATAAGATTACCATTACAAAGTAAGGATGACGCTGAAAATTTAAACCGCGTGGCTCTAGTGTTATGAAGGTATAATAGTTGAAACAATAGTTGACATAGTTAATTGAGATAGATCAACCTAGTTCAAAAGTGTTTACGAACTTGGTTTGTCATATATGTTTTGGGAGTTTACTCTGGGATGTTCGTTATTGAAAATAAATGTGTAGTATTTACGATTCATTTACAGGGACACTCAAAAGAATCCCTATTCATACGGTCTGTGGTAGAAAAATCGATTGCGGTGTATTTTATTTTTTAATGATATTACATTATTTTAAACATATCGAAATTTATATATATATGAGGCGTACTGCAAGGCGTTAACGTAGAATAGGGTGTGCATAGAATTTATCTTTCATTTACAGGGACACACAAAAGAATTTGACTACAGTATTCCTTGAACAATAATTGCTGGAAGTATGTTTTCAATTGTGGTACGCGATTTTAAATTTATTATTATTATTTTTTACATATTACTTAGTGTTTATATATTCTATAGATTATATACAGGGCTGTACAAAAGATCTCAAGTACATTTTCGTTAATTGACAGAAAGTTTTGAAGGGGATTTTTCAACTGTGTTAAGCGTTTAACTGAATTAACTTTTAGCATACTATGTAGTATACATACAAATCTATATATCAAATATAGGAGCTGCACAAAAAAAGAAACCGGATATTTTTTAGACTGTTGATGGTAATTGCAGAAATTGGATTTTCAAATGCGTCATGCGTTTTTCAAATTGTTTATTTAGATATCATCTTTCAGCTTAATAAACTGCGAAATTTTTTTTACAGTATTCTGAATGCGTTGGAAAATGTTTCATAATCTATGCTGGAGGCATGATTTTTTGTTGTTGTTTATTTTTTAAATAATTTTCCAAAAATAATAGATTTATTTTTATACAGTCTGTTAAATACTGATAGTATGAAGTACATTCTAAAGGAATATTACAGAACTGCAAGTATACCACAATTTCAATAATGAGCATAGTTAGATTTTTACTTTTTCAAATTAATCATAATTAAGTATAATTTTTTTTAATAAATTTGTAGGTATTTCAGAAAAGAAGAGTAATTGAGCATTCCATTACTGAATACTGACCTTAAAATCTTTAAAATAAACGCAATTTTTGAAATGTACTATATAAAAATCAAAGTAATATAAAATTCAAAATTTTCTATTATTATGCAAAAAAAATGCCAATTTTCTGCTTCCTGACTAGTTTTTAATCAAGATTTTCAATAATAACAACATTATAGTGTACAAAGAAGAGTTATGAAAAAAAATTAATAAAAACTAAATTTTTATTTCCTATTTTTTTTTTTATGAATCAAAAACTTTATGGGGGGGGGGGGGAGGTATGTCTATTATTGAACAGTTTTAAACTGTTATCAATCAGCAACAAAGCACTTAGCATACTCTAAACTAATAATTAAGATAATTATTGTGAATTTTCATTTATTTATGATGACCATTTAAAGAAAGGCCAAGCTATAGTGTGGGTCAGTAAGATTAAATATTTCACTTGTTCGCAATATATATACATGCATATATTCAGCACATACATTATTCAGAAGATGATTGCTGTAATGCATTTAGTGTGCTAATGGCAGTACATAGTACGTATAAAACTCAATAAATAAGTACTTTAGCTTGGGAGGAAAAATTTAATATATAATCCCTTAAGCTAATATTAGTTTAAGTTGCATTAAAATATCTCAATTTGTTGATTTTCTGTAAGCAAGTAAATCCTATTAGTTTACAATGGAAGTCTATGGGAATTTGGCGAAATATTAGAGGTATCACCAATTTGGCGTCACTTTTGGCGACTCATTTTGGCTTCCAAATTTACGATATATCGCCAAGTTGGCGATAAACTTGGCGGTATTTGGCGACAGAACAGGGTCCACCCCTATGGTAACCCCCCCCCTTACAGGTATGGAGATGCATTAAATGATTTTCAATAGCCAATAGCCGCCATTTTGTCTCCCATATAAAACTAAAAATAATTAATTTAATTCAATTAATGAATTAATATTTGAAAAAACTGTATTAACATCAAGTGTCATCCACTAAAAGTTTAAAAAAATGTATTTGAACTTGAGTGGATGGATAATAAGTATTTTATTAACGATTGAAAATTTGAACAAGATATATATAGGGAGAATGTGAACTAATAGTAGGAATTGAAAAAAATCATATGCATTGTCGTCTATGAGCGATAATTGCAAGGGGTATGATTTCATTTTGCTATGCATTTTCAAGCTAAACCAAAGCAATATGTTACCTTTTCCGTTCCCACTTGCCCTTAAGCTGTTCTTTATTATTATTATTACTTTAATATTGTGTGGATACAACTGGGCTGATTTGTACATTTGATGGCTTGATGAAAAGGGTTCTCCCCCAATGTGGGGTTTTGAAACTATAAGTTTTTACTGTAGACCGCACCATTTTTACCACTTCACAACATAGTTGAAAGGTATTTATGAATTCGACTTGTTTGTCTCTCTGACGCGACAGAGATAAATTACGAAAATTCATGCTTAAAGATTATTTTTTAAAAACATAATAAATTAGTCAATTGAGATACAGAATTCAAATAAATTGCATTTGAAAGTACATTTTCCCCCCAATACGACGCGGGTGTGAAAATTGAAAATGTACGATGGTTAGAAGGTTAAAAAATGGCTGAACCGAAAATTACAAAACAGAAAAGGTTAAAAAATGGCTGTACCGAAAATTGTAAAACTGAAATTTGATTTTGAAGTGTTACCATTCGCAAAATGACGTCAGCATTACGTACAGATACGTTTGTCCTTTATAAATACAGATAGAGAGAATCAATACGCATGCATGCTAGGAATGAACAGAATTTCTCTCTCTTTTTCAGACTTTCGGGAAGAATTCACGGATAAAACGTGCTTTCTAGGAATACTTAAATCATTTGTTAAAAAATGGGGAATAATTTAGTGTATAATGACGTGTTTTTCTGACAATTTAGGATTTTTACCGGCGTCATTGGGTAATCATATTTTTGTCATACAACAAAATGTGTCGATAGTGGAGGAGTGTCCATGATATCTTTATTGCCTCCTCTGGGGCAGAATTTCTGTTGTTAATTTTGTGACTTTTAGCCAAAAACTGTTGAAAAGTAATAAAAAAGTCTTTTCGCCCTGTACCGGGTGAAAAAGTTAGCTTCCCTATATCTTGATTTTAAGATTTTAGATATTTTTATTCGAAACCCAAACTAAAAAGCGAAGAACGCGATTAGGAAGAACTATTCCCTATTTACGCAATACTAAATTTGAATGAGAATTACGCCAAATTAGTCAGCTGTAGCTAAGTTGGCTTCATTTAGGTCGATTTATTTTTCGCTGCCAAATTTGGCGATATTTCACCAAGTGTTTGGGAAGAATTTGATCCCAGCTGATATGGCTTTAATAATGGTCATCTGGTATATAAATACGTTTGAAAAGTTTAACATATGTAAATAAGAGAAAAGAATTAATAAAATTAATTCAATCTTTTGGAGTATTTAATCAAAATTTAAATCTAAAATAAAGGAAGATAAAAATAATTTAACCATTTGTGACTCAACAAGTGCGATTTGAAAAATATTTGTGCAGATGTCGGATTACATCCATTTAAGCATCTAAAAAATAATAAAAAAATTAGAATTTAAAGTTAAATCCAGCATAGATGCCTCGACGAGATAGGGAAATGGCATACACAAGCAATTTTTTTATTCATTTTTAATTAAAATTTTTCTTTATCTATTTTTATATACAAACAGAAGTAAATTGAATACAAAAAACAATTATGCATATATTTATATAAACCTATATATATAAATTCATATATAAACAAGACTAAAAAATTATCAGGTTTGTTTTCATTGCTTATATCATTTGGCAACAAATCTCACTTTTTAAAGCTCAAATTGCTCCAATTTTTTTTTACAAAAACGCCAAGGCCCCCTGTACTGGAAAAGTATCGATAAAAAAAAATAACAAAAGGTACCTTTTTCATACCTGCAATAAACTGAAAAATACATAATTATATAAAAAAAAAACTGCCGATTGTAAAATATACTAAATTGTAAAATATACGAATTTACCACCTATTTTTGAACACCTCCAGCCTTTCTAACAGTAATAAAAAAATTACAAAATTCATTTTAGCATTAGCGATGCGAAATTGCATAAATGACAAATGACATTTAAGTACGAAAAATTAACTCACAAGGAATACTCTCCATACGGGCATACTCCGAAAAATCTGAAAAAATTATAGAATGTTCTACTCATCAGGCTAGATATGTTTATAAAAAAATGTCGGCGGAAACTCGATAGCGCGTCCGTAAAAAAATAATTAAAATTTCGATATTTGGCGATTTATCACCGGTTGGCGATGGAATAAAATTTCAAAAAATACTTTTTTATGTCAAATACTCTAAGATAAAAATGTATCATATTGAACTTGTTTGAATAAATTTAATGTAAATAACTTAAGTATTGTCAGTTTTAGTTTGATTTAACTATAGTTTTGTCATATATATATATTTATAATGAAAGTTAACTATCAAATTTTTTATGAATTAAAACAAAATTTAAATTAATTAAAATTGTTTCAATCTCACAATTACTAAGTCCAATTGAGCACTGTCGATTCAATTTTGTTGCTATGGAAACAACGAATTCTTTGATTTTGAAATGAATTTTTTGAATGTCGCATTCTTCATCTTGCATTTATTTTGGAATACAATTAAATATATGAAATTGTTTTTAAAGTAATAAAATTAAATAACAAGAAACATAAATATGTAATACAAAAAAAGTATTTATTAAACATTGTTTAAGTTTAAATTCATTATTAAATACTCCTTACACGCATTCTAAAAATCAATTAACAAGCAATTTTCAGATGCATTAAAATCATTTGCTTTTGGCGAGGAAAAGTACTGCTCGCTAAATCGCGTGACGCTTTCATCTTTTCACGCCAAATACTCGAAAGTATTTTATATTTTTACATTCTTTCTACTTGTAATTCCACCGCTAAATTTGACTGATCCTTTATCACATACATAAGTAGTTTAATTAGTATTTTATTTTTGTTTTCAAAACATTCTGAGAATGTCCGGTAAGGAGACCTTCCTTGTCAGTATTGCCGCGCTTCTTGAGAATTATGGGAAACAATTTACATTAACTGATGTGCTGGTAGATGCATAAATAAACTAGAAAACAGGAATTCTGCTTTTTCACAATTTAGTGTCGCCCCCGATTAAAAAATAAATATATTTGGTATATAAATATAGATAGTACAAAACATATTTCATTTTTAAGTCTTAAAACACACGCTTTTATTTTATGTAAAATGACGTCATTCGCATCGGCTTAAGGATTCCACATTTACCACCCACTCTTAATATCTATAGTAAAGTACGCATAGGACATCACTATCGCGAAATAATACACATATGCAGCAAAAAGATGCCGTCATTCAAGAAACTCAACCAAAGAAAAAAAGTCCTTCCGGCCAGTGCCGGGAGGAAGAGGTAGCTTTCATAATCCTTATTTAAAAAAAGCCAACTTATATCATGCAAACACACGAAGCTCAATTTAGTGGAACCGAATATAGGAGATTCAATTACTAATTTTTATCAATATAATGAATGAGAATTTCGCGAAATTAGTCAGTTTTATCCAAGCTGCTTTTCTTTAAAGTAACTTATATTTGGCTGCCAAATTCGGCAATTTCTTAAAGTGCCTGTCATTTTAAGACAACATGGTGGATGAGGCTAAGCAGTGAACTTGGTCGAGACCTTAATAATTGTTGTGCACATGCTCACTCACATCGGAATCGGTTAATATATAGGGGTGCTGTCGCATGCAAAAATCAGATTTTTCAAAATGTCACCCACAATAGAAATTGAAACTGCTATATCTGAGCCATTTTTTAAGGTAAAGACAAACAAAAAATGCTCCTGAATCCTTATATCAAGATCAAATACTTAAGAAAGAAACCTTTTTCAATTTCTATTTTTTTTTGCACCTCACTTTAAATATATATATATTTTTTAATTTAATGGCCGCCATTATGAAACAAGATGGCTGATGAATCTGGCCAGCGAACTTGGTCGAGGTGTTGATGTACACTATCCACATGCCTTCTTACATCGAAATAGGCGAATACGTGTGTTATCGCGTGACAAATACAAGATCGTTTCAAAATGTTAGCCATGCTAGAAATTCAAAGTTATATAAATCAACCATTTTTTAAAATATCAACAAAAGAACAAATTTTCAGAAACAAAAACTGCTCCGGAATCTTTGTATCAAGGCCAAACACATAAAAAAAATCTTTTTCATTTTCCAATTATTTAATACCTCATTTTGAATTTTAAATTTAATTTTTTTTAAATGGCAACCCTTTTGAAACAAGAAGGCGAATGAAGCTGGCCAACGAACTCGGTCGAGACATTGGTATGTACTATGTACAGACCAAGTTACATCCAAATAGGTTCATAAATACGCCTGTTATCGCGTGACAAAAATCAGGTCGTTTTAAAATGTCAGCCACAAGAGAAATTCAAAATGCTATTACTCAGCCATTTTTTTTTAGATATAGACGAAAGAAAAACTGTTCCGGAATCTTTGTATTAAGGTCAAACACATACAAAAAAAATCTTTTTCATTTTCCAATTTTTTGGTATCTCATTTAAATTTTTTTATTTTTTAATTTCTTTAAATGGCCGCCATTTAGAAACAAGATGGCGGATGAAGCTGGCCAACGAACTCGGTCGAGATATTTGTATGTACTATGTACACACCAAGGTACATCCAAGTCGGTTCATAAATACGCCTGTTATTACGTGAGAAAAATCAGGACGTTTCAAAATGTCAGCCACGATAGAAATTCAAAATGCTATAACTCAGCCATTTCTTAAGATATAGACGAAACAAAAACTGCTCCCGAATCTTTTTATCAAGATCAAATACATAAGAAGAAAATATTTTTTCAATTTTCAATTTTTGGTACCACATTTCAAATTTAAATTTTTCTTAAAAATTTAAATGGCCGCCATTTTTAAACAAGATGGCTGGTGAAGCTGGCTAACGAACCCGGTCGAGACATTGGTATGTACTATGTATAAACGAAGTTACATCCAAATAGGTTCATAAATACGCCTGTTATCGCGTGACAAAAATCAGGTCGTTTTTAAATGTCAGCCACAAGAGAAATTCAAAATGCTATTACTCAGCCATTTTTTTTTAGATATAGACGAAAGAAAAACTGTTCCGGAATCTTTGTATTAAGGTCAAACACATACAAAAAAAATCTTTTTCATTTTCCAATTTTTTGGTATCTCATTTAAATTTTTTTATTTTTTAATTTCTTTAAATGGCCGCCATTTAGAAACAAGATGGCGGATGAAGCTGGCCAACGAACTCGGTCGAGATATTTGTATGTACTATGTACACACCAAGGTACATCCAAGTCGGTTCATAAATACGCCTGTTATTACGTGAGAAAAATCAGGACGTTTCAAAATGTCAGCCACGATAGAAATTCAAAATGCTATAACTCAGCCATTTCTTAAGATATAGACGAAACAAAAACTGCTCCCGAATCTTTTTATCAAGATCAAATACATAAGAAGAAAATATTTTTTCAATTTTCAATTTTTGGTACCACATTTCAAATTTAAATTTTTCTTAAAAATTTAAATGGCCGCCATTTTTAAACAAGATGGCTGGTGAAGCTGGCTAACGAACCCGGTCGAGACATTGGTATGTACTATGTATAAACGAAGTTACATCCAAATCGGTTCATAAATACGCCTTTTATCGCGTGACAAATTTCAGGACGTTTCAAAATGTCAGCCACGCTAGAAATTCAAAATGCTATAACTCAGCCATTTTTTAAGATATAGACGAAACAAAAACTGCTCCGAAATCTTTGTATAAAGGTCAAATACATAAGAAAAGAATATTTTTCCATTTTCAATTTTTTGGTACCACATTTCAAATTTAAAATTTTTTTAAAAATTTTAAATGGCCGCCATTTTGAAACAAAATGGCGGATGAAGCTGGCCAACGAACTCGGTCGAGAGATTGGTATGTACTATATACACACCGAATTACATCCAAATCGGTTCATAAATACGCCTTTTATCGCGTGACAAAATTCAGGACGTTTCAAAATGTCAGCCACGCTAGAAATTCAAAATGCTATAACTCAGCCATTTTTTAAGATATAGACGAAACAAAAACTGCTCCGGAATCTTTGTATAAAGGTCAAATACATAAGAGAAAAATATTTTTCCATTTTTAATTTTTTGGTACCCCATTTCAAGTTTTAAATTTTTTTAAAAATTTTAAATGGCCGCCATTTTGAAACAAAACGGCGGATGAAGCTGGCCAACGAACTCGGTCGAGACATTGGTATGTACTATGTACACACCGAATTACATCGAAATCGGTTCATAATTACGGGAGTTACAGTGTGACATAGGTCAGATATATATATATATATATATATAGATATATATATATATATATCAATTTTGAACGAAAGGTGGTTTCGGGGTCTGGGGGTCATGATCGATGAAAATATACCAAAATTTTTTGAAATCGCTTTCCTCCGAACGGCTGCAATAGGTAGCTTTTTTGTAAAGAAAGCTACCTAAAAAATGGCTATCTAAAGATTCATATGCCTTCATTTGTTTGTAACATTAATATACAATTAAATATAGTTTGTATTAGTTCCATGTTTTAACAGAAATCATTCGTTTACATTTTTCAAAATAGCACGTATTTTAATTACATTTCTTTTCTGTTGTTATGAGAAAATGGCAACAAAAATATATAATTACTATTTTACAACTATTTTTCCTTTACTTTCAACAGAAACGGAGTACTTTCGTTGCCAATATTAAACAAATGACTCTAAAAAGTACAAAAAAAATTAATATGTCAAAAATAAATGGAGATACAGTTTTCAAACGAATTGCATTTAAAAGAACATTTTTTTCTCAATACGACAGTGTAAAAATTGAAAATGTGCGATGCTTAGGAGTATAAAAAATTGCTGAGAGTATTTAATCATACAATGATACATCTGCTTTGTTTTACGGCTGGCTTATACAACGCAACGTTATTTTTCGGAGACGACACAACCGCATACCGGAGGCTTATAAAATTATCTTTTAAACCCCACTGCGTGACTTTTGGGTATGTTGCAGACATACAGTTACTAGATACAAAGGGTTAACAGAGCACAGTTCACAGTTGAGATCAAATAATGTGAATACTTTACCGTAGGAAGCTTTCTGTTTAAAAGCAGACCCAAACTGCCTGGATATTCGGGTAGAACAGACTCTGCAGGATTTTTCTTAACAGGATTTTTCCTCAAATCCATATCTATTAGGTATAAGAAATTGGGCAGTTGGAGTAGCGGAAGGTTTTTCTTTAGAAACACCGTCGTCTAAAATAAATAAACAAATAAAAATAAAGATATATATATATATATATGTGTGTGTGTGTGTGTAAAAAAAATGCAATCGAACTCATGTAATTCATGAAAAGACACTAAACAAATATGCTAAAAAGTTACTAAATGATTCAAACAAGAAAGAAAAAAATCATGCGTCAAGTATCGATTATGAAACACTTTCCAGCACGTTCAGAATAGTTAAAACGTTATGCCTAATTCAACCCTATGGAAACACATTTGAAAACCCAATTTCAGCTCTTGCCATCTACAATCGCAGAACTATCCGAATTTTTTCAGCAGCCCTGTATAGGATATATATATTTGTATCTACTAACTGAATGCATACCAAAATTTAGTTCACTTAAGAAATAAATATACTTCAATTGAAAATTCCCCTTCAGCAATTTCCTCTAATAAGGAGAGTGGTACGTGAATACTTTTGTGCAGCCCTGTATATGAGGTGTAGAATTTATATAGAGTGAGTAACATGCAAAAAATAAATTTAATTTAAAATCACATGCCGAATTTTAAACCGTACACTCCTGCAATTATTACTCAAAAACAGTTTTGTAACGGACTTCTTTTAGTATTGTAATGGATTTCTTTTGTATGTCCCTGTAAATGAATAAAAATGCTATGAATGCCCTGTTCTAACGTGATCGTAGTGAAATTCAGTGATTTATATCAGTTTCAATACATTTGAAGTAGCGTAATATCATTAAAATACTCTGCAAACAATTTTTCCCCCTATACCATCACGTAATGGAATACTTTTGAGTGCCCCTGTAAATGAACTGTTAATCCTACATACTTCATGTACAATGCCAAACATGCTTTGATGACCCTAAATAACCTTTGTCAATTGCATGAAAATCCGAGTCTATTTACGACAGTTAGAGAGTAGACAGATAAACCGAATGCATGTTGAAAAGTGTTAAAAAAGTTTGGATCTGTCATATTTATTGCGAGTCGTTCCCTTGGATCTAGGCTTATCGCAGTATTTCAAGTGCAATAGATTTGTATCTATTAACTGCATGCATGCAATTATTTAGTTATTTAAGAAAACTCAGTTGAAAATTCCTCTTCAGCAACTTCCTCTAATGAGGAGAATGGTACGTGAATACTTTTGTGCAGCCCTGTATATGAGTTTATAGAATATATATACAACGATTAACATGCAAAAAGTTAGTTAAATTTAAAAGCGCATACCGAATTTTAAAAGGCACACTCCAGCAATTATTACTCAATGACAGTACTGTTACCGATTTCTTTTGTGCGTCTCTTTTGTGCGTAAATGAATTAGTATGTTGTGGCCGTCACAAAACATTCTTCTATATGTCAAGTCAATTGAATCATTTAAATAGTACAAGAAATTACATCAATTTAGCACCAATTCAAATCAAAGTATATCTGAATTTCAAGTTTTATTTAAATTCGTGCATTAGTTCTTGAGAAATAGCGGAAATTCTGAAAAATGTAGCATAGCAGCGCCACCTGTTGAGCGATTTAAACCAAAACATAACCAGCACTAATGGATATGAAGGTATACCTGAATCTGAAGTTTGATGAAAATTCGTGCATTAGTTATTCAGATAGAGCATTCAGTGGAAATTCTGAAAAACGCAGCATAGCAGCGCCACCTGTTGAGCGATTTGCACCAAAACATAAACAGCGCCAATTCATATCAACGACTAACAGAATCTGAAGTTTGATGAAAATACGTGCATTAGTTCTGGAGATTGAACTATTGCGGAAATCTTAAAATATGCTTCATAGCAGCGCCACCTGTTGAGCGATTTACACCAAAAACTAATCAGAACCAATTTATATTAGGGACTAATTGAATATAAACTTTTATTAAATTCCGTTAATTTGTTCTTTAGATAGAGCGCCCACAAAATTTGTGTCACATACAGACAGACTCACAGACAGACATTTTGTAAAAATATGTTTTTCGGGTTCTCTGACCCCTAAAATGCGTAAATCCGCCGAAAACTGGAATTCGAAAATTTTCATGAATCAACTACTTTCTTCTTGTAAAGGTAGAAGAAAGTAAAAAATGCTATGAATGCCCTGTTCTAATGTAATCATAGTGAAATGTTCAGTGATTTATATCAATTTCAATACATTTGAAATAGCGTAATCTCATTAAAATACTCTGCAAACGATTTTTCCCCATATACCATAATGTAATGCAATTCTTTTGAGTGACTCTGTAAATGAACTATTAACCCTACATACTTCATATACAATATCAAACATGCTTTGGTGATCCTAAATAACCTTTATCAATTGCCTGAAAAAACAAGTATATTTACGGGAGTTAGAGCGTTGATAAACGGACAGACGGCTTTTCAACTTTGTTGGAAAGCGTTAAAAACTATTGCACATAATTTATATATGGATATTTTATCGACATTTTTCTTAATTTGTTTTAGATCCGTTTTTCATTTTTGATTTTTTTTTCCAAATTTGTGTAAGACGGATTATATGTCGTTTTTAGGGTTCCGTACTTAAAAAGTAAAAACGAAATCATTATAAGATCACTCCCGTGTCTGTCTGTCACAGCCATTTTACTCGAAAACTATGGAACATGGAAAGTTCAAAGGGGAAGTATTAAGAACTATTGACCCACATATTTAGAGATTATTAAACATTTACAAATATTTTTAGGAAAAATGTAGAGGGGCTAAATAAGTTACTTGAAAGAAAAAATCTTTTTTTATATATATCGTGTGGGGTATCATGCGAAAGCTTTCGTAACGCTGAACTCAAAAATACACTTCTTTTAATTTTAGGTATTATATTTTCAGAGATATCGTCGAAAATGTAGTGCAAAAATATGCCCCCCCCCCCCATCTATTTCCGAATCTACTGAAACTAATATTATAAAAAAATTAGTGGTAGCAGACGTTAATTTAAACCTTGCAGGAAAATTCTAGTGATTACCCTATGTCACATAGTTTTTGAGTAAAGCTCATTTTTTCGTTACACACAAATTTCGATTTGCGGGCATTCAGCAAAGGCGTTTTGGAACGCTGGAGGTACCTATCATAGCAGAAGTTTAAGAGCATTGTTGATAACGATTTTTTTTAAAGAAAACGTCGGTAATTAGCCAAGATATTAACACTGAAAGACACGGATGGTTTGGACATACATAATGAGAGTGGCGGCGTACTATATGTGCCATCAGCTTTTAAAGCCTAAATAACAACTTTTAATGATACATTTGTATAATACAATGCCCAGTAGCAGTATAAAAGCAATAAACGTCAAATTATAAAAAACAGACTAATTTAATTAGAATTAATCACATAAATACTGTGGGATTCGCGACTAGTTAGCATTATGTGGATATCTTAATACGCCCCCCGTTTCTTTAAAAGTTAATTAAAAACCTATCTGGAAAAACGCGGCATGGACCAAGGCGGTGTTGCTACTTTGCGACCTCCTTTCGAAGCGCTCTTAGCAAAATGCCAAGTTTAAACTTTGAACAAGGGTTTTGTTTTAGCTGCACTGTAAAAAGAAAAGATTATTACTACGCTGAATTTAGTTTTATGAAATGCCAAATGAAGTTTAAATATGCACTACTTTTGTTGTCAGTGCCGAATTAAGTTCATCATAAACAGATTAGGGTAAGATTTAAATAAGAGTTATACAGAATAGCAATATCTGATATTATTTAGGCTCCATATCTCTTTGAACTTTTATGGTACACCCATTCATACTTTTTTAGCATATACACAGCTATACAAAACCCCACGTTTTGTAGTTTTTCTACAAAGTATTATTATTATTTTTTTAGTAATACAGTTAATAATTCATATATTTATTGTACGGAACCTTCTGAGCGCGAGTAATACTTGCACTTGGCCGTTTATTATTATATTTATTATCGTATAACATGTATTATACAACAAGAGGTCTTAAAAGTATTTCTATGTCGCAGCTAATTTCAAAAGCTGTATAGGATGGATTTTTTGTTGTTGTTGTTGTTGTTTACACCAATGAATAGGCAATTTTCCTGTGCTCATTTCACCGATAATATACTGATATAACCTAATACTGATATACTGATTATTTATAATAAAATTTGGTATTTTTACATGCATTTTTTAAGTTACATTTCTGTTTCTATGTTGCATACTAATCTTGTGACTCCATTTTCACTCACTTCTTGTTGACATAGCTTTAAAATTTGAAATATAAGGAGACGATACATGAATTGGACATTGCATTTTTAAAATTCGATCTCTGAAGGAGGGGGCTGGGGGAGACGGTTGATTTTCCATGGAGAAATCAGTATCAGATTCAACAATGAATATTTGTCGAAAAGTAGTAATGACAGGTTTACCACAATAGCGCCAAATTTGGGCAAATGGCCAAATATCTCTAAAATTGGCGACAAAATTAAACTGCCATATATGAAACCAACTTGTCTTGGCAATAGCTGGATAATTTGGCGAAATTCCCAGCAGCGCCAAATTTTGGCCAACTCAATGAAATATCGTAAAATTTAGCGACAAAATTAAGCTGCCACATGAAGCTATCTAGATGATAGCTGGCTAATGTGACGAAATTCCCATTTAAATCCATTAGTCTTCCCCAGTCGAGCTCACCGCAATTTAATTTTAACTCCGCGCATTTAAGGGTTTTTTTTTTTTTTCAAGACCTACGGGTCAGAATTTAAAGAGAAATGTACGAAAATGTATGTCTTCAAATCTTCATCCCAATGCTCCTACTCGTAATTGCATAACTGGCACTAGACGGCGCTGTTTTAGCTGAGCTCCCAACTCACAGCCGGTCAAAATCCCGAAAAGCTGGCCAAAATATGAAAATGTTATTTGAATGCCACGAAACTTCGCACAAAGGTGTTTTTCAGGATGCTGATTGCGAATCTAAAGTAACATGCATTGAAAGTTATTCAGTTTCTATGAAATTTCGTGTACAGGTGCTTTTTGAGGATGCTAAGTACGATTCAAAAATTTAAAAAAAAAATGGCGGAATAAAAATAAAAACAATTAGATTTAAATAAAATATGAAGTTTCGATTTGTATACCAAATGCAAGCTACATTCGGAACATCTTATACAGACATGTATAATGTGGACATCCCGAATTGTAAATGATATTCATTCACTTTTAGTTTAGAAAATGTCATCAAGCTTATTAATCTGCTTTGAAGCTGACTGATATAGGTACCAACGCTGAGTTGACAAATTACTAGCAATGGCATTAAAAATTTTACAAACAATCATCGTTAAAGTTAGTTTTTAATTAACGCCTACTTATTTTCTATCAATGAACGTTTAAAAAGGAATAAGTTTACTCTTCTGTATTTTCGTGCAAAAAACGTATTCTTTTGGACCTAAAAAATCGAGGAGATGAAGGTCTCGAATTTTTGCATATAACGATTTCTGAATTGTTCGCAACACTTACGAGTTCTAGGGGCACTAGAGAAGTGAAAAAGCTATTTGAACCATCATCATCGCTAAATTTTTGTTTAGAAGTACTTTGACCAGATGTGCCATCACATCCCCAGTTGCGAATCAAATTCAGATTGCTAATGCTCTCGGGAGTCAGAATCTTATTAATTTCCGTTTGCATTAATAAAACACGTTCAGTAGTATGATCTAGCAAAGATTGCAATTGACAAGATAATTCTTCTAATTACAATAAAATAAACAAAATTATTAGCTATAAAGATAAGAAAATATATTTCTATCATATCAATGATACAGAATTATTTTCATATTTTTGTTACTAATTTTGCTTTACAAATTCATTTATGCTTATGATTATAATATTTATTTGTAATATAATACATAATAATCTATCACAAAACTGAATAAACTAAAAATTTCATAAATATTTGCCAACTAAATTACTGTAAAAAAGCAATAAATGTCATAGTTTTTGAAGCGACGAAAAAAGTGACATTTTTACTTGTGGTTGCAAAATCCTGCACGAAATTCAGAATGGCAGTTTTTGGTAGCTGGTTTCTTCATTAATCAATAAATAGTTCAGGCGATTATTTCCATTGTATGTTGTTGGGGAACACTGTGGAACTTATAAACTTTTTGATGTTTGAAAGCAAGAAAATGATATATATTTTTTAAATTTTTATCAAAAATAATCATGAAATTATTCTTTTTTGTGTGCTTAATATAATTTGTGTAACTCATGCAAATAATTTACACATTTTCATCGTGTGAATCCATTTTAAAGCATTAAAATCGGATGATATGGAAAAAGGTAGCACATGTTTAAAGAAACCATTGTTTGCTCTTTTTATTCGCTCCAGATGATAATCCTTCAAGCGTCACTTTTAAAATGATACAGGTTGCAAAGGCAAAACGAAAACCTTTTAATAAATATAGATTCTGACCTCCAAACATTATTCTAGCCATCTTTATAGTTGAAATTCCCTAAATAATAACTTTATTTTACGACTTTTCGGGCTTTAGTGATTTTGCCCCACTGTGCAACTGCCCGATTTTATTGTGCTTTATGTAGTCGAATACAGAAATTAATTTCTCTGTTAATTTCCACTATCTGCAGTATAGTTTGTACATACGCAGTGGAAAGGTCTAAAATTTAAAATTTTCTGTAAAGCACCATAAAATAAAAGAAAGTAATAAGAATAAAATACATGTAAAATAAGACAAAGAAAAAGACTAAAAAATGAAAAATAAACTCAATGTAATTTTTTTTTTAAAGAAAAAATATGCTTTCATTAAAATGCACAAAAATGAAGGAAATATATAATTTTTTTAAATGCTCTAAAAAGTAGAAAGTAATGTTTATAGTAGAAAAGAAATTACTTTATTTTCTCATGTACAAAGAAAGAAACAGAAATGAAAGCACGGGAGCCAATGCAATTTAACTTTTGTTTAATTTAAGTTGTTTTTATGATGGTATATCATAATCAAATATATAGTATGTATAAAGTTGGTATCCACGCTTTTATTCCCTCCTTTTTTTTTTTTTTTTTTTTTTTGTAGGATTATTTTAACTTTATGTCTGAAGAGGTTAAATAATGGAAGCAACATGTGCCAACATCCACCATATTACACATAGATGACCATAGTCCAGGAGGGGACGACATAAAGCCCTAAGTTATCAGATAAAAGAAAAAAAAACTATGTTTTATGTATGAATAGAAATAGGGGAATCTAATGACCCATGTCTGCCGGAAGTGAAGTGGTGCCTAAGCCAAATATTAATACCACATCCCGTGAATTTTTAGAAGCCTAATCTAAGTTATGTATTACAAGAAAAGTAAAATATGGAAAATGTTGAGTTCCTTTAGTATTAAAATGATATCCTGGTCTGCCTTGTCGCAACTGATGTCATACACGTGGCAGGCGTATTTTTATCGTAATTATTTTTAATGTTTATCTATGTTATCGAATACAAGGATAATTTATATTATAAGTTTAAATAGTGTTATTACCGAAAATCGAGGTCTGCCAACGTTC
The DNA here is from genome assembly GCA_963932465.1 of Maratus speciosus. Taxonomy (NCBI): domain Eukaryota; kingdom Metazoa; phylum Arthropoda; class Arachnida; order Araneae; family Salticidae; genus Maratus; species Maratus speciosus. Next base: position 168,781 of record CAWVRF010000734.1, on the reverse strand, counting down.
AGTTGCAGCTAGACCTTTGCCCGACAAATTTATAAAGTGTACGTTCATACCATTATGTATCGATTTCATCGAATGAAACTACGTCATTTGAGAAAATTTTGAGTCACTTTCTTAATACCATGGATGATGTGAAATGCATGACAATCCTAATAGTGGTATTACACTTAAAAATTCCAAGCGATAAAAATCGCCTGGTACTTATCCTATTTCCCGCTTTTGAAAGCCACTTTTTTCATTTTCCAATCATTTCATTGTGTGTTGGGGAAAAGGCTTTTCCATCGGCAGATTTCCAAGCATTTGATTGGCTGTTACTGGCGACTCGCTTCATTTCAGGCGTCAAAGACGCGCCGACAGAAGAAAATTGCTTGCTTTCGAAGCGACTCCCCTGGAGCTATAGGATGACATGGAGACGCTTGGAATTTGAAGCGACTTTGACCCCTCGTGTAATAACACTTTAAAGCTGACACATTTTACTCAAACATTTGCTCAAACTATTGGAGGTTCCTGATAAATACCTTATTAAAACTATATTTGAAACTATATTAAACAGTTAGGAGTTGTGCTTTTTTGAAAGTTTCGCCCTTTGCGAATATTTTCAAAATGCAAGCTTGCAATTGGTCAATCTGGTTTCGACAGAAGCAGAAAATCAATCTGGATGCCTATCAAAATGTGTCAGCATTAAAGTGGTATTAAAGTGTTATTACATGTAAAAATTCCAAGTGATAAAAATCGCCTGCGACTCGTCCTGTTTCCCGCTTTTGAAAGTCACTTCTTTCCAATCATTTCATTGGGTGTTCGGGAAAAGGCTTTTCCATCGTCAGATTTCCAACCATTTGATTGGCTGTTACTGGCGACTCGCTTCGTTTCAGGCGTCAAAGACGCACCGACAGAAGAAAGTTGCTTGCTCTCGAAGCGACTCCTCTGGAGCCATTGGATAACATGGAGACGCTTGGAATTTGAAGCGACTTTGACCCCTCGTGTAATAGCACTTTTTTACACGTAAAAATTTCAAGCGACAAAAATTGCCTGCGACTCGTCAGTTTTCCCACAACATCTGTACCACTTTTTTCGTTTTTCAATCATTTCATTGGGTGTTCGGGAAAAGGCTTTTCCATCGTCAATTTTCCAACCATTTGATTGGCTGTTACTGGTGACTCGCTTCGTTTCAGGCGTCAAAATCACTCCGATACAAAATAGTTGCTTGCTTTCCAAGCGACTCTCTTGGAGCCATAGGATAACATGGAGACGCCTGGATTTAGAGGCAACTTTGACGCCTCGTGTAATAGCACTTAAGATTTTTCAAGCATCCCACATCATCCATAGTATTGAAAAACTGACGTAAAACTTTTCCAAATGACGTAGCTTTATTCGATGAAATCGATACAAAATTATATGAACGCACACTTTATAAATTGGTCTGCCGAAAGTCTATCTACAGCTGGACATTGGCAGACCTCGATTAATAACACTATTTAAATTTGATTTTAAAATATAGATTATCCTTGTATTCGGTAATATAGGTAAACATTAAAAGTAATTACGATAAAAATACGTCTGCCACGTGTATGCCATTGGTTGCGACAAGACAGACCAGAATATAATTATTGTAGATACCAAAGGAAATCAACATTTTTTTTCCTGTCTCACATAACTAACGACAAGCCTCTAAAAATACACCGGAAGTGGTATTAATATTTGGCCTAGGTACCACTTCACTTCCGGAGGACATGGGTCATTAGATTCCACGATTTCTATTCATATATAAAGTATAGTTTTTTTTTCTTGTATCTGATGTGGTAAGATAGGGTTTCATGTAGTCGCCTCCTGGACTATCACAATTGAAGCTGAACTGAATATTTCCACTTTAAAATCAGCCAGACCACATTTTCATTCTCAAATTCAGGATCATGCGAAAGGGGGATGGAGAGAAGGGGCAATCACATCGGACGTAAAAATTGAGGGAGAACCAAATTTATACTACCAAACTCTTTTGTTTGTTTGTTTGTTTGTTTGATTCTTTTTGTCTTTTAAATATTTATATACATATCGAGATTTTTTTTTTTTTTTGGAAATGAAAGTATTTCCCCGTTTCAAAGTTCTGCTTCGCTTACACCACACCCAAAACCAAATTTTTCTCAAGGGATTTCTTCCTTTTTAAAACTTGCACTATGTCTCACTCTCTTTTATTAAAATTATCTATTCTGAGTGTGTAATTTTCTTTCTGTGTGTGTGACACAAATATACTCTCTCAAAATAGCATATTGTTTCCTTCTTAGAATCCAAAAAGGTTGCAAACTGTAATGTACTGTTAGATACATTTTTGTCACATTTATTTTCCGGATCCCGTTTCCAATTTTCTCTTATGTTATTTAGTTATTTGAAATTTTTTAATTAAAATTAAATCTTTTAATGTTCCAAAATAAACGCAAACTATATATTCAATAGAATTTATTTCTGTTTCTGCGTTTTGTCAATTTTGTGACACTTGTATAAAGAGAAGGCGGGAAGGGTACGACAAATTGAAAATTTGCCCCGGGCGCAATTTTCTCTTCGCACGGCCCAGCTCAACTTCTAAATTTTAAAAAAGCTTGTTCCTATTAATTTTTTCAGTATAGTATGAGCAAACATGAAAACAGCATTTTTTACACTTCATTTGATTATATCTGTAAATCTATACCATTTTAGGCATTTAAAACTCAGCAAATTCCAATACACTTATGGATTTCCAGATAAAATATTACAATCAACTCCCACTAATCCGCAACTCTATAATTCGCAAACGCCTATAATCCGCACACTGTTTCAGATGTAAACAGTGAAAATTCACTTACCATTAACTTTGCAAGAGAAATTCAAAATGGCAGCAATTTGATTGACGATCGGTATTCAGTTTTTGTCCCCTTAAATTTTTATATTTGAATGAAGTAAAACTTTATTTTTAAAATAAAAAAAGGAAAAAATCATATTTTTTTTGTGGCCAGCATCTAGACAGTGAGGGTGACGATGTTGACTTTGGTGGTTTCAGTTTGTATAGTGCAAAACAGAAATCTGCAGAACTTTTGTGTTTTTCAAAAAAATCACTAACTGTTTGTGCCTGATTTCTTGAATGGATAAAATACAATTGAATGGGTGTTCACCCAAGGTGAAAATCTAGTTACAGAGAGTTTCCCTGATGATGACATTATAAGTACTACTCTGTTAAATTCTATTGAAAATCGGGATAAATTATCATTGCGTGATGCAATGATGATGAAGGTGAAAAAGTAATACTTGAGAAAGATTTGGCTATAAATATGTACATTTTCTTCAGAAACAGAGTTTTATATCAGAACAAGAAATAATGACCATAGTCTGCAAGAAAAAAATATTGGACCAAAAGTTCTCAAACAATGATATTTGATACTATGTTTGAAAATTATAAAAACAAACAAAAGAAATCATACTAGTATAAAATGTAAATATTTGTTCCATAAATATAATGCATTTTTTAATTAAGTAACACAATGTGTTACATCATTTTTCTTTTTTACCAATTAATTTAAACATTACTAATCAATTTACTGTAAAATTAGAGGAGAAAAAATGTAAACAAACTAATGACCTATAATCTGCACAACCTGTGCAGATTAGAGGGAGTTCACTGTAATTGATAAAAATATATTGGTAATACAATAAAGCGCCGCTCATCCAAAATCCTATTAACCGAAAGTCCAAGTGTACAAACTTCTACATTTTTTTTTACAATCTTACGACTCAAACCTATATTATTTTTGATTACATGGTGACATGACGAGAAGTTCTGGAAATTGCCATCATTCATATCTAAACAACACTAAGGTAGATATTCGTTTATTGAGAATTTATTGTTAAAAAATGTGAACGAAAATTCAGTTTCATTTTGTAATGGCACGCCCCGTTTTTTCGATTGAATATATTATATTTTTGATGGAATAAGAGGATTAAGATGTTTCTTGTTCTAAACATGTTTGTTATGACCGCACTATCTCCCCTGAAAGTTTGTTTCAAGATCTTAGGGACACTTTGTATGTTTTATGCCTCTGAAAATGATCGCCTACTCCAGACACTGCTCTTTGATAAAATTAAATAGGAACAAATTAAATTAAAAATATTAAATTAAAAGGAACATGAGCGTTATTAATTCTTGCTAATTTAGCAGCCTTTTAATGATTGTATTATTTATTTATTTTTTCATTAAGTCTCTTCCTGAGAAATAAACAGTACATAGTAAAAATTTTCTTCCAATTCTTTAAAAAAATTTTAATAGTATGTAAAATAGTTTTAAAGTTTCTAATGCTTTTAAAGTCTGAAATATAAAAGTATTCGGCCAGTGGAATATTCAATATTCGAGAGCTAGCCGAATATTCGGTATCCAGACTAATAGTTATAATTCGGCTAGCCGAATATTCGGTATTCAGACTAATAGTTATAATTCGGCTAGCCGAATATTCGGTATTACATTTACCTGTGTGCCGAATATTCGGCATTCGTTATTCTGCCAAAATTACCATTCGGTGCATTCCTGCCGTATATGCTCTAGATTTTTGTAAGAAGTTCCGTATGCCCTCTGTATTTAAATAAAACTAAATAGCGTAATACTGCAATTATGAACACTCATGATTCCAGCTTATACCCTCTGCCTCTAGCGTATACCCGCGGGTTTTTTAAGACTATAACACTGCTTATAGAGGAGTCCGTGTGAACAGTTGAAACTCCTGTTACATCTTGAAAATTTCGACAGCAATGGTGCTATGATCTTTTCCGTTAACGATTCAATCAGTGCACAATGTGTTTTAATTTACCTAATTATCCCAAATTTTATACGTATCCAAACTGGCCACAGCCCCAACAGGTTCGAATAATCGGCGCTCTACTGTATCTTTTATTTATTTTAACTAAAACAAAATTTATTTTTGTGATTAATCTTAATATCTTACTTTTATTTCATGAGCCTGTTTTCTTTCTAAGCCGGGTTTTTTAGACCTTTTTTGCTTTCGAGACTCCTGAAACAAATATAAAATAATTTTATTTTTCAGCCTAGAAGTTATTATTAAAAGCAAAAAAGATAAATCATGCATATTAGTATATACTAAATATTGTTCAGCTGAAAAATGCATAGTTATGTTAAAAAAAAACCCTTAAGCAATTCAAACCCATGCACAGTAATAATTACGAGTTCAGTTCTTTTGTTACATGGTCTATAAAATTTACTGCACACCACGTTTTACGCAGACATTATTTATTAATAAAAACACATAATAAAACTGAAAATGCACTTCAAGCATTTATTGCTCAAAAGTAGTACTGAAGTCAAATTCTTTTTTAGTGTCTCTGTAAATGAAATGATAAGAGCTTTGCACTCAAAACTCAACAAAAAAAAACACGTTTTAATAAATGCATATCAATTTTATTATATTGGAAAATATATAACATCATTAAAATACACCGCAAACAATTTTTCCCCCGTAGACCTTAAACTAACGGGGATCTTTTGAACGTCCCTGTAAACGAAATAAAATGCTACACACTGCATTTTCAATGACGAACATTCCGTTAAAAACCTCAGTAACATATACTAATTACATGACAATGCGAGTACATTTACGAGAGTTAGAGAACGGGCTGACAGACAGGTGGATTCATAAGCAGTTATCACCTATTATAAAGCGGTGGCACTGGTTATCACCAGTGGCGGCCACGGAAAAAACTGTTTTGTTGAAATTACTAAATTTTGGTTCATATAGCTCCATCCTTAATATTTTGGTTGGAATGACCAAATTTTGGGTAGATTAACCAAACGATTTGTTGAATTAGCAAAATAATTTGATTAATCTAACCAAAATTTAATCATTCCAACCAAAATATTTGGATGGAGCTATATCAACCAAAATTTAGTAATTTCAACAAAACAGTTTTTTCCGAGTGAGAGGTTCTGCTCTCGAAGCTGGTAGATTGGAGGTGCTGGGTTAGAATCCAATCGCCCCCGTCGGCCTAATCGTACGGAGTTTTCCGTGGTTTTCTCCGAACCTTGGATTTCCATGCGTAAATACGGGTTAGGTTCCCTTAGAGAGACCTCCACGGAGGGCACTCCCCCTCCGGCCTATATCCCTCGTGCAGATAATCGGCCGTCATAAATAACACCAACACCTGTTATAAAACGTTGAAAAAAAAAAAGATAGATGGAAAAGAAATTAAATCTATTTTTTGTTGGACTATTTTAGATTTGCGCCAGAGTAAAGTATTTTCTCCTTAATCTGATCTTTATGATTAATCTTGCTAATCGTGCTTTAAACTTGCAAATAAGTCAAACGGCATATTTTAGAAAATGTAATTTGAACTACCGTAGAACAACAACAGACCCCACCATGTCTCAGCTGCCTATGAAACAGTTGCTCTGGGGGGGGGGGGGACAACAGCCCCGCAATAAGACAAAATAATAATGCACAACTATGGATACAAACTAGCATCCGTTAGGGGGAAATGTTCGAGCATGGAGTCGAACACTGTAAAAAAAATTCCGCAACGTTCCTGGGAAAAAATGGGCAGCTGAGTTGCCCATTATTTCCAAGAAACATTTCTTGAAAATGACTGGAACTTTACTGTATATGTTAAAAACTTTCTACAGAAATGCCAGTAAGTTTCCTGCGAAATACCAGGAATATTTCTGTTGACAGCAAAACATTACTGACATTTCACAGCATGCGAGATCCGCAGACGATTTTTACATTTCCAGTTGACAATTTTCGCTTTATTATCATTAATTGTTAGAATGAAAAAATATTTTGAAAATGACATCAAAATTATTATTTATAATTTACACGAAAAAATAAATTTTCAGTTAAAATTCAATAAAGTAAATATATATATGATATATTGTTTCTGAACTTTACTTAAAATATAAAAATATATAAATGTAAATAATAATTAGAAAAAAAATCTAGACATAAAATATTTTGGATTTTCGTCAGCAATTATGTTAGTTTACAAGTTAGATAAAATACATATAAATTTTCATGAAAAAAAAACCTAAACGTAATTGTATATTTTTTCCAAAAATAAAAAAAAATTAAAATTTGCAGCAATTCAAAGTGTCAAATATATATCAAATTTAAATCAAATTGTAAAGTGTTAAAATATAAAATTAATTAAAAAAGAAAAAAAAAGTCAAGAGGTAGCATCGAACTCGGGCCGTACGGGTGGCGTGCGAGCCTTCTGCGACCACACCACGAAAGACACATTGAGAGCTGCAAACTAATGGGTATTTGAAACGTATGCTAAACCTCGGCATCTAATTTTTGAAAATTTAAGGCCCATTTGAAGAAATCCTTTCACAAGAATAATTAGAGATAAGAACTCTAAAACATACTTTAAATTAATCAAAATCGGTGAGAATCATGTTTGATGGTCCCCTGGTTAATGGAGATCCAAATAATAGGTGTATTTTTTTACACGGTCTGCTCGTTAAACATTCCACAGACAAGCACGAGAGATAATCTCTTAGCGATGTCACAGAGGTATTGTACTTTCATCTGAATGGTCTTGGCAATAGAGACGTAAAGGATTATGTCGTCTATTGATTTATTTGCATTCCATATTGATTTTTTTACATTCATTTAAGGAATTCGTTTTCGACACTCGCGCGCGAGCAACGGATTATAGCAAAAAAATAATAAATGGCGGCCGCAGCGTTTTGCTGTTTCCAACTTTTGTTCAGGAACGTTTCAGATAAGAAAACCAGAATTTCACAGGAAAGAGCTAAATTATTCTGAAAACCTGAGAAAAGGCGAAACGTTCCTGGATTTTACATGGAACGTTACCATTTTTTTTTACAGTGAATAAAGTTAAAAGATAATATTTAAAATATGTATATACACTAAAACACCGATTGTATGTCTTTCTGGGGACCGTTCTAAAACGACGTATAACTGAGAAAGACGTACAATCGAAATTCTAGTCGCCTAAGGTGGAAAAGCATTTGACTCTAGAAATATAATGCGGCAATCACACTAATTTAATTTTGGTACCATTTTCCTTTATTTAAGATGCACTACAGTAAAAAAAAGTTAAAACATTAAAAAATATTATTGAATATTTAAAAAAAAAAATAAAAGTGAGAATTAACAAACATTATATCAGTTTCGCACCTATAATTACACTTTTTTAAATTCCATTATCGAAAGTACTCCCCCCCCCCACCCCCACCCCCCAGAAAAGAGCTTAATTTAGTAATCTTTAATCGTGTCTGACGTGCCACTTTACTTTGAGATTTAAACATTATTATATCAGGCATGAGAGTGGGTAAAGAACAAAAAGTCTGAAAATATGCGTAAGCTGAAATTAGGTAAAAAACTAAAAGACCGTGCGCGAAATCCTATTTTGCACAAAACAGGCAAAAAACACAAATTTTGTCAAAGGACTCGAAAAAAATATGGATTTTGTCAAATGGTCGCTGGAAAAACGCAAATTCCGTCAAAAAATCGTGGAAAAAGCGCGAATTTCAATGAAAAGATCATGGAAAAAAAACGCGAATTTTGGCAAAAGATCGCAGAAAAAACGCGAATTTCGTCAACAGATCGCGATAAAAACGCGAATTTCATCAACAGATCGCGGAAAAAACGCGAATTTCGACAAAAGATTCCGAAAAAACGCGATTTTCGTCAAAATATCGCGAAAAAAAAGCGAATTTTGTCAAAAGATCGCGAAAAAACGGGCATTTCGTCAAAATGTCGCGAAAAAACACGCATTTCGTCAAAATGTCGCGAAAAACGCGCATTTCGTCAAAAGGTCGCGAAAAAACACGAATTTCGTCAAAAGGTCACGAAAAAAGCTAATTTCGTCAAATGATCGAGAAAAAACGCGAATTTCGGCAAAAGATCGAGGAAAAAACACGAATTTCATCAAAGATCGTGGAAAAAACACAAAATTCGTCAAAAGATCGTGAAAAAAAAAACGAATTTCGGCAAAGGATCGCAAAAAAACGCAGATTTCGTGAAAGAGCCGTTGAAAAAACATGAATTTAGTTTAAAGGATAGCGAAAAAAAAGTGAATCGTCAAAAGGCTGCAAAAAAGCGAATTTCGTCAAAGGATTGCGGAAAAAAACGCGAATTTCGTCAAAAGATCGAGGAAAATACGCGAATTCCGTCAAAAGATTGAGGGAAATACGTGAAATCTGTAAAAAAGATCGCGAAAAAACTGCGAATTTCGTCAACGAATCACGGAGAAAATGCGATGCAATTCTGGCACGATATGTCTCGTTTGGCGCATTTTTTCGCAGCCAGAAAAAAAAACGGTAAAAGTCGGTTTTTTTTTTTTTTTTCCAGATAAAAATCAAAAGTTTTCTCAAAAATTTCCGAAAAGTCGGAAATTCCGATAAAAGTCGGAAGAATCTCATCCCTGTTATATGGAGTTCAGTTCCTAGAATATTTTCTCAGTAGCATTGTGAGAAACAAAAGAGGTTCTAAGATTGTAAGTGTCAATGCAGCCCACCCACTGTCCATTCTTTTCGTCACTACCTCTCCACATGGCCCAAGAACTTAAATAACCCCTGTAGCAGTCACACATGTTCTTTCTCTTTCATCTTTCTTCAGATATTGATAGAAAAAAAGAAAAAAAGAACGATGCTGGGAGAAAAAACTCTGGGAAAATTGGTTACGGCATGAAAGAAATGACGTATGATCGGCGTTATACGTCGTATAAAAGAAACATTACAACATTAAGATACATAGGGATGAATCGGACCGACGTGAAACGACGTATAAATGTAAAAGACGTATAAATGAGAAACGTATAAACGGTGCTTTACTGTATTCTATTAGGTAGCTTTCATTACAAAAAGCTACTATTGCAGCCGTTCGGAGGAAAGCGATTTCAAAAAATTTTGGTATATTTTCATCGATCATGACCCCCAGACCCCGAAACCACCCTCCGTTCAAAATTGATATATATATATATATATATGACATTTGTCACACTGTAACTCTCGAATTTATGAAGTGATTTGGATGTAATTCGGTATGTACATAGTACATACCAATGTCTCGACCGAGTTCGTTGGCCAGCTTCGTCCGCCATTTTGTTTAAAAATGGCGGCCATTTAAAATTTAAAAAAAAAAAATTAAATTTGAAATGTGGTACCAAAAAATTGAAAATGGAAAAATATTTTTCTCTTATGTATTTGACCTTTGTACAAAGATTCCGGAACAGTTTTTGTTTCGTCTATATCTTAAAAAATGGTTGAGTTATAGAATTTTGAATTTCTAGCGTGGCTGACATTTTGAAACGGCCTGAATTTTGTCACGCGATAAAAGGCGTACTTATGAACCGATTTGGATGTAACTTCGTTTGTAAATAGTACATACCAATGTCTTGACCGAGTTCGTTGGCCAGCTTCATCCGCCATCTTGTTTAAAAATGGCAGCCATTTAAATTTTTAAGAAAAATTTAAATTTGAAATGTGGTACCAAAAAATTGAAAATTGAAAAAGTATTTTTTTCTTATGTGTTTGACCTTGATACAAAGATTCGGGAGCAGTTTTTGTTTCGTCTATATCTTAAAAAATGGCTGAGTTATAGCATTTTGAATTTCTAGCGTGGCTGACATTTTGAAACGTCCTGATATTTGTCACGTGATAACAAGCGTATTTATGAACCGATTTGGATGTACTTTGGTGTGTACATAGTACATACAAATATCTCGACCGAGTTCGTTGGCCAGCTTCATCCGCCATCTTGTTTCAAAATGGCGGCTATTTAAAAAAAAATTTTAATTTAAAATTTAAAATGAGATACCAAAAAATTGAAAAAAATATTTTTTCTTATGTGTTTGACCTTGATACAACGATTCGGGAGCAGTTTTTGTTTCGTCTATATCTAAAAAAATGGCATTTTGAATTTCTATTGTGGCTGACATTTTAAAACGACCTGATTTTAGTCACGCGATAACAGACGTATTTATGAGCCGATTTGGATGTTACTTGGTCTGTACATAGTACATACCAATGTCTCGACCGAGTTCGTTGGCCAGCTTCATTCGCCATCTTGTTTCAAAAGTGTTGCCATTTAAAAAAAGTTAAATTTAAAATTTAAAATTTAAAATGAGGTATTAAAAAATTGGAAAATGAAAAAGATTTTTTTATGTGTTTGGCCTTGATACAAAGATTCCGGAGCAGATTTTGTTTCTGAAAATTTGTTCTTTTGTTTATATCTTAAAAAATGGTTGAATTATAGCACTTTGAATTTTTAGTATGACTAACATTTTGAAACGATCTTGTATTTGTCACGCGATAACACACGTATTGGCGTATTTCCATGTAAAAAGGCATGTGGATAGTATACACCAGTATCTCGGCCAAGTACGCTGGCCAGCTTCATCCGCCATCTTGTTTCAAAATGGCGGCCATTAAATTAAAAAAAAATATTTAAAGTGAGGTGCAAAAAAATTAGAAATTGAAAAAGGTTTCTTTCTTAAGTATTTGACCTTGATATAAGGATTCAGGAGCATTTTTTCTTTGTCTTTATCTTAAAAAATGGCTCAGCTATAAAAGTTTCAATTTCTAATGTGGGTGACATTTTGAAAAATCTGATATTTTGCCTGCGACAGCACTCGTATATATCAACCGATTCCGATGTGAGTGAGCATGTGCACAGCAATTACTAAGGTCTCGACCAAGTTCACTGGTTAGCTTCATCCACCATGTTGTCTTAAAATGGCAGGCACTTTAAGAAATCGCCGAATTTGGCAGCCAAATATAAGTTATTTTAAATAAAAGCAGCTTGGATAAAGATGACTAATTTCGCGAAATTCTCATTCATAATGATTTAGTATTGATAAAAATTAGTAATGAATCTCCTATATTCGATTTACACTAAATTGAGCTTCGTGTGTTTGAATAATATAAGTTGGCTTTTTTAAAATAAGGAATTTGAAAGCTACCTCTTCCTCCCGGCACTGGCCGGAAGTACTTTTTTTATGTATGTAATTTAACAATACAAAAGTATGTTTGAAATAACAGCTGTCGAATCTTCATTTTCAAGTACTTTTTCAGCCGTCAGTTGCCTCAGGTGATTAGCAAGTGCTCGAATTCTTTAAATTTGGTCAAGCTTATCCTTTACGAAATCCTTTACTCCTTCAATGATAATTTCCTCTAAACGACAAACTATGCTATAAGTGACATAAGTGGCTTTATGTGACAACTCCTTTGTCCAATGTCCACTGCAGTTTTTGACAAAATTAAATTGTGGAGTTTGTGTATAGTGGCTGTTATTGCAGCTGTTAAAGGCAACTGAGTTCGTGAGCACGAAACATTTTCTTCTTTCCCAGATTTAGAAATGGGTTTCATATGGAAAAGTCTTTCAGTTATAAATGGCCCATGATGATAATTAAAATGAAACATTGCAACCTGGAGGCTAAAATCCTGGGCCATAGACGATATCTTTTACCGTATTAAGTGCACCGTTTAGCAATCCTCATACTACCCAGATATTGGTGCGTATCATAACTCTGCAGCCAACTGCTAAGAAAAGTCTAGACGCGTGATTATCTTCACTCCATCTTGCTATTTAATTATTGTGGTTTGCTAATACTCTTGTCACGGGCCATTCTGATTTACGAAGTATTTCTTAATTGTGTTCTTTAGCTTGCTTCTTTATGGGAAAAAAAGACATATGCCATCTTGAAATCATTCAAGTTTAGCTTGAAGAAGTTTAGCTTTGTGCCGTTGCGTAAGAGATGTAGTTGTCTACAACTTCCTTATCATTAAACTGCTTTTAGAGAGCAACTGCAAATCAGCTCATTCTATCGCAGATACCTTTCTGAATTTGTACGATATTTGACTGATTTTTTTTATATAAGTTGTTCCATAGACTTAACTATTAAATCATGAAAAAAAAACCCCTTTGCTATCGTTCGCGCATGCGCAGACAAAAAATACTTCATACAACTGCTCATATTTCATCAGATATTTCATATATTTATCAACTGTACTATATTGCTTCTACTACATTTTCCAAATTTTCTGAAATTGGCGTTAAATTTGGTTTAAAATCCTGAATGATAAAAGCAAAAAATATGCAAAAATTTGTTGCACTTTTATGAAAAAAAAAAAAAACCCGCTATATCTCCATGAATATAAATGCTATTCTTGCACAAATGAAAACTCATATTGTACAATATCCACATATTTGTATGCTGTCTGTAGTGATAGATTATTTCGTGCATTTTATTTAGCAGGGTTATACCAAATATTATTATTTATCTTTAATTTTTTGTTGGCTCCCTAATTCACCTCCTTATCAAATCGACATTGATAAATATGACGTCAAACTTATTCTTTAGGTGCCATAAGAATCCGACAAGTATATTTTTAAAAATTCGACAAAATGTCTAAAATTGAAAGTGTCCGGTGATTAATGGTCATATAGTGTACGTGGGATTCAGAACATGCGCAAAACAACTGTCAACGTAAAAGCATTATCAGACCACTCTTTACCCCCTTTATTCAGCCACCTGTCATAGCTTATCATTATAGAAATCTCTCTTTTTTTAAATTTTCTAATGCAAAGTTTTCTTTTCTATGACCAAACTCAAAATCCCCACCCCATCCCTCCTCAAAAACTGAAAAAAAAAAAAACCCTGTGTGTGTTATTTTTATAAAGCAATACAAATTCAGACTCACTTCCTATATTTTGTATTTCCGAAATTGCCGTCATTATAGGCGCGCATTTTTCACATTAAAAAAAAAAAAAAAAAAAAAAAAAAAAACTTAAGTGTGTTAAAATGACGTGAAACCTTCATTTAAATGTATTTGCAGGGCTCGCACCGTTCCTACAATTTTCGCACTTTGCTACCACTAAATTAAAACAATAATCTTTGTTGTAAATTTCTATTGTAAACGTTAAAGGATTCTACCACGAAGAATTCTTATATAAAATACTGGTAGCAAAATGCGAAAATTTTAGGAACGGTGCGAGCCCTGTATTTGAAGCTAAGGTTTCTAGAGGCATCTAAAAAAATTTCAATTTTAAGAAAAATATTCAGAAAAAAATGATTTACTAAATATGACGCCACTTTCAATAAATATGGCATTAAATTAGCTCTAAGCAAATGGTTGCTACATTTTATTTCCTATTTTGTTAGTGGTTTACAACTATATGTTTATTCATACCAATTAGCTTAGAGTTTTAATACTTTAAAGCAGCGGTAACAGTTTCTACGCATATTAAATAGCATATTGGAAATTTCTATTACGTATATTAAATGATTAGATTTTGATGTAAATCACCTACCCGGTGGCGCTGCTGTGCTGCATTTACCATGAAGTATTAACATGTATTAGATAGAAGAAAGTTTTGGGATTGCCACACCTGACTAGTTTACATTTAGTATGTGTCTAAGATTTCTCAAAAACTACACTGCTCGAAAAAATTAGGGGAGCAAGCAAAAAAATGAAGAGAACAGTGCAAGACAGCCATTTATGGGCATAAAATGGATAGTACACGTGTATTAATGCGCATTACAGTAAAAAAGACGCAAAAAAATTGTAAGGGAGCTTTTATTCTTTGAAAAGATGAAAAGAACATGAAAAGATGGTTTAGGGCAACAATTTGGTTTCATGTAAATGATAAAAAAAAAGTATTGTTTAGAAATGATGCAAGATTTTTAATATGGCGTTTGGTCTCCTCGAACAGCTAAGACTGCTGCACACCTGTTTTACATGGATGCGATGGGATTATCGATAAGACTTTGGGGAATATAGTTCAACTGCTAAGAATTGCAATCTCCAAGTCCCGGACAGTAAAAGGAGGCCTCGGTCTCGCATCAATGCGTCGTCTGAGTATGTTCCAAACATGCTTGATCGGATTTAAGTCAGGAGAGCATGCTGGTCATTCCATACGCTGTATTGTTTTAGTTTCAAGTATGTTTTCCACAAGACGAACTGTATTAAGTCTGGCATTATCAAGCATGGAAAAAAAAGAAATCACTAATTGCTGCAACATAAAATACGACATGAGGTCTCGGTATATCGTCTGTATAACTTCGGACCATCAAAGTGCCATTCCGAATTATATGCAGGCCCGTACGTCCACCTATGCTGATTCCAGCCAATAGCATCAACCCACCTCGTCTGTAATGGGATCTTTTACGAACGAATGTGGGATTATTTTGAGTGTCTCTTTCTCTCCATGCCAGAACACACCAGATGTCACATCCAAACTGAATCGGGACTCGTCTGTTAACAGAATTTGACTCCAACACAGGCTCGTAGCTAGACCATACTTCCAGGTAGGGCAAAGATCTTTCCAGGGGTAGCAGATTATTTCTTCTTTTTTTTTTTTTTTTTCGATTCCTTATTCGTAGTTCTTCAAAAGCATGCATTGGGATTTTAGGGAAATTATTTTTCTTTTAAAATATAAGATATTTCTAAAGTCAGTACGAAATTTTTAAAGTTTCTTCAGAGACATAATAAAAGTAGTCGAACCTCGTTAACGCAAACACTCAAGGGGAAACTTTTTTTGTTCGTGTTAAAAGTAGTTTGTGTGATCCGAACTTAAATACATTATGTACAACAGGACGGGGCAATCGGAGACAGTTCGTGCTAAAAGTAATTCGCGTTAAGCGTGTTCATATTAACGAGGTTTGACTGTATATTAAAGTTAAATAAGATATTTGGCATAACCAGGGCCGTAGGAACCGTCTCCCATAACACCCATTGTGTGTGTGTGTGGGGGGGGGGGGGGGTTGAGCAAAGTCAGGGATCAGTAGTAAGTATACAGTCGTGGATAAAAAAAAGTAAACACCCCCTACTAACTCCTCAACAAATTATCGTAGGCGAAAGTTACTGGTACCGGACGATTGGAAATAAAGTCTACTTTTAAATGGTGTGCATAAAATTTGCTTAGGGGGTCATATACATATTAAAACGAATTAAATTTCATTTTTTTCAATGGCAGTATCCAAATTTAACGAGATATTTCAAATATTCGGTTCAAAATATGCCTAGAAACCAAATTTCAAGTCATTCGAATGATAAGTTTTTGAATTATAGACATTCAAAATTTAGTACTTCTAATGTTAAATTACATTTTCATATTTTTATTTATATCTCCTGAAATTATGCTCCTAATGAGCTAATTTTTTGTGTAGCAATAATACTAATATACCCAAACATAAATACGTTAAATTTGCAATTTTTATAATTTTCTGATATGAATTATGAATTATGAAATTAATATTCGAAAAAATTATGAATTGCAACATACAATTTTTTTTGATGGATTTAGATTTATTAAGTCCTGCTTTATGGAAATCCCAAATTTCACATTTTTCTTCCAAGTAGTTTTCAAATTATGCTTAAAAAACGGCAAAATGATGGTTTAAGGGGCCGTCTATGATAGAAGTGAGTAAATTTCTGAAATTTATTCTGCTATCCTGTAATCAAACAGGTTTCTTTGACGCTTAAACGTGCCTTGATCAAGAAGGTGGCTCTCTCGGTTAACAATCGAGTTCGGAACTTCAATTTGGATACAGCCCTTAAAATACACTCGTTTTAAAATAATTAATTTCTCGGAAACTTATGGCACGAATTGCATAAAAATTTGTTTATAGGCTAATTGGAATGTGTGGAGTTCATTTATGCTGTCAGAATTGTGTACTGTTATTCAAAAAAACAAAGTTATGGTTCGTTTTAATATGTAGATGGCCCCTTAAACAAATTTTATATACATCAATTAAAAGTAGACTTTATTTCCAATCGTTCGGTACCAGTAACTTTCTTCTACGATAATTTGTTGAGAAGTTAGTAGGGGGTGTTTACTTTTTTTTTTTTTTCCACGACTGTACCTTTGAGCCGAATAATGTTTTTCAACTTTTATAATTATTTTTAATGTATTTTTAATAACATTTTAATCTGTTTTATCAAAATTCATTTTTTGTCAAAGATCTTGGCCAGATTTAGAAAACAGATATGCGCTTTCCTTCTATATCCACTATTCTTTATAAAGGTACCCAGATGGAAGAGCTTTTGAAGGCTTAAATTCTATTTTAAAAATATAATGTTATTTTAGTCTTTTGGGCACCCCCTATAAATGGGAGAAAAAGATGAAACCAAAGGTTCAAAACTTCATTAATACTATTACTTCCTTCAACCAAAACAGATATGCACTTTCTTTCTACAGCCACCGTTCTTTTTAAAAGTGCCCAGATGAAAGAAATTTTGCAGGCTCTAAATTCTTTTTGAATTGTCTTTTTAAGGCCTTCTATAAAAGTGAGGAAAAGTTGGAACACAAGATTCAAAACTTTTAGGCCCCATACTTTTTTAAAAGTATTCTTTTTAATCTCGTTGGGGACCCCAATGAGCTTCAAAACTTCCTTAATACAATTAACTCCCTCAACAAAAACAGGCCCCACCAGTGGCCGAGAGGTTCTGCTCTCGAAGCTGGTAGACGGGAGGTGCTGGGTTCGATCCCAATCGCGCCCGTCGGCCTAATCGTTCGGAGTTTTCGTGGTTTTCTTCGAGCCGTGGATCTTCCATGCATTAATACGGATTAGGTTCCCTTAGAAAGACCCCCACGGAGGGCACTCCCCCCGGGCCTATATCCCTCGTGTAGATAATTGGCCGTCAAAAATCAACCCAACTCAACTCAACAAAAACAGATAATGTGCTTCTTTTCTGTAGCCACTATTTTTTTTAAAGGTGCCCAGATGAAAAAAATTTTCACGCTCTGATTTATTTATTTATTTATTTTTTTATTTATTTTTTTATTTATTTTTTTTTGGGGGGGGGGGGGGTGTCTATGAAAGTGAGGAAAAGTTGGAACCCAGGACTTGTAGCTGCCACTTTTTTATTCAAATGTTTAAATGTTCTTTTTAATCTCGTTGGGGCCCCAGTCAGGTTCAAAACTTCCTTAATAGTATTACTTTCTTCAACCAAAACAAACATACGCTTCTTTCTATAGTCACCATTCTTTTTAAACGTGCCTATATGAAAGAAATTTTGCATGTTCTAAATACTTTTTAAAATGTCTTTTTTAGGGTGCCTATTAAATGGAGGAAAGGTGGAACCCTAGATTCAAAACTTTTAAGCCTCATTATTGTTATTCAAATGTTTAAGTAAAATGTGCTTTTTAATCTCGTTAGGGGTCCAATAAGCAGGCATCTGTGTGCTATGCCTTTGCCACCTATCCCCTTACGTTCGAACTGTTTCTTTTTTAACGTTTTATTTCTATTCTCTCGATAAATTACTAATGTTAATTGTACATAAATTATATTCTGTAGTTATTTAATCTGCTAGCGGAGCTTCGCTTGCGTTTTCGAAAAAAAAAAATATATATATATATAAATATATATATATATAAATATTTTTTATTTATTTTTTTTTGGGGGGGGGGTGTTCCCCCTTAGGGGCCCCATTGCATTTCGCAGCGTAAACCCGTTCGGAATATACCAATCTGATCTTGAATCAGACAATCCTTGAATTATTGTAATTTTTCTTTCGATAAAAAGGATAGTACCAAGGAAAAAGTTAAATTTTCCAGCATCGTCGGTCACCTTTCTACGGGAGCCAATTTGTTATTTTTCCACCTTCAGCTTTATCATGACAGCAGCAAAATCTACATGATAATTCTTTGGTTTCAGAAAACTTGTCAAAAAATCTACTGAATAATTCTTCGGTTTCAGAAAACTTGTCAAAAAGTCTTAGCAAAACGCGAAAAAAAGGATATAAATCGCATAAAAAAAGGACAAAAATTCAAAAACCGCCGAGAGCAAAATTTGACTATATTGAGCCAAAAAAATTGAATGTGGAATTTTAAAAAATACGCTAAAAATCACATAAGATGTTCGTAAAAAATTCAGAAATTGCAAAGAATAAACTTTCTATATTAAACTAAAAGACTTAAACTTGATTCCTTTTAGGGATGTTTAAAAAAAAAAAAAAAGCACCGCGGAAGGCGAATAAAACGCTGCACACGACAAAATTTACTATATTGGGATAAAAGATTGAAACCGGATTCCTTTTACATTCTCAAAAAAAAAAAAAAATTAAATTAAATTAAATAAATAAATAAAACAGTGGATTGAAGGTTTTTTCCGTTCAAACACACGCACACACACACACACACACAAAAAAAAAAAAAAATGCTTTGATTTGTCCATTTTTCGCAAAAATATAGAAAGTCACCAATCTAATGTAAAAATTACTCAACATCCTTCAATATAAAGATACATTTTCGTCAAATCGAATGCCAACAGTGTTCCGTCAACTGTGTTGCATTGTACTTTTCATAATTAGAAACTGAACTTACGCATTAATATTTTTTTCTTCATAACACGAAAAAGTCATGAATCAAAGATCAAAATGTCTAGAAATTTTCCATTCAAAACACGAAAATTTCTTCAAATATGAGAAAAAAATCTCTTCTAATCACTGGAGCTTAAAAACGGGAAAAACGTTTAAAATCATATAAAAAGTTTGCGAAAAATTCAAAAATTGCAGAGGACAAAATCTTGTACTTGTGGCTAAAAGATTGAAACCTGATTCCTTTTACTAATGTCAAAAAATCCCGTCGGAACGCGAAAGAAAGTTAAAAATTACAGGAAAGACTTCGTGAAATATTCAAAAATCGCAGAAGACTACCTTGCTATATTCGGCTAAAATGGAGAGATAGATTGAAAATGGATTCCTTTTATGAATGTGGGGGGGGGGGGGGGAAGCACGAAACTCGAAAAAACACTAAAAATAGCATAAAAAATTAAATTTAAAAGTTTGATTAAAGAAAACCAAAACCTGTTTCGATGTGCATAATTTTAGGCATAGAGGTATCCTTCCTGTCAAATCTTGTCCTGAATAGAAAAACATCTGCTGAGACCAAAAAAAAAAAAAAAACTAAACAGAGAGACTCTGCCTGTCTTTATTATTATCTAGTAAGAAACACATCTTCGTTGCCTACAGAAAGGTATTGTCTATCCGAAGCCTTTCTTTTTCCATTTCTATCCCGAACACTTGGGTGACAATTTTAAATTGGAGAAAACTGGAAAATATGAAAACGACATCGCAAAGGTAATTTTTTTCGAATTAATAAATCTCTAAATATATATATTTTTTAATAAAAGGCACCGTTCAAAAAGTTATAAGTGAGTATTTTCTGTTTAAAAAATTCTGTCTGGCCATGCGGATGGCATTGTTAAACTGAAGAAAAAACAGAAAATACGAAAAGACTTCATATATATATATATTTTTTTTTTTTTTACTTATGTGCAATATTTAGCGTTTTTTTGTGGCGGTTCTTAATATTTGCAAAGGGAATTCAGATTGAAACTTTTTTTTTTTTTTTTTTTTTGCCAAATTTTGTTCTTTGCTATTTTTGAATTTTTCGAGAATTTTCAGTTGTTTTTCTGGTGATATTTTTAACATTCGTAAATAAAAAATCCGGTTTCAATCTTTTAGCACAATATAGTAAATTTTGCTCCCTATGAACTTCGAAATACCTTTATCAATTTTTGGCATTCTTTCGCATTCTGCGGCGATTTTTTAATTTTTTTTTTCCTAAATGGGAGATTTCTCAGTTAAATTTTGTTAGTGCTTTGATTAAATTCAAGTTGTAAGAATATCCAATCTGTTCCTATAGCGGCATGAACAAAATGTTGAAAATTTTAATTTAATCCGGGTCGAAATAAAAATTTACTATAATTAAAGGTTTGTTTGATTCGAGATCTGAGCGGGCATAGCCCAGTGGATTTACGTTGCCGAAAGCAGTTCAACGCAACTCTAAATTCGTGTAATTGGAGTTTCGTTTTGGAAAAATAAACTATAGCGAAGCTCCGCTGGTGTTTTTATAGAATGGAACTCAGATAACAAAATTAAATATAGCTATTTCTCCAAAATCTTAGAAGGAGGGGGGGGGTGGGGGGTGGGGGCTGAAAAAAATGTTTATGGGTGGCCTCAAAGACCTTCCTACGGCCCTGGGCATAAAGTAAATAAAATGTTTTTCTTTTAATTAGGAATTGGGATCGAATACCGCTTTCCACTTTTCAATAAATGTATTACACTTTGAGTTGTAGTTGATTTCTATCTTATGATGGTCTGTATCAGGCTGTCGCCTTGCAAAAATTGGCTTATAATGATAACTTTGACGACCACTTTGGAAACTGATTTGCTTTTAGGGAAAAGTGTAAAACAGTTTCATTAAACAGTGCATTCAGTTTCTTCGTTTCTTAATAAAAGCATCCGTAACATTTTTTAATTTAAGAATAAAAATGACTTTATGAATGTGTCAGCAAGTAATAAATTTGGATTTGTAAAATCATAAGTAACCTGACATATTGTATCGTTTAAATTTGAAATAATGATTGGTTTATTTTAGAAGTGCCATTTTTTTTAAATTTCAGTGGAATGGGAGACAGTCGAAGAGATGAAAGGACAGACCTTCCATTATCTATTTTGTATTTGCACATGCGGGGGGGGGGGGGAGACTGTCGTTTGGAGTTTGTTGTAATCGGACCAAGTTTCCACGAAACAAGCATTTAACTGTCATGTACAGCAAGTTCAAGTTAAGGAAACAGTATTGTATGCTGCTTCAACGTTAGTCAGAAGCCTTTGCTTTCAACCCCGCCTCCTAACGATAAATTTCGTATGGTGACAATTGTATAAAGAAAGCAAGCTTTAGGGATATAAGGTAAACTCGATTTGTTGTTGAAGCAGTATGGGATAACTTCTACAAAGCGAAAAAGCGAGGAACGCACAATGGAGCAATTTTCGACAGGTCTGTTAAAGAGGGAGAGAAAAAAAGCTTTATAGATGAAATTTTGCTACTTTCGTTTCCAGTCTAGAAAGGAAATTTAGGGGTAGAGGGCAAGGTCTGGCATGAAGGAAGAAAACTGGAAATTTAATGTTGTACTACATAATTTTTTTTAAAGAGAAATACTGAGTGAAAAAAATGATCAGAATGTCGAGCTTCATTCTAGGTTGGACAAGAAGATGGGGGAAAACTGGAAATTTATTTTTTTTATCGGAATGCGCTAGGTCGGGCAAAACATTTTCCAGGTCGGGCTTTGCACGACCTGGCCCCCACCTGGCTACGGGTTTGCTCCAACAACGTCGCCCCCAAACTCGATGTTCAGTTCCCCACCTTCTTTGGGCCACACAGTGGCTTGAGGTCAATGGATTATAGACCATTGGCTTACATGCATAGAGACCACCCTGATGAACCCTATTTCGGACTGTTTGGCTGGGCACCCTTTGTCCTGGGGCCAAGAACAACTGTGTTTGCATCTGAGTAGCATTGCCCGTTCCGTCTCGAAGAGCTGTTAACAGGATAAATTGGTCATCAGTTTCTGTGTTAGCACATTTTCGACCTTGCACTTGTCGATGACTACCATGTGTCTTGGAATCGATTCCACAGCCTTTCATGGATACTTCTTGCGACTCCAACAGCGTCCACTACACTTCGTTGTGTTTCCCCAAATTCAACTGTCCCGATAACACGCCAAGCCATGGATTGTGGTAAATCATGTTGTTGTGACATTTTCAAGCCATCTTTTCTCAAAACACAAGCTGAGCAATTGAATTTTACAACTGAGGCAGTGAAACAGACGTTTCTGCAAAATCCCGATTTCTGCACTTATCTCCTTTTTCTAGTTTTTGCCGTCATAAACTTTAATTTACATGTGAAGTTTTCTTTACCTGTTTTATACAGCATTTTAATTTATGGATATTTTATTTTACATTACTTATCGCTGTAAATATTTGCGTAATTTCGTTAAAATCATGTGCTCCCCTAATTGTTTTGAGCAGTGTTACATCAAAAGCATTTTTGACCCATCTCGTATTAATGAGCGGATAATCGCTAAAATTTTTAATATTTATATCAACCTTTGTTATTCTGATTATTTCAATGTTTAAACGCGTAATTCGGTTGTATATCTGCTAAATTCGTATTTTATTAATTTATTTATTTTATGAATTTTTAATTTCGTTCGGCATCTGAGCTATCGAATATTACACAGAAAAAAATAAATGCTGAATTATTTACATTGTTTTAAGCGCAAGTGGGTTAATATTTCGTAATTGGTTTGCACGCAGACTTAAAAATATTCTTGCTTGAAAATTACTTTAAAATTCATAAAAAAATCAGTAAATTGATATACGCTTTTCAAACAAATAGCATTGAAAGTACTTTTTGTTTTCTATACGACTGTGTAGAAATTAGATGTGCGATGTTTAAAAGTTAAAAAGTTGTATTAAAACTGAAATTTATAGGTTAGGTTGTTGCCACTGCCAGTAAGATATCCACGTGACTCAAATGACTCAAGGACATGTCTTTGCTTTATAGGATAACTCTAGGATAGATGGCCATAGAGGAGATATGGCCAGTCAAAATATTTCCAAAACTTGATCATAAATTGCAACATAAACTTTGTTTGTATGAAATAGTTCAACGAGATTATTTATTGCGACGCGCAGTTGTGTTTTTCGATTATAAAAAGTAAGTGTAATTTTAATGTTATTTAATTTAGTGGTTGAATATTTTTTTGACTTAGGTATCTGAATGTTTTGCAGTACGTACGTTATATATATTTTTTACTTTGTGGACTTTTAAGGCACGTATATAATCTAATCTTTACTTCTAAGCCTAAAACAAAGACCTGCGATGGCAATTGATGCTTTAAATTGGGCGACCATCAGTCCTTCAATTTCAGGAGAGATAGCCACATGAAATCTAGGAGAGATGGCCACATGAAATCTAGGAGAGATGGCCACATGAAATCTAGGAGAGATGGCCACCTTTAAACAATATTTCAAAATTATACGGAGTGATGATTTTAACTAAATATAATTAAATTTAAAATAAATATATATAATAAATATATTAATATAATAAATATATTAATTGATATAATTATTTAACTTTAACTAATATAAATATTTTAATAATAATAATGTAATAAGACCTAACGATTTATTTGTTTCAGAAAATACTGAAAAATGTAAGAAATTTTCATAACAGAAACTGATAAAGTTGATAAATAAACTAAATTAACGTAATAAGCGTAAAATTAACGCGATAAAAAAAAAACACATTTCCAGTAGCGAAGAAAACGAAATACATTTAAATTATCAGATTTCACAGATTCCGAGTAAATAGAATTGGATTAGGATTACTGAGTTGGTTGTGCAAAATAATATATCACATCCAAAAAGGATGTCTGAATACAATGCATAAGATACCTGAAGTGCTTCCATGAGATGTGTATAAATTATCAAGACCTTTGCCGAACATGTGGTAAGATTTTACGAAAAGTGGATTATTGAAATTGTACTTCAAATTTTGTTTATATTCGAGTTTTTATTCACTCATTTTCCATCATGTAACTGCATCTTTATAAATTGCTATATTCTTTTCATGATTAACTATATGATATGTGTTATTTTTTTGCTATTTAACTTCACTTTTTCTTTCTTGTATTGGATGGCCATCTCTCCTCGGTTTAAAGAGAAATGACCACCTGACATTTTACTTTCAATGTTGTTTAACATTTTTTGTTTTCAATATTTAGTTATTTTTTGCATAAAATAATATGAGTATATGTATAAGAATTTTAAATATGCATAAATATTTCTTACATTTGCCTTCTAACAATTTTTATTTCAATCTTTAAAAACTATGGCCATCTATCCTCGAGTTACCCTAATATAGCTTTAAGAAGACATTTTTACCTTTTCAACATTTTTTTTTTATATATATGGTTCAAATGGTGAACTCTCTGCATTTCAATGTTAAACTAGAAGTACATTTTGAAAATGATTTTTTTCTTTTTTTAAGCAGCATATTTAATTAAAATTTTTAAAAAGTTAAAAAATACATACGAATTTTTTTAAATCTTTAGTACTTTTTTAAATATTAATATTTTTGCACAGTTTTTTTCTTTAAGATTTTCAAAAATGTATTACACAAGACTGCTCATGGACTTTTAGGTACATCTAATATTACATTTAGCATAATTGTTTTACTGATACATATCGTGTAAAACGGTGAAATGTAGCACATCTTCATACACTTAAAAAAAAAATACCCCCTAAAAAAAAATGCCCCCTACGAGCTGCGCTCGCCAACCCCCGTTCAGACACCGCAGTCTCTAAAGGCACGCTAATTTGATTGGCTTTAAAAAGATTTTGAAAGATTGAATTATAATTTAAAAAAACAGTGGCGATCTCCCTATAAATGGGTTTCTATTCATTGTTCTTCGATTGGAGAATTTTAAGGAAAAATCAGTTCCTGTTAAAAGATACAATGACTGTTTTCGTCTTTGATTAAATAAAATCAGTTAAAAATTTCCAAAATAAGCTAATATAATAAGCAAATCTGCATCAAAATGCAAATATATTTTACAAATACCAATGCCTTCTTTTGACGGAAAGGATACAGAAGGTTAACGAATCTTAACTAAACTATTTAAGCAATTTCTTTATTTTCTGCTTCACAGATTTTTCTCTTTCAAATTGTATTTTTTGTTGATGACATTTCATTTTCAGCTTGTAATCTTTTTTATTTTTTTTACATTATTAAATAATCGCTCGAAAGCAGTCTAAACGCCTTCAATAAAATTAATATTAATCTTATTAATGTAATCTCAAAATATCAAATTAATGTCTCGCGCAATTTTTAAATTTAAACTGTTTTGCAATATTACTTTTTGTTCATTTTACGTAATAAGTGTAATGTGACGTAATTTCTCCTATTTAAGACTTCTAACGCATGTTAATGAATTTATTATTTTACAATATCCTTATAAAATTCACGTGTAAATACAGATTTTATGAAGTCATTTTGATATTACAGATATTATGAAGTCAGTTCCTGCTTTTCGCACGTAATTATTTAATTCTAATTTGAAAGTTTTTTTCTGTTAATAATAGTCACGTGTAAATAAATTTTTAATTTGAAGCAAACATTATTGTTTGCGCTGTATATACAGTTGGCAACAGTTTAAATTAATACCATTTCCTAAAATAACTAAAAAAAAAAAAATCTCTCGAAATGCTGAAAATTTGAATTTAAAATAGAAATAAAACCTCAAAAAATGAGTCAAATTAAAAAGGTGAATGCAGTCTGCACACCGGAAAATTCTAACGTATAAAAGGATCTAAAAATGAATTAATTCCCATGTATAGTTTTTGCTACTATAAAACTTTTTTAATGGAACGATTTTGTCCAACTTTAGTATTAAATATCTCTTAAAATAATTATTCGATTTGAAAACTGTCTGCATCACCGTGTTTATGAAACATTTCTCTATAATACCGCCGATTTTCATATTTTTGTATGCAGTATTTTTCTTAATATTAACGGAGAAAGGCCTCCGGTCACAAAAAATTCAATACCGGCGGCGGCGGTGACAGCGTAAGTTACTTTTTAGGGTTCCGTACTTAAAAAGTAAAAACGGAACCATTATTAACCAGCTTTAGATCACTCCTGTTTCTGTCCGTCTGTCTGTCTGTCACAGCCATTTTACTCGTAAACTATGGAACGTGGAAAGTTCAAATTCGGGGAAGTAATAAAGACCATTGATCCACATATTTTCAGATTAATAAACATTCATAAATATATCTCTCTATTCTAAAAAAAAGTAACTACCGCTGTCACCGCCGCCGCCGCCGGTTTTGATTTTTTTGTGACCGGAGGCCTTTCTTCGTTCATATTAACAAAAATAATGCATACAAAAATATGAAAATCGGTGGTTTTATACAGAAATGTTTGATAAACACGCTGATGCAGACAGTTTTCAAATCGAAGAATTATTTTAAGAGTTATTTAATGCTAAAGTTGGACAAAATCGTTCCACTAAAAAAGTTTTATAGCAGCAAAAACTATACATGGCAGTGTAATCATTTTTAGATCATTTTATGCGTTAGAATTTGCCGGAGTGCAGATTGCATTAATTTTTTTATTTTGACTGTTTTTTTCAGGTTTTATTTCTATTTTAAATTCAAATTTTCAGCATTTCTAGAGATATTTTTTACAGATTTCAGAAAATTGTACTAATTTAAACTGTTGCCAACTCTATAAAAAGCGCAAGCAATAATGTTTGCTTCAAATTAAAAATTTATTTACACGTGACTATTATAAACAGGAAAAAAACTTTCAAATTAGAATTAAATAATTAAGTATAAAAAGCAGGAACTTATTAAAAATTGCGTCATAAAAAGTATACACGTGAATTTTAAAAGGGAAAGGATATTGTAAAATAATAAATTCATTAACATGCGAAGTCTTAGGAGAAATTACATCATATTTACGTCACATTATAGTTATTACATAAAATGAACACAAAATAATATTGCAAAAAAAATTAAATTTAGAAATTGCGCTAGACATTTATTTGATATTTTGAGAATTAATTTTAAATGTCTCATTTAAAAGAACTTTCTTTTCGCTTTGTTAAAAAATACCAGGAGAAAAAGACTCTCTTTACTTAATTCCTTTTATATTAGCTTATTTTGAAATGTTGTTACACGTGTATACGTCATCAAGTTATTTTTATTTCGACGTTTTATTTGTGTTTTTATTAATGTTGTACGAATTTATTTGTTCTTTCGTTATTTAAAATAAAAATTATATCAATTTGTATAATTTGGCGAGTGGTTTGGCGATTTATATAATTTGGCGAAATTGGTAGACAGGATAATCAAGTAGTACCGCAGCGGATTTGGCGTTAAAATTCCCCAATCAAAGAGAAATGAATAGAAATTCGTTTATAGGGAGATCGCCACTGTTTTTTAAATTATAATTCAGTCTCTCGAAATCTTTTTAAAGCCGATCAAATTAGCGTGCATTTAGAGTCTGCGGTGTCTGGACGGGGGTTGGCGAGCGTAGCTCGTAGGGGGCCGAGCCCCCTAGTTTAGTAAAAAAATAGAGGTGCTAATTATGCTACTTGAAAAAAAAATCTTTTCTTTGTATATCATGTGGGGTATCCTGTGAAAGCTTTAGTAACGCTAAACTCAAAAATACATTCCTTTTAATTTTAGGTATTACATTTTCAAAGATATTGTTGAAAATGTAGCGCAAAAATATGTTCCCCCACCCCCCATTTAATTCCGAATCTACTGAAACTAAAATTATGAAAAAATTAGAAGTAGTAGACGTTAATATAAACCTTGCCGGAAAATTATAGCGATTACCCTAGGTCACATGGTTTTTGAGTAATTAGCATTTTTCTGTTATACACAAATTTCGATTTACGGGCATTCAGAAAAATTGTTGAGCATCGCTGAATATACCTATCGTTGCAGAAGAATAAAAGCATTGTTGATAATGATTTTCGAAAGAAAATCATCGGTAATTAGCCGAGATATTAACCCTTAAAAGTACGGACATTTTGGACATACCCAAGGAAATGGGCGGCGAACTCTAAGCCTAGTTAACAAGTTTGAATGATGTATATGTGTAATGTAATGTCCAGTAACAGTCTAAAAGCAATAAACATCAAATTGTTAAAAACATGCTAATTTAAGGGGTCTCGGGACTCTAAAAAGTGGAAAAAAGGAAAAAAAAAAAGACCATTTTCAACATTTAATATCTTAAAATTTATATGATTTTAAAACACAATTTTAATTGGGATGAAAGATATAAGTATGTTCTTTCGTTTCATGTATTTAAAAAATTGCAAGATACAGAATTAGTATTTAAAGGGGGCTCGAAACTGTTAGACATTTGTCGAACAAAAAATTGGCATAACAGTTTACGCGCAGGATTACAAAATAAATATTGCAACTAGAATGAAAATTTTGGTGCTTACTTATACTTCAGATTGTAATAATTTCCCTGAACTTAAATAAATTTGTATTTAAAGCATTTTTATATTTTTAATGCAATGTTGCATTTAGCTAATACAAAATTTTGAAAATTTCAACAGTAAAATCAAATGAAAAATATTTTTTTGAACAATAAAAAGGAAATTTTAGGTTCAGTTTATACAGACTAACATGAAATATATGTTTTGTAAATTTCATGAAAAAATATACTGAAGTTTTTGAGGTATCCTGCGCGTTATGCTCAAAAAACGCCATTTGGAAAATAATGACTTCGGAAACGACGCTTCAGCTATTGAGCGGGTGTAAAAGCTAAAACTTCTGTTCTAATGGGAATTTCAAGGAAACAATTATATCAAAATATTCAGAAAAAATAGGAGTTTAACATATAAAAAATTAAAATTTCTTAAATTTTGAAGCTTTAAGTGTCCTGCGACCACTTAATCCTTTCCGGCACGGAGTAATTCTATTTATAAACTTATGGAAAAATGAACTGACACCGGAATTTATAAACGAACTTATTAGAAAATCCGAACTTTCTTATTTTCACGTACATGATAAAAGGAAAATTTTAATTAAATATTCTTGTTTGCCGTTTGTCTGTTATGAAATTAAAATTAGGTGTCCGTTTTTTAAGGGCATCGCCCTCGAAAGATTTAATTAGAATGAATCGCATAAATACTGTGGGATTCGCGATAGTTTGCATTGATTGTATCTCTCAATACGCCCCGAGTGACTTTAAAAGTTAATTAAACACCTATCTCGAAAAACGCGGCACTGACCAAGGCGGCGTTGCAACTTTGAGATCTGAATTCGAAGCGCGGTTAGCACAATGCCAAATTTAAACTTTGAACAAAGGTTTTGTTTTAGCTACACTGTAGAAATAAAGGTTATTACTACGCTGAATTTAGTTTCATGGAATGCCAAATTAAGTTTAACTATGCACTGCTTTTATTGTCAATACCGAATTAAGTTCATCATAAACAGATTAGGATAATATTAAAAAAAGATTTATACGAATAGCTATCTTTGATATTATTTAGGTTCCATATCTCTTTGAACTTTCATGGTATATCCATTTACACTTTTCTAATATATACAGTTATACCCAACCCTACGTTGTATTTTTACAAAGTCTTAGCGACTTTTTTTTTTTTTTTTTTTTTTTTTTTTTTTTTTTTTTTTTTTTTTTTATAATACAATTACAAATTCATATATTAATTCTGCGGAACACTCCACTCTGTGCGCGAGTAATGCTCGTACTTGACCGTTTATTTTTAGAATAGGGAGAAACAAAAAATCCTGAGCATTTTTAAAACATTAAAGCGAAGACTATAAGAACATGGAGAAAAAGCCATTTAAAGTTTTAATTTGTGTAGGTAGTTGCGGTAGGTGTATTAACAAAATTTACAATATCCTGCGATATAATTACCATATGGATAAAAATCAGGTGTCAAAATATTCACAATTAAACAGGCTTTCATTTAATATTTAAAAGAAAAATCGATTTTTTGATCAATTTTGAGGTAAACTGTTCCCTTTAAAAAAAAAATTAGTTTACTTTTTAAAATATGGTTCAAATGGTGAACTCACTGCATTTCAAGGTTCAACTAAGAGTGAATTAAACAAGTAAAAATTAAATTTAAAAAATCAAAAAACCCGACTGCGTAAAAAGCGAACTAATAAATTATTTCTCTTCATTGTGAAACTACACTGGTTATCAAAAATTAAGGAAAAGTCACAAAATGCTAATTTCCAAATACGCGAACACTCAAAAGGAAATAATATAATTCGAGTAATTACTATCTCTACAACACAGCTAGTCCATATAACATCTCATTCATGTCACACATGGTCACAAGTGTCACAGTCACTACGGTGAAGCAAAAAAATAGGAAATTCCATACATCTCATTATGAGTCTCAAATGATCACTATATGTGACTCCACTGAGACGTCACTATGACTGCTGCTTTGTGGCGAGTCACCGTGTGACTTTACAATGTAGTTACATTGTGACTCTCATGTGACTGTCATTTGTAGACTCAATTTCAAAGTCATCGTGAACGCTGCATTGTGATAAGTTACCAAATAATGTCACATTAAAGTCACATGATGACTTTCAGGTGACAGAGATACTACTGTGAAGTCACCATTGTGATCTTTTGGGAAAAGTCTCCATGTGACTATAATATGATATTATTTGGTGACTTATCCTAATGCAACGTTCATGATGACTACGAAATTGAGTCTCAAAATGACAGTCACATGATGGTCACAATTTAACTACATTGTAAAGTCACCTGGTGACTCGTCACAAAGCTGCAGTCACAGTGACTTCTCAGTGGGCTCACATATAGTGATTATTTGAGACTCATAATGAGATGTATGGAATTTCCTATTTTTTTGCTTCACCGTAGTGACTGTGACACTTGTGAACATGTGTGACATGAATGAGATGTTATATGGGCTAGCTGTGTGGTAGAGATAGTAATTACTCGAATTATATTATTTCCTTTTGAGTATTCGCGTATTTGAAAATTAGCATTTTGTGACTTTTCCTTAATTTTTGATAACCAGTGTATTTTTAATATTACTTGCCTATTTTTTTTTACTTATATTGATGACTTTTAAGTTGTGTTTAATTGTTAGTTCCTATCTATAAACACTGTTTTGATGAGGCCTATAGATGTCTATGATGGTTAGAGTTGCAGTAAGGCTAGAGGTCCTACCCACACAACTTCCAGATTGTGTAATATTTAAACGGAGCTTCTGACTGCAAAATAGTCAATGAAGCATTGTCTTCATTTTGAAAGACCTATCCAATAACATGCCACTCAATAGGGTGCGTAAAAAAAATTTTCGTGTCTACCGCCATTTTGTATTTTACGGCCACCATTTTGATTTTATATAAAAAAACACTAGCCTATAACCATCGGACAGTTAAGACG
Source organism: Maratus speciosus (assembly GCA_963932465.1). Classification (NCBI taxonomy): domain Eukaryota; kingdom Metazoa; phylum Arthropoda; class Arachnida; order Araneae; family Salticidae; genus Maratus; species Maratus speciosus. The sequence goes on along the minus strand of CAWVRF010000734.1, from coordinate 137,012 downwards.
AATCGATAGAGACCTCATTCATTAAAATCCATCCAGCCGTTTGGATGTTTCGAGAGTATAAAGAAATACACATACCCAAATATCCGTGAAACACATAATCCTTCTTGGCAGTCGGATAAAAAATATTAACTGCATATTTAATAAAAAAATTTAAAAAAAGTAAAAAAAATTGCATTTTTAAAAATCCCTAATACTTTTTTAAATATTGATATTTTTGTCCAATGTTTTTTTAAAGATTTTCAAATGTGTATTACACACAGCTGAGCATGGATTTTTAGATCCATCTAATATTACATTTAATGTAATTTTTTAATCATATATTTAGGGAAAAACGATTAAATCTATCACATCTTCTTATATTTTTATTTTTGACAAAGTAACAAAAAATATGAAGGCCAATTCCATGCGCCGATTTATCACATATAAAATAAAGAACATACACAAACAATTTTAAATCTCTATCTCAAATACAAAAAAAGCCTGAACATTTTTAAGGGGTCTCAGGACTCTTAAAATTTGAAAAAATGAAAAAAAAAGGACCATTTTCAACATTTAATATCTTAAAATGTATTTGATATTAAGACACAATTTTAAATGGGAATGAAAGATACAAGTATGTTCTTTCATTTCAAATATTTGAAAAATTGCAAGATGGAGAATTAGCATTTACAGGGGGCTCCAAACTGTCAGACATTTGGCGAGCAGAAAATCGCCATAACAGCTTATGCGCACGATTACAAAATAAATTTTGCAACTAGAATGAAAATTTTTGTGCCTACTTATACCTCAGATTATTATAATTACCCTGAACTTAAATAAGTTTGTATTTATAGTATTTTTATATTTTTAATACAAAGTTGTATTTAGCTAATGCAAAATTTAGAAAATTTCAACAACATAAATCGCTAAAAATATATTTTCTTTTTACAATCAAAAGGAAATTGTAGGTTCAGTTTGTACAGACTAACATGAAACATATGTTTTGAAAATTTTATGAAAAAATATTCAGAAATTTTTGAGATATCGTGCGCGTTATGCCCAAAAACGTCATTTGGAGAAAAATGATTTCAAAGTTTTGGAAACACCGTTTCAGCTATTGAGCGAGCATAATTCTAAACGCCATAACTTCTGTTCTAATGGGAATTTCAAGATAAGAATTATATCAAAATGTTTAGAAAATATAGAAGTTTAACATATAAAAATATTACAAATTCGAAAATTTTAGAGCTTTAAGAGTCCTGAGACCCCTTAAATCAGGAAAGAGGCAAAAATAGGAACATAGAGAAAATGCCATTTAAAGTTTTGATTTGTATGGGTAATTGCGCTGGGTGTATTAACAAAATTTACATTATCTCGCGATATAATTGCCGTATGGGCAAAATATTCACAATTAAACGGTCTTTCATTTAATATTAAAAAAGTAAGAAAAATCATCCGTACGGCATAGATTATGAAACACTTTCCAACAGTTCCTGAAAGCTTTAACAAAACGTAAACAAAAATAAGGTAAATAAGATAACAAAGTATGCATTTAAAAATCTGATTTCAGCAGTTACCGTCCATTGCCAAATATGTATTCCAATTTTTTGAACAGTCCTGTATTTGACCTGTATGTATATATAAAAACTAGGGGACTCTGCCCTCTACGAAATACGCCCGCCAACCCGCGTTCAGACACCGCAAACTCTAAAAGCACGCTAATTTGATCGGCTTTAAAATGTATCGTTTTAAATCTGACGTAATTTTCACCAAAGTTTTCTTTTCCTTTTTAATATTCACGTGAAAATACTTTTGTTGTTAGAAAGGAAATATTATTTGCACTGTCTTCGGATTCTCAACACGAGAGCAATGCTACTCTTGTAGCCGGTTCAATAACATCTGCATTGGTTCAAAATACCTCAACATATTGATTTTTCGTAAGCAAGTAAACTTGGTTTACAATGGAAGTCGACGGGAATTTGGCGAAATATTAGAGATATCGCCAAGTTAGCGTCACTTTTGAAGACTAATTTTGGTCGCCAGATTTGGCTGTATATCGCCAAGTTGGCGACAACCTTGGCGGTATTTGGCGACAGAACAGGGTCGCCCCTATCGTAACCCCCCCCCCCTTACAGGTATGCAAATGCATTAAATGCTGTTCAATAACCAATGAGATAAGTTTCATTGATACGATAGCGCAATATATATAGATAGATTAGTTTTAAAAGATTATCTTAAAGTATGAAATAAATGTCTCGTGAAAGTATATTTTTAAATTTAAACTGTTTAGTAATATTATGGTTTGGCAATTTTTATTAATACTGTAATTATCAATTTTTAATTATCAATAGTTTCCTGCTTTTAATACGTAATCATTTAATTCTCATTTTTTTCTTATCTCTGTATTCTAAAAAAAAAAAAAAAGTAACTAACGCTGTCACCGCTGCTGCCGCCGGTTTTGAATTTTTTGTTACCGGAGGTCTTTCTTCGTTAATTTTCAGAAAAATATGAAAATCGGTGGTATTATAGAAAAATGTTTAATAAACACGGTGATGTAGACAGTTTTCAAATCGAAGAATTATTTAAAGAGATATTTAATGATAAAGGTGGTCAAAATCGTTCCATTAAAAAAGTTTTATAGGAGCGAAAACTATACATAGGAATTTAATCATTTTTAGATCGTTTTATACATTAGAAGTTCACGGTGTGCAGACTGCATTTATTTTTTTTAATTTGACTCTATTTTTGAGGTTTTATTTCTATTTAAATTTAAATTTTCAGCATTTCGAGAGATATTTTTCTCAACTTTTAGAAAAGGGTATTATTTTAAATTGTTGCCAAATTAAAAAACAGCGCAAAGAATAATATTTCCTTCAAATTAAAAAATTATTTACTCGTGACAATTGTAAACAGAAAAAACTTTCAAATGAGAATTAAATGATTACGTATTAAAAGCAGGAAAAATATTGATAATTACGTCATAAAAACTATATTTACACTTGAATTTTTAAAGACAAAGAAAATTGTAAAAAATAACAAATACATTAATATGCGTTAAAAGACGTAATTCGAGGAAAATACATCATATATAAAATAGCCAAACCATAATATTGCAAAACAGTTTAAATTTTAAAATATACTTGCGCGAGACATTTAATTCATATTTTAAGATAATCTTTAAAACTAATCTATATAACCATTACGTTATCGTACATGGCACAGAAATCCTGAATATTTGTTAATTGTTTCATGGCAACGGTCGAATGAAACGTATCTCATTGGTTATTGAACAGCATTTAATGAATCTCCATGCCTGTAACGGGGGGAGGGGGTTACCACAGGGGGACTCTGTTCTGTCTCCAAATGCCACCTAGTTTGTCGCCAACTTGACAATATGTCGCCAAAAGTGACGCCAACTTGACAATATTTCTAATATTTCGCCAAATTCCCATACCTTCCATTGTAAACCAATAGGGTTTACTTGCTTACAGAAAATCAATAAATTGAGATATTTTGAACCAATGAACCAATGCAGATGTTATTGAAGTGCCTACAAGAGTCGCATTGCTCGTGTGTTGAGAAATCTAAGACAGCGCAAATATAACGTGGCATTCAGTTAAAAATGGCTGGTGTGAAGGCAACTGCGTCCAGAACGGGTCAGCGAGCTGTAATTAAGTTTTTATCACTGGAAGAGTGTAGGCCGGTGGATATTCATCGCAGAATGCTGGCTGTGGACGGTGACACATGTGTGTCAAAGCCCACGGCGACGAGGTGGGCGAGAACGTTTAGCGACGGTCTACAGGAGAAAACGGATTTGCCGTGGCCCTTTCAGGCACACAAAGTTCTGACAGAGAATCTGATTACGGACATTGACACTCTATCATATATTTGGACCGCTGAGGAAAATCCTAAACGGTCAACGATTTCCCTCCGACGAGGGCGTAAAGGCTACAGTTTGAACTGGTTCCATGATCAACTGACATCGTTCTTCGCTGACGCAATTCGTAGCCTTCCTAAGCAATGGGACACCTATCTAAATGTTTTGTTTAATAAAATTTGTATGAATTTCACTCATTAAATATTGTTGTTTCTATCTATGTATCTGTCTCATTTCTGTCTGTACGCATCTCACGTATACACACCTCGAATCACTTTCATTTGAACAACCCTCGTAACTCGGTTAAGCTGGAATCTACTGCAGTACAAAACATATTTCAATTTTAAGACTTAAAGCACTAGTTTTATTTTATATAAAATGACGTCATTCGCATCCGCTTAAGAATACCACATTTGCGATTTACTCTTAAACATCTACAGTAAAGCATGCAAAACACATCACTATCGCGAAATAATGCACAAATGCAGCAAAAAGATGCTGTCATTCAAGAAAATCAACAAAAAAACGGCTATTTAATGATTCATAGATACTTAAAATTAATATAGTTTATGATAGCTCCATTGTTTTAACAGAAATCGTTCGTTTATATTTTTTTCAAAATAGCACGTATTTTAATTACATTTTCTTTCGGTTGTTATGAGAAAATAGCAACAAAAATATATAATTAATATTTTAGAACTATTTTTCCTTTACTTTCTACAGAAATGGAGTACTTCCGTTGCCAATATTAAGCAAATGGCTCTAAAAACTATAAAAAAAATTAATATTTCAAAAATAAATTGAGATGCAGTTTTCAAACAAAATGCATTTTAAAAAGAGCTTTTTTTTCTCCGATACGACGGTATAAAAGTTGAAAATGTGCGATGCTTAGAAGTTTAAAAAATTGTTATAGAGTATTTAATTGTACTCTTTGTTTTACGGGTGGCTTCTGTAAGGTAACATTATTTTTTGAAATACACAAAATAAGCTGAGAGAAAGAAACAGCATACCGTACCGGGGCTAAAAAATAGTGAATATTGTCACGCTCGCTTATAAAGCCTGTTACTCTACCCATTCCGCCCATGCAAACGTGTACACATACATATTTCGACACTGAAGAGTTGCATTTTTGTTTCAAAGGAATAGTTTTACCTTTCCTTCAGCACTTTTCATGAAATTCGACAAAATATGCAAATTCTCTTAATTTTGAACATGAGTGTATATATAATCAAAAGTTATTTTTCTTATTGGAAAAAAAATGGCATTGGGCCTAAAATTTGGGCCGAATGTTCGGTATTCGGCCAAACCACTATTCTATTCGTCACATCCCTAGTATTATTTAATATTCAATATCGAATTGATTACATAGAACGAAACTTTCTTTTTTTTCCTCACAAAATTAACACACAATTAAAAAAAAATCCTTCCATCGATCCCTGTACACAGATATTCAAAATACATGAAAAAAATGTCAATATTGTTATTGCAATGTAAGTAATAATGATAATAATAAAAAAATCTTACTGCAGTTGGAACTACAATCTGTGCAACGGTTACATCAGAATCTTCAATTATTTCGTGAAGATCTTCAGTTTGTTTGACAAGAATGTTAGAACTTTCAGCCGATTGGGGCAATATAATTTCGCTCCAGTCAAACACAGGAATCTGGAAATATAAAGGAAAATAGTCTTTCAAGAAGAGGGGAAAAAACATTGAACTTTTATTTTAAATGTTTTTCAAAAGAACATTAAAGAGAAAATGACAATATTTCATACATGGGCATTCGAAGGATGAAATCCAGGGAGGTGCAATATTTTGGAACAGATATGAGGTATTCTCACAACCTTTTGACTTTTAAGTCCCTGATTAATAATTTTTATTTTAATACATATTCATGTGTTTTTTTATTTCATATACTGGGGAACATCCCACTGCATGATTGTATAACAATATTAACCTTTAACTGATGTTGCCGGTCTCACAGACCGGTGCTTTTTTTAAATTTTCATAGTTTAACTTGAAAATTTCATTTTATTTACAAACACTACTGAAATTTGTTGTGTAGTTTGGAACTTTAGTACTAACACCAGAGACTTTTGAATAGGTGAATTTTAATTATAACACTCCTGTACAAAAACAACATCCTATGAGTTAATCGCGGCTTTTATTCATCTTTCGATGGAGCGGTCTCACAGACCGCTTCACACTAGTTATGTGACAATTTCTGTGACATCATTTAAAGGTAAACGAGATAAATAAGTTTTGGACGATGTTGAGGAACCAAATACCAGGAAAACTCCTATTCCATCCCGTGTCCCTGATGCTGATTTTTAAGTTTGGAGCTGTCTGTATAAAATTGTTTCAATAAAAAGAATTCAATGTAATTTTTTTCCGAAACTTGGACAATTGTTTTTTATAAATATATAGCAAAAAATTAACCTTCACACATTTTTAAAGTTGATATTATTTCGGAATATGAAATCCAGGGAAGAGGAATATTTTGGAACAGATATATCAGTCTGCTGTCTTAGCTTTTTTTTAATGTCGAATATAAACACATAATGAGATAAACTACGATTTTTTGTTGTAGTATTAAAAAGTTAAAAAATTTAAATAATAGTAACAATAATAATATAATAATATATAATATATAATAATATATAATAATACATATATAATATATATAATAATATACAGGGGGATTCATAAATATCGAAACAATAGGCTATCTCCTTAAATATTGCCTCTAGGTACATACGTCCAATTGCAAAGTTTCATAAAAAAAAGTACAAAATTTGATGAGATAAGTTTCAACTCCATGGGGGGGTCTACATGAGAAAATACAAAAATTAAATTTTTATACGGCCCCTGTAGAATAAAATTCCCAATTAGGAAAATTTTCCTTATCCATTTCTGAATTAAACACAAAAAAATTCATCTCGATATCTTCAAAATTCGCACAGATATCAAAATCCAAAAATCGTGACTTAAACCATTTATCCATGCCTCTGAGCGACGATTTTTTTACTCATTTTGAATGCAAGATACGGATCATCGACAAATTGTACATTATTAAAAGTCGATATAAGACAGTGCCTCTCCTTTAGACATAAAATAGGCAGCGTATAGGTTTTACGTAAAACCTGTTTTTATAATATGCTGGTGGTCTGCACGGACGAAATATCTAGGTCCGGTCCCGAACCGACCCATAGGAAAAAAAAGTTCGGCCTGGAACACATCCTGGAAAAAAGTTAAAATCTTAGCCTGTCCCGGTCTGACTGAATTTCTACATAGTTTTTTTTTACATCGATATGGTTAAAAGTGGTTTCGTATGGAGGAGTTCTGTCCAAAAATACCTATTGTATCTTTTCTTTTTTCATGTTTACAATTATTATTTTTAAAGAAGCGCAAAAAGCTGTGATTATTTGTTTTATTAATGAATCTCTATTTATATGTAATTGATTCACTTCTCCTTTAATATAGTTAATCCATATTCCATGTGTTCGAGACAATGAAAATTGCTGTAAAGTAAAATCTTTTAAGATGGAATCACATAGGAAAGAAAAAAAAGCGTTGTAGACCAGTTCCCTTCTTAGGAGTTGTAAATGTAGTCTATTTTTTCTCAGGCATTATTATATTCATTTTCCATGGATCAATAGATTTTTCCAATTAAAAAAGGATTCCGTCATAGGCAGATTTGTTTCACTAGTTTTACTGTATTTTATTTATTTATTTATTTATTTGGACTTAAAATCTGCTATCCTTTAAAAATATGAATTTTAAAGTTTTATTGTAAGATAATGGCCATTTAAAAATATATTCATCTGTTGTAAAAGTTTTTGGGCTGAGCCAAATTTTTATTATTTTTGCACGGATTAGGTCAGTAAGAGATAATGATTTTAATATGGGTTGTCTCGAGACCGGGACTGAAAATTTCGCCCAGGGGAGAACTAGGAATAAGGAAGCCAGTTCCGGCTCGGTATAACCAGTGGCCGAGAGGTTCTGCTCTCAAAGATAGTAGACGGTAGGTGCTGGGTTCTAACCCAATCGCGCCTTTCGGCCCAATCGTTCGGAGTTTTCAGTGGTTTTCTTCGAACCTTGGATATCCTTGCGTAAACACGGGTTAGGTTCCCTTAGAAAGACCTCCACGGAAGGCACTCCTTCCCCTTCGGGCCCATATTCCTCGTGTAGATAATTGGGCGTCATAAATCACACCAGCACCCGGTTCGGTATGAAAAAATACGTTGGCCAAGCCTGGCCAAGTCTTCAGAAAAAAATCGCCAATCCCGGGTCTGGCCCGACCCCGGAATACAGACTATTTTAATGGCCTCGTCAGGACGATAAAAAGCCTGAATTTGTGAGGGCTAAAATTATGAAAAACTTAATCGGCATGTTAGAAAATGCATTGTTTCAAATTACACATTTAACATTTATTTATGGACATTAAAATAGTACAAAAAGGAGTTGGAAACCGCAAAAGTTAGTGAATTGGAAGTTTAAGCTATAGAGAGAAGTTACATTTTCACGTGCAATTTTTTAAAATGCATTTAAACATTTTATTAGAAGACAATCAATGTTTAAAACTTTAAATGCGTTTTTCTGCATGATGGCTTTTTTTTTTTTTTTTTTTTTTTTTTTTTTGTCTTTAAACTATTATAAGTCAAGAATCGTAAATAAAAAATGTGCAAACTTGGAACATGTCTTTTTTTATTATTTTACATTATTTTTGTTTCGGCAAATTTGAAAAAAAAAATTACTTTTGAAAATATGAGTTTAAAAAAAAAATAAGTTACATATTTTTTTAAATAAATATTTTTAATATTTTTAAAATTAATATTTAAAAAAATACTGAAACAAAACTAAAATTATACTTTCCTCTTTAATTAAATGATTTTTTTTAAAAAATCTGATGTATAATGTTTCGAGTTGTAAAGATTTTTTAAATCCGCTTAAAAAAATACTAATCATTTAAATTTTTTAAAAACTTTATGAGAAATATTAGGATGTGATTTTTTTTTTTTTGCAAATTATATTGTTAACCATCACAAAAAAAGAAAAAAAAATCAAAATTCTAACTCCGCAAATATATTTTTTACATGTTTCCTAGAACTTTTAAAGTAACATTATTTCTTGGATTGCATGAGTTTCAATTTGTGTCTAATCCCTTAAAACCTGATGAATTATTTAAACGGCCATAACTCTGCGAGTTTTTCAGATATGAAGATGCAATTTTTCGTGTTTAATTCAGGAATGGATAAGGAAGGTTTTCCTGATTGGAATTTTTACACTACGGGGGCCGTATAAAAATTTAATTTTCGAATTTTTTTAAATAAACCACCCATGGAGTTGCAGCTTATGGCATTAAATTTTGCACCTTTTTTTATGAAACTTTTCAATTGGAAGTATGGGTCTAGGGGCAATATTTAAGGAAATAGCCTATTGTTTCGATATTTATGAATCACCCTGTATATATAATATATATAATAATATATAATATATAATAATAATAGTAATAATAGTAATAATTTAAATAATAGTAACTTTCTACCAGAATTTATTTAAAAGGAAACAACTGATTTTGATTTAATCGGGTGGAAACGGGTCTCTATACCTTGAATCCCGGTAAAACGCAATTTTCACTTTTCCTTTTCTTTATTTAAGAATTTTATTAAGAATTGAAGAGATAAACGAAGGGGATCAAAGGATAGAATCCTTAACCTAAAGAAAAAAATCTTAACATTCCTCTTGAAGTGTAATTATTTGAAACCATTTATGAAGAAGAATAAATATTATTTTTTTCACAATTATCAGTAAAAAATGAAAAATTAGCATCTAAAGGAAAACATGATCCAGATATTTAAAAAAAAAGTTGCAGACATCGATAACGGCCCTCAGATGATTCCTCTCGTCAGTGCCTATCTATTTACAGGGTGCTTCAGGGAGTATAGAAAAAGAAAGCATTGAATAACTTTTGAAAGGAAAAATATTTGTATTTCAAAATTTCAGGATTTTCACATGAGAATAAAAGATATTAAACAATGATGAAGTTCTCAAAATGCTGGCCATCTGAAGAAACAACGAAACGAAGTTTCTGCTGGAAATTTACGATAGCCTGCTGGAGTTGGCCTCGTGAAATCGATAATATCACACTTGCTACCGCTGCTTAAAGCTCTTGTATGGTTTTGGGTCGATTTCTGTAGGCTTCAACTAAAAATATTACTTTAACATAGCCCCATAAAAAGAAGTCCAGTGGTAATAAGTTAGGCCTATATGTGTGACAAAAACGCCCATAGCCAAAGCGATTTGGGAAGCCTTTTGCTATGTGGCATGAATATCACAGTGACTTCTGAGCAAATCCAGGATGTTTCCTATTGAATGTAGAGGAGCTTCATCCTGTCTTGGGTTTGAGTGTTCGTAGTAGGCATCAGAAATGAAACTCCGATTCAAGAAATCGAGATAACGTTCAGAATTCACAGTCTGGACAAGACAAAGGTTTCAAAATGCAACTAGCACACAAACTACACCAAAAAATGATCTTTTTATGGATCTCTTCCTCCACATCGGCAAATTAAGGCTTCTAGCTGCCACAAATCCGAAAATTTTGACTATTGACATAGCCATCACACCAGAAGTTTGCCTCATCGGAAAAAAAAAGATGTCGCCATACTGTCGATTATTTCGCACATGATGTTGGCGAACTCCAGTCTTTTTTCAATAGCATCTGGGCCGACAGGTTGTCCTAACTGAATTTTGTAAGGGAAAACGTCAAGATTTTTGCGGACTGTTCTCCATGCTGTGGTGGCACTGACGTCAAAATTTTGAGCCAGGTGTCGAGTTGATCTTAATGGCACTTCATCCATTATTGTTTTGGCAGTATTGATGTTTTCGGGCGTTTTTGCTGTCCTTTGTTTGGTCTTCATGTCTACTTTGTCATCAGCTACTGAACTTGTTGATTCAAATTTGGCAAATAATGATCTTAACATGTTTAAAGATGGCTTTGGCCTATATTTGGCACTAGACCTATATTTGGCGAATACAAAATATTCTTCGACAGCAACCGGAGTCCGTAAATAAATTTCCTTCGGGTCTCCACGACATCATTAGCTCCACCCGTTAAAGAGTTATTCAATTAAAAGCTTCGGTATACCCTATGAAGCACCAAGTATATGTATAGAAAGGTTAAATCATATATATTATAAAGCAGTAAGCTCTAAAAGTTCCGCTCGAGTGTTTTCAAAAACTACTCGGTAAATATTTTTCCAAGTTGTATCATTCGATAGGAAATGTTCCCGGTGTTATTTATGAGAAAATATACAGGGATAGCTATGATTTTTGATAATAATTTTCTTATTTTACTGCTATTTTGAACGAAAAGGTTGCCTGGCGAAAGGTTTGTTGATTAAAGAATTAAGATGGCTATATCTGTTACAAAATAATACAAACACCTCGCGAATAAATGAAAAAAATACTGATATTTAATTTAAAAAATAACAGCAAAAAAAAAGTTTTAATAAGACATAATATTATAAAGCGAAAATATTTAATTTAAACATGGAATAAATATTTGTAATATTTAAAGTATAAATTATTGTGAAATTTTACTTTTGGTACAATATTTGGCGAATTATAGCTTGCGATAGGTTAAAAAAATGAATCTGAAAATTTGATTTGACAATTTTGAATGGCATTTTTTTTTCTTTTTTTTTTTTTTTTTTTTTTTTTTTTTTTTTTTTTTTTTGTCAATTTAATTATTAATTAACTCTCCCATCAAATGATTTACAGACTAGAAGTATTTGTAAAAATGGCTGTATTAGTGAGTTACATGCTATTTATTTATTACCTTCGTCGCCAAACAATGCAATTTTAAGCCAAATAAGACAAAAGTGTGAAATAAGCCGAGAGAAGAGCATTTCGGAGTACATTTTTATATTCAAGCGTAAATTATATAAAAAGCAGTTAAAATTATAATTATGTAGTCAATCATTTAAATTTTAGTATAAATGTCTTCCATATACACACATATTCTAAAATAATTTACTTTCAAAGATTTAAAATATTTTTTACCATACTATGGAATACCATTACTATGGAAACATGCGTTTTGTTTTCCTCAAGCATGTGATTTTTATATCCTCGAACTCAGATCATTACTTATTAATTGAATATAATGTATTATTAAGTAACATAATGCTATAAAAAGTGATAAAATATCTTTATTAAGATTGACGATCGTTTCGTCGCACCAACGGCGACATTTTCAAAATCATTTATGATAGAAAATATTTTTTTTCAACAGTTTTTTCACAGTTTAAAAAAATATTTTCTATCATAAATGATTTTGAAAATGTCGACGTTGGTGCGACGAAACGATCGCCAATCTTAATAAAGATATTTTATCACTTTTTATACCATTATTTTACTTAATCTGTTTATGAGTGATTTTTATACATGTTTTTATAGTGTATTATGTTATTTTTTTAACATGTCTAACATACTGTCGATTTCACATATAGGAATATTCACTGCTTTAAAAGTTAGGATATAAGAATATTGTTAAGAAGATTTCTGCAATTATACGTTATTACTATAATAAAAAAAAATAACAAAAATGCAATTTAACAAATTACAACGACCATTTGGAAAATGACCTTTTCAAAGACTAAAATTTAAGACATAAAAAATAGCACGGAGTTGATCATACATTACGTACGCCATGAATTAAATATTAATAGTGTTATTACACGTAAAAATTGCAAACGATAGAAATCGCCTGCGACTCGTTCGTATTATCCACCTGAAACTTACGTATTATCCAAGCATTCCATTGGCTGTTCGGAAAAAGGCTTTTCCAACGTCAGATTTCCAAGAAATCTGACGGCCAATTTTAAATGAAATTTATTTCTTAAACTTCTAAACATCCCACGATATTACTTTTTATATCGTCGTATAGAGGAAAAAAAATGTACTTTTAAATGCAATGTGTTTGAAAGCTGTATCTCAATTTGTTTCTGAGTTATTAATTTTTTTTTTTTTGTAGTTTTTATTACCTTTTGTCATAGTGGCAACACTCTGTTGCCCATCTGTGTTGAAAGTAAAGGGAAATACAGATTACTGTATAGACCAATCAGAAAACGAATAAAATGATGATTAAACCAATAAAAACCTTCAGATATGCTTTTGATTTCCTACCCTGACGAGGACAATAACCATTTTTCCAAATGGCTAATAAACATTTTGCAATAAATATTGCTTGCTAATTTGTCATTTCTTTTTAGCTTTTTCTGCATAACTTTCTTTTGCTTAACCATTGTTTAAAAAATGTTTTATTGAACATATTGGACTAATTTTACGGAATCGTGTCACCCGTCAATTAGCATATTGGATGGCGTATCAAAATTCAAAAGATTAGACAGATTTTGAAATTAGCGATTACTAAATAGGGGCAAATGGAATAATGCCCGTGGACTTATCATTTCAGCCTAGATAGGATTAAATTACCTGGAATTTCGATCAGTATAAAGCGAATTGTCCTGACGCACACTCTAGCAGCTAAACACAGCAGCAAATTAAGAGTAATTTTCATAACCTGGGTTATTTACACAACAGACGGAAGATTAATTTACTCTTAAATATAAAGAAAATAGCAGGCTTTTTTCTTTGTCCGTGTTATTATGCTCTTTAGAAAAATACAAAATAAATCTTCAGCTCAGGTATTCCTCAAAATGCATATTGCTAAAATTTTTGTATAACTAACTTTATTTATCATTGTCAGATCTTAATCCTGGTACACGTGCAACAATATTGTTGCATGAGTTTTAATGTTTGACGTGAACCCTCACAATGACGTCAATTACGGATGATTATAAAGATTTTATTGGATGCATGAGGTTTATTTTTCTACAAGATTAAGTCATCGAGTTTTTTCCCGGGTTAACGTTTACATGATTTCAGCTGGTCTACAAAATGAAAAGACAGGGAAAATGACGTCATTTTAGATTTATTTAGGCAATTAATCTTTAAAAACACACATTTTTATGTTTCACTGTTCTTTTAAATATGAAAGTTAAACAATCTTCTTTGTCTACAAATAATTTATTACTTTTTTGACAGTATTTACTCTGCTAGAATTCAAAGAGGGAAAACAGTAGTAGCACAAGAGGATGTTTATTAACAAATATAACTAACATCCAGTGAGATTGTATTTAAGTTACCAGAATCACATATTGCGTGAGCTGAGAGGCCAGGAGAACAAGGACAAACAAACGAAAATAAACCACCCGAGCATTATTCAAGTTCAATGGTAAATCTCTGCAATCATTGAAATGCATTTTTAATTTAATATTGTGAGATATGAGAACATTTTAATTCCTATTGTCATAACGACCTCATTTCCCTACCAAAAGTTCACAGTGAATAATCAACTAAAAGAACTTCTTCTTAATAGCTAAATTTTGTCCAACGAATAAGGTAATATAATATCGCAATGGCGTTCGCATCTTTTCAGCAACGCGGAAGGGCATTCAAGCTAAAGGTCCATTTTTTTAAAAATACAAGTTCGAATTCACCATTTCGCTTAATTCAAGGTTTATTTGGAAATACCGACCAGCGCAGCGGGCATAGCCTGCTAGTAATCTATAAAGCAAAAACCTATAGTTAAGCACCTCAATGATGTAATTCAATTTTATTATTTTTAAAGCAGTGTAACATCATCGAAATACAAAACAAACAATTTCCCTCCGCATATTATAGAGTGTAATGGCAATTACACGATTATCTTTTGAGATTCCTTGTAAGCAAAATATAAATGCTACTTACTCATTCAATTCCACAATGAAATTATGTAGTAGTCCTCCTCTCAGTGAGGCATATCGGTCTCTTTTTTTTTAAATATCATAACATCATTAAAATGCACTACCAATGATTTTTCATCATTGACCATAAAATAACAGATTTTTTCTGATTATCCTTGTAAACGAACTATAAATGGTATACACTGCATTTTCAATAGAGGAAATGCTGCATTAAACTTCAATGACGTATATGAATTACATGGCAATCCGTGTATATTTACGTCAGTTAGAGCACGGACAGACAACGTGAAGTCATAAATATTTTCAATTGTTTTTAACAGTCTTAAAAAACATTCTTTTGCACTTTAATTATTATACTTTGACGGTAAACAACTTGAATGTTTCATTAGAAAAATGCTTGAATTTTTAATTAGTTGCTTTTAAATTAATTAAATATTGAAACTTGATGAATTGCTATATTGCATAGATGATTCCTGTTGGTTTAACGCGATAGTAAGTCTAACCTACTCAATGAAGTGAAAGAATTAAAACTGGCGCCTCTTTTAAGCCCTCCAGCAATGGTAAAGCTAAAAGATGCGTACACACTTTGAAATAATCTCTACGGACGATGGAGAGATGTCCTGGCAGTGGCAATCAAAACATTAATTGGTTTTGTTACAGCATCGGAAATCACCCAATATGACTACAATGCAGACTCCAGCATGCATGCATTGCACTTAAAAAGAGAAAATTGTAAGAGAATTGAACTTCTTAAGAGGGTCCGGGACACATTTTAAAACAATTTTTATTTATGGAGTTAAAATTTTGAAATTTTTCTGATAGTTAACCATATTATTTGTAAACAAAATCACATTTTAAAACTTCTCATAATTTTATTTAAAAAAATTAAAATTTAAAACTCATCAAACTAGTATGTTGTAGCCATCACAAAACTTTCTTCTATATAAATCACGTCAATTAAATCATTTAAATAGTACAAGAAATACATCAATTTAGCACCAATTCACGTCAAAGTATATCTGAATTTGAAGTTTGATGAAAATTCGTGTATTAGTTATCAATACAAAAACCCTTAACGGGTTAACAGTTTGTGACGCAGCACTTTATCTTTAGCTCTAACAATTATAAATTTGGAACTTAAAAATAATGATATCAAATTTTGAGTGACGCTATGCTATTAATTTATCTATACACACACACACATATATATATAACAAAATTTATTCATTGATGCTTTATCATTTACATCTCATAAATTCGAATTATGAATTTTAAAAGATATGATATGAAAATTTAAGTGACGCCCTGATGTTGCTTAAAACGAATAGTTTTAAAATTCAATTTAAATTTTCTTTTGGCTAAATACATTTATTTACACATCTAAACAATACTTTTCATTTCCTAATGCACTGTTGAATATATTACTTTCACTGAATTTATATAATGCACTGAAATGTATTCATTTGAATAAATTGATTTATCTTTTGTGCCACGCTATCCAAAAATCTAAAATAAAATTTATGTAAATAGTTTTTTTTCGTCATATTTGTTAAATTTAATTCCCCAGATGTTCTTCGGCAACTCCTAAAAGTGATTAAACAAAAAAGAAAAGAAAGAACTTGTTACTAAACACAGATCATTTTAACAAGCCAACTGTTTCTTTACTTCCGCATTTGATAATGAGTGCTATTACAGACCACTTGATTAACTCTCTAAAGCATATGTTCTAATAACTAAGATTTCATCACTGATATGTAACTAAAAGAAACATCTGAACATTTTGACTTTTGCCAGACACCTTTAATTATTATATATTTTTTCTACGCTGCGAATATGTGTTTTAGCAGCTTTATGTATTATCACTTTTAATCATGTAGCCTCTCTGTTAAGACGGAGTTTCTTATACTCCAGTAATATGTTTAATTATAAGTATTTAAAGCTAAAAGTTGAATCTTTCTTTATCGTAAAAACACACAATACTAATTCATATTACATTATATCTTCCCATGGATTTAGCGATTCATATTAAGCTCTCAAAGGATACTTCGAAGGATAAATAATGCTTCACAAAATAAAATAAAAATAATTTCTTCAAGAAGCTTTTGGATAAATCCCTGACCACGCCACACCGATGAAGTTATACGTCATCGCGATATTGATGAATCCCAGGTAAGAGCATTTTACCTATTTCCATTTCAAAAGCAGCATAGCCACAAGAGATTTTTTCTAATTGTTTAAATATGAGACAGCGCATTCCTGCTATCGAGAATGGAGTGCTTTTGGCTTGATAGGCCACTTAAACTCCAACAAAAAGATTAATGAGACAGATAAAGTGCTCATGTTTAGCGAAAAGAAGAAAAATTTTATATAGTGGCTTAGATTATAAATATTAAAAATATTCATGTTCTGAATAAAAAAAATAAAAAGATGCTGCATTGAATAAAATTATGAATGTTATTGTACCAGAAATATAAAAGTGAATGAAAAAGAAACATTTATATATTTATGTTTTATGTAATGAACATTTAAATAATTAGTGAATGAACAATTTGTTGGTTGTGAGTAATAATAATAATAAAAAAAGAAATCGTTCATTTTACATTTTACAGTAAATAAATAAATAAAAAGGAAATAGGTTGGTCGCATAAACAAATAAAAATAAACATGGCAGGGATAAAAGAAACTCAAATAGTCGAAAAATTAAATTCGACAAACTACGCAAATTGGAAATTTCGCGTAGAAATGATTTTAATAAAAGAAGAATTGTTTGATGTAATAACAGAAAATCCCCCAGATCCAATTAACACGGACTGGACGAAGAGGGACCGTAAAGCACGTGCAATTATCAACTTGAGTATTGAAGACTCACAGATCGTGCATGTAAAGCACTTAAACACTGCCAGAGAAACCTGGCAAGCTTTAAAAACAATTCATGAAAGGGCTAATCTCTCAAGCAAGTTATATTTGCTGAGAAAATTATACGGAGCAAAACTCCCAGAAAACGGCAATCTAATAAAACACATTACACATATTTTAGAACTTGTTGATAAACTTTCAGCCATAGGCGAAACTATTAATGACTCGCACATTTCAGCTCTGTTACTTTGTTCATTACCACCTAGCTACAACACCTTAATTATAGCCCTCGAGGCCCGTCCAGAAAATGAACTTAATTCAGAGTTTATAAAAGGAAAACTCACTGATGAATATACAAGACGTTTAGAAAACACAGATCAGAGCGAGAATTCCTCAAAAGCGTTTAAAACGCATAAAAAGTTTCCGGCTGAACACTATAACAAAAAGGACAAACAGTGCACATACTGTAAATTAAAAAACCATACATACAGAGAGTGCTGGCATCTTAAGAACAGAAACACTTACTCACCGTCACAAAAACAACAGCCGCACAAATCCAAGTATTACACATCATCGTTATGTTATGAAGACGCAAACTATTATAGAGAAAACAAAAACCGAGAAACAGAACCAATTCGGATTAACAAAACACAGGGCAATTCAGGAAAAGGCAGCGACGCAGCTTTTTTAGTCCAGAAACCAGGAAAACAAACCTGGATAATCGACTCAGGATCATCGACACACATTCTAAACAGTAAAGATGCATTCACTAAGTTTAACGACACTGAAAAGACGACAGTCATCATTGCCAATGGAAAAACGCTGAATTCACACGGTACAGGTGAAACGACATTTAAAACAAAAACATCCGATGGAGGGATAAACACAATCACATTAAAAGAAGTATTATACGTACCAGAATTAGAATCGAACCTCATATCGGTAAGCAAAGCAACACAGAATGGCTATAAATTAATTTTCGATAAAGAAAAATGCACGTTATCCCGAAACGGGAATATTTATCTTGAAGCAAGAATGAAAAATAATTTATATCAAGTCGAATTATTAGAAAGCGCTGAAACTAATAAAGTAAACATTGCACATGAATGTAAAAATAAAAATTGCATAGAAGTTTGGCACAAACGGCTTGGCCATCGTAACTATAATGCGATAAAAGAATTAATAAATAAAAACTTAGCAGACGGTATAAAAATAAATAACTGTAATCATAATGCATTATGTGAAATATGTATCCAAACAAAAATAAGTGATGCCCCATATCCGAAATCAACAAACTGTCCCAAAACAGGCAAAGTGCTCGATCTGATACACACGGACGTGTGCACATCTATCGGTACACCTACTATCGGGGGAAAAACAATGTTCGTCACTTTTATAGACGACTATTCAAGGTTCACAGTAATTTACTTACTTTCGCATAAAAATGAAGTTCACGAAAAGTTAAAAGATTATGTAGCCATGGTGAAAACCCAATTCGGCAGATTCCCTAAAGCTATTAGATCCGATAATGGAGGGGAATATTTAGGTAAACAAACGGAAGAATACCTAAGGGCAAGAGGTATCCAACACCAGTTTACTGTACCATTTTGTCCGAGCCAAAACGGCGTAGCGGAAAGAAAGAATAGGTCATTATTAGATATGACTAGGAGTCTACTCTCCGAAGCAGGCTTACCTCAAAAATTCTGGGGAGAAGCCATAAATACCGCCAATCACCTGCAGAATAGGCTACCAACCAAAATAACAAACAAAACACCGTTCGAAATTTGGTTCAACCGAAAACCCACCTTACACTACCTGCGTACATTCGGCTGTAAAGCTTATGCCTATATACAAAAACATCAGCGAAACAAATTAGATGATAGAGCGCAGGAAGGAATACTTGTGGGGTATGACAACAAATCAAAAGGTTACCGTATATTTACAAAAGAAAACAAAATAATAATAGCGAGAACAGTTAAATTTATAGAAAATAGTGAAAACAACTTAAAAGAAAGCGAAGAGGTAGAAAACTCAGACAATGACAACAACTACATTCAAACAGAGTTAAGTAATTCGGACGAAGAACCAACCGCGTCCAAACAACCCGACGTAGAACCGAGAAGGTCTCAGAGGTCAAATAGAGGAGTACCACCCGACAGATACGTATGTCACGTAAAAACAAATGACACATTCGAACCATCCGATTTTTATGACATAGCAAACATGAACAACCCAGTAGAAAAAGAAAATTGGCTCAAAGCCGCTCAGCAAGAAATCAACTCATTAAAGAAAAATAAAACTTGGGACTTAGTGGATCCCCCACCAAATAAGAAAATTATTCGTTGTAAGTGGATTTTTAAGAGAAAGTTAGATAATTTAGGAAATGTACAAAAATACAAGGCCCGTTTAGTAGCGAAAGGATATAATCAGAAGTACGGCGAAGATTATGATGAAACCTTCGCACCCGTAGTTTCACACACAACAATCCGCACATTTTTAGCCTCAGCGGCATATAAAAATCTTTCTGTTCAACACATTGACATCGACACTGCATTTCTTCACGGCGAAATAGAAGAAGAAATTTTCATGAAACAACCAGAAGGTTTTATAGAAAAAAATTGTGAAAACAAAGTGTGTAAACTGAATAAAACAATCTACGGCTTAAAGCAGGCAGCTAGAGCCTGGCACAAAAAGATCGCAGAATCATTAAAAAACATGAATTTTGTGCAAAGCACTGCTGACTCATGTTTGTTTACTAGAAAAGAAAAGGAAAATTTCACTTATATCATCGTCTACGTTGACGATATTTTAATCGCGAGTAAAAGTGAAATAATTAAAGATGTAATAAAACAATTGCAAAATGAGTACGGAGTAAAAGACTTAGGCGAAATAAGTCAGTACCTAGGAACCAACATAATCAAAACGAATGATGGTTACAAATTAAACCAAAAGTCAAAAATAGAAGATTTGGTTAGAAAGTTAAATTTAACAGATGCAAGACCTATTGGTACACCGATGGAAGTAGGTTTCTATAAATTAGAAGATAGCGACAATTTACTTCCGAACAATACAAAGTTTAGGCAAGCGATCGGTTCGCTCTTGTATATTGCCACAGTCACTCGACCCGACATTATGGCACCAGTAAATATACTTAGTAGGAGAAGTGCAACGCCACGCGAGAAGGATTGGAAAGCGGCAAAAAGAATTATTATTTACCTCAATTGCACAAAAAAACCTATGCCTAACAATAAGCAAAAATAAACCACCAATACTCATCGCGTATGCTGATGCTGATTGGGCTGGGGACACTAAAAATAGAAAATCAACCACCGGCAATATTTTTTTTCTGGGTGATAATCCCATTCAATGGACTACAAAATTACAGTCAAGCATTGCATATTCTTCCGCTGAAGCGGAATATGTTGCTGCAGCAACCGCAGGACAAGAAATTTTATGGCTATTAAAACTGCTAGAAGATCTTAACTTGTATCAAGTCAAACCTATTTTACTTTACCATGACAACCAAAGCAGTATAAAGATGATAGAAAATGAAAAATTTTCGAAGCGGACAAAACACATTGATATCCGCTTTCACGCCATAAGACAATTAAAGGAGGATAAAATTATCGAATTAAAATATTGTCCCACGCAATACATGATTGCTGACTGCTTGACGAAGCCCACACCCAAACCTCAACTTTTGTGTGACATCAAGACTATGAACTTGTTACCTTATCCATCTGAGGAGATTAAGGAGGGGTGTTAAATTTAATTCCCCAGATGTTCTTCGGCAACTCCTAAAAGTGATTAAACAAAAAAGAAAAGAAAGAACTTGTTACTAAACACAGATCATTTTAACAAGCCAACTGTTTCTTTACTTCCGCATTTGATAATGAGTGCTATTACAGACCACTTGAGTAACTCTCTAAAGCATATGTTCTAATAACTAAGATTTCATCACTGATATGTAACTAAAAGAAATATCTGAACATTTTGACTTTTGCCAGACACCTTTAATTATTATATATTTTTTCTACGCTGCGAATATGTGTTTTAGCAGCTTTATGTATTATCACTTTTAATCATGTAGCCTCTCTGTTAAGACGGAGTTTCTTATACTCCAGTAATATGTTTAATTATAAGTATTTAAAGCTAAAAGTTGAATCTTTCTTTATCGTAAAAACACACAATACTAATTCATATTACATTATATCTTCCCATGGATTTAGCGATTCATATTAAGCTCTCAAAGGATACTTCGAAGGATAAATAATGCTTCACAAAATAAAATAAAAATAATTTCTTCAAGAAGCTTTTGGATAAATCCCTGACCACGCCACACCGATGAAGTTATACGTCATCGCGATATTGATGAATCCCAGGTAAGAGCATTTTACCTATTTCCATTTCAAAAGCAGCATAGCCACAAGAGATTTTTTCTAATTGTTTAAATATGAGACAGCGCATTCCTGCTATCGAGAATGGAGTGCTTTTGGCTTGATAGGCCACTTAAACTCCAACAATATTATCCATTTGCATACATTTAACTTAGTTTGGATAGTTCCAAGCTTTCATTAACTAAAATCAAGTTAAAGAAATCTTTTAAAATTTGAAATATTTAACACAATAGGTTACTCATAAACACGATTCAAATAGAAATAAGTTATCTAACTGAAACTGTTTTAGCCAACATTTCAATTATCAAGTGTAAAACAAGCGATATTTGGAAATTTAAGCGTTCCATGTTGTTAAGATTTTCCTTTCCTTTTCACATGTTTCTATGAAAACGCAAACAGTTATTATAAAGATATTTCATTTTTGCTTATATTCTTAATGTTTTGACCTTTTGCGCTGTAATACACCAAAAGTCTTAAAATTTTTCAACACTGTATGAAATATGTTGAAATTGATATCATGAAAAATTCTTATTTTTTTTATAAATACATGTAAAAACTTTTTCATATTAAGATCCACCTTTGGTTTATTAAACAACCATAAATAAATAAAACAAAGCAAAGTGTCACAAGAATTTATGAAAACACTTTGTGTGTGCATATTCCAAGATTTCATTAACGAAAATCGAGTTAAAGAAATCTTTTTGAACTTTTTAAGCCGTGAAAATAGAAAAATTACAGTCGAACCTCTATTTAACGAAGTCGCTAAATCCCGGAAAAAAGTTCGTTATATGGAAAATTCGTTAAATAGAGATCCACCATTTAAAATACTTTAAACTACATAAAACAGATTTTTAATTCATAAACACATAATATTTTTACTAAAAGTAATTAATCACATTTTCTTTATAAATTATATCGATTTGTTTTATTTATTTTACCCACCAATATCCATCATCAATTCATTTTTTCTATGCGTTTAAATCTTTGAAATCTGCAAGGAAAACAAAACATTGTCCGGGAATACACTTGTATTTTCTGTTTAAAGTAAATAATTTTACATTAAAATTAACGAATTTTAATGGCATTATCGTATTTATTATTATTATAACAAATAATTTTAACCATACATTAACTTATGCGTCCCTAAATTTAATTTCTGAAAAACTCTGTTAATTTTGTCCGAGTTTTTTTATTTAAAAAAGTGCTTTCTCTCATAATACGTCTCGAATCTTTGCAATGCACCAAAAACCCCTTCATTCGTATTTTCTTCTAACTATAATCCGCGTTGGATTGTTTCAAATGATTTTAGCATTTCATTATACGAAGTCTTGTTAATTCCTGCATAATGATCATTTCCATCATCATCATATTCGTCTTCATCGCAATTCATTGCTGTATTGTTTTTATTTTTCACACTGTCGAAAATATCCAATTCGGATAGTGTTTCCGAGGTCTCAATTTCAGAATTAAGTGAAATACAATCAGCAATCAGCACATCTTGGTTAATTTCTTCTTTTTTTCTCACTGTATTTACATTTTTTTAAGTTACTCTAAAGGATTATCGTCTTCGTCCTCCGTACTTACCGAATTCTCACTGCTGACAAAGAAGGCGCCTGGTAAAACCAGTTCAAGGCCATTGAACATCATAAAATGTGTTTAAAGAAAGAATAAGTTTGAAATGTCCAGAAATATTTTGAGAAATGAAGAACAAAAAAAAAAAAAATTGATCAAAAGAAAAAGTTTGTTAAATAGAGAATACACTTCGCTATTTGGAGGTTATTTTACGAAGAAATACGCAAAATGTTCTTGGTTCCAAGGAAAAGTTCGCAAAATAGAGGTTCGTTAAATAGAGGTCCGACTGTATTTATGTAACTGAAGCCGTTGTAGAATTATAACCAAAAATAGAATGTTCATGGAATTTTAAGCAAAATTTCTATTAATATATAAAAGTGAATAAAACATGCCCTTTATTCAAAACAATACCTACTACCCAGCAAATACTTCAAGGTGGAGGGGGGGGGGAGTGCCAAATGAAGATATTGATTGTTTATAGTTTCATACAAAAATGTATGTATATATGAAGTAACAAGATAAACGCAAGCTCATGTTAAACTTATGTGAGCGTTCGTTTCAAATTTGTGAAATTAAAAGTAACTTTAAAAAAAAATCTGCAATGAAAATCGAAAAAGTAAACACTAACCAAGTTAGAATTCAATCTCAGCTATTCTAAGCAGGAAAAATAATCATTTAAAACTATTAATATGCAAGGGAGAAATTTTTAAATGTACGCTCCCATAGGTTTAACATTAGCAATTCCAGTTTCTTCTCATGATTAGTGCAGATTCCTAACATTCAAGTTAATGTTAATCCTATGAGAGCGTTGTTTACATATTTCTTGCTAGCATTTTAAATATTATTAAAATGATTTTTATCTCTGAAAGTTTTTTTTTTTTTTTTTTTTCTTTTTGCATAGGGTATCTGTGGTTGAAAACTTTAATTGCGTGCAAGGAAGGTGGGGGTGCCAAAATCCATGTTTGCCCCGGGTGCAAAAAAAGCTAGTTTTGGCCTTGATACACAACGTTTGGCTAGTTAAAAGTCAGCGAGTAACATAAACAAACTTCCATTACAAAGTAGGAAGATAATCTCCTAAAAAAAGTAACTGATTTTGAAGGGGAAAGGCGTTTTAGTCATGTAACCTTAGATTACCCCCCCCCCCCCTCATCCCCTTCACAATCAAATCAACATACTCAATTACGTTGGCAAGACAATATCAACAATTTAGTTTTTATATAAAACAAACATATCAAGCTCTTTTTTTTTTCCCTCAGAGTGAAAAAAACATTTTGACAACATGATTGCAAAAAACAAACTTTGAAGCAGGGTATGAAAAAAAAATATATTTAAAGCTTTCTTTTAAGAATATTAACTATAGAATTAAATAAAAACAAGTATCTTACCTTTGTAAAAAAATCTGTTATATCACTTATTTACCTATAACCTTTAATTACTAAAAAAACACAGTTAAGGCTTTTCACACCCGATCAACAAAATTCTCTATTTTTCCATGCCCGATCAATGAAATTCATGATTTTTCCATCCCCATCAACAAAATTCTTTATTCATTACTGACTAACGAAATTTTAAATTTTCCCCACGCAAATTGACGAAATTCAAGATTTTCTCCTGCGACCTACGGACGAAAATCTCAATTTTTTCAGTTATAAATTGACAAAATTCTCGGGCCACACGGTAACCCATCGTGAGCCACAAGTTGTGCATCCCTACTCTAGAAGATCATATTCCGCCCCTCCACCCCCAGTTTTTGAACAAAGAAAAAGATGATGTTTCGAATCGAAGCAGTATCATAAAACCGTTATTGAAAACACCATATTCTTCAATTTTAAGTGGCTGGTATTGTTTGTGGTTTATTCAGTATCTTTTAATTTAATGTTTGTTCGTTATACAATTTTAGAGGTAAATAATGAAAAAAAAAATAGAGTTTGTCTTCTGTATAAAAGCCAGTTGGTGCCGATTTGGCATGCAATAACTTTCTACGCCAAGGCTGTAAACCAAAATTATATGTGTTTTCCAAATTACTTATACATTTATCGGAAAGCTTGACAGACCGGCCCAGAAGTAGAATTATAGCCAAAAATAGAATGTTCATGAAATTTTTTGTATGAAACTATAAATAATCAATATCTTCATTTGGACCCCCCCCCCCTTGAAGTAGGTGCTGGATAGTATTGTTTTCAGTACAGGGCATGTTCTATTTACTTTTATATAATAATATAAATTTTGCTTAAAATTTCATGAACATTCTATTTTTGGGTATAATTCTACTTCTGGGCCGGTCTGTCAAGCTTGCCGATAAATGTATAAGTAATTTGGCAAACACATATAATTTTGGATTGATAGCCTTGGCGTAGAAAGTAATTGCATGCCAAATCGACACCAACTGGCCTTTATACAGAAGACAAACTATATTTTTTTCATTATTTACCTCTAAAATTGTACAGTGAATAAATATTAAATTAAAAGATATTGAATAAACCACAAACAATACCAGTCACTTAAAACTGAAGAATATGGTATTTTCAATAACGGTTTTGTGATGCGGCTTCGATGCGAAACATCACCTTTTTCTCTCTTCAAAAACTGGAGGTGGAGCGACGGAATATGATCTTCTAGAGTAGAAGAATTAAATTCTTCAGAATGAAGAATTTTTTTGAAGAATTAAAATCTCCTTACTCTGTGAAGTAAACAAACAAACGTAGATTAGGAATCAAGATTCAATAAACGATTCATTCAAAAGGTTGCTATTGCCGGGAGCTACGGTAACAAGAAATTAATAAAGATATATATATATTTTTTTTTTTTTTTGAAAATTGAAAAAAAATATATAAATAACAATTATTTTCAATACATATAATTAAAAAAAAATTTCCCCCTTTTTAAAAATGAATCTAAATATTTTTTCGACAAAAAGCAGAAATGCGAAATAATAATTTCTTCATAACAAAAGAGAAAGATCGAATATGAATCGAAATTTCATTTAATATATTTAATATTTTAAAACACATAACAATTAACATTTTAATATTTAAAAAAAAGGGATTTACTGCCTAGATTCAGATTGTTAACTGTAACCTAGAAAATACCTAAAATGACTTTGCAAGGATTAAGACTCCTCCTACATACGAAGTCACGTCAAACCTACTCACCAATCACAGTAAAAATGCGTGTTTTAAAAATAAAACGAGTTTTCCCAGAAAAAAGAAAAGCGTTATTCAACTCATCTTAATCATATTCATATTATATATCAATTTAAAGAAAATCGCCCGTACCGTTTTCGAGATTTTGAAATTAGGAGCTTCTTACATACCGTACCAACGCTTTCGCTTTAAAAATGGCTATTTAGATCTCAAAATATACTGCACGTAGAAATGTAAAAATTTCAGTATACGATTAGACTGCAGATATAAGACTGTTCTAGAAAAATCAGAACAATAGGACATATATCTGCTGAGTTATTAAAAGGCGGCTTTTCGAATTTTCTTTGATGTCGAGTTAGCCGTATATATGAGTTCCGCCATCTACGAATTCTGCGATACGATTTTAGGATTAAGGCTGCGTCACTCGGAATACTACCGTCTTCCATGATTGAGATAGAGCTATGGTGGAAATTCTGAAAAATGCAGCATAGCAGCATCATCTCTTGAGCGATTTGCACCAAAACATAAGCAACAATAATTCATATCAAGGTATACCTGAATCTGAAGTTTGTTGAAAATCCAAGAATTAGTTCTTGAGATAGAGCTATGTGGAAATCGCAAAAAATGCAGCATAGCAGCGCCACCTTTTGAGCGATTTACACCAAAATGTATAAAACGTCAATTCATGTCAAGGATAACTGAATCTGAAGTTTGATGAAAATCCGTGCATTAGTTCTGGAGATTGAGCTATTGTGCGAATCGTGAAAAATGCTGCATAACAGCGCCACCTATTGAGCGATTTACACCAAAACATAAAAATCACTAATTAATATCAAGGTATATCGGAATATGAAGTTTGATGAAAGTTCGTGCATTAGTTATTGAGATAGAGCTATAGTGGAAATTCTGAAAAAAGCTGCATAGCAGCGCCACCTATTGAGCGATTTATACCAAGACATAAACAGCATTAATTCATATCCAGGTATACCTGAATCTGAAGTTTGTTGAAAATCCAAGCATTAGTACTTGAGATAGAGCTATTGTGGAAATCGCAAAAAATGCAGCATAGCAGCGCCACATGCTGAGCGATTTACACCAAAATGCAGAAAACGTCAAATCATGTCAAGGACTTACTGAATCTGA
Source organism: Maratus speciosus (assembly GCA_963932465.1). NCBI lineage: Eukaryota > Metazoa > Arthropoda > Arachnida > Araneae > Salticidae > Maratus > Maratus speciosus. The sequence goes on along the minus strand of CAWVRF010000734.1, from coordinate 109,234 downwards.
AGTTTGATGAAAATCCGTGCATTAGTTCTGGAGATTGAGCAATTGTGGAAATCGTGAAAAATGCTGCATAGCAGCGCCACCTGTTGAGCGATTTATACCAAAACTAATCAGCACCAATTTCTATCAGGGACTAACTGAATATAAATTTTTATTAAATTCCGTGCATTAGTTCTTGATATAGAGCGCCTACAAAATTTGTGTCTCTTACATACGTACAGACAGACAGAGTCACAGACAGACATTTTGTAAAAACATGTTTTTTGGAATCTCTGACCCCTAAAACGTTTAAGTCCGTTGAAAACCGAAAGTCGAAAATTTTCACTAATCCGATACTTTCTTCTTGTAAAGAAAGAAGAAAGTAAAAAAATGGAGTAATTTTAAATCGTTATAACTCGAAATATTATTCATAGAATTTATTTTTTTTTCATTTCAATAAACCGAAATATATAAGTTTAAATTTTGATTCAGCATTTTTAAAAATATTAATTTAAAAAAATTTAAAATATTTAAAGTAAAAATTTTTAAAAAATGATGTCACTTTTTTTAAAAAAATCATAATTTCCAAAGTAAATTTTTTTTTCAAATTTGCTGAATCAAAATTAAATCAAAACATTTGAAAAATACATGTTCTAAGTAAGTTTGAAACATTTATCTTTAACGGTCCTTGACTTATAACAATTTAAATACGAGAAAAGGTGAAAAAACCCACAGATTTTGAAAACAAACCAAAACGAAAAAAAATAATATTTCCTGTTCTAATTAAGATAGAAACATGATTTAAACGTCATTTTAAGCAGAAAAAAAAATAGAGAAATTTTTTATGCAGTAAAATATTTTTAGAAAATTTGAAGATTTTTGTGTCCCAGACCTCCTTAATCGGTAATATTAAAAAAGCATTAAGCATAGTGTCAGGAAACGTATATAGTTTCATGATAAACTTTCTTTTAATATTAAAAAGTAAGAAAAATCATGCGTACGGCATAGATTATGAAACACTTTCCAACGCTCCCTGAAAGCTTTAACAAAACTTCGTTATTTAGGGAAATAAGGTAAATAAGATAACTAAGTAAACATTTCAAAATCTGATTTCAGCAGTTATCGTCCATTGCCAAATATATATTCCAACTTTTTGAACAGTTCTGTATTTGTATATATATATATATATAAATACTAGTGGTCTCTGCCCCCTACAAGCTATGCTCGCCAACCCCCGTTCAGACACCGCAAACTCTAAAAGCACGCTAATTTGATAGGCTTCAAAATGTATCGGTTAAATGTATCATTTTAAGTTTTCTTTCCCTTTTTAATATTCACGTGAAAATACTTTTGTTGAAAAAAATAGAACTCAGAATGAGCTCAGAGTGGAATGACAAGTTCACCTTGCGTTAAAATAACCAAAATTAAAAACTGTTTACTAAAAAGGTGCATAAAAATTTATTAAAATATTCCGTTACACAATCAACTGGTCTTTAAAAACTTAAAAACCATTGATGTTAAAAATCATATGAAACAGAAAAAGATGATAACTGAGATCTTTCGATCGCAAACGCGATTATTTTCAAAGGATACTTTCACTGGAATGTCGCATTCAATGAGCTATTTATACACCAGTCTGGGAAAAAAGGATCAGTCTATTATTTGTTGGGGGTATCTATGAAGTGGCTTCGTTCCGATGCTGAAGTGTTAGATATTTTTTAAATATTAAACCAAATACTATTAGGTATGTCATAGGATAAAATATCGTTACATACACTATTTTCTTTACTTAAAATCTCCAATGATTCTCTAATTCTCAAAGCATAATAATCTGATGTAGGTATAATAACCTTTGCGTTCTCGAAATCTATTTTTAAATTTTGGCGTTGATTTAATCTGGAAAGTGCTGTAGATGGTCGGTTAAACTTGATATCTCTCATGTGCTCCCCCAATCTTTCTTTAAATTTTTGAGTGGTCATACCTATTTAGCTTAACTCCTTCTGTTTTTCCGTTTGAAATGGGATAGAATAAACACTTGCAACTTCCTTATTAGGTATGGGATCAATTTTCCTTTGAATTAGAACTTTTAGTTTCGTAGGAGGTTTGGCTATTAAAATGATATCAAATTTCCTTAAGGCGTATTTTAATCTTTCATATAATCTTGGTACGTAATTGAAGCTACACATTCTAAGCTCTCTCATGTTTATTCTTTCTTTCTCATTTTTCTGATTTACTTCATAAATTAATTTATTTATGTGCTGAGGGGAAAATCCGTTTTCTATTGCAATGTGCAAGTCACATTGCAATAGAAAAACGAGAGCAATGTGAATATTGTAGCCGCTTCAATAACATCTGCATTGGCTCAAAATACCTCAACATGTTGATTTTCCGTAAGCAAGAGTAAACTCTATTGGTTTACAATGGAAGTCGAGGGGAATTTGGCGAAATATCAGATATATCACCAAGTTGGCGTCACTTTTGGCGACTAATCTTGGTCACCAAATTTGACAAGATATCGCCAAGTTGGCGACAACCTTGGCGGTATTTGGCGACAGAACAGAGTCTCCCCTATCGTAACCCCCCTGATAGGTATGGAGATGCATTAAATGCTGTTCAATAACCAATGAGATGCGTTTCATCGATACGATAGCGCAATATATATAGATAGATTAGTTTTAAAAGATTATCTCAAAGTATGAAATAAATGTCTCGTGTAAGTATATTTTTTAATTTAAACTGTTTAGCAATATTATGGTTTGGCAATTTTTATTAATACTGTAATTATCAATTTTTAATTATCAATATTTTCCTGCTTTTAATAAGTAATCATTTAATTCTCATTTGAGAGTTTTTTTTTCTGTTTATAATTGTCATGGGTAAATATTTTTATTTGAAGGAAATACCAAAAAATAGGTCAAATTAAAAAAAAAGATGCAGCCTGCACACCGGGAACTTATGATGTATAATGATTAATTTCCTGTGTATAGTTTTTGCTCCTATAAAACTTTTCTAATGGAACGATTTTGGCCAACTTTAACATTAAACATCTCTCTATTCTAAAAAAAAGTAACGATTGCTGTATGTATGAATGTAAATCCGATTTGGAATCTCTAGAACTACTGGTCAGATTTTATTGAAATTAGGTATGTAAATAGGTTGATATATGTAACAAAAATAAACATTCGGCAGTTATAGCGCACGCTTAATCGTAAGTAAGAATCATCAGTGTCGGAAGGTATAAAACAGAGCTTAATATGCTGAACCAAAAAATGAGTTAATAGAGGTATAGTCCCCTCTTACAGTTATACAACTTTCACAATGTAAACTCATACTGGCAATCAGGCAGTTTATGTGCGACAGTTAGTCTGACTCCTCCAGCAACGCTATTTTCAGGCGCTGGGTGGTTCTGGGAGTTGGAAAGCGAGTTCCAGTTTTCCTCCCCAGAGCGTCCCAGACATGTTGTTTATGATTTAAGTCTGGATATCTGGTTGGCCAATCCATCAAGTGAATATACTCACTTTCCAGGAATTCATCGACCAGATGAGCTGTATCTTGGCGCGCGTTGTAGACCATTAAAATGAAATCAGTTCTAACTGCATCTCTGAAAAGGCGAACATAGGATACCATGACCTACACCTCACATAGTCATAGAGCCTTTGCCAAACACAGGGAGGGGAGTGTGTCCATCCAACATTATGCCTGCCTAGACCATCAATCCCCCGCTGCCGTAGTCGTCTTTTTCTCGGAAGTTAAGTGGAAGGCAGGTAGTGGATCCCTTGTTTTCTCCAAATGAAAGTACATCGAGAATTTGTATGTAGGCTGAACAGAGACCCATGAGAGAGTAAAATAGTCCCCCCATTGATCCCTGGTCTAAGGCCGATGATCTTTGCGTCTTGATAAACGGGTTCTACAGTGTATAGAAGTGAGCGGGACACAAGTAGCAGGTCTTATTGCAAACAACCCTCTGTCATGTAGCCTTCCTCAAACAGTAACCATTGAAACTAGGCTGCCTGCGGCCGCATAAACGAGACAGCTGAGAAGCTGTTGCACTCTTGTTACCCCTTGCTGTAATGGACAAATAGCGGTCTTCGTTGGCCATTGTGGCTCTTGGAAGACCTTGTCCAGGCTTTCTCTCTATGGATCCAGTGTCTTTAAACTGTTTCCATAAGTTGGGCACGAAGCTGGGCGTGGCATTGAAGTCTCTAGGAATCTGGACTTGAGACTATCCTGTTTCTAGTCCCCTCGCGATTTGTCACCTCATTCCATCATCCATACATTAGTGGTTACTCATTTTTGCCGTTTTCTTTTGAATTTCATTGAATTTTGCAAAAAAAAAAAAAAAATACCAAGATATTTTAGAGAGGTTTGCGAGCAAAAAAAAAAAAAAAAAAAAAAAAAAAAAAAAAAAAAAAAAAAAAACTCGAGAACAGGAATTCTACTTTTTCAGAATTTAGTGTCGCCCCCGACATTTCCATTCCTTCATTTTCTTCTGATGGACAGATGGCTTCTATTATTATTAAAAAGCCATTATAAATGAAGCGTTAGGTGAAAATGAAAGAGCAGCCGTAAAAAGTTAGAACTCTGATTTTCTGGCCAGAATGGGCGAAAAAAAATGGCCATAATTTTTTTTAGCCACCAGTCCATCAGACGAAAATATAAGGCGTGTTCAAATGAAAGTGATTCGAAGCGTCGCATGCGAGCAGTTTTCAATGTATTTTCGTGAAACAAACGCGATACTGAAGGTGTATGTACCACTCGTGCGCAAGTGCAAGCAAATTTGGGTTAACTTCATTCGTAAGGACGTGGCATTCAGTTAAAAATGGCTGGTGTGGAGACAACTGCGTTCAAAACGGGTCAGCGAGCTCTAATTAAGTTTTTATCACTGTAAGGGTGTAGGCCGGTGGATATTCATCGCAGAATGCTGGCTGTGGACGGTGACACATGTGTGTCAAAGCCCACGGCGACGAGGTGGGCGAGAACGTTTAGCGACGGTCTACAGGAGAAAACGGATTTGCCGCGGCCCTTTCAGGCACACAAAGTTCTGACAGAGAATCTGATTACGGACATTGACACTCTATCATATATTTGGACCGCTGAAGAAAATCCTAAACGGTTAACGATTTCCCTCCGACGAGGACGTAAAGGCTGCAGTGTTGTGAACTGGTTCCATGATCAACTCACATCATTCTTCGCGGATGCAATTCGTAGCCTTCCTAAGCAATGGAACAGCTGTCTAAACACCATGTGTGTTTTGTTTAATAAACTTCGTATGAAAATACTCATTAAATATTGTTGTTTCTATCTATGTATCTGTCTCATTTCTGTCTCTACGCATCTCGCGGATACACACCTCGAATCACTTTCATTCGAACACCCCTCGTAACTCGGTTAAGCTGGACTCTACTGCAATACAAAACATATTTCAATTTTAAGACTTAAAGCACTAGTTTTATTTTATATAAAATGACGTCATTCGCATCGGCTTAAGAATTCCACATTTAAGATCTACTCTTAAACATCTACAGTAAAGCATGCATAGCACATCACTATCGCGAAATAATGCACAAATGCAGCAAAAAGATGCTGTCATTCATGAAAATCAACAAAAAAACGGCTATCTAATGATTTATAGATACTTAAAATTAATATAGTTTATGATAGCTCCATTGTTTTAACAGAAATCATTTGTTTATATTTTTTTCAAAATAGAACGTAATTTAATTACATTTTCTTTCGGTTGTTGTGAGAAAATGGCAACAAAAATATATAATTACTATTTCAGAACTATTTTTCCTTTACTTTCTACAGAAATGGAGTACTTCCGTTGCATATATTAAGCAAATGGCTCTAAAAAATACAAAAAAATTAATATTTAAAAAAAAAATTGAGATGCAGTTTTCAAGCAGAATGCATTTAAAAGAGCTTTTTTTCTCTCCAATACGACGGTATAAAAGTTGAAAATGTGCGATGCTTAGAAGTTTAAAAAATTGTTATAGAGTATTTAATTGTACTCTTTGTTTTACAGGTGGCTTCTGTAAGGTAACGTTATTTCTTGAAATACACAAAATAAGTTGGGAGAAAGAAACAGCATACTGTACCGGGGGCAAAAAAATAGTGAATATTGTCACGCTCGCTTATAAAGTTTGTTACTCTACCCATTCCGCCCATGCAAACGTGTACACTTACATATTTCGACACTGAAGAGTTGCATTTTGGTTTCGAAGGAATAGTTTTACCTTTCCTTCAGCACTTTTCATGAAATTCGACAAAATATGCAAATTCTCTTAATTTTGAACATGAGTGTATATATAATCAAAAGTTATTTTCCTCATTGGAAAAAAAATGGCAGTGGGCCTAAAATTTGGGCCGAATTTTCGGTATTCGGCCAAACCACTATTCTATTTGTGACATCCCTAGTATTATTTAATATTCAATATCGAATTGATTACATAGAACGGAACTTTCTTTTTTTTCCTCACAAAATTAACACACAATTAAAAAAAAAAAATCCCTCCATCGATCCCTGTACACAGATATTCAAAATACAAGAAAAATGTCAATATTGTTATTGTAATGTAAGTAATAATGATAATAATAATAAAATCTTACTGCTTTTGGAACTACAATCTGTGTAACGGTTTCATCAGAATCTGCAATTGTTTCGTGAAGAACTTCAGTTTCTTTGACAAGAATGTTAGAACTTTCAGCCGATTGGGGCAGTATAATTTTGCTCCAGTCCAAAACAGGAATCTGGAAATATAAAGGAAAATAGTCTTTCAAGAAGAGGGGAAAAAACATTGAGCTTTTATTTTAAATGTTGTTTAAAAGAACATTAAAGAGAAGATGACAATATTTCATACATGGTCACTCGGAGAATGAAATCCAGGGAGGAGCAATATTTTGGAACAGATATGGGGTATTCTCACAACCTTTTGACTTTTAAGTCCCTGAATAATAATTTTTATTTTAATACATATTCTTGTGTTTTTTTATTTCATATACTGGGGAACATCCCATTGCATGATTGTATAACAATATTAACCTTTAACTGATGTTGCCGGTCTCACAGACCGGTGCTTTTTTAAAATTTTCATAGTTTAACTTAAAATTTTCAGTTTATTTACAAACACTACTGAAATTTTGTTTCGTTTGGAACTTTAGTACTAACACCAGAGACTTTTGAATAGGTGAATTTTAATTATAACACTCCTGTACAAAAACAACATCCTATGAGCTAATCGCGGCTTTTATTCATTTTCGATGGAGCGGTCTCACAGACGGCTTCACACTAGTTATGTGACAATTTCTGTGACATCAGTTAAAGGTAAACGAGATAAATAAGTTTTGGACGATGTTGAGGAACCAAATACCAGGAAAACTCCTATTCCATCCCGTGTCCCTGATGCTGATTTTTAAGTTTGGAGCTGTCTGTATAAAATTGTTTCAATAAAAAGAATTCAATGTAATTTTTTTCCGAAACTGGGACAATTGTTTTATATAAATATGTAGCAAAAAATTAACCTTCACACATTTTTAAAGTTGATATTATTTCGGAGGATGAAATCCAGGGAAGAGGAACATTTTGGAACAGATATATCAGTCTGCTGTCTTAGCTTTTTTTTAATGTCGAATATAAACACGTAATAAGATAAACTACGATTTTTTGTTGTAGTATTAAAATGTTAAAAAATTTAAATAATAGTAACAATAATAATATAATAATATATAATAATATATATATAATATATATATAATATATAATATATAAAAATATATAATAATATATACATAATATATATAATAATATAGGGTCAATCCATTTCAAGTAGTCCAGCACTGGTTGCTCGACCATTTTTAAAAAATCTGAAATTTTTTGTACTACAACCCTAACATAATGGAAGTTCAAAATGACTATTATTTTAATTTTATTATTTTTTGTTTGTGCATAGTGGCCATCTTTGTTTCATCGTCTGCAGCAATTTTCTCACATGAAAGGTTTACGGAATTGTAAATAATTCATCGTTTATTTCTCCAATTCAAGTGCGGATTGAAGCTATTTATACAGAATACATTGGGCTAAATATTTGGAAATAGACTAGTTTCCGAAACTAACTGCTTATTGGTGAAATTTAAGCATAAAGTTTCAGTTTTTTCCAAAATTTGTCCGTTTACAAGACGAAATTTTTCTAGCAAGGAAAACTGTGAACATGACATAATTTATTTTACAAATAGGCCAAAAGTACTTGTACTCACACGCCAAGTTCCAGATCTGGGACTTTGTTTCTCTTCGCTAAAAAAAATCCCAAATTTTTAAAAAATGTCAAAAATCGCACTTTTTAGGCTTAGGTATCTCTGGTGGGGCACGAGATAAAAATCTGAAGTTCTGGTTTCTGAGAGTATTGTATGGTAGTGCTATGCACAAGAAATTTCAGGATGGAGATTTGACTACAAGCTGAGATATGGCAAGGGCAACATGTCAAAAGAATACTGTCCAACTATTGTTTTGCTGTAGTCACAGCTAAGTATTTATCTCAGAGTGCCATTTAAATTTATTTTTTTTATTATCTTTAAATAATAGTAACAGAAAATAAAGCCTTTTGCAAAGCTTAGCAATTAATTTAAAAAATAATTATGCCTAAGGCGTACATTTTGTATGGTTTTAGTAATGTTTTTTGTAATTTTAGTAACCAAAAGAAACCTCAGCACTTTTATATAAAGAAAAAAAAAATATTTTTATACAAGACCTGACACAAAAACAGAATAGGGAAAGAGAAAAGCTGTTAATGTTGGCATACTTGTTGAGACATGATCAAATGTGTCAAAACACATTCCTGCTTGTTGGTTTAAAAACCACAATTTTAATACTGCTTGCCAATCCCTGAAACTTGTTCCTACCATAAGTATATTCCTGTAAATGAAACATTATACGACGTTACCATGCATCAGCCTCAAGTAATTTTTGGAAAGTAAAGATATTCAAAGCCCTTTCAAATTTTATACTGCAGAAAATGACATTTTTGGATAAGAAGTAAGCTAGGGATTATTAATGAACTGAGATTTGCACATAGTGATTTCAAAATTTATTTCTATGAGCCAGCAGGTCCAAGGTCTTCAATCAAGTTATCAAGAAATGACAAGACTTGGTTCCTACAAATAAAATTTTGAGAAAGATCGAAATTGTGCTTTTTAAACTAACAAGTAAGAATGTGTTTTGATATGTTTGATCATGTCTCAACAAGTATGACAACATTAAAAGCTTTTCTCTTTCCCTGTTCTGTTTTTGTTTCAAGTCTTCTGTAAAAATATTTTTTTTTCTTTATGTAAAAGTGCTGAGGTTTCTTTTAGTTACTAAAATTACTTACATCAAAAATTACTGAAACCATACAAAATGTATGGCCTTAGGCATAATTATTTTTTAAATTAATTGCTAAGCTTTGCAAAGGGCTTTATTTTCTGTTACTATTATTTACAGATAATCAAAAACATAAATTTAAGTGGCACTCGGAGATAAATACTTAGCTGTGATTACAACAAAACAATAGTTTGGCAGTATTCTTTTGACATGTTGCCGTTGCCATATCTCAGCTTGTATTCAAATCTCCATCTTGAAATTTCTTGTGCTTAGCACTACCATACAATACTCTCAGAAACCAGAACTTCAGATTTTTATCTCGTGCCCCACCAGAGATATCAAAGCCTAAAAAGTGCAATTTTTGACATTTTTGAAAAATTTGGGATTTTTCTTAGCGAAGAGAAATGAAGTCCCAGGTCTGAAACTTGGCGTGTGAGTACAAGTACTTTCGGCCTATTTGTAAAAAAAATTATGTCATGTTCATAGTTTTCCTTGCTAGAAAAATTTCCTTTTGTAAACGGACAATTTTTTGAAAAAAACTGAAACTTTATGCTTAAGTTTCACCCATAAGGATTTATTTTCGGAAACTACTCTATTACCAGATTTTTAGCCCAATGTATTCTGTACAAATTGCTTCAATCCGCATTTGAATTGGATAAATAAACGATGAATTATTTACAATTCCGTAAACCCTTCTTCTGAGAAAATTGCTGCAGACGATGAAACAAACATGGCCGCCATGCACAAACAAAAATTAATAAAATTAAAATAATAGTCATTTTGAACTTCCATCATGTTAGGGTTGTTGTACAAAAAATTTCAGATTTTTTAAAAATGGTCGAGCAACGAATTAATGATCTCCTGGACCACTTGAAATGGATTGACCCTATATAATATATAATAATAATAGTAATAATTTAAATAATAGAAACTTTCTACCAAAATTTATTTAAAAGGAAACAACTGATTTTGATTTAATCGGTTGGAAACGGGTCTCTATACCTTGAATCCCAGTAAAACGCAATTTTCACTTTTCCTTTTCTTTATTTAAGAATTTTATTAAGAATTGAAGAGATAAACGAAGGGGATCAAAGGATAGAAACCTTAAACTAAAGAAAAAAATCTTAACATTCCTCTTGAGGTGTAATTATTTGAAACCATTTATGAGGAAGAATAAATACTATTTTTTTCACAATTATCAGTACAAAATGAAAAATTAGCAGCTAAAGGAAAATATGATCCAGATATTTAAAAAAATTGCAGACATCGATAACGGCCCTCAGATGATTCCTCTCGTCAGTGCCTATCTATTTACAGGGTGCTTCAGAGAGTATAGAAAAAGAAAGCATTGAATAACTTTTGAAAGGAAAAATATTTGTATTTCAAAATTTCAGGATTTTCACATGAGAATAAAAGATATTAAACAATGATGAAGTTCTCAAAATGTTGGCCATCTGAAGAGACAACGAAACGAAGTTTCTGCTGGAAATTTACGATAGCCTGCTGGAGTTGGCCTTGTGAAATCGATAATATCACACTTGCTACCGAAGCTGAAAGCTCTTGTGTGGTTTTGGGTCGATTTCTGTAGGCTTCAATTAAAAATACTACTTTAACAATATCATAGTGACTTCTGAGCAAGTCCAGGATGTTTCCTATTGAATGTAGAGGAGCTCCATCCTGTCTTGGGTTCAGTGTTAGTAGTAGGCATCAGAAATGAAACTCCGATTCAAGAAATCGAGATAACGTTCAGAATTCACAGTCTGGACAAAAAAAAACCGGATTCAAAATGCAACTAGCACACAAACTACACCAAAAAATGATCTTTTTGTGGATCTCTTCATCCACGTCGGCAAATTCAGGCTTCTAGCTGCCACAAATCCAAAAATTTTGACTATTGACATAGCCATCACACCAGAAGTTTGCCTCATCGAAAAAAAAAAAAGATGTCGCCATACTGTCGATCATTTCGCACATGATGTTGGCGAACTCCAGTCTTTTTTCAATAGCATCTGGGCCGACAGGTTGTCCTAACTGAATTTTGTAAGGGAAAACGTCAAGAGTTTTGCGGACTGTTCTCCATGCTGTGGTGGCACTGACGTTAAAATGTTGAGCCAGGTGTCGATTTGACCTTAATGGCACTTCATCCATTATTGTTTTGGCAGTATTGATGTTTTCGGGCGTCCTTGCTGTCTTTTGTTTGGTCTTCATGTCTACTTTATCATCAGCTACTGAACCTGTTGGTTCAAATTTGGCAAATAATGATCTTAACATGTTTAAAGATGGCTTTGGCCTATATTTGGCACTAGACCTATATTTGTCGAATACAAAATATTCTTCGACAGCAACCGGAGTCCGTAAATAAATTTCCTTCAGGTCTCCACAACATCATTAGCTCCACCCTTTAAAGAGTTACTGAATTAAACACTTCGGTATACCCTATGAATACTAAGTATATATATATAGAAAGGTTAAATAATCTATAAAGCAAAAACCTATAGTTAAGCACTTCAATGATGTATATCAATTTTATTATTTTTAAAGCAGTGTAACATCATCGAAATACAAAACAAACAATTTTCCTCCACAGATTATAGCGTGTAATGGCAATTACACGATTATCTTTTGAGTTTCCTTGTAAGCAAAATATAAATGCTACTTACTCATTCAATTCCACAACGAAATTATGTAGTAGTCCTCTTCTCGGTGAGGCATATCGGTCTCTTTTTTTTTTTTTTTATGTCATAACATCATTAAAATGAACTACCAATGATTTTTCATCATTGACCATAGAATAACAGATTTTTTTTCTGATTATGCTTGTAAACGAACTATAAATGGTATACACTGCATTTTCAATAGAGGAAATGCTGCATTAAACTTCAATGACGTATATGAATTACATGGCAATCCGAGAATATTTACGTCAGTTAGAACACGGACAGACAAACGACAGACAACGTGAAGTCATAAATATTTTCAATTGTTTTTAACAGTCTTTAAAAACATTCTTTTGCACTTTAATTATTATACTTTGACGGTAAACAACTTGAATGTTTCATTAGAAAAATGCTTGAATTTTTAATTAGTTGCTTTTAAATTAATTAAATATTGAAATCTTGATGATCTGCTATATTGCATAGATGATTCCTGTTGGTTTAACGCGATAGTAAGTCTAACCTACTCAATGAAGTGAAAGAATTAAAACTGGCGCCTCTTTTAAGCCCTCCAGCAATGGTAAAGCTAAAAGATGCGTACACACTTTGAAATAATCTCTACGGACGATGGAGAGATGTCCTGGCAGTGGCAATCAAAACATTAATTGGTTTTGTTACAGCATCGGAAATCACTCAATATGACTACAATGCAGACTCCAGCATGCATGCACTGCACTTAAAAAGAGAAAATTGTAAGAGAATTGAACTTCTTAAGAGGGTCCGGGACACATTTTAAAATAATTTTTATTTATTGAGTTAAAATTTTGAAATTTTTCTGATAGTTAACCATATTATTTGTAAAGAAAATCACATTATAAAACTTCTCATAATTTTGTTTAAAAAAATTAAAATTTAAAACTCATTAAACTAGTATGTTGTGGCCATCACAAATCTTTCTTCTATATAAATCACGTCAATTAAATCATTTAAATAGTACAAGAAATTACACCAATTTAGCACCAATTTATGTCAAAGTATACCTGAATTTGAAGTTTGATGAAAATTCGTGTATTAGTTATTAAGATAGAGCTATGGTGGAAAATCTGAAAATGAAGCATTGCAACGCCATCTCTTGAGCGAGTTGCACCAAAACATAAACAGCACTAATTCATATCAAGGTATACCTGAATCTGAAGTTTGTTGAAAATCCAAGTACTAGTTTTTGAGATAAGGTTATTGCGGAAATCGCAAAAAATGCAGCATAGCAGCGCCATCTGTTGAGCGATTTACACCAAATTGTATAAAACGTCAATTCATGTCAAGGAACTAACTGAATCTGAAGTTTGATGAAAATCCGTGCTTTAGTTCTGGAGATTGAGCTATTGTGGAAATCATGAAAAATGCTGCATAGCAGCGCTACCTGTTGGAAGATTTACACCAAAACATAAAAATAACTAATTAATATCAAGGTTTATCTGAATCTGAAGTTTGATGAAAGTTCTTGCATTAGTTATTGATATAGAGCGCCTACAAAATTTGTGTCACATACATACAGACAGAGTTACAGACAGACATTTTGTAAAAACATATTTTTCGGAATCTCTGACACCTAAAACGTATAAATCCATCGAAACCGAAAATCGAAAATTTTCACGAATCCAATACTTTCTTCTTGTAAAGAAAGAAGGAAGCAATAATTGGAGTAATTTAAAATCGTTATAACTCGAAATATTATTCATAGAATTTTTTTTTCACTTAAATAAACCGAAATATATAAGTTTAAATACTGATTCAGCATTTAAAAAAAATATTAATTAAAAAAAATTAAAATTATTTAAAGTAAATTTTTTTAAAAAAATGTTGTAACTTTTTTTTTTTTTAATCATAATTTCCAAAGAAAAATTTTTTTTTCAAATTTGCTGAATCAAAATTAAATCAAAACATTTGAAAAAGGCATGTTCTAAGTTTGAAACATTTATCTTTAACGGTCCTCCTTGACTTATAACAATTTAAATACGGGAAATGGTGAAAAAACCCATAGATTTTGAAAACAAACCAAAACGAGAAAAATAACATTTCCTGTTCTAATTAAGATAGAAATATGATTTAAACGTCCTTTTAAGCAGAAAAATTAGAGAAGTTTTTTATGCAATAAAATATTTTTAGAAAATTTGAAGATTTTTGTGTCCCGGACCCCCTTAATCGGTAATATTAAAGAAAGCATTAAGCATAGTGTCAGAAAACGTATAGTGTTTCATGGTATTTTAAAAGTGCTTGATAAAGAAATTGTTCTTGATTATAGTGCAGCCAGTGACAAACGGAAATTCAATTGAGCTTAAAAGATGAATTCTACTATACCATAATTATTCAAGATAATTTGGTTAGATCGACAAAGACGGGCAGCAGACGGACAATGATGTTCAATATAGACCAAAAGTATTAATTTTTAATGAACCAGAAACGGCAGCATCTGTAACAGACACAGCTACGACTGAGGCACCTGCGACATCTGAGGCTATCTCCAACGAAATGCCGCTATCATGGTTATCAGCCGTATCTTCCTCCACAATATAATGTGTTGTAATTTCCGACTCAATTTTCCAAACTCTTTGGTGCGAAGTAAAAAGGCAAGCTATGTGAACTAAAATGACCCAATTTTGTTTACGATTTAATTTTTATGTTTTTTGTTGTTCCATTAATTTTCTGACGAGATGAACGAAGCTTAAAATTGAAGATGTTCAAAGATAGTTTATTTACCAGTTTTAATGTTAGTTTTCATTTATTAAATGTTTGTTTTGTCCAACAGTGTTCATATTCTTCGAAGTAAATACACTTTAACGAGATCAGCCATAATAAAGGCGTAGAATTCACGTGAGAAAGTTTTAGATTAATAAGATACCGTTATATTTTTTAGTAACATAATGCAACCAACATCACCTAGAAGTATCCGAAAATCCCCAAAAGATTGTGCTGTTAATTTAAACGGGTGGAAACTGTCATGTCTTTTAAATAAACATTATGGTCATCATAAATAAGGTAAGAAAAAGCTAATTTATAATTATTATAAATTTTAGACAGTTTTAAAATTGTACTATGAAAAGAAATTCAAATTTTAGCAGCCTGAGAACCAAAGTAGTTAAAAATTAAAAATTTTTGTCTCTTCCGTGCACTTGGCATATCCACTTTTGTTGATATTGTCCAGTTTCTCAGCCATTTATGAAACATTGTATGCAGTACAAGGACGTTCCATACACATAGAGAAAACTTGAAAAGTAATGTAAACATGATTCGCAAATGCCATTGTTTTTAAAAAAATTGCATTCTCAAAAGTCAAAAGTTTATAAAAATTCTTTTTGCCAATTTTGCCTTTTCTATGTGATTAGGCCTCAACAGTTTAATTATAAAAAAATAAATATGTACCAACTATAGCCAATAATTACTCAATTATGTCTTCATTTAATTTTTTTATATGTAAGTGTCCTTTCCCATGACCTCTGCGGCCAGAATTTTTAAAAAATAGCAAAATTGACCACTAATATAAGATTACTTTTTAAGCCTACAATTTGAAAGATTTTCTACATCTATATAAACAAGAAAGAAAAAATCATGCATAGATTATGAAACACTTTCCACCACATTCGGAATAATGGAACAAAACTGCACCGTTTAAAAACTTAAAATATTATGTCTAATTCAACCATGTGGTGTTGGTATTGTTTATGACGGCCGATTACCTGCACAAGCGATATAGACCCGAGGGGGAAAAGCCCTCCGTGGAGTCTTTCTAAGGTGACCTAACCCGTATTTACGCATTGACAACCAAGATTCGAAGAAAACCACGGAAAACTCCGCACGATTAGGCCGATGGGCGCGATTGGATTCGAACCCAGCATCTCCCGTCTATACCAGATTTGACAGCAGAACCTCTCGGCCACTGGTGGGGCCTCAACCATGTGGAAACGCATAACACATTTGAAAACCCAATTTCAGCTGTTCCCATCTACCGTCGTAAAATTATCCAAATTCTTTTATCAGCTCTGTATATGATACATAGATTTGTATTCATTAACTACATGCATGCCAAAATTTATTTCAGTTCAGAAGTTCACATACCTCAGTTGAAAATTCCCCTTCAACAATTTCCGCTCTTTCTTTTGTGCAGCCCTGTATATGAGGTATAGAATTTATATACAGCGAGTAACATGCAAAAAATTAGTTAAAATTAAAACCGCATACCGAATTTTGAAACGAACTTCCAGCAATTATTCCTCAAAAACAGTACTGCAATCGATTTCTTTTGTGTGTCTCTCTAAATGGACGACAAATGCTACGAATGCCCTATTCTACCGTAATCATCGTGTTGTGAAATTCAGTGATTTATATCAGCTTCAATAATATTGACATATCTCGTGAAAATACTCTGTAAATTACTCGTGAAAATACTCTGTAATGGGATTCTTTTGCGTGACTCTGTCAATGAACTATTACTCCCTCTTACTTCATATACACTACCAAACATGCCTGGTTGACCCTAAATAAAATTTATCTATTGCATGAAAATTCGAGTGTATTTACGATAGTTAGAGCTTGGATATACAAACTGAATGCTTAAACATTTTTCAACTTTGTTGGAAAGTGTTAAAAAACATTATTATGTATTTTTTTCGTGAGAATACAACCACATATAATATAAAATGAAGATAAAGGATATGAAAAATTAATACCACGTCAAGAGTTTTAGCCGATTTTCTTTCCGGATATTCTTCTTCTTCGGACCGCCTTCTTTTCCGGCAGGAGCCTGTTAAAAAAAAAAAAAAAATAGTTATAAATATAAAAGGGAAAAAATACTGTATATAAATCAAGCTTAAAGGCGCATGGAATATAAAATGGTTAAAATTTTTCAGTTTACAATTATTGGCTTAAAAAATAGAGTTAAAAAATTAGTGCTAAATGATTATGGACCTAAGAAGATTAGGGTGCTGGAAGGTTTTAAAATAATATATTTTAAGCACTGTGGGTGTGTACTTTTTGCCATTTTCTCGATATGTGCTTTTTTACGCTTTGGTACACTTTTCTAAAATTCTATTTCAGGTAAACAGTTGAAACTTTCCAAAATTATGTAACTAACTGTTTCTCTAAAAATATCAGATATTATAAGTTTGAGTGAAAAAAAAAAAATTAAAACAACGAAAAATATATTCTTAAAATTTTTAGGATTTTTAAAGTTTTTCAGTAAAATATTTAAAATTTTATTTCTTTTAATCCAAAATGAAAATTGCTACTGATTATTCTCAAATAGTATGTTTTCTAAAACTTCAACAAATTTTAAGATGATATATTCAACAGTTTTTTAGAAAAATGTACCGAACAAACATATTGTTAAAAAAAATTCAGAGATATGTAAAAAGTTAATTAGTTATTGAAAACTAATTTATGCGTGAAATTAATTTCTTTTGATTTATATATGGGCTATAATGTGCATATCTACTGTAAAAAAATAATTCATTTCTATCTCTATTTTAAAGTAAAACTTATTATCAGGGTTCTTAAATATCACGATATTTTTTGAAAATATTAAAAATATCCGATATTTTCGAAAATATTAAAAATATCTGATATTTTTTATATATATCCGATATTTTCAAAATGACCAACTTACTGTTGATAATAAATATTTTCAATCCTAATATAAATTAGAAACTAAAATATATTGCATTGAACATGCAAACTTACTAAACAGTATTCTAAAAATGCATATACAGGGTGTCCAGCGAATAAGACCCTGATTTCAAAATTAAATATCTCAAAAACAAAGATCAATAGAATTATGCGGTAAACGGTTTGTTTATTAGCTAAGCTGTAAAAATGTTATACAGAAGTTTCAAAAATTAGTTGAAAAAACCGCTAGCAGATGGCGCTGTAATCGCAATGCCTATAAATTGTGTTTTGAAGTCCAGAGCACTAGCGTCTCATTCCTAGATGGCTTCCTACGGAAGAACGAAAATTGGGAAAGACCGCTTTTTCGTTGGGGTGATGTACAGAAGTGGAGACATCTGGTCACAGAATTATTGCATCAGCTTCAATTTTAGAGAATTTCAATTAATAGAATTTTCAATAAAAAGTTTAGCAATCATGATATAAAAACTTATTAAAATGTTTTATTTGGGTAATGTGCAGAAGCGGAGCCATGTGATGACAGAATTGAGATTCAAATTTTGTTATAAGCTACTTCGGTCCGGATACCAGTATCTCTGTGGTATGTCTTTTCTCTCCTAATTGGTAGATCGTGGAATCGAATCCAAGAAGAGGAAGATTTGAAAAAAAAATGGAACTCTTTACTTTTTAATACTAATTTAAACTGTGAAAAAAGTTTGAATAAAAAATTCTGAAGTATCTGGTTTTAAAATTTAATTAAGCTAAAAGAAACCCCTTTTTAAAAAATCGTTGAGCATTTATAATAATGATTCATAAATCATTTTTTTTTAATTGTAGAGAATAGTTTGAATGAAAAAATACAAAGTTTCTATTTTTAAAACTTAAGTTAAAAAAATAATTTTAATTTTAAAAACTCGTTTTCATTTTTTTATCATTGAGCACAGAAATATGGTGCAGCTTCTAGCGATAGGATCCGAAGTGATGGAAAGGAATGCAGCATCCAAAATACTTTTGCTTTGACGTTGATGATATAACTTATCATCAATTCCTTTTAAAAAAGAAATAATTTAATGCATAATATCTGTCTCTAAAACTTTTTTTACAAAGAAAAGAAATATATCTGTTGTGCTAAAACCAAAGTATTATGCCGTGATTTAAAAATAAATGAAAAGTGCAAAATTACTTTTTATTTATAATAATTCGGGTATAAACAATAATTCCAAAATATTATGCCGTGATTTCAAAATATAAAAAATAAATAAAAAGTACAAAATTATTTTTCTAAATATATGCATTTGATTTAAATAATTATATGGCATTAAAAATTGAATTTAATAAAATATTTTAGTAAGTTCTTATATAATGATTTCTAAACTTTTGTAAAATTAAAGCTTATGCAATAATTCTGTGACCAGATGTCTCCACTTCTGCACATCACCCCAAGGAGCTTTAACTAATGGAGAAGACAACGTTCCTCTATTAGAGATGGGAAATATGGTTACTTTTGGTTAACAGGTTACATCGTTGCACATTTGTACTGGTAACAGGTTCCAACAACCAGTTATTTTTATAACATATAACTAATCGCTGTGTATTCGGTCAACGGATGTTTTAATTAGAAGGCCTTTTAAACAAAATGTTTGAAATAATTTTTTGACATAATTATAAATACTGTTTTCTATTGAGATGAATTAAAATTAGTTTGTGATTAAAAGCTTAATTTTTGCAAGACAAAAACGTACCTAGTTATGATGCTTTGAATTTCATGCATTTTTAGCGTTTTCTGACACTATAAACGTGTTTTTTCATTTGTGGTGGTTAAAACATTGAAAATTCATAAAATTCTTAAGTATCATAACTCAGTAAGTTTTGACCATAAAAGAATAAATTTTTGCTGTTTTACTTGTTAGAACATGGAAAAACATTTTCTAAATCAAACTTATAGGACTTGTATAAAATTTGTAATTTCTTATCTATTTAAAAAGTAATCATTGTAATGTAAATCGATTTTTATGTGATGCAGAACAAAATTTGAAACATTTTTGCAATTGGAACTATACCTTTAAAACTAACTGTTTAGAAATTAGTTATTGGTAAACGATAAGAGATACCCTGTATAATAATTAACACAGTTTTAACAACACGATTTCTAATTCCCTCCTCCTCCCCAAAAAAAGATAATCATGCATACAGCATAGATTATGAAGCACTTTCCAACACATTCAGAATACCATAATAAAACATCACAATTGACAAAGGTGGAAGATGACGTCTTTAATGAACAATTCGGAAAACGCATAATGCATTTGAAAACACGATTTCTGCCATTACCATGAATAGTCGTTAAAATATACGATTTTTTTTTTTTTTGCAGCCCTGTATATGATCTACAGATATGTATGCATACTATATAGTATGCAAAAAGTTAGTTCAGTTAAACTCATAATACATTTTAAAATTTCCGCTCAGCAATTTCAACCAATAAACGAATGTTGTTGAGAACTGTTGTTCGACCTTGTATATGATCTGGAATTGATACACTCCAAGTAATATTCAAAAAATAGTTAAATTTAAAAACGCATACCACAATTGAAAACGCTCTTAGCAATTATTGTTTCGTGGCTTCGAAAGTTCAATTATAGCTCATTTTCTTCTATATCAAAATACTTTTGTGTGTTCCTGTAAATAAACGATAAGTTCTATGCGCACTCTATTCTATAGTAATAACCTTGTAGTACACCTCAGGGATTTATATCAATTTCAATATGTTTTAAATACTGTAATATCATTAAAATACACAGCAAGCGATTTTCCCCATATACCGTAATGTAACGGAATTCTTTTGAGTGGCCCTATAAATGAACTAAATATGCTATACACACTTCCTTTAGAATACCGAACATGCCATACTAAACCCAAATAAGTTATATCTATTTCATGGCAATCGGACTAATATTTACGCGAGTTAAAGCAAGGACAGACAGACGGACAGACAATATGAATTCATAAACACTTTTCAACTACGTTGGAAAGTGTTAAAAAGGTGAAATTTGATCCCTGACTTCATTTCATAACAACCATATCTATCAACGCATATTCAAAGCTAATTTCACAAGAACACACAAATATCATTTATATACTTTTAATCAAATCCAATTCATCCAAACAAATTTCGTTCGTACAAATATGTTTTTTAAATTAATTACAACTGTACTAAAATTAAGTTTTCTCGCAAATTATAGGAGGCTATTTTCTTTCTTTTTTTCAGCAAATTAAAACAATGACGAAACAAAAATAATAAAAAAAACTTTGCCAAAAAACAAAATTTATAGTGCAGGAATCCCCCCCCCATCCCCTAAAAAAAACAAAAACAACTCCATGAGTACGTAGTAAAAACCCTTTCAATATTCAAATAAACCGCCAACGCAAAACGCTCCATTCCTTACAAAAACATGAAGAGTAAATAAACATTCTTAATCAAATCTCATTTCACTGGGATAAAATTGTCCATTCAGATAAATTTATCCTTCAACGTATTTTTTAATTTAAAATACTGTTGTACCAAATGTTTTGAAATAAGCAAATGTTATATTGACCGCAGAAAATTTTAACAGATATATAATTGCAAAAATGTTCTACTATCTCTTTATTCATAAACTTACCAAGTGATAAAAAGATAATTTTATATGTTAAGAACTACATTTACTGATGGCGTGATTCAGAATGAATTAAGGAATTATCTATGGTTGGTTTCCAGCTGTTTCAGTTAAAATCAATTGAAGTTTTAATGTACCCGTTTTAAATGCGCTAATCAATTAAAAAATTGTAAATTCGTGGATTTTATTTGAATGTAGCTAAACAATGTTTTGTTATTTTTGGAAATAGATTTTCTATTCGAAATCGAGAATTAAAATTTTTAAGAGATAAAATTATAAGTAAATACATTTTACTTAAATGTTGCAAAAAGGTACTTTTTATAAATTTAATGAATCTGAACTCCTGTTTCACCGCATTTTTTAAAGGGGGGGGGGGAATCAATGTTTTTTTTCATTTACATAACATAAATGAAATATATTGTAAAATTCAACAAAAATCACTCGTTGAAAATTAGAAGCAAGACCAAAAAAAAAAAAAAAAAAAAAGCACGAAAATATATTTTTAGTTCAAAAGAAATTGCTCAGGTCAAAAATTAGACAAAACTTTGCTAGGTTTTATAAGTCAAATTTGACTATTTGGTATGGAAATGCTAAATCAAGACAATATATACGATTCATGAGTACAAAACATGTCAAGCATGAGCTTTTTTCTTAGAAATTTTCAGATGTTTTCCTGATTTACTATTTGTAATAGTGTTTGGTTTATGCTCTACTTTGCGCAATCAGAATCGCGAAATTATATGATGATGTTGATGACCCAGCACCAGGCACCAAGCCGAAAAAAGCGTTTAATTAGTGCTGCAAGTCATTACTGTTCATTAGAGATGTGTCATTTGTTGAGGAACGACTCCAAAGGAACGATTCCGGCAGTGAAACTAAAGGAACGATTCCATTCTGTAAAAAGGAATCGGTCCTTTTCGGAACGATTCCGAAAAGGAACGGTTCCTCGGATTCGGTCCTTTTTGGAACGGTTCCTCGGAATCGGTCCAAAATGTACCGACTCCGAAAAGGACCGATTCCTCGGAGTCGGTCCATTTCGGAATCGTTCCAAAAAGGACCGAATCCGAGGAACCGTTCCAAAAAGTACCGAATCCGATGAACCGTTCCGAAAAGGAACGATTCCTTGGGAATCGGTTCTTTTCTTGTAGACTGGCCAGTTTTAATAAATTAAAATACGCTATTTTATTTCAAAATAACAGATTTTGATTCTATTAAAGCTGACTTTATTGCCAAAATATCCTTCTAATGTGTGTGCCCCCCCCCCCCCTTCCTCCTCAAAAAAAAAGAAAAATAAAGAAAAATAAAGAAAGAAAGAAAAAAGAAATTGAAGTGCGGGGCGGAGTAGGGCGTTTAATAAACATTACTATTTCATCTTCTTGTGCTAAATTAATCTGAAAGAACTAATTAAAAAAATATTTTATACGAATTAGATTTTTTACACCTGAGTGAAAAAGTGCCCGAGATGGGATTCGAACCCAGAAACTTTACGTGCTTTACCGTTTGAGTACCTGGATCCCGAGGGTAATGGAACACCATGTGTACTTTAATACACTAATATATTTTCTAATTGGTAAATGTATCATACGAAATGAATTTTTTCTAAATGAATTCTTAAGGCTGTTCTCAAATCCAAAAGGATAAATTTGTGACAAAAGTTTTAATTTATTTTTATTCGGAAATGCATGAAACGAGCCGGTGTTGTTGTTCAGAAACTATGTAATCGAGCTGTTTTTTCCGTTTTTTTGCAAACGCAATAGGCCTTTCAGAAAATAGTGTCAAAGTGGGCGTTTTGAACCGAATTTCCGCGCGAAAGAGGCATAATTTCTCAAAAATGGGTGAAAAACATGTTTGTCACGTGATCAAAATCGATTATAACTCAATAGGTAATTTACTGATCAAAAGAGGGAAAACACAGTTCAAATTCCAAATCGCTTCCGTGGTCAAACATTCCAATTTTATATCTTTCCGTTAAAAAATGAATTTGTAAATGTGTTAAAACGTTTTACGCTTGTTGAGCAGATCACTTAAGAACAGCCTTAAGAAAAACAAAGAAAATGCTT
The DNA here is from genome assembly GCA_963932465.1 of Maratus speciosus. Taxonomy (NCBI): domain Eukaryota; kingdom Metazoa; phylum Arthropoda; class Arachnida; order Araneae; family Salticidae; genus Maratus; species Maratus speciosus. The sequence continues at coordinate 85,881 of CAWVRF010000734.1, read as the reverse complement.
GTTTAATTACTAGTGAAAAATGTTTTTTAAATCTGACTAGAAACAGTTTTGAATAATGTAAGAAATATATCACTAGGCCATAAAAATTGCATTTTAATAGGATAATAATAACTGGTTTTCAATTATTTTAATAATTGTAGAGTTACGCACTTTCATGCATATTTCACTATTTCAAGTTTTTTCCTCAAACATAATTTCAATTTGAGAATCCCCTTTGTCAAAATAAATGTATGACCAGCTGCGAGCGCTCGAGTACCACTTTATTTCCAAGTTTGGCGTCTTGTTTTTCTCTCCTGAAGAAGATGATTAAAAAAATCTCGAAACTCCCTAAGATTGTTGTTTTAATCAACTTACATTGAGGTTTATTACATAGAGTAAAATCTGTTAGAACAAGGAATTTTTGTAAAACGTTTCTTTCTTAAGATAATGACTATTTCAAAAAGCATAATGTCTAATAATAATAATAAGATAACAGTAACAGTGGTGGGTGGGATTGAAATAATTTAACCGCGGTTCGCTCTCTTAATGGCCGTTTTGAGTATAAAAACGGGAAAGAAAAGTCACGTGCTACATATAGATTATCGGACTTTCTCCAACACTGCGACATATATATATATATATATATATATATAAAGCTGCATATTTTATGCTTGTTTCGGTTTAATAGATTTATGTTAACCCTCCGCCTACCAGAGGGGTTCAATGGCCCCGACAGGTACATTTATAATGATATTTCTAATTTATTTTAAAAACTGAAATTTCTGTAAATATGGGTTTTTTCTGGGATCTTCTATTCTTTTGAGTAGAACATTCCAGAAAAAGTCACATATTTACAAAATTTTCATTTTTTAAAATGTGAAAAATCAATTTGAATGTATCTATCGGGTCTGTTGCACCGGTCTGGTATGCGGAAGGTTAATATTGCATTTAAAAAGTTTTACAATATACGAATTTAATTATTGGTTTCCAAAGAATGCACGTTGTGATTTTGTACAGTTTTTTCAATTGTTATTTTACTTCTATTTCTTGCTAAATAATTAGAATTTAAATAACTGTGACTTTGTTTTAATTCAACGTAAAATAAAAGCAAAAAAAAATCGTTTATCGTAATAATTTCTTATAATAATTCAGATTTCTTGATCGTTATTGATACTCGTGAATCCCGAAATCAATGCCACGATTAATGCCTGTTACTGTGGTGATGGATAATACATATCTGAGTTTAATTTCGATCAAATCAAGGCTCCCTTCATGCTAAACTAAATTTAATGTTTCAAGCCTAATACCAAATTTCCGTTTTTATTGAGGTAAAACTTACTGCAAATACGATACTAAATTTTATGTATTTTCCTTTCTTATTGTTATTCTTTTCACTTAGAAGATTTATTTATTTTTTTTATTTTTTTTCTTAAATTACATAAAGTTTTCTGAAAAGTTCGAATTTAACAAAATGTTTTTTCTATTTTAAATAGTTTTGACAATAAAAAGTTTAACTCGGAATAAAAAATAGTCAAATTCTCAAAAAATTAAGGTTGGTATTATCTATAACACGTTTACAACAAATATCTTTCCTTCAACGGCCGAAACATCGTCAAAAGGATAGTCCTTTATATAGTACTACACTCTGTAATAATAATGGACATACTTTTAATTTGTTTAATTTAATTAAACCAATAAACTGCTTTTCAGTTAAAATGTTAGCAAATTTCAAATTTACAGAAATAGAACTTTGAAGTTTAGTGAATCACTATATCTTTTGGCGGAGATAATATGTACTATATATGAATAAAATCGTATATATATATATATATATTATAATATTAATACATATATATATATATATTATAATATTAATATATATAATATTATCTTATAAATATCACTAGACATAGCCATGCTGCTAATGAATCTGTTTACAAATCATCTGAAGGAACTTCTACCCTTTCGTGTAACACAAGTGTTCCATGACTTCATGAGTTATGAAGCTCCAAAGATCCCAATCCATACAAACATATTAGCATCGCAATTCACTCACACCGAACTGAGGTTCTGTACGATATAAGTGGAAAGAGGGTGACGGCGGATGAGGGTGTGAAATTAGAGAAATTCCTGTAGGTTCTCGTGAAATTGGAGATTCAAAAAGAGTTGTAAGTTTATTGAAATTCTACGTAGTTAACAGCAGTTCACAAATAGCGATGTTAGGGTAAAAAACAAGACATACATCAGTCACTCAGGAAAGACAGTGTGCAAAAACGTGCTTTACTTTTTAACTCTTTCCAATAAAGTTAGTGTTTATGAATGCGGTTTGTCTGTCCGTCAGACCGTCTGTTCACGCTCTAAGGCAAGTCACACACTAAGGCGACACATAAGACATGTCGCTTGAATTCGCTAGAAAAACTGGTTTAAAACAAGTTTGCAACAACTTCGTTCTTTGTTTCGACCGGTTTTTGCACTTCATGTTGCGCTTTGTGTCATTCTGTGGTCTCAGTGTGTGATATACCTAACTCCCGTAAATATACTCGGATTCCCATGCAATTGATATATGTTAATGATGTTTACCATGGGATGTTTGGTATTCAATATGAAGAGTGTAGCATTAATAGTTTATTTACAGGGGCACACAAAAGTATTTCGTTACATTATGGTCAACGGGAAAAAATCGTTTGCAGAGCATTTTAATGACATTAAGCTATTTCAAATGCATTAAAATTGATATATATCACTGAATTGCACTACAAGATGATTGCTATAGAATAGGGTGTTTCACTTCTGAACCAGATCCTGAAGGCGGTGATAATAATGTTGATGAATTATGCGAAATATCCTGTGTGCGTAAAGTTAGGGAGCTGAGGAGAAAGACGATAAAGCGGATAAAGTTATTGAAAGTACGGACACTGGAACAAAAATGTAATCTACTTTAACTAGTTACATATCCAAACCAGTAGGGCCATCCAAATGAAAAATGAGATTCAGAATGAAAAATGAAATTAAGATTACCTAGAGGTAGATTTTGAAGAGGAATCTGTGAGACTAAAAATTCCTAGACCCTGGTGACAAATATCAGAGCAATAATAAAATTTCCTATACAGGATGTCCACTCTCAACGATGTCCAATGGCTAATTCCTAAACCGTTAGTCATAGCCATATAGTTCCAATTACAAAAATGTTTTAAATGGGGGTAAAGAAGTATTTACAAAGTGATTTGGGTCAATAGAATCATTTCTTGAAAAATTATGAAATTTAATTTTTTATACGATCCCCCGGTCCTTCAAGTTATAGTTAGCAAAACTTTCCTATTACACTTACAAGTAAGACAAATAAAAGTCCTATTATTCTACGACTAAAACTGACCGAAGTAATGGCTGTTTGAACTTGGAGCATATTTTTAGCTGCGAAATAGGGGTCATTTACAAATTTACTAGAAATATAAATAATCTTCAGATATATAAAAAAAATATTTGATAGTAAAATTAACACTGCATTATAAATTTGAAATCTATAATCATTCTGAAATATTAATGCAAAATATACAGCTTGTACTAAACATATAACAGGAAAAAAATATTAGAATTTTCGTTAAATAAAATGTTGAAAAGCAACAGCCTCGATTCTTTACACACTGAATCCAAAAATGGCCTTCATTTTTTATCACAAAGTACAGATTTTTTGCAAATCGTAAATTTGAAAGCTAAAAAGTGAAAAATTTTGGGAAATCTGATTCTGATAGTATAAAATAGACGTGATTGTTATTTCTTTAACTTTTGATAATTGATTTTTATGTATTTTTTACTATTGAATCCGAAAATGACCTTCATTTTTAACCATCACATCAGGATTTTTCGCAAATTGTAAATTTCAAAGTTTAAAAGTTCAAAGTTTTAATTGAACCTCTTCCCTTCCCACATCATCGGATCCCCGAGCTGTTTAGCTGTAAGAATCCCAGAATAAGCCAAAAATTGAATAAATTCTTGAATTAAATAAAATTAAATTGAATAAAAGAAGTTTTACATCCATTTTATAGTATCAGATTTTCGCCATTTTTTAACTTTGAAATTTACCATTTACAAAAATGTCTAACATGGTTAAATATGAAGGTAATTTTTACATTCAGTGCTAAAAAGCACATACAAATCAGTCGTAAAAGTTAAAAAATACAACCATAGACTCTATTTTATAGTATTAGCTATTTTTTCAATTTTGAAATTTACTATTTTGAAATTTACTATTTGCGAAAAATTCTGACATGATGGTTAAAAATGAAGATAATTTTCGGATTCAGCGCTAAAAATACATAAAAATCATAACTTTAAAAATACATAATTTTAAAACTAAAAAAACACAACCACCGCAGTCTTGTGTTATCTAATCTAAAACTTTTTAGTAAATTTGTTGGCAGTAATCTATCCGAAATTTTTTGTGTTACCCTGCAAAATAAGTACATAATGGTAGGCACTGAAAATCATAATAATATTACATTGTCATCTGATTTACGTCAATATGTAAAATTTAACCTCGATCGCATATTTTAAAGTGACTTGAATTTCGAGTACAAATTTTGAACTGGAAAGACATACATACGATCGTTTCAAGTTAACCCGTTACCCGCTGGTGTTGCGTTCACGCAACGGTCAAAATAATTGCTCATGCTTACATTAATTATTTTGTGACCACTATTTTACAATTAAAAAAATTGCCTTATTTATTGGCAGAAATTTTGATATTTTAATAAAGCGGAAATTACCTTTCTGAATTTGTGGTGACAAGCGACTTTCAACAAGAAATTTGAAATTTCCTACTTATAGTTTTGGCGGTTAATAGGTTAAATAAAAGCTTATAAAAATAGCATAGTTTTTGTTAAAAAAAAATCATGAAAAGAAACAGCTTCAAATACTTACAAAAATCTGTCGTAATACGATTTCTTTCAAAGCGCAGCTACACATGAAATAAATCCTTCAAACACTTTGTTTACGACCCCTAGAAGCATGGCTAAACTCATGTGTATTCGGATGCAGAAAAGTGGCATAAGTCTTGCATTTCAAAGTTTCGTATAACTTCATGAATTTTAGTGTTAGATGAATGGGACTTTTTTTGTCTTTCTTTTAAGAGAACAGGAATTTTTTTCTAAATATCTCTTATAGGGCGGGGGACCGTATAAAAAATTAAATTTCATAACTTTTTTAAAAATATTTTTATTGATCCAAACGACTTTCAGAATAATTTTTTACCTTATTTAAAACATTTTTGTAATTGGAAATTACAAATGGTCAGTTGAATGGAAATTACAAAACCGGTCTACGACTAACGGTTTAGGGCTTAGCCACTGAACATCGTTGAGAGTAAAGACACGCTGTATAAAATAATAATATAAATCGACGGTCATTTGACGACATATTTTCAAGAGAAACCAATGATTACACTGAAAATCGAATAGACCTTGCACCGCCCTTAAATTTCCAAGAGGAATTATGCTTTATACCATAAATCATAAAGTTAGAAATAACTGCAAATTAATTGCACACACTGATCAATGAAATGAACTCTTAAAAACAAAATCATCTGTCCAAAACATTACAAAATTAAGGCGACTGGATGCGTAAGAAAATGGATGGGTACATAAGAAAATAAATTAGTAAAAAATATTATGGATTGCATGTGGTTCTCTTTATCTCGGAAGTGTTTTTTTCTCCTTGGAATCCTTTATTTTTCAAAATCGTTCTTTTTTTCTCGGAATCGTTCCTTTTTTCTCGGAATCGTTCCTTTTTCTCGGATTCGTTCCTTTTTTCGGAACGATTCCGAAAGGAACGACTCCAATGAACTCGTTCCTTTCTGTGAACGATTCCGGCTGGAACGATTCCTTAAAAGGAACGATGTTGCCCATCTCTACTGTTCATGCATTAGAGATTGATGAAATGCAGAATAAATTTTTAGCACCACACACCTAACAGAGTTGCCCATATCATAAGAGGGTGGGGATGGGCCAAATTAGGGGCGCACGTCTGAAAAGAAACGATGGAGGACATCTTTTGTGAATATTGTTCTATTTTAAAGGCATGAAATTGATTTCTTGATTAAGGCAAATGAATAAAGACGCTGCCACTTAAAATCATACGTTATTTAATTAACAGGGACTTTTCGGTAACATATTAGTTCAATATTAGGTTCCAGCATAGTAACAGAGTTTTTTATCCTAATACGTTAAATAATGCCCATCCCTATCCTCTATGCAATGCTACAAGAGTGAGGCCTGCCATGCCCCCTCATCCTCCCAAAACATTGAAGAACGCATAGCGATATATTGGAAAAAGCGTTCAGGAAATTTCGAATAAAAACAATTTAATAATTAATATGCGATTTTTTTTTATGATTTTACGTTTATGGAAGATTGTTTACACATATTAGTGTGATTTTTATTGTATAATTTCAAATATTTTTTCTTACATTACGTTTTAAACACAAAGAGACAAACATCAGTTATTATTATGATTATACTTTATAAAACTGGTTATATTCCGAGAAGTTTCTCTTTTATTAACGATAAATAATTTAATTGTAATAAAAAATTATTTTTTATACTTCTAAGAAGAGATTTTCTTGTAACATGTACTAAAATGAGTTTTTTTTTTTTTTTCACATCAGCTTTTATTATTAAAGTACTTGCATTAGACTTAAAATAATTTCTAGTCATACTACTGAGATTAGATGCAAGAATGCAATTTTAAATTTGTTAAAGAAGATTTGTGAGGTATTAACAGAGTATGAGAAATAAATTCTTTTATTTAGATATGAGCAAACAAATAATATATGCTTCAAACTTTTTAGGTCAATTTCTTTTATTTCTATTAAATACGGTTTTCGGAAAGAAAAGAGGGAGAGAGGGGTGAAGAAGGCCCCACCAGTGGCTGAGAGGTTCTGCTCTCAAATCTGGTATAGACGGGAGATGCTGTGTTCGAATCCAATCGCGCCCATCGGCCTAATCGTGCGGAGTTTTCCGTGGTTTTCTTCGAATCTTGGTTGTCAATGCGTAAATACGGGTTAGGTCACCTTAGAAAGACTCCACGGAGGGCTTTTCCCCTCGGGCCTATATCCCTTGTGCAGGTAATCGGCCGTCATAAACAATACCAACACCACATGGTTGAATTAGACATAATATTTTAAGTTTTTAAACGGTGCAGTTTTGTTCCATTATTCCGAATGTGGTGGAAAGTGTTTCATAATCTATGCATGATTTTTTCTTTCTTGTTTATATAGATGTAGAAAATCTTTCAAATTGTGGGCTTAAAAAGTAATCTTATATTAGTGGTCAATTTTGCTATTTTTTAAAAATTCTGGCCGCAGAGGTCATGGGAAAGGACACTTACATATAAAAAAATTAAATGAAGACATAATTGAGTAATTATTGGCTGTAGTTGGTACATATTTATTTTTTTATAATTAAACTGTTGAGGCCTATTCACATAGAAAAGGCAAAATTGGCAAAAAGAATTTTTATAAACTTTTGACTTTTGAGAATGTAATTTTTTGTAGAGCTTCCGGCAGTAATTGTTTGGTGTTGTAAATTTCCTTGTACTATCTCGTCCTTGTATGTTGGCGAAATTGTTGTTTCAAAAAAATGCGTGTAATTATCTCTGTGTATAAAATAAAGAATCATTCGAGGCGACAGCCATTGCAGCTATAGGCCCCAAAGCAACCCCCACTTAGGTGGACTTCAAATGTTCAAATGATACCAGTTACATAAAAATTATGCTAATTGAATTTATGCAGCAAACTTTTTGTACATGAATCTCAAACGTACTCGGAATTCGGTAGTTCGGTGGTCATTGTAGGTGATTCGGTAATATCGCGATCATGAAAACAAAATTTTTTCATGTATGTATGCTTCACATTCCAGGGAGGGGGGGGGGGGAGATGTTACTTTATGCACCAATCTTGTTGCATAAAAACCTATAAAATACATAAAATTTGAAAGTACCATGGTCACTAAAATATATGTAAGTGCGCTTCACGTCCATAAAAACGATAACAAAATAACCGGTCAAGTGCGAGTATCACTCGCGTGCAGAGGGTTCCGTACAATAAACATATGAATTAGTAACTGGGCATTGCATTACACAAATATATCATTAACAGTTGTTATCTCAGGGTTCGTACGCTTCAAGGACTTTCAAGCACCTTTTACCAGAATTTCTGTAAGGTAATACTTGCTTTATTTAATGAAAATAAATCCTATCTTCAGATATAGCGAGCAGTAATTTACGAAATTTCTGGTACTAAAACACCTAAAATCCCCTGAATGCCTTGATGCGTACGAACCTTGTTATCTAGACTTTAAAAAACTATGGCGCATAGAGTATGCTTTCCATATCCAGTGTATGTGCAAACCGCTCGTGTCTTTAAGGGTTAATATCGCGGTTAATTACCGCTTTTTTTTTTTCGAAAATCATCATATCAACAATCCTTTTATACTTCTGCAACGATAGGTACTTCCAGCTCTCCTCAACATCTTTGCTGAACGCCCGTTAAACGAAATTTGCGTGTAATGGAAGAATGCGATTTTCTCAAACTATGATGTGACCTAATGTAATCGCTATATTTTTTCTGCAAGGTTTAAATTAACTTCTACTACCCCTAATTTTTTCGTAATTTTAGTTTAATAAGATTCAGAAATAGACGGGTGGGGGGTGAGGAACATATTTTTGCATTACTCTTTTGACGATATCTCTGAAAATATAATACCTAAAACTAGAAAATAGGAATTCTGCTTTTTCGGAATTTAGTGTTGCCCCCGATGAAAAAAAATATATGCATATATAAATAGTACAAAACATATTTCAATTTTAAGACTTAAAGCACACACTTTTATTTTATGTAAAATGACGTCACTAGCATCCGCTTATTCCACATTTACGATCCATTCTTAAACATCTACAGTAAAGTATGCATAGGACGTCACTATCGCAAAATAATATGCAAATGCAGCAAAAACATGCCGTCATTAAAGAACCTCGACAGAAAAAAACGGCTATCTAATGATTCATAGGCATTCATTTGTTTGTAACATTAATTTAGACACGTCAGTCCTGACGTTTTGGTTGGGAACTGACACCAAACAAACGGTTGCTATGTAGTATTTTCTATTTTGTTTGTGTGTTGCAGCTATATCTTATATCTATATCTCACATCCATTTTTTTTTTTAACAAGAAACAATATTGCAATCCATTTATTCCATCAAAATTACATTTAATCAAATGTATTGTGTACGAAACAAGCCGAAACTTAATTTTTATTCACAACTTTATCAATAATGAAAATCTTTTAATGAGGTTTGTTTCATATTAATTTTCTTTGTAATAAATTTGATAATATCATTGAAAATGACTGAATTTTGATCAGTGACACAGTATAAATACTATCAAATGGATTCTGAATAAAGGATTATCTCTTACTTCTTTAGCTATGATTGGTGACATTTTCCAGCACTTCTAATCATATCATATTTTACAGAAATCAAAGAAAATCAGTTGAAAAGATCGTTATGATATCTTCCTTAATGTTAAAATAACAATCGAAAATCCAAGTTAGACCTCGAGTGAGATGAGATATAGTGTAGTTGTGACTCAATAAGTGGAATACGATTATGGTTTCCAGAACAAAAATTGTCTGTCTTAATACCTATTATCAACCGCAAAAGTTTTTCTATCTTGTTTAGAAACTCTTATTTGTGAAAAAGCAAGAAACAGTATATTTTCTAAACAAAATTTAAGAACTTGCATTTGTACACCATTAATTCCTACGAAAATACTAATTAATCACCCCCATTAATCATCATTTTAATCCTCCTCATAGTTAGTTTTCTTAAGTTATACTTTACAAACAGCAAATAAATAATGTAATAACATTCTATTTTATTTAAATATGATTTTTTCTAATTATTTTAAATATATTTATAAGATGACAAGTAAAAACTAGTTGGATGTGCCAATCCCAAAACTTTTTTCTATCTCGTGTAATTCATTGTATTTCATTTTAATTAGTTTTATTAGTATTTTTATTAGAATTACGCACAACTTCATACACTTTTCGATGGTACAATATTGAAAATCACACAAAAATCGCTATTACAGCGCCCCCTACAGGCGGATTTTTTCTAAATTCAGGGAGGACCTTCTTGTCATGGCCAAAAACATACACAAAAAGTTTGGTTCAATTCTACGCATATCTTCATACACTTTTCGATGGTACAATATTCAAAATGCAAAAAAATCGCTATTACAGCGCCCCCTACCAGCAGAATTTTTTCAAATTCAGGGAGGACCTCCTTGCCATGGCCAAATACATACAGAAAAAATTTGGTTTAATTCTATGCATAACTTCATACAATTTTTGATGGTACAATGGCGACACACAGACATACGGACACACGGACAGACAGACATTTTGTATAAACATGTTTTTGTGATCTCTGACCCCTAAAACGTGTAAATCCGTCGAAAACCGGAAGTCGAAAAAAATTTTGGTTATAATACTTTCTTCTATTGAAGATAGGAGAAAGTAATAAAAATTGTGAAAAGTTTTTAAAAATGTGTTTTAAAATGTTTTTTTTAAGTGTTCGGTTCAACCGAATATTAAAATATTCGGCCAAACCTTATATTCGGCTGGCCGAGTACTTTGATATTCGCTCTAACCGAATATTCGGTAATATGGCAGAATACCGAATAGATATCGAATATTAAGTGCATCCCTAATTTTAAGCACTGTTAAACAGGACCTGCGACAGATATGAAGCAGCCGCCAATGAACGCACCCATGAAAGGACGGAATTTGACTCGCGTCTACTGAACATATAATGTATTATATGTGTTGAAACATTAAAAATAATTAAAAAATAAAAGTACTTTTCTTTTAAACACTCTTTTACCAACATTCAATGTTCTTCTTAAAAATTACTCCTAATGTTTTGACTACAATTCATGTTTATTTCCAAAAATTTATTTTACAATGCATTAATTTGGCGTGGGCACTGAACTCGGTAACGAAACTTCCACTAACCTTAATATTTGACGATTGATCACATATACAGGGACGGCGAACAAATGGCACGCGTGCCATAGGTGGCACGTGGGAGATTAATTTCGGCACGGCATAGACTCTTGTTCTAAATTAAAATAGTGAAAGGCTCGCGAGAGAAACAAGGTAATTAACAAAATGAAATTTTTGATGTATTCAATTTTCATGTTTTGTAGAGGAAAATACAAACAAATCTATTATGATTGCTTCCTGCAAAATAGCTGATTTGTTAAGAATGGAACTTCTGTTAACTTATGTGTAAAATTTTTTGCTTGATAGATTTTATTTTATTGGACTTATGTGAAAGTAGTTTTAATTTTGTAAAGTCAGATGTAAAAATTATCGAGTAAATATGATGTATATTAAGTAAAATCTCTGTACTTTTAAGAAGTTCTTACGATGCAGTTAAACAATTTTACAAAAAAATCAATCACAAAAATATTGAATGTCAGATACCAGCCTTTTATATAGTAAAAATGCACAAATTGCAGTATCTTGAATTTAGACTTGTTGAGAATTTCTAAATTAGGTTGGTTGTCGCTGTCATACAGATCAAACAAACTGAAATGCAATTTTATAAATTCCAGTCTAGGTCAGTATTGGCTCAAAAAATTAAGAGAGAATCAGGAGACTATCAGAAAATAACGATCATAAGTAAAAATGGCAATGGTGAAATTACGATAACTTGGAATTTCGAATTCAATTCCATAAAAGAAGACCTTTTTTTTTTTTAAGAGCCATTTTTATATACACTGCTCAAAACAATTAAAGGATATTGCAGTTTTAGGTCGATTTTGTATCTGGTAAACTGTTTAGCTGATTGATACATGGTCGACAGACATAGTAGGTTATATGAGAATAAATTACACATGTTTGGCAGAAAAAAATGCATTTTATTGCGCATTTGTGTACTAAAGGAAAAAAACACAATTTGTGCATATGAGAAAAAAAGAATAAGAAAAGGTGTTTTCTTCAAAGAAAATCATTTTCAGTGGGGGGTATGGTTTCCACGGGCGGCCAGCAACGTTGAACACCTTTGAGGCATGGACCAATGAGGCTATTAATGACGAGTTGGGGTATTCTGCCCCACTCTTCCAGAAGAGCTCTTTCCAGTTCTTGGAGAGTTTGTGGGGGTTGTTGGCGGCCAGAAACTCGTCTTCCTAGAGCGTCCCAAACGTGCTCGATTGAATTCATGTCTGGAGAACACGCTGGCCATTCCATTCGAACGATTCCTTCCTCGAAAAGGAAATCCTCCACCAGGTTTGCACCATGTGGCCTGCAGTTATCGTCCATTAAAATGGAGTTATCTCCGATTGCTGCAGCGTAAGGGACTACAATAGGTCTGAGGATCTCATCCCTATATCGGCGACCAGTCAGAGCTCCATCTCGAATGATGTACAGGTCAGTGCGCCCGTCAATGGAGGTGCCACCATACACCAACACTCCTCCACCGCCAAATCTGACAGTTTCGTGCACGAACGCAGGATTATTCCTATTGCCACGGTCCCTCCAGATGAAAATACGCCTATTATCCGGATGCACAGAAAAACGGGACTCGTCAGAAAACAGAATATTGCTCCATTCATTTCTCCTCCAGTTGACATGCTCGGTTGCCCACTCCCTGCGGTCGCGACGATGCCTTGATGTTAATCTAACACATACCATCGGTCGGCGAGCATACAGACCTACAGCATGGAGCCGGTTTCGGACAGTCTGAGTTGAAATCGTTGTGCCTGTAGCCGAGCGAAGGTGTTGTTGGAGATGAGTAGCGTTCATGGTTCGGTGTCTCCGAGCTGTTAACGCTAAATACCGATCTTCATTGGGCGTTGTTGCCCGTCTACGACCTTGCCCTGGTCTTCGGCCTGCACATCCACTCTCTAAAAAACGGTTCCAGATCCTGGAAATGACACTTTGTGACACTCCAATGGCTTGCGCTACTTCGGCTTGAGTTTGGCCCCCTTCTAACCTACCAACAATTCTCAAAGCTTCTGAATCTGTCAAATGACTTCGCTGAGACATCGTACTCATCGAAACAAAGCAATCACTGAATGCCGATCATCCTTATCTTCATTCTCTTTTATCCAGTTGAAAGTCAAATTTCATTCGCTGCCGCTGAAGCGACGTTTTTGACGTCGAACTCAAAATTTGCATACTCCACAGTTTGAAAACAGGAAAAATTTGCATTTGTGATTCTCTTCTTCTATTTTCGGCAAAACAAATTTCGTTTATATCTTTATTTTATATAAAACTTCAAATATCCTTTAATTGTTTTGAGCAGTGTATTTTTTTCTAAAGTTATTTTTTTTTTTTTTTTTTTTTTTTTTTTTTTTAGGAAATGAAAAGCATGAGTAGTATTTTCTTTAAATAAATATATTACAATATGTTACCTATATTAATTAATTTTGCTAATTTGACCCGCTAAACTTGTTGGCACGTCATTATCATGTAAAATATTTTTTGGAAAAAAATTGGCACGCGGATGTGAACAGGTTCGCCGACCCTGAATGACAATAAACAATATACGTAATATACGCAAATACATATTTGAAAATTTACAGATTATTTTCTCAAAATGATGATCGTGTCACTTACCACCTTTATCATCTGAGTTCTTCACTTAATAGTTTAATATTAAATAAAATATAATACATTGAGGAAGCAATTTACAAAGCCCAAATAGATAGTTTAAATAATGCTCTTTCTTTGTTGCCAGTTCCCTTACATCTTTAATAATAAACAGACTTTTTTAATAAACTCATTAGCTCATGCTTTCTACCATGTGCATATCAAAGCTTTAGTTAATTTTCCGCTAAATTAGCATTCTGTAACGGAACTTTTTCGTGACCACAAGCGTAATTTTAAAGATAAATGTCGATTAATTATACAAAAACGTAAAAAAAAAATAACTTTTATTATACTAAGTATTAACATATAAAAATTTTCAAATTCAACAATTATTTCTATAACTAGGGGGCTCTGACCCCTACGAGCTATGCTCGCCAACCTCCCTTTCAGACTCTAAAAATAAGTTAATTTGATCGGCTTTAAAAAGATTACGGAAGATTGAATTATAATTAAAAAATCAGTGGCTATCTCCCTGTAAACAGGTTTCCATTCATTTCCCTTTTACTATGGGAATTTATGATCGAATCAGCTGCTTTTAATTACTGTTTTCGTGTTTGATTAATTAAGATTAGTTAAACATTTGAAAATCAGCTAATATAAAATGATTTAAGCCAGCATAGTCTTTGCTTCCCGTTTTTTGTAACAACACTATAAGAAAATGATTTTAAATGTAACATTTTAAATCTTATATAATTTTCACGAAACTTTTCTTTCTTTTGTAATGTTCATCTGGAATTATTTTTATTATTAGAAAGGAAATATTACTATTTACGCTGTCTTGGAATTGCTAACAGTAGTTAAAAAGATTATTTTCGCAATATGAAATAAATCTCTCGTGTACGTGTAAATATATTTTTTAATTTCAACTGTTTGGCAAGTTATTATTTGGCCATTTGAAATAGGACGTGATTTCCACCATTCACTGCTTGTAACAGATATTAAAGTAATTCATTATTTCATAATTTTCTTTCTTTTTTTAATATGAACATATAAAGATAATTTTTATGTCGTAATTTGTAATATTTTCCAGCTTTTAACACGTAATCATTTAATTCCAATTTGATAGGGATTTTTTCTGTTTATAATAGTCACGAATAAATAAATTTTTAATTTAAAGGAAATATTATTCAGTGCGCTGTTTTTACAATTGACAACGATTGAAAATAAAAACCTTTTCTAAAATACGTAAAAAATGTCTCTGCAAACGCTAAAAATTCGAATTTAAAATGGAAATAAATCCTCAAAAAATGAGTCAAATTAAAAAGATAATTGCAGTCAGCACATCGGGAACTTCCAATGTATAAAATGATCTAAAAATGTTTAAATTCCTATGTATAGTTTTTGCTGCTATAAAATTGTTTTAATGGACTGAGACCAAATTTAACATTAAATATCTCTTAAAATAATTCTTGGATTTAAAAACTGTCTATTTCAGCCTGTTTATCAAACATTTTGCTATAATACTACCAATTTTCATATTTTTGCGTGCAGTATTTTTCTTAATATTAGCTAAGAAAGACCCCGGTCACAAAAAATTCATTTACAGCGGCGGTGACAGCGTTAGTTACTTTTTTTTTTAGAATAGAGAGAAACTACAAAAGATTAATTGATACAACAACCATATAATTTTAATCGTATAGCCCATTTTAGTAGTTTTATGTTAGTCAGGTGCAAATCTCGCCAATATCCTCTTTTTCTTCTCGTCAATAGCAGTTTTTATTTTTCGCGTGTGTAAATTAGAAACATTGAAATAAAACGTTTTGGTTTGTGATGTTATTTATTATTTATTTATTTTTGTAATATAAACAAAATGAATTAAATTCATGTGTTTTAGATGTTTTTAATAGTATTTTAAATGGAAATTATGGGTTTAAAATGAAAGTTGTGTACTTTAAATGAAATGAATAAATGATTTCTTTTCTTTTCTTTATTTAAATTTTTAATGAAATGAATGCAATAAAAATGAAGGGTTGGGTTGGGTTGATTGTTGACGGCCAATTATCTACTCGAGGGATATAGGTCCTAGGGGGAGTGCCCTTCGTGGGGGTCTTTCTAAGGGAACCTAACCCGTATTTACGCATGGAAAATCCAAGGCTTCGAAGAAAACCACGAAAACTCCGAAACGGTTAGGCCGACGGGCGCGATTGGGTTCGAACCCAGCACCTCCCGTCTACCAGCTTCGAGAGCAGAAATAAAAATGAAGGAGACGGGAGTAATATTTGGCGATTTATTACTTGCGCTTCGCTTGGCTAACATAAATATGCCTACATTCTTTATAAATAGTCACGAAATAAGAATATTCGATACTACTTGATTATCCCGTCGATCAATTTCGCCAAATTATACAAATCGCCAAACTATTCGACAAATTATACTAATTGGCGTAATTTTTATTTTAAATAACGAAAGAACAAATAAATTAGTAAAACATTAATAAAAATACAAATAAAAAGCGAATTAAAAATCACTTGATGACGTAACAAACACATGTATCGTTTTTAATGTCAAGTGAATGTGACATTTACGATCATCCATTATTGGCATTTAACTTTACAGTTTGGCGATAGTTTTTTGGTCGACGGGATAATCAAGTAGTACCGAATATTCCAAGATCTATAATCTAAAAATATTTTACTTACATTTTGGTTTGGGTTCAAGATCACTATAATCCGACTCGCTGGTGAAGAGGCTATCATCTGTAGTGGTGTCAGGCGCAGAGGAAAAGGAATCGGACAAGGTACTAAGATTCCTAGGTTCTAATTCAATCACATTTCTCAGCACTAAATAAAATTTTAAATAATGAAAAGATTAAGAATTCTGTACAATTTGATTATGGATAGATAAGATAAAAATGAAATATCACAAAAATAAAAAGATAAAATATATCAGTACAAAAGTAAAAATAGTTTTTAAAAAAATACTCTGTTATAAGCAATCAGTGTTCATCTTGAAAATCCCTTTTTTTAACAGTAATTCATGTTCTTTTTACTGTTTTGTTCATTTTACGAAACTCAATTCGTCTCACTCTTCTGTCTGTCTGTATGTCCGTCACATAGTTCGCTCTCAGAAACTGTATACAGTGAAACTTCCATTTAACGAAATCTCATCGTTACACTTAAACACTTCGTTATAAAGAAAATTCGGTAAATAGAAATCAACTCAAATTCATGAAATTTGTATAATAAAAAACACATGCATAAAAAGAAAAATACACATAAAATGGAACTATTGAACAAATGTATTTGAATTCGGGCAGTAACTTTTTTTAATTCAATGTAAGCATATAGAAAAAATTTAATTCGAATACAGTCAATCAGGGTAGCTTTAAACCACGGCGTGTAACTTTGCACCACCTCCTATTTTTCAATATTTTTGACTCTAAAACACTAAATAAACTCCAGAACTGTGCTTTGTTGGCAAAGTTCTAAACTGGGATTTCTACTCTTTATTTTAGAAAATAAATTAGCTGTATTATGCGCAATTAATTGCATCATCTAACTATTTTTGTGAAGTACTGTTTTCAAGTTAATTTTGAATACTGTTTTGAAGTTGTTGTAATCCAATTAAATTTTCATAGTAAGTAACAATATACTCATTTATCAGACATATTATTATCTAAATGTTGTAAATGTGTTAATATTTCGTGATTATTTATTTATTAATAGTTAATAAAATTTAAAATAAGAAGGCACTAGCATTTTATCGCATTTTCAGGGTAACTTTTAGCCGGCTCAAAGTTACACTGATGCTCATAATTTACTGATTATAGGTGCTACTGTCCAAAATTTCCCATATTTGCACGTATATTTTATATAAATTCCGAAAGTGTGCATTAGATATGACATGTAAATATTTTTACAAATGTGTGTAAAATACATAAAATTCATTTAGAGACGCGATTAGGGGCGGAGCTACTCAAATTTGACATTTCATACGTTCGACGTTTTTTATTCTTGTTTGAATAATACTGGTACTTGTATGTATTACTGTAACTATGGATATATTATAGAGTTAAAACATTGAAAATTGTTTTTCACTGCATTTTAATGTTTTATATGAACAATAAACAGGTTTTTTTTATTTCTAAATGTTCATGGTTCTCTTCTTCCACTTTTCTTATGCCTAATATTTGTTGTAATATCATAAATTATACAAATCTTGTGATGTTGGGAAATGTAAATTCGCAGTCTTTGCATATCTGAAAACATTTTTTGGTGTTTAAAGTTGTCCTGACTGCAATACTTTTTTTTTATAATTAATTATTTTATATAAAAATTTATCATACGGTACAAAGTTACCCTAAATGGCTGGGAAACTTTGAACCAGGCTAAAAATCCATTTTTTATTGCTTTTATCCTTATTATTCCTTAATTTTTTATAGTCAAACAATAATTTAGGATCATTTCTTCTCTTTTATGCCCCTAGTTGCGACAATATTCTTCAAATAACAGTGTGGCATATGAAAATAGAGAAAATGCGGATCAAAGTTACCCTGATTGACTGTAATATCTAAAAAAGCACATAATAAAGAGAGGTAAACAAAAACTGAAGCGTAGCGTATCTTTTTTCTCATTATTGCAAATTGTTAACTTTAAAAAAGTCTGTAATATTATTTTGTGCAGGTTTCTTACAAAAAATACACTGTTCATAAAAATTTTTGCTCTTTGTAAGTATCCGAATAATTAATCTGTAACATTTTCGTGAAACTGGAATCTCCTTCTTATTTGTATGGAAAACTTTTAGCATTTCTTCTTTTAACCCTTTATCTACTGACGGTACTTATAAGTACCACTCACTTTAAACTTTTATACCATAGTGAATATTACTAATATTCTAATGGTACTTTGCAAAAAACGCTCTTTTAGCTCCACTTTATCCGAATACATGGCAGCAGTAGTTCTAGGTTTGTTATTTTAGAGAGGAATGAGGCTACTTTTGAAGCAGTCGATGTGTTTTGTGCCGATATTTTGTACAGATTGCAACGCTCGTCTTTTCATTGCTGCAAACACCGTAAAGGATATAAGATAAGTGTTGGCTTTTTTTTATGTGTTCATTATGATCTTAGAATACAATATGACTAGCTATTTTAGGTGAACGGTGAATGTATTTGATTTAACTGTTGAATTACTCGGTGGTACTTATAAGTACCGTCAGTACACTGTGTGTTGAAGAAAAACTTCTTGTTTACTTTTCGTCTGCGTAGTTATCCATCGTTTTCGTCTGTTTTAAAATGTAATTACTAAAATGTAGTGTAGTAATGATTCCCCTGCTATTTCTTTTATCTTTCATTGTTATTTTTATAGGAAATCGAAAAAGTTGTGGCACCGGCTCGTTTCTGCTATGCTAGAAATGGCATAAGTAAATTCATATATTGCATATGTTGTCCCTGGAATATTGACTTCGCAGAACTAAAGGACTGCTAACAAGATTGAAACCTAAAAAAAAAATAGTTTTTTTAACCCTTTCAGAAAGCAAAGAATTTTCAATTCTAAAGTGTTGAAATAAATGACTGGCACCGGAATTTGCCAAACGATTTATTTGTAAATAAGAAAAAGGCCTATATTTCATATACTTATTAAATCGAAAATATTTTCTGGTGCCAGTTGAAATACGTTGTGGATTTTCTGTTACGTTTTAGTCATAGTGTACTGACGATACTTTAAAGTACCACTTTCATTAATTACCTCTAAATAATTAAATTTCTCACGGGTGAATATTTTTTTTTTATGTTTATCCTTTAATTTTCATTGTAGTAACTGAAAAAAAAAATATTACATGAAAAAAATTGCAGTAGATCATAATGCCGTAGATAAAGGGTTAAATGGAAATGATTAAATATAAAATAATTTCATTTTAATACAATACGCTGAAATAATTTCATACATTGTAACAGCAACCTCTCTGAATCTTGTACACTCACGAAAGTGGAATAAACTTCGTTATATAGAATATATTTTCCGTAATATGGAGATTAATTTGCATGTTAATGGTGTTCAAAGTAAAGAATTTTGCAGAAACTTCGTTCAATAGAAAACTTTGTTCAATAGGGACTTCGTTAAAGGGAAGTTCGACTGTAAGTTGTGGGCGTTAATTTACGTAATATAATAAAATACGTAAATTTTGCATACGTATAGCTGAACGTTTGAGATCACTCGACAAATTATAATATTTTGCAAAAGTCTTAAATAACGCACGTTATTAATTAATAATAACCCCAATTAAGAGAATGGAAAATGTGTTCATTATTCAAGAAAAGCATTGGTTTTAATCGAGCGAAAAAAGGAGCTCCATAAACTCGAAGAGAGAACAAGAGTTTGCCCTAGCAGGATTGCTAGGACAATAAATGAACTGGGAGTTTCTAAAGAAGTACATACTTTAAAATCTACCGGACCTAAAAACTTGAAAAATAAGCAGCTGCATGCCAAAAAAAATTCTCGTTCAGAGTTTCTAAATTTTTCTTTGAAAATTCCATTTTCGACTGAAAACATCCATTAAAAATCGATTTAAAAAAAGTAATTTTCTTTCCTTTAAAAGACAAGCAGTAAAACACAGATGTTGAAGAATTATTTCATTTTTCCAGATTCCCATATCCAGACGTATGTCGCATAATACATCTGTTAAAACCACAGATAATTTTTTTTTTTTTGATTAAGGTTCTTCTTATGGGGTATAAAATTTTTGCAAATACTGTATTTTTAAATTTTAAACTTATAACTTTAAACTTTTAAACTATGCCTTCTTTTCGACGCTAATTCTAAATATGTAATTTTCGTAAAAATCGATTAAGAACTTTTTTTTTTTAAATCCAAAAATAGCTTTTTTAAAATGAAAAAAAAAAGAATTTTGTAAGGCATAATTTAAATCGAATCGTTACCCCGCTAATTATCATTATTTTATGTCAGATTTATTTTGATAGATTTTAAAATTTGATAACACTTAAACATTTTTGTTGAATTTCAGTGCAGGAGGAGGCGGGCATCAAATTTTTAAAATCGTAGCGACATTATTTATTAAATATGAAAATTTCAAAGACGGGAGTGAGTGAATTCCGGTTGTATTTCAGGAGCGCGAGAGTGGACCCAGTGAGATGGGGCAATTTTTAAACTTTTACCGAACCTCTCATTTGGTATATCATCGGGAAACCCTTTGTTTACTTTTTCATAATATGAATCTTTCTCCACGAGTTCGAAGAGCACGAGAGTGGGGCAATTTTCTAAGTTTTTTCCAACATTTCATGTGATATACACTATATGGCCAAAGGTGACCGATCACTTGCGATTTTTGACGTTTTATTAAATATCTAGAAAAATAAATGAGGAATCAACCTGAAACTGCAGGTGTCTAAACGGTATAGTATACGTCATATATTTCCGCAAAGATTTTTTCCCGAAACCCCATACGGGATCGTCAACAAATTGAAAAAGAACGAATATCTTTTGGATAACCCTGTAAAAATAAATGCAGCAAAAGCGTTCAAACTCAAAATTATTAATAAGTGTCTTATTATAATAAACTGTGTTCATTTTTATGAGGATAGCATTTATACTCGTAGAGAAATTAAGGTTTTTATAAAAGAGCCCCAAATTTCGCCAAGTTTTTTGCTTATAATTTGCAGAGTTCTTAATATAAAAAAAGTTCTGTTCAGAAAATATGACAAACAGCATTGTACACAATACTCTGCAATCAAAATTAAAAAACAATAAAAATTGTATGAAAAATGAGCAGGTTTACTAAAAATTGTTTCGCTGCGCATGCGCGAATGCAATCAAAATATAATGTGCATAATGTATTAGCTAAGTATATAGAGCAACTTTTGTGAAAATCTCAAATTCATAGCTGAAAATTCTGAAAATTATCGTCGATAGAACAAGCTCGAAATCCGTTGTTCCGAAAATGAAGCAAAAAGATAAGGGGTTGTATCAAATATCTGTTGATTAGTGCCAAGATAGCGTACACAATGTTGCATGTACTACTATATTTGGATACAACCCCCCTCATCTTTTAGCTTCTTTTTAGGAACAACAGATTTCGAGCTTATACTATCGACAATAATTTTCAGAATTTTCAAGCTACAATTTTGAGACTTTCATAAAAGTTGCTCGATATACTTACCTAATACATTATGCATATTATATTTTGATTGCATTCGCGCATGCACAGTGAAACATTTTTTAGTAAACCTGCTCATTTTGCATCCAATTTTTATTATTTTTTAATTCTAATTACAGAATATTGTGTACAATGCTGTTTGTCATATTTTCCGAAAAGAACTTTTTTTTTATATTAAGAACTCTGCAAATTATAAGCAAAAAACTTGTCGAAATTAGGGACTGTTTTTATAAAAACCTCAATTTCTCTACTACTATACATGCTATCCTCATAAAAATGAACACAGTATATTACAATAAGACACTTATTAATAATCTCGAGTTTGAACGCTTTTGCTACATTAGTTTTTACAAGGTTATCCAAAAGATATTCGTTCTTTTTCAATTTGTTGACGGTCCCCTATGGGATTTCGGGAAAAAAATCTTCGCAGGAATATATGACCTATACTATACTGTTTACACACCTGCAGTTTCAGGTTGATTCCTCGTGTATTTTTCTAGATATTTAATAAAACGTCAAAAATCGCAAGTGATCGGTCACCTATGACCATATAGTGTACCATTGGAAAGCTCTGTGACTATTGACTTATTGGAAATTATTAGACTTATTTACTATTGACTTATTGGAAAGCTCTTTAATATTAAGCCCTTTCCGCACCCCTCACTTTGCCTCCCCGGGGGACACTTTTCTAACTTTTGCCGACACCCCTCATGTCATATATCATTCGAAGCCCTGTGACCACCCTTTCATATTATGCATTTCCTCTCCGCCTTGCCCCAAAATTTTCCCCCAAGGGGCAGTTTTCTAACTTTTTCCGACACCCCTCATGTGATATATCATTGGAAAAACATTTGACGCTCTTTCATATTATGCATCTCTTACATATTTTAATTCAAGTTTCCACCGCCAGGGGAGCACATTCTTAAATGCAATGACCGACATTCTCAGTATTACTTACGAATTCTTTTGTGTATTCCTGTATATGGTATATAAAATTTAAAAACAACATGCAGCGTGAAAAAGTTTTGTTAAACTTAAAAACGAGCAATATAACTCAAAACGCACTTTCAGCAATCTTCTTTAATAGACAATACTTCGGATACAGCATTGCATCCGAAATCTTCTATTTTTCCCTGTAAATCAACGATAAATAAGATGCACATCGTATTCTACTACAAGCATCTTGTAGTAAATCTGAGCAATGTATATCGATTTTACCGTGTTTGAAATAATGCAACATAATTAAATGCGAAGAGTTTTTCTCCGAAGACCAACACATAAACGAACTTTTTTGTGTAACTCTGTAGATGAATGATAAATGCTTTGCACCACATATTCTACAGAAAGCATGTTTTAGTGCACCTCAGAAATTCATATTAATTTGTTTATGTTTGTAACAGAGTAATAACATTAAAATACGCCGCAAACAATTTTCCTTCATATACCATAGCCTAACGGAATACTTTTGACTTCCCCTGTATACATATTGTAAATGCTACAAATAGCACATTCTATAGTAATCATCTTCCATTTTACCTCAATAATATATATATATTTCATTATGTTTAACCCTTAAATGCCGGGTGTTGCTTTTCGGCAACATACCCAATTTAGGCTCTAAAATACTATTAGAATAATATTGAAGCTATAATGCCTAATGTTGCCAATAAAATACATTCTGAAAATATTATCAAATCGATTTTCAACATGTAGATAGCAACACTTGTGTTGTTTAAGAATAAAGATAGATTTATTTTTTCAATTGTTGCTACTTGTTCTTTTTGTTTTGTTTGGAAGCATGCGAAATACCCTATTTTGTTCTGCAGTGAGCAAGTAAAATTTATTTCTTATTATAGTTCCTAAAATTCTTGTGTGTTTAATATTATAGAATTTTATCAAGGAAAATTATTTTTCAATTAATAACCAGTATTGCCGATTAGTAACAAATTGTTTTTTAGCCGTAAATAATACTTAAAACAAAATATGATTTTTTAAAGTATTTTTCCCATGATTTATTTAAAAAAGGAAAGCCAAAAAACATTATTACAATGATTTTTGAAAAATCAGGCATTTAAGGGTTAAAATAGTGTAACACCATTAAAACACACCGCAAATGATACCCCTCTCCCCCCATAGATCATAATGTAACGGAATACTTTTGAGTGCCCCTGTAAATGAAGTATATAGGCTACACACTTCATTTGCAATATCGCACATGCTAGGGTAAACCTCTATAACGTATATCAATTGCATGACAATCCGAGTATATTTACACGAGTTAGAGTTCTGAAGGCAGACGAATAGACAAACCCAATTCATAAGCACTAGTGTTAAAAACAGAGTTGAGTTAAATAAATGAGTCTAAAATGAAAAAGATGTTTTAATAAGATTTTATACCTATATTATACAGGAAATATATTACACATTCACTTTATAATGGCATCATTTTGAAGTAATATTTTTAATAAAATATATTTCGAAAACCACAAATTACAAAAATTTCATTAAAATTATATTTTAAGAAAATTTTACATTCTCTGCTGGACTGCAACCACTAAACACTGGAATGCATACAATTAGACAGTCCAGCTTTAGTCTGAACACTCGTCTTCTGGTTAAACCTACACCAATATTATAAAGAATAAAGTCTGTGTGTTTATTTGTAGGGGCTAATCTTTGGAACTACCAAATCGATTTAAAAAATGATAGCAAATTAATAGTAGTAACAGTCCCTGTTCCAACATAGGCTTTATTTTATTTCGATGCCACTACCCCCATGGGGATGGAGGAGCAAGAAACGTTCTAAAAATAAGATTTTTGTGTTACTGAAAGGGCTAGAAATTTGAAATTTCGCATGGTAGTTATTTATAAGATATAAATGTACTCTAAGAACAGTTTTTAAAAAAATCCCAATTTGAAAAAAGGGGGAAAATGCGCGAAAAGCGTCCTAAAAACGTTTTTAATTACTATTTCTATGCAATCTCAGGAAATACCAAACCGATTTCAAAAGTAATGGTTGCAAATTGATGGTGACAGTCCTTGCTTCAACATAGGTCATTCAACATAACTTTATATCGATGCCACTCCCACCTGGGGGTTGCAGAAGTAAAAAATATTCTGAATTGCGATTTTTGTGATACCGTCAACCGGGGTGACTCTGTCTCATTTTTTACCTTTTGTTGTCATTAAAGGTCCAAAAATTAAGGAAATTTTCATTTAAACAATTTCTAATTATTTTTTTCTGGTTTCAAGATATCAATAGTGAATTTTAAAATTCATATTTAGCATTTTTAAAGAATTGTTTTTATAAAATATATCATTTAAAAAGTGGGACAAAATCACCGCTGGATTGGGATGACTTTGCCTCATAACTAAAAAATCGTAAATTAAGCCTTAAAAACTTTGCAAAACTATGCAAACCCACTATCATAATAATCATAAAACATAATAAAAAAATTACGTCATTTCGACATTTAAAAAATCCAAATTTTGTAAGAAAATAAAAATAAAACGAATTTTTATTCAAAAATAAGCGTTATGGAAAGCATGTAAAAACGGTTAACAATTAAAACGGTAAGATTAAATTTTTTCAATATAAACAGTTATCACCACGCAGGACCTGTTTTTCAGTGGTTTCCTACCAGGTTTTTTCGGATATATAAACTATTTCTTTTACTGCTTTAGTCAGTCCATTCGCCAGTACTCGGGACTAGAGTCCGGAACGGATCGGATTTTGCCCACCCGAACCCGAAAATTCCATTAGAAGTCAACCTGCGATTGGACCCGAGTTGAATAAGAGTCCTGCACTGAATTTCATATGTTCGTAATTTTCTTTTTGCGGGACGGGTTTGCCCTAGAATAATTCGTTCAGGTCATACTTTGGATTTGCCAGGCAGGTTTTAGGGATTTTCACAAAAAGTTTGAGCAGAACTATGTTTCTGATGCAAATAAAGACATATTTGATTGTGAATGAGTATATATATTCAATTTACTGCCTGAGAAATAAAATGTACACTAGAAATATGATCATAGCTTATTCTTCCTTGAGTGTATAGTAAGAACCATTTTTTTCCTCTCAGAATATGAAAAATATTACCGAATTTCATATCTGATATACAAAAAAAAAAAAAAAAAAAAAAAAAAAAACATGTATGGTATTCACGATCGTTTATGCACACATGCGTATAGATTGGGAGGGGCCCACTATTCAGAAATATAAACATACAAATACTATATTGCATAAGTATTAGGAATTAAAAAAGTGTCCACTAAATAGAGGTGTCCTTTTCTCGAGAGTGTCCATTATGGATTTCTTATTCTATATAGATTTTTAACCTTAAAAAATATTTTGGACAATGTATGTATAATGTGTCCGAAAATCCATAACGATCGTAGATGCCTCCATCTTGTTTCAACTGTGGAACATGTTTCTAGTCATAATTATAATATTTATTTTATGTACTAAATCCTTTTTTTTTTCTTTTTTTTTAATTTTGGAAAACGCCTATCGGTTAAAAAAAATAACACTGATGGAAACGTAGAAAAATTTTACATATTTTTTCACGTTTCAGGACGTCGATGCATTTATAATTACAAATTTACCACGAAAATGGTCGACATTTAGATATTCGATACTATTGTTAAATAATTTTGTATATCCTGCACAACAAACGGTCAAAAACTTTACATAAACGCTTAAAAGCACTAAAAAAGTATTTTTTGAATAATTAAGTGGGGTTTTACTTCCTGTTTAAGAATCATTAATCAATCGTGTCCGAAATTTTGTAACGATCAGATAAGCCACTATTTTATACTGACCGTTCACATGTAAGTGGGACATGTTTTCAGTTATAACTATAATAATATTGTTACAAAATATTTATAATTTTAATAACTAACCTTGTAATAACTTTTCTTCTTATTTTAAGACATTAGACAATTTATAATGATAAATTAACTGGGAAAATTATAAGCATTCCGATCGTTACGCGATTTGGATATTGCAGTTTCATAAAAAAGAAAACTGCATTTATTAGGAAAAAGTTAAAAAAACACGAAATTTTTTAGAAATGTATAATAGACTGGGAGCCGGCAGCACAGACAATCACCTCATCGAGTTCACGGATGAAATTCTAGGATTAATTAAATCTTGATTCGCATATTAAAACGCAATCGGTCTGAAAACACCTGAAAACCCGATTTTAGCGGCTGACTCGTAGATTTACCATCGTGTTTTCCTGCTCCCAGTTCTCCATGTTTTGATACCTTTTGGTGCATGAAAACGTAATGGTAAACCTACGAGTCAGCAGCTAAAATCGGGTTTTCATGTGTTTTTCACCAAGATAGGACTTGGCAGACCGATTGCGTTTTAATATGCGAATCAAGATTTAACTAATCCTAGAATTTCATCCGTGAACTCGATGAAGTGATTGTCTGTCCCGGTCTATAAATATTATTTTAAAAATAAATAAACGAATTTAAAGTGCTTACCTAATGCTGGTAAAGTACTTCGAGGATCAGAAGTTGCTTGCTCTTGACTTTCAAATTTGCAGTAGTCGTGGTCCAAAAGAGCACTTCGTGAGTCTACAATAAATATATATATATATTATATATTTTTGTATTTATTGATATAGATATGTATATATATTACGCATTTTAAATCTAATTTATAGCAAAACAGACGAATAAAGTCACTTTACTCAAGAGAGGTTAGATCGTTTGAACATTACACTTTAACTGAAAAGATAGCGGAATGACGGAATGACTAAAAAATGACGGAAAATGAGATATAAAGATATATACAACACATGTGCAACAATATGAGATTTTCTTGCTTGTTCCACAGAGATAAATGAAAACAACACATTACGAAACACACTTGTGAAAAACTATGTACAATGGAAGACCAGTAATCCGCAGAGCTTGGTTCTAAGTGTATTGCGGATTTGAGGCTTTTTACGGATTACAAGTCATGTCTACTCAATATTTGTTTTACATTTTTTTTAATTCATATTTTGTACAATTTAGATTGCTAATTCTTAAAAATAAATAAATTAGAAACTTAAACATGTAAGGTAAAAACTATTTTTTAAATTATATATATATATTTTTTTTTTAAACATGGCATTAATGGTCTCTTTTAAGACATTTGGATTTTGTTGTTAAAATCCATCTAGCAGTCTACAAATAGTCGTAAGTTCTAGCTAAGTTACAAAACTTTGTTGCTTTAAAAATGTAAGTAATTCTGGATGCCAAACATCAAAAGGGATTTTTTCCTGTTAGGCTCAGTGTCTGAATTTTCTTCAGTTGGGATCCAGAAACTCAGCAATTTGTTCATCAGTAAGATGCCTTGTGTCGCCCTCCATTATTACAAATGCATGCTAAAGTTTTTATTTATATTTCTGTGTGTTATAAAAATAATGCTAAAATTATTGTTAATATAAGTCTTTAATTTTTTTTTCAAATTTCTAATCATGATTTGTGGGGTGGGGGGAGTGTTGTTAAAATTATTAGTAAATTTTAGATGAAAGAATCTGGTAAGTTTTGTTAACAAAAGAATCAGAAAATTTTGAAAATAAAGGACAAATGTCAGAAATAAACAATTATTACAAATGTGCACTAAAGTTTTTATTTATATTTCAGAGTGTTATAAAAAATAATCCTAATATCATTATTAATATTTAAAATGTTTGAAATTTCGGTACTACTTAGTTGTCCCATCCACCTATTTCGCCACATTATATGAATCGCCAAATTATACAAATTGACATAATTTTTATCTTAAAGAACGAAAGAACAAATAAATGAGTATAACATTAATAAAAATACAAATAAAACGTCGAAATAAAAATCACTTGATGATGTAAACACGTGTAACTTGCTTAAAGTCAAGTGAATGTGACATTTACGATCAACCATTATTGGCATTTAATCTTATAGTTTGGCGATAGATTTTTGGTCGACGGGATAACTAAGTAGTACCCAAATTTCTAATCATGATAATGGAAGGGGGTAAGGAATTAAAATCATTAGTAAGTTTTAGGTGAAAGAATCTGGTAAGTTTTGTTAACAAAAGAATCAGGAAATTTTGAAAATAAAGGACAAATTTCAGAACTAAAAAAAAA
Organism: Maratus speciosus; assembly: GCA_963932465.1. Classification (NCBI taxonomy): domain Eukaryota; kingdom Metazoa; phylum Arthropoda; class Arachnida; order Araneae; family Salticidae; genus Maratus; species Maratus speciosus. The sequence continues at coordinate 56,957 of CAWVRF010000734.1, read as the reverse complement.
ATGTCAATAATAATAATGTCTTAAGAACAGTGAAAAAGAAAAAATCCAGATTTTATTATTTTAATTACCACTTTAAGACTACTTTCTTAATTCTTGGCAAGAAATAGCAACAATAAAGAATTTTATGCTTATGTGTGGTATACCAAAATCAATAAGAGGTGCTTTACTAAAATCTCACAGTGTAATGTATCATTAAATATCAATAATCATTGTTTAAATATAGTAAATGTAATATTTTAAATTGTTTTTTGCAATTTTATAATTACGACTTAATCTAAAAAAGATAAATGATCAAATATACTATTATCTAAGTAAGATTTTTCGTTTAAAACAAATACTTTTTCCTTTCAAATTGTATTTTTCAAGTACTACTGCATGAATAATCAAATAAAATAATATACTAATTAAAAGTACAGTCATTTTAAACAATAAAGAAGAATCTTATACGATGTATGAAATTATATACACAGAGAAGGAAAATATTAAAATTGTTTAACAATTTCTTCAAAATTTTGTCACCATTGAAACAATTTTCAGAAATTAATTTTCTTTGTTTACACCATACAGATCTTGGATTAGCGGTACTCTACTGTATAATTAATACATAAAAAATGCAATTTACGGATAAATTAAAATTTGGTTACAAAACTTCAGGATACAAGACGTTTTTTCGTAAAAACTCTTCCATTATTTAAATTCTGAACTTTCTCTTCAGTAACTTCGACATACAATTTTAAATGCCCTTCATCTTTGCATTTTGAAATACGTACATATAGTTGTCCATGAGGGAAAAAACGGTTCGTTTAAATACAGTCCAGCTGTAGAAAATATTTGCCCTTGTGACTTATTTATCGTCATTGCAAATGACAGTTATAACCGGAAATTTCATCATATCAATTAATTTCATTCATTAGTCATTCATTTCAAATAAAATAAATGTAATATTAAAAAAAAAGACATGCTTTCGTTAAAATTCACAAAAATGTAGAAAATATCCTACATATGAGTCATTCTCTGAAAATGGCAATTTTATGTCCCAGGGGTCTTGAAGGAATATTTTTAAAATTACAAAAAGAAAAAGTGATTTAAATTATCAATATTAATCAGTTATACATACATATAAACTGTAATTATTTACTTATTGAAATTGAAATATGATAAATTAAATGTATTTTTTAATGCAAATATCATTCCCTCACTATGTCCCCAGTCACACATGTAGGAAAGAAGATGCTTTCTCTGCCATTGCAGCACGTATGTTTATAATTATTTTTTACTCAATCCATTAAACGTACTTAAATAAACATTTAGCCATTTAATTATATTTATATTTTATATAATGAAAGAATTAGGACACTTTTTAATGATGTCCCTAGTATTCGTCATCATTCCCTCACATGACTATAAATTTGCCCCTATTTACTTAGTAGAAAGCAGCACATGCTTTATATATGTCTAGGACAGTTTGTACATGAGTAAAGTGAAGCAACAATCTTGTTGTTTGCTCAAAAACATTCCTGAATAGCTAGCACATGGCTTTCAAGTACTGGATCAAAGCAAGTATTTTTATTATCCGTCATTCCCTCATCTATTATAAATTTAATAAAAACTAATGAAATATCTTTTTATCTTGTTATATTATTAGAAATATGTTTCAAAAGATATTTAGTTACTGAAAATATAAATTAGACTAATCATTTTTGTATAAAATGATTTTTAAAAATATTTCATCATTCCCTCATAATTTTAATATATGAGGGAATGATCTAAATCCATTTATATATGTACTAAATAGTAAAATAAGAAAATCTAATGCAATAAAATACACAAACAATAATAACAAATATTATTTATGACAGTATGATTTCTAGTTATGATTTTTATTGTTTTGTAACACTTTCAAGGGTGGTGGTGTGTTTATGAAACCATTTAATTTTAATTCCCAAACGCCACAGTGGCACCAGATTTTTTATAAACTTTTCTCTATTTAACATGAATGTGAAATACAGCATTTTTCTTATTTACAAATAAATTTGTTCTTAAATTCCGGTGCCAATCATTTATTTGAACATTTTAGCAATGAAAGTGCTTTGAAAGTAAAATCGCAGACGATCTATCAGGTACAGTTTGGTTCATATTATTTTTTGAAAAATATAGCAATAAGGCACTTGTAGGCTAAATTTTGAGATTTTTGAGGCAATTTTATTTGGCCACAATTTTTTTTTAAAAACAGCCACTTTTCAAAGAATAACCCATATATGTTTAAATGCACTAGAAAGTAGAAAATAATTTTTGGGATGGAAAAGGAATTGTTTTATTTTCCCATGTCCAAGAAGAAAAACAAGTGGGTAAGTGTGATCACAGATCGCACAGAGGATTTCGTTTAATATTCCTTTCAAAACACTTTATTCTTTTGCAAAATCTGTTAGTTCCACATTTCGCAACCAGGAAGGGCGCAATTTATTCTAAGCAAACCTCTATCCGAACGAAACTCCGTTTTACAAACTATCCGTAGATATATTAGTCGAGGGGATCGGACCCATAGCACCTGAGATAGGTAGGCACCCCCTGGCGGTAAAAGTTAGAACTAAAATATGTACGGCTATGGTGTATAATATGAAACAGTGGTTAAAAGAGTGTCGGCAAAAGTTAGTAAAGGGCACCTCGGGGGAAAAGCGTGGAGGTTAGAAAAATTGCTAAAAATACAGAAGTTAGAGCCCGGAAGGGTAAATAATATGACTTTTTCAAAATTTTATTATATGGCTTTTGATGTGAGTTGTTCAGCTATAAGTATCCAAAATTTCAAGTTTTCAACTTAATTAGGGGCTTAGTTAGAAAGAAAAGCTTAAAATGCACAAGTTAGAGCCCAGGGGGTAAATATAATATTTTTAAAAAATTTTATGATTTGTCGTTTGATGTGAGGTGTTCAGCTATAAGAATCCAAAATTTCAAGTCTCCATTATACATAGTTTCTGAGAACGGGCTCTGTGACAGACACACAGACAGACAGAGGAGTGAGACGAATAGGGTTTCGCCAGATGAACGAAACCCTAAAAATGAAAGCGTGGGCGCATCTGCAATTTAATTGTTGTTTAATTTGAGTTTTATGTGATGTTGCATTATATACGTATGTATATATATGTATAAATTTTGCGCCCAGGCTTTCATTTTTTACACATTCATTTTTTAGGGGGGGGGGGGGGGCATGAGAAACTAAAACAATAGTCTTCTAGCCCAAAAATTATTTTCTACTTTTTAGCGCACACACACACACATACACACATATATATATGTCTTTAAAAAAATTACATTATTTTATTTTTAATTTTTTAGGAATACAGCTCTTTTTTAGTCTTGTTTTACATTTATTTTATTCTTCAAAATAATAGAGTATTTGGTACTTTTCCCCTATAGGGGCCTTGGCGTTTTTTTTTTTTTTTTTTTTTTTTTTTTTAGCTTGGCGGAATTCGGGCCCCAGAGAGTGAATTTGTTGCCAAATGCTATAAACAGTTATGAAAACAAACTTGATGAAATGTTTTGTTTGTGGACGGTCATAGATGGTGATTTGTCGACAGACGATTTCTTCACGTTTAAAAAAAAAGCTGATTCGTGGAGATGAAAGTGTTTAAATTTAAGCTTTATTATCCTTCATTTTTATTTCTTAACCCTTGCTTATGTTTTCATACTAGGTTTATAAAAACTTCAAACGGTAAAAAAAAAAGCAAAATCAAGGCACAAAATAACGAAATTTATTTTCCTCAGTTAATTGCTTTTGTTGAAAGTACCTTTAAAAATAGTCGCGTTACTGAAATACAAAAGAGAATTTACGTCACCTTATCATTGCCAATGTTAATTTTAAGGGGACACAGTACCTTTTTAACTACTTTTTCGATTTTGAATAATACTGTAATATACTTAAATATAATGTCACTACAGATATTAGGTACTATAAAGCAAATATAATTTCATATAATTTCAAAAAAAAAAAAAAAAATCTTGTAGAACAGCCTATTTAACTAAAATTTAAATTTAAAAAAAATTTAAATTTTTAAAAATCCCTACTACTTTTTTAAATATGAATATTTTTGCTTCAATTATTTTTCCATATTCCTTAGATTATACTACACAAAACTGTGCATGGATTTTTAGATGTATGGAATATTACATTTAATATCAATCTTTTTCTCTTTTGTATAGTAAAAAATCAGGGAAAAATAATTGAGAAATTAAAAAAAAAATAACTATAACCTTGAATGTTAAATCCATGCACAATTGTATGTTTTTAAGATTATGAAAAAAAAGTTTGAAGCAAAAATGTTCATATTTAAAAATGTAGTAGGGATTTTAAATTACTTTTTTTATTTTTTTTTTATTTAAATTTTAGTTAAATAGGCTGTTCTACAAGATTTTTTTTTTTTTTTTGAAATTATATGAAATTGTGTTTGCTTTACAGTACCTAATATCTGTAGTGACATTATATTTAAGTATTTTACAGTATTATTCAAAATTGAAAAAGTAGTTTAAAGGGTACAGTGTTCCCTTAATTCTAATAATACTAAATCGAATGTCACCCCTCTTTTAAAAACTACCTTGAAAGATCTCAAATTTAATGATAATATTGTAATTACGAAAGCTGATAAGGGTGGCCAGATTGTGATTCTTTATAAAAAGCAATATATTAAAGGAGTAAGAAATCTTATTAATGATGATCCATATAAATTTCTATCTCGGTTCTCTTCGTCTCAGGAAATGTCGCGCATTAAATCAGTTACTGGGCGATTCTTCACCAACCTTTAACTCGCGGTTCAACTCTCAGTTGAGAAACCTTAGATTGGCAAATCTAACCGCCGGTTAATATTTCGAATTCATCGATAACTTTCAAGCCGCGATTAGTCGATCTTAAGTTAGTCAACCCTCGGTTGAAATCTGCGTAGTTGATTGCAGTGATGGAACAGCATGGACCTCATTTTCGAGCAGCAAAAACGTTTATTTTGGAGCAGAAAATAACTATTTTGGAGCGCAAAAAGTCACTTTGGAGCAGAAAATAACTATTTTGGAGCAGCAAAAACGCTCATTCAGGAGCAGAAAATAAGTACTTTGGAGCATCAAAATGTCATTTTGGTATTCTTTGACGAAATTCGCGTTTTTTCCGCGACTCTTGCACAAAATTCGCATTTTTTTGCAATCCTTTGACGAAATTTGACACAAAATTCGCGTGTTATTCGGACCCTTTTGTTGAAATCAGCGTGTTTTTCACTATCTTTTGACGAAATTAGCGTGTTTTCGAAATCTTTTGACGAAATTTGCAGTTTTTCGCGACTTTTTGATGAAATTTGCAGTTTTTTTCCAGGATCTTTTAATAAAATTCGCGTTTTTTCACAATCTTTTGACCCCGGTTTGTTCGTTTTTTGACGAAATTAGTGATCCCTTGATGAAATTCACGTTTTTTTTGCGATCGTTTGAAGAAATTCATCTGTTTTTTGTGACCTTTTGATGAAATTTGCGGGCTTTTTCGCGACATTTTAACGAAAGTAGTGTTTTTTCACGATCTTTTGACCGTGTTTTGCTCGTTTTTTGACAAAGTGAGCTATCCTTTGGAAAAATTCACATTTTTTTTTCCCATGATCCTTTGACGAAATTTCGTTTTATTCGCAATCTTTCAACGAAATCGCGTTTTTTCACAATCTTTAGACCGCATTTTGACTAAGTTAGAGCTCCTTTGTCAAAATTCACGTTTTTTTCGCGATCTTTTGACGAAATTCGCGTGTTATTCGCAATCTTTTGACGAGATTTGCGTTTCGCGATATTTTGACGAGATTTGCGTGTTTTCGCGATATTTTGACCAAATGCGCGTATTTTTGCACGTGTTTTTCGCGATATTTTGACAAAAATTGCGTGTTTTTCGCGATATTTTGACAAAAATCTCGTGTTTTACGCGATCTTTTGACGAAATTTGAGACCTTTTGATGAAATTTGCGGGGTTTTTCTCTATCCTTTAAATAAATTAGTGTTTTTCACGATCTTTTGATCGCGTTTTGCCGAAATTAGCGATCTTTTGACAAAATTCGCGTGTTTTTCTCTATCATTCGACAAAATTTGCGTGTTTTTCACGATCTTTTGAGGAAATTTGCGGGGTTTTTTTTCGCGATATTTTAACGAAAGTAGCGCTTTTTCATGATCTTTTGACCATTTTTTGTTCGTTTTTTGACGAAATGAGCTATCCTTTGGCAAAATTCACGTTTCTTTGCGTGATCCTTTGACGAAATTTGCGTTTTATTCGCGATCTTTTAACGAAATCACGTTTTTTCGTGATCTTTTGACCACGTTTTGTACGTTTTTTGTCGAAATTAGCGATCTTTTGTTAAAATTCACGTTTTTTTTTCGTGATCATTTGACAAACATTGCGTGTTTTTCGCGATCTTTTGACCAAATTCACATGTTTTTCAACAATCTTTTGGCGAAATTCGGGTGGAAAAAGATCGATTTGGCTCAAGAATTATTATCGAATTGGCGCAGAAATGCGAAACATTATCAATTTGGAGCAATTGGCGCAGCTGTTCCATAACTGTGATTGGCCAAAGGAATCACTTGACCTAGTTATCGCCTCTGCGAGTTCTGTCCTGCCTTGACACCACCTTTATCTGTTTCTTTTCAATAACGAAACTATAGGCAGTACTGAAAAAGCATACTTATCATGTTTAATTTTTAAATAAAAAATTCTTATAAATAAATATGGAATTACCATTTTGATTTCATGGTTTTGTTCGTTTACAGAACAAAATCTTGCGTTTTAGTAAAATTCTTAAAAAACAATTACTTGATTAAAGAAAAGTCATTTTCTTTAATATAAGTTTAATAAATAATTATCTGATCAAACTAGTAGTATTAAGTAGCATAAAAGTAAATAATGCAATAGGTTTGTTTTGTTTTTTCTTGTTTGTTTTTTTTTTACAGTGAATATTATATATGAAGACATTTTCATATATTTATTTCGAATGCATATATTTTTTATTTAACAAGTGTAATTAATTACAGATTCAATTAAAATATCTTGGATAAAATAGCATGTCGGTAAGCAAAAAAATTAAAGACAAGAGGCCTTTTTTAAAAAAATCAGGCGTTGATTATTACACATTTTTTAGAGACGTTTAATAACTTTAGAAGAAGGCCGAAAACATGTATTAATGTTCTTAATGTATTGAGAAATTAAAAAAAAAGTCTTCTGAAAAAAATGTCTCTTTAAAACAAAAATCATTATTTCGAACTTACTACTAATAAGTATGTAATTTAGAAAATAATTATTTATCTATTATGAACAACTGACCACATATACACAATTTGGTAGAAAATTCATGCTTTAAGCAACTATGAACGGTAGGGCGAGGGAACTCAAATGGAAGAAAATTTGTTTCTATTTTTTAATTATTATTAAAAAGGAGAGAGAGAAAGAGAGAGATTAGAATCATACTATTTTACTAAATTGATATTGAAAGAACATATTTCCGTTTGTATTCGTTAGATGGCGCCACCAAAAAATACTCTTTAAATCAATAATATTTCAAGCTTCGTTTTCGACACACAAATTAATATAATTTTTCATAGAGCAAAAATATCCAAAAACTAGTATGTTGTGGTCATCACAAAACTTTCTTCTATATAAATCACTTTAATTAAATAATTTAAATAGTACAAGAAATTACATCAATTTAACACAAATTCATATCAAGTATATCTGAATTTGAAATTTGATGAAAATTCGTGCATTAGTTCTTGAGGTAGAGCTATAGCGGAATTCTGAAAAATGTTGCATAGCAGTGCCAACTGTTGAGCGATTTGCACTAAAACATAAACAGCACTAATTGATATCAAGGTTCCCCGCTGTGACCTATCCTCGCAGACATTTATATGCATTATTTTGAATGCTCACTTTTTAATAAATTCTCTTTCCGTTCCGAAGTCGCTATGTTGATGACACTTTTACCTTTATTGACACCCGCTCTTCACAATATTGATAACATCGTTAACATTATGATCACAATCGATAGCAATGTACGGTTCACTTATGAAACAGAAAATAACGGTTCTCTCCCGTTTCTGGAAACCCTTGTCACTCATACTGTAGACGGTTTCTCTACATCCGTCTATCGCAAAAGTTTTGCAGTTCCCCCCCCCTCTCCTCCATGCTTGCTCTAGTCACCCTTCCAGCCAGAAAATGGCTGCCTTTTTTACTTTCCTAAATCGTGCCATACATCTTTGTTCTGACTGTTACTCACTTAAAAGTGAAATTCAATACCTTAAAGCCATTGCGATTGGCAGAGGTTACAACGCTTCTATTATTGATACTGCTTTACGTAAATTACAGCACCATCGTTCCTCTAACTCAAATCAGTTCTCTTCTCTTTCCACTATTAGCATTGTGTTACCTTTCCTTCCTAAATCCAGCTTTTCTATTGCCAAAATTCTTAGATTTCAGTTTTATTTTTACCCCTTCGAATAAACTTACCTTCTCCAAACTCAAAGATTCTATTGAGTTATCCAACGTATGGCGTATCTATAATAATTGCCAGTGCTATCTTTTCTATATTGGACAGACCAAACGGGGTTTTAAATTTCGTATTAAATAACACGAATAATATATTAAAAAACTGGAAAACAAGAAACCTTCAATTACTAAACATTGATGGGAGATGAACCACTCTTTTGATTTCAGTTCAGCTAAAATCATCTCTAAATCCACTTCTATACATGAACTTAACTTTCTTGAAGCATTTCATATCTATAAAAATTTTGTAAATATTCTCAATTGTGAATTAGCTACACTCCCTATATCAGATTGTTGGAAATATTACATAAAATCCTCTTTTTTTTATTATTACCAGCATTTTTCACATTTTTTCTTGCATTGCCTACACTATTCTGCTATTGGCTGATACTCGTATTTTTCTGTTTTCCAATTGGTCAATGAACTTCTCACTTGAATCCGCTTCTCTCTTATATAATTGAGCAAGTTTCCGCTTTAAAACTAAACTTCCCCTTCCTATCTTTCTAATTAATCTCTTTCCTAATGAAAATTTCGTCAACATCTTCGATACCAATTACTTTCTCGGATTACTTATAACGGTTGAAACATACCGTTTCAAAGGATCCAAACAATGCTATAACTGTCAAAAGTTCAATCATTCATCTGCCACGTGTCGGTTTAATTCTGTTTGGCTTAAACATGCCCTCATAAAGCCTCAGACTGTAAAGTTACGGACCACAAAGATATTAAAAGCGCAAATTGTTCCTCTAATCATACGGCCAATTATAGTCAGTGCCCTAAAAATTCCAGAAACATTAAATCTAATACTATCCCTACGATAAAAAAAAACCCTCCACCAACCCCAAAACTTCTAAAATTACTTATAATACCACTTACGCCTCTGTAGCGGAAGGAGTAGACTTTTCCTAAAAACAATGTTATAAAAAACACTTATTGTATTACTATTTACCGAGAATGATTCCACTTCTCCTATATCTAGTAACTTTGGTTTTGGAAAAATTAACTTTCCAGACCCCTTCAATAACGACTTTGATATTGATGCTTTTATTGTAAAACTGCAAACTATTCATAACTTACTTGCAAAAATACATTCTTTAATTTCTAAAATCGGCGTTCCGTCCATTGATAACACTCAATTTGACTGGTATCTCGAAGTTAGGCGAGAATCAGTCATCTAATATTTAATATGCTTTAATTTTTACTTAGTTCCATTACCTCTCTTCTCTAGATTTCATTTTCTTTTCATTACGGTATTTATATTGTATAAAATAATGTCTTTTCTCATTTTTTCTCTCTCAAACATCTCTTAACCCCTTAATTCTCGCTCCCGTCAATATCACGGGCTGAGACGTCGTTCGTTATTTCTCGTGCCCGTCCTATTTCCGGGCTGGAGATTTAATTGCTGGAAAAAACTTCTGAAACCAGAAAAATTTAAATGGCATTTCGGTGTGAAGTCTGAACATTGCCGTTCGGATCTGGCTTTTGCGCTGACTGTAATGTCAGGCTTTGTAGTGTATGTTTTGAAATATATAAATAACACTCAAAAAAATTATTAATAATCAAAAATTAATGTATATATATTGTTTCAAATATTATTTGTAAAAATGTGTGTAATTATCATAAATAAAGATCTAAGATGTGAAAAATAAAGGTCTTATTCGCATTAATTTGTATGGTGTAAAACAAGCATTAAGACACTGAGTTCTCGCATGATGGCTTTTCTACAAATGTGAATTTGTTCTATAACATCTTTTTTTTCGCCTTAAAAAAACTAATTGCATATTTTATTTAGAAAACTTATATAATTATATTCAATTTCTTTAATAAAATAAATAGGTACTTTTTTATGGATTTTCCAAATATTAAGCGACCGTGAAGGGGTTAAATCATCTTTCAAAGCTGCTTTAATTTGATTGGTGCCCATTTCAACTACGGTGCGACCCGCTCGCACCGCTCTTACTTCTATTACCATCATTCCCTTCCACGGCAGTGGATGGATCTTTAATTTCTTGCCTGCGCTCTCTCTCCTGAGTGGATGAGAGAAGTTGCAAGTCGTGTCCTTCTAAACTCTTTTGCTTTTTGTGTACTTTATTCATTTTCTCTTATTTTTAACCCCTTTTCTCACCTATTTTTATATTGTTATTTAATTATTTTTCATATTTCTATTACTGTATGGCTCTGAAGGGTGCCTTTTTGGATAGATTTACAACAGGAGCTATTGCAAACTAAAGAACGTCCAAAAATTCACGCAAGAAGAAATTTTGATACAAAAATATAATGATAAAAAATTATAATGATTTTCTTCTTGGGACTTTGCTTGCTGCTATAGGTCTGGACATTGTAGCTAAATTGTCATGTATGTTTGCTTTCTACCCGGACATTTCTATTACTGGAGGTAAAGGAGTAATTTTCCTAGCTACTCTATAAATTTTCTTGTCCAAGCCGACGCAAGCAGAAGCGCCCTCTTCTTTGCATTGAGGACAGTGCGCTACCGAAACTAGTCTGTTCAAAGTTTGCATATTCTGACGGCTTTGCTTCGTGTCCCAAAATTCACGTAAGATTTGAATTTTGCGCCGTTTGTCCTTAAATTTTTCGTATCTAAATTACAAGTAATGAATGTGGACGACATGCGATTTCAACAAGATGGTGCCACATGCCACACAGCCCGATAAACAATTTAATTACTACATGAGTCTTTTCCTCGTTGTGTAATTTCCCGTTTTGGTGGTCAGCATCAGCAACCCAGATAATACGATTTAACGCCGTTGAACATTTTCCTTTTGGGGCGATTTTCAAAAGGTGGGCACAGGACACAAGTCATAACTTTAAGCCTTTCAAACATAACTTTAATTACCATTGACTTTGGGTTTTTTTTTTTTTTTACACTGAGTTTTTAATTCTATTCAGAGACAGAAAATGACATAATTTATTGTAAATGCTTTGTATACATATCTTAAAATTCTATTATTTTATGCTAAAGAGACCAATTTCGGACATTCATAACGTTAACTGCTCCAATGGACCACCAAGAAAAAGAGTTTTAACTTTTTTCCAGGTGGTTCTAATGCATAAAGGAAACGGATGATTTTTTGATGATATCGTTAAGAGATGGCAGGCTGATTTATTGCTTTTTTGGAGATAGAAGGACTTTTCTATAAAGAATTTTTCTGTATTTTGTTATGTCCAAAAGTAACGTACGTTACAAAGTATTTGATTTTATTATCATTATTACTGGATAACAAAAAGTTAATTATACATATATATATATATGTATACAGACACATTTACTACATTCTTAGTCTTAAGAATTTTTTAAATACTAAGAGCAACGTCCAAAATCTGTAACATACGTGCGAAAAAATGTCCAAAATTTGTGACGTACACAACTGCTAATTAAATGCTTTAATCATTAATTTTCCAGAATAGTTGCTGTTTGTGTATAATTTTGTAGACATACTATTATAAAATATTTGTATATTATATTTATAGACAAAATACTATACTATTAAAAAAAATTGGCCTTAAATTTGGAAATTTTAAAAATTACATATAGTTAACGTTTAATGATCCCACGTTTTGAGAATCTCCCTTAGAGTTTTTTGAAGTCAAAGGTTTATGCCAACAAGCCCACGATCACCTTCACCTTAAAAGAAGAAATTGAGCTGTGTATCAATGAAATTTATCCACATTCATGCAAAACGATGATGGAAATTTTCAACAAAGAGTGCGTAATGTGCCAACAAAGCCGTTGAGGCCATTTACCCGATATACTATTCCATACATAACGCTATACTGTGTACTTTATCAATCAATTAAAAGATTGCAATTTTTAATTAAAAACCTTTTTTTTAATCAAAATTTCTTCGTGCGTGAATTTTCGGACGTTCTTTAGTTTGCAATAGCTCCTGTTGTAAATCTATCATATGTTCTACCAGATGTCATTCATTTACATTTTTTTTTTTTCAAATTCAAAAAACGGAATTTCGCACGGCTTAATAATGTTCAATCTTTCAGTTGTTAGGTAATAAACAGGGGTACAGTAGAAGATATACGGAGGTATAAGCCGTATGCCTTCAGGATATTTTTAAGGCTCTCCGCATGCCCTCGGTTTCACAAATAAAGATATAGTGTATACTCTAGCCATGAACGTTCATGACTCAAGCATATATCCTCTGTTTTTTTTTTTTGTTTTGTTTTGTTTTTTTACGATTGCAACACTGGTAATAAATAAATAAATGTGGACATTCGTTGAATAAATTTTCTTTAAAATACATTTATTTTAAAAAGAAGGGAAATTAAAAATCATTATATCAATTAATACAAACAAAATTAATCCAAAGATAATTGGTTTTAAGGGGGGTCCGGGACACATTTTAAAATAATTTTTATTTATTGAGTTAAAGTTTTGAATTTTTTTGTGACGGTTAACCTTATCAGTTGTAAATAGAATCACATGATAAAACTTTTCATTTTTTTTTTAATTTAAAATTTATTAAAAAACTGGCGTAATTTCAAATTGTTGTAACTCGAAATTTTAGATATAATATCATAAGATGAAACGCAATTTTTCACCTTGATTCAAACATAAAATATATAATGTGAACATCAAAAAGGTCCACAATCTTACTTAAAAGGCGACTAATGTAATGAAGATGTTACAAGTTTAAAATATAAATTTTATTTAAAAACTTCTTAGTACTTTCAAGCCTTCCAGGCTCATCATCAGAGAATATCTTGATAACTGAATGTTGTTTATTTTATACAAATACGTTACTCTGTTTTGAAAATGAGAGGGCCAGTAATTACTAGAGTTGAAAGTAGAAGTAGCGGTAGCAGTTTCAGGCGACTGCCTATGAAACTGCTATGTTACCAATATTAGTAATTTCAACAATTTTATATTAGTAATTACCTATAGACTATATATTACGTAACGATTAGTAACGTTAGATTACTAACGATAGGTAATTATGTAACTAAGTAGGCAATTATAGAACAATTAATTTATACCGGTAACAAGAATTAGATAGCGTATTGATACACCATATTTCTTGTCGCCCACTCTTTTACCTGATGACTGTATTTTCACGGTTAGATTTATAGAACATTTCCATATGGTGAATTGTCATGCTGAAACTCACATTCTTCTGGGAGAAAAATATTGGATTAAAAGAGGTATAAAAACTGTCCAAAAAGTTGTAAATAAATGTATTCCTTGCCAGCGCTACAAAGTTAAATCACGTGAATCCGATCCAGTGCCACAGTCCTTTGATCGCATTAAAGATTCTAGCGTTTTTGAAATTGTAGGCGTTGATTTAGCTGGACCTTTATTTATTAAAAATGCAGATAAAACCTGGATAGTGCTCTATACTTCTGCAGTCTATCGAGCCGTCCATTTAGAGCTTGTCTCCTCTCTGTCAACTGATGCATTTTTGCTGTCTTTGCGACGTTTCATCGCAAGAAGAGGAAGACCTAGAATAATATATTCTGATAATGGTACCAATTTCAAAGGCGCCAATAATGATCTGTCAAAGATTGATTGGCAAAAATTGACTCGTTTCTCAGATCTGAAACGAATCGTTTGGAAGTTCAATCCTCCCTTAGCCGCTTGGTGGGAAAGGCTTATCCGTGTGATCAAAGAGCTTCTCCGACGAACACTCAGTAAAGATGTCGTGACTTTTGAGGAATTGCAAACAATTTTGTGTGATTGTGAATATATTATAAACTCTCGCCCTGGCACATATCAATCCGAAAATACAGAGGATTTAGTTCCATTAACACCTAACATGTTTTTAGTGCAAAACTCTAATTCTAATGTCAGGGACATTGATGAAGTTAAAGCAAGACAGTTTCGCAAAAGGCTGCGATACAGAGTTAAGCTCATGGAACAGTTGAGAATACGCTTTCAAACTGAAATCTCGGTCAACTTATTCAAAGGCGTCGTGAAATCGCCCAATTACCCGGCTTGAAGGTGGGTGAACTTGTGCTGATTGGGGACGACGTACAAAAACGTCTCAATTGGCCGATAGCAAAGATTGTGTACCCAATTCCTGGAAAAGACGGCAAAATTAGAACTGTTAGATAAAAAACAGAATGTGGTGTGGTTATCAGACCCATACAACGAGGTTTTCCCATTAGAATTATCTCCTACTAATTTTTATTTTTCTCCTTTTCAGCTAGAAAGCAGTAATCAATGTGCTCTGATAGGGACAGATTCTTCAGGCTTGTTGACTGAATCTGAAACAACGAATTATAGAACCCGATTTGGCCGTGTGACCAAAATGCCCCAGAGATTTGGCAAATAGAATATAGTGTTGAGTAGCTAGTCAGCAACTCAAAAGGGGGGGGGGGGGGGGAGTGTTATCTACAAATGTCATTTAGAGACAATAAATTAGTCAGAAGTGAAGTAAAGTAATTTCTCAATTCAATAAGTGAGATTTATTCTTATTATAATCATTTTGTAAATCATTATGTAATATTTATTGATGTTGTAATAATTTCCAAAAGCATTGAGTGTGATTTATTGCCTTTATATATTTATTCTATGCTGCGCGTGGGCGGCTCTGACGTCAGGTACTTTTTTGACGAGAATGTAATGGAGGATATTCCAAATATGGGTTCGAGGCTGAAAAAAGTCATGTGATACCGGTAATTTACCCACGGAACTTCTAACTGATAAGAAGGGAAGATGCTACTGCTTTGCCTGATGAACTGTTTCATTGGCTATCTGGGATTTACATTACACGTCTACGGAGCCTTCCCTTCTTTACGCTAGACGTTTTTACCTTGATCACGTGATCAAAACGCAGATGGAATATCCTCCATTGAGTGATAATGTTCAGTTTATATTAAAGTTTTCATTGTGTAACTTGCTTTTCTTAATCTTTGAATCAGATTTATTTGTCGCTTAAAAGTGGATTTAATTGCTATGATACTATAGTTGTAGTTTTTATTAAATTAAGTTACTAGAAATAACATATGATGAACGTACAATGAAATGCATGAATAAAATGAACGCATTAATAAAAAATATTAATTGATATGTAAAAGAAAATGTTTATCAGTTACTGTCAGAGAATGATTAAAAAAATGTCTGGAAAAAGTGGTTTACTTACAATGCAAACTGGATAATTTCTTCGAAAATGAATAGATTTTCGAGTATTCTGGTATGTTGTACTCAAACAATCGTCTTGCATCATCCAGATACGTCTCTGAGAATATTAAACGTTGAGGAGCGATTCCTATTTTATCCTGAATCTTGGCTTTCACCTCTTTAACAGTCTCCGCTGGGTTCACATCGATACTGATTAGGTTATCTAGAAAAAGTAAATTATTTTTCTAAAGTTCAACTGCTTAACAATGTTATTTTTTCAGATTATGACATTATTATGTATCAAAATCAAAATATCTAAGCATATTATCAGTGTTGATTTCAGGGGGTGGCCTGGGGGGACATCCCCCCCAGAGCAATGAGAAGTCCCCCCCCGGAGATTTGAGATTTTGGGTTTTCAATGGTCAAAAAGTGCAATTCCTCCCCCCCTCCCCCCCCCCGGAGCCACAGAAATCCCTCCAGGAGAAAAGTGTCTGAATTCAACGCTGCATGTTATTCACAGAAATTTTAAAGAACTGAAAATACTCGCAGATTTACTACAGGGTGGCTACTAAATATTGTTACAAATATTAAGTCATTTTATTTTACAAATAGAAAATAGAAAATGATAACTACACTAACATGATGAACATCAGAGATGACAGTTTAACCGGAAATAATTTTAATCAAATTGACCGCCATTTTTATCGATTACCAAAGATAATCTCTTATGCCATTGTCCGACTGCGGCACGAATCATTTTAAGAGGTAGTCGGTACCATTCACGCAATATGGAAGCTTTGAGAGAGTCCAAACTTCTGTGTTTGTTGCTATTTACTTTAGCCTCTAAAATTCCCAGACGCAATAATCTAAAGGATTTAGATCCGGTGAAGAAGGTGGCCAATCTTCTTGTATGATAAAGTTCGGACAGGTGACAGGGAGCCAAGCCTGTGTTGATTTATCTCGGTGCGAAGATGTAAAATCTTGCAGAAATATCCAATCCTTTTTGGGATACAACCTGTCAGCATGTGGTAATAAATGTGTAGCCAATATGTCCTGTTTGTAATATTCGCCTTGATTTTTATCCCTTTATCGATGAACTTCAAAGGCAATTTTTCATTGTTTGACAGTGCAGCCTAAACCATAACAGAATTCTTGTTCTGAAAGCATTTAACAATTCGGAAGGTTTCAGGTATATCTTCGAGGGTTGCTAAATATACGATATCATTTTTAGCATTATAACACTGTTAAGTGCAAAATAGCTTCCCATCAGAAAATATTATTCTGTCAACACTTTTCCTACCGTGCCGTTTCATCAATTTCTTCCTTCTTTGTAATTTTTTTATACTTTGTGCAGCAGTCAATCCTTGAATTTTTCTTTTGCGATAAGGGCAATAACCCAGATTTTCATTTATAATAACTTGCATAGTTCTGCAATTCACGTTCTCTTCTGCAACCATTTTATTTGCAGAACGTTGTGGATTTCTTCACACCTTTTCGCGAATTCTTTTGATGCGCTCTATTGTGAGAACTGAGCATGGACGACCAGACCTAGATCGATATTTACATAGCTATTAGTATCCAATAATCGATTTATAGTTTTATATATAAATGTTCCATAAAAACCAGGGCATTTTAATTGCTTAAAAGTTTTACCTGAAGAAAACCTGCGATCAAAGAGCTGTTTAATCATTATTCTTTTGGCTTCCCTCTTTAAAATAATTTTAAATATTAGCTTTATAACAAAATTCGTCTGAATTAATAGAAGATTGCCAAATGCTGAAATAGAGAAATAAATTGTTTTACCAAACGATTAAAATTAATTCGTATTTTTTGGAGTGTAACAGTATTTAGTAGCCACCCTGTAGGGTCCGTATTTGGTGATCGAAAAAAGTTGCCAAATTCTTATTAATGTGCTTAAACAATATGAATTAGTTTCAAAAATTACATTTTTAGGTTGATCAAGACTATGGAACATGGAAAGTTCAAACTTGCTCTTGCCAGAGTTATAAAGGCACCACATACCGGGTGTCCTAAAAAGGACTGACTGATTTTAAAATTCAATAACTCGCAAACGGTGACAAATAATTAAAAAATTCCTGCAGGTATGTATGATGTGAGAAGTTTTTTTAACCGTCATTCTCGAATTTAGTTTGAATTACAAACAATAGACGGCGCTGCAAACAATAGGCGCTTAGAGATCCTACATTAGAGATCTCTAATGTAGGATCGCTATAGGCGCTAAATTCAAGCTGGATTTTTTGGCCTTTCTCTTCTCCAATGCCAAAAAAGGAGATTAAAATGTATTGAGTGGGCCTCGAAGCACCAACCCTCTGATCGCGAGTATTACTCGCACTTGAGCGTTTATTTTTATTTATTTTAAATAATGGTACTATGCAATTTTAGCACATTTATAATTTTTTTTTATTTTTTTGGTATATGAAAAATTCGCATTATCTGCTCAGAATGACGTCAATCTTAGATGCAAATAGTGGTGGGTTTAAATTTTTATTGGCTTATTCAAGCAAAATAAAAATTATGTTGCGTTTGAACTTTACAGATCAGTGTATACAGAGAATATCAAAAAATTATACAACATTTAAAAATTTACATATGAGCGTTACTCACTGTTTTAATATTTTATTTAATTTTCAAAGATATGCTAATGGAATTATCTAAAGATATGCAGGTTTGGGATATTTGATATCAGAATTTTTATTTATAATTTACACGAAATAATAAATTTTCACTTAAAGTTCCATAAAGCAAAATAAATAAATGAAACATATGATGTATTTTTTCTTAAAATATAAAAAAGGTAAAAGAAAAAAATCTAGACATAAAGTAGTTTGGATTTTTGTCAGTATAGATGTTAGTCTAAAAATTAGGTAAAATACAAATTTTTATTACAAAAAATCATAAACGTAAATGTATATTTTTTAGGAAAATATAAAAAATTCCAAAGTAGCAGAAATTCATAACTATGCTGAAAAGTTGTGAAGCGCTAAAAATATAAAATTAATTTTTAAAAAACCTCGAAGGCAACATCGAATACTGGCTTTCTGACTAACGTGCGAGCACTTTACATCGATACCACGATGTCCACGTGGAAAACAGGAAATTAATGGGTATTTGTAACGTATGTTGAACTTTGACGCCCAATTTCTCAAAAGTTAAGGCTCATTTGAATAAATCCATTCCCTCGCATAGTTAGGGATAAGAATTCTACAACATAAGTACATTAAAATCATCAAAAGTGGTGAGCACCATGTTTGATGATCTCTCTGTTAGTTTGATTATATTTTAACATCACGCAGCACGTGGATAGAAACAATTATTTGCATTTCCAAGAGTAGCTAACACAGAGTTCATAGGAAGATATGGAGGAAATGTGTTGGTTTGGGAAGTAGCTAAAAAGGTAACTGTGAAACCCGTTAAATCAGGCACAATCCTGCCCAAAAACTTGAGGTTCCAGTGGGTAGGTGTGCCTTTTAATATCTGTCCCCGTCCAATGAATTCAGCCCTTGTTCGATGTGCTTGTCTTGTTTCGGCCGAATGAGGGCATTGAAATTTGAGTGATAACCAGCTTTATATTGCAAACCGTTTTGACGGCTTACTGCAACTCTATTATAAATCTGACAAGTAAAGGCACTATAATCTGTGGCGGCGAATTTCGATTTTTATAGCCCATTCAATTCCTCTCACCGAGTTTATTAATTTTATTCCTCGCATATCGGCTATTGAGTTTTTATAATGACAGGGGGGGGGGGGGTGTCAAAGTTCAAAACTTCGTTCATTGGGTTGGTTGGTTGGTTGTGTTTATGACGGCCAATTATCAGCACGAGCGATATAGGCCCAAAGGGGGGGGGGTGCCCTCCGTGGAGGTCTTTCTAAGGGAACCTAACCTGTATTTATGATTGGAAAACCAAGGTTCGAAGAAAACCACGAAAACTCTGAACGATTAGGCCGACGGGTGCTATTGGGATTTCGTTCATTGGGAAACAGATGCCTTCAAAGAAGTTTTTACAGTGCCATACATTGCTAATAACTACTGTAAGGTTATATTATTCCTGATATTATAAGAATTTGTAATTGCAGATAAAATATTCGTATGCTACTTGACAGGCAAGTTTTCGAAAGTTGTGATGTCCTCGTTTAGTTCAGTGTTGCCATTGGGCTACTTTTTTTTAATTTAGATTTATTGATTGGTACCACTTTTCTGAAATTGTAAAATTCCCCTTGTTTTCTTCTTAATTAATATGTCATTAAATAAGGCGAATTTTACTACTTCGAAAAAGTGGTGCCAGTCAAGAAATCTGAATTTAAAAAAAGTAGCCCACTGGCAATACTCGTCTAGTTTTGTTCATCCTCTCGATACTTTTTTCCGAATTACGAGCAAAAATCTTTGTAACCACATATTGTCGGTTCTTTTGTCAGTTTTTTAGTCACTTCGTAACTTGCGGAACATCTGCCTACGGTTGCATGCGAAGAAATTTTCTGCTATTGTTTTATTTTCGGCAGCTCGCATTATGCACATTTTTAAACTTTGACCCATTCCCCTGTCATTATAAACACTCAATAGCTGATATGCGATGCAGCAAATTACTTAGCTCGATGAGACGAATCGAATGAGCTGTAAAAATCGAAATTCGCCGCCACAGACTATAATACCTTTACTTGGGAGCTAGCTGGTCGTTTTCTCAGCTTTTGGTATTAGTAGGAGAGCTGTTGAACATTTTTGAGTAGGTATTTGAGGCAGCCTGAAAATTTGTGCAACACTTCTTTTGTAATGCCTGAATACAAAATCGAATGTCTGGCTGAAGGATCGTGGCCCAAAAACTGTGCCAGACACGTGTCAAGTGCCATTTTTTGACTACCCAAAAAAGGTATTTGAGGCACGCTGAGATTGAGACAGAATAATATTTATACTTAGGAAAAAATATTTTGAAAATGGCAGACACTTTAGTCGGCCCAAAAACTGTGCCAGACACGTGTCAAGTGCCATTTTTTGACTACCCAAAAAAGGTATTTGAGGCACGCTGAGATTGAGACAGAATAATATTTATACTTAGAAAAAAATATTTTGAAAATGACAGACACTTTAGTCGGCCCAAAATCTGTGCCAGACACGTGTCAAGTGCCATTTTGCCAAAAATGGCACGTGTGCCAAAAGTGGCACATTTTTGGTGTGCCACTTTGGCATGTGCCACTTTTGGCACACGTGCCATTTTTGGCAAAATGGCACTTGACACGTGTCTGGCACAGATTTTGGGCCGACTAAAGTGTCTGTCATTTTCAAAATATTTTTTTCTAAGTATAAATATTATTCTGTCTCTATCTCAGCGTGCCTCAAATACCTTTTTTGTGTAGTCAAAAAATGGCACTTGACACGTGTCTGGCATAGTTTTTGGGCCGACTAAAATGTCTGTCGTTTTCAAAATATTTTTTTCTAAGTATAAATATTATTCTATCTCAATCTCAGCGTGCCTCAAATACCTTTTTTGGGTAGTCAAAAAATGGCATTTGACACGTGTCTGGCACAGTTTTTGGGCCACGATCCTTCAGCCAGACATTCGATTTTGTATTCAGCCATTACAAAAGAAGTGTTGCACAAATTTTCAGAGTGCCTCAAATACCTTCCCTAAAATGTTTAACAGCTCTTGGACTATATATGTTTCAGACTAGGGTGGTCACAAGAAATCAATTTTCGATTTTTTTCTGGGGGACCCCCCAAAAAGTTGCCAATAGACTAGAAAATGAGATTGGCAAAGTTTCAGCTCATTTGGATAATATTAACCCATGCCTCATTGAGGTTTAAATTTGAAATAAACGTGATTTTTCGCGAAAAAAAAATGCTATCTTTCCTTCATGAAATAAATACAATTGAACTTCGAAACATAATTCAGGTCTCATTTTATAAAAAAAAAAAGTTTTGCTTTGAAGAACTACACACCATTTTTTTTCTAAAAATGTATAGATTTAAAAATATGCGCATTTTTCAGGACCAGACTTCACTCGAATCCTAAAAATTTACTTTTTATGAAAATGCGAAAAAAATTGTAACATTCTATTTCATCTGCTTTCCACTTTTTGTTTTTCTTTTTTTTTTTTCATTTTGTACATAATAAAGGGTTTAATTTAAAAAAAAAATCCAAATAAAATGAAAAAATCGCATTTTTAACTGAAAGAATTAAAAAAAGGGGGCAAAGATAAAGTACAAAAATGAGAACAAATAATGTTCATATGCATTTTATTACTAAAGTTGTGTTACAAGAAAGGAAGCATAATAAAGAAAAGAAATTATTACCCCTTAAAATTGTCACGTTAACCCTTTTCAGTACAGAAAATTCTGTTTGTAAAATAATGAAATGATTGGCTACACCGAAATTTACAAACGACTTTTTTAGAATTAAAAACACATTACTTTAACCTTTCATTGTAAAAGAAAAGTTTTATTAAAATATTCTTGGTTCCGTTTGTAAGTTTGGAATTAAAATTAGGTAGTCTTGACATGGGACCACTGCGTCGGAAAGGATTAAGGTGGTAATGGCTTAGATAATGTGGCTTTTGAAGAACCTTGAAATGTTTTTCTACACTCAGATACAAGTTTTAGCATATGCTGTTTTTATTTTTCGTCTTTTGTTAAACAGGAATTGAAATCTCGGGTTAATTTTCTTCCCCTTTCAGCTGTGTCATTTACAACTTTAAAACCATTCACTGTTTTCTTGCTTTCAGATAAGGTTTATTTTCACATCATACATTGGGATCAGTATTTAAAAAATGCTTCTTAATATAAAATGTCTTAAAAATTTTTACAGTTTGAGATGAAACAAAAACATTGACTTTTTTGTTCAATAAATAATCCACTTCGTTGAAATCTTTTGTTGCTCTTAAATTCCTATCCTCGTTATCATTTCTTTTTCAAATGACATTAATTTTACAGCCATGCTTATGTTGACTTTTTTTTCCAAAGTATCATCTAAAAATGAAATGCAACTTGATCTGAGTTGATACCAAACCGTATTATCATTTTCGCGAGTGCTTTGTCTGCAACCTATTTATTATTTTTTCTGTAGTGAACAAGTGATTTTATTATTCTTGGATTGTGGTCCAAAGTGGGAGTGGGAGTATTGAAGCAAGCTTTTACATAAATATTGATTAGAAATAAGCAAAAGTCTCTAATACCTTCTTTTTCTAAATTTGTTATTGAGAGATTATCTATGACAATATATTTTCAAAGAATAAATGGCTTGTTCCATCCATCTGATATGATTATAAGCATCGGATGTTCTAAAAAAAGTATTTTGCAGGAAGGAGTCCTATAAAAATTAAACAAAGTTGGATAAACTCTTTATAATGATCCCTGAGCTGTTAATTTTTAAAAGGTTCTATAAGAAAACTTGAAATTTCTTCTGAATTAACTATTTATATCTAGTAATTCATCTTCAATAGCATTTTTATACTTACTCTGGTTTAATTTAGACCACCCAATCAGAATTGTGCTTTTAAATATCTGGCTGAGGGGCAGCGATTATGCCCACTTTACAATAAAAAACAGCTTTTAGGATAATTTCTAAATTATGGTGGCGACATGGTAAATGCAGAAGACTTTTCCTTTAACAATTGCTATAGAAAAATGCAGGGTTCTCTGAGGCGACCAGTATTTACAGCAGTTGTATCAAAACATATTACCTGGATTTTACCAACTTCCTTCCACTCTGCAACTGCTGAAAATACAGCTTTCGCCTGAATTATTCCGATACTATTTTTAAGCTGTGGAACTCGTAGTAACTGCTCTCCATCCTCACAACTAATGAAAACTTCTATCCACTTTTCTTTATTCAAAAAATGGTGAAACAGTTTTCTATCCCAGTGAATAACAGTTCTCTCTAAACCGGAATATCTAAATCTGTTTTTGATGAGCTCAGTTCTTTGTTTACGAAATAGTTATTTGCGGAGTCTATTTCACTTCTACTTACAATTAAAGTCAGTGGTTAACTGGTGGATGTACTCTAAATCTAGCAGCTTCCCTGGCGTTCAATTTTATTTTGCGAATATTATAAAATAAAATACACAAAACTTGACAATTACTTGGTAGCTTACTGTCAATGATTTGATGAGACATGTGGCCAATTTAAAAGATCTTACATTTCTGCCATCATATCAAAAGATAGAGGGGGTTTTACGGAATGTTTCGTCAATTCTAAAAATAGATAACGATAAATGAAAATAATACCAAAAAATTATCAAAAGTAATAAAATTATTAATTTGTCATTTTTCACTTCTGTTTCAAAAATGCAGAGTTTGAGGGTATGGTTCACGAGCTGACCTGAAAAATACTAAATGTTCACTAAATATAAGTTTTGATGAGAGTAAAAGTTCAAGGCAACAACAGTTTCTATGAAATAAAACAAGAATCAGGTTTTTAAGTTGAATAATTTTCACGTAAAGAAAGAAAAACGACAATTTTTTGCCACAAATTGCAAATTTTCAAGAATTTAACCTTGATGAAGCACGGGTTAATGATATTCATTTTAGCTGAAACTTTGCCAATCTCATTTTCTAACTAATTGGCAACTTTTAGGAGGGTCCCCCGAAGAAAACGTAATTTTTTTTCCCCATATTGCTTCTGACCACCCTAGTTTCAGACTTTTCATTGAAGTTTCCCTAAAATTTTACAAATGATTTTTTTTTCTGCTTGTGACGTACTCACCTTATTTCATTAAGGCTTGAAACATATTGATGCTAATAGTAAAACTTTAAAACTTCTACTAATTCTAAGATACTAAAAGCATAATTTTATCTATATAGAGCTGACTCTCTCGGCGTTGCCCAGGTCCGTAATATTAACCTTAAAATTGTATGATTAAACCTCAAATTTGTATGATTCTATATTTTTAAACGGATTTTGTATGAATGTTTATTTTTAAATGAAAAAATGCGAAAAAATATTGATATTTAACGGTAAAAGCGCTCATTAGAGTTTTTTCACATAAAACAGTTTCATACTTTAAAAAGAAAATAGTTCTTGTTATACGAACTCTTTTAAATTTTATCGGTTATAAATGCAGTAGAACCCCGCTAATCCGAAATTTCCGGTTAATCCGAACCAATTTTATTTTCGAAAATTACACTTGAACAGATCTACTGAAAAGGTTAACTTACAAAATTATCCGGATCACAGGATGAATGTCGTGGAAAACGTGCAGAAGTTAGAATTAAACAAAAAATTGCAATAAAGTATGTTGTAAGCATAGATAAAACTTGGTGCGAATTTCAATAAAAAAGCTAAAATCTTTAACAACGATTTTACGCACAAATAACGTACAGGCGCGACAAAAAATTCCCATATGACCGTTTCGAGGATTCCTGGATCCCCTTCCTCAGTGACAGAGGAAAAAAAAGAGAGAATTAAAATGGGTTTGAAGAACCCCTCGGTTATAGCCCCGAGCACTGGCTTATGGACTGATTGAAAAGGACGAAAACAAGAGTTTATATATCTTAAAGATATGACGTAATGGACCAGAACCAACTGAAAAAGAGTCACTGCGCAGGATCCCTCCACACTGGCGAAATAAAAGGGGTGCTGTACTAGTCATATCATTCACTAAGTTTATGAAGTATGTTTATGAATATAGTTAGCTTCGTAAATGTCTAGATCAAAAACTCAGTTACATTTTTGAATAATTTTAGCCTCTGGATAATTAAACTGGTGGTTGAAATTCCAACAACTCTTCGCTATTGTAGATTTCTTAAATTTCTGCTTTCTAACGTAATGCTGGTGTTTTTTCAGCCTAATTCTAAGTGCACGCTTCGTCTGCCCAATGTAAGAGATGCCACACTCACAAAAAATTCTGTAAATGTCCTAGGTATTCTGATCGTCAATAGGATCTTTAAGATTGGAGAAAGAAATTTTATTGGTTGGAGAGAAAACAACTTTAAAACTAAACCTATTGAGAATACGAAAAATTTGTGTACTGATTTTAGGAAAATAAGGTAAGACAATATATTTTGAAAATTATGATTTGCAAAAATCCTGATATGATAGTTAAAAATGAAGGTCATTTTCGGATTCAGCGCTGTAAAAAAAATAAAAATCAATTATCAAAAGTAAAAAAACACAACCATCGCATTTATTTTATAGTGTCAGATTTTCGCTATTTTTTTACTTTTAATCTTTGAAATGTACAATTTGCGAAAGATCCTGACATGATGGTTACAAATAAAGGCCATTTTCGGGTTCAGCATTTTAAAATAAACTATCCAAAATTTAAAAACACAATCATAAAGAAAAAATAAGATAAATAATTACCATAGTACAAGAGTAAAAAGAAAAAGAAAAAAAAAAGACATTTAATAAATAACTTCTGTTATAACGTTTTTCCTTTTTCGACCTAATAAGTAACAATAAACCATATTTTGATGAGATAGGGGTTATAAAATAAGAGTGTTGGTTAACCGAGTGTTTCAGTTAATCGGACGTCGGATAATCAAGAGTATATAATATTTTAAAATCGCATTAGCTATTTCATACTCATTTAATAATTAATTGCAAGAAATGATTTGACCAACCGAAATTATGACTACATTGATTATATGTTATACGGTATCACCCCCGCCCCCCCGCGCAAAATGATTCTCCGTATCCGCCCTGCAATTAGTTCGGATTAGCGGGGTTCTACTGTATAGTAGTTGCATATTTTTCATTCATCAGTTGAAGTTTTATATGTAATAGATGAAATACTTTTTGATAGTTAATTATTTTAATTGGTTATTAGCATTTTCCTTCTGTGATGCTTTTCGTGTATGAGGTTATTTAATAATTAATATACATTAAATTTTCTTTACTTATTCATATGATAGTAATATTTCTGAGGAATACATATCTGATAATTATTAGAATGATAAGCGATAACGTGAAAGTGTGAAGCACAAATCGTTCTGTGATGTTGATAAATATTGTGATAAAAATTCATATAGCTTGGTTTCAAAAATAGATTATTTGAAATATGAAATGTTAAAATTAAAGATTATATTCATGCGTGCTATGTATATAAATCTATAAACATAGTATTAATATTTTAAACAACTTGATGGATGATAAATCAGAAATCTTCGAAATGGAAGGTGAAACATGTGATAATTTGATTAATAATATGAGTACAATAGCTTAGACTAGTTTTAATTATGTCAAATGATTGTAGCAGTAAGAAATGTCATGTAGGAGCAATTCGTACAAGGTGAAAATCGAGTAAAATCAATTGACTTCAACTCTGTTACCTTTCAAAGTCAGTATCTATCTCAATTGTGTAATGTAAAAATATAAAGGGAAAGAATCAAGTTAGATGTAGATAAATATTGTGGTATTGGTATTAAAAATTGAAAAATCACAGAATTTACTGAATCAGAAAGTATAGAATTTGATTAAATAATGCTTTGTGTATTAAAAATATTAAGTTCGAATGTGATAAAATTATGGAAGTTAGTTTGTAAGCTCTTATTTTTATGTGTACAACCATGTTAAATATTTTTTTAATGTGAAATTTTCAGTTATTGATAAAATTAAAAATTATTTTTTTGTTTAATTATGAATATTTTTTGAGGTGTATGTCATCCAAGGGTTAAAATCTTACAAATTCGATGTTAAATTTTCAAGAAATTATGGTTTGCGGTCCAATAAAGGTATGGTTTTAAAATATTTCTAAATAATTTCTGAAAACTTTTAAATTATTTTTCAGACTTGTCATTCATCTGTTAATTTCTCAATCTTTTGTTAAAAAAAAAAAAAAAAAAAAAAAAAAACTTTTTCAGTAATTTGTATCATTTTTTGTTCAACAGTTTATTGATTATTAGTATTTTCATTCTGTGTGGGTTTGTTAAATATTAAATGTATATTAGCTTTCTTTACTGTTTTATATTATAGTAATATTTCTGAAGAATATATCTGATAATTATTAGAATGATAAGGAAGAGAGGTGAAAATTTGAAGCACAAATCATTCTTTGATTTCATAATTTTCTGATATATGGATAAAAACAGTTGTTAAAATTATGTAACGTTAAATATATATGAGAGCAAGAATCCAGTTTGAAGTAGATAAGTATTGCGGTAAAGTCAATTCGTTGTTGGATTTCAAGAAATTGTGTGAAAACAGGGCTTTCTATAAGGAATTGACGTAATTTCAGTTACAGTTCTTGAAAATTAACCCAAAAATTGATATCTGCTATTTTGAAATGGTAATGGTGAAAAGATCTAAGCAACATTAATGGAAAAGGCAATGGTGAAAAAATCTAAGCAATATCAATGAAAAAAATGTAATCCAATATTTGCTCTTATGTGGTGAAAATTTCAAATAGTTTGGTTTGAAATATGAAATGTTTAGAAAAAAATTAAAGTTTGTATTCATGTATTCTCTGTATCATTAAAAAACTGTAAAGACAGTATTCATATTTGAAACAACTTGTTGTGCGATCGTTCTGTGAATTAATAATTTCTGATAAATGGATAAAAACAGTTGTTAAAATTAAGTAGTGTTAAAATATATAGGGGCATGAATTGAGTTTGATGTATTGCAATAATTTAGACATCTTTGAAGTGTAAGGTGAGACATTATTTGATTAATAAATGAGTAGAATAACTCAGACTAGTTTTAATATATCAAATGTTTGAAGCAGTAAGAAGTGCCTTTCAGTTTCCAGCATAGAAAAGAAATTTGTACTACTGGTTGTAAAATCTCGGAAGCATAAAACAGTTTTATCCATTTTCAGTTTCCAACATAGAAAAGAAATTTGTACTATTGATTGTAAGATCTCAAATGTAGTCATGACGTGAATAAATATATACATGAACACTATATAAAGACATTCAAGCTTTTAAAAATAGTTAAAGTTTAACAATATAATTAGTATCTTGTCACACTATATAAACAACTGTATTTTAAAGCTGAAAATTTGCGTAAAAAATTAATCTTTTTCTTGAAAATTGATATTTCTTTTGTTTAATTAAGGATAGTGATGCAACGAATAGTGTTTTGGCCGAATAACCGAATACTCGGCCTATTCGGCCCCCGAATAATGAACACATTTTTATCTAAAAATAAAATATAGTATGCACTATATGTACAATTCTTGTATATGTCAAAATTAAAATGCATTATTTTCTTTAAAAAGATTTATTTATATGGAAATTTTTAATTTTTTAAAGCATTATTTTATTCTGAAAAAATATTCGGCTGCGTTCGGTCTAAAAATTGCTTCAAGAGTATAATTCGGCAAAAAAGTTTTTAAGCAGAAGTTTCTGATCAGGTACTGTCTAGTTACATTTTAGTAGATATTATGTATGTTGTTGTTACATTTTAAAATAATGACAAAATTTTAAAAGTATTAGAAAACATAAATTTCAACTTTCAGATCAAAGAAAATAAAAAATAAAAAGTCTTGTCTCAACGTGTTAAGAAAAACCACTGACATAAAGGAATATCCTCTAAAATGGTGGAAAGAAATCAGTGTAGATTTTAGAAAGCTCACAATTAACTAAGTAAGTCATTCATTGTTTTGCTAAGTCAGCAGACAGCACTATTAAGAAGTGTACAGTGAATTTCAGATTTAGAGGAAGGAAATATCTGTAAGGAATGTAGTATCTTCAGTACTGTATTGTTACAATTTACTAGATATTATATATGTTGTTGCCGCTACCTTTTAAAATAATCACAAAAAAAAAAAAAAAAAAAAAATCTGACAAACATAAATTTCAAGTTTCAGATGCAAGAAAATCTAAATTAAATAGTGATGTAAAACATACATACATGCTAATTTCTTTAAAAAAATAGTACTTACATTTCTTTATTATTTAATAAGAAATAGTAACACACTTAAAAAAATCACTTAAATTATATTTAACTTTTAAGCTCATTTTTCTATCTCTCTAAAAAAAGGTAACTTACGCTGTCACCGACGCCGGTTTTGAATTTTTTGTGACCGGAGGTCTTTCTTCGTTAATATTAAGAAAAATATTGCATACAAAAATATGAAAATCGGCGGTATTATAGAGAAATTTTTGATAAACACGCTGATGCAGACAGCTTTCAAATCGAAGAATTATTTTAAGAGATATTTAATGCTAAAGTTGGACAAAATCGTTCCATTTAAAGAGTGTTATAGGAGCAAAAACTGTACACGGGAATTTAATCATTTTTAGATCATTTTATACTTTATAATTTCCCGGTGTGCAGACTGCATTTATTTTTTTTATTTGACTCATTTTTGGGGGTTTTATTTCTATTTTAAATTCAAATTTTCAGCATTTCGAGAGATCTTTTTTACTTATTTTAGAAAATGGCATTAATTTAAACTGTTGCCAACTGTATAAACAACGCAAACAATAATGTTTGCTTCAAATTAAGAATTTATTTACACGTGACTATTATAAACAGAAAAAAAACTTTCAAATTAGAATTAAATAATTACGTATAAAAAGCAGGAAATTATTGAAAATTACTTCATAAAAACTATATTTATACGTGAATTTTAAAAGAGAAAGGATATTGTAAAATAATAAATTCATTAACATGCGTTAGAAGTCTTAAATAGGAGAAATTACGTCACATTTAAGTCACATTACACTTATTAAGTAAAATGAACAAAAAATAATATTGCAAAACAGTTTAAATTTAAAAATTGCGCGAGACATTTATTTGATATTTTCAGATGATCTTTTCAATTATTTTTGTTAGGACAGCGCAAATAATATTTCATTTCTAACAAAAGTATTTTCACGTGAATATTAAAAAGAGAAAGAAATGTTTGTTAAAAATTACGTCAGATTAAAAACGATACATTTAAAATGCCTTATTTAAAAGAACTTTCTTTTCGCTTTGTTAAAAAATACCGGGAGACAAAGACTCTGTTTACTTAATTCA
Organism: Maratus speciosus; assembly: GCA_963932465.1. Lineage (NCBI taxonomy): Eukaryota > Metazoa > Arthropoda > Arachnida > Araneae > Salticidae > Maratus > Maratus speciosus. The sequence goes on along the minus strand of CAWVRF010000734.1, from coordinate 26,410 downwards.
TTTTATATCATCTTATTTTGAAATGTTTAACTGATTTTATTTAATCAAAGACGAAAACAGCCATTGTATCTTTTAACAGCAGCTGATTTTTACTTAAAATTCCCCAATCAAAGAGAAATGAATAGAAGCCCGTTTATAGAGAGATCGCCACTGTTTTTTAAATTATAATTCAATCTTCCAAAATCTTTTTAAAGCCGATCAAATTAGCGTGCTTTTAGAGACTGCGGTGTCAGAGCGGGGGTTGGCGAGCGTAGCTCGTAGGGGGCCGAGCCCCCTAGTTAAAAAAAACAACAACATTTAAGCATTGCACCATATGCGAGTTAAATATTTATTATACATACAATACATCTATATCTAATCTATTGTATATAATTATGTTCTTTATAGGTCTAATTAAAAATACCATTGAAAGAATTTTTTTTTATGTAACAAGGGATAAATATTAAACTCTTATGATTAATTACAGATTACACAGATTAATTTTAATTTTAACAGGGTTCATACTCTATTTGAATAACAAAATTCCCTGACTTTTCTAGGTTTTCCAGGCCATATTTCCTACAATTCCCTGACCAAAATTCACGACATTTTTAGAAATACGAATTACAATTCAGGATGTTAATGATTAAACTTAGATCTAAAAATTAAAATAAAGTATAAAATTGAAACTAAAAATCTATATCATTTGACATTTATAATATATATATATATATAAACAAAAAACAAGCAAAACTAAAATACAGCTCAGATGGATTCACAGTAACTTTTTATTTACATAACTGAAGTTACACATATTAAACATTTAACTTTTTTTAGACTTCTACTATCATGTCATTTATTTGTGTTTTGTTTCAGAAGCAGTTTGTTGCGTAAAAGTTTCAATTTTTTGTCTTTTAACATTTTAACTTCAGCTACAGCTTTCTTTTATCTTCTTTTTTTTTTTTTAATTCTTTTTTTTATATAATTATTCATGATATCTCATCCTAGTCACCTTAACTTGGCTCAACATTTCTTTCGCATAAGTACCTATTTGGCGACAAATTTGTATAGCTAAAACATCTTTATGTTAAAAATGTGAATATAGCAAAAATTCTCCTTTTAAGGGAGAAATCAGAACTTTTTTGCGGACGCACTGTGAACTCTGGAGAATGTTGATACATGATAGTGCATTAAAATAAAAAATCCCTGACTTTTCCAGGTTTTAGAATTTTTTTTTAATTTTCTCTGACTATTCCATGACTTTTTGAGCACGTGTCATTTTCCCTGACAATTCCCTGTTTTCCAGATTTTATAGTCGCGTAGGAACCCTGTAACAGATTACGTTAGCTTATTACAGATACTTTTTGCACTTATTGATACAGCATAAAAGTTTTAACATGATTACTAAATTACCGTCTTATATAAAAATGGATAGATAAGACTCATTCAGGGTATGAACGTTAAGGGGTGGGGAGGGGGTGCTTGGTTAATTTCAAATAAATTTTTCATTATAGGGGAGCTAGGGGATGAATGGGACAAGGGATGGATGGGACATTCTCAATATTTCAGGCAATAAATATTTATTTTAAATTGCTTCATATCCCCATATAAGGCTTTACCACAGTGTGCTTCAGAACTAAAAGTAGGACCACATTGCTGTTTTCATTTTCCTTCAAAGTTGCATTTTCTGAAATCTCTGCTTAAAAGTAAGTTTTCTTTACATTTGAAGATGTGAAATATCTTATACAATATAAAAAATTAAGCTATGTTGTAGTTATTTATTTTAAGGTTCAATATAGATAATTAAAATGAATGAATAGTAACCATTGTGACAAAATAATTTTTGAGGCAAAATGGCCGAGAAGGGAATATATGCATCATGGGGATGATTGGGACATTTCAAATGGGGATGAATGGGACATTCTCATTCATCCCCAGAGATGTTGAAAATTTTATTTATTAACTAAATATTATTATATAGGTTGATAAATTAATAATTTACGTTAATTAATAGTATTAAATAGTTTTATATGAGTTGTTATTGTTTAAAATTTCTGAGTGTTATTTATTTTATTGTAATAATTATTAATGGATTATCAAAAATTGGTACTAAAACTTAATCAAAATAGGTAAAATTATTACAAATAGTATATGTTTATTGATCAAATGGGGGAAATTATATTGAATTCTGAAATATTGCACAAATAAATCCCCACCCCTAACATATTTGGTCGGTCGGAAAGTCGTGTCATGTTGGGAAAATCAATTCGTACCGGAAAATTCAATCATTTAATTATTCGACATTGATTCCGTTTTCTAATGTCTAATAATTACCGGGCAGAATTTTCCGGTTAGAGTTGATTTTCCCAACACGACACGACTTTCCGATCGACCCAATAATTTCGGTTCTGCATGTTTCTAAAATACATTTAATTAATGTTAATTAATAAGTTATGAATGAAAATTATTAGCTATGCCATATTTAAAAGACATTTTGCACTTTCATTTCAAATCTAAAATGTCTCATAAGTGGGAAAAAAGAACTGATTGATAGCCGAAGTCTGCATTAAAAGTTAAAACTGCAATAAAAGAAGTTATCGAAAAAAAACATATCGATTCGTGCTGTAAAATCATACATTACAAATATAATTACATATAAGGTTATAATTATAAATTTTAATTTGGTAAAATTGAATACAGGGAGGAAAATCTTTGTGTCCCATCCATCCCTATTAGTGTCCCATTCATCCCTGCTGTGGGGATGATTGGGACAGGAAGGAACGTTTTTTTGATGTCATGATATTTTTCTGAATAAATCATAATCTAGAATAAATATTGTTCATATATGTTGCCAAATACCTAATGTATGAAATGTGACATATAATATCGATAATAACTTAAATAAAAAAATAAAAAAAAAATATTTTTGTGAAAATGTCCCATTCATCCCCCATCTCCCCTACATGATTAATTTAAATTGTCAAATTAAAAAGTTTTACTGGGTAAAATAAATATAAAAACATTTATCACAGTATTATTCGGCCAAAGCCGAATATTCGGCTTCGGCCGATTAATCGTTGCATCTCTATTTAAGGATACTTATTAAGGGGTCTCAGGACTCTTAAAATTGGAAAAAATGAAAAAAAAATAACATTTTTGACATTTAATATCTTAAAATGTATATGATTTTAAAACAGAGATTTTTGGGGATATGGAAGACATAAGTATGTTCTTTCATTTCATGTATTTAAAAAATTGCAAGATGCAGAATTTGCATTTACAGGGGGCTCCAAACTGTCAGACATTTGACGAGCAAAAAATTCGTATAACAGCTTACGGGCAGGATTACAAAATAAATTTTGCAACTAGAATGAAATTTTTGGTGCCTACTTATACTTCAGATTCTAATAATGACCCTTAACCTAAAAAAAAAAAAAGAAAAAAATATTTAAAGAATTTTTGCATTTTTAATACAAAGTTGTATTTAGCTAATGCAAATTTTTGAAATTTTCAACAGTATAATCACTAAAAAAAAAAAATATTTTTTTGAAGAATATAAAGGAAATTTTAGGTTCAGTTTATACGACTAATATGAAACATATGTTTTGAAAATTTTATGAAAAAATATTCAGAAGTTTTTGAGATATCGTGCGCGTTGTGTACTAAAACGTTATTTGGAGAAAAATGACTTCAAACTTTCGAAAACGCCGCTTTAGCTGTTGAGCGGGTATAATTCTAAAAGCCATAACTTCTGTTCTAATGGAAATTTTAAGGCAACATTTATATCAAAATGTTCAGAAAAGATCAGGGTTGTCTCGGTTTTAACCATGGTAGTTTTAACCAGTGGTTTAAACCGGTTTTAACCGTCCTGGTCAAAATCAATTTTGACCATTTTGACCACTGAAAATGACTATTCAATTTATTTACTACTAATCAAACATGTTTTACTAGCATATGTTAAAAACTAAGTTAACATTTGTTAAAAATGTCATAATATATGTAACATAACACCAGCAAATACCAAATTAAAAAGTCGTAACATAAATAACATAATACCAAGATACAATACAAATGTTTTAATTATTTTTTATACACAAGCTCTTTTATTTTTGTTTGCAAGTCGTGTTGAATTTTAAAAAATGATTACAAGTAACAAGTTTTGCAGTTGTCTCTAAACTTAGATGGTTTCGTAATTTATTTTGGATTATTCCAAATTTAGAAAACAATCTTTCAATTGATGATGAGCTGGCACAACAGTTCATTAGATGTAATGTGAATTCAACAAATTTTATATCAATGCCTTTAACCTTCTTCATTGCTGCCCACCAGACATCAGGCCCAACTGTATCTTTTACACTTTCAGAAAAATAGCATTTTGGATATGGTAAGGATTTTGCTTGAAATACAATCAGAAGAGGCAAAAAGGTAAGATCAATATTATCGTGTAACCACTGCCTTGCTATTTTTTGCTTCTCTTCATCAATACTTTTACTCATGTAGACAGGATTCAGCATATGAACCAGAAAATGAACTGGGGTAACATTTTCATTAAATCTAGACTATCATTTTAGAATAAGTTTCAAGATTTTTTTTCTTTTAGCAATCTTAACCATTCGTCGCATGCATCAAATATAGTAGCATCTTCTTTTTAAAGTTTATCTAAAGCAAGGGAAATAGGCTTAAGTTGATTTTAACAATGTTATCATCAATATTATCTTCATGCTTATCTGCAATTTTTCATTTCACTAACATGCTTCATTATTGATTTAACTTTGTTTGTGTTTGTAATATCTTATCCTACAAGATTCAAGTAATGTGCAGCACATCCATAAGAAATAAACAGTTCGTCTCTATATGCATTTTGAAAATCTTCTCTCATGCGTTTCATCTTGTTTTCATTGTCACTTACAAAACTTCTTACTTTACAAGCAAACTTGTTTTCTACCTCTTCTTTAGCATCAGCGGCTAGTTTTAAACAATACTGGGCAGTTTTCTTAGACGCCCCTGTATCAACAGCTGAAAGGAAGAATGGTCTTTTTCCCTGTTGATACACTATTACAATGATAGGGCAATTATGGATCTAACTTTCTTATTGTATTGCATAAGCATATTTTACTAATGAGCCTCCTGAACTTATCAGTGTATTAGTTTTTTAACTGCTTATTACTTTTATTACTTATTAAGTTACTTTTAATTGCAAAGGAAAAGTAATTATTAAAATTAAGACCATTTTTAACAGTTTTGACCATTTCTGACCAATTTTGACCAATTTTGGACGGTTAAAACCACTTTTATCCAGTGTCTTGGTCAAAATCAATTTTGACCGGTTAAAATTACAACCCTGGAAAAGATAGTGGTTTAATATCTAAAAAAATTAAAATTTCGAAATTTTTGAAGCTTTAAGAGTCCTGAGACCCTTAAGGTTTTGTTATCAAAAACTAAAATATAAGTTTAACTCTCCTCTTAGAAGTTTATATTTCTTTGCTATAGTTGAAAAATTCATAGGAAATCAGCTTTTTTCCTTAAAAACTGATATTTCCCATTGTTTTGCTCAAAAAATAATACTCATTAAGGTGATGGGTGTTCAAAAACTAAAATTTAAGTTTATATCCTCATCTTACAGTTGAAATACTGTAAATAAATCAGTGTTTTTCATTCAAAATTGATATTTTTCTTGAATAAAAAAATTTCTGATCCGCTTCTGCAGTTTGCGACGTCAAAATCCTTTTGTTTTGAACCCAAGTTTGAGGAATGTGAGGGAGAATACTGAATGGGAGTTCTTGTTTGGAATTATTTTCGATCATACGGACCACATAGAAAAAATCCTGTTGAATCTGATAAAAATTGAGGAAATTCGTTTGAAAAATCGTGTTTTTATATGTGTTTTCGCGAAAATATTTTTTTTTAATGTGAAATTGCCACTCATAGAATAGACTAAAAATGAATTTATTTCGTTTAATTATGAATATATCTTGGGGTGTAGCAGTCTAAGGATTTAAATTTTACATAACTAGCGTCTAAAAGTACGATAAAATTTCAAACTGGTGTAAAAGATAATAAAATTCGTCTCTTTTCATTAAAAATTCATTATTTTTCTTTTTTATTTGTTCAATTATTAAAATTCCTTAAGGTAATGGCTGTTCAAAAACTAAAATATATGTTCAAATTTCCCTTTTAAGATGATATTCTCATCTTATTCAGCCGGACAGTCCCACAGCCACGCATGCATACCAACGCAGCCGGTCAGTTCACTCTCTCCCAACGCCGCGTCTGCGCTTGAACGCAGTATTTTGTGTTTCACATCATAGCAATTGTGCATCACTATTAAAAAATCAAAACAATCGCGCTACTACTTGTAAAATATAAGAAACACTGATAAGGTTATCTCTCAAACGTATCCATTATGTAAATATTAATAAATTATTTATTTAAATTGAAAATTTTTGGTTGTCCAGGCATCGAACTGCCGCTGTCCAGGTTGCTGACATCGGCTAGGCAGGGTTTGCAAAGTTGGAGCCAGTTCGAAAAAAAACAGTGGGTTTTTCACACTGGTCCCACTTGAAAAAACCCACCGAAAAACCCATAATGTTGAGTTTTTCAATTTTTAGCAATATTTAAAATTTTAAACATATACATGTAATGAATTTTAGACATTTCAGTTAATTTTGAAAAAAAAAAACAAATTATATATGTATATAAAAGCTTTATATGTAATATATGTTATATATCTATATAACCTGAAGTTTAAAAAAAAAATGTATTTTAGCACATTAGGGCTCAAGCCCCCTCCCCCCCCAATTGAAAACCTTTTTTATTTCCTTTAGATTATGATGTCTCTTTTAAAGTAAACTTCAAAATCTGAACACTGAAAATATGACTTTTTCTTTTGTAACGAAGTTGCTACCTTTTTTGAATTAGTCTTATTGTCGCAGTTTTTCATGTACAAGACAAGTAATATACCTAATCACTTCCAGAATTCTTGGAACGTTACCAGAAATTTAGAACAGATAGGGGAGATTTGTAGTGGGAAACAATGCAAGAAGTTCTGAAGTTCCTACAGAGAACATTCTGTCTCTGTTCACATTCCATTTACTGTGATTAACGAACATTCTTGATGTGTTATTCAACAAAAATGGATTTTCTTTCAAAATCCGTATCTTTGGAATTGGTAGATATTTGTGCTGTTCGAAGGTAAGGGGGGGATGAAGAGGGAGTTCAAAAAGGCCCCAGAGCAATACTTTTTTTTTTGGTTTTTGTACTCTCCTGTCATGTCAGAAGACGAAATTGTTGCCAAAATGATAGAAGAGAAATTGATAGGGAAAAATGGAAATACAAGAAATAAACAAAATTAAAATAAAATAAAATAAATAAATTAAAAAATATAAATATAAATAATAATAGTAAATAAAAAAAATATAAAATAATAAAACAAGAAAAAACCAAAATATCCCTTTTTTCCCTCAAACAAAATAAAAAGAAAAGAAACAAAGTAAGAGGGAAAAGAATTACAAATGCAATTCCCATGCTGGAGAGAGGAAAGGAGATGATGAGAGATCATTGACAAGATTATCAGAATTTTTAGAAATAAAATATGCTACATGAAAATCCAAGTGAGAGGGAGAGGCAGGGGAAGAAATAATTTTGGCCATGGAGAAATCGAAACAATGATTGTAAAAGGAATGCGATTTCAATCTTCTAGTCCAATGTAGTAAATTTTGTTCTCTTCTCAATAAAATTTATTCGGAATTCGTAAAACAATTTTTATTTTTCGCGATTTTTTATTGTGATTATCAGAGGGTTTTTTTTTTTTTTCGCTTCGTAGAGTATTAATTAATGTATTTTGATGGGCTCTGGCGACGCCTTTCGGACGAGTCAGCTACTTTAGGGTAAAACCTACAAACACAAAACAAAATCAACAAGATGGAAAATTCTGAATAAATGAATAAGCTAAATTAACTGTTCAAAAAACTTACCAGAACTAGTTTCCACAAAAATCAGCATTGTCTTCCAAAGCTTCTACCATGAATATTAAATAATTATAACAAATGGGCTCTGGCGCAAACGTTCTGACGATTCAGCTACACTTATGATAAACCTACAAAAACAGAACATCAAAATCAATAAGATGGAAAATTCTAACTAAATGAATAAGCTAAAATGAGATTTTTCGGTTTCATGTATTAAATAAACATTACCGACCGCCAACAAAAACTGTGAGGTCATGAATAAAATGACATTAACAAATTGACAAAAATACAGTTTCCCCCAACACACTTAACATAGATTCCAAAAACATAGTAAAAAACAGCAGAAATTGAATAAGCAGAAATGGAATAATGGAAATTTGTAGAACTTAGACAGAATCGTCGGGTCCCAAATGCCTAAAGTTCCACAAATAAAATGTGTGGTTTAATCTTCATATTAGCCATAAACTAGCTAAAGAATATAAATTTCGGACTACCACACACAGAAAACACAGAAATAAACCATTGAACACAAAATTAAGTTCAAAATAAAACAAGATTAAAAAGGATAGAGGAAAAATAAAATACAAATTACCAAATTAAAATCCATACTGTCTTAGTAGTAGGCATAACAAATACACTCATTGGAGATCACCAGAACATGTTGGCAAAAAAGTTTTTTATATGATGGTGGACCAAGGATCAACAATATACAGCATAGCCAAGAACACTCCTATTATATATAACCAGCGGCCTCTATAGATAATATAGAACTGAGAATGAACTGCTCCATGTATTCAAATGAATCAATGTGGTGCTGTTATCTATTAACTTATTAGTAAAATAAAAACTATTATATAATGAAAACTATTGATAACTATTAATGGATTAAGATTTAAAGGAAATACTGTTTAGAGATAGATATATGATAATTAATTAATAATTAAAAATATGTTGATAAATATGTACAATTGTATTATGAAAAATTAGTAATTGATATATTAAATCAAAATTATATGTAAAATGGTGAAATTGATGATTATTAATGTTTCACATAAATATTTGTACCTCTATATATATATATATATATATGAAAGGATAAAAATGAAACCCTTTTTAAAACTTTTTATACATTTCTAACTTCTTTGACATTGATTGAGAGATAATGCCTACTTAAAACCATAAGTCACAATCAACTATCATTATGACAGTTATTGGGCTCATAAAATCAAACTAGAGTTAAAATAAACATTAAATAAATACCCAAAACCATAAATACAAGTCAAATGAAAAAAAAAATGGCCATATTTTTTTTTTTTTCAAAAAAAGTTATGGACATTTTTTTTTTCTATTCTGACCAGAAAATCAGAGTTCTAACTTTTTACGACTGCGCTTTCATCTTCACCTAACTCTTCATTTATAATAATTTTTTCATAATAATAGAAGCAACCAGTCCATCACAAGAAAATGAAGTAATGGAAATGCCGGGGGCGACACTAAATTCTGAAAAAGCAGAATTCCTGTTCTCTAGTATTTTTTGTATCCTTTTCTAAAAGGAATATTTTCAATTGCAAATTAATTATTTTAATTGAAATTTAGTTCACAAATTATTAACACATTCTAGACTCTACTTGAGCTTTATCGGGTCCTGCAGTAAACATAGTATTCACATTTCTTTTAAAAAGAGCAGGGCAGATTTCCTGAAAAGGGCATTTTTTTCCGGTAAAAGGGTGCTTATATCGAGTAAAGGGGCACATTTTGTTGAGAGAAAGGAAACTCTCATTGGGTTATCATTTGTCAGTTCTGAGGAGTGGGTATTTCAACTCTAAGCCTTGAATTAGTATTAACTCCTAAATTTACTTAGGGCATTTCGAGGAGGAGGAGGAGGGAGGCACATCTGGATTCACTGGAATATATTATCAAGGTAAACTGAAATCATGCTGTATTTTTAAGAATATCATAAAATAATCTTATTAAAATAACTCCATTTTTTTAATGTTCCACTTATGGACAGTTTTTCCGTTCTGGGACGGTTTTGAAATGGAAAAGTCATTATGATTTAAAACACAAAATTTTCATATATCTAAATGCCAAAAATTAAATATAAATTCGAGGTTCGCTTGAAAAATCAGATCGGAGCTTCGATATCAGTTGTAGTGTACGCCTCAGAAGGCATTGGGGGCTTCAACTCGAGCTTCGGTTGAATGGATTTTCAGTTTAAAAAAAAAAAAAAAAAAAAAGTCATACAAATTCGAGGTTGTATACTGCAGAAGGCAGTGCTGATGACAATATTAGGCTCGTTTGGAAAGATTTTCGTTTAAAAATATAAAATCAAAACAAAACGGACAGTGCGTGGCACGTCCAATGTATATGCTGCTGAAGACATTGCGCCTCTCCCCCCTCCCCATCTCTAGGTTCGGTTGGAAAAAAATTCCTTTAAAAATATAAAATCATTCAACATCTGATTTTAGCATATTTAAGGTTATTATCATTTGCAATGTCGGGCGGGTTGGTTAGTAGGACATAGCATGGAAATTTAAAAATATTTTTTCATAAATCTATATTTTTCCGTTCATATTACAGCGATCATTGTAGCTCCTAACAGTCCTAACTTAATTAAGTCTAAATTCAACTTTTCTTATATATTTTTTTGCCATTCTAGCCTCTGGAGCGTTTAAGATTATATGTAATGCTAATAAGTGCTCATATTTCAGTGCTTTCAATTTTATGTTCTGAATTAAAATAAACAAATCTTAAATCATCACATTTATATATTCAGTATGTGATTAGACACAAACGTACGAAAGGGTACAGGGAAAGTTCCACAACCTCTCAATCTTTAACAAAGTAAGAATTTTTGGCCATTTATGGGCAAATTTAGCCTATATCTACCATCTCCTCCCCCTTAACAAATTTTTTTTTTCTCTATGATGACAGGTCCAGAGTACAAGATAGTATAGATAAAAAGTATTTGTTCTGCTCGGAGGTCTATGGTCCGAAAAGACACACAATTTTTGTCCAATACATAAAAGTTTCTACAAAAGTGATCATTTGCAGGAGCACTGAAAAAAAATGTTGCTTCTGCCACCTAAAGTAGGCTTTACTATGAGCGCAAAACTCAAAGTGTTAAACTTACGACACGGAATACCAAAACATTCGCAAACAGGTGATACTTCATTTTACCAATTAAAATTTGTTCCATAGCCTGACGTCAGTCTCTCCAATCTAAAATCTCTACATTGAACAGTACACTCATACCAATTCTGGGTTTACGTTGTTTCTCTATTCAAGGTGAACCGGGACAGGACTTAATTGTTCCCAGGACGTCTCGGGCAGGCAATATGTTTCGTAAAAATAGTAATAGCAATAATGAGCATCTGATAATGGAATCATTGTAAATATATCTTAATAAATTACAGAAAAATATTTTCAAAATTCTACTTTTTATTATATAGCGTCAAAAATTATGTTTTTAATCTTCTTTTTTTTTTCTTTTATTCTAAACTACATTAATTTTTTAAATGAATCTTTATTTGCATGTTGAAAAGTCTAAGTATGTGATCATTAATGTTGCTGTTGTGTACTTTCTGTCTTGGTAACACATAGTAATCTAACATTTCTTCATAAATATGTATGCAGTATTCGTTAAAAGAATTTTAATTGTATGTTAAGAAATTTGGAATTTTTTGTAGAAATTGAGTCGGGCCTGTTTTCACTGACTTTTGTACAGCCCGGGTCGCGAACTGCGAAAATATAAACGGGCAGAGCCCGGGCCTGGAAATTCCGTTCTCTAATTCATTGCTGTCCAACGCGCCTCCCGTGGAACTATGGTGGCGCCCTTTGAAAGTTTTCTTGGTGCCCATTCGAATCTTTTCTCTTACTATCTATTTCTAAAATTAAAAATCCACTTTAAAGTATGCCTTTAAAATCAGTTATATCCGAATGGGGTTCTTTTAATTGTTACCAGGGGTCGTTATTTAATGTTAATTATTTAATGTTATTAATTTGTTATTTAGTGGTTAAGGTTTCTGTCCTCTTCACCTACAAAACTTTTGAGATAGGTTTACCCTCTGAAAAATGCAATTTTTAATTTATTATGATTTATATTATTTCTGAAAATTATTTTTAAATAAAATTTCTGAGTCGTAGGCGATTTACACCAATGCCCGTGAGATGTATATGCATCCGAATAGTAAGTTTCATCTTATTTATAATTAATTTATTAGAAATTCTGCAGTAAGAAGTAGATTGCTATTTAAAAATAACAAAAACAGGTGTGGTAATAAAACTGAACAATGCTTTACCACTACTACAGTGAGATAATAGTTTTGCATATTTTCAGCCATGTGAATTATAGCGCCTTTCATTGTTTGCATCTATATATAAGGTGCGCCTCTCTTTATTGAAAGGTTGGATAGGTATACATCAAAATCACTTATTAGGAGACGCAGAAATAGAATGAAGCGAAATAAATAAATAATAATAATAATAGTAATAAATATCTATAAGAAAGTTTGTCTCAGGCAAATCTACAAAACATAATTCAGATGTCAAGAAAATGTAATACATAATTAAATTAAGAATTTTTTTTTTGAAGTATTTGCTCTTCATCTGAAATATTTGGCGCTTTTACTACTTCGGCGCCTGTGTGTTCTGCCCACTTTGCACACTGGGTCGGCGCGCCCCTGCGTTAACGAACAATTCGGTTAGCGAACACTGTTTCGGAACGGATTAAGTTCGTTAACCGATCACCCACTGTATTTATATGCAGCGCAATAGAGAAAACTGATTACACCATATTTTCACGTGACCCTGTTTTGGGTAGCTTCCATTGCAAAAAGTAAGAAGCAGCCATTCGGACGGAAGAAAGCAATTTCGGAAAGTCTCCCTATATTTTCAGCGACCAACGTCCTGACCAAAACACAATCCTTCGTTCAAATGTTGATTTATAAAGATTTATCTCTTTATACATACATCTGATCTTTCTCATGTGCCAACGCTCGTATTTATAAACCGATTTGGATATGATTGAGCATATGTTAAGGGTTTATTAACCCATTTATGCCTGAATTTTTGTTTTCTCAAATTTGTTGGTAATTCTGATTAATTCCCCCGCCCGATCTGAGACTGTCGTGTGACGCAACGCTCATATTTCATTATTCTTCACCATTCTTCTCTCAAATTTTCATATTATACACATTACAGAGTATTTTTTTTTCTTTTCTTTTTTTTTCAATCCTCAAATAGTAGTTATTTTAGCCATTTCCAAACTACAGTGAAACCCGGTTAAGACGCGTTTTAAGGGAGTGATCAAAAGTCGCGCATTAAGCGGGATCGCGTATTAAACGTGATTTCTATAATGTTGCAGGAATTGGGCTTATTTACACATTTAATCACCTAAATGAACTTCAGAGCTTTTATTTATACGTTTACGGTTGAAAATTGTATCTTTTACATATATTCAGATTGAAATTTAATTGTATTTCACTTTTACGCATTGTTTCTTTTTATAGGACTGAAATTTAATTGTATTTCACTTTGTTGAATCCGCATTGTTTCTTTTTATAGGACAAACTGGAATAACAACGGAAAATAAATATAGATTCCAACATAACTTTATTGTCGATTAATGCGTTGCAACCAAAAATAATTTTCCTACCAGACTCATTTTTTTAACAGAAAGGAAAATAATATTAAATCTTTCAAGGCGATCGACAAAGAATGTTAGGAGGTGGGATCAAAGAAGAATTGCAGTTTTGCTAATTTAGCGGGTTTTATTTTTTTTTAATTCAAACATCTACCACTATTTCCGATTAGTAATTTTCGTCTTAATTAATCTGTTGTTAAATAAATTAAATATTATTCGGAAACATTGTTTTTTATTTGAATAATAAAAATCCTCTAAATCGGTAACACTCGAGAAAAGAGAAGGAATTCGCATCTTGATCAATGAATTCGCGTCTTAAGTGTAGTTTTTTCCTCAAAGAACCGAAAATTTATCGCGTATTAAGCGGGATCGCGTCATAACCGTTCGCGTATTAAATGTGATTTTTTTACATTAGCCTTATGGGCGAAGTTCAAGGGATCGGAAAAAATCCGCGTATTAAGCGGAATCGCGTATTAACCGTGAGCGTCTTAACCGGGTTCCACTGTAAATGTTTTTTTTTTTTTGTATTTCCAATTCTAGACCCCCCCCCCCTTTTTTTGCTGTTTTTTTTTCTTTGTTAAATCGTTTAAACATAAGTATCTCCGGCACATGTGACGGCTGGCATCCAAAATGGCACCAATTCTCCCCCCCATATTTCAAAATTCAGCATGCCACATGCCTGCAGGGGACGTTCCCCACCGGTGACGGGGGGGTCTCGGTATCCAAAGGTCGATTTCTTGCGTATTACATTCCACATTTATATAGTTTCTCTGTACGTCTATAATGTCTGAAGCTTCCTCGGACTCTGACTTTTCAGTCAAGATATCGCTGCCAGTGAGAGCTTCACTCAGACGCTGCATGAGCGTCAGCGCTGTCTCTAGGATGACCGTCGAGACAAAGATTTTTGCTCTCGTGACAAAAGCTACAAAAACCCTTACCAAGATTAAAAATGATAAAGGTAGCTCACTCAGCACTGGAGCGCAAAACCATATAAAAGACTTACGAAAGACTCTAGAAGAAATTCAAACTATAGAAGAACACCAACAGCAAGAGCTACATACACTACAGAAAAATTTAATACAAATGCAGGAAAGTAATGTCAAATATAAAGAGCAACACGAGTCCTACAAAGCTCAAATAAGACGCTGCTTGACCACTATCCCCAGCGCAAAAGCCATCGAAGATGCCATATCCAAGGCCTTGTATCCGAACACTCAGAAATTCTTAAGCAAGTAGCCCATGCTGGTTTGGCACTCAGGAATGAGTACCATTCCCTCTCATCACCGAGTCACAGTACCACAGAAATTAATGGCCCCAGCATGTCGGCTCCTAGCCAGGCATATTCATCAACACATACAGAACCCACGCGACCAACCTCACCACAAGCTTCAGCAGTGCACACACAAGATTTTGACTGTACTACTCCTGAACACAGAAGGACTATCGTTGTCAGACACATCTCATCAGGTGCTAACAGGATGTCGGGTATAGAAATTCAACGACGAATAACAGCAGCCCATATCTCCTGCCCAGCATCATCATCTCCAAAACCACCCCCTTCAGGATGCATCTGGAGATCGAATGTACAACAGAGCGAAATAAGAACGTCCTCATTAGAGATCTCCAGCAACACAGCGACCTGAATCGACATTTTAACTTTATCACAAAACCCATTGAGAAGCAGAAGATGATTCTACTTGGAGTTCCATCTAATTATGGTAAAGAACATATAACAGACTCAATTCTAGCCCGATACAATGCTCATGAAGACGGGCTTTTATATATTAGAAACACTGCCGGCAGATCACCTGGGCTAGCCAACTGGTTAATAGTAATGCCTATCCCTCTAGCGCGCCTTATAATCTCGGACGGCGGTCTCCTGGTCGGTTTCAAGCATTGCCATCTTCGCCCGCACACCCACATACAGCGTTGTAGGAAATGCCAGATTTTTAATCACAACGAGAATCGTTGCCCCAACAGTGCCTTCTGTTAGACGTGTGGGGAAGAGCATCCCTCTAATGAATGCCAGAACGCACCCTGCTGCATTATCTGTAAGCAATTTAACAGACGCCATCACACAAGGTTCAACATCAGACACAAGGCCTCTGACCCTGCCTGTGAGACCTTTAGACATGCCTATAGTATGGAGAGAGAAAGATTGGACATCATATTCATGCCATCACGTAGAGAGCAACTACCGCCTTCGCAACAGCCGTACCCTGCACATAACTATGATCAAACTCATCAATCAATGAATCACCTTAGAGGACCACCACCACATCATCCAGGTGATTACCAACCTCAGTCTCAATGGCCGCAGGCTCCTCCTTGGAACCATAGTCTTCCAACCGATCTCCGGGATCTATGCCCAGATGACAACACAGCAGGTTTTTTCATGGGACCACACCGTTCCTTCTTTCATGATAATGGCCCGCTCGCAGAACAGCCAGGTAGGCGCTTTTAATATTTGTTTTTATTTAATATCCTCTCAGTTAGATTTGTCAATGTCTCATTCGCCCTTAACGATCCCTAAAAAGGATCATCCCCCTTTCGGCCACATCAAAATTCTTCAAGTTAACTTAAACCATTGCAAAGCAGCAAACGTAACCCTGAGAGACTATCTTATCAGTGAAAACATTGATATAGCTCTTTTGCAAGACGCTTACTGTAACAAAGAGGGCACACTCACGGATATACCTACATCCTGGGCGGTCTTCCCGTCCACGTCTAAGAGTGCCCATCTCGTCATACAGAACACTAATCTTATTTATTCACATCTTTACACAGGCACACATTGCACCTTTGCCACAATTACTGCTAAGGAAGGTAAACTCATAATTGGCTCGACTTACGCAGCACCTAAGTCATATTTCGAGGAAATCCACCTCATTACTCACACCACCTCACAACACCTCATTACACAGAGGGATTTCTTCATTTGTGGTGGTGATTTCAATACTGCATCCCCACTCTGGGGCTATGATAACGAAAACGCCCGTGGAGAATGCCTCATTGAACATCTAGTCGCTCAAAAACTTGTCATTGCCAACATAGACAACACAATTCCTACTTTTCAGAAATTTAACAGCAAAGGAGAGAAACTAGCTGAGGGTTTCCCAGACCATACTCTGGTAAATCCCCCAACACTTCAAAAAATTTGGCAATGGCAAGTTTTAGATGTTCACAATGACTCAGACCATAATTACATAAGGTATTCTTTCGAAATAACACCACTTTACACATCACAAAGAAGGTTCAATACCACTAGAGGTAACCTTCGTAAATTCACACAAGTTATTAAAACACACAGACCACTCCTAACTCAACACCTTAAAGAAGTAACAAACACCACACAACTAAACGACTTTACCATTAAATTAATAGAAACAATGAAAACAGCAGCGAAAGCGTCTTTTAGACTAAAGAACACTCGGAGGCAGCAAACATTTTCGTTTTGGACCTCCGATCTTAAAATTAAACGTAATCACCTCACGGCACTGAGGAGAAAACTTAAAAAACTCAGGCAAACAGAAGATTTTAACACGGATTACTATCGCGACCTCAGTGCCAATTATCGACTTCTCTCCGCTAAATATAAGCGCAGTGTTCTGAATGCGAGAAACGCTGCGTGGCATAAGTTCTGCACAAATCAAACAGACCCTTTTCGAACAGCTCAAAAATTTTTCACGAGTAAGTTTTTCACTCCTGATGAAATCAAGCTCGAACTACCACCCAGTCAATCATTCAGACAGGAAAACATGGAGCACCTCACCAAATGCCTTTTTGGTCCCTCCGTATATCCATCAGGAGATAACACTGATATTACTTTTGATGCACCTCCCGACAAACATTTTTCAAAATCTGAGGTAGCTACCGCGCTACGAACATTTAATGACAAGAAAGCCCCAGGTCCGGACAGTATAGACTTTAAAATTCTGAAATTAATTTTCCATGTAATTCCCAAAATTTTCACGCGCTGGGCTAATCTCTGCCTCACCCACCACTACTTCCCGCTCACTCTGAGACAAGGGGAAGTAGTATACTTCCTTAAGCAAGGGGAAGTCGCCTCTGAACCCTCGTCTTACCGCCCGATCTGCCTACTTCCATCCCTAGGTAAATTACTAGAAAAATTACTCGTATTTCGGCTTAACCACTTTCTTGAATCAAATAACTTACTTCATCACAGGCAATACGGCTTCAGAGAGGGCAGATCATGTGACAAGGTTTTGTTTGCAATCCTCACTTCCTGCACTCTTAGCATAGCTGAAGGAAATTACACAACCCTTGTCTCCTTAGATATTAAAGGTGCTTTCGACAATGTAGAGTGGCGAGACATCTTGTTACAACTACGTGAAATTGGCTGCCCGAGCAACATAGCTGGAACCATTGCAACATACCTAAAATTTCGCACTATCCTTATCAACTGGGGATCAGGCACATCAGTGCACCCATTAGAAAAGGGTTGCCCTCAAGGTTCGTGCCTGGGACCAATCCTCTGGTTACTTATTGCCAATGTCCTATTAAAAGAATTAGAGAAATTAGGTTTCATCCTTTATGCCTTCGCGGATGATTTCAACTTTGTTTTCTCGGGCCGCCGTCGTCTGGATCTCGAGCTGCAAGCGGCGAGAGCTTTCCCTGCATTTTGCCAGCTGTTGGCTCATCTTCATCTCCAGCTCTCACCAGGAAAATCCCAAGCATTAACCTTCATTAAACCAAGAGAACTCAAACGTAAACCCGTAATGCGAGTTAATGGGATTAGCGTTCATCATGTGCCAGCTCTTAAATTATTAGGCATAACCATTGATGAACACCAGAGCTGGATTCCACATATCAAAGCACTTAAAATTAAACTTTTAAATTACTACCATAACTCCTGCAAATTAACATCAAAAACTTGGGGCATCAAGCCCAGCATGTTAAAAACTTGGTACCACACAATCATTGAACGCATCATTTTCTACTGTGTGGGCGTCTGGGGAGGTTCGCTAACCAAATTGGCTAAGCAAAAACTTGCCTCTATCCAGCGGATATTTCTTCTGCAGATGGTTAGAGGTTACAAAACTATCTCCACGGATGCACTCACAGTACTTACTGGTATTCCACCCATACACTTAACACTCACTTACGAATACCAGAAAAACAGAATACTACATCAAGAACACGAACCAACACAGTCAGCACTCTTCTCAAACATACATTTACAAAGGAAAGTCTATAGCTGGACTATGCATCCGGCGGATGATACGTCCCATCTTCAAGTAAATATTAATAAGCATTCTTATACCCCCTCGAATAACCCAGCCATTTTCACCGATGGGTCGCGCACGGAGACGGGAGTGGCGTCATCCTTCTGCGTCTTCATAGACGGCCTTGTGGCTCATCGATGGGCATGCAGGATTGGAGATGACAATTCAGTGTTCCAAGCTGAACTATTTGCAATCCTCCGGGCCTTGGAATAGATTGCTCTCTATCCTCAACCTATATACTTTCACCTTTATAGTGACAGCCTTTCCAGCCTGCAAGAAATCTTCGCCCATAGGACTAAACACCCCCTAGTACTCAAAATGAAATTAATTTTAAAAACTCTCGTCCATAGGGTCTCTCTCCTCCATGTCACCGCTCATATCGGCATAGCTGGCAATGAGCTGGCTGACACGCTGGCCAAGGAGCCCACCTCACGTCCAAACATAGATCTTGCTCTTCCTGTTCCCCCATCTTATGTTCGTAGTTTCCTTAAAAGGAACATACTTTCAGACTGGCAACTCTACTGGGATGCCTCACGTAAAGGCAGGTACACCTATTCCTTAATCCCAAAAGTCTCCTATAATCTCTTAGCTTTCTCCCCTCCCACATCAGCTTTCCTCTCCGGTCATGGTCCATTTAGAACATACCTCAATTATTTCAAACGCTCTGGCACGGACCTCTGCGAGTGTGGGGCTTTTGGGTCCCCAGATCATTATTATTTCTTCTGCACACTCACAGAGGCCTGGCACCTTAGGTACCCTAACCCCCGCCCAGATACTTGGCTCAAAAACATCTTATCTCGCCCAAGACTACTCCGCCATTTGGCAGAAATATTTCACTTCCTTATGGACCTGACCATCTTACTTCCTAGCTGTTTTGCATCTGCATTCCTGAGACTCGCCCTTTGTCGCGTTAGAGCCTTTTTCGAGCTCCTGGCAGTCCTAGCGCCCCTTGTCGTGCAGGAGCAGGTCTCCGGCGCACATACCATCTGGACGATGTGGTCCGGAATCATGATACAATCCTCAAATTTTCTTTTTTGATTTATGGACTTTTATCTCTAGGATCAACCCACCGCTGCCTGTCGCGTAGGAGCTTTGTGCTCCAGCGGCTAATTTTTATGTATATCTATGTGTTAATGTAATTTTTTTTCCCTGTTGGCATGTGCTTTTTGTCCGAGGACTGGAACTATGTGTAGTGAATCTCCGCATGTCGGGGAACTTACCGGGTGGAGCAAATAAGGTCTACACCAGATCATAGTGATCTGGTGATCTTGCTCCACTTAGACATAAAATAAAATAAAATGTATCTAACGCTAACAATTCCTAATAAATCATAATTAAGGCTATATAATGCTGCTAGCATTGTGTAGAAATAATACGTAAGTAAAAAAACATGCAAAAAGACGTCCGTCAACATTAGCCTTAGATCGTTTTCAGACCGTTTTCCGCCCATTTCATCCTTTTTAAATTGAATTTTTTTTTTTAGGAACCGTTCTTGAGCATTTATGCATCCCAAAAGTTATCACCATGCCAGATTCTAACCTTCTATACAAAATGTATCACACAAATCGCAATTTTAGAAAGTTTTTTATTTTTGCTCTTGTACCCTTTAAAATTTCGAATTTTTAAAAAACTGTTCAGGGCATGCATTTAAATCTCTAAATTAACAACCATGCCAAATTCCATGTTTCTAGCCGTTGTTTTACCTATGTAAAATATAGCTTATGTTGAAGCGGAGATAGTAACCATATTTTGACATTATTATTAAAGTTCCACTCTACGCTTAAAAAGTAAAATCGGATTTATTATAAAATCATTCGTGCGTCTTATTTTTCTGGCGGTCAGCGGGGGAGTTGAGGGCACTCGATGTATCTAAGCGACGTAGAATCTTCCAAGGATTGTCAGTAATGATTTTCGAAAAAATGTGTCTGTAATTTGCCGAGATATTAACTAAAAACCCATGTAGAAAACAACGATACGGATCAAAACAGTGTTGCTATTTTGTGACCTCCTTTCGAAGCGTACTTGGCACAGTACCAAGTTTAAATTTTGTATAAGATCTTTGTTTTAGGTAAGGTGAAACATAGTGATAAGCAACTTTTATTCCAACTGAATTTAATTATTGAAGGCAAATATTAAAAAGATAATTCATATAATAATTCCAAGACATTAAATGTCAGTAATTTTGAGACAAAAATTGCTTATAATTCAATAAATAATTCATTTATAAGGAAAAAAAACTTTTCCATTAGAAATCATTTCAATAATTATGTCTGAATATGCTTTTATTTTAAAAACGAATAGAAAAGTTTCACGCTATTAAGCGTACTTTTTTTTATTCCTTTAAAATTGTCCACTATATGAAATATGATTTACAAGTGACTTTTCGTGAGAAACTCTGCAACCTCTTTCCGAAGCGTGGTTGGTTCTCTACCAAGTTTAAACTTTGTACAATGTTTGTGTTTTAGAGGGAGAAATGTTCATCGGTTTTCGTTCCAGTAGAATTAAATTATGGCATGTGGTATTGTTATATGTACACAAGTAAATATTATCTTTGAACAGTTCTGATATTTTGTATGAAAAACTTTGTATGCGAGTTAAGCTCGCACATGACCAATTATCTTTTTAAATCCGTTCGGTAGTTCCAATAGTAACCCCTACAAAAAAAAGGTTACTTCTTTATAATATTAGTACAGGTACGACTTCAGTATGAACCCTGATATTTTTAGAGAACTTTAACAATAATAAAGATGTTTTAACGAAATTTTCAACAGATTTACGTTACTTAATGGCAAATTCGATGTCATGTAAAATACTGGAAGTGCACAATAAAAAAAAAATAAATAAAATACCATGTTTAATACCAACTACATTCCAAAATATGGATTACCTAACTGAACACTAATTGGACGTAAATGATTATAAATTCCACCAATTTTCGTGATGTTGTTACATTTGACAAAAGCACGGTAAGTATATTGAAAATTTTGTTAAAATGGCTTCATTATTATTAAAGTTAAAAACAAGAATTCGAGATTGTCTTGGAATGAAATCCTGTGTATTTTTGGTTGAACAAGTGGATTGGAATTCTGTTATTTTCTATGCAAAAATTATTTGCTGGAGTGTACACTTACAACTCTTAAAGTTTGCCTCATCATCTTTAAACACTTTTTATAAATCTAACCTAGTTTGGGGTTATTTCATTGTAGCCCAGTGGTTAGGGGGTTGAATTCGGAATTAATTAGGGGAAAGATGGAAATTGTTTTAATCTCTTCTATTTAGGTCTAGAATGAATATCCTATGTTTTCCCCCTCGTACTAGGTGAGCATTAGGAAATATGTATAGATTTATAGTCAAAAAACACGTTTATTTGCATGCCATAACAATATCTCAAAACAGCTAACTCTGTCAAAAACATTGTCAATACAAATGTTGTAGAGCTTAAAAATCTGAGTAAAGTGAGTACCTACACTCAATACTTATGTTGAATATTAAGGTCACAATTCTACTTGAAAGTTTTAGACTGATCATCAGGGGGATGACCTCGGAATTAATTAGGAGAAAACTGGAAATTGTTTTAATCCCTTCAGTTTAGGTCTAAAATGAACGTACTATGTTTTCTTCCTCGTACTTAGGTGAATGTTAGAAAATATGTACATATTTATTTTCGAAAAACACGTTTGTTTTAGTTTCCTTAACAATGTCTCGAAACAGCTAACTCTATAAAAACATTGTCAATACAAATGTTGTAGAGCTTAAAATTCTGAATAAAATGAGTACCATCATTAATATTTTTGTTCAACATTAAGGTCGCAATTCTATTTCAAAATTTTTCAAATCAAGAGCTTGAAGCCAGAAGAGACCAAGTTAACTTAACAATATCTCAAATTGCGGCCTTAATATTGAACAAAAATATTAAGTGTAGGTACTCATTTTACTCAGAATGTTAGGCTCTATAACTTTTGTAATAACAATGTTTTTGATAGAGTTAGTTATTTTGAGATATTGTTAAGTTAACTTTGTCTCTAAAGCTCTTGATTTGAAAAATTTTGAAATAGAATTGCGACCTTAATGTTGAACAAAAATATTAATGATGGTACTCATTTTATTCAAAATTTTAAGCTCTACAACATTTGTATTGACAATGTTTTTCATAGAGTTAGCTGTTTTGAGATATTGTTAAGGAAACTAAAAAAAACGTGTTTTTCGAAAATAAATATGTACATATTTTCTAACATCCACCCAAGTACGAGGAAGAAAACATAGTACGTTCATTTTAGACCTAAACTGAAGGGATTAATACAATTTTCAGTTTTCTCCAAATTAATTCTGAGTTCAACTCTCTGAGCACGGGTCTAAAACTTTAAAATAGAATTGTGACCTTAATATTCAACATAAGTATTGAGTGTAGGTACTCATTTTACTCAGATTTTTAAGCTCTACAACATTTGTATTGACAATGTTTTTGACAGAGTTAGCTGTTTTGAGATATTGTTATGGCATGCAAAAAAACGTGTTTTTTGACTATAAATCTATACATATTTCCTAACGCTCACCTAGTACGAGGAAGAAAACATAGCATATTCATTCTGGATCTAGACAGAAGGGATTAAAACAATTGCTAGCTTTCCCCTAATTAATTCCGAATTCGGCCTTTTTTTGCTCCCCTACCACTGTTCTATTGGTGCATTTTATGTTTTCTAACTCTAATACTGTAAACGCTGTTTAAATGAAACACAACCAATGTAACTGCAGGTAAAAAGCATTATGATTTGATTCATTAAAAAGGTAGATTATATTAACCGGTGATTCAAATAACCGGCGTACACCTTTATCAAAAAACTCAACCCCCCCCCAGAACCGAATTCTGGCTGCGCCACTGGGTCAAAGGAAGTGTTGGGTTCAACAAGGCTAGGATATGGCAGCAGTTCCAAAGCACAATCGATCGCCAAAATGGTCGTGCCATCAATTCAGGGCAAATCCAAGATTGGTCTGCCGAAAGCACGCTTTGTTTCAGCGGGACAATGCCAAACCGCACGTGGCCCAAAGGACCAAGGACAAGTTTGAACAGTTGGACGACGTCGAAATTCTTCCACACCCCGCCTACAGTCCAGACGTTGCTCCATCCGATTATGGCCTCTTTCGATCAATGCAACACTTTTTCAAGGGCCGTCGATTTGAATCCTTTAATGAAATTGAAGAAGCATGTCAAGAGTTTTTCCATAGGCGTAACCAGGGGGGGGGGTGTGTGCCCTGGGTGCCCGGGGCACCGCTTGCGCAGACTCTAGCACAATTATTTAAAAAAATCGAAATCTACAAACGAAAAAAGAAGAAGAGAAAGCAGAATTCAATTAGTTTAGTTCAGAAAACTAACAGCCTAGTTTTGAAATGTCATAAAAAAAGAAACCCACGTTCTTTTTTTTCCCTTTCTTTTTTCTTTATTGTAAGAAAATTAGGTTGTTTAGCTTTTTTAAAACTAGAATATTTACAAGAATCTGTATCATTCATATTAAGTCAAAATGGTGGCTTTATAATCCCACTTTGACATCTTTTGTTTGTGGGAATTTTTTTTTTTTTTTTAATGCCGTTCTTTCTATTGCATGCTTCTGCAATTTCATGAGAAGTTAACGCAAGTTCTTGACCAGGATAGAAACTATTCATTTCTTTGCTTTCGTAGTTTAAAGTCTAGAAATAATAATAAAAAAAATTGTAAGGGAATGCAGATGTGAAACGATAATTCCAAAATGAGTTTAGCCGGTAGAAAGGGGGGGGGGGGGTACGCCTCCTTTGACAATTAAAAATAATTGCACAGAAAATTCAAATTAATCTGGAGGTTGGTTGGTTGGTTGAATTTCGTGTTTCGCGGCCATTTTTTGACATTCGTAAAAAGAATATGGTTGTAGTCTTTGAAGTCAATATAGTAATTTTTTTCCTCTGAAAATTTTTATACGATTTTTAGAGTTTCTTCTCGTTTTGCGGCGTTCTTTTGAAAGTAGGAAAGTTGAACCCAGTTTCAACCTTTTAGCCCAGTGCAGTACATTTTGATCAAATTCGCGATTTTATTCTGCGATCATTTCATGATATTTACAATTTTTCCCAAAATCGTTGAACGAAATTCACGTCTTTCTACGCGATTTTTTGTCGAAATCCGCACTTTCACCAGTAACCTTTGACAAAATTCGTGTTTTTTACCGCGATCTTTTGACGAAATTCGCATTTTTTAACGCGATATTTTGACGAAATTGGCATTTCTTTAGCACAATCTTTCGATGAAATTCCCGTTTTCTTTCCACGAGCTTTTGATGAAATTCGCTTTTTCTTTCCGAAATCTTTTGACGAAATTCGTGCTTTCTTTCTCCGATCCTTTGATGAAATTCTCGTTTTTACCGCGAACCTCTGACGAAATGTATTTTCTGTTGCGACCGCTTGGCGAAACTGATTTTTTTACAGGATTTGATTTTTGATCATTTGTCGAAATTCAGGATAGTTTTGCGCGAACGATCGGGAAAATTCTCGATGTCTCTCCGTTCCAATTAACAAAATTCTCTACTCTTTTCCGCGACATTTTGACGAATTTGCAAAATTTTTTCGTCAATCGTTTATCGAAATTTGTAATATTTTTGCGCAATCTTTTGACGAAATTGGCGATTACTTTCTGCACAGTTTTATCGAAATTCCCGATATTTTTCCGCGATCGTTCGAAGAAATTCTCAAATTCTTCCGGGACCGATGAGGAATTCCATAAAAGAAATAAAAATCGGGGACTTCAAAAACATTTTAAAATACTCACTGAAGAATCACAGGTCTCTGAAAAAATTTGGAGGAGGGAAATACTGCACAGCATTTTTTATTATGCGGGACTTTCCTTTTCTGTGCAAAAATCGCGCAATCCTGCACGTTATTTCAAACACTGTCCCTCAAAGAAAAATTCATTACTAGAGGAGTTTCGTTGGTTGTTTTTTTTTTAACACAAATATAGAATGAAACAAATCAAGGACAGGTGGGGGGGGGGGGGGGGACTACCTTCGGCAATGTACTCCCGAGCAAGTTACGATCTCTTCTGTCTCGAAACAAGGGAATCTTGAATTATTGCGTTTTTTATTTCGAGCCAAATTACATTTTCAGCTTTCTTATAAGAACTGATTTGACATTATTTCAATTCGAATTTAATCACGGCAATTGCAAAAATTACCGGAGAGTTTTTTCTGTTTAAAAAAAGGTCAAAAAATCGCCTCAAAGCACGGAAACCCCCACAAAAAATCGCATTAAAAATTCGGAAAATATTAAAAAAACACAGGAAACGATATTAATTAATTGGGTAAAAGATTTAAACCGGATCACTTTTAGGAATGTCGAAAAAAAAATCACCGCGGAATGCGAAAAATACCCTCTAAAAATAACATTAAAAAATTGTTAAAACTGAAAAATCGTTGTAGGAATGTCGAAAACCACTTTATTGAAAAGAAGACAAAGTTTACTGGATAAAATATTGAATTCGGATTATCTTTTACTAATTTGAAAAAAACTGCCCCAAAATGCGAAAAACTTCGCATAAAAAATTAATTGAAAAATTCCAG